>CM046881.1:160040997-162440997 GCA_025667525.1 Glebionis coronaria | reverse complement strand
AAAACATTCCGAGTTGAACTTCATTCCGAGTAGTAGATTTATTCCGCATAGGACTTATTTTCCGAATAATATTTTATTCCGAATAGGGTTATTTTTCAGTTGCTGTTTTATTTCTTATTCAAGTTTTACTTTTTAATTGTTTTAAGTTTTAGTCTTTATTTACTTTATTCATTTCCTTTTTTTTAGTAGATTAGATAACCAAATCCACTTTTTGTCACCAAGAACAAATCATTCCACATTGAGCTGAGATCAATTCGAGAGGAGATACCGAGAACAATTGAACCTAGTAAAATCAAAGTATCACTCATGTTCAGCTCCTTCTGATCCAATATGTGTTGTAAACTTTTGTGGTCAGTATGCACTGTGCACTTCGTTCCGTATAGGTAATGTCTCCAGATTTTGAGAGCAAATACTACAGATCCAAGTTCTAGATCGTGAGTGGTGTAGTTCTTCTCATGCTTCTTTAGTTGTCTCGAAGCATAGGCGATCACTTTCATTCTCTACATAAGTACTGCACCTAAACCTTTGTGTGAAGCATCATAATATACAACGAAATCATCGTTGCCTTCAGGCAAGGCTAATATAGGTGCATTACACAACTTCTGCTTGATCAGTTGAAAAGTTGATTCTTCCTTCTCTCCCCAATCGAACTTTATTCCTTTCTGAGTGAGTTTGGTCATCGGTTTGGCTATTTTAGAGAAATCTTCGATAAATCTACAATAATACCTGGCAAGGTCTAAGAATTGGCGGATCTCTATCGGCGACTTAGGTAATACCCATTTTTTGACAGATTCGACCTTCGCTGGATCTACGTGAATACCGTCACAATCAATGACATGACCGAGGAATTACACTCTGGGAATCCAGAATTCACATTTGGAGAATTTAGCATAGAGTTGTTCCTCCTTGAGTACCTTTAGCACTTGTGCAAGGTGTTCCCCGTGTTCTTGTTCGTTCTTGGAACAAATGAGTATATCGTCAATGAAGACTATCACGAATTTATCCAGGTAGGGTCTACACACACGATTCATAAGATCCATAAAAATGGTTGGTGCATTGGTCAACCCAAATGGCATAACCTGGAATTCATAATGACCGTAACGGGTTCTGAAAGCTGTTTTTGGAATATCTTCCTCCCTGAACCTTAGCTGATGGTATCCAGATCTCAACTCAATCTTGGAATACACACTTGACCCTTGCAGTTGGTCAAATAGGTCGTCAATGCGAGGAAGCGGATAACGATTCTTCACAGTTAACTTATTCAGTTCTCTGTAGTCGATGCAAATTCGGAAAGAACCATCTTTCTTTTTGACAAATAACACAGGAGCTCCTCATGGCGAGGAAGTGGGTCGGATAAATCCTTTGTCAGATAATTCCTGAAGCTGTTCAGCTAATTCTTTCATTTCTGATGGTGCCAACCGGTATTGAGCTTTAGCTACGGGTGCAGCTCTGGGAATCAAATCGATTTGAATTTCCACTTGTCGGGTCGGTGGTAAGCCTGGCAACTCATCAGGAAAGACCTCGGGAAAATCTTGGACGATAGGTACGTCCTTGATTTGTTTTTTCTCGAGTTTGTCCTCCTCATCTGTTTGAGAAATATGGGCCAAGAAGATAGGACATCCTCTCAACAAATATTTATGGGCTTTAGTACAAGAGATAACACTAAGTCTAGTGTCAGTAAGGTCGGTGTTACCATCTTCTCGAATGATTAAAGTTTCGTTTCCCCATGGAATACGGACTAGTTTTTCATCACAAACAATGACTGCGCGATATCTTGCTAACCAGTCCATGCCAATAATAACGTCAAAACTACCAAGGTTTACGGGAATAAGGTCAATGTTGAATGGATGTTTAGAAAGATTTAAGGTACAACCTCTAATGATAGTGTCAGCATCTACAGTTTTACCGTCAGCTAATTCTACGGAGTAAGGGTGATCTAAAATTGATGGGACGACTTCTAGTACATTGCTAAATTTAGTGGATATAAAACTTCGATCTGCTCTAGTATCAAACAAAACAGACGCATAACGATTGTTTAGTAGGAACGTACCAGTAACGACTTTAGAATCGGGGTTGGCTTTTGCATTGCCGACCACGTACACTCTTGAAGAAGCTCCTCCACTTTTCTTGTTCTGGTTGGCTAACTTGGGACAACCTGGTCTCACATGTCCCAGTGCTCCACACTCATAGCACACAAATCCCTTCTTTGGTCCATTGCCATTCCCTCCGGCAGTATTGTGGTTTCCCTGATGTCTGTTCCCGTTCCCATGGGCATTGTATCCGCCCCTGTTGTTGTGGTTCCCCGTGTTGTGGTTGGGTCGGACATGAGTGACAGCATTGACCTGACAGGTTTTGGCAAAATGACCAACTTGTCCACACTTGTAGCAGGACTGACATGGGCTATCAATTGTATGATGATAGTTGCACTTTGAGCACAAGGGTTTTGCACCCTACATACGGCCTATTTCCTGCGGTGGTAGCACTATAAACCTGTCCAGCATTTTGCCTTTTAGGAGGTTGTTGGTGTTGACTACGGAAATTTTCACCTGCCTTCCACTTGTTTTCAGTGTTCCTCTCGGATATGGTACGGACTTTTTTGTTGATCAATTTAGTAGCGAACTCAATGGCATTCTCGACAGTAGTGGGTCAAGATGCAAGTACGCTGTCATGAATGGCGTCTGGGAGTCCACCAACATAATTTTCAATCTTTTCTTCCACTTCAGAAAGTCGGGAGAAAAGCAACCCCTGGTGGTCTGATTATTCCTGCGGTTATTGGAGTTTTGGCTATCGTCCATGTTTCTGCTGGCAGCCATCGCAGTTGCGATGCCTTGATCAACCATTTCCCTTAGTTGGGCGGCAGTGACGTTTTAGGTAGCGTCGGCATTGTTGGGGTTCGTTCTAGTGATTACCATTTGTCTAATATCATACACAAAAATGAAATCATTAGTTTTAGGTGTTAGCACAGTTTTATATATAAATACACGAAAAGAAATTCATGCATAGACTTCACAACAAATTGGATAACCTGTTAAAAGTTCATAATATAATACAGCATATAATATAACAAAAGATGATGAGTACATGCCATTTCCAGAGTATAAGTACAATACAAAATGTACAACCAATCCAAGACAGAGCACAGCCCGCCTGTCTGGGATGGTGGTACACATAATCTAGAGTACATCGTCTACGAATACCTATTCTAAATAGTACAGTACAATGATACAACTGATAAAAGGAAATACAAATACATGAGGTCCTATACCATGATAGCTGGGATGCAACCCGAAAGCTTATCATGATGTACAAAAGATCTAGTACATCTAGTCTACTCATGCCTAACAGACTCCTCTGAGATGGTCGGTGTTACTGGTGGTGATGAGACAGCTGATGCCTGCATAGCATCCTTCATCGAGGTCAAGGCAACTCGGGTCTCCTTAAGGAGTCGAAGTGCCTCTAGGAACTGAGCTCTGAATGTCTCGTAGGCTCCTCTGAGATGAGCAGTCTCTGCAGTCAAACCCTGATGACGAACGTCCTGGAGATCGAAGAAGATAGAAAGTGTCTGCTCTATGGTCATAAGAGCGGTATGAGTCTCATACTGTTGACTCTACAAGGTGTAAATCTGCTCACGGAGAGACTCATTCTCCTCCAGCAACCACTGTAGAGAATGATAGGTTGTAGACCACGCTCCTCGAGCAGCGTGCGCCTCGGCACTAACATTCCAACACAATAAGTCCTGACGCTCCTGTAGAGCAGTGCGTCTAAGCTGTCCAGCTGATAGCAGAGTGTGAATCTCTGCTATGTCCTGGGCCTGGCGTGCGGCCAGTGCAGCAATTAGGGCCTGAATGGGGTCCATACGTCTCGCCCCGGAACCCTCGCCAACCTCAAAAGTAGAGTCGACAGGTGCCTCGTACCTCCTCTTACGAGGTGGCAGAGACTCGGGTGCGTAGCCCAATAGCGAGGAAGCTGGTGGTAAAGGTGGTAGGGCTGCAGTCGGTTGAACCTCATCCCCAGCGGGGGATACAGGTGTATCTGGTGGAGTAGTGATGAGAGCATCGATGAGTGCGGCGTCGTCGGAAGTGTGATTATCGTCAGACTCGCTAGCGGATATCCATCCATGTAAGACGGATGCCGGTGATAAAGCAGCAGGAGTAGCAGCAGGTGATGTCATAATGAATCTGAAAATAATATCGTTTTAATTGACGTAAGTATAAACTTGAGTAAGCTTAAAAGTTTTTAGGAATTATAATTAAATTATATAATAGTGCCGTTTAACATCGCCAGTTAAAGGTTACGTTAATACTTATAAGATTAATCAACCAGATGTTAATAATCAATGCACAGTTAGCCACATAACAATGTATGCTCTACACTCTATATGCTTAACTATTCTACTCCCGAAATTCCCAAAAGATTTTTAAAGCAGTTATAGTCCAGTTTATATAAGAAAATTATTTTTATATTTAATTAATTTTTGTTTTGGTTCTCTATAACTATTGCTCTGATGCCATTTCTGTGACACCCTCAAATTGTTCAAATGCATCGGAAATAATATTTGGGTGTCACGTGGGTGGATCAACAACAGATAGTATAAAAGATTATCGTTACATTTATTACATGAATAAAAGTGAAAATGTTATAAAAGTTGTCTTAAACATTATTCATTAGTTGAAATCATTCCCCAGTTTATAAAACCCCAAATGAGCTCTATAAATGCAGCCTATCATGATGCTTGACTCCATGCACGTCGATACCTGCTTCAGTTTCCTGAGAAAACATACTTAGAGAGTCAACATAAAGTTGGTGAATTCACAGGTTTAATAAAATGAGTTTGGACAATAAACATTCACTGAAGTAGTAATGCACATAGCATCAATACTTAAAGGTAATTACATCCCTATTTCCCGAAACTGATACTTGACACGTTAATTCTACAACAAATGAGAACCCTTCGCATTAATAAAAAAGCACCCAATATTCCGTTCCGACATGTTAAACATCTGTTGTCCTGGCCTAGGTACAGTGAGCGCTACTCACCCAGATGGGGATGGTTAATCCCAAATAGATCTATTTATACACTCAGGTAACTCAACAGTTTTAACAGTTACAGATGCAGGGGTCATGCGGGTTAATCTACAATAGGCAAATGTAATCAAAGGTTTCATAGTTTAGTTTATGTCCATCAAATAAAATATGTTGCATGTTTTCTTCCCCATAAAAGGCTTTAAAAGTTTGTCAATATACAAAGTGGGGCCATAAAGTCACCTCGGTAGTACAGCAATAAGTCACAAGAAAATCTGATGTGATGCTCACGATAATGCATAAAAGTTTCTGAACAAGTCTGTGCATGCTTATAATGGTTTTAAGCATTTTATTACGGTATCTGTAATTTAGTTTATCGTTGTACAAGTAATAGAAGTATTTATTTTTTAAGTGTAAAATAAATAATATCGTTTAAATAATTAATTTGTTTAATTAATATTCTCGTATTTGTACCATTGTAAGTAATTTAAATATTTATAAAAGGAAGTTATATATATATATTTAAAAGGTGAAAAAAAATCAATATAATTAATATATTTATTTTTATAAGTTAATCATATTTAATTTATATAACATGTATAAATAGCGTTTATAAAATGTATAACGTTTTACTTTAATTTATTTCAACGTTCCCGAAGTGTGTATAATTATTAAACTATAAGTTTGGGAAAAATAACGAGTGTTGTATTTATTTAAGTTTTACGTTTTTAATATTGGTTATATACATATAATAATTTAGGGTTTGTTAAAGTTTAAGAAAATTACATTTTAGTCCCTCGATTATATATTTACCTACGGTTAATTACTTAAATACCCCTAGGGTTTGTCTCACTTTCAAATAATGGCAAAACAAGTCCCTCCCTAGTTACACATGTAACTAGGGCTTACAAAAGTTCCAAATGTTGTCATTTTTAGTCCTTGTGGTATTCGGTTAGAATTAGGGTTAGGAAAAGTTTCATAACCGCCCCTAGGGCTCCTAACATGTTTAGGTTATGACCAAAATGGTCCCTAGGGTTTGTTAAACTTTTTCTAACTTATCCTAATTGGCAAGAAAGGCCCCTAGGGCTCCTATATGTTTCGGCAAGTGGCAAAAGGAGTCCTTAAGGTTCCATTCAAGTTACACAAGGGTACACAACTTATAATAATTACAAAATGGTCCTCCTACTTTTGTTTTAAGTCTCGAATGGGGTATAAATCACCCTTAGACTCTCGGCATTTTACAAAATAGGTCCTTATATGTTAACTTTTGTTAAAATGAGTTTCCAAAAATCACCATTTAAAGCCTAGACTTATATAAATTCACAAATCAATCCGAAAGTTTTATTAATTACACTTTTAATCCGAAAGTTTATCAAATCACATTTTTCATACAAAAAGTTTTATAATATGTTTATTTATCACAAATAAAGTTTATTTTTGGCATGTTTATCCTAGTGGGCTTTAGGAAGCATTAGTGGGCTTAATGGGCTTCTAGTTTCTATAGGGCTTACATAGTGGGCTTAATGGGCCTAACTATATTACACACTATTCATTGGGCCTTATAATCCATTAAGGAAAACTAGTTAACATGTTTAGTAGTAACATAGATCTAATGATTTTTAGGTTTAATGCGACATTTCAAGGTTATTCATCACACCAAAAGCTAGGGTAAACCCCACGTCTAAAATTATAAACATGCAGAGGTTTTGTAGTTTTCTAGTTTAGCATGTTCATGAGGTTGAGGTTACTATGGTTAGCTATATTTTTTATCCCATAAAGTGATACATCATATTTTGCTGTGACCTTCTATGGTCTAGGTTTTATTAGATTTGTTTTTAGGTTAAGTTTTCACTAGAGATATATATGTATGTTCAAGTGTATGATAATGAAGGTATATAGAAAAAGGTAGGTTTTATGATGCTTACTTGTTAAGTAGTTCTAGAAGTGAATAAGTGAACTAGTAGTAACTTGGACTTGTGTTCAACAATGGTGGTTGCTTAGATCAAAACCCTAGCCGTGACTTCTAAGCCTTGTAAATACCCTTGGAGTTGTCTTTGAAGATCAAGCTTGTTGTAGGAGTAACAATGATTGGAATTTAAGATGAAAGAGACATAGATTTGCTAGTAAATGAGGGAGTAAATGAGTTTTGAAGGATTTTGTGTAGAAAAGTAAATAAGTCGTGGGTTTGAGAGAGAGATGTGAGGATAGTTTCAAGTGTTTTATGTTTGTGTGTTTGTAGATCCAAGTGAATATTCAGATATATTAAGAAAGATGGAGATCATGTGTATAGAAGCTTAGTACTATGAATCTATGGAAGATTATGTAAGATACTTGTAGGATTTGGTGTAAGATATGTTGAGATATTATGCACATGCCAAAAATAGCAATGCATTTCCCTTCCCATTTGTGCTCATTGCCATGTGTTTTCAAGTAAAAGGGGAACAAGGATATGACAAGTATAGTAACAATGTATGGTGTAAGTATGGAGTGAGTATGGAGTAAGTACTTAGCATAGTGTAAGGTATAGTGGAGGTATAATGTTGCTTGTAAGTTTACAAGTTATTATGGATGTGTAAGTGCCCATATACACGGCTAGTGTATGTTGTAGGGTAAATATTGTGTTGACTTGTATAAAATTGGGAGTTAATAATAGTCCATGTATTATAGTGTAGATACTTGTAAGGTTTCTAGGTATTTTGGTTAAACCTTTAGATCACTTGGTAAAAGTATATAATGAGTATATCATTATATTTATTTTACTTGAACAAAATAAATAAATGACAATGTGAAATAATAGACATTGTTTTAAAAGGATAGGTGTTTGTTCATAGTATGAGGTATATGTAATTATATACATATAAATATAAATTCAGGTACTTAATAAATTAAGTAAATAATATTAAAGTTTTCCAAAAGTGTGTAATGAGGTAGTGAGTCCTAGTTTAAACATGTGGTAAGTCAATAGTGAGTACAACAGTTGACAAAGTCAATGGATATAAATATGAAATAATAGTATGACAAATGGATATAATTGTTAATAAGTCATATAAAAGTGTAATTTTATAGATTCCAAAAATAGTGAGTACAACAGTTGACAAAGTCAATAAGATAAAATCAGAGGTTTTAATAAAACCAAATTATTTTTAAATTTGGCTAAATGATTAAGATAGTATGTGAAAAATTGGTGGAGAGATTTGATAGAGAAAAAATAACACAAAAGTATATGTGTCAAATTTGTGAAAAACAAAATTTGAAAAAATAGGAAATAATTAATAAAACTTTAGTAGTTAAATTTTAAATAAAGTGAATGGAGTTAAGTGAAACTTATAACTTTTTATATTTTTCCAATAACTCGAAAAAAATAAACAAATATTTTTTACACTTGATATCTTTTACGCTTTATATTTTAAACACACAAAATTCAAAAATTCTACTTAATCACTAACGTTAATACATAATGAATTTTTTTATGTATAATCATATAAAACTTTCTAATAAATTTAGTTTATTTGTAAGTCACGTATGTACACAGAATTTATAACTACTATATAACAAAAACAAGAAATATTCAATAACTTTGAAATAGAAGAAGTATTCGTTATTAAGGATTTAAGATATCTCGGCCCTAAGTTCGGGTTTTCAAAGGAAATTTTATTTTCCTTTATCGATAAAACAAAGGCCACTTATATTAGTTGGATTGTGCATTAAATCATGGGTGGATCATACTCCGTAAAAAGGTCGAGCAAACTAACCCGAAAATCAGACTGAACTAAAAATGGAGCTGAATCACCGAACTGATCATTTTTGGTCGGTTTTTGGTTTCATATATTTATGTTGGTTTTGTTCGGTTCGATTTCAGATTGAAATCACGAAAATACGTCTCCTTATAATTCTGTTCAGTTTTTTGTTAGAGTTTTTCTCAAAATCGGTTTTTGGTTCGACTTTGAACTGATGCTCAGCCCTACTCCATAATGTATTTAGCCATGTCAGTAATGGGACAAGCCAGAACCTGATTCGAACCATTAACACAATACCCACTCCACCAACTAAGGATGGCAACAGGGCGGGTTTAAGGCGGGGCGAGGATCCCCATCCTCAAACCCGATTACTAAACTTATCCCCAAATCCGCCCCAATCCCCGTCGGGGATTTAATGGGGTCGCCCCGTCGGCGTGAGATGCTCGCACAAACCCGCCTCGTACTAATCAGGGATCTTATCGGGATATCGTCTTTGTGTACAATTATCAGCCAATTTCGCACCATTTGACATTTATTATTACTTTTAGAACGTTAGAAATAACTTCAAAATTTTAAAACTTACTAATATTAATTACAAACAATGCTTATTGTATTATCAACGGTAGTATCATACTTATAATAAATTACAACAAAAAGATCACATTTAAGTAATTTTTTTGCAAAATTGCATTCATAGAAAACCTTACAATGTTAAAGAAATATTTTTTTATTATGTAAAGAGTAACAAGCTACTTTTTTACTACGTAAAGAATAACAAAATACTTTATACATGAATATATTTATGTACGTCTATAAATTAATCGGGTCGGGATATTATTCTCCACTTTGGCCCCAAACTCGATTAAAACTTTTCGTTTAAGCTCTAAACCCGCCTCGTAACCCGATAAGCGTGCCCACCCCGCCCCGCCACAATTATTTCGAATTTTGAGTTTCTCCGTCGAGTTTGAGTTTTTTTTCCATCCCTACCACCAACCAAAGACCTCGTGCCAAGTGACCCACTTCTATGAATATACCGTCTTTTTTTAGACTCGAAAATTTGAAACTTCAAACAGCAAAAGCTAGAAAATTGGTCACTTAGGTAACAAGTAACATAAACTTTATAATTCTGTGACTTAGGTAACAAGAAACCATAAACTTTGCTACTGAATTACAAAAGTTGTGAGGTGAGTATTTATTTATGTTCGTATTTATGTCGGTTAAATTTAAGTCGTCTTATTTCATTTTTTTTTTCTTGATTTATTCTTTTATTCAAAGCCTTAATTGTTTTTAGATGCATTTTTCTTTTCTTTTAACGATAATAAACTATAGATTTAAATATTTTATCAATTAACTTAGTACAATATTTAAATTTATCGTATACGTAGTACCAATTTTTATTCAAACCAAAATCCAAATCCAATCTTAAATCCAAAACTATCCGCAACCAAACGCCCCTTAGATAAGTTGGGTTGTGCATTAAAGTCATTGGTTGGGTCATAATGTATTTAGCCGGATCAGTAATGGGACAAGCAGGATCTGATTCGATCCATTAACAATACCCACTCCACCAACCCTAGACCTCGCGTTAGGACGCCCACTTCCATGAATATGCCGAGTGTTCATTCTTCTTTCTTAGATTTTGGAGCTTCAAACAGCAAAAGTTGAAAAAATAGGTGAGATAACTGGTTTGTCCAACTCGCTTGCTCAAGTGTGTGACTAACCAATAGACTGTGCAACACAAAAAGACCGTTAATCGCCTCATATTTCCATTAAATTTCGTCACGCGTATACATTTCTTGGTTACACACATACCAGTTGTGCAAAAGAGTAATTCTATATGAATCATTAACTTCACAGTAACTAGACGTACTAATCCATGACGGTGCAGTTCAATCTAAATGAAAAATAGAAACCCAATGCAATTTCACGGAAAAAGGTAGTTTATTTACTTTATTCACAGCTGCCAGTTTATAAACAGTAAAACAAACCCCGGGTGCGTTTCAACAAAACCTTGTCAATACAGTCGAATTAAAGCATGACTACCATATGCATGCATAATAAAAAGGTATGGCATGCAACGCCACAACCCAGCCCAATTTTTTCAATTGTTTTGTTTGAGCACCCTTCTCAAATTTGCTACCTCATGCTCTAGACATACAATTAAAAAAAGAAGGAAACACGGGGTAATTGTTAACAAAAACTACTAGAAGTCAGACCACCTATAATATAAATCCATAAGTTTTACATTTTTTGTGCGTTATGCTTCAATATTGACTGGTATTCACTTGCTACTCTCTTTTAATAATTCACAATCAGCAATTGCATTTCAGATGTGAGAACACCAGCCAGAGATTATTATGTAGTACGACGCAACTCCTTCTCTAACATTGATGTTCCCTTAAATATGGTAAGTTGGATGTCCCTCGAGTATTGTGTATACTGTAAGCAAAAGATAAATGTGAAATAAATCAACATATCAAGAGAATTTGATAATAAGTGATATATCATATTATTATGGTTTGCACTTACCCGCTCGTCACTCATCTTTCTGAAACCAAGTTTCTTAGTCCATATGGACTCGGCTTCTTCAGCAGCAGGGAGCACAAGAAGTTCAACACCCAATGACATAAGTAACTCCTCAATACAAAAGAAAAGAGCTTGGAAATATCCCTGAAGTGTCAAACATACCATTAAAAAAGGCAAACAAATAAAAAATAAATTGAAAAGAATTAGGCGGAATACATGTTGACAACAGCTTTTAAAGCATGGACACCTGGTAATTACTGAACTTACCTTCCCTTGATGTTGTCTGGTTGTAGCCACTAGTGGGAGCTCGGCAACTTCCCGTCCAAAAATTCTCAGAAGACCCGCAGACACAACTACTGAACTGCATGTGCAAGTCAAAGAAACAGTAAAGAATAGCATGTGGAAATACAATAACTAAAAAACAAAATGGAAGGATTAGGAAGTTCGAAAAATACAAAAAAAATAAAAATAGTGGACATACCCCACCATCAGAACTACACAATATATTCCTCCAAAATCTTGTCCAGATATATTTCTCCTGCATTAAGTTTTATACATAAATTTACTTAAGAACAATGAAACCCAAAAAGTTTATTATCTCTGTGTCTTGCTCACGGCGCAGCATAATTCTTATACAAAAGGAACAGCTTAAAAGCACAAGCAACTAAACAAGGTTTATTTCAAGATCCCTTGGAATGTATCTAATGTCGCCTAGCATACAGTGATGAAGGCATGAAATTTGTGCCCGAAGAAACCAAAATCTGGTAGAATCTATGAAAAGATTCAGACCTCTAGTCAAAGAGAAAAACATAATTTGCAGCGATTTCAGCTTTAAGTTTTCTCATCAGTTGCATACTGCATCCTTACATGTTATAGGGATAACCGGATAAGTAGTTCACTTTCAAGGTTGTTTAATAAAAATAAACAACAGTAACGAACTAACGATAACTATTGTTATCATTATTACTCCTATGACCACTAAATATTCCTGTTGTTTTGATCATAACTATGCCAGATTGGAAAATTAAAGAGCTTCAAGGTTAATACAAACACTGCTATAGCCCAACTTAGACGAAAGCCAACCCTGTCCCCTTGAACAAATAATTAAGAGAGCATGCGCAGCACAAGACAACTTACCCATACACCATGACAGGAATTAGATCACGGCCAGATTTTGCAACAATGGGATCGAAACATTCCTGCAAATGGATACAGCTTGGCAATCATATAAACTATTAACAAATGATACATGCTTGATTATTCTGATAATCTGATTCTAACAACATTCTTTTATTACCATTAATCCAGTGTGACTTCCATTAATATTTATAGAGCACACAAAAAAATAGAGAAAAAGATCCAGATCATTATGTAAAGTTCTATGCCCAAAAACCTTACTAAGAATATCCAGATCATTAGGCAAAGTTCTATTCCCAAAAACCTTAATAGTAACATATACGGAGGAGAGCTCAAAACATTTATTATTTTTAAAATATACCCGGAAAATGGCGGCAGCCCTTGATAGCAGTGGCAAATGTTCAGGATAGCGGCTTGTCCCACCTAACATCCGCCATCTAATTTCATTTGGGACTCCATTCATGAGTCCTTTCTCTATTTGTTTCTTGTTGATTATACGCAAAACCGAGCCCGAAACTACGGCTGCTCCATTGGAAACCACGCCTTGAACAGCACCATGGATCATATCACAGTGATCACAACAAAACCACTTATCTAGTGGGAGTGCCTGGTTACAATTTTATGAACATTGATCAACCTTTAGCTGCCTATAAAAACATGAAGTAATCAGATGAAAGCAAAGACTCTATAGCTTACTTTCAAATCACATCTTCCACTCTCTCTTAAACAGCCAACATGGTATTCCTTCTCACACTAAAATATTATTAAAAGTATAGTTAGAATAGTATAAGTAAAGTACAAAACACAAAGCAAAATGGTACAAGAGGGTATAATGTGTACCTGGTCACATAGCATTACAGTTCGATCGTCAAATTCAGCAACACTGAAATCAGGGACCCTGGTTGAGAGACGCACAAAAAAACAGATTGGTCTATTTTACACAAGCTAACAAGTAACGTGAACATTGGCAGCTAATATGCTAAAAATAAAATAAAAAAAATTAAGACATCTCAATAAGATATTAATAAACATATATCAGACATAACACAGCATAAAGGGATATGCAGCCTCAGCATTACGATTAGAGACTATTAAAATTCTGTACAATCACCCAAAAAAACTGCGCTAGCTGTTCTTCTAATTAATAAAATTTAAGTATCCAATATAACTGTATGACTTCTAAACATGATGCTTGAAGTATATTTTACCATGTTTACCGCTCACAAACAAAAGTGTTTCATAAGTCACAACTCCTAAATTGAATTGATGAACTAATGCAGAATTACATCTGCTGGCATACATATATAGAGACCATATTTGCTACTATCAAACTGACCCTTGACATCCTGCGCATATATATGCTATAAGGAGTATAAGATCATTTTTTGTATAAACATAAAAATGGTTATACCTGGTCGTTTCAGAAATACGCTCCTAGGATTTACTATATTAACCATGTTCACCAATAACCGAGTGTCATAACAGTTTTTCTATAAACCGGATGGACTCTTCATAAGTGGGTATGGATGCTGAACCTAAAACTATGCAACACAGAAATAATCCAATGAACTTGCAAGTACGGTATTGTTGAAGAGATTTATGTATAAAGATGATAACCCAGCATAATTTAAATAGCTGCAATCATAAGACATATGGATCAATGAACAGCTTCAAAAAATTACTCCGAGCTACTTGACAATGTGGAAAAAAAGTCATCAACAGACCCAAGTCTAAAATACCTAAGTAACTCGATCCATTCTGACAACTTCCATTTTCCGATATCTACCTTGGGAGTTCATTAATATCGACATACACATACAAGCTATAATGCCTGGACCTCTCTAGCCTAGATTACATGACAGAATACAGGAGTCCAATTGTTTAAAAGCCTATTGGGGCAGCATCTACCTTCTCATAGATAACAAAATCAAGTTCATAGATACTATCACTGCAGAATATTAGATATGAACTTCATATCGACACATTTACTTACTGCCCGAAAATTTACAATTTATTTAAGAGGGCATCCACAAACCTGCAAATAACACAGCCACCAGCCTCGTATTCTCTGGCTTTAACAACCCGGGACAGTCTGATAACAATCGGCCTAGACTCAGCAGCAGCTTTTCTACCAGAACCAATACCGTCTCTGCAATACTGACACTGCCCATCTTCAGACAAAAGACCCTCCAGTTCCAAACAATCTGCAAGCTATACATATTAGTGCTACATTCTAAATTGGAATAATCTATGTGGCACTACTGATGGTGTATAAATGTTTCTTTAATGCACATTTTAAGCATGAAGCGTGATTTCACTCATAAAGAATACTAATGTAATAGGGATAGACAAATATATCAATAATGACATCCGGTTGACATGAAAAGATTAAATACAAATGATCATAAATCAGTTTGCAGTATTATTGCAATAAACAGATAAAACTCCACCTGAATGGAAAGCGCGAGGGCATCCATCACAAATAATCAATTTTCCTCCATCTCCACATACTGCACACATATCATCACTGTTGCTGGTCGTAATACTCTGACCATTTGCAAGTGACAGAGCTATATCATGAAGTGACATCCCAATAGGAATAACATATACATTTCGATATCTGCAAAGTGAACATATCTATAAGCTTAAAACAGTGTATGCAAGGATCATATTATAAGAAAATCTCTCCCGGAACATCACTTACGGTTGACGTTTGACAGCCCATCCTGCATGAGCCTCGAACTGCGAAGGACTGATCTGTCAAATGAAAGTAGATATATTAATGCCATTATACGCCTATACAAGAAATAGAGATTCGAGATTGAACGAAATGGGCCACGACTCAAGCAATATAGTTATTAAAAGAGAGATCAAGTATGGAAAACTAAGATATGGAATAATACAAATGGGTAGGTGAAAAAAAATTATGTTTTACCTCATCGTCACAATGACTACAGACTATACCAATCCCTTGCTTGTAACCATCAAGTACTTTCTGCAAAATTGTATGGTCGTTGTACAGTAAATGAAACATGCATACTGAAGGATACAATACCTGCTTTTTTTTTTAATTTAAACGAAACTTACATCCCCTCTAGCATAATAACCCAGTGCAGTCCCATCAGGAATTCCATTTGGCTTAAAAAGTAGCCGATGCAAATCATGATCCCTGTCATAATATAGACGAGATTTTCTGGGTGGGAAAGTGGAGAGAAGATAGCAAAAGCAATAAAGATTATATTAGCACGTCTGCTTTAGGATTTGGGGCGGGGGGGGGGGGGGGGGGGGGGGGGGGGGGGGGGGTGTTGAATACTTTGTGTGCGCCTAAAAACTACTATTTTTTTTAGCCCAAATAAACGTAAATAGGTGTTTAAGTAACTACCCAAGTTGGAAGAAAAAGTATCAAGTGACCCATTTGCAAATTTCTGACTGGAACTTTGTAACTTATTCGTGTACAGAGGGAAAAAAAACAGACTCTTACCTTTTTTTATGGCCACCTTCAGCACTTGGTTTGGTTTCAACAGCAACGCTAGATGCGTAAGACTTTGGCCTGCATTATAAATATAATAATCAGCATACAAGTATGTGTGTGCATATACAAACATGCAGACATCAGGAACTGTTTGTCATTTGCACTTGTCGGTGAAAGAGAGAGAGACACACACACAAACACAGATTGAACGTTTGGGCAAGAACACCATAAACCATATGTGTTCTATCTGTTTTGCATTATACACATAAAACAGAATTGAAACTGATACAGAGCATATAACAAGACTTTTCTGCATATTTTATCCCTGAATGCAAGCAAGGGGAGAGCATCGTATTATCAGATGAGTGCAAGTTATACAAATAGTCAAGTAAGCTCCACAACGATTCAGATAACAAAACATGATCAGGACATTGGTATCTCCTTATCAGAAATTTGTTGGTTATTAGATGATGCAACGATCCCCCAGAAAAAGGCTATGCAGGTTCCTCTCCATCTCCCTCCCACTCCCTCTACTAGACATAGATAGCCAAAATTAATAACTGATCATTGAACTTTCAGCGTATTTTCGGTTGCACGCCTCAAGAAAAGCATCTATAGGTCATAATACGTCAATTACATATTCTGTATCTAAATATAATTAGACTCCTTATTTCCAAAGTACAAGAACAGCCGGATAATATATAGCTCATACATAAATATACACCAAGGAAAGACAGTAGCATGTGACCTATGTCGACTTATTTATACTTTGTGCAGAGATACATCAAGTTCCATATGAATGGGCATGACCATAGTCCAACACTCCAACATGTTATAACATGAACTAAAGCAACAGGCACTAGAGGCCTTAATCAATTTTAACGCGCCAGAATAGCTGCTTTTGTTTGTAAGTCGATGTGAGAGCCAGAAATGTTTTTTATTCATAGTTGTGGAAGCGCATTTTGTAATATATTCAGAAAGTTAGTTAATTGTCCAGTAACAAGTAATTCCCCCAACCAAAAGACTAAAAAAGATATAAGAGGGATGTTTGGCACCTTGTTTGCGGATGATACAGCTCCATTAGCTTCGTCAGATGGCTGTTGTCTGTCTTAGCCATGTCCGTGTTGCTTTGGAGACTTGCTGCAAATTAGAAGAAAATGAAAAAAAAAAAAAATTAGCAACTAGCAAGAAGAAGCAACATGCTACTCTATACATCCATCCAAACAGATAATCTGTCATCAGTCCATAAATAATAATAATAATGCCATCACTGCACCTTTCCAAACCTGGAGGAGCTCCTCGTTGACAGCTGAACCAGCTACATCTCTTATCACTTCATCTACTCTGCTAAGGGGAGCACTCTTCTTTATTACCTGAATTATTCTGTATATAGATTTTCCATTCTCCATATATATGTGCTTATTAGGGTGCGAAGTTTTTCTACCCCCAGCATGCTCTTCAAACTCATGAGCGCGGACAACCTGAGTACATTATTAATCCTTTAAAAGAGTACCTGAATCTGATGCCATAAATGGACCATATTAAACTCGCATAAGAAACTTACGTTAGAAAAATTGCATGCATCACAGCCACATAAATAGCCACCATCCTTGACAATTCCAATAAGCTCCGCCTGAATTTACGCAAATGGGCGTACAATTCCCAATTTGTGTTACATTAAGATTTTTATTGCTGAAAACACCACAGTAGTATATAAAAATGCAACTTACCGAAGTAGAAATATATTTCACTTTTGCTCCATCAAGAATCCCAGTTGACAAAAGCTTTTGAACAGATGTAAAACTATTGCCAGGAACCGGCATCTCTTCCATACCAGGAGGACATACACGAGAATCACGGCGTTCATGGAATCCTTGCTCACTGATACGGGTTAACCTGGGTATTTTTTGAACACCGTTAACGAAACCTTTGCATGCAACATTCACAACAGAAGCAGACGGTTGACTATCAAAGTCTTCCTTCCGTTTGCTGAACTTAAACGTAATTTTCCTAACACCAGAAGAAGTAATGGCATCCTTTGGAGCTTCAATTACAACATGTGACGTTAACTCCGTACCCTTTTCCTCCTGGCTTGAGCAGCCCTCGCTACTCGAATTCCCAGAACGACCTGATGTAATTTCCCCACAAATAGCTTTATTTTGTATGACTAGCTTCTCGTCTGGTTGGCTATTAACAGTCTGAAAACTAGAATTATCACGAGGAGATACAATGGGGTTTGAAACCTCAGAGCATATATCCTCATTTGAAGTCTCCTTCTTAATGCAAGGCTCTACTAGTGTCTCGTGTTTACACTCCTTAATAGACAAATCAGCAGAAAACTCAACATTAGTATCAATCAAATTGTCAAATTCCATCTCATGCGTACATTCTGTCACAGGTTGCAGAACAGAAGGCTTAGGTTCAGTCTCGTCCAAGGCCTCTACCGATTCCATCTTGACACACGCCTCCGATTGCGCCTCGCTTACAGGTCTCTGAACGGAAGACACCGGTTCACTTTCATTGAAAACCTCTGTTGATTCCATCTTGCCACAAGACCCTGCTCCCATATCACTCACGCATTCTTTGACAGGTTCTGTCTTACTCATACTTAAAGCCTCTGTTTCCATCTCACCCCGACATTCTTTAACAGGCTGCTCGATACAAGGCTCTAGTTCAATGTCATCTCTATCCCCTTCCATCTCGTTTAAACAGTCCTTCACAGGCTGGTCAACAATAGGCTCTATTTCCATATCATTTAAACCCTCTGACAAGTGCTTCTCACTCAAACATTCTTTGCCAGGTTGCTGAACAGACACCTCTGGCTTACTCGCATTCAAAGCACCTGTTTGTTGCGTCTTGACGCAAGCCTCCGTTTCCATCTCACTCGCGCATTCTTTCACAGGCTGTCCGATAGAAGGCTCTAGTTTCACGCCAATCAAACAATCCTTAACAGGCTGCTCAACAACAGGCTCTATTTCCATGTCATTTACAACCACTGATGAGTGCTTCTCGCCAGAAGGATCCAACTCCATCTTGCCACAAGACCCCGCTTCCATATCACTGGGGTACTCTTTGACAGTTTGCAGTACAGAAGGCTCTAGTTTAATGTCACCTCTATCCGCTGTTGTCTGCATCCTTTCATGATCCTCCGGTTCCATCTCACTTAAACCCTGCCTCTCACCAGAAGAATCCAACAAGTCATTAAAACCTAATTTAACAGCAGAGGAACACGCGTCTTCACGATCCAAATTCCCTACTATTTCACAAATCTGTCCCTCTAACTGACTCTTATCTAATTCCTCCTTGGCGTTCAACTTCTTACCACGCGCCTCTCCTTCAACGCACACCGTAACCACCTCCAATTCACTCCTAGCTACTTCACCCTGTTTCGCCTGTTTCTTCGCCACCGGTTCGACATACGAACCATCCGTCACCCGATCACGCTTCTGCTTAGTTTTCTCACACTCCATTTCACTCAATAAACCGCCACTCGCCATCGCAAAACACACCTCCCCTTCGCCCATCCCTTTTCCACACCTTCAATAACTAATCACAACATTCCACGTGGCAAAAACAACAATTAAACCCTAATTTCATAAATCACTAACTAAAACACACTTATAATCAACTCAATTACGCTATCAATCACTCAATTAAACCCCTAATTGAGCAAATTAATCAAATTCAATCACCACATGGATCATTTAACACATCGATATCAATATATACGTAATTACGTATATATGCATGTAAATATAACAGATCTATGAAGGATTTAACGGATTAAACTAACCGTGGGATATGAATTTGAAAAATTAGGGTTTGTGAAATGTGACGAAAAGAGCGGCAATTGAAATATATACTATTTCTTTTTTTGGTTTCGCGGGGAAGGAACCAGAAAAGGGGATAAAATTGATATTTGTTGGGCCCAGTGTGGTACCATTGTGACACGTGGTGATTTTTGGTTAGATGATGGGGTGATGGACGGTTGAGATTGGGTATTGTGAAAAGTCACGGTTGGAGAAGTGTGAGTTTTGGTTGTGACATTTTATTTTTTTTAACAAGGTTGTGACATTTCACTTTGATGCTTTCTTATTTTTTTTCTATTAATACCGTAATTACAAACAACGGAAAATATTATATTTATGTATTAATTAAAATATTTAAATATTTAATTTAATTGAAATATTTATGTAATAATTAAAATATTTAATTTAATCTAATTAAAATATTTTAATTTAAAATATTTATGTATTTTATGGAGGTTGTTCTTCATTCTGTTAGTAGGTTTGTGGAGGCTAGAGGAGATGAGGTTGGGCTTTTTATGCTTTTGTTGTATTTTAAGAATGCTTTTAATCAGGTTGATAGGGGTATCATTCTTCAGGAGACTCGGTTGAGGTGCCTAGCTATCTCTCCTTGGGTGGAGTTTTGTTATTCTCAACCTGTACGGCTTTATTATGGTGATCGGTTCTTTGGTCTTCTCAGGGGTTCAGCAGGGGATCCTTTGGGTCCTTTATTATTATTTTTTTGCTCTGCGTCCGTTTATTCATACTATTCATCAAGCATGTGAGCTCTCCATTCAGGCATGGTATCTTGATGACGGTTCTATTATTGGTGATACTCTTATGGTGGCCAAGGCATTAGATATCATTCGAGCTGATGGACCAGCTCGTGGGCTGCATCTGAATGTTGATAAGACTGAGCTTTTCTGGTCGGTGGAGGATCCTCGTGGTCTAATGAATGGCCTTTTCCCTGCTTCGTTATCTCGCCTGATGCGTGGTGTTAGGCTTTTTGGGGGGTTTGTTAGTAGGGACTATGAGTTTTCCTGTGATTTTGTCACGTGTCGAGTTTCCAAGTCCATTTCCCTGTTGAACGCTATCCACATGCTTGATGACCCGCAGAGTGAGCTTCTTCTTCTTCGCAATTGTGCGGGGGTCGCGAAGTTAGTTTTTGCGTTGAGGACGTGCCCTCTTGGGGTTCTTGGTGGTGCTCGGGTTCAGTTTGATCAGGCCTTGCGTACTTCTTTGGAGATTGTTATTGGTTCAGGCCCGGTTTTAGAGATTGGCAGTGGCGGCTTGCCACTCTGCCCATTAGACTTGTGGTCTTGGGGTCTTGTGTGTTGAGGATGTCGGGTGTTTTGCTTTCATAGCCTCTCGTTTGCAGTCTAATTCTTTGCAGGATCGTATTTTGGCCAGGTCTGGGATTGTTTCGCCCGGTTCTATCTTTTTGTCTCCTCTGGACGCTTTCTCGACCTTTTGTGGTGTTGATTCTCTCTCTGTTACCTTTAGCTCTCCTGCCCCCCAGTTTATAAAGTCTTTGGCAATGAGATATTTTGGTATCATTGATGGACTTCTTTCGTCACGATATAGTCTGAGTAGTCGCCACGAAGCTCTTCTTAGTTGCATGCGTGCTCCTCATGCACATGATTATCTTTTTACTATTCTTATTGATGGGTTGGGGCAGCGGATGAACCTACGTCTGTTTCGAGTTGTCTTATGTTATCATTTGGCGGTTCCTTTAGTTTCCTGATGGATCTGCTTGTCCGAGTTGCCACGTGCATCTGATGGACCAGTGGGGTGACCATGTTGTTCACTGCTCTAGTGAGGTGGGGTTGAAGTTTCGGCATAATCTTGTGCGCGATATGTTGTTTTATATATGTTCCAAAGTTGGTGTTTCTGTACGGAAAGAGACCCCTTTGGGATTTCTTTCAGCTGATGGACGAGACCTTCGTCCATCGGATTTATTGTTGCATAATTGGTCACAAGGCAAAGATGCTTGCTTGAATGTTACGGGTGTCTCTCCGTTTGCAGGGGCGGGTTTGGATTCTTGGGTTCCCGGGATTGCTTTGCAGACTGTTGTTTAGAAGAAGAGAATGAAGTATTCTTCTATTTGTGCAGAGCATGGTTACTCGTTCATCCATTTTGCCTTCTCTACTTTTGGGGAGCTTGACGAGGAAGCCTCGGTTACTCTTTCGCGCCTCAAGCGCTTGTCTGTTTGTCATTCTAATGATGTTAGGAGTGGTATTTTTCTATTTTCTAGACTTGTTTTTTGTATCCAAAGAGGGGTGGGAGCGCAGCTTGTTTCACGACTCCCTTCCAATTTTGTATGATTAATAAATAAAGTTTCTTAAAAAAAATTAAATATATAATTTAATAAAAATTATATTTATGTATTAATTAAAATATTTAATTAAAAATATTTATCTATTAATTAAAATATTTTATTTAAATTAAAATATTTAGTTTAATTAAACTTATTTAATTTAAAATATATATATATATATATATATATATATATATATATATATATATATATATATATATATATATATATATATATATATATATATATATATATATATATATATATATATATATATATATAACTTTCTTTAAAATTATATTTATGCATTAATTAAAATACTTAGTTTAATTAAAGATATTTAGTTAATTTGATGTATAAATTACAGTACAATTTATCACGCTAAAAAGTAAAAAGAAATGAACATACCCATCGCTTTTTAGGTGCATCTATATAATCTATATGCATAATAACGCACCATGGTGTATTTTTTAGTTTTTAATTAGATGCATATGCATATATTAAATGCATTATAACGCATCATAGTGTGTAATCTGGTTTTTAATTAGATGCATATACGTATTTTAGATACATTTCATTATTTCTCTTATCTTTTATTTCTCTACACGTGTTAAAATCATAAAAATCAATTTGCACCATCCATACATCAAATTAACTTTTGAAACTCAAAATGTTGTATCTATATAAATAAAAATGCATCTAATACAAGTCGTTGCATCTCAAATGTGTTATTTTAGTCATTTTTCACTACTTTTTATTTTAATTTATTTCTCACTAAATCTCTACTCACTCTTATAGTGATAATTTTGACGCACCTTTGCATAAGACCAATGACATATTCTAAAATTTTATTTGCACAAATAGAAGTGGTTGAAGTAAATTGTATATATTGTATAATTGTTATTTTTTGTATAATCTGAGTTTCCGACTCGACATTGCGGACCGACTAATCCCAGGGCGACTACTCTTTTGGATAGCCCAGAGTCATCGTAGATGAACCTCCGTGGTAATCCCCAAATGCACACACCTAGTGAGGTTTAAACTCTTGACCTCGTGTGTGAGAGTCAAAGACCTTACCACTAGGCCACTTGGTAGTGATTATATTATATAATTATTGTATAATTATTTAATTCATAAATACAGTGTTTCAATCGATTCTCAAAATGTGCAAATTAATTCTTGTTTCACAAATTGTTTTGGAGTATTGTTTAAAAGAATGAAATAAAATGAAAGGAAACAAAAAAAACACCTTTTTCTTGAGTTGTATTTAAAGAGAAAAATAAGAAATAATAATTAAATTTAATTACTTTTTCTAAATAAAGTATTTCCTTTATTACTTATTACTTAAATTTATTTATTAAAAACTCAAAAACACAAATATAAAGAGAATTCACTTATAACATGTAAAGAAACACACTTTGAATTTTGAAATTGCACTAGTTTTGTCAAGGATGACATTACTTGTATAAATTTGAACCAAGTAACTAATGATGTGTTTTGTTGTTTATAATTTTCTATAAAATTATTCTAATTTTTCACAAGTTGTTTTCGTCTTTAAAAAATAAAAAATTTAGAAAACGTGTTTAAATGATTATGATTTCGCATACTGGACATTGTATAATATCAATAGAAGTGTAGGAATTACAAACATGTGATTTCCTAAATCTCAAATAAAACATAAACTGTGAGTTTTCTTGTTTCTATAAAGCCTTTTTCATAAATCTCAATTTAAATATATAACTTTAGTTGTTATTTTTTTTTTGAAAGAAATATGACATATTAGAAAATAATCATGTTTTGAAAGTATTAAATGATAACCACCATCAAATTTCTAACACAAGAATATAATCAAAATTGAAAAGATTAATTGATCAATTCGAATTAACTGTAGTCAATTAACATGATTTTTACAATTGACTTTGGCATGCTATCATATCCAAAATTTACCTAAAACATCGTAATCAATAGTTTCGTTTAGAGTTATGTGATTACCATACAAAGCCAATCATTGTGGCGATTACAGTTTTACATATTTGAGGACATAAGATGTAGATAAAAAAATAATTAGGCTAAATTGATTGTTAAGATTGAAATTGTACCTTTTGAACAAGCGCCTTTTGAAGTACCAACCAAATATGGCTGAATTAAGATCGATTTATAAGAATCGGGGTTGTTATGTATAGATTAAGATCATCGAACCTGGTGAAAAAATGTTGGACAATCGAATGGTGAAGCCAAGTGTCGGCGAAGTAAGAGTGAGAAGATTAAACTTGAAACGGATCCCTAAATATGATTTGTATTTGATAGTAAAACACGCTAAAAATAAGGTAGAAAGGTAACTTTACTTTTTTGAAGATATACTCGGGTTACATACCCAACATATATTTTAGATCATCGTGTTCACATGGACTCACTAAATATAGAATTTATAAAATGAGTTTTGCGTTGAGATGTCCCTATTATACGTATTTTGGGGTAATTTAACCCTCATATTTGCCTAAACGTATCATAAAACGTCCTTAATCGTTTTTTTTTTGTTATTTTAACAATTTTGAAGCACGTTGATGATTTCGAGATGGTTTGAAAGCTTTTATCTGGTAATTTGGAAGAAGTTTAGAAGAAATCGGGATAATTACACAAGATTTTTATCCTATGACAACCGTGGTTTTGGAAGGTTAAGTTATAACCTATAAGACATCGTTACGTATGTTATATTACATGTTGGCGTGTTATGTGTGTTTGACATGATAATCTTGCGAGATTAAAGTACATAATTGCGAATCATGGTACTAGTGGTGGTGAAATGTGATAAATGAGATCACATTGCCATTTCGTTTTAATGTTTCTTTATCATTTATGTGCTTTGCGTGTACACATTATGTATAATATATATTTAATATGTGTAGATATTATGTATTTATTAAGTTTTAAATAAACTTACTAATTATGAAGACTTTTGGAAATAAAACGTGAGTTGTAGGATTATTGGAAAGTCGAAGGTTTTAACTTTAAACGTCCAAGATTTTACACTAGAAGGTCTATGAAGTAAACTAAATATGTAATAAGTAATTAGAGGGTCAAAATTGTAAGGTTTTAGTAGTGAAGGGGGAAGTCGGTCGAACTAAGGGAAAAATGAGGGGAAAAGAGTTCAAAAATTTATAGATCTCAAGATCTGCCTAAGAAGCATGTTAATAGCCAAAGTAGGGCTCGCAACCTTGATTACCAAGGAAGTCGAATAGGGGAACGTAATAATAACTTCAAGTTCACACGTTTAAAGTTGACTCCAATAGAGATACTCATATCAGAGGGCGCGAACTTCCCAAAACCTATGCCAATGACCACCCCAGTTGAAAGGCGCACAGGTAATAGACACTATGAGAATTTAAAGCACCTCGTCAAGGAAAACACAGAAGAAGGGAAGCCAAAGTCAAAAGACGCGCCCGCAACCATTTACATGGTACCAACGTGGCAAGGGAGGGCGAAACAAAAAGTGAACCAAAAATTCTCTAGAAGATAAGACATCTCGTTTTTGCCGCTCAGCGCAAACAATGTCGCAGACGGGCCATTGACAATCGAAGTCAACATTGGAAGTCACAGCGTTCATCGTATGTACGTCGACGGAGGCTCTTCAGCAGAAATATTGTACAACATTGCTTCTCACAGTTAAGTATGGAGATTAAAAACCAATTGATACCTGCGACCTCACCATTAATTGGTTTTAGCAGAGAAGCAGTCTGGCCTTTAGGATAGCTGAGACTACAGGTAACAGTGGGGGATGAAGAGCATTCAACCACCGTCCCAATGAATTTTTTGGTCATTCGTTCACCATCACGGTACAACGGTATTATTGGACGCCCCGCAATCCTAGCAATGCGAGTTGTACCTTCCACAACCCATGGCATGATGAAATTTCCAGTAAAAGGAGGAGTCGTAACAATCTTCAACACAGCCGTACCACTCGAAGAGTGTAATACGATTGCGGAACCACCAAGGATAACTGCGGACCCAAAGTATCATCACCACCAAACTTAAAGGTGCAAGTCATCCAGACTACCCGGAGCAAGAAGTGATGATAGGAGGAACACTATCCGATCAAGGGAAGACGGACATGTGCAGACTTCTAAAACCTGGACATTTTTGCATGGGAACCAAAAGATATGACGGGAGTGCCACGCTCAATCGCAGAACATAGACTACAAATCCGCGAATGATATCCCATAGTCAGGCAAAAGAAATGCGGACAAGCTCTAGAACACAGCAAGCTAATACTTGAGGAAGTGAAAAAATTGTTGGACGCAGGAATGATGCTAGAAGTTTATTACCATGAGTGGCTCTCCAATCCAGTTATGGTTAAAAAGCACGACGGTAGCTGGCGTATGTGCGTTGACTTCATAGACCTCAATAAAGCCTGTCCTCAGGACTGCTACTCGCTCCCAGAGATAGATTGGAAAATTGAATCACTTTGTGGATACCTTTTTAAATGCTTCTTAGATGCGTATAAAGGGTATCACCATATACAAATGGCGGAGCAAGACGAGGAAAAAATAGCATTTCACACCAGTCAGGGAGTCTACTATTACACAAAAAATACCTTTTGGACTTAAGAATGTGGGAGCCACTTATCAGCGGTTAGTGGATAAAGTATTCGATAACCAAATCGGTCGAAATCAGGAGGTTTATGTTGATGACCTAGTGATAAAAAGTCACACAGAGGAGGGACTCATTCGCGACATCGAGGAAACTTTCTCAACACTTAGGAAAATCAACATGAAACTAAACCGCAAGACATGTACTTTCGGCGCCACAGAAGGCATGTTCATAGGGTACATGATAGATCCCATCGACATTAAACCTTGCCCAGAAAAAACGGATGCATTCATACAACTCCAGAGTCTGAAAACGAAGAAAGAAGTGCAATCGCTAAATGGAAATCTAGCAGGACTAAACAGGTTCCTATCTAAGTCTGTGGAGAAGTCCCTCCCCTTATTTAAAACACTCAAGAAGTGTATAAAAAGGGAGCCTTCAACTGGACGAATGAGGCAGAAGAAGCCTTTGACCAGCTAAAGTTTTTAGCAGCACTCCCAATGTTGGTCGCACCTCGACCAAAGGAGGAGGTGATCGTATACCTTTTAGCTACGCAGAGCAATCAGCGCGGTGCTGATGACGGATAGGGAGAACGTGCTGATACTTGTGTACTTCATCAGTAGAGCTCTACAAAGTTCAAAATTGAACTATTCGCCAATGGAGAAACTGGTGGAAGCGCTGGTCTTTGCAGCAAAAAGGCTGAGCTCGTACTTTCAATCGCATCCTATAGATGTAATTACGGGCCAACCGATAAAACAGATAATATCGAAACCGAACGTAGCAGGAAGGCTACAGAAGTGGAGTGTCCTACTCGGGGAACATAACATCACGTACAGGCCGCACAACGCGGTCAAAGGACAGATCTTGGCAGACTTCATCATAGAAAATCCAAAAGATGAAGAGCAAGCGCCCAAATAAGAGAAAGAGCCCCCAAAAACAATGGGTCTTGTTCATTGACGGGTCCTATTGCACAGACGGATCGGGCGTGTTAGGACCATTGTAATAGTTATATGTAATAGGGAGACTAGGAGGTATGTAGTTCCTCCTGGTCCTAGTCGTAGTAGGAGCAAGTCCTGCTCCTGGTCCTAGTCGAAGTCAAACTTTATTATTTACTTAATATTCTGTTAGGATATGCATGAGTTATATTAGGAGAAGATATGCATATCAGTTTTACACGTTTTCTTGTATGCTGTATTAGGGTTTCCTTGTAGTATAAAAGGAACCTTAGGCAGAAGGGTTAGACACATCTTTACAAAACATAGTTCTAGTCTTTATCAATATTAGAAATCCTTAGAAAGGATCAAGTCTTTATAGTTATTCTGTTTCTCTTGTTTATATTTATATTCTACATTCATATTGTGTATAGAGTCTCTTTGTGATTTGACTTGTGATTACAGAAGTCATTCACCGATCCTGACAGGCTGCAAGATCTATATTTGATAAACCCAACAAGTGGTATCAGAGCCTGGGAGGGTCTCTATACAAGCAGAATCAAGTTCTCTTATTACTAACATTCTGTTTATCATGTCTGCCTCAACTTCTACTCAAACAGGAGAAGAAGGCACTCCTAAAATTGTGCAACCTCAGCATATCCTAGCTACGGTTTCCAACACGAATGGAAAATTCCCTCTTCTGAAGAAAGGTGAATATGATAACTGGGCAATGAAGATGGAATGGTGGATCACTAACACTGATCAAGATCTTTGGAAGATCATTATGAATGGAAACAGCAGAAAGCTTACTGGACGAGATAAGAACGGTAATATTACTCTTCTTGACCCTAAAACTCATGAGGAAATCATCGCTATTCAGAAGGAGGTAAAAGCAAAAACAATTTTGCTTCAATCTCTTCCTGAAGATCACATGGGTGACTTCTACCATTTGGATGATGCCAGAGAGATCTGGAATGGCATAAAAGCAAGGTTTGGCGGGAATGAGGAATCAAAGAAAATGCGAAGGTCCATGCTGAGAGATGAATTCACAGAGTTCAAAATCTCAGAAACTGAAGGTCTGAATCAAGGGTATGATAGGTTCCAGAAGATATTGAGCCAGTTGAATCAACTTCGGTCCAAGCCTGAGGATGGTGATGTAAATGCAAGGTTTCTTAAAGCCTTACCCTACTCTTGGAACCAGGTGGTAATCTCTCTTAAAGCCAAAGGTGGGCTTGATTATCTCAGTTTTGATGATTTGTTTCATAGGCTCAGAACCTTCGAACCTCATGTGAGAGGATATCCTAGTGACTCTTTTCCCACCCTGCTAATTCAGCCTTTGTGAGCTCTGTGGCATCTAGTCCCATGTCATATGCAAGTAGTCCGAGCAATACTGTCTCTCCCCAGCAATCTATTCAGCATACTGGTCCCATGTCATATGCATCTAGTCCCATGTCTTCTGCTTCTGATCCTGCTGCCAAGTCTGGTAGTATGGTAGAAGTTGTTCTTCATTCTTTTGTGGCTGATGTTACTGCTGAACAACAACTTGCTTTTGATGACTTTAAACAGATCGATAAGCTTGATCTGGATGAGATAGATCTTAAATGGCAGATGGCCATGCTTACTCTTAGGGTTCACAAGTTTGAGAAGAAAGCAGGAAGGAAGTTTAATTACAACCCTCGGGAGCCAGCAAGATTCGATAGAATCAAGGTACGGTGCTATAACTGCCAGCAACAGGGTCACTTTGCAAGAGAGTGCCCTAGCAGGAATGATCAGGAGAAGAACAGGTACTCCGCTTTCAAGGTTCAGGAGGTTAAAGATGACAAGAAGGCATTGGTATCTGTTGACTCTATGGTCAACTGGAATGATCATCAGGCTTCTACTCTGGAATCAGCGGAATCCACGACTGATGTGTTGGCGATGATTGCTGGGAATCTCTCTGATGCAGAAGAAGCAGAAGAGTTTGCTCTTATGGGCATCTCACCTCAGGTACAACATTGTCCTCTTGGTTGTCATGATAAATACACAGAACTGCTGTCCCAATTTAATGAAGTAAATGAACAAAATGATAAGTATTATTTAGAGGTACAAGCCTATAAAGCTTCATTAAACACATTGGAACAACAAAAGAAGTGGTTACAAGATACACAACGTGCATATGAGGATAAAATAAGGATACTAAGCATTGATTTAGAAAACACTACAAATATGCTTAAATATACAGAAACTGAAAGGGATGCTAGTATCAAAGAAAAAGAGGAGATGCAAGCTAAATTAGATGCTACAATGTTAAGATTTGACAAATGGCAAAAGGCACCTAAAAATCTTTCAAAATTAATTAATAGTAGCATGTCTGGCAGAACTAAAAGAGGCTTAGGATTTGAAAAATATATTGATTCTGAAGATGTGTTTGATTTATCTTTCTCAAGCGTCTTTGATGCCGACAAAGAGGATGAGGGCAAACCTAGTTACAATAGGTTTAAACCAGCAGCAGAAATGCATGTTGTTCCTCCTCCTCTTACTGGAACTTTCATGCCCACCTCATGGCATAATGACTCGGATGGATCACAGATGCTTGAGTCCCCAACAAGTTCTACTAATACTAACGACTTTGTCTCATGTACTTTCAGTGACAAAGCCGGTGACTCTACATCTAATGGTTCAAGTGAAGAGTCAAGACCTACGAGTTCCAAGTCGAATGAACATGCTGCTACTGGTGCTAGGAAATGTGAAGAAAAAGTTGTTGTCAAGTCACGTGTGTCTGGTCCTTGTTTATTGAGTCCTAGGAAGAATGTTTTTCCTAGAATTGTGTGTAATAAAGTAGGCAGTATGAAACAGTCTCATTCTAATAAAAGGTCTTTCAAAACATGTTTTGTTTGTGGTAGTTCCTTTCATTTAATTAAAGATTGTGATTACTATGACACACATGCATCTGTTAATCATGCATTAGTTGCTCCTGGTTCACCAGGAGCTGCATCATATGCTTCCAGAAGACTTAATCCTAGTGCTCCAATGTTTCTTACTTCTAGAGTATCCTCTCCTGTCATGTCTGATTATTGGAGAGAAAATGGATTCCAAACATCTAGTAATTATTTTCCAAATTATAATCCAAACTATGCGCATCATTTTGACCACACATATTTTGGTTTGGGAAACTTGGGAACTGCTGTTAAGCCCTCAGCAGGTTGTTCCTGGTCAAATAATAATACCCATATGATGAATAGGCAACCAAGGAACAATGGTGGATCTCATCAATCTTCTTGGCATTCTTCTAATGATCCACAAGGCAGGCTCAAACCTGAAAAGGTTTGGGTCCCCTTAAGACACTAACATTTGCATTGTTATTATCTTGTTGTTGTAGGTTACTCCATACCAGGATCCTAGTCTAGGCATTGTTGATAGTGGTTGCTCCAGGAGCATGACTGGAAATAAAAGTCTCCTTTCTAACTTTGTACCATTTTATGGGGGCAAGGTATATTTTGGTGGAGGTGAAGGCAGAATAACTGGCAAGGGAACGATAAAGACTCCAAATCTAAATTTTGAGCAGGTCTACTATGTGGAAGCACTTCAACACTTCAACTTGATATCGGTTTCTCTGATTTGTGACAAGAAGCAGTTTGTACTCTTCACCGATACTGATGCACTTGTGCTCTCCAAAGATTTTAAGCTTCCGGATGACTCACAAGTTTTACTCCGAATCCCTAGAAGACACAATCTATATAGCATCAAGTTGAATGAAGTCAACCCTACTGGTCAACTAGCATGTCTGGTTGCAAAAGCCTCGGAAGATGAAGCCACAAAATGGCACCGAAGGATGGGACATGTGAACTTCAAGACCATTCACAAACTTGCCAATTTAAATCTGGTCTCTGGTTTACCTCCCAAGACGTTTAGAAATGACATAAATTGTGTTGCTTGCAGCAAAGGCAAACAACACAAAGCATCCTTCAAGGCCATTACTGCTTTAAGTCTCATTACTGAACCATTGCAGCTTCTACACATGGACTTATTTGGTCCTACTTCCATCAGAAGCATAGACCACAAGCAATTCTGTTTGGTGGTGACTGATGGTTATAGCAGGTTTGCGTGGGTGTTTTTCATGGTTGCCAAAAGTGAGACCTACTCAATTCTTCGAGATTTTCTTACCTTGATAGAGAATCAGTTGTCCAAGAAAGTTAAAGGTATTCGATGCGACAATGGAACCGAGTTTAAAAATAGAGACCTCATCGCACTTTGCAATGCTAAGGGCATCAAAAGAGATTATAGTGCTGCTAGGACTCCTCAACAGAATGGTGTGGCAGAAAGAAAGAACCGGACACTAATAGAAGCAGCAAGAACTATGCTTGCCGATTCCAAACTTCCGACCATGTTCTGGACAGAAGCTGTTAATACGGCCAGTTATGTTTTGAATAGGGTGTCTATTACCAATCCTCACAAGAAAACACCTTATGAGCTGCTCACGGGCAAAGTTCCAAATATTGCTCATTTGAAGCCTTTTGGGTGTCCAGTCACCATTCTGAATACTAGTGACTATTTGGGGAAGTTTGATGGCAAGGCTGATGAAGGATATATTGTGGGATATTCAGCTCATTCTCGGGCGTATCGTGTCTACAATCTTCAAGCCAAACGGATAGTTGAAACTATTAATCTCAGGTATTTTGAGGAGAAGACAAACATACAAGGAACAGGTCCAGAATGGTATTTTGATCTTGATTATCTTAGTGATTCGTTAGGATATTTTCGTTTCAAAACTAACCATGATGCAGGACCACAAGTATTTGCAACTTCTAGTACTGGTGTTCCTTCTAGTCTCTCTGATTCAGATGATGAGGATGACATTTTTGTGGTTCCATCCTATTCCACCACGGTCTCTCCCACTCCTCCTAGTGATACCACTCCAATGGATGTACATGATTCCCAAGCAGCTCTTGACACTCTTCTCAAGCAACAACAAGAAGCTACTAAAGCAGCTGCTCAAGGTAGTTTTGAGTTTCCATTGGTTGAGCTTTCTGATAAAGTTGTTCCTGGTACTCCAGCTTCTGCTCCTAGTGCCAGCCTCACAACTACTGGCACTCCGGCTAGTGAGTCTGCTTCTAATACACGTTTCTCCAGTCCTTCTGATTTGGGGAACCATGAGAAGAAGTCTTCTACCAAGCTGGATGATATACATAAACAACCAGTAGACGGGATTTTCCAAACTGCTTCCTATGATGCTGATTTCGTTGGTGATCCCGGTAACATGGCACCAGAAGTGGAGGTTTCTTCCAATCCAGTCTTGCAATCACATAAAGACCATCCTACCACTCAAATTATTGGAGATCCTGCTTCTACCGTCAAGACACGCAGAATGCAGCAAAAGGCCTCGTCTGATCATCACGCTCTTGTGGGCTATATTGAGGATCAAAAGCGTAATAATCATACGGACTTTCAACACTGTTTGTTTGCTTGTTTTCTATCACAGGTGGAACCTAGGTCTGTTTCACATGCTCTTGAGGATCAAAGTTGGGTGGAGGCTATGCAGGAGGAAATGCAGCAATTCCTGTTTCAGAATGTTTGGGTTCTGGTTGACTTACCAGATGGGAAGACAGCTATCAACACCAAATGGATTCTCAAAAACAAGAAGGATGCACGGGGAATTGTTGTAAGGAATAAAGCTAGGCTTGTCGCACAAGGACACACTCAAATTGAAGGCATTGATTATACTGAAGTCTTTGCGCCTGTTGCAAGGATTGAGGCCATTCGTCTGTTTTTGGCCTTTGCTTCGTATGTTGGTTTTACGGTGTTCTAGATGGATGTCAAGAGTGCATTTCTCTATGGAAAAATTGACGAAGAAGTGTATGTGACTCAACCTAAGGGGTTTGTTGATCCACTTCATCCAAAGAAAGTCTACAAGGTGGTCAAGGCTCTTTATGGGTTACATCAGGCTCCTAGAGCTTGGTATGAGCGTCTCTCCACTTTCTTGTTAAAGAATGGCTATAGAAGAGGTACAATTGACAAAACACTATTTCTTCGGCGGAATTCCAAGGATATTATTCTTGTTCAGGTTTATGTGGACGACATTATCTTTGGTTCTACTAGGAAGGAGTGGTGTGATGAGTTTGAACACTTGATGAAAGGCGAATTTCAGATGAGTGCCATGGGAGAACTGTCATTTTTCCTTGGTCTTCAGGTCAAGCAACAATCGGATGGGATTTTCATCAGTCAAGATAAGTATGTTCATGAGATTCTTCAAAAGTTTGACATGGATCCTCTTCGACCAGCAGCAACTCCTTATGAAGTTGCTAAAATCAAACTTAAGAATGAGCCAGATCCACCCGTAAATGTTCATATGTACAGGTCTATGATTGGCTCTCTTATGTATTTGACTGCCTCACGTCCGGATATTATGTTTGCAGTAAGTGCTTGTTCTAGACACTAGGTGACTCCAACGGTTTCGAACTTAAATGCAGTGAAGAAGATTTTCAAGTATATCAAGGCTCAACCTAAATTGGGTCTATGGTATCCTAGAGAATCCCCCTTTGTACTTGAAGCATACAGTGATAGTGATTATGCTGGTGCTAATAATGATAGGAAGTCTACTACTGGTGGTTGTCAATTTTTGGGTCGTCGGCTTATTTCATGGCAATGTAAGAAACAGACAATCGTAGCTACTTCTTCAACAGAAGCTGAATATGTGGCTGCTGCTAGTTGCTGTGGTCAAGTTTTATGGATCCAAAATCAGATGTTGGACTATGGATTCAATTTTATGAATACCAAAATTTTTATTGACAATCAAAGCACTATTTGTATTGTGAAGAATCCTGTATTTCATCAGCGGACGAAACATATTGAGATTCAGCATCATTTTATACGCGATGCCAATGAGAAGAAGCTGATACAAGTTCTTAAAGTTCATACGGATGACAATGTTGCTGATTTGCTGACTAAAGCTTTTGATGGTCCTCGGTTTAACCACTTGGTGGTTCATATTGGGATGGTCAATCCTTGATGTCTAGGATTGAGGGGAGGCAAAGCCTAAGGGGAGGCTTTGTGTACATATTAGGTCCGTCTAACGTATTCATAGTATTTAACAACAAAATTTCTTGGTTATGGTGGTGTGTGGTGCTTCTGGTGGAGGATTTTTGCTCTCTTCTGATGGATATGGCCTTACATGACTGGCTTCTGGTCCTATTTGGTCAGCTTCTAGTTATGATTGGATGCCTTCTGGTGGTCTCATATCCTTCCAAGTCTAGTGGTGTTTGGCTATGGGTACTGGTACTGGTCTGGCTACTGTTCATTCCTTTTGTCCTTTATTAATCACATTTTGCTCCTGGTCCGACTATTGTGCACTTTGACTTTTGGTCAACGCTTCCAATACTGATATTTACAAGTTTGAATTCATCAAATAAATTGGGGGTAAGTTATTATGTTAAAAAGGGCAAGTGGTTAGTATGCCATTATGGCTTAATTTGAAAGGGCAACCCCCATTAATAGGGGTCAATGAACAGTTACTATTTTCTTCCTATATGGTCAACATACACTCATTACAATTAAAACACACACAAAAACCGCTTCTACTCCTCTCATCCCAATCCAAATCCTTCTTCAATCCATTCATCAAGATCCATGGCTGCTCTTGCTTATCAACCTGCTCATAATCGTGTTGCTTATCTGGGTGATGGTCCTAATAGTGAACATTTTGCTGATATCTTGGAGTTTATTGAGGCTTCTAACTTAAGGTTTGCATTTACTGTTTGTCCTACCATTTATGATAGTGTGGTACGTCAATTTTGGGCGTCTGCTGAGCTTGTGAATGTGGTTGGACGTCCAAGGGCACTCCATGCTACCATAGATGGACGTGCTTATGTGGTCACTGAAGCATCAATTCGCTCTTCTCTTCATCTTCAGGATGAGGGGGGTGTTGTATCACTTCCCAATTCGGAAGTATTAGAGGGTATGGCTGCCATAGGTTATGAACATGGGGGGAAGTTTAACTTCCAAAAGAATAGGTTTTCCCCTCAGTGGAAGCTTCTGGTTCACTATTTAATCCATTGTTTGAGTCCCAAGTCGGGGAGTTGGGATGCGTTCCCTACTCCTTTGGCTACTGGTCTTATATGTTTAGCCCAGGGTAGGGTGTTTAACTTTTCACATTATATATTTGAGGGGATGGCTAGTAATTTGTCAACTGCTATGTCTAGGAAAAAATTTCTTATGTACCCTAGGTTTATTCAACAAATACTTGTTTGCATTCCACGTGATAGGGCTGAGCATGTACCTTCTAAACTAACAGCGAAAGTGTATTATAACATGATGAATGGGTTTCCTGGGGATTGGAGGCCCCTGACTGAAGCCATGATGGGTTTGGCTCAGGGTCCTATAGGTCAGGAGGAGGAGGCTCTTGAGTTGGTTGTGTTAGATGATGACCCCATGGAGGAGGAGGAGACTCCTGCTGGTGATGCCACTCCTGTGGTAGAGGAGGAGCTAGTTGAGGAGGTGGTGGTTGAACAACCATCCCCTCCTAAGGCTGGTCCTTCCTCAGCTCCACAAAGGTCTCCTTTTGTGGAGACTCCACCTCCTAGCCCTGTCCCACACTCGACTGATATCCCCTTTGCTGCTAGTTCTCCACACGTTGACCCCAATGTTGCTTCGGGCTCCCGTGATGCTTTCCCTGATCCAAGTTCTCTTGGTGGGCAGGCAGAGGAGCCTACTACTCTGACATCTCTGCTAGATCTTATGCACAGGTACCATGAGCGGATGATTTGTTTGGAAGCTGACTTGAACCAACATCGGAAGCTCACACGGGAGTTTGTTCTTCCTCTGGCCGATCGTATAAAGGTATTGGAAAATCAACAACGTCGTCGAAAGAAGCATGTGGTTCTTTCCGATTCTGAGGATGAGGGTTCGGAGAATGTTGAGGATGGCTTGACGTTGCTGGCAAAGGCTGCCTTTGCTGATAAAGTTTATGATGATCTGCCTGGTCCTCCAATGTCCTCCAATGCTCCTTCTTCTAGTGTTATTCCCCCTTCTATGGGTGGTGCTTCTGATGCTGCTGCTGGTTCTCATGCTGATCCCTCTCATGATCCAAAGGGCAAAGCTCCAATGACCGATCCTCCATCTCCCATCCGCAAGCGCTCTCGTCGACAGCTTGAAGAAGACAGACTTGGTGAAGAGGCTGCTCGTCGGGTTCAGGCTGAGCTTGATGAGGAGGACAATGCTGCTGCGGAAGAGCTCCGTGAGCGAAGGCGTGCGCAAATTCAGCATGATGCTATGCACTGGACTGATGGTGAATGGATGCAAGTGTTAACTGTTCTCACTCGGGATTATGCTCAGTTTAAAGATTTGTTGGGTGATGATGTTGATGAACACAATTGCAATCCGCGTGCTATGGTAATGATGCGTAAGCATCAGTTGACTCTTGCTGAGGAACTCAAGAAACAGCGTAGGAACAGACCTCTTTCTCAGACTGAGCAGCGCCAGCAGATGCAACGTTATGTAAAATATCAATCTGCTGCTCATTTCAATGCTCCTTGGACTTGGGCTCGGGTGCGGGCTTTGACTTTTGATGAGCTCAAGAAACTTTATGAAAATATGGTGAGGCGTGCGAGTCAACCTATACCGGAAAGATTTGTATACCATCCTCGTGGTGTGACTGCTTCTATGCCTGCTGCTTCTACTGTTTCTCCATCTGTGCCCATTCCTGGTTCAAATGGTAGTTCTTCTGGTTCTGGTGCTGTTTCTGTTGGTCCTTCTACTACACCCTTGGTTGCTCCTATTGGTTCTCCTACTGGTCCTGCTACTACCATCTTTGTTACAACCACCACCACTCATGCTTCCACCACCACACCTGTTCCTTCTACCACCACTCATGTTCCTGCAAGCACTTTTGTTGATCCCACCATATCTGCTGCTGCTCCATCTGATGTGCCATCGTCATCACCACACGTTTCTGCACCACCACTTACTCCCACTTCTGATGCAGCTCCTAGTGGTTCTTTGGGTGGACATATTCATGAGTCTACTTCTACTGCTTCTCCTGCTGTTGCTGAAGTTCAGGTGAAGGTTGAATCTACTCCTTCGGCTCCCACGCCTCGACGTTCCACTCGCCAGAAACTTACTCGTCGTGTTCGCCGCGGTAAATCAGTTCCTTTTGAGCAGCGTGATCCTGAAAACTTAATTGATGCAGCTTCGGATAGCGATTCTGACTTACCTTTAGGCAATGGAAGCATTACGGGTTATACGGTTGAGAGGTCTACGACACTTCCTGGTGGTGTCTCCCATCGGATTACTTTGAGTGATGGGAATGTGCGATTGGTCACGAGTTTGCAGGGTGTGTTATCATGGGCTGACCGGATGGATCTTATGGCGTTGTTTGGGCTTGTTGATTCTAGTATGCCATTTGACCCCATGGCGGTGTCTTCCTGGCCTGGTATTCGTCTTTGGGCCGATCTCAAGCTTATGTTGGATCCTCCTCCATCTGCTACTCCTTTGGGCGTATGGAAGGATCAAATGCAATGGGAGATTGTTCGCTGGAAGCTCTATGCTGGATGTGGAGTACATGTTTTGGAGTTAGGTTCTGGTCATGTGGTGTTTATGTTGACGGATGTTGTGTATCCTTTGACTATTTCTTCCATGGAAGCAATGTTGGCAAGTCATTTGTAGATTTCTACTGCTCCTTCTGGGAATGAGTCGAGTATGGCCACATCTTTGGTCGAGGGTATTCAAGCACGGTTGTTAGCGGATAAGAAGGCAGCTTCTGGTGTGTAAGGTGAATGGGTTGTAAGTAGTTATACTTTGATTTTGTTCTTATTTTAATTCTTTTCACCAATATGTATAGTGATTGGTGACTTTTATTCTTTATAGTTAAAAAACAAAAAAAAAAAAAAAAAAAAACTTTTTATATAATATCTGCTTATACTTTAACACAGTTTAGCTTTTATACTTGTACATAATATCCCTTGGCTGGTTCAAAATGTGGTTCCTGGTTTGAGATTGGTCTGTACTTGGTTTCACTTGGTGTTGGACGTGGTCCACACAACAAATGGTTCTCAACTTACCATGTCTCATCGACAAGAAAAAGTTGATTCACCTTGAGGGTACGGCTCCTGGTGCGATTATCAAATCCGTTGATGGTTGCCAGGTTACCTAAAACTGGATGGTTTTCACTTGCCATAGTCTTGGACTGAAAAGTGGCTAATCCAAGGGGGTACGGCTCTTGGTAAAGATCTTATCAAATCCGTTGATAGCTGTAATAGCTTGCTTAAAGCTATAGGGTGTTCAACTCACCGATGCTTTATTGCTAAGAGTTGGCGAGTCCAGAGGGGTACGGCTTCTGGTAAAGACGCATCAAATCCGTTGACGGCTGTGATGGTTTGCCTAAAATCATCAGGGTACTCCCACTCACCATTGATTCACGTTCTAAGAGTTGGGCTGGGTTCTAGTCTCCCAGGGTCTCTATTACATATAACTATCACACACAATTCTAGGAAAAACATTCTTCCTAGGACTCAATAAACAAGGACCAGACACACGTGACTTGACAGCAACTTTTTCTTCACATTTCCTAGCACCAGTAGCAGCATTTTCATTCGACTTGGAACTCGTAGGTCTTGACTCTTCACTTGAACCATTAGATGCAGAGTCACCGGCTTTGTCACTGAAAGTACATGAGACAAAGTCGTTAGTATTAGTAGAACTTGTTGGGGACTCAAGCATCTGTGATCCATCCGAGTCATTATGCCATGAGGTGGGCATGAAAGTTCCAGTAAGAGGAGGAGGAACAGCATGCATTTCTGCTGCTGGTTTAAACCTATTGTAACTAGGTTTGCCCTCATCCTCTTTGTCGGCATCAAAGACGCTTGAGAAAGATAAATCAAATACATCTTCAGAATCAATATATTTTTCAAATCCTAAGCCTCTTTTAGTTCTGCCAGACATGCTACTATTAATTAATTTTGAAAGATTTTTAGGTGCCTTTTGCCATTTGTCAAATCTTAACATTGTAGCATCTAATTTAGCTTGCATCTCCTCTTTTTCTTTGATACTAGCATCCCTTTCAGTTTCTGTATATTTAAGCATATTTGTAGTGTTTTCTAAATCAATGCTTAGTATCCTTATTTTATCCTCATATGCACGTTGTGTATCTTGTAACCACTTCTTTTGTTGTTCCAATGTGTTTAATGAAGCTTTATAGGCTTGTACCTCTAAATAATACTTATCATTTTGTTCATTTACTTCATTAAATTGGGACAGCAGTTCTGTGTATTTATCATGACAACCAAGAGGACAATGTTGTACCTGAGGTGAGATGCCCATAAGAGCAAACTCTTCTGCTTCTTCTGCATCAGAGAGATTCCCAGCAATCATCGCCAACACATCAGTCGTGGATTCCGCTGATTCCAGAGTAGAAGCCTGATGATCATTCCAGTTGACCACAGAGTCAACAGATACCAATGCCTTCTTGTCATCTTTAACCTCCTGAACCTTGAAAGCGGAGTACCTGTTCTTCTCCTGATCATTCCTGCTAGGGCACTCTCTTGCAAAGTGACCCTGTTGCTGGCAGTTATAGCACCATACCTTGCTTCTATCGAATCTTGCTGGCTCCCGAGGGTTGTAATTAAACTTCCTTCCTGCTTTCTTCTCAAACTTGTGAACCCTAAGAGTAAGCATGGCCATCTGCCATTTAAGATCTATCTCATCCAGATCAAGCTTATCGATCTGTTTAAAGTCATCAAAAGCAAGTTGTTGTTCAGCAGTAACATCAGCCACAAAAGAATGAAGAACAGCTTCTACCATACTACCAGACTTGGCAGCAGGATCAGAAGCAGAAGACATGGGACTAGATGCATATGACATGGGACCAGTATGCTGAATAGATTGCTGGGGAGAGACAGTATTGCTCGGACTACTTGCATATGACATGGGACTAGATGCCACAGAGCTCACAAAGGCTGAATTAGCAGGGGTGGGAAAAGAGTCACTAGGATATCCTCTCACATGAGGTTCAAAGGTTCTGAGCCTATGAAACAAATCATCAAAACTGAGATAATCAAGCCCACCTTTGGCTTTAAGAGAGATTACCACCTGGTTCCAAGAGTAGGGTAAGGCTTTAAGAAACCTTGCATTTACATCACCATCCTCAGGCTTGGACCGAAGTTGATTCAACTGGCTCAATATCTTCTGGAACCTATCATACCCTTGATTCAGACCTTCACTTTCTGAGATTTTGAACTCTGTGAATTCATCTCTCAGCATGGACCTTCGCATTTTCTTTGATTCCTCATTCCCGCCAAACCTTGCTTTTATGCCATTCCAGATCTCTCTGGCATCATCCAAATGGAATAAAGCTAGGCTTGTCGCACAAGGACACACTCAAATTGAAGGCATTGATTATACTGAAGTCTTTGCGCCTGTTGCAAGGATTGAGGCCATTCGTCTGTTTTTGGCCTTTGCTTCGTATGTTGGTTTTACGGTGTTCCAAATGGATGTCAAGAGTGCATTTCTCTATGGAAAAATTGACGAAGAAGTGTATGTGACTCAACCTAAGGGGTTTGTTGATCCACTTCATCCAAAGAAAGTCTACAAGGTGGTCAAGGCTCTTTATGGGTTACATCAGGCTCCTAGAGCTTGGTATGAGCGTCTCTCCACTTTCTTGTTAAAGAATGGCTATAGAAGAGGTACAATTGACAAAACACTATTTCTTCGGCGGAATTCCAAGGATATTATTCTTGTTCAGGTTTATGTGGACGACATTATCTTTGGTTCTACTAGGAAGGAGTGGTGTGATGAGTTTGAACACTTGATGAAAGGCGAATTTCAGATGAGTGCCATGGGAGAACTGTCATTTTTCCTTGGTCTTCAGGTCAAGCAACAATCGGATGGGATTTTCATCAGTCAAGATAAGTATGTTCATGAGATTCTTCAAAAGTTTGACATGGATCCTCTTCGACCAGCAACAACTCCTTATGAAGTTGCTAAAATCAAACTTAAGAATGAGCCAGATCCACCCGTAAATGTTCATATGTACAGGTCTATGATTGGCTCTCTTATGTATTTGACTGCCTCACGTCCGGATATTATGTTTGCAGTAAGTGCTTGTTCTAGACACTAGGTGACTCCAACGGTTTCGAACTTAAATGCAGTGAAGAAGATTTTCAAGTATATCAAGGCTCAACCTAAATTGGGTCTATGGTATCCTAGAGAATCCCCCTTTGTACTTGAAGCATACAGTGATAGTGATTATGCTGGTGCTAATAATGATAGGAAGTCTACTACTGGTGGTTGTCAATTTTTGGGTCGTCGGCTTATTTCATGGCAATGTAAGAAACAAACAATCGTAGCTACTTCTTCAACAGAAGCTGAATATGTGGCTGCTGCTAGTTGCTGTGGTCAAGTTTTATGGATCCAAAATCAGATGTTGGACTATGGATTCAATTTTATGAATACCAAAATTTTTATTGACAATCAAAGCACTATTTGTATTGTGAAGAATCCTGTATTTCATCAGCGGACGAAACATATTGAGATTCAGCATCATTTTATACGCGATGCCAATGAGAAGAAGCTGATACAAGTTCTTAAAGTTCATACGGATGACAATGTTGCTGATTTGCTGACTAAAGCTTTTGATGGTCCTCGGTTTAACCACTTGGTGGTTCATATTGGGATGGTCAATCCTTGATGTCTAGGATTGAGGGGAGGCAAAGCCTAAGGGGAGGCTTTGTGTACATATTAGGTCCGTCTAACGTATTCATAGTATTTAACAACAAAATTTCTTGGTTATGGTGGTGTGTGGTGCTTCTGGTGGAGGATTTTTGCTCTCTTCTGATGGATATGGCCTTACATGACTGGCTTCTGGTCCTATTTGGTCAGCTTCTAGTTATGATTGGATGCCTTCTGGTGGTCTCATATCCTTCCAAGTCTAGTGGTGTTTGGCTATGGGTACTGGTACTGGTCTGGCTACTGTTCATTCCTTTTGTCCTTTATTAATCACATTTTGCTCCTGGTCCGACTATTGTGCACTTTGACTTTTGGTCAACGCTTCCAATACTGATATTTACAAGTTTGAATTCATCAAATAAATTGGGGGTAAGTTATTATGTTAAAAAGGGCATGTGGTTAGTATGCCATTATGGCTTAATTTGAAAGGGCAACCCCCCATTAATAGGGGTCAATGAACAGTTACTATTTTCTTCCTATATGGTCAACATACACTCATTACAATTAAAACACACACAAAAACCGCTTCTACTCCTCTCATCCCAATCCAAATCCTTCTTCAATCCATTCATCAAGATCCATGGCTGCTCTTGCTTATCAACCTGCTCATAATCGTGTTGCTTATCTGGGTGATGGTCCTAATAGTGAACATTTTGCTGATATCTTGGAGTTTATTGAAGCTTCTAACTTAAGGTTTGCATTTACTGTTTGTCCTACCATTTATGATAGTGTGGTACGTCAATTTTGGGCGTCTGCTGAGCTTGTGAATGTGGCTGGACGTCCAAGGGCACTCCATGCTACCATAGATGGACGTGCTTATGTGGTCACTGAAGCATCAATTCGCTCTTCTCTTCATCTTCAGGATGAGGGGGGTGTTGTATCACTTCCCAATTCGGAAGTATTAGAGGGTATGGCTGCCATAGGTTATGAACATGGGGGGAAGTTTAACTTCCAAAAGAATAGGTTTTCCCCTCAGTGGAAGCTTCTGGTTCACTATTTAATCCATTGTTTGAGTCCCAAGTCGGGGAGTTGGGATGCGTTCCCTACTCCTTTGGCTACTGGTCTTATATGTTTAGCCCATGGTAGGGTGTTTAACTTTTCACATTATATATTTGAGGGTATGGCTAGTAATTTGTCAACTGCTGGGTCTAGGAAAATATTTCTTATGTACCCTAGGTTTATTCAACAAATACTTGTTTGCATTCCACGTGATAGGGCTGAGCATGTACCTTCTAAACTAACAGCGAAAGTGTATTATAACATGATGAATGGGTTTCCTGGGGATTGGAGGCCCCTGACTGAAGCCATGATGGGTTTGGCTCAGGGTCCTATAGGTCAGGAGGAGGAGTCTCCTGAGTTGGTTGTGTTAGATGATGACCCCATGGAGGAGGAGGAGACTCCTGCTGGTGATGCCACTCCTGTGGTAGAGGAGGAGCTAGTTGAGGAGGTGGTGGTTGAACAACCATCCCCTCCTAAGGCTGGTCCTTCCTCAGCTCCACAAAGGTCTCCTTTTGTGGAGACTCCACCTCCTAGCCCTATCCCACACTCGACTGATATCCCCTTTGCTGCTAGTTCTCCACACGTTGACCCCAATGTTGCTTCGGGCTCCCGTGATGCTTTCCCTGATCCAAGTTCTCTTGGTGGGCAGGCAGAGGAGCCTACTACTCTGACATCTCTGCTAGATCTTATGCACAGGTACCATGAGCGGATGATTTGTTTGGAACTCGTAGGTCTTGACTCTTCACTAACATTCTGGGAGGGTCTCTATGCTTATTCCACCAGAATGACTAGCTAGCCCAAGAGCGAGCAGCTACTTGGTAAAGGCTCATCAAGTCTGCTCATGTTGCTGAAAAGATTCAACACGATGCTGATTTGTTACAAGCTTTGGAGAAGCTTCTAGTGTTTCATGCGGCTGTTCTTCTGATTCTTATCTTGTTGATGCTGCTATTTGTTTTGCTGATACAATCCTCGGGTTTTTCTTTGCACGTTTTCCAGGAAACTTGAACTCAACAGGTCAAATTCAAGTTTAGGGGAGGATTGTTAGGACCATTGTAATAGTTATATGTAATAGGGAGACTAGGAGGTATGTAGTTCCTCCTGGTCCTAGTCGTAGTAGGAGCAAGTCCTGCTCCTGGTCCTAGTCAAAGTCAAACTTTATTATTTACTTAATATTCTGTTAGGATATGCATGAGTTATATTAGGAGAAGATATGCATATCAGTTTTACACGTTTTCTTGTATGCTGTATTAGGGTTTCCTTGTAGTATAAAAGGAACCTTAGGCAGAAGGGTTAGACACATCTTTACAAAACATAGTTCTAGTCTTTATCAATATTAGAAATCCTTAGAAAGGATCAAGTCTTTATAGTTATTCTGTTTCTCTTGTTTATATTTATATTCTACATTCATATTGTGTATAGAGTCTCTTTGTGATTTGACTTGTGATTACAGAAGTCATTCACCGATCCTGACAGGCTGCAAGATCTATATTTGATAAACCCAACAGGGCGCATGCCTTATCCTCACTAACCCCGAAGGTATGCAATTAACGTATGCCCTATGCTTTGAGTTTACATCCACAAATAACGAAGCCGAGTACGAAGCACTTATAGCAGGACTGCGAATCGTAGCCCGCATGGGCGTACGTAATCTTGAAGCAAATATGGATTCTCGTCTAGTGGCAAATCACATTCAAGGCGAATACGAAGTGAAGGAGGATAACATGCTACAATACCTACAAAAAGCTAAGGTGTTAATCGAGGGCTTTAACAAGTTCTCAATACGGTAAGTACCAAGAAGGGAAAATAAGAAAGCTGATGCTCTAAGCAAAATCGCATCCACCAACTTCACGCACCTGTCTAAGCAAGTCTTGGTGGAAATCTTAAAAGATAAACCCATAGCGGAAGTGGAAGTTGAAGGTTTATTAACATCATAACAATTATATAAAACCCTAAACGAGATCAAAGCACATATAGCGGAAGCGATTTAACATGATCATAATAATAACACAATTATAATTAATCGAATTAGGGTTACATACCTTTACACTAAAGCAAATCCACAAGACGAAGAACGAATCACCAATTCGGATTTATACCGTATATCACCAAGATATAGTCTAAAGTAAGACTATATTACGATCTTTTACACACGTAATACAACAAGCTAACCGTGATTCTAGCACGTGAAAATCGAGCTACAACGCTTGTAAATAATCTACCCGACAACCCTAGAGAGGGGCTTGGACTAGATTATAAACATAATCGATCAACCAAGAAAACCAACCGAATACCCCTTCGTGGGTGTATCTTGCGATCGACCAAGAGGAAATGAGAGGGAGAGATTCAAGTTATGAAGATTATGAGGGATAAGGGGATGTATTTATAGGCCTAGAATCCATTGTAGCCTAAACAAATAAAAGACAAGTTTTGCCTCCCCCTTGTGTGCCCTAACCGACCGACGAACACCCCCCCATGGGGTGTTCTGGAACCTTCCGTCCTTCTTCCTTTTTAATACTCTTACTATATATTTTTAACACTCGTTAATACTTAACTTTTAATTAATTAACGATCATTAAAGTTATAGTTATTTAGCTCAGTTTAATTTAATAAATATAATAAACATATTTATTAAATAAATTAACTCTTTACATATTGAGTATAATCTCGTAATCTCGAGTTTGATCCTATCACACAACTATTAAATATAAGTCCATAAACTTTCAGCTCCCACTTGGACATATTTCGAATATCGTGATTACATTGACTAGCGTCTAGTTACACTTAGCAATGTCTCTAGTAAAACTCGAGTAAGGTCTCCTGGACAAAACCTTTTAACGATTTATCATCGTTATTATTATCCTTTTATTTCTAATACAACGTTAATAAGAATATGGATCTCAGTCATTCCTTTCATTAACCACTCTGTTTCTCGTTCACAGATTCAGCAAGATTACCAAAACAAATTTAGGTGTGGCCACACAAACATCTTACTAATCCTACGAGGGCCCCAACTGTATTAAACTCCAAAACGAAATTGGAGGAAATAAATTCCATATTGATTACGAGCAAAACTTACGAATTTTGCAACACTTCCGAAAATAATCCTTATAGCTACCAGTTACGTTTAACGTTAGATTATCCCACAGAGATGCACTAGATTCATAACAGTTTCCTGGTATCTCAAGTCTACGAATAACTATTTATGCTTTTCTTGATGACAAAGATCCATAAAGCAAAAACATACAGTTAGGATAAGTCCAATATTTGATTCATCGAATATCATCCAAAATCGATCAATATACTTTCAAGTTACTCTATCGCTATTTTGATTTGTCTTAATTTAATAATATTCCCATATTATTAATCGACAACGGACATTTAGCATAAAAAAAATTCATGGATTAAAACATGTAAAATAGGATACACTTATTAAATAATAGGAATAAACGAAACCCAATCTTTATTTCATTATAAAATAATGTCATAACATATTTTATCCAAATACTAATCACAGATTTATTGCATGAGTTCGCTAGCTAGTTGTAGCCCAATCGCTTTGGCATGCTTAACTACCTTTGGTCTAGGCAAAGCCTTAATTAAAGGATCGACTACGTTATCATCTGTGTGAACATTTATTAATTTGATTTCCGGAGCTTCAACTTGTTCTCGGACGTAGTGATGTCTACGCATAAAGTGTCTGGCGCCTTTCATGACTCCAGGATCATTAGCGAATATTATTGCGGCATAATTGTCACAATACATATCTATAGGTTCTTTAATTGAAGGCATCACTCCAATATCTCCAATAAACTTCCTAATCCAAACAACTTCCATTGTAGCTTCTGAAGCAGCCATGCACTCAGATTGAGTAGCATGCATTACAATCGTTGTCTGTTTCTTGCTCTTTCAGTCAACTGCTCCTCCATTGATAACAAAAACGTAACCCGTCTGAGACTTCATATCGTCTTTATCACATTGCCAGGACGCATCACCGAAACCTGTCACATTCAGTTATGTGTCTGGTTTCCCTCCAAATACCAAGAATATATCTTTCGTACTCCTCAAATACTTTAGAATATGTTTAATAGCAGTCCAGTGGAGCTTCCCGAGATTCTGTTGGTATCTACTGACCAAGTTCTAAGCAAACGCCACATTAGGCCTTGTGCATCTGACAACATACATTATAGATCCTACAACCAAAGTATAAGGCACCTTCTGCATGTATGCCTCCTCTTCAGGAGTTGATGCATCCATCTCATGACTCAGATTATGCTTAACTTCCATAGGTTGAAAACCTTTGTTGGAATTATGCATATTATACTTCTTCAAAATCTTATCTATATAAGCATCTTGACTTAGACCAATTAACCATCTTTTCCCATCTCAATAGATCTTAATTCCCAAAATGTATGCAACTTCTCCTAAATCCTTCATAGAAAAACATTTACCAAGATAATCCTTAACAACTTTAAGTCTTGGAATGTTACTTCCTATGGTTAATATGTCATCAACATATAGGACTAGGAATACTACATCACTCCCACTAGCTTTGCGATATACACATGGCTCATCACGATTCTGAATAAATCCAAACTTTTTGATTTCTTCGTCAAATCTTTTATTCCATTGACGTGATGCTTGCTTCAGACCATAAATGAATCTTTGAAGTTTGCACACGTGTCCTAGAGTCTCAGGATCAACATACCCTTCTGGTTGCTGCATATAGATGTCTTCATCTAAGCGACCGTTCAAGAAGGCAGTTTTAACATCCATTTACCAAATCTCATAGTCATAGTATGCTGCTATAGCTATGAGAATCCTAATCGCTCTTAAGTCTTCTACATGAGAAAATGTCTCCTCGTAGTCTACGCCAAAAGTTTGAGTAAAACCTTTAGCTACTAAACGAGCTTTATAGGATTGTAATTTTCCGTCCATGTCGGTTTTTTTCTTGTATATCCACTTATGTCTCACTACTTTAGCATTTGGTGGTGGATCTACAAGAATCTAAACATCATTTACTTTCGTGGATTTCATTTCCTCATCCATAGCAACCATCCACTTATCCTTTTCAGGATCAAGTATGGCGGATTTATAATTAGCAGGTTCACCAAGATCCCCTAACTCATAATCATCCTCTATGTTAAGACATATATTGTTATTTGCGTTTTTAATCCTTTTGGATCTGCGCAGAGGAACTAATTCCGATGGAACCGCCAGACTTCTGGTTCTACATGAATTATATCGCTAGTGTTTTCAGAAGGTAATGTATCTATATGACTCTCTTCAAGATCATAATTTCTCCCACTTAACTCTTGATTAACAATCATATTCAAGGAAGTATCCATACCTAGCAACAATTACTTTGTTCTCAGGTGGATAATAAAAGTAGTAACCCATAGTTTCCTTAGGGTATCCTACAAAGATACATTTTACAGATCATTGTTGGAGTTTGTCACCTGAGTCACGTTTCACATATGCCTCACAACCCCAAACCTTTAAATAAGACAATTATGGCCTCTTGCCATACCATAGTTCATATGGTGTCTTATCGACCTTCTTTGTGGGAACCATATTTAAAATGCGAACAACAGACTCAAAAGCATAATCCCGAAAGAATAAAGATAAAGTTGTAGGATTAAACATAGATCGCACCATATCCAATAATGTACGATTTTTCCTTTCGGATACACCATTTTGTTATGGAGTAGGAAGTAAGATGCTGAACAATTCCATTCTCACTTAGATAATCTATAAACTCTTGAATTAAATATTCACCACCTCTATCAGAACGAAGAGCTTTAATCTTCTTTCCTAATTGCAGTTCTACTTCTGCTTTAAACAATTTGAATGTTTCAAATATCTCGTGTTTATGCTTAAGTAAATAAACATAACCATAACGGCTATAATCATCCGTAAATGTTAAGAAGTAGCTAGCACCTTTCCTTGACACATGTCTAAGTGGTCCACACACATCAGTATGTATTAATCCAGGTAGATCACTAGATCTTTCAATATTGCTATTAAAAGGTTTCTTGGTCATCTTTCCATAGATACAAGACTCACATTTATCAAATGATTCATCATTGATACTTTCTAAAAGACCTTCACGCTGAAGCTTTTGTAAAGGAGTCTTCCCAATATGGGCAAGTCTATAATGCCAAAGATAAGAAGAGTTCTTGTCAAACTTTCTCTTCTTACTCATGCTAAAGACAAATTTATTATTCTTGGATTCATTATCATGCATGTCTATTTCAAACGCACCATTCACAAAAATTGCATTATAATAGAAAATACCATCTTTTCAAACAGAAATTCCGTTATTATCAATTGTGTGAATGAATCCATTATTCAACAAACAAAAAAGGAAATAACACCCCTAACAATTGTAGGTGCATAATGACAGTCATTTAAAATCAGTACTAAACTCGAAGGTAAAACTAAATTAAATGTTCCTATAGCTTCAACCGCTGCTTGTGTGCCATTGCCCACTTGTAGAAATTGTTCCCCATAGGATAGCTTCTTTTCCAGATTAAATCCCTGCAGCGTATTACAAATGTTAATACCGCATCCCGTATCATATACCCAGGAATTTAATTTGTATGTTAAATTGAACAGTTCAATCATAAATAAAGTACCTGAAGTTGTAGCACTCTACTCAGACTTCTTCTTTATTTCTCGCAATTCTTCGAGGTCAAGAGGGCAATTCCTCTTCCAGTGACCACTGCCTTGCAATGGTGACAAGTCTCGTCCTTCTGAGATCTATTCTTCTTAACAAAGTTCTGCTTAGGTTTCGAATAAGTCACAACTTGTTTGACCTTATCGCCCTTGCCTTTGCCTTTCTTCTTATTCACTTGCGGTTTTGGCTTACTCACTCTACCCTTTTGTATGGTTAGTACTGAAGGCGTAGCGGTAGATGCCTTGTCTTTCAACCCCTTTTTATAGTCAACGAGCATTGCATGCAAATCATTAACTGTCTTCCTCCGTGCAATGCATATTATAGTTTCTAACAAAATCATTGAAGTCCTTGTTAAGGGACCTATTGATCAAGTTGATAGCCATATTATAATCATAGGGTTGTCCTAGTGCAATGAGTTGTTCCATATGACCCCTGATCTCCAAGTAATGGGCACTTACAAACTTTCTTGGAGCTTGCTTGCAGCTATGCAAAGCATCTACTAAGTCGTAGATCTCCACAGCTTGCGACTTCTCGAACATAGCCTTGAGCTCATCAAGCATTCGATTAGGAGAAAATAGCTCATACTTCTGTTGAAGTGGAGGAGCCATTTTTCATAGCATTAAGCAAGCCACCTCAGAGTGCTTCTTAAAATTAGCAGCGTGTTTAAGCCTTTGCGCATCAGATGCTCCTTCAGCAAGATCATCCGGATAGGGAGTAGTCAAGATATCGATAGTACCCGCTGCAAGATAATTCTTAGCGAGTGGGACCAATCATTGAAGTTTGGGCCAGTAAGTTCAGGACGTTCAAAGAAAGCTTTGAACGCGGAACTTATCGTGTTATTGGTGGGTTGAGCCATTTCTACAGAAATAAGTTCAAGTATTAGTATTTTCGATTACAAAACACTTTCAAGAAAATAAAATTACCCTGGTACAAAAACCATATTATTTTCCTTGAATTCTAGAACTATATTGACATAAATCCATTACATTAGTTGATCTGATAGTAATGAATGTACCCAACATAGCGACTTGTCGAACAATACAATTGACAAACAATTTTCAATTTCTAGATATTAAAGGGATTTACATTGCCAAAAGAACGTTTTGCATTGTAAACATGTTTCATCCCTTCTGAATGCCTTAAGTTTCCAGATCTCACTGAGTAACTTAATTAAGTCGTCTAATCTGAGTAACGTAAAACCATCATACGAATTCTCATTCTACGAAAGGTTTTCTCAACATCACAACATCACCCAAAAATATCATTTGATGACGAAGTAATTTCAAGTGTTCGTCAATTAGGAGCATTCGACTTAAATTATAAGGGTAAATTTTGATGTCAAAATTAATGTATGGAGAAGCATGTATACAACTCTATAGCATAAATTTAATAAAACATTTAGTAAACTTTTTTACGAAACTAAATTTCTACATAAATTATGATGAGGTATTGGATAAACCAGTTAAAGAATTTTACCACAACTATTCACAACGTACTTTTGCTGGAACTCGGCTACACACAAAGCAATACCCTTATTCATTGTGTTTCGGATGTGAATTTGCGGTAAATCAACCTTAAGGTATAATTCAATTAATAATCGTAGGTAATTTCAATTTGACGCACAGGCGATCCGGGAATTTGGTCAGCGACTAATGGCATAACACCTCCTTCCTTAACCGGGTACATGACCAACGGTGCGTTATACCCACTTTATAGTTTGTTAAAAAGAGTAGGCCGTTAAATTTTTGTTGTAATTCACCAATCAACTTAATTTTATGTAATTTAGATCTATAACAAATCATTATTTTAATATGTTTTAGTGCATATTATTTCTTTTCATAAAAAACCCTTGTTTACAACAATTCAATAATTTTAATATAAACAAGTAAAAAAAAAACTAAATTATAAACACATAATAATAATTTATATGCGCAACAAATAAATCAAATAGCCACATGCATATGATTTATTCAATAATCATCAAATCTAGGTCTTTATATTCATATAAAAGTCTTCCCTAATTCTAGATTTATTGAATCAAATAATCACGTAGCACATAAAATCATATAAACTTATAATTTTACGATCCATGAAAACATGCACGTTCTCATGGATTCCCCACAAATCTTAACTATTAAATCTCTATGGATCATAACCATACATGACATAACAATTTAATTATGCAATTTAATCTAAAATTATCCCACATGTAATTTAGGGTTTCAAAACAATTCCTTTTTTTATTAAAAATTCGGCCAAACCCGTAGTTTTTAAAAAACAAAACCCTAATTTTAAGAAAACCTAAAAAACATGTAGTTTTAACTCAAAACAATTATTAGTTAAAAAACTTTAGATTTTCGATAATTATAACATGTTAAAACGGCTCTCGATGCCACTGAAGGCTTATTAACATCATAACAATTATATAAAACCCTAAACGAGATCAAAGCACATATAGCGGAAGCGATTTATAAGATCATAATAATAACACAATTATAATTAATCGAATTAGGGTTACATACCTTTACGTTAAAGCAAATCCACAAGACGAAGAACGAATCACCAATTCGGGTTTATACCGTATATCACCAAGATATAGTTTAAAGTAAGACTATATTACGATCTTGTACACACGTAATACAACGAGCTAACCGTGATTCTATCACGTGAAAACCGAGCTACATCGCTTGTAAATAATCTACCCGACAACCTAAGAGAGGGGCTAGGACTAGATTATAAACACAATCCATCAACCAAGAAAACCAACCGAATACCCCTTCGTGGGTGTATCTTGCGATCGACCAAGAGGAGAGTAAAGGGAGAGATTCAAGTTATGAAGATTATGAGGGATAAGGGGATGTATTTATAGGCCTAGAATCCATTGTAACCCAAACAAATAAAAGGAAATTTTTGCCTCCCCCTTGTGTGCCCTAACCGACCGACGAACACCCCCCCCATGGGGTGTTCCGGAACCTTCCGTCCTTCTTACTTTTTAATCCTCTTACTATATATTTTTTAACACTCGTTAATACTTAACTTTTAATTAATTAACGATCATTAAAGTTATATAGTTATTTAGTTCAGTTTAATTTAATAAATATAATAAATATATTTATTAAATAAATTAACTCTTTACATATTGAGTGCAATCCCGTAATCTCGAGTTCGATCCTATCACACGACTATTAAATATAAGTCCATAAACTTTCAGAAGTATCATCAGTCGTAGAAGAAGAAGGCCCTGCATGGATGACCCCGATCATGGACTACTTGACTAACGAAGAACTTTTGAAGGATGAAACCGAAGCAAGACCAATCCGAAGACACTCAAGACAATTCGAGGCAAGAAATGGAATCCTCTACAAACGATCGTTATTTCAACCATGGTTACGATGTGTAGGACCGCGACAGGCGAACTACGTAATCAGTGAGATCCATGAAGGATCTTGTGGCTTGCACGCATGACCTAGATCAGTAGTGGCAACAGCCTTGCGAAGTGGTTATTACTGGCTAACCATGCACGAGAACGCACGAAGACTCATCTTAAAATGAAACGATTGGCAAGTCTATATACCAGTACCACGTCAGCCCCAGTAGGAGCTAACACCTATCTCATCTTTGTGGCCATTTTATAAGTGGGGAATCGATATCGCAGGACCCTTCCCTGTCGCAGCAGGAGGAATCAAATTCCTGATAGTCGCAATGGACTACTTTACTAGATGGATTGAGGTCAAAGCAGTTGCGACAATCATGGGCGATCAAGTAAAAAGGTTTGTCTGGGATTATATCGTGTGTCGGTTTGGCCTACCAGGAGAAATCGTCTCTGACAATGGCAACCAGTTCGCGGAAAACCCATTCAAAGATTGGCGCGTCAAGAACAAAATCAATCAGCGGTTCGCATCAGTGGCTCACCCGCAGTCCAATGAACTTATGGAAAGAGCCAACAGAAGTCTAGGAGACGGTATAAAAGCTCGATTGAGGGAGGAAAATAAGAAGTGAGTAGATGAGCTTTCACATGTGTTATGGGCGCACGACACCATGATAAAGACGACGATAGGAGACACCCCTTTTGCCATAACATACGGGACGGAGGCTGTCATTCCAGCCGAGATCGGACTACCAACACAACAGAGGTAGACATGGTGAAAAACGACGAGGAGATGCGGGTGAACTTAGACTTAATCCAAGAAAAGCGTGAGTTGGCAACAATAAATGAAGCCAAAGCTAAATAAAAAAATGAAGGGCTACTACGACGAGAGGGTGCAAAAGACTTCTTTCGTACCAGGTGACTTTGTGTATCGTGCAAACGAAGCAAGTCGCGCGAAGAATACGGGGAAACTCCGATCGAAGTGGGAAGGACCCTACATAATGACATAAGCTTTGTGGATGGCGCGTATAGGCTACACGACATGGACGACCGTGGCCTGCGCTGGACATGGAATGTTTGCCATCTAAAAAAGTGGTATCTTTAAGACAGTGGCCTCCGCATGGGAAATCTTAGCTACATCTAGCTCCAATAAACCCACGTATTGTTTTTCTTTATTTTTTTGTTATCATGTATTTCAAACCTTGCAAGTATTAATAAAATGCCGTGGTCCCTAGCTAGTTCAACGACCCATTCTTTATAAATATTATTTATATCAGTTATTTCATATCATGCCCACCGGCGTACGAGTACATAACGTTTCCAGGCGAAATAAGAGGAATGAGTTTAACCTACTAATTAAATTTGTCGTGTCAGAGGGATGCAACCCCATTAACCACGGATCAGGTATCCTTTTTCGGCCCCTTGCTAATCATGATGTCGTAGCAAGTTTTATAGCCAGTACATTCCATACTAGGCCTGGAAAAAGACACAACGTGCACACCTAACAATTGGCCAAAGTCCCTTGGCCGTCCTCATGGTAGTAGCGGTACGACCGCACATATTGAGTTAACCTCACCCATAAGGACATTTTATGATATTACATATAAGTCATAAACAAAAGCACACACCGTGTTAAAAACATTAAGTACGAGACAAGTCCTAGTAGCACGGACATCAAAGTACTTAGCTATGAAAAATGAGTGCGAACATTCGCACTCATAAAAAATATATAGTTGTTCAACAAACGACAGCAAGTGTTCTATATCATATTGGAGAAAGAGGCATACCTCTTAAGCTTTGTTGTGACGAAACTTGAGGAGGAAATCTTGTGCTCCTTTAAAACCTTCTCTATCTCTCTCATCAATCTGGCATCCCTCTCGTTCAAAGGGAGGGGAAGCACAGGTTCGACAGAAGACAAATGAGTTGCACCAACAGAAGGAGAGGCTTTCAAACCAAGCGCTACCCTCTTCTTGGCGGCACGACTAGCATGTGCAACAAGTACAACATACAGGGGAACCTCCTTGGTTATGAGGAAGGGGCTGAGCGCGTCACGAGGGTGCACGAAAATAGACACCATTAGCTGATCCATGCTAGGTTTTAGGTGGTAGTCCGTTTGAGTCTCATCACCCTCTACCCTATGCCTTCCCAGAGTCAAGCCCTCCATTATTTCTTCCAAAGGGAGCTCATGGTCCTCGCTTCCAATGCCAAAAGAAGGAATATGACATACCTTCATCTTCTCATCATATTTAATACTAAGGCGCTTTAGCTGATCAACGTGATTGCCTATCTTTTCTTTAATAACCGCACCCAACGAATCTACATCTGCAAACATGTAGTCCCTACTGAGCTTAGAAAATTTCACGGCATGTGCGTTGGTGGCCTTGAGTTGGTCTAATCGAGAGCGCTCCTCAGCAAGGTCGGTAGCAAGATACCCCTTTTCCTCTGTCAAATTATGAATGATCTTAGCATCTCGCTTGACCCTTTCCTCTTCTTGAGTGATTTTCTCCTGCGCGACGGCAAGCGGTATATCTCTCTCCTCAACAACTCGTGCAAATCTTTCCTCAGCAGATTGCACTTGTGTGGACAGATACATAAATCTACTCCTCACGCGCAACATTAAAGTCACGTTGTGCATGGAGATGTAGCTTACCTCATCAACTAGTGTAGCGTCGTTTAACTCATTCAACATTTGCGCCCTACCTGGCGGGACAATGTTCTCCAAAAAACTAGCACATTCAAAAGCGTTGGATAGATCAGTAGAGCGGGGGAGTAACCAGTTAGGGATGAAGACATTATCATTCCCACCAGAGCTCTTGCCGATCTTGATGTACTTATTTCTCGATCTGGTGTCGCAGTAAAAGGGATGGGAGTGGTGACCGTGGCAGGAGCGGACTTCTCAATATCATGGCTGTACGATGGTAATGCATAAGAAGAAGAACAGAAAAAACATCACAGGAAGAGATAAAAGGAATAGTTGTTCTCATATGACATGCACCTTAGGTCGATGGTGACAGGAGGGGTATTAGGAGGAGTCTCAAGAAAGTTCTCCCTGGTGTCTTCTTCTGCTGGGTGCTCGAGTTTATTTTCTCGTTCATACTCAGGCGCGCCAGTGGAGGCTTGCCCAACATCAATGCAGGCAGACTTCCTAGAAGACTCAAGAGTCTCTCTCCGTCTCTTCCTCTACAAACTAGTAGCAGCTTCCTCTTCCTTCTCATGCTCTTCAGCGGTGATTTCATCATTTTTAGATATGTTCAAAGAGAACAGATTAACACTCCCTTCTTGTTATAGTGGCTGCTATTGTGAGACGGCACCCTGTAGAAGATTAGGGTTGGGGACTTCCTGTGCTTGGGATGATGATGTCACTCCCACAGCTAGGTTCATTGTGTTATCTTCTACCCTAACACGAAGAGGCACCTCGTCCTCACGAAGTGGTCGAGAGAATACGGTTAACTATATGGGGGCGTGGCTTCGCACAATGTCTAGGATATCCATCACTGCATACAAGTAAAACTCAAACAAAGATTTAGTCAAGGGATAAGGTTGTGAAGAACTTACTAATTTTACATAAGACGGTGAGAGGACCACTAACCCTGGCTGTTGTGATCGCGGAAGAGGGGGATCTCGTTCTCGCCTACAAGTATTGCGCGGCTAAGCCCCAGAAAACATAGGAAAGCTTCAGGGTAAGCATGAATAGGATAACGGTTGGTGTTTAAGGTATCAACATCAGCTTCACTATACGCCAGGGTTAGGTGGGGGGTCTCTTCTCAGCGTCCTGTAGGTTAGAAAGGCATAGTGTAATGGAAAAATTGTGTCATCAATCCAAAAGAAAGAGGAATTCCAGTTTCTCAAGGAATCCAATTTTGATGTATAACATTGGGGCCTATCTTTGCGTTTCGCGAACGATACCCATCCATTTGTTATAAAACGTGTATAGAGCACGCAGAATAAGGTCACGGTGGGTTCTATAGCAAGATCGCGGCAGTTAATTTGAAAGTTCTAAATTTTAGCCGCACCAATGCAGTACAGTTGGGATATATGAATTTCGTAATGAACTAGCACGCTTATTAGGAAGCGGGACAATGAAATGCGGTTATTCGTAAACTCGAAGAACCTAGTATACAAGCACACCTTGCCATCAGGAAATTGGCTTATGTTTCGATTACGGTGTGGTACTTCTGGATGTAGGTAATTGGGTATGTAATAATCAGAGGTGAACTGATTAAGTTCATCGGTAGTAATGGTAGATGTAATTTCTGACAATCGCCTTACCATGTTTTACGAGTATGAAGAAGATTAAGACTCGCAGACGATTACCTTTTTTTTGCTTTGCTTAGGAAGATGGAAGTTCGTTTATGGAAGATTGTGTGTGTGTTTTTACTGTGGCTATGTGCAGTAAAAAGCGGCGAAAGGAATTATATATACTCCTAGGGTTGTTGTTGGATTTGTGCCACGTGTAGACCACTTTCTTAATCTAACGGTGGAATATGAATGGTTGTGTCTACGTGGCAGACGCTTTTCCCAGGTTTCGAGGAGTTAGGTGAAAGGGGGGATGAATGTGTTTCCTTGGCGAGTGAATTTGAAACCTTTCAAAGTACTCTTCGTAACATTCATGGTTTTAAGAGATTAAGTTGTTTATAGTCTTGTAGCCGCGGCACGTCGTGCGTATACTAGACTGGGGGACATGATGACGTATAGTCCCTAGTCAGGCTGGATAACCCGACCCACGGGTACTATACGTATCCATTAGGTATGGATCATGCACAGACAGCGCATAAAGCCCACGAGGCCCAATAAGCCGTTGTCGCACATGACCTTAACCATGTCCTTGTCGCATTGCGACAGGATCAAACGAAGTATAATCTAAATAACGATTATATTCGCCTAAGTAAAAGAGATATACACTACCCTTATTAAATGCGGTAAGGATCAAAATATATTTGGTCATTATCTCTTGCTTAGGCCGTAAGAATAGGGAAGTCCGACCTAGGGTTCCCTCAGGTATAAAAGGAACCTCATAGGTTCCACAAAGGTACGATATTCATAATACTCTAACCCTCACATATACTCAAACCGATTACTTACTCTCAGGCTGGAGTCTAATCGTAGGACACGCGCCCACGGTAATCCTAACGGTGTATGTTAATTAGTGTGCAGGGTCTTTAAACAAGTTCACTTGGTGCAAGATCCGGAGTCCACAAGACCCCGAGTTAAGCCTAGTTCGGGTCAAGTGCGGTCCATCCAACTTTTGTATCAACACATAATTTGACTACAACCTGTTTATGAAGTTCTATAAGCCCATATAAATCATATCCTTATACATCAAACGAATTTAAATTTCCCCATAACATCAAAAATCATTTATGGAGGTCTAGGGTTTCACCAAAAAGTATTTTTCAAAGGTATCATCATTTATTTAGCTTTCTTGTTTAATTAATTAACATTTAACAATTAATATGGTGGAATTAGGTCAATTTAATTAGGATTTTTATTAATTATGATTTTGGATCTGTTAATAAACTTACATTTTCATAATAACATGATTGGGTATTAATTAATAACGTTAATAGTGTTTAATTAAGGTTTAATTATGCTAAAATCAGAGTTAAGGTGTGGGCAGATTTTTAGGTCAACTTGTTTTGATCATAACTTAATCATACGGATAGCTTTTTGGGTGATTCAAAATATGACATTGTCTAAGAGAGTCTAATTTCCAATGGTGGTAATTAGAGCTTTTATCTCAGTCGTTTGGTCAGTCAAAATGCTTTTACAAGATTTGGAGTCAAAACTGTGTTTTGGACATCAAGTGGCTAAGTTAACTTTAGGTTTACTTCGAGTACTTAAACTTTGATTTTGCTAGTGGGACTAACACCGGAGCTTAATCATATGTTGTATGAGTCTCGTGCCAAATGACAAGTCAATTGGAATATTTTAAGATCGCCTGCTATATTGAAACTTTTAGAGTATAAATGCAGGCAGAAATTAGACACGTAGAGATAATTTTCGTAAATGGTATTTGCTTAGGGTTTTAACCTTAATAAAAATTATGATATGTTTTCAATACATATAGGAAGGTTAGTTAATGATTTAGAGATGGATGACATGTTTTAGTAATTTATCTATGAACATTTTGTGTCATTAAATTAGGGATAGATTTGGGTAAAACGTGAATGGGGGTAAGATTAAGGTATAATGAATGTGTGGAACCCATAGAGGGTCGAAAATGAGTTAATAAATTGATAGATACATAGATATCCATCATAGAAGTTGTTGCATCGAGGTTGGATTAGTATCCTAAACCGATGTTAACATATGTTTAGATACTTATGTATTATAGATAGTTTGCGTGTTGTGTGTTGATGTTGTAAAAATGTATACTTGTCTTAGGAAAAAAAGCAACAATCGTTGGATAAGTATTAGACACTACGTTTTAGGAAAAACATAAATGTTCGATAATTAAGTTCGTTCTCAAGGAGGTATGGTGTTTAAGCCAAGTAAAATAGATGTAGTTGAATGAGTTATTACGCTTTTGGAAAGAAGAAAATAAAAGAAAAGGAAAACAGATTACGCTAAAATGAACGAAAACGCGTAACGTAAAAACGTAAAACGCGACGAAAAATTCGAACAACTTAAAAAAAATTACTAGAAAGTCTAGTTAAGAAAAAGACAAAAGCCAAAATTTATGAAAATTATTTTATTAATTATATTTAATTTTAAATTTTAATAACCCCAAAAATAAAAATAATTAAATAAACGTCAAATCCATAATTTTTTCTTTTGTAAACCTAAACTATATTATTTTAAACCTAATAATCATTTTTTGAAAACTTAAAATTAATATTTACTATTTTTAATTGACTTTATAAAAATGAAAAAAGAAAATAATCATAAAAAATATTATATAAACGGGAAAAATATGAAACTTAACAGAAGAATCCCTAACTGGTACTAGAACAAAAGAAAAATGAAAATAATAAGCAAACTTATCCAGATAAGCTGGAATAAGCTAAATAAGATACGACTTAATTTTTCAGCAGGGAACCAAGGATGGTATAAGAATTAAACTGGGTGAATCATGCCAAGGCAACGATCTTGGCACAAGGTAAAGCACACTAGTCTTATCCAGCAGGTCGTGTGTTCGAGCCATGCCAAGGGAGATTTTTGCTCCTTTTTTTTTATTTTTCTTGTTACTTCTAGACAAAGGGGGCACCCCAATAAGCCTTATGCTTATTAGGAGTCAGTGATAAGCTAAGAAACAATCCAAATAAGCCAAGAAAAATGGAATATAAGCCAACATTAAGTTTAATCAAAATGACAATAAAGACCCCTTACTCAAACAATGGCTATAGTGATGCTAATTGATGAACTAACTTCCCACCACAAGCTGGGTGCTTATAGAGTGACTGATAAGCACGAATCAACTACCAAAAAGCCACAAATAAGCTGACAGCTATACACAGTTCACAAACAAAGAAATTCTTACTTCCTAATAGCAACAGTGGGCAAACAGTGGTCAATGAAGCTTATTAGAGAGCTTATAAGCTAGTCATCAGGAAACATTAAGCTACAAGAGCACAAATAAGCACTAGTAGCCACAAAATAAGCCAAGAGACAAAATCAAAGGCAAAAATGGAACTTAGCTAATGAACATTGACTTCACATAAACATAAAAAACAATGGACTATAAAGAACTTTTGGTAACTTTTAGAAGACTCTTAAGCTTGCAATAAGCCCATAAGTTTAAAAACATATTATCCCCAGACATAAACAAACTTGAAACTTACTACCCTACAAGATTTTAGTGCTCAGAACACCTACCAACATCCTAAATGACCAACTGATGGTTATTGTTAAGTTATGACAACAAAGAATCCAACAGGGCCTTACTTGATTTTTTCTTGCTTTTTTGATGAATTTTAAATGGCAAAATAAGCTGAAGATACTAACTATTTAACCAACCTACTTTAGACCTAGATAAACATAATTCCAACCAAATGGACAAGTTTTCACATCTAAAAACAACTTTGTGACTCAAGTCACTTGACTGATTATTCTTGTGGTTTTCGGTGGTTTATGGCAGCAAGAAAAAGCAAAACAAACAAGAGTAGTGTACTCAAGTTACCTAAACACCTCTAACCATATTCGGAAAAACAAATGATGAACAAATCAACAAGATTAAAAATCAAATGGATAAAACCTACCCTATGACTGTTTTCAACAGATTTTTTTATAAAACATGCAAATCAAGATTTTTATTGCTAACATCCTAAACCTTATTCCAAAACCAATAACCTTTTACCTATTAAGTTTGTTTGAGCACAAAGGGGGCCCTAATGGTGACTCCCAACTTCTGAGCACCTTAGTGCCAAACACCCCTTAACAGCATGTATGAATAACTTTTTCAAAGTTAATATGATTTAAAACACCACAACAAGCAAGTATAGCACTGGTCTAGACTCAAAACTACTTAAATGACATATTAACAAGGATATACCACAACTCTTAGCACAAATCCAAGATTACATAAACACAAAAAAATCATGGCAGAAAATTAAAGAGGGAAATAGGGGTACACACCTCAAGGGTGTACATTCACACCCTTGTGGTTGAGCCTTAGTGCAAGCATTTGCAATAGCTTCCAAGACATGTGATGAGACAAAAACAAAACAAGACACATGATTGGATAATCTTGAATCTTTTAGCACAATATCACAAAGAACAATCTGATATTTTTTTCTTTCTTTGAAAACTTTCTTTCACAAACTTTCCACACAAACTTTGAAACCCTCAAACACAAAACTCATAATATGAACAAGGAACAGGATTTTGGATCAAAGCTTTCACAAAACACCATCTTTTCAAACTCTTTATGAAAAAGGGATTATTTTGCAAATATTAGAACACAAATGATAATAAACCTTGGAACTCAGATTTTCTTTCAACACATTACCAACTTTTAACCAACAAAAAGGAATTTTAAATTCATATAGAAAAATACCAACTTTTATTAAACTAAAAAGGAATTACATGAGTTTTAAAGAAAATCTGGACAAGTGATATGGACACAGGCCATCCATGTTATACAACTAACAAGAAGATACTAGAATCCTATGAAAGCTAAACCCTAATACTGGTGGACTTCTAAAAATACCCTTCAATTTCTTTTGAAATCAGCCCTTGGTCAAATTTCTTGTGACAATGCCAGAGTTTCCCATGTGATATCAGCAGGATAAACTCATCATGTACGTTGAATAACACTTAGGGAACAAGTATATGTTGTGGTTCGTTGATCATATTGTACAGTTTTGTTTAGTAGCCAAAGAAGGGTGCAGGGCAACGTGGGAGGGACCCACTGGGTGATGGTGGCAAGTTTTTAGGACTGGGGATATGGTCTTTGGGTATGTAATTATGTTTCTAGAGGAGATTACACCCTAATTGTGTGTTCTGTATATGATGGGATTAGGGTTCTAGCACATGAACAATGCAAGTTTTTTATCTGTTTTGTGAAGGTTAATACTTGTTTGGCGCTTGTTTAATTAAATACCATTTTTTAAATGGTAATTAATAATAAGTGGGTGGGTTTAACGTGGCAGGGATGTGGGTGGGTAAAGTGGATACGGGTCTGGGCCTAAAAGGCCGGGTATGGTTGGTTGGTGGGTGGGTAAAGTGGATACGGGTTTCAAAGTTGGCAAGAAGCCCCTCTCAGCTTTCTAAAGCATGCTACTTCAGTTCTTGGCAGCTTCATTCCCCTTTTCTTTTACAAATAACTTTAAGCTCTTTGTCACTTTTGGCTCAAATTCTTTTGATAACTCTCATAAGGACTTGATATGTAATATTGACCAATTTCTAAGGGCTTTTCTTGACAACTCATGAATCTTCAAGGATCAAAGTTGTATAAGCTTGATTCTTTAAGGGTATATAGTGACAACTTGTGAAACTTGAGGGACCAATCTTGCAATTTCTTCAAACTTCAAGGACTATTGTAGAAAATCCACAATCGGGTCTGGTTCATTGTGCAACTTCGTTTCCCGTGTTCATTTTTGCATTGTGTGTTGTGATCTTTTGTCTTTTTCATGAAATCCGTACCTAAAATACACAATAAATGAATACTAGCATATTTCACGGTATTTTATGATATAATTAAGCATTTTAACCCTATTTTGGACGATGAGACTATGTATAATTGCGGTCCCAAAGATATTAAAATAAATAAATTAAATAAAAATAAAAATATATAATATATAGTAAAATAATAATAACAGAATAAAAGAATAAAAGAATAAACTAATAATAATAATAAAGATTATTACTGTTTTAATATTTACAAGGTTTCGGTGCCCGCGCTTCGCTGTGGTGCATTATGTATAAAGTAGGTGAGAGATCAAACATTAGCATAGTTTAGAAAACGAAACATAACGAAAATCAACACAACATTAGGTAGTAGATATTCAATGTACATAAAAAGGTGAGCGGCGATTTACTATTATTGGCAAGGTGTATATACACCGAGTAATCAACTTTCAAAAGTTAAAAAGAATCCTCATGGCTGCTTGGAGGCCTAGACGTTCAGTTAGCATACAAGACGAAGGCATCCTCTTTTTAGCAACTTTTGATCATTTAGTGGACATGAGGCGTGTTCTTGATGATGGTCCCTGGTCCGTTAAAAGGGACCTTGTTATTCTGAAACCGTTGGATGAAGAAAAACAACCTTCAAACGTGGAGATGAGTAAGATACCCTTTTGGATTCGATTGCTTAATCTTCCGTTTAGTAGATGAGATGAGAAGTATGTTCGAGCCATCGCCGAAAGGCTTGGTCGAGTAGTGGAGATCGATACTCGTCGTCTAAAAGAAGGTAGTAAGTATACTCGCGTTAGGGTTATGATTGATGTCTCTAAGCCTTTGTGTCGGCATCTATCTGTAATGAATCGAAAAAAATGAGAAAGTGAGGATTGGGCTATGTTACGAGAGCTTGCCAAACTTTTGCTACTGGTGTGGACATCTTGGACACACACAAAAATAATGCCTTGATAAGCCGGTAGAAGTAGATGGGTAAACTTTTGAAAATTGGTCTTTTCAGGAATCGTTGTGAGCTCCTCCACTAAGAGAAGGAAGTAGTAGGTTGGAAGAAAATTAGACTAATAGGGGCTTCGAAGGAGTCATGCGTAATAATGATCATGACCAGACCAGTAGTAAAGAGTTGAATTGTAACCAAAGATGTAATGAAATAGAGGGGGAGAATGATGGAACAAGTGCACGATTAACAAAGAACACGACGTTGGTCAGGGAGCTAAATGAGACAGGAAAGATTAAAGAGCCTTCGGTTGCACAAAATGCAAACATTATAACGACTTCACTCATTAAAGGCAAGAATAGTTCAACACGTAATACTTGGAGAAGACAAGAAAGGGTCTCGGATAATAATGGTATGCCTACCGTTACTACTCTGATGAAAAACAAGGTAACAAATGAGAACGAGTGGAGGTTGGAGGCTCAAACCATATGGAGGTCGATGCTGAAAAGCGTTTAAAAACGACGAATGGATCAATGAAAAGGCGAGGGCTGTAGGACAGCCCCACCTAGAACCATAAGTCTTCTAAGTTGGAACGTCCAGGGTCTGGGCAACCCTTGGACCGTTCACCACCTTCGCGAATTAGTGAAGGTTAACAAGCCCTCTATCGTGTTTCTTATGGAAACCCGGTTACACGATAGAGAAACTATGGGGATCCGTAGATGTTTTTCTGATTTTAATTTCTTAGTAGTCAATCCCGTAGGGAGAGCTGGTGGTCTTATGCTGATTTGGAAAAAGAACATGAATGTGAAAGTTTTAAGCTACTCTAAACACCATGTGGATTTTGTTGTTGTTGAGGATTGTGGGTTAGAGTGGAGAGGGTTGGGAGTTTATGGTTGGCCGAAGACTCAGGACAAGCATCTCACATGCACATTACTCCTTTCGCTGAAAGAAGTGTCGACAATAGCTTGGGTCTGCTTTGGATATTTTAATGAAGTATTATACACTTCTAAAAAAGTTGGAAGCCGCGGTTGTAATATGCAAGAGCTTCAAGCCTTCGAGACTACATGTCACTTCTGTGAATTATAACTTGGGTTTTAAAGGTTGCAAGATGACTTGGTTTAACGGAAGAAGAGGGATGTCTAATGTACAAAAACGTCTTGGTAGATTTTTGGCTACATCGGGTTGGTCTACACTTTTCGCGTCCAACCAAGTCCAAAATCTCCCTCGAGTAGCATCTGATCATTCCCCTTATTGTTCTTTCTCAAGAAAATGGCAGGATTGGAGGTGGTCAGAAAAGGAGGTTTCGGTTTGAGCATATGTGGCTTATATATAGTAGTTTAGAAGGAATCATTGAAAAAACATGGGGTGATGGCATAAGGAAGGGTTTGGGGAACAATCCGGCAGCGCTAGTTAGTGACTATAGTCAAAGGTTGACGGAATGGAATAAAACAACCTTTGGGCATGTCCAACGAAACATTCAAACTAAAGTTAAGAGGTTGAAAGATGTACAAAACCAAACGATGTATGATTCATATCAAGAACAACATGATTTGCAAAATGAATTGAAGGAACTATATGCACGTGAGGAGGTTATGTGGCGCCAAAGAAGTAGAATTCAATGGTTGAATGAAGGAGATAAGAACACAAAGTTCTTTCATGCTCGCGTGAGTAGTCGAAGGAAACAAAATAGTGTATTGAAATTGCAAAGTGATGATGGCAGGTGGGTGGAAGATACTGCATGTATCTGTAATATGGTCTCATCATACTTTGAAAAGTTGTTTGCCACCTCTCACCCACCAAACTGTGAAGAGAAAGTGTCATGCCTCGATAAAAGTCTTTCTGAACATGATATAGAAGATTTAGAGAAACTGATTTTTGAAGATGAAGTTTATGCCGCGCTTATGCAAATGCACCTCAAAAGCCCCTGGACCCGATGGTATGACTGCTTTGTTTTATCAAAAGTTCTGGAAAATTGTTGGTCCTACAGTTGTAAATGTAGTTGGTCAATTCTTCCGTTCTCGAATCATGCCACAAAATATTAATCAAACCTTAATAATTTTAATTCCAAAAAATTCCATCTCCGACAACTTTAAATGACATGTGCCCCATCAACTTATGTAATGTTATTTACAAAATAATTTCCAAGGTCCTCGTTAACAGACTTAAAAGAGTTCTCCCGAGGTTAATTGAGGAAACTCAAGCTGCTTTTGTTTCAGGACGCATGATCACAGATAATGCCATAGTTGCTTTCGAGTTTTTTCATTGGCTTAAGAACAAAACAAGAGGCCGTAAAGGTCCAATGGCGCTTAAAGTGGACATGAGTAAAGCTTACGACTAGGGGTGTTATCGGGTCAAGTTGTCGGGTCTATCGGGTCAGGTTGAATCTGGTTTTTGCTTTTGAAAAAGTGACCCGCAACCCGACCCGATAAGTAATCGGGTTATCTGGTTCGGATTATTTCAGGTCGGGTGATTTGGGTTATCGGGTTTTGCTTTATTTGACCATAAAAAAAGTCATGGCTCAAAATTATATGATTACTTAGTTGGCTTCTCGTTTTGAATTTAGAAACTTGCACAAACAAATAACACTAATAATTGAGGTGTGTGAAAAAAACTTGCAAAAAATATGCATAAACCACATGGGCAGTATCCTTCATGTAGAGAAAATAAAATAAAACATTAGTAATAGTCTAGTTTCATACAGTTGCACCAAATGACTTTTACAAGCTAGCAATTTTTAGTAAACCGTTAGTCGCACGTAGTTGCTTTCAAAATGTGAATATTACTCATATAACTAGTACATTCACATACCTTCATACAATAAGCTTTAAAAATTTTAGTCGCATACAGTAGCTCTAAATTTTTTGCATGCAGTAGTTTTAAGATTTGTAGTTGCACAGTATCTTTCAAATTTAACTAATGGATGAAGACTATTGTTAAGGGTTAAAAAAGAGAAATGATTTGTATTTTTGGGTCTTATCAGGTTAACCAGTTAACCCGATAGAAAAAATAATTCAACCCTAACCAGACCCAATAACACTATCGGCTTATCGGGTTCGGGTCAAAACAACCCGATAAGAGTTTTCAACCCGGTTTAACCCGACCCGATAAGCCTTATGAGATTCGGGTTCGGGTTCGGGGCGGGTCAACCCGACCCTATTGACACCCCTACTTACGACCGTGTAGAATGGTGGTTTATTAGATCGGTACTTCAAAGATTTCGTTTCCCACATAACTTCACAAAAATGGCAATGGAACGTGTGACATCTGTCTCCTTCTCTTTCAATATTAATGGGCATACCATAGGGCATGTCGTTCCCACCTGGGGACTCCGTCAAGGGGATCCTATTTCGCCCTACTTGTTTATCATATGTGCAGAAGTGTTGTCAGCAGTGATTAGGAGATATGTTTCCACGTGTCACATTCACAGAGTTAATATCAGTCGATGTGCTCCGAGGTAAGTCACTTATTTTTTGCTGATGACAATATTTTCTATACTCGGGCCACAGTGGAGGAATGCACATGATTGAAGAATATCTTGGGGAGATATTGTTGTTGCTCAGGCCAAATATTAACTTCCAGAAATCAGAAATCTTCTTTAGTCCAAATATGGAAGAAAATTTAAGGAATCTCATTGTGACTAACCTCGAGGTTCATGAAGCAACACAAAAAACTATATAATTGGGCCTCCCTTCTATTGTAGGAAGAAAGAAAAGAGACGTATTTCAAGCTATTCTAGATAAGGTACGAAAGAAAATATCTGGCTAGAAAGAAAGAAATTTGTCGATAGGAGTCCCAAGCAATGCCAATGTATGTCATGAACCTTTTTCTGTTACCAGATGGCCTAATTGATGAGATCCATTGAGCTTTTAATTGTTTTTGGTGGGGACATGGAAACAAGCAAAATCCTATACGATGGGCATCTTGGGAGTCTTTGTGTATTTCCAAATATCGTGGTGGCATGGGCTTTCGGCATATGCGTGGTTTTAACAAGGCTCTCCTAGCAAAACAAGGATGGAAACTAATCACCATGGAAGACTCACTTCCTACTAGAATTCTCAAAGCAAGGTACTTTCCAAGAAGTTGTTTCTTAGATGCAAAGATCGGCTACAAACCAAGTTTCATTCGGCGCAGTTTATGTTCGGCTCGAGAAGTTATTCGTAAAGGGCAAAAATGGAATGTTGGTGATGGAAATAAAGTAAGAATATGGGAGGACTATTGGGTTGAGGGTTTCAGAACCTTGTCCAATCACTCTCTAAATCAGAACTTGCATGTTGTTAATGACCTTTTGGACCCGTGTACAGGAGGGTGGAATCATGCGCTATTGTCACAAGTTTTTCCCCGCCAAATTACAGATAGGATATCGTGTATACACATAAATCCTACTATTTCTGACTCTTGTTACTAGGATGATTCTCCGAATGGTATGTTCAATTGCAAATCTGCATATTGGACTGCATGTCAAAATCTAGTATGTTTTCAGGAAAGACAATCACGGTATGATAACAAATGCTTGAAGAGTCTTTGGTTGGCTAGCGTTCCTAATAAAGTAAAAATATTTGTATGGAGAGCTTGTAACAATCTTCTGCCCACTATAAGTAATCTTCTTGCAAGAGGCTTAACGCCTGGATCTCTCAATTGTGTGCATTGTTCAACACCAATGGAAGATATTAAACATGCTTTATTTCTTTGTGGTTGGGCACATGATATATGGGGAAGTATGGAGCTGAATCATCTTACAAACCAGGTTGTAAATGTTTCGATTGAAAACATGTTATGTGCCACTCGAGAGCAACGAGGAGGTAAATTTGAATTCATGCTAATGCTAATGTGGCGAATATGGTGCGTACGAATTCATAAAGCTCATGGACATGGAGATATTGAGCCAAATAAAGTGATAGAATCCTCTCATGGCATGTTCTAAGATTACTCCCATGCAGATTGGGCTACAAGAGCAAATATGGCCCCTTATAACATACCATCGCGAACATGGTGTGCCCCACCATTTGGAGAGATTAAAATTAATAGCGATGCTGGAGTTATACGAAACAATGGTGTAGGAGGCCTTCGTTTTGTTGCGAGATCCCATAACGGGTCGGTATTGGTTGCGGGAAGCAAGAGGGTTAACTTTGCTTCGTCGGTTGCTGAAGCCAAGGCAAAAGCAATTCATTGGGCTATACGAGTGGCTCTAGATAAGGGCTTTATAAGAGTTATCTTGGAGACTGATTCTAGCGTCATTGTGGAAGCATTCAAACAAGAAAAAGTGTTGGTTCACATGAGAGCTCTATTTCTTCACATACGTCGGTTACGCCTCTCATTTGATTCATGTACCTGGTCTTTTGTGTTTCACGAGGGAAATTGAGTCGCCCACGAGCTAGCTAGAATAGCGTTAAATAATAGTCTAGATGTCTTGTATGATGGATGTGTGCCCTCTTCGGTCGAGTCACTCGTACAATATGATGTAACCTTTGTTGATATGATATGATATGACAACTTCTTATAAAAAAAAGCTTGCAAACCAGTCATCTTAAACACACTGGTTACAAATATTAAGTCTAGATGGTTACATGGTCATGCGTCTTCTCATGCCTTGAACTTGAACAAAGCTCCTCTGTTACTCTAGAATGCAAAGTAAACATGTGATGATTAGTTCCTTGTTGGGTTGTCCATTCTCGCAGATGATACGTGGGATAACCTGGATACAAATATCAAAACATATCAGCATTTCAAGTGAGTTTATGCATATTTGAACCTAAAAAAAACCTAGAACCAAATTTAAACTTATCTACTATAGAGGAGCGATACGACAAATTATTATTTCCATAAGGACCTAGTTTTTGCTTAAATTTCATCTCGAGTTCGCAAACTAAAGGAGCTTTGAGTACCAATAACTAAAATAAATGTTAAATAAAGAAAGCACATTACTAATATGAGCAAATCGATGTAAAATTATAAATATTAAGGGAATGTTGTGATCAGTTATCAAGACCATCTAAACTACAGGCATTATGCTATACAATAATGAAATAAAGAGAGACAAACTTATAGTAATGAATTTAATTCATTGTCACATGTGAAAATCTCATTCATAACTTTTTTATTATAAGCATAGCAAAAATGATTTTTATGCAACCAAAAGACACGTACGATGCAAGATATGATTTCTAAGAGATCCACATGTCTAAATAGCAGTGCTTGCTAACCGTTATTTAGACAATTAAATTCATGTGACACTAATGTTGGGATGTGGCGACTTTCTCCAGAGGGATATAATATCTAACAACTTCCTTAAATAATAATCAAATAACTATCTAGGTATAACAGGAACAACCTCAGCAGGCATGTCAGGCCAAACATTAGGAGAGAAAACTTTGACCCACTTGACCATTTAGCAACAACCTATACCAATATATAAACAAATCCTAAAGGACTATCCAACTATGTATATACAAACGTTGTTGTTGTGAATTTTCTAAACTTAGAAGTAGTGGCTAATATGAAGTGGTTTAAGTTTCGGTACATGAATATAGACTGAAAATCATCCTCCATGGCGTCACAATATGCAATCGAGCATCAGCTACCGTGAGAAACCATTAGCACATTGAAAAAAGAAACGACTGTTTAGGGTCATTTAGATGTGTTCTTTTTCAATCAATTATTGTGAATTGAAGAATCAACACACATGATTTTGCAAGAACGAGGATAAATATGTGTTTGAATTGCAAACTAGTTTGTGAGTTAAATAAACAATTAAACTGAAAGTTTATGGACTTATATTTAATATCGTGTGATAGAATCGAACTTGAGATTACGGGATTGCACTCAATAGGTAAAGAGTTCATTTATTTAATAAAATTATTTATTGTATTTATTAATTTATTTAAGAAATATATATTTATGTATTTATTATATTAAACCGAGCTATAACCTTGACGATCGTTAAATAATAAAAAGTTAAGTACTAACGAGCGTTTGTGGAATAAATAGAAAGTGGAAGAATAGAAGGTTCCAGAACACCTCATTGAAGGGTGTTCGACCGTCAGTTAGGGGACACAAGGGGGAAGGAAAAACTTTCCTATTATTTGTTTTTGCTTGGGCTACAAGATTTAATAGGCCTATATAAACAACCCTTTACCCTCATAATTCTTCACTCCCTTTCTCTTTCTCTCTTTGGTCGATCACAAGAAACACCCACAAAGGGGTTTCAGTTGGTTTTCTTGTTTGCTCGATTTAGCTTATAATCTAGTCCTAGCCCCTCTCTAGGGTTGTTGGGTAGATTTTCCACAAGTGTTTAAGCTCGGTTTACACATGCTAGAATCACGGTTAGCTCGTTGTATTACGTGTGTATAAGATCGTAATATAGTCTTACTTTAGACTATATCTTAGTGGTGTTCGTTATAAACCCTAATTGGTGATTCGTTCTTTATCTTGTGGATTTGCTTTAATGTAAAGGTATGTAACCCTAATTCGATTAATTATAATTGTGTTATTATGATCTTGTTAAATCGCTTCCGTTATATGTGTGCTTTGATCTCGTTTAGGGTTTTATATAATTGTTGTGATATTAATAAACCTTTAGTGGCATTGATAGCCGTTTTAACATGTTATAATTATCGAAAAGCTAAAGTTTTTTAACTAATAATTGTTTTGAGTTAAAACTACATGTTTTTTAGGTTTTCTTAAAAATTAGGGTTTTGTTTTTTAAAAAATTAGGGTTTGGCCGATTTTTATAAGAAAAAGGAATTGTTTTTTAAACCCTAAATTACATGTGGCATGATTTTAGATTAAATTGCATGATTAATTGTATGTCACGTATGGTTACGATCCATAGAGATTTAATTGTTAAGATTTGTGGGAGGATCCATGATAACGTGCATGTTTTCATGGATCGTGAAGTTATATGTTTATATGATTTTATGTGCTACTTGTTTATTTGATTCAATAAATCTTGAATTAGGGAAGACTTTTATATGAATATAAAAACCTAGATTTGATGATTATTGAATAAATTGTATGCATGTGGCTATTTGATTTATTTATTGCACATATAAATCGTTATTATGTGTTTATGATTTAGTTTTTTACTTGTTTATATTAAAATTGTTTGAATTGTTGTAAACAAAGGTTTTTTTAAAAGAAACAAATATAGACAAAATCATATTAAATTTGAGATTTCTGTTGGGTTAAAAAGTTGATGTGGCAGAAACTCAAAAATGAAGAAAACATGAAGATTTTGTCTAAGCGTTGTCAAGAGCAATTCAAGCGTTGACAAGAAAACTAAGCGTTGTTGGCTCAAGAGTTGTTGTGTGCAATCCAAGCATTGTCACATGCAATTTAAGAGTTGATAGAAACGTAGACAAGAAGCTTATGGAAGCTTCTATTTAGATAAACATGCAAGATATATTCTGCATAAGTTTATTTAAATAGAAGATTTACTTGTTTATTTGTTATTATCTCTTGTAAACCCTAATCCTTACACTATAAAAGGAACCAAGGGTCTTAGGTTTTAATCATCATTCATATCCACAATGTAAACCTAAAACGTGTGTCGACTAGACGTGGGATTCAATGTATACACGTCTAGTGATTGTTTGTTATTAATATAATGAACAATCCAATTGTTTTAATTCATGTCTATTTTGCCTAAACACCTTGTTAATGTGTTATGTTCTTATTCCGCTTTGATTATTTAATCATATGAACATGATGCATTCCTAGTAGCTTCAAAGATCCGGAAACCAAGGTTTCCACAATTGGTATCAGAGCCTCGTGGCTCGTGATGCTAGGACCAACAAGGTGTTCACGTATGGTGAAAAGAAGAAAAAATCCGTCTAGGGTTTTTCTGGACGTTTTTGTGTGCGCAACAGTATTCAGAAGGTCATAACTTTTGATTGAACGGTTGGATCGTCACGAAATTTTATATGTGTGTACTACATACATATATCTAAACATCCACCGGAGGGATTGTCCAGATTAGCCCTAAATCAAAAGTTATTAAGTGTCGAAGTTGGCTGTAAACATGATTTTCAGTTTTCCGTTTTGACATGAAATAATGAATTAGGGTTTATTTCAAACCCTAGATCATTCCTATACAGAAAAGAGACATGTTGCTGGTTGTAAGAGATATGTTTCTTGGAATCATGATAAACCCTAGATCGATCTTTGAACAGTTAAAAAGGATGTTTCTACTTGCTTTGGTGAATCAATTTTTGAATTGATAATGAACCCTTGTAGAAACATATGGTTCATGTGAAGATATACATGCGTTTGCAGATTAGGGTTTCAGATACAGTAGCAACGATATAGACAGAAAGAAACGTTGTGATGGTTTCTATGCAAGATATATGGCTGTGTGATTTGTGACTGGTGGAAACAGACGTGTTAAGCAGTTTTGGATACAGAGTTAATCCCTGCCTTTTAGGGATTGAGTTTATGATATCCACGTTTAAGATTTTTGGCTGTCTTACGTAAGATATGGAATAAAAATGTGAAACCTATTTTATAGGAATTATATTTGTATTACATATTAAGTGTGAGATACAGTTGATTTATTTTGGACGTGGAATTAGTAAGGAAAGAAGAAGATAACGAGGGATAATCCCTAACTTTTTGGAGTATAAACGTGTGATATTAAACACGTTTAAGTATTCACTACAATCTCTTTTTCTTACAAAACAAAACTACGTTGACATGAATGATGTAGCCACAAAAGTTGTCAGAATTTAAAAAGGTGGGGGCCCACACATTTTCAACCCAAAAGAGCCCAAAAAGGCTGGTCAAAAAGCAGGTGGGACCCAGTAAATTTAGGGTCGAAATTTCGACCCTAAATTAAAAGTTTTAAATAATTTTAATTTATTTATTATATAATTTATTTTTAATAATTAAAAACAATTTTAAAAGAATTAAACTTTAAATTTAATAATTTAGGGTCGAAATTTCGACCCTAAATATAAAGTTTAAAATAATTTTAATTTATGTATTATATATTATATTTTTAATAACTAAAACTAATTTTAAAAAAAATAATTTTTAATATTTAAAACATTAGGGTCGAATTTTCGACCCTAAATTTAAAATTTTAAAACTTTTTCCCGAAAAATTTAAAATTTCACACGAAAATTTTTCACGAAAAATTTTAAATATTCGCGGTTTATATTTAGGGTCGAAATTTCGACCCTAAATTATTAATTTTTTTTTTAAGTGTTAATGCTTTTAAAATATTAATATATGTATATATTTAGATGGTTTTTGTGTTTGAAATGTACTTGTATGTTTGTATGAATAAAAAAGGCTCCTTTATTTATGAGTTTGAGCAAAATTTGATTGAAGTAAAATGCTTTTGACTGAACTTTTGACTGCAAAACCTAACACAACAGACTTAAACTAAATTGTGTGACTCAAACAAACTAAATTCTCACAATGCTCCTTTGGTTTGTTTGTTTTCGTTGTTGCTGTGTGTGTTTGTTGTAGCTTAGGATGTGCCATTGAACATGGCTTTGTAAAATATTGTAAGCCTCAGTGGGTGAAAAGACAAAAGGGTGTGTCAACAGTAAGAGCTGTTGATATTGGCCTAGGCATGTGTGTTTGGCCATATCAAGTAGTATCTTTTTATCCTACTTTTGGAAAAGAGCAACATGTGAGGATGTGGTTTTTGGAGGGTATACTTTTTCTGAGTACTTTTGGAGAGGCCAGTAGATAGCCATGTAAATGGTGAGTGGTTCTACTGTACGGTGGTGATGGGAACTGTTGGTGGGGGTAAAACGTTTAGTGGGTTGGGTGAAATAGGTGTAGAAAGGAGTCAATGTTTATCTATTTAAGAAGGTGAAAACTGGTTTGGTTTCTTCACATCACAGTTCTAGCAGTTCTTGAATTTAGAAACAAAGGGAAAAAACATGTCTCATCTCCGTAGGTGTGCTGCGCTACAGGCTGAAGCCCAGTCGGAGGACTGGACTAATATGTTTCTATATTATGTGGATAACGACATCCAAGATGAGACATCTTGGCAAGCGAAGGTTCAAAGCATGTATGATGATGTGAATGTGGTGATTATGGCTCGTGAGCATTTACGCCAGGAGCTGAAGACAGTCAGGGGTGTCCGGGCTGTTGAATTGATGGTCGCGTTTCTTAGCAAAACTATGGACAAGGAGTGCAAGTTCCGTGATAAGCTCAGTGCAGAGGTTCAGGCGTCCGCAAAGCGGATACGCGAGAAAGAAGCCTTCAAGGCAAAGCTGACCGGTAATTGAGAAGTGAAAGTGGAATTGTGCGAAAAGCTTGTTGCGTGAAGGTGTGATTGTGTGCAATGTTAATAAAGGGGGTTGTCTATGTCGATGACCTGTGTGTGGTTTTTGTGTGTTTTTTTTTATTTTCTGTATCTGTGTGCCTAGATGTCACATTCAAGTTCTTAGGGTGTGCATCTATAATAACTAAGGGTGGTTTGTGTTGGCCCATGTCTTATTTATTTGGTACGTGAAGCGCGGGCTGTGCGCTTTGCGGGCAATGTATTGTCAGTTTGAACGCGTTAAATTTAAGATGTTGTTGCAACCGATAAATTAATCTGAAATAGCATGGCTTGTTTAAAATCCGGGTGACAGAAACATACCTGATTACTTATAGAAAGTGTAAGGATCGGTGTGACTCAAACAAACTAAACTCTCACAATGATTCAAGCTAGAATACTAATTACTCATAGAACCAAACACTACTTTATTCCAAATATTACATAAAACCTTTTGTAATATCACATGGGAGACTTACAGACAAACACTCCTAAACATAATTTTATTCGTCACGGACACTTAAACACGCGCTTAATTAAACATGGATATTACTACGATATTAGACTCGTAAACACGGAAAAAAACACATCACAAACTAGTTCAAACTAAGGTTCCCCATGTCATCGTAAAGGTCATGAAGTAGTGCAGCTGAATCCATTGTGTGCCTATCGGAGTGGCGGTACAACTCTATCGTACGCTCAAGGACCATTATCATTCCATTCAAGCGCACACAGTTTGCACACGCTGAAGAGCTTGGAGAAGAAACTGGAATCGTTGAAGGTCTGGGAGAAGAGCTTGGAGGAGAAAAGCTCGTTGAAGGTCTTGAAGAAGAGCTTGGAGGAGAAAAGCTCATTGAACCTCCAAGAGAATTGATTAGTAGTTGTACGCGTTCGTCTTTCCATAAAAAAAATTTGCATCCATACGAAACTGGAGGTTGAACCCGTGAACGTGGACAAGCATAGTACAGTCTACCAAAGTTTTCAGTTGTCCACGATTCTCGAAGAACTACATCTCCACGTCCACACTTGCACGGAAAAGCTTCATGCTTCAACATGTACATAATAACAATTTGTTTATGATGATAAGTGTGTGTGATCTGCTGGTGGTTGTGATGATAAGGAGTGTGTGTGGTTCTCTTTTTATGCTAAAAAAGTGAGGGAAATTGTTAACATTTTCCCTCCAATGTTTTCCCTCCAAAGTTTTCCCTCCAATGTTTTCCCTCCAAAGTTTTCCCTCCAATTGACTCCCTCCAATGTTTTCCCTCCCATGCTGGTGGTTGTGATGATAAGGACTCATATCATGTAATACGATACCCTATTGACTCATATCATGTAATACGATACCACGTTGACTCATATCATGTAATACGATACCATATTGGTTCGTATCATGTAATACGATACCCTATTGACTCGTATCATGTAATACGATACCATATTGACTCGTATCATGTAATACGATACCACGTTGACTCATATCATGTAATACGATCCCCTATTGACTCCTATCATGTAATACGATCCTCTATTGACTCATATCATGTAATACGATACCCTATTGACTCATATCATGTAATACGATACCCTATTGACTCATATCATGTAATACGATCCCCTATTGACTCATATCATGTAATACGATACCCTATTGACTCATATCATGCAATACGATCCCCTATTGGCTCATATCATGTAATACGATCCCCTATTGGCTCATATCATGTAATACGATCCCCTATTGGCTCATATCATGTAATACGATCCCCTATTGGCTCATATCATGCAATACGATCCCCTATTGGCTCATATCATGTAATACGATCCCCTATTGGCTCATATCATGTAATACGATCCCCTATTGGCTCATATCATGCAATACGATACCCTATTGACTCATATCATGTAATACGATACCCTATTGACTCATATCATGCAATACGATCCCCTATTGGCTCATATCATGTAATACGATCCCCTATTGGCTCATATCGTGTAATACGATCCCCTATTGGCTCATATCATGTAATACGATCCCCTATTGGCTCATATCATGCAATACGATCCCCTATTGGCTCATATCATGTAATACGATCCCCTATTGGCTCATATCATGTAATACGATCCCCTATTGGCTCATATCATGCAATACGATCCCCTATTGGCTCATATCATGTAATACGATCCCCTATTGACTCATATCATGTAATACGATACCCTATTGACTCATATCATGTAATACGATACCCTATTGACTCATATCATGTAATACGATACCACGTTGGCTCATATCATGTAATACGATCCCCTATTGGCTCATATCATGTAATACGATCCCCTATTGGCTCATATCATGCAATACGATACCCTATTGGCTCATATCATGTAATACGATCCCCTATTGGCTCATATCATGTAATACGATCCCCTATTGGCTCATATCATGTAATACGATCCCCTATTGGCTCATATCATGTAATACGATCCCCTATTTACATAAATAAAATATATTGGTGATACTTATTAATTTTTTATATAAACAAAATAACTTGTTAATATTTATATAAATAATTTAGTAATTATAAACTCTATTTACTAATGTTTTAAAACATTTTAAAATTAAAATTATTCTCGTTTCGAAATTTACTATTTTAAAACGTAATTATTGTAATTTATAAAATAAATTTACATAAATAAAATATATTGGTGATACTTATTAATTTTTTATATAAACAAAATAACTTGTTAATATTTATATAAATAATTTAGTAATTATAAACTCTATTTACTGTTTTAAAACATTTTAAAATTAAAATTATTCTCGTTTCGAAATTTATTATTTTAAAACGTAATTATTGTAATTTATAAAATAAATTTACATAAATAAAATATATTAGTGATACTTATTAATTTTTTATATAAATAAAATAATTTGTTAATATTTTATATTATTTAGTAATTTAAAAACTCTATTTATTGATTTTTTTAAAACATTTTAAATTTAAAACTATTATAGTTTCGAAATTTAGGGTCGAAATTTCGACCCTAAATTTGGCACTAAAACTTTTTACTTTCGAAAAATTTCACGAAAATTTTAAAATTCTACACCAAAATTAAAAAATTCGCGGTTTATATTTAGGGTCGAAAATTAGGGTCGAAAATTTCGACCCTAAAAATTAGGGTCGAAATTTTCGACCCTAATTTTCGACCCTAAATTCTATCCACAACTTACCCAAAACACTTCATTCTATCTTCATCTTCTATACTAAAAAAAAAAAAACGGGAAAACCTACAATCTTCATCAACACCACCGTTCGCATCTTCATCAACACCACCTTCGTCACCATCCATCCTTCGCACCACCTCCGTCCCACCACCTTCGTCACCATCCATCCTTCGCACCACCTCCGTCCCACCACCTTCGTCACCATCCATCCTTCGCACCACCATCCGACCCACACTCCGTCCCACCACAAGCGTCACCATCCATCCGACCCACTCCACCCCGTCACCCCACCCCGTCACCCCAGTCATCACCACCACCACAATTATATTATTATAAAGGTATTGATTTTTTGTTTAATATATTAATTTTGTTTAATTTTTTGCTAAATGTGATTGTTAATGTGATTGTTATTGTTAATTTTTTTGCTAGCAACCACCACCACCACCGACGGCAGCAATAGCAACCACCACCGCCGGCGGCAGCAGCACCACCACCACGGCAGCAACAACAGTAGCCACTTTATACTAAAGGTAGCTAATTTTTTTACTTGTTTTCGGCTTATTTTGGCTTAATTGATTTCGGGTTATATTTAGTCTTAGTTGATTTCGGATTATATTTAGGCTTAGTTGATTTCGGATTATTTAGGTTTAGTTGATTTAGGCTTAGTTGATTTCGGATTATATTTAGGTTTAGTTGATTTCGGCTTAATTCTTTTAGGCTTAATGGATTACGGCTTATATATGGCTTAATATTTATTAAGGAATTTGGACTTATATATATATAGGCACGAGTTTAATTTTTTTATATGTTTATCGTAGCCAAGACCCAAGTCACAGCCGAGAACCGAATTCCCGAGTCACAGTCGTATAAAAGGTAATGTTTTTTTTTTGAAATTGTTTTAGTGTTTGTTTCAAATTAGATAAAATCTCGGAAACCAACTAATTTAGATTTTTTTTATTTTATGTTTGTGTTTGGTTAGCACCGGGACAGTCGGGACAAGTTCCTCATCCGGACCTTTTTTTCTATCTTTCCATCTTTGTTTATTTCAGCCGTGACCGAGGTGTGTAATTAATATTATGCATATGTTTATTATATTATATATTGTTAGTCTTTTGTAGTAAATAATTTTAGGATTGTTTTAGGATTCTAGTCGATTAATTTTGGAAAAGCCCCGTCCGAAATTAATCAACCTTAGAAAACCCGTCCGGAATTAATTTATTAGAAATTAATTTCGGAAAGTCCCCATTTTTGGGACTGCTTTTTGAATGTTTTGTCTCATTTAGGATATGAATGCGTATAACTGGTTTATTATTTGAGATGATTTCGACAGCGTTTCTCCTTTACTCCTACGAATATGTCTTTAAAAACACATATTTGGGGAGTAGAGGGGAAATGCTGCCGAAATATTCTCGAATAGTAAATCAGTTATACGCATTTATATATGAGACGAAACATTCAAAGAGTGGGTTAGGATTGCCTTCCATAGTGCACTAGTAGGTGAAAAAACATTCCTGATTGTTTGTTTTTAATGTGTTTAATTAAATCATTTATTTGAATAATGTTTATTTGCAACGCAGTTATGATAATTGATAAGAGTTGGACAACTATATCCAATCGTAATTCCGATGAATTTTTATATGGTCTTTTCACCTTCCTCGAGCATTGTAAGACATTTGTGCACCCCATCACACAAATGATCCGTTGCCCATGTAAACGTTGTTGTAACTGTGAGAGATTGGTTGACCTCCACACTCTTGAGGTACACTTATCCCAACACGGGTGGGACGAACATTATACCACTTGGAAATATCACGGTGAACCGATTCTTCCGCTTCCTACACCAGTATCACATTCACCTGAACACCTTGACATGAATACGTTCTTAGAAGATATTTCTGTAACTAATGTCGAAACTACACCGACTCAAACTCCTCCGACTCAAACTCCTCCGACTCAAACTCCACCTGATCAAACAACGGGTCCTAATAACGAGTTTGAAGAGTTACTTAGTAGGTCCACCCAAAAGTTGCACACGCTTACCAATTTGACTACATTGGAATTTACAACAGAGATTGCACACATCAAGGTTTTAAATAAAATTAGTGATGTCGGGTTTAACCAGATTCTAGCTTGTCTCCAGAAGTTTTGTACCCGTAGTCAAGGTTTCAATTTCCCATCGTCATACTATGAAATCAAGAAGACATACAGAAAGATCGGGTTAGGATACGAATCGATTCATGCTTGTATAAACGATTGCTTTTTATATTGGGGATCAGAGGATAACAAAAAGAGGGATGATTGTCCAGTCTGCGGAGAGAGTAGATATAAAGACCCCAAGAAAACAAAGGGGAAGTTGGTTGCGAACAAGGTGGTGCGTTACTTTCCGTTAAAACCTAGACTTCAACGCATGTTCAACACAAAACACATAGCAAAGTGGATGACTTGGCATGCTACTGGACAGTCTAAGGATGGCAAGTTGAATCACCCCTGTGACGGTAAAGCATGGAAACATTTTGACTTGATGGTACCTGATTTCTCTAGTGACCCTAGAAACGTTCGATTAGGGTTGGCTGCAGATGGTTTTAATCCTTATGGCATTATGAGTCAAAATTACAGCATGTGGCCGGTCATATTGACAGCATACAACACACCACCGTGGATGTGTATGAAAGAAACTTCTTTAATGTTGACGATGTTAATTCCCGGCCCTAAATCACCTGCAAAAGATATTGATGTTTTCCTGGCGCCTTTGATTAAAGAACTCAAAGATTTATGGAAAGGAGTCAGGACGAAAGACGCTGCTACGGGTACTTATTTCGATATGAAAGCGGCGCTTTTATGGACCATCAATGATTTTCCAGCTCGGGGTAGTCTTTCTGGGTGGGTTGGGCAAGGCTACTACGCATGCCCCACTTGTAACAAGGACACTCCATCGATGGCTATCAAGAACAAAATCGTTTATGTTGGTCATAGAAGATGGTTAAGAACAAATCATTATCTAAGGAATAAAACTAGGCAATTCCATGGTAAAGCCGAACGGAAGCCTAAACCGAGAAAGTTTACCGAGATGGATATCCAGTTACAAATTAATAGCCTCTTGAGTCGTAAGCCGGGGAAGCATCCAAAAATTAAGAAAAGCAACCCACCTCCTGATAGAAATGTTGAATTGAATTGGTCTAAGCGTTCTATCTTTTGGGAGCTTGAGTATTGGCCCTTTCTTCTACTAAAACACAATTTGGATGTCATGCACATCGAAAAGAACGTGCTTGAGGCAATACTGAATATCTTGTTACAAAACGATAAATCCAAAGACACGGCAAAGGCAAGGCAAGACTTGGAAAAATTGGGAGTTCGACCCGAGTTGTGGTTAGTTCCAAAAGGAAACGGGAAGTTTGAGAAGCCTCATCCAAAGTACTCTTTCACCAAAGCTAACAGGGAACTTTTTTGTAAATTCATCAAAGGAGTTAGACTACCTGATGGGTTTGGATCCAACTTTAAGCAAAAAGTCACTGCTAATTATGACAACATAACGGGCATGAAATCTCATGACTGTCATATAATGATGCAACGGTTACTTCCTTACGGAGTACAACAATACTTGCCCAAAAACATTGCAGATCCTATAATCCAGCTTTGCTTGTTTTTTAAGCAGCTTTGTTCTAGAATTTTGACGGAGGAGGACATGGTAAAAGCTAAAAACCAATTGATCAGTGTGATGATTAATTTAGAGCAAATCTTTCCTCCTGCTTTTTTTGACATAATGCCTCATTTGGTTGTACATCTACCCGATGAGGCTATTCTAGGTGCCCTCATTCGCTGCAGGTGGATGTATCCATTTGAAAGATACATGAATAAGCTAAAGAATTATGTCCGAAATAAAGCAAAGCCCGAAGGTTCTATCGCGGAGGGTTATGTTGCAGAAGAAGCATTAACTTTTTGTTCGCGTTATCTTGCGGAGGATGTCGAGACGAGATTTAACCGTCTTGACAGGAATGACGACGGTTTGCCTGAACAAAAAGATAAATTCCAGGTGTTCCGGTCCGCATGCAAACTGATGGGTAGAGTCAAAGATATTCATATGAGTTTAGATGTTACGCGGGCAGTTGTATGGTATATACTTAACAACAGTCCTGAAATCGAATCAGACATCTTGGCTTACAAAGAGTATGTCTCTTCCTTATCTATATTTTAAAAAATCTTCTTTCGGGATGACTTATCCTAATATCATGAACTTTTGTAGAGAATCGCCTGATAACGTGGAAACGAGGTTTCCCACCTGGTTTAGTCACAAGGTAAATACATTAGATATATTACCTTGGAGTTATTGCTCATATATCTAAATATGTTTGTATCTCTTTCGTAGATTCGTGAAAAAAAAACGACAGGCGACTGTAATGAAGAGTTATTCTCTTTGGCATGTGGACATACTAGTGCATGTACATACCCCGCTTGCGTAGTTAACGGTGTGAGGTTTGTGATACATGAACGCGATAAACTTCACACCACTCAATGCAGCGGTGTTTCAACAGCCGGGCTTGATGGAGAGATGTATTATGGTCAACTCGAAGAAATTCTGGAGCTCACTTATATCGGGAACCGCAAGGTTGTGTTGTTTCGATGTAAATGGTTTGACACCATTAACCCCCCAAATTGTACGAAACGCAATAGACGTTCTTACATTGAGCAGGGCATACATCATATTTTGACTAATAAGGAATTTCACAAAAATAACCAATACATTCTTGCGACACAAGTATCACAAGTATTTTACCTTGAAGACCTTGCTAGAAAACCAAAGGGTTGGAAGGTGGTCGAACATGTTTATCATGGCGATGTTGAAGAGCCCGATCAAGATGTTATACATGGTAGCAGTTCATCAAATTTTATGCTGAATGTTGGTTTGACTTGTTTGGAGGATACAAATTTGAGTTTGAATGACGAATCGGCAGAAGTGTCCGCCACACAGGTTAATGAAGACGATGATGATCTAATCAATAATGAAGATGATGACGTTGCACATGCCCTTGATGATGATGATGTTCAAATGTCTGATGATGATGAAGTGAACCCTAATAATGTTGTTGAAGAAGTTTTATCTAGCGATGATTCAGATTGTGATAATTGATCTTAAGTTGTAATTTGAATGAAACAATGATTTAATCTTTAGATGTGTAATTTTTTTTAATGAAATTGTTCTTATATGTTTAAATGTGTAAATTTTTATGAATTTGTGTATTAGCATTAACCGGTCCACGAAATTGTGTGTTCATGTACTTGTTATATTACAGATGGCGTGTGTAGGTGGTAGATCACACGGTGGGGATGGTGATGGTACTCCACCTAGACGACCTACAAAGTCCGTACCCGGCAATTGCGAAAGTAAGAAATTGTGATTTATTTTTATTTTATGTCAACTCTTATTGTTAATTAAGTGTGTTTGAATTTTCACGAATCAATAACTTCAATAACTAATCTTTGCAGGTGAACCGATACCACATATGGTTACGGTTAATACGAGCCTAAGGAGGAAGCATAGGGCGCATGGAGGACCTTTGCCAGTTTCATTTGATGTTTATGATCTTAATAGCTTCCATCCGTTAGGCAATAATGCTGCGATGTTGACCTCTCTGATGGGGGAAACAGTCCGACCACTTCCACTTACTTGCGAGTGGGAACAGATACCATTGCACCTCAAAGCCCATATCTTTCCTACACTTGAGGTATTAATTGTTTGCGTTACATCTAGTCTTATTAACTGTTTTGGTTGAAAATTGTTTGTTTATTTAAATGCATATGTTTACATGTAGACCTATTTCAACCTGACGGGTTGGTTGGATAGTCATGATACTGTGACTTATGGCGGGGTAACATATGTGGTGGGAGAAAGGATAAAAACAGGAATTAACTGTAAGTTGAGGCTACTTTGGCGCAAAAATAGGAACTTGTTAAAGCATGACTATTATTCTATCCATGATTCGGCCGAGGAAGCGGCGCTTGTACCGCCCCCATCGAGTTCTACATGGGCCAACAGATCAGCAAGGGAGTGGCGTGATTTGTGCCGGTATTGGTCCGACCCGAAACAAGTGAGGAGAAGTGAAATTAATGCAGTTAACCGCTCGAAAAACAAAGTTTCTACACATCAAGGGAAAAAATCATTCGCTCAAGGAAGGAACGAATATGTAAGAATCGTTATAGTTTTTGTGATCATTTAAAAGTTTTATATTGTTTATTTATATTTTGTTATTAATTTTTTTTGGTAAAGATCTTGTTATTAATTTATTTGATATTGTACAGAAAGTCAAGCATGGGACCGACGAGGACCTTATACAAACTTGGAAGAGGGCACGCACAAACAAGAATGACACTATGTCCGAGGAAAATGCAGACAGATATGTAAGTAATTTAATTTATACATGCTTTAATAACATATTTTTATTTGTTTTTAACTTCTTTTTTTCTCTTTCTTTTTCACAGTCGAGAATGATGTGCATAAAAGAAGCGATTTCTTGCGGTGCTGAGCAGTACAAAAGTGATCAAGAAATAATTGATCTAGTAAATCCGAGCCGCAACACTCAAAATATCGTCGGCAGGGGCAGGAAGTTGCCGGGTGGTGGTACCTCATATGGATGCGGGAGTAGTTCTTATAGTGAGGGAGTGACTCGAGAACAACTCTCGGAGGTACTTAGGATTCATGAGCAAGAAAAAGAGCTGCTGAGGAAGCAAACCGAGGAGGCGCAGCAACGGGCTAATTTGGCCCATATGTATGCTAGTATGGCGCAACAAAATGCTGAGGTAAACAACGCCCGCCTAAGTCATTTGATTTCTCATTATACTTCACATGTGGGTCGAGGGTATACCGGACCTCCTAACCCTTTTATACCGCCACCCCAATTCGCTTCTATGCCTGGCATGTCTCAGATCCCTGGTATGCCTCAGTTCCCTGGTATGTCTCAGGTCCCTGTTATGCCCCAGTTCCGTGGTATTCCTCCCCCTCCCGGATTTCCATATAATGCTCCACTCAACCCACTCCAACCTCCAATTACCCAAAATAACAGTTTCACTAACTGTAATCGACCCGTTGTCAACACCACTGGCCCCTCGAGTTCTAACTCTCGGGAAAGTCCCAACTATACCGTCAGCCTAAATCCTCATCAAAATGATACTCGGACCGTCGACGAGTTGGCTCGAGATCTTGAGAATGCCAACAACATGTCCGATAATGAGCTAATTAACTCGGATGCTGATGAGGGGGATGATTCGGGTGATAATGATCAGGCCAACGAGGACTATTCAGATTAGGAGTTGTTGGTTTTAGACTTTTTATTTTGTGTAATAACTTAAGACTTGTTAAATTGTGAAACATGGATTTATTGTGATGTGTAATAATTTTAGACTTGTTACATTTGTGAAATAAGGATTTGGTGAAATGTATTCTAACGTTTTGGCTATTTAACGTATTGTAAATTAGTAGTATTGTACTGTTTAGTGATTTGTAATATTGTGGATTTGTTGAAATATATATTTTTTTCCGGAAAAAATGCCGGAAAAAAATCTGGAAAAAAACTGCAAAATGCAGTTTTTTTTTTGCCCAGAAACTATTTAGGGTCGAAATTTCGACCCTAATCATATAGATAGGGTCGAAATTTCGACCCTAAATTATAGTTAGGGTCGAAATTTTCGACCCTAAATTTTAGGGTCGAAATTTTCGACCCTAAATTTCGACCCTAAACCCCTTCCTGCACGAAATATTCTGGAAAAAAAATAATATAAAATGTTTAGGGTCGAAAATTTCGACCCTAAATTTAAAGAAATTTTCGACCCTAAATTATTAAATAAAAAAAAAACGTTTTTATAAACTTTTTAATATATACACGTGGATATTAAATAAAAAAAAAAAAAAAATTTCACAAAGATAAAAAAATACACGTGGATATAATTTAGGGTCGAAAATTTCGACCCTAAATTAAAAAGTGATTCGACCCTAATTTTTGGTCAAAATGATTTTTGGAAAGTGGTGGGCCCCAAATTTTCGACCCTAAATTGCAAAGGGTTTTTCGACCCTAGTTATTTAGGGTCCAAAACTTAGGGTCGACCACTTAGGGTCGAATATTTCGACCCTAAATATTAGGGTCGAAAACCCTTTGTATTTAGGGTCGAAAATTTCGACCCTAAACCCAAAAATTGTTGTAGTGTGGAGATCGATACTCGTCGTCTAAAAGAAGGTAGTAAGTATACTCGCGTTAGGGTTATGATTGATGTCTCTAAGCCTTTGTGTCGGCATCTATCTGTAATGAATCGAAAAAAATGAGAAAGTGAGGATTGGGCTATGTTACGAGAGCTTGCCAAACTTTTGCTACTGGTGTGGACATCTTGGACACACACAAAAATAATGCCTTGATAAGCCGGTAGAAGTAGATGGGTAAACTTTTGAAAATTGGTCTTTTCAGGAATCGTTGTGAGCTCCTCCACTAAGAGAAGGAAGTAGTAGGTTGGAAGAAAATTAGACTAATAGGGGCTTCGAAGGAGTCATGCGTAATAATGATCATGACCAGACCAGTAGTAAAGAGTTGAATTGTAACCAAAGATGTAATGAAATAGAGGGGGAGAATGATGGAACAAGTGCACGATTAACAAAGAACACGACGTTGGTCAGGGAGCTAAATGAGACAGGAAAGATTAAAGAGCCTTCGGTTGCACAAAATGCAAACATTATAACGACTTCACTCATTAAAGGCAAGAATAGTTCAACACGTAATACTTGGAGAAGACAAGAAAGGGTCTCGGATAATAATGGTATGCCTACCGTTACTACTCTGATGAAAAACAAGGTAACAAATGAGAACGAGTGGAGGTTGGAGGCTCAAACCATATGGAGGTCGATGCTGAAAAGCGTTTAAAAACGACGAATGGATCAATGAAAAGGCGAGGGCTGTAGGACAGCCCCACCTAGAACCATAAGTCTTCTAAGTTGGAACGTCCAGGGTCTGGGCAACCCTTGGACCGTTCACCACCTTCGCGAATTAGTGAAGGTTAACAAGCCCTCTATCGTGTTTCTTATGGAAACCCGGTTACACGATAGAGAAACTATGGGGATCCGTAGATGTTTTTCTGATTTTAATTTCTTAGTAGTCAATCCCGTAGGGAGAGCTGGTGGTCTTATGCTGATTTGGAAAAAGAACATGAATGTGAAAGTTTTAAGCTACTCTAAACACCATGTGGATTTTGTTGTTGTTGAGGATTGTGGGTTAGAGTGGAGAGGGTTGGGAGTTTATGGTTGGCCGAAGACTCAGGACAAGCATCTCACATGCACATTACTCCTTTCGCTGAAAGAAGTGTCGACAATAGCTTGGGTCTGCTTTGGATATTTTAATGAAGTATTATACACTTCTAAAAAAGTTGGAAGCCGCGGTTGTAATATGCAAGAGCTTCAAGCCTTCGAGACTACATGTCACTTCTGTGAATTATAACTTGGGTTTTAAAGGTTGCAAGATGACTTGGTTTAACGGAAGAAGAGGGATGTCTAATGTACAAAAACGTCTTGGTAGATTTTTGGCTACATCGGGTTGGTCTACACTTTTCGCGTCCAACCAAGTCCAAAATCTCCCTCGAGTAGCATCTGATCATTCCCCTTATTGTTCTTTCTCAAGAAAATGGCAGGATTGGAGGTGGTCAGAAAAGGAGGTTTCGGTTTGAGCATATGTGGCTTATATATAGTAGTTTAGAAGGAATCATTGAAAAAACATGGGGTGATGGCATAAGGAAGGGTTTGGGGAACAATCCGGCAGCGCTAGTTAGTGACTATAGTCAAAGGTTGACGGAATGGAATAAAACAACCTTTGGGCATGTCCAACGAAACATTCAAACTAAAGTTAAGAGGTTGAAAGATGTACAAAACCAAACGATGTATGATTCATATCAAGAACAACATGATTTGCAAAATGAATTGAAGGAACTATATGCACGTGAGGAGGTTATGTGGCGCCAAAGAAGTAGAATTCAATGGTTGAATGAAGGAGATAAGAACACAAAGTTCTTTCATGCTCGCGTGAGTAGTCGAAGGAAACAAAATAGTGTATTGAAATTGCAAAGTGATGATGGCAGGTGGGTGGAAGATACTGCATGTATCTGTAATATGGTCTCATCATACTTTGAAAAGTTGTTTGCCACCTCTCACCCACCAAACTGTGAAGAGAAAGTGTCATGCCTCGATAAAAGTCTTTCTGAACATGATATAGAAGATTTAGAGAAACTGATTTTTGAAGATGAAGTTTATGCCGCGCTTATGCAAATGCACCTCAAAAGCCCCTGGACCCGATGGTATGACTGCTTTGTTTTATCAAAAGTTCTGGAAAATTGTTGGTCCTACAGTTGTAAATGTAGTTGGTCAATTCTTCCGTTCTCGAATCATGCCACAAAATATTAATCAAACCTTAATAATTTTAATTCCAAAAAATTCCATCTCCGACAACTTTAAATGACATGTGCCCCATCAACTTATGTAATGTTATTTACAAAATAATTTCCAAGGTCCTCGTTAACAGACTTAAAAGAGTTCTCCCGAGGTTAATTGAGGAAACTCAAGCTGCTTTTGTTTCAGGACGCATGATCACAGATAATGCCATAGTTGCTTTCGAGTTTTTTCATTGGCTTAAGAACAAAACAAGAGGCCGTAAAGGTCCAATGGCGCTTAAAGTGGACATGAGTAAAGCTTACGACTAGGGGTGTTATCGGGTCAAGTTGTCGGGTCTATCGGGTCAGGTTGAATCTGGTTTTTGCTTTTGAAAAAGTGACCCGCAACCCGACCCGATAAGTAATCGGGTTATCTGGTTCGGATTATTTCAGGTCGGGTGATTTGGGTTATCGGGTTTTGCTTTATTTGACCATAAAAAAAGTCATGGCTCAAAATTATATGATTACTTAGTTGGCTTCTCGTTTTGAATTTAGAAACTTACACAAACAAATAACACTAATAATTGAGGTGTGTGAAAAAAACTTGCAAAAAATATGCATAAACCACATGGGCAGTATCCTTCATGTAGAGAAAATAAAATAAAACATTAGTAATAGTCTAGTTTCATACAGTTGCACCAAATGACTTTTACAAGCTAGCAATTTTTAGTAAACCGTTAGTCGCACGTAGTTGCTTTCAAAATGTGAATATTACTCATATAACTAGTACATTCACATACCTTCATACAATAAGCTTTAAAAATTTTAGTCGCATACAGTAGCTCTAAATTTTTTGCATGCAGTAGTTTTAAGATTTGTAGTTGCACAGTATCTTTCAAATTTAACTAATGGATGAAGACTATTGTTAAGGGTTAAAAAAGAGAAATGATTTGTATTTTTGGGTCTTATCAGGTTAACCAGTTAACCCGATAGAAAAAATAATTCAACCCTAACCAGACCCAATAACACTATCGGCTTATCGGGTTCGGGTCAAAACAACCCGATAAGAGTTTTCAACCCGGTTTAACCCGACCCGATAAGCCTTATGAGATTCGGGTTCGGGTTCGGGGCGGGTCAACCCGACCCTATTGACACCCCTACTTACGACCGTGTAGAATGGTGGTTTATTAGATCGGTACTTCAAAGATTTCGTTTCCCACATAACTTCACAAAAATGGCAATGGAACGTGTGACATCTGTCTCCTTCTCTTTCAATATTAATGGGCATACCATAGGGCATGTCGTTCCCACCTGGGGACTCCGTCAAGGGGATCCTATTTCGCCCTACTTGTTTATCATATGTGCAGAAGTGTTGTCAGCAGTGATTAGGAGATATGTTTCCACGTGTCACATTCACAGAGTTAATATCAGTCGGGGTGCTCCGAGGTAAGTCACTTATTTTTTGCTGATGACAATATTTTCTATACTCGGGCCACAGTGGAGGAATGCACATGATTGAAGAATATCTTGGGGAGATATTGTTGTTGCTCAGGCCAAATATTAACTTCCAGAAATCAGAAATCTTCTTTAGTCCAAATATGGAAGAAAATTTAAGGAATCTCATTGTGACTAACCTCGAGGTTCATGAAGCAACACAAAAAACTATATAATTGGGCCTCCCTTCTATTGTAGGAAGAAAGAAAAGAGACGTATTTCAAGCTATTCTAGATAAGGTACGAAAGAAAATATCTGGCTAGAAAGAAAGAAATTTGTCGATAGGAGTCCCAAGCAATGCCAATGTATGTCATGAACCTTTTTCTGTTACCAGATGGCCTAATTGATGAGATCCATTGAGCTTTTAATTGTTTTTGGTGGGGACATGGAAACAAGCAAAATCCTATACGATGGGCATCTTGGGAGTCTTTGTGTATTTCCAAATATCGTGGTGGCATGGGCTTTCGGCATATGCGTGGTTTTAACAAGGCTCTCCTAGCAAAACAAGGATGGAAACTAATCACCATGGAAGACTCACTTCCTACTAGAATTCTCAAAGCAAGGTACTTTCCAAGAAGTTGTTTCTTAGATGCAAAGATCGGCTACAAACCAAGTTTCATTCGGCGCAGTTTATGTTCGGCTCGAGAAGTTATTCGTAAAGGGCAAAAATGGAATGTTGGTGATGGAAATAAAGTAAGAATATGGGAGGACTATTGGGTTGAGGGTTTCAGAACCTTGTCCAATCACTCTCTAAATCAGAACTTGCATGTTGTTAATGACCTTTTGGACCCGTGTACAGGAGGGTGGAATCATGCGCTATTGTCACAAGTTTTTCCCCGCCAAATTACAGATAGGATATCGTGTATACACATAAATCCTACTATTTCTGACTCTTGTTACTAGGATGATTCTCCGAATGGTATGTTCAATTGCAAATCTGCATATTGGACTGCATGTCAAAATCTAGTATGTTTTCAGGAAAGACAATCACGGTATGATAACAAATGCTTGAAGAGTCTTTGGTTGGCTAGCGTTCCTAATAAAGTAAAAATATTTGTATGGAGAGCTTGTAACAATCTTCTGCCCACTATAAGTAATCTTCTTGCAAGAGGCTTAACGCCTGGATCTCTCAATTGTGTGCATTGTTCAACACCAATGGAAGATATTAAACATGCTTTATTTCTTTGTGGTTGGGCACATGATATATGGGGAAGTATGGAGCTGAATCATCTTACAAACCAGGTTGTAAATGTTTCGATTGAAAACATGTTATGTGCCACTCGAGAGCAACGAGGAGGTAAATTTGAATTCATGCTAATGCTAATGTGGCGAATATGGTGCGTACGAATTCATAAAGCTCATGGACATGGAGATATTGAGCCAAATAAAGTGATAGAATCCTCTCATGGCATGTTCTAAGATTACTCCCATGCAGATTGGGCTACAAGAGCAAATATGGCCCCTTATAACATACCATCGCGAACATGGTGTGCCCCACCATTTGGAGAGATTAAAATTAATAGCGATGCTGGAGTTATACGAAACAATGGTGTAGGAGGCCTTCGTTTTGTTGCGAGATCCCATAACGGGTCGGTATTAGTTGCGGGAAGCAAGAGGGTTAACTTTGCTTCGTCGGTTGCTGAAGCCAAGGCAAAAGCAATTCATTGGGCTATACGAGTGGCTCTAGATAAGGGCTTTATAAGAGTTATCTTGGAGACTGATTCTAGCGTCATTGTGGAAGCATTCAAACAAGAAAAAGTGTTGGTTCACATGAGAGCTCTATTTCTTCACATACGTCGGTTACGCCTCTCATTTGATTCATGTACCTGGTCTTTTGTGTTTCACGAGGGAAATTGAGTCGCCCACGAGCTAGCTAGAATAGCGTTAAATAATAGTCTAGATGTCTTGTATGATGGATGTGTGCCCTCTTCGGTCGAGTCACTCGTACAATATGATGTAACCTTTGTTGATATGATATGATATGACAACTTCTTATAAAAAAAAGCTTGCAAACCAGTCATCTTAAACACACTGGTTACAAATATTAAGTCTAGATGGTTACATGGTCATGCGTCTTCTCATGCCTTGAACTTGAACAAAGCTCCTCTGTTACTCTAGAATGCAAAGTAAACATGTGATGATTAGTTCCTTGTTGGGTTGTCCATTCTCGCAGATGATACGTGGGATAACCTGGATACAAATATCAAAACATATCAGCATTTCAAGTGAGTTTATGCATATTTGAACCTAAAAAAAACCTAGAACCAAATTTAAACTTATCTACTATAGAGGAGCGATACGACAAATTATTATTTCCATAAGGACCTAGTTTTTGCTTAAATTTCATCTCGAGTTCGCAAACTAAAGGAGCTTTGAGTACCAATAACTAAAATAAATGTTAAATAAAGAAAGCACATTACTAATATGAGCAAATCGATGTAAAATTATAAATATTAAGGGAATGTTGTGATCAGTTATCAAGACCATCTAAACTACAGGCATTATGCTATACAATAATGAAATAAAGAGAGACAAACTTATAGTAATGAATTTAATTCATTGTCACATGTGAAAATCTCATTCATAACTTTTTTATTATAAGCATAGCAAAAATGATTTTTATGCAACCAAAAGACACGTACGATGCAAGATATGATTTCTAAGAGATCCACATGTCTAAATAGCAGTGCTTGCTAACCGTTATTTAGACAATTAAATTCATGTGACACTAATGTTGGGATGTGGCGACTTTCTCCAGAGGGATATAATATCTAACAACTTCCTTAAATAATAATCAAATAACTATCTAGGTATAACAGGAACAACCTCAGCAGGCATGTCAGGCCAAACATTAGGAGAGAAAACTTTGACCCACTTGACCATTTAGCAACAACCTATACCAATATATAAACAAATCCTAAAGGACTATCCAACTATGTATATACAAACGTTGTTGTTGTGAATTTTCTAAACTTAGAAGTAGTGGCTAATATGAAGTGGTTTAAGTTTCGGTACATGAATATAGACTGAAAATCATCCTCCATGGCGTCACAATATGCAATCGAGCATCAGCTACCGTGAGAAACCATTAGCACATTGAAAAAAGAAACGACTGTTTAGGGTCATTTAGATGTGTTCTTTTTCAATCAGTTATTGTGAATTGAAGAATCAACACACATGATTTTGCAAGAACGAGGATAAATATGTGTTTGAATTGCAAACTAGTTTGTGAGTTAAATAAACAATTAAACTGAAAGTTTATGGACTTATATTTAATATCGTGTGATAGAATCGAACTTGAGATTACGGGATTGCACTCAATAGGTAAAGAGTTCATTTATTTAATAAAATTATTTATTGTATTTATTAATTTATTTAAGAAATATATATTTATGTATTTATTATATTAAACCGAGCTATAACCTTGACGATCGTTAAATAATAAAAAGTTAAGTACTAACGAGCGTTTGTGGAATAAATAGAAAGTGGAAGAATAGAAGGTTCCAGAACACCTCATTGAAGGGTGTTCGACCGTCAGTTAGGGGACACAAGGGGGAAGGAAAAACTTTCCTATTATTTGTTTTTGCTTGGGCTACAAGATTTAATAGGCCTATATAAACAACCCTTTACCCTCATAATTCTTCACTCCCTTTCTCTTTCTCTCTTTGGTCGATCACAAGAAACACCCACAAAGGGGTTTCAGTTGGTTTTCTTGTTTGCTCGATTTAGCTTATAATCTAGTCCTAGCCCCTCTCTAGGGTTGTTGGGTAGATTTTCCACAAGTGTTTAAGCTCGGTTTACACATGCTAGAATCACGGTTAGCTCGTTGTATTACGTGTGTATAAGATCGTAATATAGTCTTACTTTAGACTATATCTTAGTGGTGTTCGTTATAAACCCTAATTGGTGATTCGTTCTTTATCTTGTGGATTTGCTTTAATGTAAAGGTATGTAACCCTAATTCGATTAATTATAATTGTGTTATTATGATCTTGTTAAATCGCTTCCGTTATATGTGTGCTTTGATCTCGTTTAGGGTTTTATATAATTGTTGTGATATTAATAAACCTTTAGTGGCATTGATAGCCGTTTTAACATGTTATAATTATCGAAAAGCTAAAGTTTTTTAACTAATAATTGTTTTGAGTTAAAACTACATGTTTTTTAGGTTTTCTTAAAAATTAGGGTTTTGTTTTTTAAAAAATTAGGGTTTGGCCGATTTTTATAAGAAAAAGGAATTGTTTTTTAAACCCTAAATTACATGTGGCATGATTTTAGATTAAATTGCATGATTAATTGTATGTCACGTATGGTTACGATCCATAGAGATTTAATTGTTAAGATTTGTGGGAGGATCCATGATAACGTGCATGTTTTCATGGATCGTGAAGTTATATGTTTATATGATTTTATGTGCTACTTGTTTATTTGATTCAATAAATCTTGAATTAGGGAAGACTTTTATATGAATATAAAAACCTAGATTTGATGATTATTGAATAAATTGTATGCATGTGGCTATTTGATTTATTTATTGCACATATAAATCGTTATTATGTGTTTATGATTTAGTTTTTTACTTGTTTATATTAAAATTGTTTGAATTGTTGTAAACAAAGGTTTTTTTAAAAGAAACAAATATAGACAAAATCATATTAAATTTGAGATTTCTGTTGGGTTAAAAAGTTGATGTGGCAGAAACTCAAAAATGAAGAAAACATGAAGATTTTGTCTAAGCGTTGTCAAGAGCAATTCAAGCGTTGACAAGAACAAACTAAGCGTTGTTGGCTCAAGAGTTGTTGTGTGCAATCCAAGCATTGTCACATGCAATTTAAGAGTTGATAGAAACGTAGACAAGAAGCTTATGGAAGCTTCTATTTAGATAAACATGCAAGATATATTCTGCATAAGTTTATTTAAATAGAAGATTTACTTGTTTATTTGTTATTATCTCTTGTAAACCCTAATCCTTACACTATAAAAGGAACCAAGGGTCTTAGGTTTTAATCATCATTCATATCCACAATGTAAACCTAAAACGTGTGTCGACTAGACGTGGGATTCAATGTATACACGTCTAGTGATTGTTTGTTATTAATATAATGAACAATCCAATTGTTTTAATTCATGTCTATTTTGCCTAAACACCTTGTTAATGTGTTATGTTCTTATTCCGCTTTGATTATTTAATCATATGAACATGATGCATTCCTAGTAGCTTCAAAGATCCGGAAACCAAGGTTTCCACAATTGGTATCAGAGCCTCGTGGCTCGTGATGCTAGGACCAACAAGGTGTTCACGTATGGTGAAAAGAAGAAAAAATCCGTCTAGGGTTTTTCTGGACGTTTTTGTGTGCGCAACAGTATTCAGAAGGTCATAACTTTTGATTGAACGGTTGGATCGTCACGAAATTTTATATGTGTGTACTACATACATATATCTAAACATCCACCGGAGGGATTGTCCAGATTAGCCCTAAATCAAAAGTTATTAAGTGTCGAAGTTGGCTGTAAACATGATTTTCAGTTTTCCGTTTCACATGAAATAATGAATTAGGGTTTATTTCAAACCCTAGATCATTCCTATACAGAAAAGAGACATGTTGCTGGTTGTAAGAGATATGTTTCTTGGAATCATGATAAACCCTAGATCGATCTTTGAACAGTTAAAAAGGATGTTTCTACTTGCTTTGGTGAATCAATTTTTGAATTGATAATGAACCCTTGTAGAAACATATGGTTCATGTGAAGATATACATGCGTTTGCAGATTAGGGTTTCAGATACAGTAGCAACGATATAGACAGAAAGAAACGTTGTGATGGTTTCTATGCAAGATATATGGCTGTGTGATTTGTGACTGGTGGAAACAGACGTGTTAAGCAGTTTTGGATACAGAGTTAATCCCTGCCTTTTAGGGATTGAGTTTATGATATCCACGTTTAAGATTTTTGGCTGTCTTACGTAAGATATGGAATAAAAATGTGAAACCTATTTTATAGGAATTATATTTTTATTACATATTAAGTGTGAGATACAGTTGATTTATTTTGGACGTGGAATTAGTAAGGAAAGAAGAAGATAACGAGGGATAATCCCTAACTTTTTGGAGTATAAACGTGTGATATTAAACACGTTTAAGTATTCACTACAATCTCTTTTTCTTACAAAACAAAACTACGTTGACATGAATGATGTAGCCACAAAAGTTGTCAGAATTTAAAAAGGTGCTGATAAGGAATTTGACGCTGACAAGCTTTGTTTGGACGCTGACAGAATAAGTCAACGCTGACAGCGTTGACAATGTTGTCCGATATATGAATTCAAACGCTGACATGTATTGTCCGATATCGGACAATACATCTGATGAAGATCTTGGATGAAAGAGGATGTTGGACAACACAAGGATTACTGCTGTTGAGAAAATTGGTATGTTTTAAGCACATAAAAAGGTGGTATTTACACACGAAGGTACATGGAATCTCCGTTTTAATTTAGAATATCATGTTGATATTTATGGCTCGGATATTTTTAAACGGAACTAATGATTTTAAAGCGAGTTAGCAACAATTCGTGAGGTAATGAAGGTCTTCATGAAGAGGTGTTAACTTAAGGGGAAGAATTCTTATGGTAAGTTTGATGATTGAAGAAGATTTTCGTGAGTTTGTGTTCTATCATATCTTAAAGTCATGCACTTCCAGCCACTGACTTTAAAGGTAACTTGTTCGTGCTTTACATGGTTGGTGACGAAGACTTGTCATAACACTTGAAGGAGTTACATTATCGTGCTCAGTGTCTCACAAAGGATGAGAATATTGACAAGGGATCGAGGTCTACTTATATCTCCTCTATAAGTTCTTCATCACGTGGATAGTACAAGACATGGAACACAAGGTTGGGTTATTCTACTTCTACATCAAAAATACTTTATTTATTTTTCTTCAAGATCATTACATAGAGCTACATTTGGAGAATCTTCAAAGATTGCATACATTGTTTACTTCCCTGTTGATGTGACAAAAAGGGGAAGAAATACATGCTACACTTGAGGGGAAGCAATTTGAAGATCATGTACAACTTACAAGAGATACACATAGAGTTTTGCCGACATCAACTAGGGGAAGATTGTTGGGTCAAAAAGTTGATGTGGCAGAAACTCAAAAACGAAGAAAACATGAAGATTTTGTCTAAGCGTTGTCAAGAGCAATTCAAGCGTTGACAAGAACAAACTAAGCGTTGTTGGCTCAAGAGTTGTCGTGTGCAATCCAAGCATTGTCACATGCAATTTAAGAGTTGATAGAAACGTAGACAAGAAGCTTATGGAAGCTTCTATTTAGATAAACATGCAAGATATATTCTGCATAAGTTTATTTAAATAGAAGATTTACTTGTTTATTTGTTATTATCTCTTGTAAACCCTAATCCTTACACTATAAAAGGAACCAAGGGTCTTAGGTTTTAATCATCATTCATATTCACAATGTAAACCTAAAGCGTGTGTCGACTAGACGTGGGATTCAATGTATACACGTCTAGTGATTGTTTGTTATTAATATAATAAACAATCCAATTGTTTTAATTCATGTCTATTGTGCCTAAACACCTTGTTAATGTGTTATGTTCTTATTCCGCTTTGATTATTTAATCATATGAACATGATGCATTCCTAGTAGCTTCAAAGATCCGGAAACCAAGGTTTCCACACAGAATACATGTAAAACATGAATAAGTACAAGATAACACCTAAAACAATAGAACCTGACAAGATAATATAAAATGAGCTAAAAACACACAGAACCAGTAAAATACACAGTAATCAGACAACTCATACGCCCCTTATTTATGTAGTATCCGTGGAGTCAGAGTAGATCATTCAGCTTCCATTCTAGCTTCACTACTGGACATAAGGTACGGATATTCCGTTCTTCAGTATGGACATTCCTTCGTATGTTTGATTAGTATTCCCCGTTTGCAGCCATCTGTTTTCCCTAGTTATTTTATATGTTTTGAATGCTTATGTTATATTGTAAATGCCTGCGCTATATACATGCATGCTAGTTCATCTAGTTATGGAGGTACCATAACACTGAAGGCACAAGTGTTATGACTTCCCCACGACGGAGTGATTGCTCGTGGCGTCCCTTTTCAGTTTGGCCATTTATTTATATTATCATGTGGGGCGTATGGGTGCATCCTAGTTAATGTTTTTAGTCAGGATTTTCTTCGTGAATGTGGTGTGTGCCTCGCATCCTTCACAAGGAGTTGATCCCTCCTACCCAAACGAATATAATTAGAGGCAACCCCTCTAATTGCATGATGAGGTCACCCCTCTAAGTATTCATGAACGTTGATACCTCATGACCTATATGGGCTCTTGGCTAAGTTTAAAATACAGTTTTCATAAGTTAATCATAAGCTTTTCAAACTATAAAACCAGTTTTATAAAGATGTTCCAGGTTTTCCAGGACTTATACTTTCCGCTGCTTTTCAGTCTTTACTTATATTTCAGTCTTTCATACCATGTTATATATCTGTTCATTGAGCGTATTTCTCAGCTGTTACTTTCTTTTCCATGTCCCAAAATGTAACACTCCCAAATTTCGGATAACAGCGGAAGGGTCATTGGGAGTATTACTTCATAGCACAACACACAAGTTACAGAAAACGACTCAAAAAGATGCGTTTGAAAAGTTTAATCCATTTGATAATTTAAAATCAGAGTTTACAAGCAGGTCCCAACAATAATGTAATAATAAACAGTTTTAATGAGTTTATTAAATGGTAATCAGTATTTTATTGCCTTTAAAATATCCAATGTGACTCCATGCTCCAGCTGCTTTTAAATATGAGTACCTGAGAAATACATGCTAAAACGTCAACACAACGGTTGAGTGAATTCATAGGTTTGTAAGTAAAAGCAGTGGACCACAAGATTTCAAGTATTCAATTCATAAAAGTCAGATAGCATAATTTATCTCATTTAGCTCATGAAACCGAACATTAACATCCGTTATTCCGTTCAAGTTTCAAATACAGTGCGTCCAGTCGGTTTTCCGTTAAACCCGGACGGAGAGGTCAATCCCAATAGATCTATTCACAGCATTCGCGTTTACTCGATCAGTACAGTCGGTCCAAGTAATTAACGGTTCATGACAAAAAGAGATAAAATAAGCATACAGTTCAAGTACTTGCGGCCATTCGTAAAAAGTAGCATGTATCCCCCTCGCGGGTTTTATAAAGCAATTAAAGTAGTAAAAGCGAGGCTATGAACTCACCTTAACAAATAAAGCATTAGTGCAAGAGCGGTAACAAAAATCAATAAAATCAATCTCGAACGTAATCTCTTTATATGCAAGCAATAATCTTTTCCGTGTTAAAGATACTTATATTGCCATCCAAGAGATTATACTTCTCATGCTAACTTACAACCACTATTTTTTGTTGTTTTAGATACAAAAGTAGAATAGACAAAGGATCCCATCTATACTCATGTTTCTATATTAGCTTACTCATCGAGCTCTAACTCTATAACCCATATTATTTTTCTTTGGTTTGACGTGAATGATAAAAGGAAAAATGAATCATGCGATTCATAATATATGTTTTTGAAACATTACTCATACGAGCTAGAATGATCACAATGGAGTACGTGGCTTACTTTAGTGAGATATAGCTGTCCAAATGGTGACTAATCTAAGTTAATAATATACGGATGTCTTCTTTTTTAAGTAAAATTATGTCATGCCAAATTTGGTGTAACAATCATTTTAAACGTCAACCTAATAATAGACATTCCAAATTTAAAGTATCACTAGATACTTAGACATGTATCATCTCAAAGTCAATAATAAAGAATCTCATTAACATAATTTTCTTTCTATATATAAGCCAAGATTTGATCCTTCAATATTGGTGTCTTTTAGTGACGAGAATGGTATCAAAAGTTGGTGTTTTTATTAGTAAATTTTATCTCTCAAATAATAAAGCGGGTATTATCGAAATCCGATATTTTAAAAGTTACACGATTTTAAAAGTTACATGTAGAGCACGAAAAATAAACGCTCAATATAAAATAAATACATCGGCATTCGAAGAACATTTATATTTTGATATAAAAATAAAGAATTATAATTTATTAAATGTTGACGCGTTATATAAGCGAGCGACACTTAAAAGTTTATCATGAAATTTACAAAAAAATGCCCTTAAAACGAAAAATCATTACGACGACAATAGGGAAAATTTCTATTATTTACGGTCGATGTCGGACATATACTTTGTCGATAAGTAATAATAGACACGTATTCGATACGTTAAGCCATAACCTTGTCGATTAACCGAGAATTCAGTATATTATTATTATTATTATTATTTTATTATTATTTTTTTTAATTTTTATTTATATAAACAAACATGATAAATAAAAGTCGGCTTATAAATATTGATCCGAAAAATAAGAATTGCTACAGTCTATCCACCTTAAAAGAACTCTGTCCCAGAGTTCGGTTATTTTACCTGTTCATGATACGTTCGAGAAAAGGTGAGAGTACTTTTAAGTTCATCAGAGTCGATACACGCTCGAAATAATCCATACAAATATATCAAAAATAAAATTAAAAAAAAGTTTAAAGAGTCATTCGTACAAGATAATAACGATACAAATTATAATAGTGAAAGACAACGGATGAACCATACAATCGAACTATGAGTCGGAAGGAAACAGTTTGTGCAAATTACACATGCTTAAGCCCACTCATATACAAATCATTAATTACATGGGTTCGTCATGTCCATCTAATTAAGATTTAGAAACTAATGGCTCGGTAATTTATAATTTTCTTGTTCAAGCGAGTGACGAGGTCGTTTCAACAAGATTATTATAAATTAGCCTTGCACAAAGCACGAGATGAAGACCAAATTAAATGTTTCATAGAAAAAGAAATAATCTCTTTTATGACATGATTCTTCAAAATCAATCAGAATGATAAAATTATCAAGGAACACAATAAATCGTGTTTCAAAAGAAATAGGTTCCTCAAATTGGCACATCACGAGGTGATAAGTGAAAGTTGTCCTCCAATCAACCAGAAGACTTCACAACGGTGGTCTATTAAATAACATATATGATTCCAAAGAACAAGATGAGTATTAAAACTCGGAGTCGGAAGACAAATAACCAGTGGAATCAGCACTTGACTGTGAATTCACGTTTATATAAAATAGTGTCATAAAAGACATGAAAACGTTGCAAAAACCATTGCTTCACTGGCAATGTCTTGAAAGAGCTCAATATTTATATAAATAATCCCTTATACAAACGTACTTACGAGAAACAAATATATAGTAGTATACTTATTTTACAAACTTTCGGGTAGCATGAGTGCGCACGGATGATCTTCAAGGCAATAAAATTGTTTTAGCAAAAAATCTGTTATAGTCTAGGTTTTGAAATCAACCCAGTTCTCTATAACAAGTGCTCTGATACCAATCTGTAACACTCCCAAATTTCGGATAACAGCGGAAGGGTCATTGGGAGTATTACTTCATAACACAACACACAAGTTACAGAAAACGACTCAAAAAGAGGCGTTTGAAAAGTTTAATCCATTTGATAATTTAAAATCAGAGTTTACAAGCAGGTCCCAACAATAATGTAATAATAAACAGTTTCAATGAGTTTATTAAATGGTAATCAGTATTTTATTGTCTTTAAAATATCCAGTGTGACTTCATGCTCCAGCTGCTTTTAAATTTGAGTACCTGAGAAATACATGCTAAAACGTCAACACAACGGTTGAGTGAATTCATAGGTTTGTAAGTAAAAGCAGTGGACCACAAGATTTCAAGTATTCAATTCATAAAAGTCAGATAGCATAAGTTATCTCATTTAGCTCATGAAACCGAACATTAACATCCGTTATTCCGTTCAAGTTTCAAATACAGTGCGTCCAGTCAGTTTTCCGTTAAAACCAGACGGAGAGGTCAATCCCAATAGATCTATTCACAGCATTCGCGTTTACTCGACCAGTACAGCCGGTCCAAGTAATTAACGGTTCATGACAAAAAGGGATAAAATAAGCATACAGTTCAAGTACTTGCGGCCATTCGTAAAAAGTAGCATGTATCCCCCTCGCGGGTTTAATAAAGCAATTAAAGTAGTAAAAGCGAGGCTATGAACTCACCTTAACAAATAAAGCATTAGTGCAAGAGCGGTCACAAAAATCAATAAAATCAATCTCGAACGTAATCTCTTTATATGCGAGCAATAATCTTTTCCGTGTTAAAGATACTTATATTGCCATCCAAGAGATTATACTTCTCATGCTAAGTTACAACCACTATTTTTTGTTGTTTTAGATACAAAAGTGGAATAGACAAAGGATCACATCTATACTCATGTTTCTATATTAGCTGACTCATCGAGCTCTAACTCTATAACCCATATTATTTTTCTTTGGTTTGACGTGAATGATAAAAGGAAAAATGAATCATGCAATTCATAATATATGTTTTTGAAACATTACTCATACGAGCTAGAATGCTCACAATGGAGTACGTGGCTTACTTTAGTGAGATATAGCTGTCCAAATGGTGACTAATCTAAGTTAATAATATAAGGATGTCTTCTTTTTTAAGTAAAATTATGTCATGCCAAATTTGGTGTAACAATCATTTTAAACGTCAACCTAATAATAGACATTCCAAATTTAAAGTATCACTAGATACTTAGACATGTATCATCTCAAAGTCAATAATAAAAAATCTCATTAACATAATTTTCTTTCTATATATAAGCCAAGATTTGATCCTTCAATATTGGTGTCTTTTAGTGAGGAGAATGGTATCAAAAGTTGGTGTTTTTATTAGTAAATTTTATCTCTCAAATAATAAAGCGGGTATTATCGAAATCCGATATTTTAAAAGTTACGCGATTTTAAAAGTTACATGTAGAGCACGAAAAATAAACGCTCAATATAAAATAAATACATCGGCATTCGAAGAACATTTATATTTTGATATAAAAATAATTATAATTTATTAAATGTTGACGCGTTATATAAGCGAGCGACACTTAAAAGTTTATCATGAAATTTACAAAAAAATGCCCTTAAAACGAAAAATCATTACGACGACAATAGGGAAAATTTCTATTATTTACGGTCGATGTCGGACATATACTTTGTCGATAAGTAATAATAGACACGTATTCGATACGTTAAGCCATAACCTTGTCGATTAACCGAGAATTCAGTATATTATTATTATTATTATTTTATTATTATTTTTTAATTTTTATTTATAAAAACAAACATGATAAATAAAAGTCGGCTTATAAATATTGATCCGAAAAATAAGAATTGCTACACAAAATGGCAGATACCCATGGACAGAATTGAGCATTTGGAGGACGTGCATAGGATGGAAGCTGCTTTAGACTTCTTCTCCTTTTGCCTTCTTATACTTATGCTTGTTTGGACACCTGTTTTGTCCTTCTCATTTCATTTACTTTATTTATGTTTTGTGCTTATGTTTGGGAACTGATGTTTGATTCCGGTTTTTCCCTTTTGGTCATGTATGTTTTAGTACATATTACCTTGCATGCTTTGATGACACTCCATAAATACACGTAACGGTCCACTTATCAAAGTGGGGTGTTACAATTATGGTATCAGAGCCCAAGGTTTCGACCTGTAGGCTCTAAAACTTGATTTGTGACTAGTGGGTAGTCACCAGGATCTTCCTAAGCCGACGCTTCTCATTCCACGTATTGACCATTTCAGAACCTTATTGTCCTTAACCATGATGTTTTCGCTCGGATTTGTTTTACTAATATGGATTGATCAATACTCTTCCATACTTAGTTACATGTCATTATGTTATGCATGACGTTTCCTTGTGAATTTTGACTAATATGGGCTGAACCACAGTAGTTCATACTTAGTCACACGTTTTCTGTTAAGTTTTGACAGTTGATTTTCATTTATTTATTTTCATGTATTATTGTTGTAGGTATTCCGACTAAATAATGGTTGGTACAAGACTGGCCATATTTAGTCGTATGTGCTTTTCATTTGAATTTTGTTTTGTGAACCGACCCATAGGCGTTCACCCTTGCTTATGCCAATTTTGTTTCGTGCACCGACCCATAGGCCTTCACCCTTGCCATGTCAATTTTGTTTTGTGAACCGACCCATAGGCGTTCACCCTTACTCATGTCAATCTTGCTTTGTGAACCGACCCATGGTCGTCCACACCAACGATCTTCAGATTTCATTTCATTACAGTCATATTTCTTTCATGTTCCCTCATTAAATGTTATGATTCTTTATGTCAATTATGTTTTCATACTTTCATGGTTGACTTCGTTTTCATGCTGATTATGTTTTTATGCTCCTTTATGTTAATTTTGTTCCATGTTTCTTCGTGTTAATTTTTCTTTCATGCTAGGCATTGATGGATTGTATTTAAACATGCTTTATTGATACTCATGGTTGGTTTTCATTAATCATGTTTTCATGCTGGCCATCATTCGATTCCGTTTAATCATGCTTTTGTGCTTCCTACACAACTGGAACTATGTCTATGCTAAATTAGTTGGGCTATTACGTTGTAATGTTCAATTTGGTTTTAACCATTTGATATTTTACCTTCCTTTGATCATATCAGATGGTTGACACCAGTATCAATCATCTCATGTGAATTTCACGTGTACTCCACGTACCGTATTCCATGTGTACTCCACGTACAGAACCACATGTGTACTTTATGTACCACATTCCAGATGTATTCCAGTCACCGCACTCCATGTGCAGTACCAATCGATTCTCTACTTTCTCAGATGTTTTTTCCACTTATCAATGTTGTTCAAGAGATGATGCGGCTCACAGCTTGGAGATTTTACAGAACAAAGACGAAGGCTATAGATCAGAGCAACAAGACTAGAATTATACTTCACCCACCAGACGTCACCGTTTCATTCCATATCTTTATATTCTCAGTCATATGTCACGTGCCATTCAGTTGTCTTTTCCATAATATGAGTAGGAACTGGTACCAGTCGGTGACTCAGCTGAATAGTTACATGAGTCACAGTCATGATAATGACCGTCATGGAACTGACAAACAAGGAGGCAATGACAACTACCATGACAGCAAATACTCTAGCAATAACGACAGAAGCTTCGGTAACGAACATGATCAGAAATACAAAGGTCAGCAGTCCTACTAATCCGCCAACTTTGGCATGATAACCTAAGATTTTCAATTTTATTTGTTTCACATCTCGAGACACATTTCAAGACATCAATCAAGACACGTTTTTCACGTACATATTTTCTGAAGACACATGTCAAGACGCCGTTCAAGACACATGTCATACGGATATTTTCCTAAGACACGAGTCAGGACACATGACTCACGTACATAATTTAAAACCAGCCCTAAGAAATTCAGGGTACCCTCCAAGGGGTATACCCATTTTGTTGTGTCATGTATGAATCAGGCCATAAGAATTTTAGTACCATCACCGGCATATTGTCCATGTTTGGACACGTAGTGTTCGTTCTGTGTAAGATAGGCGAAACACATTCAGTAAAATCTACCACGTCTACTTTATGTATTGACATGGCACTTTCATTTCTCGATCACATGTTCCACATATCCATGACCATAAAGGACGCCATTCGTATCACCCATGAGTACGAAAGTTTTCCTTCAGTCTAATGATAAGATCCCAATCTGCTAACGCACTTACCTCAGACAAATGCGAGTTATATATGATTCTGATTATAGACTACGAACAACACACGGCATTGCGATTGGTCGCATTCATATCAAACTATGTACAACGATATTCAGGCTCATGAATACATTCAACATGGTTTTACCTCAGGAAAATCTGTGCAAGTCATTATGCTTTACAAGCACGTGTTTGTCATACCAAGGTTGCGAAGATTTTCCAGCTATTATTTATGAATTGACTCCTAAATTTCCTTTTATTCATAAAACAGCCGACTATTCCAGAATTTTTCCATGAGGTACTTACAGAAGAACCTTCAAGTATACTTCCTATCCGCAAGGTGGAACATAACATTGAGCAGGTTAGGGAGCAGAACCAGTTTCCAAGGCCCTGTATAGCATGGCTTCCTTGAACTAAAGAGTTGAAGGATCAGCTACAGGAGATGCTTGAACAAAGTTCAGTCGCCAGGTGTATCACCATGGTGTACACCGGTTCTGTTCATTAAGGAGAAGGACGGAACATGAGATTATGTATCGACTGTCGTCGATTTAAACAAATCACCATTCATAACCGTTATCCTCCTCCACGTATTAACGATGTGTCCGATCAACTATAGGGTGCTAAGCACTTTTCCGAGATCGATTTACGATCATGCTGCCAATAGTGACGAGTGAAAGAGCAGGACATTTCCATGACTGCTATTCGCACACGATTTGGTCATGCTAAATTCATAATTTTGTTTTAGTCTTATGAATGCTCCAGCAACATTATAGACTTAATAAATTGAGTTTCCATGAACTCATAAACAAATTCGTTAGTATTTTCATCGATGACAACCTGATCTTCTCTAAGTCAAGAGAAGGGCATGAAGACCATATTCACACTATGTTGCAAATTCTATGACAGATGAAATTTAACCCTGAAATTTTTCCAGTACGAATTCTGGTTGATTACAGTGACACGTTGAATCACATTGTTTCTCACGGCTAGTCTTAGCATGACTAAGCTTACGCATAAAGGAGAGAATCTTACACTAAATTATGTGTTACAGAGGATCCTACGCTAAGAGTCGTCTAATTTCAGAATTCATAGTTTTCCAAACTTCTCTATATCCAGTTTCTATGAAACAAGATGCAGTTATGTTCATATATAAGTACCTGACATACCAGCAGGTTAAGATAGAACACCATCAGACTAGGAGTTATTTCCACCATTAGAAATTGTGAACGGAGAAAGGACAAGATATCCATGGATTGTGTTACTAGGCTACCGTAGGCTCAGAGGAAGCATGATGTTATCTGGACTATTTCCAACTGGTTGATCAAGTCTGCAAAATCCTTTCATCCGCAAGGATTTCACAGTTAACAGATTTTCAGACATTTTCCAGCCAAGGGTCGTACGATCACTTGGCACTCCTTCAGCTATGATACCAGATAAAGTTGCACACTCGTGTTCATTTTTACGTTCAAGCCTTACGATTTACGTTTCATATTTCATTCTGGGAAGTTTTGTAGAAAGCTTGGGAGACCATACTCAAGTTTAAATAAATTTCCATCCTCAGACTAACGTTTCACGTCACATTTTGCGTCTCATCTCGTATCGTTTGGCGTTACCTCCTCAGTTATCTCATGTTCACGATATGTTTCACATGTCATGTTCATTCCACGTTTCTCATATCACGTCCACGATATGTTGCACGTATCATCGTCCACCATATTCTTTTCATATTACATTCCCCATATTGTTCACGTACTACATTTCAGTATGGCTCGTGCATCATTGCTCAGACGTTACTAATGTAAGTTATTTCCGGTTATTTTGCATCGTAACGTATCATTTAACCTTACAAGTTATTTCTTATCCACTCGAGCAGAATAATGAGGATTTATCTTACGCTGATGAACTAGAAAATTTTACGTATTGTCAAGTTAGGGTCATGAAGACCAGGATTTCTACTTCGTCAAAATCTTGTAGAGGAACCGTTCCGGGCGGGAAGCCACTTGGAACGGAGGAGTCCATCCGGACTTTATATCCTATTTTCCGTCCATAAGTCAGATACGTTCTTTTCAGTCACTTCATGTTCCACGTCCTTTACAGTCATGTTACGTCCATGTCCTTCCCAGATTATCGTATCTCTAATTCGAGGACGAATTATTCTTTTAGAGGGGAAGAGTTATAAAACCCGCATAAAATACCCACGAACAGTAAATACATGAAAACCCGATTAAATTAAAACTTTACATTTAATAATATATGACACGTGTCACGAATATTAATTTCAAGCATTACGTATATTGTTAATACACGCTAAGTATTTACGTATAATAATTAAACGTAACAAGAAATAAAATACTACACTAAAACACGAACACATTGGATAAATAATTTAGCACAAAAATAAAATGGTTTTGGCTTTGGGTTGTGTTTAGCCGCGGCAAAAGAGAAGGAAGAGGGCTTTATGGCCCGGACCGTTTAATATCCAAGTTGTAATCTAATACTCCCAAGGATTTACCATAACACACTTTTCAAGAAAATAAACCAAAAACCCTAGCACCTTTTGGCCACCGGTTTTGACAAGAACAAAGGGGAAGGAATTTTGATCTTTGATCTCGGGTATTTACGTGTTTGTGTTCGTGATTCAAACCTTAATCCATCCATGCAATTGGTAATAATCAATCCTTTATCTTTTTAATCTTTTATTTAATTATGATGACTAGTTCATGAATCTTGAAAACCATTGAATTAAAACATGTTATAAAAGATTAAAAACAAGAGAGGGTTCGGGTTTGGTGTTGTTTGGTTCGGCTACACTCAAACCAAGAGCCTCATGGCTCATTTAAACCACCAGCTGCAACCCATTTAGGGGTGGTGGTGTTTGGTTTGGTTCAGCCGCAAGCCCCAAGACCCCAGCAAGGGGAAACTTGGTCGAACAGTGGGAATCGAGACCTCTCAGGGTCTTGGTGGGTAGATTGGTCACGATAGACGGACACGGATGAGGCCAGTGGGAACCCTGCGAAATCAGTGGCAACCGACAGCCAGGCGTAGACCGTGGCCACCGGCAGAAACCACCCAGCCGTCGACTGTGGTGGTATGGGTTAGGTGTTTGGTTGTTGTTTAGTGCGACCGAGATTAACGTCTCGGTAGGCTTGGGTTCGGTACTCGGGTAATTCATGAATGCATTTTAGTGGTACTCTTGATGAAGTTAATTTAATTAATTAAATACATGTATAATTAAATTAACAATGGACTTAGGTTATAATTAATTATTACAACTGATCATAAAATTAACCTAAGTATTTTATTATGGCTTAATTAAATTAAGAACTTACTTTAATTTAATTATTTTTATAAGGTAAAGTTTATTAAATTTACCATGCCATATTATTATTTTATAAATCCATGCATTTCATTATTAATTAATAATCATTTTAGCATAAGTATTTAACTTAATAAGCTTTACTAATAAATTATCATGACTTATAAATTAATACTTTTAAGCATTAACTTATCTTTTGGACTTATTAATCAAGCTTATTTCTATTTTTGGAAACTTTCTATTTTTGGAAACTTACTAATTTGGAAACTTTCTATTTTGGAAACCTGCTATCTTTAGAAAATTACTTATTATGATACTACAAGTATAATAACATAAGAAATACATGAAATACATAATCAGAATACATGTAAAACATGAATAAGTACAAGATAACACCTAAAGCAATAGAACATGACAAGAACATATAAAATGAGCTAAGAACACACAGAACCAGTAAAACATACAGTAATCAGGCAACTCATACACGCCCTTTATTTATGTAGTATCCGTGGAGTCCGAGTAGATCATTCATCTTCCATTCTAGCTTTACTACTGGACATAAGATACGAATATTCCGTCCTTCAGTATGGATATTCCTTCGTATGTTTGATTAGGATTCCCCATTTGCAGCCATCTATTTTCCCTGGTTATTTTATATGTTTTGAATGATTATGTTATATTTTAAATGCCTGAGCTATATACATGCATGCCAGTTCATCTAGTTATGGAGGTACCATAACACTAGAGGCACCAGTGTTATGACTTCCCCACGACGAAGTGATTACTCGTGGCATCTCTTTTTAGTTTGGCCATTTATTTATATTATCATGTGGGGCGTATGGGTGCATCATAGTTACATGTTTTCAGTCAAGATTTTCATGGTGAATGTGGTGTGTGCCTTGCATCCTTCATAAGGAGCTGATCCCTCCTACCCAGACTAGTATAATTAGAGGCAACCCCTCTAATTGCATGATGAGGTCACCCCTCTAAGTATTCATGCACGTTGATACCTCATGACCTATATGGGCTCTTGGCTAAATTTAAAATATAGTTTTCATAAGGTAATCATAAGCTTTTCAAACTATAAAACCAGTTTTATAAAGATGTTCCAGGCTTTCCAAGACTTATAGTTTCCGCTGCTTTTCAGTCTTTACTTATATTTCAGTCATTCATACCATGTAATATATCCGTTCACTGAGCATATTGCTCAGCCGTTACTTTCCTTTCCATGTCCCAAAACGGCAGGTACCCATGGACAGACTTGAGCAATTGGAGGACGTATATAGGATGAAAGCTGCCTTAGACTTCTTCCCCTTTTGCCTTCTTATACTTATGCTTGTTTGGACACTTGTTTTGTCCTTCTCATTTCATTTACTTTATTTATGTTTTGGGCTTATGTTTGGGAACCGATGTTTGATTCCGGTTTTTCCATTTTGGTTATGTATGTTTTAGTACATATTACCTTGCATGCTTTGATGACACGCTATAAATACACGTAACGGTCCACTTATCAAAGTGGGGGTGTTACAGTAATACTAAATGCAAAAGAATTGTCATAAATGGTGACACAAATGTCGTAACAATATCTCAACAAAATGTAGGAGTATAGGTAAGTTGGTAAAAGTCCTACCTCTTACCAAAGACAAATAAATAACAAACATCAACATAAAGGTGTCTAACAGTATCACTTATTCAAATAACAAAAGTAAATCTAAGAGGAAAGGGATTTCTCCTAATGCAATCCTAACAGCCTCTAGACTCTAGCCACTTCTAATATCATCCTTCTCAACTACCTCACCTAAAAATGACACTAAGATCTGTCAACATAAATTTGGTGAGAACATAGGTTTAAGTTATCTAGAACATCATAAGAAAACTTGACATCTGCTGTAAATAAGTTGAAGAAAACAAGTTAAAGCAATGGATCATAATATGACAATCATGTTACACACAACTACAATAAAAACACACAATATAAACCAATTACATCTACAAAATAAGATGAATGCACTACACCTATCCGGATCCTTCTTACACCCCATGTGGAGATGAACCATATCCCCGTCGAGATATCTTGTCTCTGAGAAGATGATGCACAAGTACCCAGAACACAAGTACTCAGAACGCATGCCAGAACACATAATAGAACATATAACATAACACACAAGTAAGCATATCACATAATAACACACTTATATCTACCCATTTCAAAACATGTTATCAAAACATTTTAGAGAACATTACAAGTGTCATCTCCATACCATATTGAAAAAAACATTTTAAAACTTAGTGAAAATGGGACTATGAACTCACTTGATAGCACAACAAGCTAGCACTCTTGCAAACCTATAAAATCATACACGACACACTTAGCTCAGGTCTTAACACCCAAGTTAAGTTACAATCAAGGAGATGAATCTAATCCCCCAATCCCCACTATCTAGTTCTCCCACCACAAGCTATTCTATACGTAAAAATCCAGTTCCCCCCGGTACGGTTTACTAGTCACTAAACGACCAAATGAAATGAACTTAACACCACACTTGACTCCTATCCTACTGGAGTTATGTTTTTCTATGAACTAAGAACTTCCAAAACCAATTTTACTTTATACTTACATGTTTAACCCTTTCGTTTAGTCTCTACACCAAAAGTCTTTTTCATAAAGCTGATTTTATGTACATGCTAAATGTTTGACACCAAAATCCCGACCTAAACACCATAAATTTTATTGAAAACCACGAGTACTTTTATATACATTATAAAGGGTTCCCAAATCAAAAATCTTTGGCTATCTCATCCGTTTGGTTAGGTTTTGACTCAAATTCCTGAAATATAAATTAATTCCTGAACAACGCACTGTTTTTGTAAAAATTGTTTGACGATCTTCCCATACTCCATTTTTGATGAACCTTACATTTTTGAAAAGTAGACTCTCTTAAATTAGTTTAACAAAATAAACTTGACCAAAGGTGCTACCTACTACCCGGAACAGTCGACACAAGACAACCCTAAAAATTAGACTGTTTTACGCCTTTATGCACTAACCCTCTAAACATCATTAATTATCCCTAAATTCTTAACACAAACCCTAAAATCATTAATGGATCTTAATTACTATATTTCTACAGAAAGTTAATAAATCCCTAATCATCTCAATTATGATTAATTAACATTGTAATTAAGATTAATTAATAAAAACATGAATTGAATTAATGTTTAATTGATCACTTACCTTGAATCAAGAAATTTTTTATTAAACGCTAAAAACTCTTAAGATGATCGCCGTATGTTTTTCTCTAAGGATTTTATGAGATTTGTTTTTAGTTAAAAGCCTTATATAGATAAACATAACTAACCCTAGCCCATTACAAATTTTCCTTTTTTAATTTTTTTCTCCTTTTTCTTTTTAGTCGTGGGTTTACACCGTCACCTTTTTTTTCTTCTTATTATTATATATTATATTAATAACATTACCTTAAATTACCTTAATTTATTTCATCCCCCAAAGTGTCCAAAACTCTAAAACCGTAAAACTAATCATTTTTACGCGTTTACCGTAAAAGACGTAAAATACACGATTTTATGAAAACTCTCAAAATAAGTTATTAACTAAATAACTAAGTATAAAATAACTTAAAACTAACCAGTAAATTATTCCTGACACTAAATCCTTAGTGCAAGACCTCTAAACACTAAACCTCGTATCGTAAATATACGATTTTCTATATTACATATACGTACACATAAAATCCTAAAATAACACCATATTCTATCAAAGTTACATCCAAGTGAACTAATGAGCACGAACTAACCCCATCATAACATCATATAATGTACTACGCACTACATAAACGATGTCTAACATCCAGTCAAAGGCTCAAATATAAACATATCACACATAAACGCACACTAAGAACAAAATTAAAGTCAAACAGTCATAAGTGACAAATCTCAAAATCTAAAGTTGTCACAACAATCCATAATTGCAAGTGAATAGAGCATTTCTATGCCAAAAAACTAAGGAAACCTTAAACAAACTGAACATAAATCATGGTATACTAACGAATTTATAACCATCTCTGTTTAGCTTTCAAACTCAACATAAATCATGGCATACCAACGAAATAATCGATACAAATAAAGTAATTGTAAAAGTCATTGCTTAAGCACTTACCTCAATCTTATGGAAAGAACTATAAAACCCGCATATAAATACCATGGACAGTACATCATGTAAACCTACGAACCAATTAAAACTTTCCATTTATGTTATCTACACGTGTCACGAGCATTAATTTCAGAAAACTAAGTATAATAACAACACACGATAATTATTAAGTATAATAATTATAATCATGAACATTTAAACACACGATAATTATTAAGTATTATAATTATAATCACGAACATTTAAACACGACATACACGAAGTATAACTAACACGAAAACTAAAGCACGAACTAACACGAATAATAAACACGAGCGTACACGAGTAATACTTTAACTATGAAAAAGGCACGGGTTTGCCTTCGGGCTTGTTGTAGCCGCGAACAAGGGAGACAAAAGGGGGAGGGGGGGGGGGGGGGCAGCCCAACTTTGTAACTTAACTAGTAAAAGTAAATCACAAGAAAAACATGATAGAAAATTTTTACAAAAAAATAAAAACCCTAGCCTCCTTGTTGCTTGAATCCGCGACAGCCACCACACAAGGACGATTCATCGTCGTGTTTTGATTTTGGATTCATACATGTTTGTATTCATGTTTCAATTTTGTTGACCATGCCTTCATACACTGTTTCATGCATAAAAAAATTCATGTTTATATGCATAATTTTTTTTTCATGTTTGTATATTATGTTATAAACAACTTAATCATTTCATTTTGTTTTATACTGTCAGATGGTTCTCACACGTGAACAAGAACAACTGAATGCAGTAGTCCAAGCTGCTATTCAAACTCTGCCTCCTCAACTGAGGAATGAGATTTCGGCCGAGGTGCAAGCCAACAACAATCAGCACCCTCACTAGAATCAGAATCCTTCTCATCCACCTCTAGCTACCCTGATTACATGGCTGTAACGGTTCAATAAGCAGTGTCCGAAATCTTTCGAGCAGACTGATAGCTCCGTTGAGTCTGAGAGCTGGATAGCTCACATTGAGAAGATCTTTGACGCTATGGGATGTGACCCTGTCTTTAAGGCAAGGTTAGCTTGCTACAAGTTTAAAGGAGATGTGCTTGCATGGTGGAAGACACTTAAGCTGTCGAATGGAGGCGATGACTGGGTGACTGGCTTGACTTGGGCACAGTTCAAGGAGTTGGTTATGGGGCAGTTCTTCCCAAAAGCTGAGCAAGATAAGCTTAAGAGGGAGTATCATGGCATTAGGCACAGAGCTGGGGAAAATAGCAATGAGTTTTTGTAGAGGTTCCTTCGACTGGCTTGATTCCTTGGCACAACAGCCGAGACTGTAGAGGAGCAGGCGTATCACTTTCGCTGGGCTCTTCGTACATCTGTCGCTAATAGCTTGGTGTGTGCTATATTTAATACTATGGCACAGGTGGCAGATGCAGCCCACAAGTTGGAGATGCTGCATGAGAAGGATGAGTTTGGAGAGGTAGAAATACCTGACAAGAGGTATATCTTCGTCATCAGCGATGATCATTTCAGTTAATTCAGCACTATTCAATATTTATCTTTCTCTTTACAATTGTATCTTTCAGGCAGAAGACAGGGGACCGGTCCCAACCGGCCACTCAGCAGCAGAACCAGCCAAAGGGTAACAGTCAGACTCAAGACCGTTCTACTTCGGATAGGCATGGCGGTAATGACAATTATCATAACAACGCCAACAACTCCAACAACAGCAGGTCCCTAAATTTACTCATTTCGATGTTATGTGCTTTATGATTCATAAATTCAGACACTTCAGCATCTACTACCAGGAATACTGGCAACGGACGGGAGCAGGACTGTAGAGGTTCACAGCCCAACCGTGCAGCTACATCTAGTATACATCTTAAATTTTCTGCATTGTCTTGTTTGTACCCGATAATCATGTCTCAGGTATACTTTCTGCACACAGGCTCCCAACCAGCTAGGGCACCTATTGGAGGGTATACTCACCCAGTTTGTACCACGTGCAGCCGCAGACACCCAGGGCCGTGTCGCCGTGTGATTGTAGTGGTTTTACACACCTTTGCTTTAGGAAAAACAAAAGGCGTAAAAGCGGCAAGTATTAAGTGTTGATTTAGGAAAATCAATCACTAATAACCCTTAAAGGTGAAAGTTCGTTTCCCAAGGAGTCTAGTGTGTTATGTTAAAGACTTGATTAATGTTTGTAATTATGATTATGAGAAAAGAAAAGAGAAAAGGATGACGGTTACGATTCTAAATTAAACTAAGACGAAAGTCGTACACGTAAAACCGTAAAATGTGACTAAATTTGAAAATTAACCTAAAAATTCCTAGAAAATTGCAATAAATCCTAAAAAATGTAATTAGAGTTTACAAAAAATCAAAAATCACTCAAACTTTTTATTTAATTAAATATTAATTTTTTAATGCTAATTAAAGTCAAAAAAATCTATTTAATTAATAGAAAGCCCAAAATAGGATTTTTTACTTTGTAAACCTCTAACTTAAATAAATTAAAAACTTTTTTTCGAAAATTTAAAATTTATAAAAACTATTTAAAAATGATTAAAAACTATAAAAACCTTAAAATAATTCTAAAATTTAATTGAATGACAAGAAAATTAATCTAAAACTTTTAAAAATCCTAACTTAATGTATTTAACCTAGGCAAAATGAAAAAGTTGCAAAAGTATTAAAAACTAATTTTAATAATAAAATAATATTAAAAATCCAAAATTTATAAAAAAATTCTAAAAAGTTGCAAACTAGTTTATTTTAACCTAAATAAAATAGAAATGAACTTGAAATAGAAAAAATACCCCTAATGGGCCTCCAAATGGGCCAAATACCCAAACAGTCCCTTAATGGAAGGCCCAATAAGAAAAAGTTCACAAAATTGGCCCAAAACTTCCAGTTAAGCTTAAAATTCAATTTTAAACACAAAATTTCAAAGGCCCAAAAGCTAAAAGTGAGCTTATCACAGCTTATTTAAAAATAGCTTATTCTTAATGGGCTTTTTGGCCCATTAAGCTATAAGCTGACGCCATAAGCTGAAATTTGCCACACAACCTTCTCTTGACCTAATTAAGCTGTTTGTAAAAAGAATTTTTGAATAATCCCAAGAAATAAGCCTGAAATAAGCAAAAGCTCTCTACCCAAAATGACAAAATGGTCGTTTTCGAGTTCTAGGCCACTTCAAAAGCTGATTCAACTTGCAAAAGGTTTTAAATGACAAAACTAAGCTCAATCAACAAAAAGTTTTCAAATAATCACACTCAATAAGCTGAAATAAGCAATAAGCTGTTTTTGAAAAAGACAAAATAGTCGTTTTCTAGTCAAAAGCTAAAACCAAAAGCTGTAAACTTCAAAACTGACTTATAAGCTCAAGATAATAAGATCTATCACAAAAGATAAGTTGTTGCACATTAGAATAAGCTAGAATGACAAAAAAAAAGCTATTGACCAATTTACACTAGCAGTGGCTAGCAGCAGGGAAAGGAGTTCCCACTGCTTTGACTTTTTGACTTTGCTTTTTAGAGAGATTCACTTAGTGATTTTGGACAATAAGGGCACTCTACAATCAGTGAGTTGTAGGGAGTCACAATCAAGCTGAAAAACAAAAAATCACACAGCCAAATAATACAGTTTAATCAATTAGTCCACAGACATGGCACAGACATGTTATAAGCAGATCTGGTAATATAAACTAATGTTTAAGCTAGTATAAGCTGACCACAGTCCACCAAATGCATACACAAGCTCACTAATACTTAACGACACACAAATTAACTCATTTCATACCCTGATTCCAAGTTTTGAACAAGACTCAAGCACATTCAAGTTACTGATGAACAATTAACAGACAATAACAGTTTTTGGTGAACTACTTGACACCAAATCCAAATTCAAAGCCTCAGATCTATTACTCAGGTTGCAATAACTATGATTTAACACTTATTAGCCCTAGATTAACATGCAAACTAGGTGTGCACAAGATTTCAAGTCAAAAAAGCCTAGAACAAACTTAATAAGCCAAGATTTCAGATTTTATGTTTAAGAACACAAAACTTGCAAATAACAGACCACAAACACCTTAATAACAGATACAAACAACAAGCAACCCTAAACAACTATTCAAACTCATGCAAACTTGAACCAACAGACAATCCCAAACACCCTTTTAACTTTTTAAATCCAATTTTAAACAAGTAAAAGTATTCTTAAGACTGAATTAAGCCCAAATAAGCATCATAACATCCAACATATGAACTAAGAACCAAGTTGCATGCATAAAAACACACATTCACCAGCAGAACACAAAAATCACTTAGAACCAAGATTTTATCAGATTTTTGGAGAAAATATGACAAACCTCATGAATGTACATCTACGCTCAAGAATTTTTGAGCTTATGTGGTAGCTTAACAACCACAAGCTTCCAACAAGCTGCTAAGAACAACAAAGTTAGAACAAGACATATTCTATGAACAAAAATGGAAAATGACCAAGATCTTTTCAAGCTTGATCCCCACCCCTTAAAGCTTCTTAAACCACAAGCCTCACAACACCTTGATAAACTCTTTATCAGGGTGCTACGATCAACTTATAGCCCAAAAAGTTTAAGTGTTTGAACAAGAACTTAGAAAAAAATCAGGTTTTTGAAAAACTTGCAAAATATTTAAAAATAAACCAAGAGACTTCAAACTCGCAAACATATAACAATAACAACAGAATATAAAGGTTGGAACTTGGAATTCGTCACAAAATCAAACACTTTTTTAATTCACTTGAAAACAAGGATTTACAAATTTTTGACCAAAGAAAACCAAGAACAAATTGTAATGTAGCAGTCCTAATGCCTTATATAGGCTACAAGAAACCTAAAATGCTGAATAAAAAACATAAACCCTAGTTGGTGAAGTCCCAAAATTTCCCTTGATGTGTTTGAAAATTTGAACTCATGTGAAGTTATCTTGGACGTTTGTGGAGGTGTGAGCTGGTGGAATTTTGATCAAGGGCTTAAAGGAATGCTTAGGAATGAAGCTGAATGAGGTGTGCTAATTTTCTACAAGGTTTTGGCATTTTCCCCAAAGGTTGTAGCAGAGAATCTCGTGTAGGTCAATGAGGTGATGTGGCATCATGTTTAGAGGTTGGATTATGATTAGGAGACCCTTAATCATAAAACTGGACGATATTAGGGTTTAATTCCATGTAATTAGAAAAACCCTAATTATGATATGAACATGAAGAACAATGGGTTTAATCTTGTTTTAGGTTTAAATAGGTGTTAACCGCGTTTTTCAAACTTAATTAATTAAGTTAGTTAAAACCGGTTTAAGTGGAAAGTGAGGTGGCGTTTTGGTGTGTTGTGATTGGATTAGGGGAGTTAGTAGGTAAGGTGGCAGCTTGTGGTTGGTCTAGGTTAGTTTCCTTGTCTTGGCAGATTTCACCCTCAATCTTCTTTCTACTCTTCATTTGCAACTTTTCAGCCCGAAACTTCAATTCCTTTGTTAACCAAGTTTCATTTTTCACACTTTTGCCCCAAAATCTTTCCAAAAGATATTTAAAGGACTTGTTTTGTCATTTCTTGATATTTGAAGGACCAAACTTGTTCTTTCTTGTATCTTGAAGGTCTTCATGGTATGTTTGACTTTGAGGAGTGTTGGGCCAATGAAAGTTTTAACTATGACCCAGTCTAGATTTGTTTAAATTAGACTAAGTGTTACTGATCGCTGAGAGGACCAGCGACAGAGACCAGACCAGTGGAAGGCAAAGCCTTAGCTGGCACACCAGGAACATTCAAGTCAAAGACAACGTCAGAGAAGTCGAAGACAATCTGAAGTCATACTCACCAGCGATTATGGATAGCTGGGATGTAGAAGGAATGTGCTGGTGTTCAAGGATCTCTGAGTTGACAATACTCAGAGATCACTTAAGAACCCTAGAAGTCTGATACAAGAAAAGCTTGTCCAATCCTTTATAGTTTAGGCGGGAGAATCTACAAAGTGTTTTGAGCGGGACAAAACAAGAGATTCAAGATAAAGCCTAGTACGACCTAGTGGGACAAAAGGTGAACAGTTGGCAGAACTGTTCACCTAAAGTTGTTTAAAGGTATGTCTCGATTTGGACATGCATTTAATACGTTGTACTCTTCCATTCAGAAGATGACACGTATCAACTACTCCCACAAAGGAAGCAACCTCGTACCACTATAAATAGGAGTGAGAAAGCAGAATTAAGGCAACCCTTGTGCTTGGATAAATTATCTAAGTTATTTCTCACTTTGGAACCGCTGAGCCCTCAGCTGTCTACCAGCGTCTCATTGGTTCCCTTGTAAACTTGAGTCTCGAATCTAGTTTACTTGTTCTAGGGTTCATTTCTTATTGTCATTCAACGGGTGTATTCATAGCACTTTGTAATACTTTGTTTATAACAGTTAATAAAGCATTACGCGTTTGAAAAGTATTTCGTTGTGTTTTTGTGGTTATACGAGTTATAGTTTCAACAATTGTCATATTAAGGGACTTTCAATTGGTATCAGAGCGGTTTGATTTATAAAACATTTTATAAACCGCTCTTGTTTTTACAATCAAGATCCTAATATGACTGATACTATATCTCCTCCGCCCTTTGGTCAAACCAGTCAAGGTACCAATTCGACCACCGCACCGGCCACCACATCTACTACCATGCCTACACCGGTTGTAAGCACTAGTAATAATGATGATGACCTTCCCCAACTACTTGATCTTCGTGGGGGGTCACATGTGTCCAATGTCCCAGCGTTTGATGAAGAAGATTTTTCAAGTTGGAAAAGTTAATTTCTTATATATTTAGATGGCTTAGAACCCTTCTTGATAGAAATCTTAGAAAATGGTCCCTATGTACCATTGGTCGTTTCCTCTACCCCTGAGAGACCCATTGTTAGCCTCAAAATATTGAGCCAAACAAGAATGCTCGGTCATATGTATCGTATTTTAGAATGTTGTAATAGGTAGTATATTAGTCGTGTTATTACGGGCTTAACTTTAAGCTAAGGTTCATTAATAAGTAACCAAAGCCCAAAAGGAAAGCCCGGCCCAAACCATATAGTCCATAAAGAGGCCCACATGTGGGTGGACTATATATACCCTTCCTAGCATGTTAGGAAGGGTGTTGGTTCATTTGTATTTCTCACTTCTCAATCTAACATTCACCTAGTTCCAACCATTTCTCTCTACTTTCTCTCACTACTTTCTCTCTCTAAAATTCATCTCATATCTACCTTTCTTTCTTTAATTCATGTATTATACAATCATAATATTAGGGACAACAATTGGTATCAATCGCCACGGGGTAGATTTGTGATTGGTTGTTGTTATTATATTTGATTCGAATGATTTAATCCATAAATCATCTCGGATTCAAAATTTTTTTGTGTTTTCCGTGCTCTACTTCTTCATCTACATCTTCTCCATAGTTGTAGTAGTGATTTGGTATATTTACTTTGGCTAAAAACACAAAATTTTTTGGTATTTTGATCATTTTTTGGCTTAAAATCACGTATTGGTTGTGTTTTGTCCGAGAAAAGTGGGATATATTCCGATCAGTGCAATCGGAAAAGGGTTTTAACATTCCGATCAATATTCCGATTAGACTTTCCGATCAAGGGTTATTCAACAACATTTCGACCAGCTCTTTCCGATCAGCATTCCGATTTGGTATTCCGGCAAGCTCTTTCCGATCAGCATTCCGATTTGGTATTCCGACAAGGTCGTTCCGATCATCATTCCGATTAGACATTCCGACGAAGGGATTCTGATTAGACATTCCGATTACACATTCCGATTAGACATTCCGACGAATTGATTCCGATGATGTGTTTTTTGCTAAATTTTGTTTGAGTATTTTTTAGACTTAGCCACTATCTAGACTAGTTTCGGAATATCGTTTACACGAAGATCAAAAAAAAAAAACCATTTTAAAATTTATTTTTTCCTAGACCATTTTTAGGCCATTTATGCTTCGATTTCAAATTTTGGCGATGCGAAAAGTTTTTCGACCAAAAATTTAAATTTTCGGACCAAAATTCAAATTTTTAGGCCATTTTTAGGTTTTATTTTTGTCAAAATTTTTCACTTTTCAAAATTTTTCCCTCTTAGTTTTTGGCTATTTCGGACTTGATTTCAAAATTTTGTGAGACAAAATTTTTGAGTTTACCGTTTTGTCGGACTGAGGAATTTATTGTCGGACTGAGAAAAAATTGGAATTTTCGGAATTTAAACCACACCTCAATCACAACACATCTACTTAAGATCCATTTTCACTTCATCAACTGAGAAACCATCATCATGGAAACGAGCAATGCGTGTTCAGACAGAGAAGAACGAGAGATGCAACTACAAGAACAAGTCCTTAAACAACGTTGTATTCAAGCTTTCAGTGATCTTAAAACGAATCTAAAACGTCTAGAAAGAGAGACCTTCTCGTACAATCCTTTGTATATGCGTGCTTTTCACTCCTTTTTCAGAAATGATCATCGCACGTTCACTTATGACTTAAGAGACCAATTGAAGAATCTTGAGAATGAATTACTCAACAAAAACCTCCATGAGACAAATTCCAAGAATGCCTTCAAAATACTCAGAACATCGTTTCAACCATTCTTTGCTTCACAGCTATTCAAGAATCCCAACTTTGAGTCAGAAGTTCGAGATGCAAATCAACACTTCAAATACTACACTACAATGGAAGCAAAATCATTCAGAGATTTGATATTTGGAAACATGAAATCAATTGAGAGGCTTTTGGATGAACGCCTACTTCATGCAACAGACATGATCAAGAAGATGATTGACAAAAGGCTGAAAATGCAAGAGTGCATGGTTGCAAAGATTCATGTAATGGATACGAGTCCAGTTTCAACTGTAAGTAACGAGACAATATCGAGTAATGCAACTGACAGCTGCAGAACAGGGAAAACAACGCATGGTGAGCAGAATGACCATAACAGCTCTGGGAAAGACAACAGTAGCTCTGACAAACAACACATCGACTCTGAGAATGTCATCAGCAATACACCTTCCTATGATAATGGTCCTGTTTACGATTCTGAGCCATTGGAAGAGGTACACAATGCTGAATTTAATGTGTTTGCCAATGCCAATACGCATGAGCATAGTGATCAAACAACAAACCTTATTGACACATGTATGACGGAAAAGGTTGATAGCAATACCACACACAATTCATCAGACATGTGCAATAATGAGTTTGAGGATAATCAACATGCAAATGAGTATGATGATGAGGAGCGTGTCGCGCTTGCTAATTTAATTGCTAGTTTACAAAAATATGTCAATGAAACTAGAAAGAGTCAAAAGCAATTAAAGAAGGCAAACACAGCGCTCACTCAAAACTTTGAAGAATGCAAAGCCGCTCTAATTAATTCTAATGAGACCCTTGAACGTAATAGGGCTGAGCTTCTTCAAAATACCAAAGAGCTTGAGGGGTATAATGGTAGTGCGTTAAAAAGTCAAAAGGACGATTTTGAAAACAAATATAATACAACTCTTGAGTTATTAGCCAAAGAGAAGCGTCAATATAATGTTTTCTTAATGGATGAACGTCAAAAAACGTACCTTGCAAATACCAAAGTTAACGAACTTGAACAAAAGCTCTCTATGACCACTACTGATTCTGCTAAAATTCTTGAGGATAAGAAACAAGAGGTAGATGCGTTAAAACAAGACTTCAAAAGTAGATACGAGAAAGAAACTGAAAAAGTAACAAAATTAGAAGAACAAGTCAAATTTTTGAAGAACGTTGTTTATAAAACGCATGATTCTATTCAATCTGTAAGAATGCTAGCACCTCCATCGATGTATAAGGGTCAAGCTAGCTTTGCAAGTCCTGAGTACCTTGCCAAAGCTCAAGCTGCGAACCCGTGTCTTTATCTTGATGAGACTGAAAGGACAGATCTTGATTGCATGCCTGTTAGTGCCAATATTGAAGAGACTGCCCTTTGGGATGATGATAGTCAACCACTTGTCAATAAGGAGTTTGTGAAACCATATAATTATGCTTATGAGAATAGTCTTTATGGTCTTTTCAACAAACAAACCCAGAAAACTCGTGAGGAAGTGTTTCTAGAATGCAAACAAAAGCGAATTCAATGGAAGAAAGCATTTGACCCTAAGAAATCTAATGTTTACAAATACATAAACTACCTCCCTCTAGATGAATCTAAAAGCAAGAGTAGGAAAACATTAGGTATTCTTAAACACCACATAGATAATGTTAAATCTATTGTTGAAAGAGACTGGGCCAAACGTGAAAATGCTGAGTGGACACGTCCGATTCCTCAAGATATTACCTTGCTTGTGAAAGAACTCTTAATTCCTAACACGACGTTGATTAAAGAAATAGTTCTTCAACTTGAGGAGTTCATTCGGACTGAAATGTATGATGATTTAAAATACGTTGAATCTCTTGAGAAACACATTGATGATCTTCAAATGGAGAAGTCTGATTTTTCAGATGAATATGATTTACTCTTGCAAGAATGCGTTTCTAAAGATGTTATGTGTGCTTATTTTACATCTTGTGCTGATATTGATGAATATTCTGAAGTTGCATGCCAATATCTTGATAAGATCAAAGAATGTGAACGTCTTGAAATTGAGCTTTCGAAACGTAAAGAAAATGTTGACAAAAAGGCTTTTGAGTTACTTCAACACAAAACTAATTTCCTTCAAAAACATTGTCATTCACTTGAACTTGCTCTGCAAGAAGAAGTTGGTAGTTTTCCACATGATAATAAATTGCAAGAAAAACTTTCCCAAACATTTCGAGAAATGAATGAACAAAATTTGGAAATTAAAGGGTTGAAAGCTCAATTACAAGACAGGGTCAGAGCAATAGCAGAGTTGCAGAAACTCGTTGCTAAAATGGGTGGGAAAATCGTGGAACCTAGCATTAAGAAACATGTTGTTCGACAACCCAATGCCTACAAGGATCCAAAGCTGTCTATATTAGGAAAACCGACTCCGTTCTCCAATTCTTCTCATATGAAATCTAGGTTACCCCCTAAGACTGATGTGCAACCAAGTGTTCCAAAACCATCCATATCACCCTATGTTCCTCCATTTAGAAAGCACACTTTTGCTAAACCCAACCATGTGAATGCACCTAGCACTTCTAGGACTCCTCCAAAACGTGTGACATTCACGTCCACAAAGGAATCAGTAGGTTCAAATGACCTCGTTCATACCCACAACCTAGAGGATGCGAAACAAAAAGGGAAGATTTAGAAATACAAACCAGTGTATGAACAACCTAGTTCGCCAAATCCCGCTAGAGTTCCACACACTCCTAATGGTAGTCAACCAAAACCTAGGATCCCTCTTCAGCAATCTAGGAATTGGAAACCATCCATGAATAGTCATGTTTCAAACACTACGACTGAACGATTTGGAAAACAAAGGAATACAAGTACTTTCGCGAATCCCAAATTCCCTGTATGTCCCACTTGCAAAAAGGGCATTCACAATGGAAATCATGACCATTGCATTTTGCAATACCTCTATGAGGTCAAATCTCGTTCCTTTGAACAGGGATCGAATACAGAATCCCATAAGAAAACAAGGAGATACAAACCCGTCGTAAAGAAAAGCAACCACACCAAATCTGAAACGTGGATTCAAAAAGGACATAGTTTCTCTCCAAAGAAGTCTTCCGCTGTGCAAGAGAAAGCTACTCCTAAATCTAGTCTTCAGTGGAAACCAACGGGTCGGATCTTCATAGAAGTTGGTCTTAAGTGGATTCCAATAGAGAAGAGTGATGACACCTGCACCAGCACTAATGCTACTGTTCTACACGCTGAAAAGGAATTTGTTACTCCTAATTCTAGTATTTGTGCAAATTCTTCTTCTGTGATTGCAGGTACAACAGCGGATTCTGAACCCACTTCTCCTTCTTCAAAGGGTTCCAATTCTGTACATTCGATATCACCTTCTTCTGATGTACAAAAGTCTATTTTGGATTATTTTCGAAAAACTTGAGAAAACACAAAAATATAATAAAATGTATATATCCATAGAAAAACAAAATAAAAAATGGAAAAACTTTCAAAATACCAAAAATACTCTTCTCGACATGTCTTTCAGTATCGATAATATGGACGTGCCTAGAAATGTCGCTCAATAACGACACGGGTGTGTACATAAAGCTCGAATGAAAGTTGTAAATATTTTTCAAAACATGTCATTTCTTCTTTTAATAAAGGAAATTGTCTATTTTGGACAATATTTCCAAACAACGGGTAGAGCAATCTATCTCGGGTTGAGCTAGTCACAAAACATTCAACGTTTTAAGCTCAACACAATAGCTTGTAATCACTTTCAGATTGCAACCCGGATTGATATTCACGGGGGAGTATACGATTTAGTACCCTTACCCTCAGTAAAAGAAGAGAAATCTTCTTACACTTGAGTGGATTCGTCAAGACATTCAAAGTCTATGAACTCAAGTTTATGCTTTAGAAAAACCTTTCGACAAAAAGAATTGATTTTTCAAAAAGCGTTGAACACAATTTTTTCAAGAATTTTTCAATGATATTCAAAATCTTTCACAAATTGTGTGTTCAACAACTCCCATCCTAAAAAAGCGAAATGTGGATCATATCCTCACAATGAAAATTCAATTGGATCAATTTTTGAGGGGGAGCATTTTAACTTCATGCAAAAGATTAACACATCTTTCTCCCAGAGATTTCAAGACTATTTTTTCAAAATATATTTTAATCAAATTTGGTATCTCTAATATCAAAAGATTTTATATATTAGAGATAGGGGGAGAAAATGTGATTAAAATGTGATCTAATATAAGACTCAAGCACTTTAACTCTTACCTACATGTGTGAAACACTTTCGATTATCGATGCACATGAGAAGGGGGAGCATTTCTGAAACGACAAAACTAGCAAGGTGTTAAATGTTTTTCAAACACTTTGTTAGAATTTAAAGTGGTTTTCATGGTTACGATCAAATACCCACAACATCTTTAATTCACGACGTTATTGGTGTCAAAAGGGTGGTTAGGTTTAAGTCCTATGATCCAACCAGAACCGGAGGGATCTTCCCAGGGACAATCCAATAGATTATTAGAAGTCCTTAGGAAAGATGGAGTAGAATGTGAATGTAGCTGAATGCCGACCAAGTACTGATGCTAGCACTGGAACAATCACAACAAGGTGCTAGTAATGATGTCTTGGTAAGCATTGAAGGGGTTGAAGAATGAAAAAGAAATGTAAGGATAAAGGGTCTAAAGAAAGAAGCCCTCTATACAACTTAGGCAGAAACCGGGTCAACTCATCATGAAGACAAACTCATCATGGACCCAGTGATGTGAAGCACAACCCTTTCCTAGCTACTCAGACTTCTCTCAAAAGAAGTTTGTTTTATTGTCACGGAGATCAACACGATTTATATTGACTTTCTCACTCCGAGATAGTTGATATTCAATAGGTGGCATCTGCTCCAGCCTCCGATCACTAAAAGTGCACAAATCGAGTCTAGAGCCAAGAGATCAATCAAATCTCGTTAGGACACACGGATGAAGATCAAGAGAGTCCTACACTATATCCTTGTGATATTGCTAGAACACTCAGAGTGATACTACTTAGTATTCACAATGATGAGTGGAAATCCTTCCAGTGTTAACATCAAACAGCACTGCGGTAGGTCATATGCAAGATTCTTTATGAATTGAACATGTGCAAAACTGAAAAGCAACAGTGGTTTGATTCTGAATTGATTCAAACTCGTTTTAGGTTTCTACGCAATATCTTTATGGTCTTGCCAGAACATTCAGAGTGATATTCATTAATATTCACAGTGACGAATGGAAATCCTTCTAGCGTCAACCTCAAACAGCGCTACGGTAGGTGACTTGTGAGATTCTTATGAATCAAACTTGTGTCAACTGGAAAGCAACAATGGTAAGATTCGTTAAGAATCAAACTTGTTACAGGAATCTGAATTGACGACTTTAATCAAGCGGATATTTATCCAATTGATTCACTCTTTATGTTCGCAGTCTTGCTTTGAGACGATCGAGTAAAGAGAACGACTAGTACAGCCGCGAAACCCTGTCAAGGAGATTCTTAATTGAATCTACCTGATCACAGGTACGATATTTAATATCTTATAACGGTCTTCACCGACCGGAGGTAAAACGCTACCGATTTAGGACGAATGTCAAAGCCATTCAGTCCGTGTCTATGTTTTGTCTCGAGAAGGTGGCGTCACGGTGTACACAGCAAAGTCAAGGATTCAGAAACCACATACTCATGCCTAAAGACATATTCAACAGTTAATAATGTGAGCATGTGGATGAAGACACAAGATCGCAAGATGGCAAAGACAAGTCAAGGATGATTTGAAGATCTCAAGCTTAAAGACAAAGTCGAAAGACAATGACAAAGGCTCAAAGATCACAGCATGAAGGAACAAGACTACGATTACACGTTCAAGACTCATTTATGGCGAGATTAGTAATCTCTACAAATTTCCTAAATGACTAAGGTTTATGACCTCTCATTGGGGGAGATTGTTAGCCTCAAAATATTGAGCCAAACAAGAATGCTCGGTCATATGTATCGTATTTTAGAACGTTGTAATAGGTAGTATATTAGTCGTGTTATTACGGGCTTAACTTTAAGCTAAGGTTCATTAATAAGTAACCAAAGCCCAAAATGAAAGCCTGGCCCAAACCATATAGTCCATAAAGAGGCCCGCATGTGGGTGGAATATATATACCCTTCCTAGCATGTTAGGAAGGGTGTTGGTTCATTTGTATTTCTCACTTCTCAATCTAACATTCACCTAGTTCCAACCATTTCTCTCTACTTTCTCTCACTACTTTCTCTCTCTAAAATTCATCTCATATCTACCTTTCTTTCTTTAATTCGTGTATTATACAATCATAATATTAGGGACAACACCCATCAAGAATCCTGTTAAGCATTGGTCTCCAGCGGATAGACGTCTGGCTAACCAGGACAAGAGACTCAGAAGTATCATAGTCTCTTGCCTACCCAAGAACATTATGAAGTCCATCATAAAATGCAACTCTGCTAAGGAGATGTGTACTGAGTTAGTTCTAGGGTATGAAGGTCCAGAGGAAACAAAAGAAACCAAAATCCAAGCCCTTAGACTTAAGTTTAATGCTTTTAAAGCTTTGGAAACAGAAACTGTTGCTCAAAACTAAGCTTAAGATTTTGTTGAATGACTTGGGAAACAATGGAGCTGTTCTACCTAAGGCTGAGGTTAATGCTACATTTGTCAATAGTTTACCTAGAAAATGGCTTAGCCTAAACAAGACCTTAAGAGCAAATAATGCTATCAAAAATGATACTTTAGCCCAACTGTTTGGTAGATATAACTATGAAGAATAAGTTTACCACCAATATCACTGGATCAAAAGCTCTTGTTGCTAACCATTCTTTTCAGGATATCGACTCTGACATAGAAGAGAACACCAGAACCAGTCAAGAATTTCTTGATGAATTACATGCTGAGTTCCATGACAGAGCCCTTCTAGCTGACCAAAAGAGGTACTACAAGAGATCTGGTAGAATTAGAGCTGCTAAGGTTGATAAATCCAAGGTGTCATGCTACACTTGTGGAAAGACTGGTCACTTTCAGAAAGATTGCTGGTCAAATAAAACCTCCTCTCCAAGTTTTCCTTCATCCAGCAACAACCACAACAACAAGAAGAAGTTTTCTACCTCACCTTTCAAGCAAAATTCCCACTCCGACTCAGAGGGAAAGAAGGAATACAAAGTTAAGTACAAAGCCTTGAAAGCTGAGCTATTAAAACTCAACCAGAAAGCTGAAGAGGCAGCTAAGAAAAAGGATGTTAAGAAGACTGAAAAAGGTCTGATTGCTGCTTCATTTGACTGGGATGATGAACCCCTTACATCTGAGGATGAAGGAACCACTACCCTCAGAGCCTTTATGGCTGTCGCTGATGAAGAACCTGCTGTAGGAAAAAGCAAAACAAGATCTGGTCAATGGGTGGACATCACCATGAAAAAGGTACAAAGACTGCTATCTATGCCTGAAGGTCCTGATAGAGACCATGTTAGTGACTATACCTTGGTTGACCTCCACTTTGTGGAAGAGCAAAACAAAAACATGTTAAACAAGTTTCATAGTCTTAATACAGAGTTAAATCTTTGTCATTCTGAATTAGCAAATCTTAAACCCTTTGTGAATCTTGCAAATCAACTTCAAAATGAAGTAAGCAAATTGTCCATTGAAAATGAGTCCTTAACTTATGAAAACACTGAACTCAGAAAAACCATTAAAAAATGGAATTTGGCTCAATCCACAGTGGAAGAAATAGTTGCTGAAGCCATACCAGGTGATGTGGTTCAGGCTATTGGGGATAAGGGTAGATACAAAAATCATATACTTGTACCCAGTGTTAATTTGTCCCTTCAGATGTTTATTCTCCATCTTCCACCTCTGTGGATGAGATAAACTCTTACAAGAAATCAGAGGTACCAACTTTACTAAGACTTGCTGGTGCTATCCCATCTGATTCCTTGATTGGCCCAAAACCTCTAACAAAAACCCCATGGAATTCATTTCTCAAAGTCGCTGATAAAGCGCACAAAAAGGTTTTTGTGGCCAAGGACTCCAACAAACCCACTCCTCCCCCTGAAGAGCTTTCACCCACCAAACAACTTCTCCCCACCTTGATGGAAGAAGTAAAGGGGCTGAAAGAACAAATCAACCCCAGAGTTAACAATCCATCTGTTAACTCTCTTGGTTAAGGATCTAGTAGCTCTAAGGGGAGAGCTTTATTTAGGCCTTGCAAGCATTGCGGTTTCAAAAATCATTCTTCTGAGGTCTGCTCAAAGAAACCAAAATATATCACATGCGAGTCTACTGAACATACCTCTAGAGAGCATGAGGAGATCATTGTAGTTGAAAGAACCAGAACTCAATTAAGATCAAAAACTCCTCACAGGCCCTCTAGAAGAGTTGAGCCCAAAACCAGAGACAATTCTCAGGGTTACAGACCAAATCCCCCATGAAAATACTGTGGTTTCTTTGACCATCACTCTGATGAGTGTGAGCATTATCCCGGATGTGACATATGTGGCAGTATGCGTCATGAACTCAGAGACTGCAACCAAAGAGGGGGAGATAGAAACCAGAGAAGACCAAATGTCGATGGTCAGCGACAACATGGACCCACTGGAAAGTGGGTTCATCATCGAAACTAATCTGGATTTGTTATATCTATACAGGATTATCTGAAGAAATCTGTTTGGTATTTGGATAGTGGGTGCTCCAGACATATGACAGGGGTTAAACAATATCTGCATAGATATAAGAAGGAGTCTGGTCCAAAAGTAGTCTTTGGAGATGACTCCTCAGGGGATACTAAGGGTTATGGCTCAGTGGATTGCAACGGAAAAACCTTCACAAGGGTCGCTTATGTCAATGGACTGAAGCACAACTTAATCAGCATTAGTCAACTCTGCAATGCTGGTTTCAAAGTTCTGTTCACCAAGACCCAAGGAACAATCTTCAATCAAAATGATGATGTTGTTCTAATTGCACCCAGAAGAAGGGATGTGTATGTCATTGACATGACATCATGTCCAGAAGGGATGAACACATGTCTCTTTACCAAAGCATCTAATAGTGAAAATTGGCTATGGCATAAGAGACTCTCCCACCTCAACTTCAAGAATATCAACAAACTGGCCAAGAATGATTTAGTGGTTGGACTTCCCTCTCTGACCTTCACCAAAGACATACCCTGCTCAGCCTGCGAGAAAGGGAAGCAACACATAGCCTCATTTAAGACAAAGCAATCATTCTCCATAAATAAGTGCCTCCATCTTCTTCAGATGGACTTATTTGGACCAGTAAAACCTCAATCCCTTAATCACAACAAGTATACACTAGTCATTGTAGATGAATTCTCCAGATTCACATGGGTATTCTTTCTCAAAAGAAAGAGTAATGTTGCTGAAAGAATAATGTCCTTCATCAGAGAAATAGAGAATTTCAATGACTCCAGAGTTAAGGCTATCAGAAGTGACAATGGCACTGTATTCAAGAACCATGCCATGGAATATTTTTATGATGAAAAGGGAATATCATAGAACTTTTCTAACCCAGGCACCCCTGAACAAAATGGTGTCGCTGAAAGAAGAAACAGAACTCTCATAGAGGCTGCTAGAACTATGCTCAGCGAATCAAGACTTCCAAAACAATTTTGGGGTGAAGCTGTGAACACAGCTTGTTACACATAAAACAGATCTATTATTGTGAAGAGACACGACAAGACCTCTTATGAAGTGTAACAAAAGAGAGCCCCTGATGTAAGCTACTTCTATGTCTTTGGTTGCCCTGTTTTCATTCACAACTACAGAGATCACCTGGGAAAATTTGATGAAAAGTCAGATGATGGATTTTTGTTGGCTACTCTCCCACATCCAGAGCCTTTAGAGTATTCAATATTCGCATGCAAGAACTAGAAGAATCCATCTATGTCACCTTTAATGAAGCAGATGCTGTCATTACTCACACCAACATAGAAGAATGTGACATTGATTTCAATGAAGTTAAATCATATCCAGAGGATGAGTTCTCATATCCCAAGGAATCATCTCAGGCCTGTCACAAGAACTTTCCTTATGTTCATGCATTTGATCCACACTCAATCTCTGACATCACTTCAGAGGTTGAAAATGCTGAACCAATTACTCCACCCACTGAAGTGAATGCTGATCTTATCGAACCAATCTCTCACCTTGATGAAGAGATTATGATGAAGAAATAACATGTGTAGATCCCTCAGCATTCATTGAACCTGCAGTGACTCATGAACCCACAGAGACTCCTGCTCCTCAATCCAAATGGAGTAGGAACCAATATATTCTTCTGGTGAATATTCTTGGTGAACCCTTTGAGTGAGTCACCACCAATGGCAAATTGAGATCTCTAGAAACAGCCTCAGCGAATGAATGCCCCCTCGCTAATTTTCTCTCTGAAGATGAACCTAAGAATGTGGCTGCTGCGCTTCTAGATGAAAGGTGGGTTGTTGCCATGCAAGATGAGTTGAATCATATCAAGAGGAACAAGGTGTGGACTCTGGTAAAAGCTCCAGCTGGAAACCAAGTGGTTGGAACTAAGTGGGTCTACTGAAACAAGAGGGATGAAGCTGACATGATTGTTAAAAACAAGGCTAGGCTTGTGGTGCTGGGGTACAATCAATCTGAGGGTATTGACTATGATGAATCGTTTACACCAGTAGCCAGATGGGAAGCTATCAGAATCTTCCTAGCCTTTGCAGCTTATATGGGGTTTACTGTATACCAGATGGATGTGAAGAGTGATTTTCTAAATGGTAAGCTTGCAAAGGAAGTATATGTCTATCAACCCCTAGGGTTCGAAAGCAGTGAGTATCCTGATCACGTCTGCAGACTTCACAAAGCACTCTATGCGCTGAAACAAGCGCCTAGAGCCTGGTATGAAACCCTATCCAAATTCTTACTTGAAAATAAATTTGTCAGAGGTACCATTGATCAAAACCTGTTCACTTATAGGTCCAAGGGTGATGTCATTTTAGTACAGATTTATGTGGATGACATAATTTTTGGTTCAACCAATATCACTTTGAGCAAACAGTTTACCAAACTCGTGACCAAAAAGTATGAAATGAGCATGATGGGGGAATTAACTTTTTTCTTAGGTTTTCAATTTAAACAAAATTCAAAAGGAATTTCCATTTGTCAAGAAAAATATGTTAAGGATTTGCTCAAGAAGTATGATCTGTCTGACTGTGCATCAGTGAAATGCCCCATGCTTCCTCCCAACAACTTGGGAGCTGATGACTCAGGGGTCTCTATTAATGAGACCTTATATAGAGGCATGATTGGGTCACTGATGTACCTCACAGCAAGCAGACCAGACATACAATTTGCCACATATCTCTGTGCTAGGTACCAAGCTAACCCCAAGGAATCCCACCTTGTAGCTGTCAAAAGAATTTTCAGGTACTTAATAGGATCTCCCACGCTGGGTCTCTGGTATCCAGACGGATCAGGCTTTGACCTCAAATCCTACTCAGACTCTGACTACGCTGGGTGCTGTCTTGATAGAAAGAGCACCTCTAGGAGTTGTCAAATCCTTGGAGGAAAGTTAGTATGCTGGAGTGCTAATAAACAAAACTCTGTGGCCATGTCATCAGCTGAAGCTGAATACGTAGCGGCCGCTGGTTTCTGTGCTCAAGTTCTCTGGATGAAAAGTCAGTTGGCTGATTATGGGATCACTTATGAAAAGGTTCCCATATTCCGTGACAACACAAGTCCTATAGCCATCTCCAATAATCCGGTACTTCATTCCAAAACTAAGCATATTGACATCAGGTATCACTTTATCAGAGACCATATTTTAAAAGGTGATATTGAGCTTCATTTCATACCCACTGAATACCAGCTCGCTGATATATTCACCAAGCCTCTGGCTGAGCCAAGTTTTACTAGGTTGGTTGCTGAGCTGGGTATGCTCAATATCGGTAAACAAATCTGATAAATGATCTCTGTCTCTGGGCATTTAAGGGAATTGAATGTAACGAGGTAGTTACATCGGAGTTAAATATATTCCCATATTTAATTCAAATGATTATCCTTTATTGTCAACAACTTTCCCACTTTCCAAGGAGACAGAAAAATCACATGAAGAGTCAAGGGGTCCCACTTTTCCTAAAAGGTAAACTTTTGCATTAAATGCTTTAATTGAAAACGGCTAAATCTTTTATCAAAACCCTTGACTCATTTTTCAAACATCACATTACTCATTACTTTCACACACACATACTATTCATCTTCTTCACATCCTCCATTTCTTCCTTCCATCAACAATGGCATCTTCATCAACAATCACCTTGTTCACCGTTTTGTCCGCCTCGAATGTAGACTTTGGAATAAACGATGGAAAGATCGCCTTGAACAACTGTGTAGCACTTTTGGAACATAACAATACTCTCTACCATGCTTTGTTATCCTTCCTCAAGAACTCCACGATTTTCAAAGCCATTACTAGGGAACCTTCCACATGCTACCATCAATAATTGAGGGAGTTTTGGTACAGCGCTGAAGTTGATCAAACCTCATCACACATCACCTTCAACCTTTCCACACATCCACAACCCCTCGCCTTTGATTTCCACACTTTTACCAAAGTCATTGGACTTCCAGCCAATGAAGGCATATCCACTATGCCCGCCAGCGTTATAGTGAAGAAGGCTCTGGCTACCCTTCGTCCTCATGATGTTGATGAAAAACCCTTCACCATCCAAGGCTTCCAAAACAAATCACGGATCAAAGTGAATTACTTTTCACCCATCTGGAGGACGCATATGCTGTACATTGTGAAATGTTTGGGAGGAAACCAGGGGTCACATGATCAGCTTAATGGTGCTCAGCAAGCAATCGCTTACAGCTTAATTTGGTGGTAAGATATAGGGATCGCCCACATACTTTACACTGACCTCATTACAAAGCTGGAAAACAAAGGGAAGAAGAATCGACTAGCCACCATCTGCTACACAAGATATCTCTCTCTCCTTATAGAGGATATGCTTGGTGAAACCTACACAAATGATGAACTTCACTCCTTCTCTCCCTATCGCATCACTCCAGCCTCACTGAAGACTCCCTTGGAGGATGACGTGCCTCTCAGCAGGCATATGATGCAGGTTGTTGGGTTACTCGCTGCTGATGGAGAGCCCTTGATCCCTCACAATGAGGTGAACGCGGAAAGACAAACTGACAAGTCTTTGTCCAAGACCTCTGTGCAGTCCACTTCTCAGCCCAAGGCGCCCAAGGACAAGAAGAAGAAGAGGAAAGACATCCCCCTTTCCTCTGAAACCCCTTCTGTTAATCCTTCCAAGTCAAAGAATACCAAGAAGAACCCATCCCCTTCTCTGGAGGATGTGGTTAAAGAGCCCGCCGCTGACAAACAACCAGAGTCTAGCGTCTCCCTGTTAGCAGAGACGTCTAAGAACCTTCTCCACGCTGATATCTCTCAGGTATTAGTTTGCCATTTTTTTCTCTTGGAGGTTCACATACAATCACTCTCAACATTCTGTAGGACAGAGTGACGAAGTCTTAGGGTTTGCCTCAACCCATAGAGTGTATGTGTCAGCACCTAGAACTCTTAGGATTATCTGTACACTCTGTCTTAACACAAGGATATGATTCACTTGATGATCCTTCACCCTCTGGACTGTGCTCTTGTCCATAACAACTTGAGCATGCTATAGGTCCCGACCCAGAGTCTCTGCACCTCACGTGGTCTCTGGGTCCCCTCATATGAAAAGAGTCCCAAAGAATTTATTCTTTTGGGGGGACTGAATAATCAACCTTAGTCTTCCTAGGGGCAGCGATAAAAGGCGACCATTATGTAGAAACTAGAAGGGGGGGGGGGGGGTTGAATAGTTTCTTAAAATTTACTTGTTAAAATATGGTTTCCAAAAATCCTTTTTCAACAACTTAGGCTTGAGGAAATATGTGAAATCTTCTTATTCACAAATATGAACAATGATAGTGTAGCTAAACTAATACTAACAAAAATATATCCACAAAGAATAAAGAATGATAGTATAGCTAAACTAATACTAACAAAATTATATCCACAAAGAATAAAGAATGATAGTGTAGCTAATCTAATATTAACACATGTATATGAAAAAAGTAATAAGGAATGTAAAGAGTTAAGGGTAAAGAAAGATCAAACCGAACACCAAGGATTTATAGTGGTTCAGCAACGAAGCTCACTCCTCGTTCCTACTCCACTCCTCGAGTACTCCTTACTCGAGAGTTCACTACAAAACAAGCTCCTTATGGTGGAGAAAACCGTACACGTCGCTTAACCAATTTCCGAATCTAAGCTAAAAGTCGAGCCCTAATCGTAGCTAGGACCAATCTACACAACTATACTTAGTACATACACAACTTCCAAATAGACACAACTACTTGGATCTTCACAACTATGACACAACTACAAGAATATACAAATTGATCTTCAATAGATCTTTGGTGGTGGACTCAACACTTCACTAGGATAGTGTTCTTCTCTTTGCACTTGGAGAGGAAGAGATGGAAGAACAAGATTCACTTCTTAAACAAGTAATAATCAAACAAATGATCACAGATTTGAGTGATTAAAGAAGGGGTTTGAATCTGGAAATAAATGTGCAAAAGAGGTGAGGTGAAAAGCTGAGAATGGCCAACTATTTAAAGGACAAAGGAGCCAACGGCTAGTTCTGCCCGTGGTACCTTATCACAGCCCGCGGTACCTTATCGATAAGGTACCGCCTAGGCGCTAAGGTACCGCCGGACTAGACTCCGCTCCTTTTTGTCCTTTAGTGGTGGAGGTCTTATCTGGGTATAAAAATATCCTGAAAGGATATTCTTAACAACTATAAGAATATGCCATTTTCAAATTTCAAATAATTAATTTAATAAAACATTTTCTTAAAAATAAAGTTTAATAAAAACTTGTCACTTTTATTAAAAAGTGAGTTTTAAGAAAAGATTAAATCACTTGATCACTTGATTAATGTTAGTACTTGTTTATCCATACCTTAAGTGAAAATAGGTAAAATTAAAAATACTTGAACTCAAGAATTCGTTTTTCGTTGTTTTTGTAAATGCTTGTTTTTACATATTGTCGTAATCAAAACTAAGCGAGACCGAAAAATGCAAGTAACGTTTTTAGTCATTATTGCATTAACAATCTCCCCCTTTTTGATTCCGACAATACATAAACTCAATCACACAAAAGCAAGATTTTCGAAGACGAGTTTATTCATTTCTCCCCCTTTGTCGAAGCAAAAAGGTTGCGTAATCCGGTGTTGAAGAAACGGACTTTGCAAAGACTCCCCCTTGGTGCTTACTCCCCCTAGCTTGGGGCACCGAGGAATCGAGATATGGTGACAAGCTACATAGAAGGGTTAGTTGAACAAAAGAAACAACCAACTATATATAGCAATAGGTCACATAAAAAATAAAAAGAGAAGAGCACACAAAGACAAAGATCCAAGATAGGTTACTAAATGAAACATTATACAAAGAAGTATGGAAAAAGAAACAAGCCAAAAGCATAAATCTAATCCTAGTTATTCTAGAATTCTAAGATTTGCTTGAATGTGGTGTCTTGTGGATAAGCAATCAATGCTTATATGAAAGACAAGGTAATAGCGGAGGGTGGTGGTGGTGGCTTGTTGGAGATCTCATAATCAAAGTGAAGAGGAGGCTTGATTAAGAGACTCTTGATGTAGCTCAACTCCTCATAGATGTGTGCCATAGAAAGATGTTGATATTGACAACAATGACAATATGTTCCATGGTGCATGACATTATCATGAGAAGGAGGAAGAACACTAAAGGGTGGTGGTGGAAGAAAAGAAGTTCCACAATCAACATTCTTGGTAGGAGAAATGTGATTAAGAGTGTTCTTGGGTGGGTTTGGATTGAAAGCAATTGGAGAAAATGGAGGAGATTCAAGGCTTTCATTTGGAGAATAAGACATTTTGGATGTGAAGTAATGCAAAATGCTTATGGTTTAAATAGGGAAGGCTTAGGGTATTTTTGGGGTGGTCAAAGGGTTTGAAACAAAGATTCTCAAAAAGGTTGGAGCAAATATGGATTTTCAGACAAAAACCCGAAAAGGAGGCCCACTGTAGGCGGTTCCTTATCTATACTGGCGGTACCTTATCAATAAGGTACCGCGGTTCACATAAGGAACCGCCTGCAGAAGCAGGGTTAGGTGTTTGGAGGAAGATTTTCAGCAAATCTTATTTTTGTAGTCTAACTTATCATAGGGATATGATTAAAAGCAAAGATAGACAAAGAAAACATATGCAAACTTACCAAATAGAGATTTGACCAAAATACATGGATTAAAAAATCAATGTAGGAGGTGTGTAAGACAAGACCTTAAGTCATGACACAATGATCCTCCATGATTCAATCTTGTTCTTGCTATGTTTGAGAGAATCATACATATGAATAATGTAAGCTCTATATTAATAGCGAGAATCTATGAAAAAATCGTTTTTAGATTGAATTAACAATGTCAAACGAATTTCTCAACCATTTTCGAAAGAGACTTTGAGAGTTTTGAAAAGGAGATGAGAAGATTTTTCAAAAGGATTTTATAAGACTCAAGGACTCAAAGTCATAATAGAAAACACACAATAAGAAAGGAATTTAAGGAAGATGTTCCATTAATCCTAGACCTAGACGCAAGTAATTGAAAGGTTCCCTCTTAAGTGGCTTAGTGAAGATATCGGCTAAGTTGTCTTCGGAGGGCACCTTTTCAATAGTAATGTTCCCCTTTTGAATATTATCCCTAAGGAAATGGTGTCTAATTTCTATGTGTTTGGTTCGCGAATGTTGCACGGGATTCTTGCTTAGGTCTATAGCGCCTTTATTATCGCACATGATGGGAACATCATCAAGAGAAATCCCGTAATCAACAAGCGCTTGCTTCATCCATAGAGCTTGTTGGCATGCTTTACCGGCACTCACATACTCGGCTTCCGTGGTGGATATGGCAAGAGCGGTTTGTTTCTTGGAGAACCAAGAAGTTAAACAACAACCCATGAAGGTACAATCTCCACTAGTGCTTTTCCGGTCCACATAGTCTCCCGCATGATCCGAGTCCGCGTAGACAATGGTTTCTACGCCGGTCCCTTTAGGATACCATAATCCTAAATGTATAGTGCCTTTAATGTATCGGAAGATACGCTTAACCGCTTCAAGGTGAGAGGTTTGGGGAGCCTCTTGGAAGCGAGCACAAAGGCAAACACTAAACATGATATCCGATCGACTTGCCGTTAGGTACAACAAACTACCAATCATACCTCTATATTTGGTGTTGTCTACCGACTCACAGTCATCATCTACGGTGAGTTTAGTATCCGAGGCCATAGGGGTCTTTATTGGTCTAGATTCTTCTAATCCAAATTTCTTTAGCATTTCTTTAGCGTACTTAGATTGACTAAAGAAAATACCATCGTTCATTTGTTTAATTTGGAGTCCTAAAAAGAAGTTAAGTTCTCCCATCATACTCATTTCAAACTCATCATACATGATTTTGGCAAAGTCATCACATAATTCTTGACAAGTTGAGCCAAATATAATGTCATCAACATATATTTGTACGATTATGAGGTGAGAACCTTTCTTCTTTGTAAAGAGTGTATTGTCTACCATACCCATGGTATACTCATGTTTAACAAGAAATGCTTTAAGTCTATCATACCAAGCTTTGGGTGCTTGTTTGAGTCCATAAAGTGCTTTCTTAAGCTTGTAAACATGGTCCGGTTTCTCAAAATCAATGAAGCCGGGAGGTTGAGCCACATATACCTCCTCATTGATCAAACCGTTAAGAAATGCACTCTTTACATCCATTTGTTGAAGCTTAATATCTAAGGCACAAGCGTAGGCTAAAAGGATTCTAATAGATTCTAATCTAGCTACCGGTGCATATGTCTCGTCATAATCAATCCCTTCTTGTTGATTATAGCCTTGAGCTACAAGTCTAGCCTTGTTACGAGACACAACACCATTCTCATCTAGCTTATTCCTAAATACCCATTTGGTTCCTATAATGGTAGAACTTCTAGGTGGAGGAACAAGTTCCCAAACATCATTGGCAACAAATTGATTCAATTCTTCTTGCATCACAATGACCCAACTCTCATCCGTCAAAGCTTCTTTAACGTTTTTTGGTTCAATCAAGGAGACAAAACAAAAGAAGTTGCTTTGGTTTTGGACTTGAGATCTTAGGGTCCTTTGATTTAAGTCACCAATGACATTATTGAGAGTATCATCCCTAGATTCCTTAATGTTTACTTCTTTTCAACACTAAGGTCTTCAACTCCTATTTTTCTAACCTCTTTGGCTTTAACTACTTCTAATTCATCCAAGTCATCATCAACCAATGGTGGTGTCTTGGGTGAAGGAGGGGTTTCATCAAAGGTTACGTTGAGTGATTCTTCAATAACCCCTGAGGTTCTATTTAGGACTATGTAGGCCTTACTAGTTTGGGAATAACCTAAAAGGATACCTTCGTAAGACTTTGGATCAAACTTGGTAAGGTAGTCTTTGGTGTTGAGGATAAAGCACTTGCTTCCAAACACCCTAAAGTATTCTAATGAGGGTTTCTTACCTTTAAGAATCTCATAAGGGGTCTTTCCTAGGAAAGGTCGAATAAGAATTTGGTTGAGAATATAAGTCTATGTATCTACGGCATTGCACCAAAACTTTTGAGGCAAAGATTGCTGGTTTAACATCGTCCTACTCATCTCTTGGAGAGTCCAATTCTTCCTTTCAACTACCCCATTTGATTGTGGAGTGCGAGGAGCCGAGAAGTTATGGGTAATACCATGAGCTTCACAAAAGGCACCAAATTGCACTTCATTATCAAATTCCCTACCATGATCCGTCCTAATAGAAACAATTGAACATCCTAGTTGATTTTGAATTCTTCGACTAAAGATTTCGAAATGATCGAAAGCTTCATTCTTAGATGCCAAAAATCTAGTCCAAGTGAATCTAGAATAGTCGTCAACTATAACTAGGGTATAAAGGTTACCTCCATAACTCCGTATGGCGGAAGGTCCAAAGAGATCCATATGTAGGAGCTCTAAGCACCGAGAGGTCGAAACCAAATTCTTGGCTTTGTGACTTGAGTGAACTTGCTTTTCAACTTTGCAAGCATCACAAAAGTGACTATCAAACTTAATCTTGGGGAGGTGTCTTACCAACTCCTTAGAGACTAAAGATTGAATTAAACGCATATTAGCGTGACCTAATCTCCTATGCCAAAGAGTAGAACTATCATCTATAGTCGCAAGACATATGTTGTCTTTTGACTTCTTATTAACCTTCATGACATAAAGCCCATGCTTTCTAACACCTTTTCCAATGACTTTTTCATCTTTTACGATTTCACTGTCATGTTTGGAAAAGATGACCTTACACTTATTATCACAAATTTGACCTATACTTAAAAGATTAAAACCTAAGTTATCTACGTGCTCGACATTTTCAATGGTCATGGAGTCAAGAGAAACCGTACCTTTGCCAATGATATTACCACGTAGACTACTAGCGAATGTGACGTTACCTCCATCATATGCTTTGTAATGCGAGAACAAACTTTGATTACCCGTCATGTGTTTAGAACATCCACTATCCTTAATCCACTCGCCGGGCTCCAAATATATTCCCTAGCATATCTATTTAGAAGTGTGAGCCATAAGACATTTCTCCTCTTTGGGGTTGTCATCATCATCTTCACCGCTATCGCTCCAAGCGCCACTAACGAATGCCGTGTGGTTCTTATCACGAGCGGGCTTTGGACAATCACCAATGAAGTGATTTGGATCACCACATCTAAAGCAACTCCTATCACCTTTTTCGTTCTTGACAAACCGATTCTTTGACAATGGTTTCTTGTCATAGTTTGGTTGCCTAACGTGTCGACCTCGTCTCTTGAAGAACTTCTTGAAATCTCTCACCGCTAATGCATACTCCTCGTCACCACTTTCCGAGGAACTATCATGGTCACTTTGTGCCTTCTTGGCCTTATGTGCAAGAGATTTCCTATCACTCTTGGTTTTTACTAATTCCGAGTCCTTCAAAATTATCATCTCATGAACCTTCAAGTTTCCTATGAGTTCATCGAGTGATAAAGTTGAGAGATCTTTCGACTCTTGAATAGCCGTGACTTTTGCTCTCCACTTTGGATGTAAGGCCCTTAGAAAGTTCCTAACATTGTTCTTGCTAGAAAAACCTTCATCAAGTGCTTTTAGACTAGTAATAATGGTGTTAAACCTAGCAAATGCACTATCAATAGTTTCATCTTCTAAGATGACAAATTGTTCATATTGTTGGACAAGAAGATCGATTTTACTTTCTTTGACTTGGCTATTACCTTGGTGGGTTACTAAAAGAGTGTTCCAAATATCTTTAGCGGTTTCACACATAAAAATTCTTTCGTACTCTTTCTTAGGCAAAGCATTATAAATCACCATTTTAGCCTCATTATTTTTTGAAAGTTTCTTTTTAGTATCATCATTAGCTTTGTCAAAAGTGACTAATTCTTTTGTTTTAGAAACTTCATTAAATTGAAAGGGTAAAAAATCAGCATTGGTAATAACATGCCAAAGATCTAAATCTTTTGATTTCACATAAGTTTCAAATCTATTTTTCCAATAAATAAAACTATCGGTTTCAAAAAGTGGTGGTCTTTGCATAGATTGCCCTTCTAGGTACTTGTTAGAATCCATAGATCGATTCAAGTTTTAAAATACAATATACTTTAAAAAATCTTGAGCAACCCGCTCTGATACCAATTGTAGAAACTAGAAGGGGGGGGGGGGGGGTTGAATAGTTTCTTAAAATTTACTTGTTAAAATATGGTTTCCAAAAATCCTTTTTCAAAAACTTAGGCTTGAGGAAATATGTGAAATCTTCTTATTCACATATATGAACAATGATAGTGTAGCTAAACTAATACTAACAAAATATATCCACAAAGAATAAAGAATGATAGTATAGCTAAACTAATACTAACACAAATATATCCACAAAGAATAAAGAATGATAGTGTAGCTAATCTAATATTAACACATGTATATGCAAAAAGTAATAAGGAATGTAAAGAGTTAAGGGTAAAGAAAGATCAAACCGAACACCAAGGATTTATAGTGGTTCGACAACGAAGCTCACTCCTCGTTCCTACTCCACTCCTCGAGTACTCCTTACTCGAGAGTTCACTACACAACAAGCTCCTTATGGTGGAGAAAACCGTACACGTCGCTTAACCAATTTCCGACTCTAAGCTAAAAGTCGACCCCTAATCGTAGCTAGGACCAATCTACACAACTATACTGAGTACATACACAACTTCCAAATAGACATAACTACTTGGATCTTCACAACTATGACACAACTACAAGAATATACAAATTGATCTTTAATAGATCTTTGGTGGTGGACTCAACACTTCACTAGGATAGTGTTCTTCTCTTTGCACTTAGAGAGGAAGAGATGGAAGAACAAGATTCACTTCTTAAACAAGTAATAATCAAACAAATGATCAAAGATTTGAGTGATTAAAGAAGGGGTTTGAATCTGGAAATAAATGTGCAAAAGAGGTGAGGTGAAAAACTGAGAATGGCCAACTATTTAAAGGACAAAGGAGCCAACGGCTAGTTCTGCCCGCGGTACCTTATCACAGCCCGCGGTACCTTATCGATAAGGTACCGCCTAGGCGCTAAGGTACCGCCGGACTAGACTCCGCTCCTTTTTGTCCTTTAGTGGTGGAGGTCTTATCTGGGTATAAAAATATCCTGAAAGGATATTCTTAACAGCTATAAGAATATGCCATTTTCAAATTTCAAATAATTAATTTAATAAAACATTTTCTTAAAAATAAAGTTTAATAAAAACTTGTCACTTTTAATAAAAAGTGAGTTTTAAGAAAAGATTAAATCACTTGATCACTTGATTAGGGTTAGTACTTGTTTATGCATACCTTAAGTGAAAATAGGTAAAATGAAAAATACTTGAACTCAAGAATTCGTTTTTCGTTGTTTTAGTAAATGCTTGTTTTTACATATTGTCGTAATCAAAACTAAGCGAGACCGAAAAATGCAAGTAACGTTTTTAGTCATTATTGCATTAACACATTACCTTCAAATATGTCACAACTAAAAGAGTCCCAAAGAATTTATTCTTTTGGGGGACTGAATAATCACCCTCAGTCTTCCTAGGGGCAACGATAAAAGGCGACCTTTAACTTCCATTAACTCACAATTAAAAGAGTCCCAATGAGCAATCCTTCAGGGGGAGCTGGATAATCACACCCAGCTATCCTAGGGTCAGCGAACGACAACCATTCACCACATAATTTTCACAAATCAAAAGAGTCCCAAGGAGTAATCCTTATGGGGGAGCTGGATAATCACACCCAGCTATCCTAGGGGCAGCGAATGGCGACCCTTCAACATATCTATTTCACACTAATAGAGTCCCAAGGAGAAATCCTTGGGGGGGGGGGGGGGGGGGCTGGATAATCACACCAAGCTTTCCTAGGGTCAGCGAATGGCGATCCATAACTTCATATTTATTTCACACTAGTTACTAACAAATGTCATAACATGCTCATAATCTTCATGAAGAACAACAAAATAATGATGCCTATTCCGTTGCTGGTGATGATAATGCTGAAGCCCCCCACTTTGATCTGGATGCCATGTCAGACATTGACTCCATGCCAGAAGATGAGGTCTTTATCATTGAAGATGACCTGACCATTTCAGACTATGCTGATATGGATGTTGATGATGACCAAGTCACATCCGATTTAAAACCCATTTCCTTCCCTTCAATGGAAAATGTTCAAGAACTAGCTGCCAAGCAGCTATGGGACCAGAGGCTCTGTACACCAACCCCAGTTCCCTTACCTACCTTGCCCAATGTCATGGAACTAGGGGCAATGAAACACTTGGAACATTTACATAACCTCAAGCTTGTCCATGTTCCTAGAATGAAAGATGTTCAGGAACTAGCCGTTGAGGATCTCTGGGTCAAGAGGGGAGACATCAATAAAACCAAGCCTAAAGTCACAAATGATGTCATCCTCTCTGAATTACAAACACTCACCCATGCTGCTAAGGAACTCACCACCACCCTAGAGACTTCACTAACTTCATCTGTGGAATCCTCTATGACTGTACTGTTTCCGCAACTACTGGGAAATGCCTTGCAAACTCACCTCCCAACAGTTCTAAACCAGAGTCTTCAGCAATACATACCATCAGTCCTCACTACAGTTGTGAAAGCAAATGTTGTAGCTATTGCCAAGGCATCTGAGCCTTCCAAGAAACTTCTTCAAACGCTAATACAGGATGAACTCAAAGAAATATGCTTATTTGTCATCAAGAATTTGTTAAGTTCCTCAAACCTGTACCAGGCACAGCTTCTACCGGTGCTATGCCTGAGGGAGAGAATTCAGCAACCTCCACCTCTGAAGAAGATGCAGACACTACTCCACCTAAGGGGGAGCAATCACTTAAACAACCAGCAACCTCAAAAGTGATCCCAACACCAAAACCCATCAGATCCTTCAACCCTATCACTGAGGTAGCACCAGACAAGGGAAAAGGAATTGCCACTGAGGTACCTGAAACAACCATGCACTCCCTCCAAGAAGAAGGTGGATCCACAGCCAAGCACTCTGACTTGAACAAATTTAAAAGCGCTGATGAACCACCACTAACCCCAGAGCAGGCAAAGGCTCAAATCTTGGAACAAAAAAGGTTAGCAAACATTAGAGCTGCGGAAATCAAAAGCAAAGAAGCTCTGAACAAACTACTCTCTCTAGCTGTAAAGGAAGCTCAGATGAATAAGCTCAAAGAACTTGAAGTTAAAAGGAGCAACCTTTAAAAGGAATATGAGAGAATAGTGGACCAAAGAGCTGAGCCCGATCAAATCACCAAGTACGCATGTTACACTGACAAAGACAAAAGAGTAGTGATAACCTTATACAGAGAAAACCAGCTGACCAACTAAAAAGTCTTCAGTGAATTTAAACTCAGAGATCTGGGCCTCTCTGAATGGTTAGAAATGTTGTCTCTTGCCCAAAAGAAGACTGGGCCTGGTGCTGCCCAAATGATGAAAAACATTCAAGCTAAGTTAAATTGGGTAAGGGACACTGCAGAGAAGCTGAAGGTACCTCTGCCTCCTCAACTATCACAACAACAATCATCTCAAGGACAAAGAAAAAGGTAAACCCAAATGGGGCCTCTGGTTTAAAAGATGGTCACTAAGAATATTGTTGTAGATGGAATGCACAGAAACCTGGTACTTCCCAAGGAGATCACCAAACTAGTAGGTGGCCAAGTATACTCAGAACCAGAGACAGGATTGGTCTTCATGAATGGTAATTGTGAGTATTGCTTTCAGCGGATGAATGAACTACATCTGGCGTCAACTATACAACTCATCAGACTCAAACAGGGCATCCTAAGGAACTGCAAATTAGCTGATGATTTTGAGTTTGAAGTTGAGTTGATCATTAACTCTAGGAGTGACAAAGTTGAAGCTCAGAGAATCTGTGATCAAAGCCTCGATCGCTGAAGAACCTTTTATTTTGTTTAAAGGACTTGTTTTGTTTAAAGGACTTGTTTCACACTTTTGCCCCAAAATCTTTCCAAAAGATATTTAAAGGACTTGTTTTGTCATTTCTTGATATTTGAAGGACCAAACTTGTTCTTTCTTGTATCTTGAAGGTCTTCATGGTATGTTTGACTTTGAGGAGTGTTGGGCTAATGAAAGTTTTAACTATGACCCAGTCTAGATTTGTTTAAATTAGACTAAGTGTTACTGATCGCTGAGAGGACCAGCGACAGAGACCAGACCAGTGGAAGGCAAAGCCTCAGCTAGCACACCAGGAACATTCAAGTCAAAGACAACGTCAGAGAAGTCGAAGACAATCTGAAGTCATACTCACCAGCGATTATGGATAGCTGGGATGTAGAAGGAATGTGCTGGTGTTCAAGGATCTCTGTGTTGACAATACTCAGAGATCACTTAAGAACTCTAGAAGTCTGATACAAGCAAAGCTTGTCCAATCCTTTATAGTTTAGGCGGGAGAATCTACAAAGTGTTTTGAGCGGGACAAAACAAGAGATTCAAGATAAAGCCTAGTACGACCTAGTGGGACAAAAGGTGAACAGTTGGCAGAACTGTTCACCTAAAGTTGTTTAAAGGTATGTCTCGATTTGGACATGCATTTAATAAGTTGTACTCTTCCATTCAGAAGATGACACATATCAACTACTCCCACTAAGGAAGCAACCTCGTACCACTATAAATAGGAGTGGGAAAGAAGAATTAAGGCAACCCTTGTGTTTGGATAAATTATCTAAGTTATTTCTTACTTTGGAACCGTTGAGCCCTCAGCTGTCTACCAGCGTCTCATTGGTTCCCTTGTAAACTTGAGTCTCGAATCTAGTTTACTTGTTCTAGGGTTCATTTCTTATTGTCATTCAACGGGTGTATTCATAGCACTTTGTAATACTTTGTTTATAACAGTTAATAAAGCATTACGCGTTTGAAAAGTATTTCATTGTGTTTTTGTGGTTATACGAGTTATAGTTTCAACAATTGTCATATTAAGGGACTTTCAATTGGTATCAGAGCGGTTTGATTTATAAAACATTTTATAAACCGCTCTTGTTTTTACAATCAAGATCCTAATATGACTGATACTATATCTCCTCCACCCTTTGGTCAAACCAGTCAAGGTACCACTTCGTCCACCGCACCGGCCACCACATCTACTACCATGCCTACACCGGTTGTAAGCACTAGTAATAATGATGATGACCTTCCCCAACTACTTGATGTTCGTGGGGGGTCACATGTGTCCAATGTCCCAGCGTTTGATGAAGAAGATTTTTCAAGTTGGAAACGTTAATTTCTTATATATTTAGATGGCTTAGAACCCTTCTTGATAGAAATCTTAGAAAATGGTCCCTATGTACCATTGGTCGTTTCCTCTACCCCTGAGAGACCCATCAAGAAGCCTGTTAAGCAATGGTCTCCAGCGGATAGACGTCTGGCTAACCAGGACAAGAGACTCAGAAGTATCATAGTCTCTTGCCTACCCAAGAACATTATGAAGTCCATCATAAAATGCAACTCTGCTAAGGAGATGTGTACTGAGTTAGTTCTAGGGTATGAAGGTCTAGAGGAAACAAAAGAAACCAAAATCCAAGCCCTTAGACTTAAGTTTAATGCTTTTAAAGCTTTGGAAACAGAAACTGTTGCTCAAAACTAAGCTTAAGATTTTGTTGAATGACTTGGGGAACAATGGAGTTGTTCTACCTAAGGCTGAGGTTAATGCTACATTTGTCAATAGTTTACCTAGAAAATGGCTTAGCCTAAACAAGACCTTAAGAGCAGAAAATGCTATAAAAAATGACACTTTAGCCCAACTGTTTGGTAGATATAACTATGAAGAATAGGTTTACCACCAATATCACTGGATCAAAAGCTCTTGTTGCTAACCATTCTTTTCAGGACATCGACTCTGACATAGAAGAGGACACCAGAACCAGTCAAGAATTTCTTGATGAATTACATGCTGAGTTCCATGACAGAGCCCTTCTAGCTGACCAAAAGAGGTACTATAAGAGATCTGGTAGAGTTAGAGCTGCTAAGGTTGATAAATCCAAGGTGTCATGCTACACTTGTGGAAAGACTGGTCACTTTTAGAAAGATTGCTGGTCAAATAAAACCTCCTCTCCAAGTTTTCCTTCATCCAGCAACAACCACAACAGCAAGAAGAAGTTTTCTACCTCACCTTTCAAGCAAAATTCCCACTCCGACTCAGAGGGAAAGAAGGACTACAAAGTTAAGTACAAAGCCTTGAAAGCTGAGCTGTTAAAACTCAACCAGAAAGCTGAAGATGCAGATAAGAAAAAGGATGTTAAGAAGACTGAAAAAGGTCTGATTGCTGCTTCATTTGATTGGGATGATGAACCCCTTACATCTGAGGATGAAGGAACCACTACCGTTAGACCCTTTATGGCTGTCGCTGATGAAGAACCTGCTGTGGGAAAAGCAAAACAAGATCTGGTCAATGGGTGGACATCACCATGAAAAAGGTACAAAGACTGCTATCTATGCCTGAAGGTCCTGATAGAGACCATGTTAGTGACTATACCTTGGTTGACCTCCACTTTATGGAAGAGCAAAACAAAAACATGTTAAACAAGTTTCATAGTCTTAAAACAGAGTTAAATCTTTGTCATTCTGAATTAGCAAATCTTAAACCCTTTGTGAATCTTGCAAATCAACTTCAAAATGAAGTAAGCAAATTGTCCATTGAAAATGAGTCCTTAACTTATGAAAACACTGAACTCAGAAAAACCATTAAAAAATGGAATTTGGCTCAATCCAAAGTGGAAGAAATAGTTGCTGAAGCCATACCAGGTGATGTGGTTCAGGCTATTGGGGATAAGGGTAGATACAAAAATCATATACTTGTACCCAGTGTTAAATTTGTCCCTTCAGATGTTTCTTCTCCATCTTCTACCTCTGTGGATGAGATAAACTCTTACAAGAAATCAGAGGTACCAGCTTTACTAAGACTCGCTGGTGCTATCCCATCTTATTCCTTGATTGGCCCAAAACCTCTAACAAAAACCCCATGGAATTCATTTCTCAAAGTCACTGATAAAGCGCACAAAAAGGTTTTTGTGGCCAAGGACTCCAACAAACCCACTCCTCCCCCTGAAGAGCTTTCACCCACCAAACAACTTCTCCTCACCTTGATGGAAGAAGTAAAGGGGCTGAAAGAACAAATCAACCCCAGAGTTAACAATCCATCTGTTAACTCTCTTGGTTAAGGATCTAGTAGCTCTAATGGGAGAGCTTTATTTAGGCCTTGCAAGCATTGCGGTTTCAAAAATCATTCTTCTGAGGACTGCTCAAAGAAACCAAAATATATCACATGCGAGTCTACTGAACACACCTCTAGAGAGCATGAGGAGATCATTGTAGTTGAAAGAACCAGAACTCAATTAAGATCAAAAACTCCTAACATGCCCTCTAGAAGAGTTGAGCCCAAAACCAGAGACAATTATCAGGGTTACAAACCAAATCCCCCATGAAAATACTGTGGTTTCTTTGACCATCACTCTGATGAGTGTGAGCATTATCCTAGATGTGACATATGTGGCAGTATGCGTCATGAACCCAGAGACTGCAACCAAAGAGGGGGAGATAGAAACCAGAGAAGACCAAATATCGATGGTCAGCGACAACATGGACCCACTGGAAAGTGGGTTCATCATCGAAACTAATCTGGATTTGTTATATCTATGCAGGATTATCTGAAGAAATCTGTTTGGTATCTGGATAGTGGGTGCTCCAGACATATGACAAGGGTTAAACAATATCTGCATAGATATAAGAAGGAGTCTGGTCCAAAAGTAGTCTTTGGAGATAACTCCTCAGGGGCTACTAAGGGTTATGGCTCAGTGGATTGCAACAGAATAACCTTCACAAGGGTCGCTTATGTCAATGGACTAAAGCACAACTTAATCAGCATTAGTCAACTCTGCGATGCTGGTTTCAAAGTTCTGTTCACCAAGACCCAAGGAACAATCTTCAATCAAAATGATGATGTTGTTCTAATTGCACCCAGAAGAAGGGATGTGTATGTCATTGACATGACATCATGTCCAGAAGGGATGAACACATGTCTCTTTACCAAAGCATCTAATAGTGAAAATTGGCTATGGCATAAGAGACTCTCCCACCTCAACTTCAAGAATATCAACAAACTGGCCAAGAATGATTTAGTGGCTGGGCTTCCCTCTCTGACCTTCACCAAAGACATACCCTGCTCAGCCTGAGAGAAAGGGAAGCAACACATAGCCTCATTTAAGACAAAGCAATCATTCTCCATAAATAAGTGCCTCCATCTTCTTCAGATGGACTTATTTGGACCGGTAAAACCTCAATACCTTAATCACAACAAGTATACACTAGTCATTGTAGATGAATTCTCTAGATTCACATGGGTATTCTTTCTTAAAAGAAAGAGTAATGTTGCTGAAAGAATAATGTCCTTCATCAGAGAAATAGAGAATTTCAATGACTCCAGAGTTAAGGCTATCAGAAGTGACAATGGCACTGTATTCAAGAACCATGCCATGGAATATTTTTATGATGAAAAGGGAATATCATAGAACTTTTCTAACCCAGGCACCCCTGAACAAAATGGTGTCGCTGAAATAAGAAACAGAACTCTCATAGAGGCTGCTAGAACTATGCTCAGCGAATCAAGACTTCCAAAACAATTTTGGGGTGAAGCTGTGAACACAGCTTGTTACACACAAAACAGATCTATTATTATGAAGAGACACGACAAGACCTCTTATGAAGTGTATCAAAAGAGAGCCCATGATGTAAGCTACTTCCATGTCTTTGGTTGCCCTGTTTTCATTCACAACTACAGAGATCACCTGGGAAAATTTGATGAAAAGTCAGATGATAGATTCTTTGTTGGCTACTCTCCCACATCCAAAGCCTTTAGAGTATTCAATATTCGCATGCAAGAACTAGAAGAATCCATCTATGTCACCTTTAATGAAGTAGATGCTGTCATTACTCACACCAACACAGAAGAATGTGACATTGATTTCAATGAAGTTAAATCATATCCAGAGGATGAGTTCTCATATCCCAAGGAATCATCTCAGGCCTATCACAAGAACTTTCCTTATGTTCATGCATTTGATCCACACTCAATCTCTGACATCACTTCAGAGGTTGAAAATGCTGAACCTATCACTCCACCCACTGAAGTGAATGCTGATCTTATCGAACCAATCTCTCACCTTGATGAAGAGATTATGATGAAGAAATAACATGTGAAGATCCCTCATCATTCATTGAACCTGCAGTGACTCATGAACCCACAGAGACTCCTGCTCCTCAATACAAATGGAGTAGGAACCAAGATATTCTTCTGGTGAATATTCTTGGTGAACCCTCTGAGTGAGTCACCGCCAAAGGAAAATTGATATCTCTAGAAACAACCTCAGCGAATGAATGCCCCCTCGCTGATTTTCTCTTTGAAGATGAACCTAAGAATGTGGCTGCTGCGCTTCTAGATGAAGGGTGGGTTGTTGCCATGCAAGATGAGTTGAATCATATCAAGAGGAACAAGGTGTGGACTCTGGTAAAAGCTCCAGCTGGAAACCAAGTGGTTGGAACTAAGTGGGTCTACAGAAACAAGAGGGATGAAGCTGACATGATTGTTAAAAACAAGGCTAGGCTTGTGGTGCTGGGGTATAATCAATCTGAGGGTATTGACTATGATGAAACGTTTGCACCAGTAGCCAGATGGGAAGCTATCAGAATCTTCCTAGCCTTTGCAGCTTATATGGGGTTTACGGTATACCAGATGGATGTGAAGAGTGCTTTTCTAAATGGTAAGCTTACAAAGGAAGTATATGTCTATCAACCCCTAGGGTTCGAAAGCAGTGAGTATCCTGATCACGTCTACAGACTTCACAAAGCACTCTATGGGCTGCAACAAGCGCCTAGAGCCTGGTATGAAACCCTATCCAAATTCTTACTGGAAAATAAATTTGTCAGAGGTACCATTGATCAAAACCTGTTCACTTATAGGTCCAAGGGTGATGTCATTTTAGTACAGATTTATGTGGATGACATAATTTTTGGTTCAACCAATATCACTTTGAGCAAACAGTTTGCCAAACTCGTGACCAAAAAGTATGAAATGAGCATGATGGGGGAATTAACTTTTTTCTTGGGTTTTCAATTTAAACAAAATCAAAAAGGAATTTCCATTTGTCAAGAAAAATATGTTAAGGATTTGCTCAAGAAGTATGATCTGTCTGACTGTGCATCAGTGAAATGCCCCATGCTTCCTCCCAACAACTTGGGAGCTGATGACTCAGGGGTCTCTATTAATGAGACCTTATATAGAGGCATGATTGGGTAACTGATGTACCTCACAGCAAGCAGACCAGACATACAATTTGCCACATGTCTCTTTGCTAGGTACCAAGCTAACCCCAAGGAATCCCACCTTGTAGCTGTCAAAAGAATTTTCAGGTACTTAATAGGATCTCCCACGCTGGGTCTCTGGTATCCAGACGGATCAGGCTTCGACCTCAAATCCTACTCAAACTCTAACTACGCTGGGTGCTGTCTTGATAGAAAGAGCACCTATAGGAGTTGTCAAATCCTTGGAGGAAAGTTAGTATGCTGGAGTGCTAAGAAACAAAACTCTGTGGCCATGTCATCAGCTGAAGCTGAATACGTAGCGGCCGCTGGTTTCTGTGCTTAAGTTCTCTGGATGAAAAGTCAGTTGGCTGATTATGGGATCACTTATGAAAAGGTTCCCATATTCCGTGACAACACAAGTGCTATAGCCATCTCCAATAATCCGGTACTTCATTCCAAAACTAAGCATATTGACATCAGGTATCACTTTATCAAAGACCATATTTTAAAAGGTGATATTGAGCTTCATTTCATACCCACTGAATACCAGCTCGCTGATATATTCACCAAGCCTCTGGCTGAGCCAAGTTTTACTAGGTTGGTTGCTGAGCTGGGTATGCTCAATATCGGTAAACAAATCTGGTAAATGATCTCTGTCTCTAGGCATTTAAGGGAATTGAATGTAACGAGGTAGTTACATTCCAATGGGAGTTAAATATATTCCCATATTTAATTCAAATGATTATCCTTTATTGTCAACAACTTTCCCACTTTCCAAGGAGATAGAAAAATCACATGAAGAGTCAAGGGGTCCCACTTTTCCTAAAAGGTAAACTTTTGCATTAAATGCTTTAATTGAAAACGGCTAAATCTTTTATCAAAACCCTTGACTCATTTTTCAAACATCACATTACTCATTACTTTCACACACACATACTATTCATCTTCTTCACATCCTCCATTTCTTCCTTCCATCAATGAAATTGAGTATAATGCAGTTCGTTTTTTCTCAGTTCTTGCTAATGGAAAGTCCAACCAATATCGGATTTTTAACTGTTTTTGGTTGTTAAACTTGTTTGGATATTCTATTTGCTAATTCAACAAAGTCTTGCAAAAAGGAAAAAAATATTACCTACTTATATATAAAACATCTTGCAAATACCAAGTTTTTATTCAAGTAATATTCAAAATGTAAAATATGAAACTTAAAGGACTGAAAATGTAAATTCTAGGAAAGATAAATGCTTGAAATGTAAATTCTAACAAGTCTAGGGACTAAAAGTGTAAATCAGTTAACTATAAGGATCAAATATGCAAAACTTATAACCAACTAACCAAAATGTAACAAACTTAACAACTTGCTAACTGAAATTAACAACTTCCAAAATTACAAGGACTTACAAATTGCAAACCTTAAAAACAATGAAGTTTAGCAAAGTTTACACACTGTTTAAAACAAGAGGGACTAGATTGCAATTTCTAAAACTCTTTAAGCCAAAAACGGGTTTAGCATGAAAATAAGCTCGTTTGAGCTTATTAATGAACCAAATTCAATGAGACAAGTTGCAAAACGTTTTAAATCCCAAATAAGCTACGTGTGTAAAAGGATTTTGGCTAAAGTTGTAAAATAAGCAAATGAGAACTTATCAATAAGCCCACAATAAGCTACAGCAAAATCTAGACAATCACAACTTGATTTTCTTGTTGAAACTGATTAAGCTACTCAATTGATGAACGGGAAACCAAACTAGAACAATTTTCATCCAGAAATAAGCTAGAAAAATGAATTAAGCTGAAAAGAGCTTATCGTTGACCAAGCGTTGACCAACTTTTTTCTCAAAAAGCTGAAACTTTCAAAAATCAAGTAACTCTATGTTTTAAGTGGATTTGTGAAGAAAAATGGCCAGGTTTATGAAAAGGTTAAGAGATACAAATTCTCAGTTTCAATTTACAGAAACTTGCCTTAACTATGCTTATCTGAATTTTGCTTATTCCTATTTGCTTATTGAAAACTGTATAGAATGCTCTTGGAATCTGAATCTATATGATGTTAGCTACTACTGAGAACAAATTTGGTGCAATTTCATCAAGTCATGAATGAATTCTAGCCAAATGAAAATGATAAGTTCCAAAGACCAAAATTGCATAAAAATGACCCAAACCTTTTAATGGCCAATTGCCTGTTTGACTTACTAAATGACTTGAAACACTTTATTACCACCTATTAACTGCAAATGAACTTTAAAACGCCAAAACTCAATTCTTGAAAACTCTTGATTAACTATTGCCAAACACTCCTTTATCTGATTTTTATGAAAATTTATGAAGACTATTTAAGCACCAATTAAAGCTGAAAGAAAACCTTTAACAAACCAAATTTATTGATCAAAAAGAGATGTGTAAAAGCTAAATGCACTCAATTAACACTACTAGAATTCAAGTAAATCAGCAAGGCTAAAAAGTGACTGAATAAGGCTAAAAGCTAGAACTTAATCCAAATTTAAGAACAAGTAAACAGAATCAAACTACAAGCAATCAAAGATCAAGCAATGAGCAAATCTAAACAACTTTTATCAGGCAAACATCAAGATTACACTATGAAAGGTAGCATGCATTTGACTTATTGAGTGGAACAAAAATAAGAACTCTAAAACCTTTTGTAGTAAACCATTGGGAAGAAGAGGAGTGCTGAACTCTCTTACCCTAGTGATAACCACCACCTTATCACTAGTTCAGCTAATCAATCATCAAAACAGCCATCAATCAACAGCAATCATCAAAAGGCTTGAAAACTTCAATGAAACTAGGTTCTGAACTGGAATCACAACAAAATGCTCCCAAACTACTTCAAGGTCAGTTATGATCAATCAATGATCATAACAAACACAATGCAGCAACACAAGTATCCAATAGCAGCAAATAATGAACAGTAGAATGAAGAACAGATTTGGCGGGAAATGAGAAATTTGAATTTTATTCCATGAAAGTTGTTACAAAGCTGTTAGAAAGCTACTAACTAACTAACTAACTCAAGAGTTTGTCAGACTCTTGATTAGTTAGGGTAAAGAGGAAGGAAAATGAGAAGTGTGTGTTTTTACAAAACTAAGCTACTCGTTACAAATGAAGTCCTATCTATCTATTTATAGACTTGAGAAAGATGATTGTTGGGGTTGGTGACGTGTCAGGACCAATCCCAGCTCTCCACGTGGACTAATTCTGTTAAAGTGATTTCCAGGTATGAACAATGATTTGGGGTTTCTTGATTGAGTGGATGATATGTTAATTGATGATAACCATTGAATTCGTCTCTCAAAATTGAGCAACTTTGATGTTTATACTTCTTTATGAAATCGTCTCTAACTCAAAATCGATCCTGACAATGTGTTTTGTTGAAGATGACACGTGGCAAGGTATTATTGGCCAAGAGAATGAGTTGCGGATCATTATCCACATTGGATATTTGGATTATTGCATGGCACAAGCTGATTGGCTGAAAAGATCTCAGTGGAAGTTACTGTTAGGATTGAGTATTTAATACTTTGGCGGCTGAGTGCATTTAATGGCAGCTTAGCTGGTGATCCTTGTCATAGTTTTCTTGGCTTCCCATTGGTTCATTCTCCTTTCACACGGATTAAACTTGTATAACTTTCCAGATTTGGCAGAAATGACCCCTTAACTTGGCAGATTGTATTTTTAAGCTAGCAACTTCATTTCTTTGGCATATTTGGTCCTTCAAACTTCATTTTTGAGCAAAAATCACCCTTTGACTTTGTTGACTTGATAGTTGACCAATTTTGACTTTGATCTTGACTTTTCACAATATTTGCACTTTAGTCCCTCAACTTTGGCAATTTGTCAAGATAGGTCCTTGTACTTCAAAGTCTTGACACTTTTGATCCTTCTTTGTCTTTTTCATCCATTTGAGCTTGATTTTTCTTTGTTTGCTTGAAAATGGATCCTTTTACCTACACAAGTGTACACAAACACAAACATACCACATAACACTGTTTTTGCAAGATAAATTGGTATTTTGCTTCATGTTTTAGGGTTATTTGTTGTTAAAAGGATATGAGTTTAAGCTCATATCAAAATCCCCTACACTTGAACATTGTCATGTCCTCATGCAATATTATATATTAAAGCTCAAATTTACATTTCCCTCATAATTAATCCACCTTGGCCATATGAGATGCATCTACACTACTCTAAACTAAATGATGCATGATTTTGACTTTTAATAATGCAATGAACAAAATACAATTCTATCTATTTCTTTTTGATTTTTCTTGAAATGGTTTTGATGGAAATAACTCATAAAGAATTCAATGGCTTAGATTAGGGCTTAGGTACCATGGACATTTATCACCCTCAAGTTTCACTTTCCCCATACCAAGCTTAAAAATGGGATCATTGAATTCACAAGTAAAAAGTGCATCAACTTATTCATGACAATTAAATGTGGAACCGGTTATTATTTGAGCAAATTGCTTGTGGGCAAATTTGTCATTATTCAAGTGGGAAGTATAAGAAGTGTAAAATCCAAAAATAAGGAAGCACGGTTTTAATCCTAAGTAATCCTCTCATCCATTACTTGAAAAACCGCTCACAATTAATATAAGTCCGTTTTAAGAGTAATAAGTCATTCGCCTTATGTGTAAAATCCTCATGTCATGCTTTCATAAGTAGCTACACACTCGCTAAGGAAAGGAAAATAAAACTCACGCAATAATTTACATCCGCCATCTTTTTGAGACTTTGGATCTTCAACCCCGCAACCCGTCAAGGTAATATTGGATTGGAGCAATCTATTGAATCCCCGCAACCCGTCAAGGTAATATTGGAACTCAATAGTCACTATAATTAACACCACACTGCCCCTCTTGGGAGTCTTGCATTATTTTTTTTCTTTTTCTTTCTTTTTCTTTTTTTTTTTCTAGCCACTCATTTTTTTTTTCATAAGCCGCTCTTATTTTTCTTTATTCCTCACAAAGAAATTTGAAAAGAAGAAAAGGAAAAACACCCGCTAAATATGAAGCATGACATAAGTCTAGTACACATAAAACGTGCTAACTTAGAATCTTAAGATGTACTCATATCAACCATAAATGATTAGCCAAAAATGCATAAGAGATTACAAACAAATTAAAACCGTACTTGATTATTTATTAACAATTATATACATGTGAAGAAATTAGAGGCAAAGAAGAGAAGGGTTTAGCCACAAGTAATTGCCATGAAGTCTATCTAGCCCTTTTACACTTGCTTCAACTCTATCATTTCCCATTCTCCACAAATTTAATATTTCAAATAATGAAATTGGTGGATGCTTAGCCTAATAGACCAATGAAGGACTACATGGTTAAGGATACTAGCTAGAGAGTGCTAAGATAAGCAAACTCGGGTTGAGTCAAAATATCCATGGCGGGCCTAATATGTCAAAGAAGTCTAAACTTGTTAAAACCATGTTTTATTTTATTTTATTCTTTTTCCAACTTTTGATGAAGAAGAAATATATACAATGCAAATGTGATATGCAAATGAAAAATGATTGATGCAAAAATTATGAATGCATATTTTTGTTGGCCAAAGTAGATCAAAAATTTGAAAAATGTTGAAAATTCAATTTTCCATGTTATCATGCAAGACAATGACAAGTTCTAGGTAAGGTCACTTCGATAGAAGACCCCCCTACACTTAAGCTAAACATTATCCTCAATGTTTAAGAGCATGGAAGTAAAAAAACTTCCCCTACACTTATGACAATGAATAGACTTTGCTTAACCCAAGTTAAGGAAAGGACAACTATTAGTGAAATCATGTTTAAGCACAAGGTGTCAATGAAAAATCACTAAAGTAACGAAGTGAACCGGATACAAGGGCCTCCTCCATAAGCTCCAAAGCATGAGATGAGTGAGCAACCCTACAAACAATCATGAAGACAAAAGAAGGTCTCCCCTACACTTATCTCCAAGTCTATACCTTTATTTCTAACCTACAACACTCTAAACCTAGTTATACGATGCTTGAGTTAATGAGTCTCTAGCTCGACTCGTCCCTCAATGAATTAATTCATGGGGAAAATGGGGACCTCTTGAACCATTTCAACGGAAATGTCCTCCCTAAAGTAATGTTTGACACGGTGACCATTCACTTTAAAATTTGGACCATCGGGTTGTGACAACTCAAGAGTTCCATATGGAAACACTTGAGCAATAGTGAATGGACCGGACCATCTCGACTTAAGCTTGCCCGCAAAAAGCTTCAATCTTGAGTTAAAGAGGAGAACCGGCTCTCCAACTTTGAACTCACGATTCTTGATCTTAGCATCATGCAATTTCTTAGTCTTTTCCTTGTAAAGCAAATAATTCTCATAGGCATTGGCTCTCAAATCATCCATCTCATTGAGTTGATCTTTCCTATGTGAACCGGCTTGGTTTAAATCAAAGTTAGCCCACTTGAGAGCCCAAGATGCCTTATGTTCTAACTCAAATGGGAGGTGGCACGCTTTTCCATAGACAAGCCTATAAGGTGTACAACCAATTGGTGTTTTAAAAGCCGTCCTAAACGCCCACAAAGCATCATCAAGCTTATCCGACCAAGAAGCTCGATGCTCTCCCACCGTTCTCTCTAAAATTCTCTTTAAACCACGATTTGTGACCTCGGTTTGACCATTTGTTTGAGGGTGATACGCGGTAGAAAGTCTATGATTCACTCCATATTTCTTCATAACTCTCGAGAATTGATCATTACAAAAATGCGTACCACGATCACTTATGATGGCCCGAGGTACACCAAATCTAGCAAACAATTGTTTCAAAAACTTTACAACCACTCTAGCATCATTGGTAGGTAAGGCTTTAGCCTCCACCCATTTGGACACATAATCCACCGCCACAAGTATATACTTGTTTCCCTTAGAGGATGGAAAAGGTCCCATGAAATCAATGCCCCATACATCAAATATCTCACACTCTTGGATAAATATTTGTGGCATCTCATCACGTTGTGTAATTTTTCCTCGTCTTTGACAAACATCACAAAATTTCACCATTTCATGGGCATCTTTGTAAATGGAAGGCCAATAGTAACCCGAATCAAAGACTTTCTTGGCGGTGTAGTTAGGCCCAAAATGTCCACCCGTGGGTCCTTTATGACACGCCTCTAAGATCTTAAATGCCTCGGGCCCATCTACACACCGTCTAATGATTTGGTCCGCACATTGCCTAAAAAGATATGGATCATCCCAAAAGTAATACTTAACTTCCTTAAGAAACTTTTTCTTTTGTTGATAAGTAAGACCCTCAATAAGCACATTGCCCACAAGATAGTTTGCGATATCCGCAAACCAAGGTGTGGCATCCTCTTGGGAAGAGATAGACATGAGCTCCTCTAATGGAAAGGATTCATTGATTTCTTGGTGTGGGAAATCTCCTTGAAAAGGATGCTCAAGTCTACTCAAAGGAAGTATATGTCTATCAACCCCTAGGGTTCGAAAGCAGTGAGTATCCTTATCACGTCTGCAGACTTCACAAAGCACTCTATGGGCTGAAACAAGCGCCTAGAGCCTGGTATGAAACCCTATCCAAATTCTTACTTGAAAATAAATTTGTCAGAGGTACCATTGATCAAAACCTGTTCACTTATAGGTCCAAGGGTGATGTCATTTTAGTACAGATTTATGTGGATGACATAATTTTTGGTTCAACCAATATCACTTTGAGCAAACAGTTTGCCAAACTCGTGACCAAAAAGTATGAAATGAGCATGATGGGGGAATTAACTTTTTTCTTGTGTTTTCAATTTAAACAAAATTCAAAAGGAATTTCCATTTGTCAAGAAAAATATGTTAAGGATTTGCTCAAGAAGTATGATCTGTCTGACTGTGCATCAGTGAAATGCCCCATGCTTCCTCCCAACAACTTGGGAGCTGATGACTCAGGGGTCTCTATTAATGAGACCTTATATAGAGGCATGATTGGGTCACTGATGTACCTCACAGCAAGCAGACCAGACATACAATTTGCCACATGTCTCTGTGCTAGGTACCAAGCTAACCCCAAGGAATCCCACCTTGTAGCTGTCAAAAGAATTTTCAGGTACTTAATAGGATCTACCACGCTGGGTCTCTGGTATCCAGACGGATCAGGCTTTGACCTCAAATCCTACTCAGACTCTGACTACGCTGGGTGCTGTCTTGATAGAAAGAGCACCTCTAGGAGTTGTCAAATCCTTGGAGGAAAGTTAGTATGCTGGAGTGCTAAGAAACAAAACTCTGTGGCCATGTCATCAGCTGAAGCTGAATACGTAGCGGCCGCTGGTTTCTGTGCTCAAGTTCTCTGGATGAAAAGTCAGTTGGCTGATTATGGGATCACTTATGAAAAGGTTCCCATATTCCGTGACAACACAAGTCCTATAGCCATCTCCAATAATCCGGTACTTCATTCCAAAACTAAGCATATTGACATCAGGTATCACTTTATCAGAGACCATATTTTAAAAGGTGATATTGAGCTTCATTTCATACCCACTGAATACCAGCTCGCTGATATATTCACCAAGCCTCTGGCTGAGCCAAGTTTTACTAGGTTGGTTGCTGAGCTGGGTATGCTCAATATCGGTAAACAAATCTGATAAATGATCTCTGTCTCTGGGCATTTAAGGGAATTGAATGTAACGAGGTAGTTACATCGGAGTTAAATATATTCCCATATTTAATTCAAATGATTATCCTTTATTGTCAACAACTTTCCCACTTTCCAAGGAGACAGAAAAATCACATGAAGAGTCAAGGGGTCCCACTTTTCCTAAAAGGTAAACTTTTGCATTAAATGCTTTAATTGAAAACGGCTAAATCTTTTATCAAAACCCTCGACTCATTTTTCAAACATCACATTACTCATTACTTTCACACACACATACTATTCATCTTCTTCACATCCTCCATTTCTTCCTTCCATCAACAATGGCATCTTCATCAACAAACACCTTGTTCACCGTTTTGTCCGCCTCGAATGTAGACTTTGGAATAAACGATGGAAAGATCGCCTTGAACAACTGTGTAGCACTTTTGGAACATAACAATCCTCTCTACCATGCTTTGTTATCCTTCCTCAAGAACTCCACCATTTTCAAAGCCATTACTAGGGAACCTTCCACATGCTACCATCAATAATTGAGGGAGTTTTGGTACAGCGCTGAAGTTGATCAAACCTCATCACACATCACCTTCAACCTTTCCACACATCCACAACCCCTCGCCTTTGATTTCCACACTTTTGCCAAAGTCATTGGACTTCCAGCCAATGAAGGCATATCCGCTGTGCCCGCCAGCGCTACATGAAGAAGGCTCTGGCTACCCTTCGTCCTCATGATGTCGATGAAAAACCCTTCACCATCCAAGGCTTCCAAAACAAATCACGGATCAAAGTGAATTACTTTTCACCCATCTGGAGGACGCATATGCTGTACATTGTGAAATGTCTGGGAGGAAACCAGGGGTCACATGATCAGCTTAATGGTGCTCAGCAAGCAATCGCTTACAACTTAATTTGGTGGTAAGATATAGGGATCGCCCATATACTTTACACTGACCTCATTACAAAGCTGGAAAACAAAGGGAAGAAGAATCGACTAGCCACCATCTGCTACACAAGATATCTCTCTCTCCTTATAGAGGATATGCTTGGTGAAACCTACACAAATGATGAACTTCACTCCTTCTCTCCCTATCGCATCACTCCAGCCTCACTGAAGACTCCCTTGGAGGATGAAGTGCCTCTCAGCAGGCATATGATGCAGGTTGCTGGGTTACTCGCTGCTGATGGAGAGCCCTTGATCCCTCACAATGAGGTGAATACGGAAAGACAAACTGACAAGTCTTTGTCCAAGACCTCTGTGCAGTCCACTTCTCAGCCCAAGGCGCCCAAGGACAAGAAGAAGAAGAGGAAAGACATCCCCCTTTCCTCTGAAACCCCTTCTGTTAATCCTTCCAAGTCAAAGAATACCAAGAAGAACCCATCCCCTTCTCTGGAGGATGTGGTTAAAGAGCCCGCCGCTGACAAACAACCAGAGTCTAGCGTCTCCCTGTTAGTAGAGACGTCTAAGAACCTTCTCCACGCTGATATCTCTCAGGTATTAGTTTGCCATTTTTTTCTCTTGGAGGTTCACATACAATCACTCTCAACATTCTGTAGGACAGAGTGACAAAGTCTTAGGGTTTGCCTCAACCCATAGAGTGTATGTGTTAGCACCTAGAACTCTTAAGATTATTTGTACACTCAGTCTTAACACAAGGATATGATTCACTTGTGCTCATAACGCACCTGATGATCCTTCACCCTCTGGACTGTGCTCTTGTCCATAACAACTTGAGCATGCTATAGGTCCCGACCCAGAGTCTCTGCACCTCACGTGGTCTCTGGGTCCCCTCATATGAAAAGAGTCCCAAAGAATTTATTATTTTGGGGGGAGTGAATAATCAACCTTATTCTTCCTAGGGGCAGCGATAAAAGGCGACCATTACCTTCAAATATGTCACAACTAAAAGAGTCCCAAAGAATTTATTCTTTTGGGGAGACTGAATAATCACCCTTAGTCTTCCTAGGGGAAACGATAAAAGGCGACCTTTAACTTCCATTAAATCACAATTAAAAGAGTCCCAATGAGCAATCCTTCAGGGGGAGCTGTATAATCACACCCAGCTATCCTAGGGTCAGCGAACGCCGACCATTCACCACATAATTTTCACAAATCAAAAGAGCAAGGAGTAATCCTTATGGGGGAGCTGGATAATCACACCCAGCTATCCTAGGGGCAGCGAATGGCGACCCTTCAACATATCTATTTCACACTAATAGAGTCCCAAGGAGAAATCCTTGGGGGGAGGGGGGGGGGGGGGCTGGATAATCACACCTAGCTTTCCTAGGGTCAGCGAATGGCGATCCATAACTTCATATTTATTTCAAACTGGTTACTAACAAATGTCATAACATGCTCATAATCTTCATGAAGAACAACAAAATAATGATGCCTATTCCATTGCTGGTGATGATAATGCTGAAGCCCCCCACTTTGATCTGGATGCCATGTCAGACATTGACTCCATGCCAGAAGATGAGGTCTTTATCATTGAAGATGACCTGACCATTTTAGACTATGCTGATATGGATGTTGATGATGACCAAGTCACATCCGATTTAAAACCCATTTCCTTCCCTTCAATGGAAAATGTTCAAGAACTAGCTGCCAAGCAGCTATGGGACCAGAGGCTCTGTACACCAACCCCAGTTCCCTTCCCTACCTTGCCCAATGTCATGGAACTAGGGGCAATGAAACACTTGGAACATTTACATAACCTCAAGCTTGTCCATGTTCCTAGAATGAAAGATGTTCAGGAACTAGCCGCTGAGGATCTCTGGGTCAAGAGGGGAGACATCAATAAAACCAAGCCTAAAGTCACAAATGATGTCATCCTCTCTGAATTACAAACACTCACCCATGCTGCTAAGGAACTCACCACCACCCTAGAGACTTCACTAACTTCATATGTGGAATCCTCTATGACTGTACGGTTTCCGCAACTGCTGGGAAATGCCTTGCAAACTCACCTCCCAACAGTTCTAAACCAGAGTCTTCAGCAATACATACCATCAGTCCTCACCACAGCTGTGAAAGCAAATGTTGTAGCTATTGCCAAGGCATCTGAGCCTTCCAGGAAACTTCTTCAGACGCTAATACAGGAGGAACTCAAAGAAATATGCTTATTTGTCATCAAGAATTTGTTAAGTTCCTCAAACCTGTACCAGGCACAGCTTCTGCCGACGCTATGCCTGAGGGAGAGAATTCAACAACCTCCACCTCTGAAGAAGATGCAGACACTGCTCTACCTAAGGGGGAGCAATCACTTAAACAACCAGCAACCTCAAAAGTGATCCCAACACCAAAACCCATCAGATCCTTCAACCCCATCACTGAGGTAGCACAAGACAAGGGAAAAGGAATTGCCACTGAGGTACCCGAAACAACCATGCACTCCCTCCAAGAAGAAGGTGGATCCACAGCCAAGCACTCTGACTTGAACAAATTTAAAAGCGTTGATGAACCACCACTAACCCCAGAGCAGGCAAAGGCTCAAATCTTGGAACAAAAAAGGTTAGCAAACATTAGAGCTGCTGAAATCAAAAGCAAAGAAGCTCTGAACAAACTACTCTCTCTAGCTGTAAAGGAAGCTCAGCTGAATAAGCTCAAAGAACTTGAAGTTAAAAGGAGCAACCTTTAAAAGGAATATGAGAGAATAGTGGACCAAAGAGGTGAGCCCGATCAAATCACCAAGTACGCATGTTACACTAACAAAGACAAAAGAGTAGTGATAACCTTATACAGAGAAAACCAACTGACCAACTAAAAAGTCTTCGGTGAATTTAAACTCAGAGATCTGGGCCTCTCTGAATGGTTAGAAATGTTGTCTCTTGCCCAAAAGAAGACTGGGCCTGGTGCTGCCCAAATGATGAAAAACATTCAAGCTAAGTTGAATTGGGTAAGGGACACTGCAAAGAAGCTGAAGGTACCTCTGCCTCCTCAACTATCACAACAACAATCATCTCAAGGACAAAGAAAAAGGTAAACCCAAATGGGGCCTCTGGTTTAAAAGATGGTCACTGAGAATATTGTTGTAGATGGAATGCACAGAAACCTGGTACTTCCCAAGGAGATCACCAAACTAGTAGGTGGCCAAGTATACTCAGAACCAGAGACAGGAATGGTCTTCATGAATGGTAATTGTGAGTATTGCTTTCAGCAGATGAATGAACTACATCTGGCGTCAACTATACAACTCATCAGACTCAAACATGGCATCCTAAGGAACTGCAAATTAGCTGATGATTTTGAGTTTGAAATTGAGTTGATCATTAACTCTAGGAGTGACAAAGTTGAAGCTCAGAGAAACTGTGATCAAAGCCTCGATCGCTGAAGAACCTTTTATTTTGTTTATGCTTACACCACTGGGTGTTCTTGTAATAGACTAGGTTCTTTATGTTTAATAAAACTCCAAGGTATGTTTGTTAAATTATATGTAAGAAGAAGCTGTGTACTCACTTATAATAATTTTAGACTTAGTATAATTTATAAACAAATAGGGGGAGATTGTTGGGCCAATGAAAGTTTTAACTATGGCCTAGTCTAGATTTGTTTAAATTAGACTAAGTGTTACTGATCGTTGAGAGGAACATCGACAGAGACCAGACCAGTGGAAGGCAAAGCCTCAGCTGGCACACCAGGAACATTCAAGTCAAAGACAACGTCAGAGAAGTCGAAGATAATCTGAAGTCATACTCACCAGCGATTATGGATAGCTGGGATGTAGAAGGAATGTGCTAGTGTTCAAGGATCTCTGAGTTGACAATACTCAGAGATCACTTAAGCACCCTAGAAGTCTGATACAAGCAAAGCTTGTCCAATCCTTTATAGTTTAGGCGGGAGAATCTACTAAGTGTTTTGAGCGGGACAAAACAAGAGTTCAAGATAAAGCCTAGTACGATCTAGTGGGACAAAAGGTGAACAGTTGGCAGAATTGTTCACCTAAAGTTGTTTAAAGCTATGTCTCGATTTGGACATGCATTTAATACGTTGTACTCTTCCATTCAGAAGATTACACGTATCAACTACTCCCACTAAGGAAGCAACCTCGTACCACTATAAATAGGAGTGAGAAAGAAGAATTAAGGCAACCCTTGTGCTTGGATAAATTACCTAAGTTATTTCTCACTTTGGAACCGCTGAGCCCTCAGCTGTCTACCAGCGTCTCATTGGTTCCCTTGTAAACTTGAGTCTCGAATCTAGTTTACTTGCTCTAGGGTTCATTTCTTATTGTCATTCAACGGGTGTATTCATAGCACTTTGTAATAGTTTGTTTATAATAGTTAATAAAGCATTACGCGTTTGAAAAGTATTTCGTTGTGTTTTTGTGGTTATAGGAGTTATAGTTTCAATAATTGTCATATTAAGGGACTTTCAAGGAGGACTAATATTGAAAAGTCTTCATAATTGAGGGACCATTCTTGCCAATTCTTCAAAGTAGAGGGTCCTTTTTCCAATTTGACAAACTTTATGGACCAAACTTGTAATTATGAATATACAAGGGTTTGAAGTGTCAATTCTTCAATATTGGAGGACCCTTCTTGTACAATATTCAATTCTTCAAGGGTTTTTCTTGGAAAATCAACACTTGGGTCCGGTTCATTGTGCGGCTTCTTTTCCCGTGTTTGTTTTTCTTCTATTCTTGTGATTTTTTGCCATTTTCTCAATATCTGTACCTAAAATACACATGGAACAAACACAAGCATATATTTGGCACATTTTATGATATTTTATGCATTTTAAGCCCGTTTTGGATGATGTGACTATGTATAAAAGTAGTCTCATCACTCCCCTTACTAAACCATTGGCGTGCCCTCACGCAATGCTAGAGTAAAGTATCGTAGCACCTCCAAAATTCATTTTAATCGACTTTTATTGAATGATAAACTTACTACACTACTACTACTTGCGTTTTAGACATAATGTAGGATTTTCATCGCAAAATGGGACGTTTAGGTTCACAGAACAAGAACACGTGAATGCTTCGTTAGAAATGATTTCGTCGTCCTCAATTTTCACCCCAATTCCATGCCAAGCGTGTAACGAGATCATTGTCATTATAAGTTAGTAATGCTAACACTACTCAGTACTCATATGGCCTAATCACGTACTTATACTCCCGTTTTCCTAAGTGGTATCTCTTATATTTTATTTTTGTCTTGAATGTTCACGAGGATACATTTTTGACTTATGCGATGATAGAGATTTAGGTCTAAAAATAGAGTCGTAACGGTGTAAAACCTGTAAATTCAAGTTTTGATTATGTCATCATTGTATACGTCACTTTATGATATCTAAATAAATAGTACCACCTTTGCATGAGACCTCTTGAGCAATCATATGCATCATACACATCATACATTATTTTAATCATCAAAACATGAGGACATTTAAACCTCATAGCATACATTGTGATTCTCATCACTTAAGCACAAGGACAGTCACACTTGGATGACTACATTTTATAAACATGCAGGACTTTAACCAGTCACTCCTTTCTGAACATTTTAGACACTTGAACATACACTCATAAGCATTCATCACATTTGTTCATACATCCAAACTCATGATCACAATTAATACAAAATTACTTAAGTGTAAATTCTTAAGCTTTAAATATATTAATGTATATATATTTTTCCTCACACTATAATTGACTTTACATTACGACACCAACTATTTTATACTTAAACATTACCTTTGACCATTTCTACCTTTTTAAACTAAGTTGTCATACTTTTAATGTAATAAAATCTTTCCTCATCTAAAAATGACCATACTTTCACCAAGGGTCCCAAACTTAACCAAAATTAACCTAGACTTATACACGCTCACACAATATAATACCTATACTCCTAGTGACTATACCTAGACACAAAATTAAACATAAAAATACCCTAGACTAATTTATGGCCGAATATATATATACACATAATATTTAAATACCAAAAACCCTTGCCATGTCCAACCTTGACTTTTAGACTTGTACAAACTAGTTATTAAAGTGTTACACTATGGAAAACACTTCCTTTCCCTTGACTAGACCCAATACCGCTGGTTTTAACTTAATACCATGAGACTATGTACAATTTTGGCAATTAAAACATGTACTAGACCTTACTATACACATACCACAAGACCAAGCCACCTAGCCTACCCATTTGCACCCTTAAACGCGTGATAAACCACCACCATACACCAAAGTCTTTTGTACAACTCCTACATTTAAGTTAAACACTATGCACATCCCTTTTGTTCCCTTGGAAGACATACATGCGGCGACTTATAGTAATAAGCAAGGACCATGTGCTCTAGCTTGCATTTAAAACATGTACTACCATTTTACACTCTCAATATCCTCATATCTATCCCATTTCTCTTTCTTGCCATGGCATACCTCAAGCTACAACAAAAATTCATACTCCAAGATATTTAGCAAGCCTTACACACTCTTCTCTTACCATATTCGGTTATCCCTCTCAAACAAAACGCCTAGATATCTCAAGCATTTACTCCAACTAGTTCTTAGTCCTCTCAAAGCATTTAAATCTCCTCATTCAAGATATTTCACATTTAAGACGAATCCAAGACCCTTCAAGTAGAACCCGACGTCTAGAATCATCAAGCCATTGTCATCATCCCATTTTCTTGAAAACAAGTAAGTGTAAACCTCCTTTAAGCTTTTCCTTGCTTATTTCATGTTTCATGCATATACATGTTATGAAAATGGAGTTTAAGATGCATGCACACGTTAAAGTCTTATGAACAAACCCTAAAACAACCTATAAGCCCACAGCTTATATGAAGTTTATGGGTGTTCTTTCCTTAAAACCTTAAAAACGTGTACATGTAAGCTTATGCAACTTATTTAAGCCCTAGTATAATCACTTGCCTTGAATTGTGTTATAAACTTAATATAAGCAGAAACCATTAACCTCATATAAGCTCATAAGACCTAAATATAAGCCAAGGACTAAACTTACTTAAGCTATGTTATTTAAGCCGAAATATGAAACCCTAAAAAGCTTATATAAGCCAAGACGTAACATTAGCTTAATTAAGCCCACTAATAAAATAAGCCGTAGCTAAGTAAGCCCATAAGTCATTAAGCATTGAGTTTGATATAAGCCCTAGGATTATAAAACATAAGCCGAAACATATAAGCTAAATATAAGCCTTAAATAAGCCCACTGAATATAAGCCTAACTTATTCTAGGAGTAAGTAAAATTAATAAAAGCTCATAGTAAAACTTGGCCCATTTAGTAAAACCAAAGTTACTAGTTACTTATTTAATTTACCTAGTGAAATTATATAAGCCCATTAGGCCCATATTAAATAAGCCGAGACCCAAAATGGGCTAGTCAAGCCCATTTACTAAAATGTGGAGACTTTTTGGGACACGTTTGACAATTGGTGAAAGTTAGGTCCAAACTCATAAATTAATAAAACTTATAAAATTATTTCGTGACTTTTTGAAAGTACAAGGGCCAAACCTGTAAGTTTCCAAAGTATAGGGGGACGGTTATTCAAACCCGTGGGTTGTATGAAACCACAAGGACCATAGTTTCCAAAAACCTAAACTTAAATGAGCCCTAATTGTTTTATAAACAAACCGAGACCTTGAGGGGTCATTTTTGCCATTTGTGTAAAGTTTTACAAGCCCTAATCTTATTTAATTAATATCTGAAACTTAAAGGGCTATTCCTGCCACTTTTGAAACTTAACTCGAACCTTAGAAACTCTATAAAATATTTCCGTGACTTAAAGGACTATTTGTGTCAACTTGGAAACTTGAAACAAGCCCTAACCCTTATAATATTTAATTCCGAGACATGGGGGGGGGGGTGTTTTGTCATTTCCCCAAAGTTTTACAAGCCCTAGGGGCGTTTTTATAAATAAACTAACTAACGAGGATTAACGGCGCAATAAACTTAACGAATGAAACCTTAAAGGCTATTTTTGTAAACTATCATATTTACAAGGGTTTACTAGTACTTGTTTTAAAATAATTAAAAGTATTAATAAAATACTTAATTGAATTTAGTTATTGGAATAATTAAATAAATCACTAAGTTTATTTACGAGACTTTATAAACTGACGAATCCCGTTAATTATATTTTTGAGACTTAAGAAAATAATATAATATTGCCTTACGGTTTATTTAATTAAAATCCATTTATTTAAATTATTCCTGTTTACTAAGTCAACTTATATATTTTTAGACACTAAAAACATACGTTTATCACAACCCTTTATAAGTATAAACATTTAGACAATCGTTATAACATATTAATTTGTGATCATGCATTCTTTAAAAATCATACATCCATCATGCATTTTTAATTATGCATTTTCTAAGGCACTTAAAATTACTTAGGTAATTACTCCGGTTCGTGATCATATTGTGCCAGTTTGTTCAATGACATCATCATCATATCATTACCACTAAGGTGAGTTCATGGCCCCATCTTTACTGTTTTATAACTGGGGGAGAAAACATACAAAAACTATATTTATTATAATATGCAAAACATGCACTGACAACAACAACAGCTTATTGCCTATTGTTTGCCCCATACCCGTGGACTGTAATAGTTAATAGTGTAGCGCGAAATGTGTGAATAGATCTATTTGGGTATTGACAATACCCGGTCTGCGTTACTTGCTATCACGAAATGCTTAGGCCAAACAACAGGTTTACATCATTGTCGGACTGAGGGAACAACATCGGGACAGATCCAAATGAGCGTACCGAACAACTTATCTTGTCTAGCTTCTATTACAGGGCAATAGGAACTATTATAGTATGTAGCTTAGTGCTCTACTATCCTTGTGGTGTTTTGGCATATTATTAACTTATTATTTAATTAAACTTGTAAATTCACCAACTTCGTGTTGACCCCCACATTTTACTTTATATGTTTTCTAAGGAAAATAAAGCAGGTTCATGCATTAGATTCCAGCATTTTAGGAGCATCATGTCTACCATTGGGCTGGGATGTTTACTTTAGTTTTTAATAATAAATGTGGTTTACAAACAAGATACTAAGTGTGTACAACTGATTCATGTAATTTGTATTAAATAACTTTTATGATCATTGCTCTATATACTATGTGCCATCGATTCACCCAAGTAACACCCCAATTACTATTCTGCTGCATTTGACCAACTTGGGGGCGTTACAGAAATGGTATCAGAGCGCATAGTTATAGAGAACCAGATTGATAATAAAAATTTTAAATATAATAAAATTTTTAAACTGGACTATTACTGAATTTTAAAAATCAATAAAATAAAAATAAAATTGATTTTTGGGGAACCCTTATAAGTTATGCATATAGTACATAGAGCATACACATTATGTGAACTAGTTTCACATTGATTTATAACCTTTGAGTTAATAAATCACCTAAGTATCTACTTATACTTTTAATAGTCATAGTTAAAAGACATAAACCGCATCACATTGCATTTTTAAAACTTTTTGAATTGTGTAAGCTAAAAACTTACTCAACTTTGAAATGTTATTTTCAGATATCATGACGCCACCAACTATCGTGACCACCTTTGAGGAGCTCATGGCTCCGACCACCACTCCAGTATCGCCTACGTTAGTATTTGCTGGACCCGCATCCGACACGGAGTCCAGAGATGACCAACCAGACGGGGTCATCATACTCTCAGATTCACCTTGTAAAGCCCGCATGCTTTTACCATGAATAGTACCATTAAGATCGTACGTATATGACTAGAACTTTCCTTTTATAACATGTTTACGTTTCACGTATAAGAATTTTAAGTATTACGTACGTGTTAGAACACGATAAGTATTTATTACGTATGAACACACGATAATTATTCCAATAATAATTATAATCACGAACATGCGATCATGAAATCATGAACGTATTTTAATCACGAAATAATTATATTTACATATATATTTATTACGAACACGAATAAATATATTAAGTAACGATCTATAACTAATTAAAACACGTAAAACACGAACACGAGAACACACTTATTAATTAGACACGGAAAATGTTCGGGTTACCCCATGTGGGCCCCATAACCACGAAATTAGGAAGAAGAAATGGGCTTAGCTCATGCAAAATTAGCTAACTTGGAAAAAGGAGGAAAACATGTTTCATTTTTACAAAAATTAGAAAACAAAGAAAACCCTAATCCTCCTTCTTCCTCTTCTTTTGGCCGCCACCTATAAACACCATGAAGGGGTGTTCAGGTTGATTTTGATCTTGGAAATTATGCAAGGATTCGTGTGTGTTCATCGTTATTTGATCCACGTATTTGGTATAGTTTTTTTAAACCCTTTTCTTTTATGTTTGATTTTAACTTATCACATAAAATCATGATGTTTTAAAAACTAATTAAAAACAATTATTAAAACATGTCTATGATCATGGGGTAAATCAAAACAAGGGTTTTTAGGGGTGTTTGTGATAGCCGACGCCTAACCGAACCCCTAAGGGGTCTCGGCTTGGTTTATTATCCACCAGCGAGACCATATGGTCTCGGTATGGTGATGATGATGGTCACGGCAGTAGCAACAAGGGGTAACCCCGACCTTGGTTTGGGGTATGGTGTTGATTACGGGTCCGGTTCATGGTTTCTAGTCACGATCCGGTTCATTGATTATGTTAAGGTTTATGATTTTAATAGTTATGTGTTAAAAATTAAATTAATAAAACTTGATATGACTAATTTAATTAACATGACTTAGATTATAAATTTAATTATTAGATCATGAATTTTAATCTAAGTAATTATATTTAACTAGACCTTATAATTAATTAATTATTAAAAACCATGACTATAATTAATTAATTAATATAACGTAGGTTATATTATTAGTAATTAATAATACATGTTTTAACCTAAGTATTTTACTTTATTTAATTAAAAACATGATATATTTAATTAAATACTTTTAACCTATAGTTTATTAAATTTACATGTAATAATTAATTAACTATACTTTATAACAACATGACTTAGAATAATAATCAGAAAACACTTAAGCTTATATAATTAGCTTATTTAACCAGCTTATATCTAATTATGGAAACTTTCTATTTTTAGAAACTTATTTAAATAAGGCAGCTAATCTATTTATGGAAACTTTCTATTTTTAGAAACTTATCTATTTTAAGTAGTAATTCTATTTTTTTTGGAAACTTTCTATTTTTGGAAACTTTCTATTTTTGGAAACTTTCTATTTTTGGTAACTTTCTATTTTTGGAAAATTTCTATTTTAGGAAACCTGCTATTTTTAGAAAGTTACTTATTATTACACAACAAGTATAATAATACCATGAAATACAAGTAATACTTAATCAGAATAGACAGAATGTAAGATAAATACAGTATAAAGCTTAAAACAATAAACCATGACATGAACGTATAAAATAAGCTAAGACATGACATAAAATCAGTTACGTATTTAGTAATCAGATACTTATACATGTATGTGTTTATGTAGCATTAGTGATACCGAAGTAGGACTCTCGTTCGTTCGTCTTCTTCGTTCACTGGACATAAGGTACAGATTCCCGTCCTTTCAGTATGGACATTCTTTCCTTATTAGGATTCCCCGTATGCAGCCAACTGTTTTCTCATAGTATAAGTTTATATGTTTGATTGCTTATGTTTAATTTAGAATACCTAAAGCCATATACATGCATGACCAGTTTCACCTATTTATGGAGGTACCATAACCATAACACTAGAGGCACTGGTGTTATGACTTCCCCACGGCGGAGTGATTGCTCGTGGCGTCCCTTCAGCTTTTGGCCATATTATTATATTTATCATATGGGGCGTATGGGTGCATCCTAGTTACATGTTTTTCAGCAGATTACTCAGTGTGAATGTGGTGTGTACCTTGCATCCTTCACAAGGAGCTGATCCCTCCTACCCAAAACCAGTATATTAAATTAGAGGCAGCTGATCGACGTCGAAGTGCCGGTCAAAAATAACCTAATTACCTTATACTAGATAGGGTGAGCGGGTATCGATCCACCTATGTGGTTTTAGTTTAAGTTTTGTGGTGATCACTGATCAATAAAAGTTTTGGTTTAGAAATCTAACAACTAAAATACTTTTGATAATAAAAATGTGGATAAAAAAATTAAAATAATTATTAAACTAATAATAAAGGTAGAAAAATAAAATAAGGATGTAAACAATTAAAAGAAAAATGCAATCCCTTCCAGCTCCTAATATTTATGGTTGGTCACACTTATGGATTATCGAAACTTTTTAGAACCAATTACAAAGATTATTTTGACTTAATATGAATGGATTAATGTTGGCATTTATTATGTTTATCAATGACTCGCGATAATAAATCTTATATTAATCCAACCAATAATTATATTTTAACAATTTAGTTAAGTACAACTTATATTTATTATACGACCATCTTTTTTTTAACTAAATAAAATAAGTATGAATCGTTAACAAACAATAAATTGTCTCACACAAATAATTAAATATAATATTAAGTCAATAAAAATAATTTATAAATAAATCATAAATCAATGTAGTAAAAATATGATAACCCAAAAGTAATGATCAAACCATCAATAAAGTTACCGGAAGGAATTACAACAAAATTAGCCGGACATCGCGATGCACCGGACCCAATATATATCAACCACCATCATTCTTATTTTTTTAAAACTTGTTGCATCCCACGTCAGTTAACAAAACATATGATAGAACTTTTTTTTTTACACTTGCCTCAACAAGCGTGAAAGACTTCTAATCCTTTAATTCTTTATTCTTTTTGCTCACTGATATCAATAAAAAAAACAAAAAAAACTTTTGGCCCATTGGGGCTAGTGCAAAAAGACGGCACAAAAGAAGATACAAGAAAAAAAAGACATTCGACCCCACATTTTTTTAGCTGTATTGGGATTTTGGGTCCAATGGGCCAAAAGTTTTTTTGTTTTTTTTTATTCTTTTGCCTTATAATAACTTTGGCCCAATAAAAAATAACCCAACGCCAACAATTGCTCAAACGAAGCTCGGGCAAATAAAATATGACCGAAAGTATTGCGACGCGCTCAAATATTTTTCTTCATTATTTTTTCTTTATTTATCGGCACTCACAATGTCTTTTCTCCAAAAAATTAATTAAGCGACCATTTTTATTCCACTTCGCTCGTAACCTACATAATCACAAAACGCACTCAAAGTACATATATAACAACAAATAAATATACAATTATGCTAAATTAACATGCTATGAGGTGTATGCAAAATACACCGATTAACTCCTCTCAACTTAACTTTTACTGTCTCGTGTAAAAATAAAATAAAAATATACAAGCATGTTAATTTCATAATTTTTAATCATACTATTGAAATTTAATCAAAAAGATCACATTCAACCTAATACACTAATAACCATCCTACATGACAAATAATCCAAAATGATTACCAATATTTTTGTCCTTCTTAAACACTTAGCATAACCATTCCCATTGACTCTATTTACTTTATGTTTCATATAATTAACCATGTGGCCAACATACCTATTACACACCTATAATCAATATAAACATTAATCTAAAACAAGAGGTGAGAATATCGTACACCTTTTATAACATTGGAGTTTTTATAGCATAAGAGCACATCATAAGCGATTATACTTTAGCTTATAAACTTCTACTTCCTTTTTTTTCTTTCTTTCATCTTTTTTTTTTCTTTCTTTCATCTCTTTCACTTTTTTTTCACTTTTTTTTTCACATCACACATAAGCTCTTCTTTTCAGCCATTCGGGACCGTTTCTTATACAAGTCACCCCGAACGCTTTATACGCTCCTTTCAAGGTTGATATAAAGACCAATTATTCAGAAAAATGAATATCTATCCTATAGGTGCATACTAAGACACATTGACACATGAGAACCGGTTAATTAAGTCTGTTTAATTAAATGGGAACAGTTATACTTCGTGCCTACTGGTACATCACATGATGGAGTTACCTACCACATAGTATAATTATACAATGCACTAAATTAAACTAATCTTTCTAATTTCATTACAACAATACAAGAATTGGGTTATTTCACATAAAATTGTCTCAGCTAAGTGCAATGCTATCCATCATAAAAATTAGCGTCTGACCCATGCTAACAACTAAAGTATCACCTTGCGCGGGTGATGAATCAGATAGGCAAGCCCAGCATATGACTACCACCAATAATTATGACAGTTCTCCAACTCTTTTCTAAGGCCACCGTGCGCGGGTGGCGAGCCGAATAAGATCAATTCTAAATGTCATAACCCAACTATTACATTACTATATTTCATATTATTTATTTAAACTTTTTACTCGATCTAAGCAAAGGTAAATAGAGGGAATTCAACCGGCGTGGTTTGATCATCTAAATTATACATATGCCTATCTACATGCAAACAATCAAATCAATTTAATAACCAAATTATACAATAGAATCGGGTGCACCTGATAATTATGGCCAAATCCTCTAGCTTGCTTCAATAAATCATCCACAAGCTAATCTTCAGAATCTGCAAACACTCAACAAACATATATGTAGAAGAAACTTCCACATCTAGTTAGCACAAGACTCTTATAATGTGATTTAAAATTTTAAAAATTTTCAATTTTTCCCAAAAATCACATTTTAACCCATTTTGACCAAAATTTCACACAAAAACATGTAACACATGTGCCACCCCCCTCAACTTAAAGCATTGCATTGTCCCTAATGCAAAAACTTTAAATTGAAATTTTGGTTAAAAATCAATTTGACAAACTCACACAAAAAACAAAAACCTAACTCACTTTCGTAGGAATCACGGTTGCATTTAGCGTATGAAACAAGCCTTTAAACCACTCGGTAGCCCGACTGGACGAGTTTTGTCTCGTGAGGGTTTATAGTGAACACACCCACAAAGTTCCACAAACCACGGGTTGCCTCCCGCGAAGTGCTAAGTTTACCGTCTTCAGCCAGACATAACTCATATGAGCTATTGAGACGGCTGGAGTGGTTCCAAGTAAACCACATCAACCGTTTCCATCTGATCACTTTCTAACTCAACATACGGCTTTAAACGGTGTCCATTAACTTTAAAAGGCTCTCCACCCACCATATTTTTTATTTCAATGGCTCCGTATGGAGAGACTTGAGTCACTATGTATGGACCCGTCCATTTACTTCTCAACTTTCCAGGAAAAAGCTTAAGTCTAGCATTGAATAACCAAAATTTTTGACCAACCAAGAAGGACTTCTTGGTGATGTGTCGATCATGAAAAGCTTTGGTTTTTTCCTTATAAATCCTAGAACTTTCATAGGCATCACGTCTAATCTCATCTAATTCAGATAATTGAAGTTTCCTAGAACTACCTGCTTTCTCTAAATCCAGATTAACGGTCTTAATCGCCCATTCAGCCCTATGCTCTATCTCAACCGGTAAATGACACGCCTTGCCATATACCAACTTATACGGTGACATACCAATAGGAGTCTTAAAAGCCGTCCTATATGCCCACAAGGCATCATCTAACCTCAAGGACCAATCTTTCCTATCACTACGAATGGTCTTTTCTAAGATTCGCTTAATCTCCCTATTAGATACTTCAACTTGTCCACTAGTCTGTGGGTGATAAGGTGTAGCTATCCTATGATTAACTCCATAGTGTTTCAATAATTTCCCAAATCTAAAGTTCTTAAAGTGAGAACCCCCATCACTAATGATAACCTTAGGAATTCCATGCCTAGCAAAGATATTCTTCTTAACAAACTTAAGAACTACACTATGGTCATTGGTTCTAGTAGCTTCAGCCTCTACCCACTTAGACACATAATCAACTGCCACTAAAATGTACACATTGCCATGGGAAGTGGGGAATGGTCCCATAAAATCAATACCCCACACGTCAAAGATCTCAACAACAAGTATGGGATTCATAGCCATTTGATCACGCCTTGAAATCCATCCAACTTATTGGCAACGAATACATGCTTTCACAAAAGACTGGACATCCTTGAATATAGTCGGCCAAAAGAAACCGCTTTGCAGGACTTTATGCCCAGTTTTCGTATCACCAAAGTGTCCACCACATGCATAAGAATGGCAATGAGCCAATATGTCCTTATGCTCATGGTCAGGAACACATCTCCTAACGACTTGGTCAGCACACACCTTATAGAGCTCCGGATCCTCCCAAAAATAATGCTTCAACCGGGAGAAGAAGTATTTTCTTTGTTGCTTGGACCAAAAATCCGGAAGCTTTCTAACAGCTAGGTAATTAACTATATTTGCGTACCAAGGAACCTTAGAAACCTCAAACAAACTTTCATCCAGAAAACTTTCCTTAATCACATCAGAAGGGTTGAACAGCGGAGGGATAATTCTAGACAAATGGTCGGCAACTACATTTTCTGACCCCTTTTTATCCCTAATTTCTAAATTAAATTCCTGTAAAAGCAAAATCCACCTAAGCAACCTCGGTTTTGTCTATTTCTTAGTCAACAAATGTCTTAAGGCACTATGATCTAAAAATACTATCACCTTAGAATGCCCCCAAATATAAGACCTAAACTTATCAAGAGCAAAAACCACGGCTAACAACTCTTTTTCAGTAGTAGAGTAATTCATTTGAGCTTCTGAAAAAGTCTTAATAGCATACAAGATTACAACGGGTTTCTTATCGACCCGCTGTCTTAGAACCGCCCCAGCAGCATAATCACTTGCATCATACATGATCTCGAAAGGCTTCGACCAATCAGGTGATTGCAGAATAGGGGCTTCTACAAGCTTTTGCTTAAGCATATTGAATGCTTTAAGACATGATTCATTAATGTCAAAGCGTGCATCTTTTAAGAGTAGATTGCAAAGAGGCTTTGATATTGCACTAAAATCTTTAATAAATCGCCTATAGAACCCGGCATGACCAAGAAAAGATCGCACACCTTTGACGGTAGTGGGAGGAGGAAGGGTTGAAATTACTTGAACTTTGGCACGGTCAACCTCAAACCCTTTTTCAGACACAACATGCCCTAATACAATTCCCTCTCGAACCATGAAATGGCTCTTCTCCCAACTAAGCACCAAATTAGTTTCGGTGCATCTTTTTAACACACTTTCAAGCTGATCAAGGCAGCTTTCAAAGGATTGACCAAAGATGGAGAAATCATCAAATATCTCTACAGATTCTCCAACCATGTCAGAAAAGATACTCATCATACACCACTGAAAGGTAGCGGGTGCATTACACAGGCCAAAAGGCATTCTTCGAAATGCAAACGTTCCATAAGGACATGTAAATGTAGTTTTGGCCTGGTCATCAGGATGGATGGGTATTTGATTATAACCGGAGTACCCATCCAAGAAGCAATAGAACTTTTTACCCGAAAGCTTCTCAACTATTTGATCAATGAAAGGTAGTGGGAAGTGATCTTTAGATGTGGCATTATTCAGCTTACGGTAATCTATACAAACTCTCCACCCAGTAACTGGTCGAGTTGTGAGCTTTTCCCCATTCTCGGTTTCTACAACGGTGATTCCGGCCTTTTTAGGCACCGTTTGAGTAGGACTTACCCATTTACTATCCGAGATGGGATAGATGATACCGGCATCTAACCATTTAAGAACTTCCGTCTTCACTACCTCTTTCATATTAGGATTCAGACGCCTTTGCGCATCTCTTGCTGGCTTAATATTTGGGTCCGTAACAATTCGATGCATACATAATGAAGGGCTGATCCCTTTCAAGTCTGCAATCGTCCATCCCACTGCTGCTTTGTACTTGGAAAGCACTTTTAGAAGTGCTTCCTCTTGTGATTCAGAAAGATCAGAAGCAAAAATAACGGGTAATGTACTATTAGGACCTAGAAAAGCATATTTGAGATTGGATGGCAAAGGTTTTAGTTCAAGAGTTAGAGGCACCTCTAAAGACGGCTTCGTAGCCGTGTCAAAAGTAGAAGGTAAGGGCTCCACTTTATACGACCAAGGTGGTTTTTGATGGTCCAAAGAACTGAAAAAACACTCTTGAATCTCTAGAACTTCAGCAACATCAAGAATCTCCTCATTATCACCAGTTAGATATAATTCCAAAGGATCATCCTTAAGCATACAGGATGCATGCTTTTGAACTTCCTCATCAATCACATCGACTTGGTAACATTCATTCATCGTAGGATAATTCATAGAATTAAACACATTCAATCTTATCTTCTTATTACCGAATGCAATATCCATTACGCCAGTCTGACAATTAATCCTAGCATCTATCGTGGCTAAGAATGGGCACCCAAGGATAATAGTTGGTTGAACATCTTTGTATTGTGACTCGGTGTCCATAACAAAGAAGTCAACTGGGTAATAGAAGTCATCAACTTTCACGATAACATCCTCTAAGATACCTCTAGGAATTTTAGTAGATCGATCGACTAAGGAAATAATAGTGTTAGTCTTACGAAGAGTTCCTAAGTCATACTTATCAACCAAACTAGCAGGAAGGATGTTGATACTGGCACCAAGATCAAGGAGCGCCTTCTTAATGGCAATATTTCCGACCACCACTGAAATCAATGGTGCTCTAGGATCTTTGAATTTAGGAGGAAGAGAGCTAGATAAGACTGCACTAACATGCTCAGTTAGGTCAATCTTTTTAGGCAAAGACGCCTTTAGCTTCCTCTTCTGAGTACACAAGTCCTTTAAAAACTTGGCATATGCAGGAATTTGCTTGATAGCATCAATAAGGGGAAGATTGACTTTAACTTGCTTAAAAGTCTCCCACATATCCTCAGCGTGAGGACCCTTTTTAGCTAACTTTGCAGATGTCGATTTCTCCAAATCCGTAGGGTAAGGTGTCTTGGACACACCACCCTCCTTAACTTCGGGAGATTCAGTAGCTTTAGGATTCGGTGTTGTTGGTTTAGGAAAATCATTTAACAAATCATTTACCAACTCAGAACCGGACTTAACATTATCAGAATTTTTACCTTCAACAATAATTTCCTCATCAGTGACGAAATCCTCGACATCAGGAGAATTTGGAATTCCCTTGTCATTGTTGTAGATTTTACCGTTTCGAAGAGATGTCACCATATTCACGTGCTCATTTCCATTTTTCTTGTGTGCGGGATTCATGGTGGGGTAGCTCGGTAGCCTTCCCTCATCTCTTTTGCTTAATTGATCCGCTAATTGACCAACTTGTCTCTCAAGAGCTGCAATAGATTTAGTAGTGGTCTCGTGTCTTTGATTAGTGACCTCGAACTTTCTATTGATCTCTTGATTGTTGGTAGACAATGAATCCATAAGCCTATCAAACTTACAGTCAAGATTCAAGAGACGGTTGTCATCTTGCCCTTGGCCCTGATTTGGATATTGTTGTTGTGACCTATGGTTGTAAGAATTTTGTTGAAAATTAGATGAATCGCCACCCTCATACCTTGGTTTGTAACCATAGTGTTGTGGTTGGGTATTATTAGGGCGACTGTCTTCATCTTTCCAACGGAAATTGGGGTGATTGCGCCATCCAGGATTGTAACTTTCGGAGAATGGGTCATTTTATGGACGACCACCATAGACTCCATTTACCTCCTCATTTGGTGGCGCCCCCCAACTTTGACAATTATCAACAGAGTGACTTGGATCACCACACATTGAACACCCACTATGCGACACATTAGACACATTTGGAACACCTTTTCCTATATTTTTCAACAAAAGATCAACTTTCTTACTTAACTCGCTAATTTCAGAATTTGTGCCACGTTGGTTAGACACATAATTGGCAGAAGATGGGTGGTTGTTTCGATCTACTAAAGCTTGGGTCTTAGAAACTTTGCTTAGTTTTTCAAAAAAACTCCCATTCTTCCTCCATAGGTCGCGAGAAAAACATACCCCCACTAGTGGCCATCACAAATTGTTGGTTGTTATAATCCAACCCATCATAGAAGACTTTGACAAGCTCTCATTTGGAACATCGTGATGAGGGCATGTTCTTAATAACTCCTTAAGTCTATTAAATGCTTCATGAAACTGCTCGCCTGGGATTTGACGAAAGGATTTAATCTTATTCCTAATGGCAGCAGTTTTACTTATAGAATAAAATTCCTCAAGAAAAGCAGATTGCATTTCAGACCATGAGTTAATACTACCTGGCTCAAGAGATGAGAACCAGTCCTTAGCTTGATCTTTAAGTGAGAAAGGAAAAAGGCGAAGTCTTACCTCATCCTTGGTAATGTTATTAACCTGATGTGTGTCAGCAATTGAGAAGAATTCTCGTAGATGTGCGTATGGCTCCTCACAACCTCTAAACACTGGCAAAATTGCTATGAGGTTCGACTGGATCTTGAAGTTACTTGTAACCCCTTTAACCGGATCCGGATAAACGATAGGAGAGGGATCCTCGAAGATCCCCTGCCTGTAATAAGAATCAACACCCCGTGGTGGAGATTCTTCTCCGCTACTACTTCCGCTAGCACCTCCGCCAACATCTTCGTCACCTGGCATTTCAGCAAAAAGCTCTGCTAAACCTGAAAAATCAAGATTAGTAGAAAACTGTCGAAACGTCTCCTTCTTAACCGTGCACTTTTCTCAACCTCAGGATCGTAAGCTAACGGTGATGTACGTTCCGATCTGCGTGTGCGCATACACTAACCTGCACACTCACAAGAAACAAAACAAAACAAACAAAACAAGAAAGATAAAATCTTTTTGTATTTATGTATTTTATTAAAGAAAAATATTAACAAAAACTTAAACGAAAAGCTCACTGAGTCCCCGGCAGCGGCGCCAAATTTTGATCGACGTCAAAGTGCCGGTCAAAAATAACCTAATTACCTTATACTAGATAGGGTAAGCGGGTATCGATCCACGAGGACTATGTGGTTTTAGTTTAAGTTTTGTGGTGATCACTGATCAATAAAAGTTTTGGTTTATAAATCTAACAACTAAATACTTTTGATAATAAAAATGTGGATAAAAAATTAAAATAATTATTAAACTAATAATAAAGGTAGAAAAATAAAATAAGGATGTAACAATTAAAAGAAAAATGCAATCCCTTCCAGCTCCTAATATTCATGGTTGGTCACACTTATGGATTATCGAAACTTTTTAGAACTAATTACAAAGATTATTTTGACTTAATATGAATGGATTAATGTTGGCATTTATTATGTTTATAAATAACTCGCGATAATAAATCTTATATTAATCCAACCAATAATTATATTTTAACAATTTAGTTAAGTACAACTTATGTTTATTATACGACCATCTTTTTTTTAACTAAATAAAATAAGTATGAATCGTTAACTAACAATAAATTGTCTCACACAAATAATTAAATATAATATAAGTCAATAAAAATAATTTATAAATAAATCATAAATCAATGTAGTAAAAATATGATGACCCAAAAGTACTGATCAAACCATAAATAAAGTTACCGGAAGGAATTACAACAAAATTAGCCGGACATCGCGATGCACCGGACCCAATATATATCAACCACCATCATTCTTATTTTTTTAAAACTTGTTGCATCCCACGTCAGTTAACAAAACATATGATAGAACTTTTTTTTTACACTTGCCTCGACGAGCGTGAAAGACTTCTAATCCTTTAATTCTTTATTCTTTTTGCTCACTGATATCAATTTTCTTTGTGCCCTTTTCTTCCACTTGCGGCTAGCTAAAAAAATGTGGGGTCGAATGTCTTTTTTTTTTCTTGTATCTTCTTTTGTGCCGTCTTTTTGCACTAGCCCCAATCAACTCCCCTTTTTTTTCTCCTTTCAATATATATTATATATGTTGGTGGGTATTGGGCTTTTGGGTCCAATGGGCCAAAAGTTTTTTTTTTTTATATAATTCTTTTGTCTTATAATAACTTTGGCCCAATAAAAGATAACCCAATGCCAACAATTGCTCAAACGAAGCCCGGGCAAATAAAAGATGACCGAAAGTATTGCGACGCGCTCAAATATTTTTCTTCATTATTTTTTCTTCATTTATCGGCACTCACAATGTCTTTTCTCCAAAAAATTAATTAAGCGACCATTTTTATTCCACTTCGCTCGTAACCTACATAATCACAAAACGCACTCAAAGTACACATATAACGACAAATAAATATACAATCATGCTAAATTAACATGCTATGAGGTGTATGCAAAATACACCGATTAGCAGCCCCTCTAATTTGCATATGAGGTCAACCCTCCAAGTATTCATGCACGGTGGATTTTCATGACCTATATTGGCTAATGGTAAAATATGTTAAACAGTTTTTACAAGATAAACATAAGGCTTTTCAAACTATAAAACCAGTTTTACTAAGACTTAACCGGGTTATTCGGGACTTAGTTTCTTCTGCTGTTATATGCTTATATGCTTATATTATTCATGTTTTATTGTTCATCCGTGCACTGAACGTTTTGCTCAGCCGTTACTTTCCTTTCCATGTCCCAAAACGGCAGGTACCCAAGGACAGACTCGAGCATTCTGGAGGACATGCATAGGATGGAAGCTGCCATAGACTTCTTCTCCTTTTGCCTTCATATACTTATGCTTGTTTAGTCTTTCATTCATTTCCTTTAGTTTATTATGTTTTGGGCTTATGTTTGGGAACCGATGTTTGATTCCGGTTTTCCTTATGGTCATGTATGTTTTACTACATATTACCTTGCATGCTTTGATGACACGCCATAATCACGCGTGACATTTCATTTATCAAAATGGGGTGTTACAATTATGGTATCAGAGCCAAGGCTTCGACCTGTAGGCTCTAAACTCGACCTGTGACTAGTGGGTAGTCACCAGGAGCTTCCTAAGCCAACGTTTGTTATTCCACGTATTGATGTTTTTAGCGCATTGTTGTTTTAACCATGATGTTTTCAGCACCTGGAGGTTTTAACCTTGATGTTCTCATCGATATTGTTTTACTAATATGGATGGACAACCGTCATTCATATTTAGTTATGTGTCATTGTTTCATGCATGATGTTCCTCGGGAACTGTGATTAATGTGAATTGAACCCAATAGTTCATAATTGGTCACATAAAAATTTTTCTGATAAGTTTTGACAGATGATTTTCACTTATGTATGTTTCATGTATCATTGTTGCAGGAATTATGACTAAGTAATGGTTGGTATAGGACTGGTCCTATTTAGTCGCATGTGCTTTTATCGAAACTTTTAACTTTGGGACCGACCCGTAGGCATCCCCTCGCCATGTCTTTTGTTTTGGGACCAACCCATAGGCGTCCCCTCGCACATATAAAGGTTTTTATAAACTACATTATGCATTCATGCACTGTTTTTCACGCATAAAATTTTTCTCATGATTTATTGGCATAATTTTTTTTTCATGTCCCCTCATAAGTTACTATGTTTTTATGTCAAGTATGTTTTCATACTGTCATGGTTAACTTCAGTTTCATGCTGATTATGTTATACACTCCTTTATGATAGATTGTTTCATGTTTCTTCATGATAATTCCGTCTTCATGTTGATTACGTCTTACGCCTCATTTGTTATTTATGCTTTCATGCAAGATTTTGTTGGATTTTATTGAATCCTTCTTTCATGATATTCATGGTTGGTTTTCATTGACCATGCTGTCAGGCAAATCATCGTTGAATTTTGTGTAACCACACTTTAACGTTTCTCGATACAACCAGAATGATGTCTATGCTAATATTGCCAGGTTATCATGATGGTTTTCTAACCGTTTAACCGATATACTTTCCTTAAATCATGACAAATGATCGACCCCATACCGATCATTTCATGTACATTCCATGTGTACTCCATGTACCTTATCCCATGTGCGTACTTCCACTTGCTGATACTCTACAAATTGTTGATGCCGCTCATATCTTGGAGATGTTACTAAAGGTTGATGCTGCTGATGTTGCGAGACGCTACGAGATGTTGATGCTGTTCACAACCTGGAGATCCTACAAGATGAAGACAAAGGCGTTAGATGAAAGCGATCGGACGAGAAGATGCTTCACCATCAGACGATTTTCATCAATCATTGTCCCTAATTCTTAGTTACATGTCACACGTCATTCAGTTGTCATTTCAGTCACATGAGTGCAAACCGGTACCAGCCGGCCACTCAGCTGAATAGTTACATGAATCACAGTCATGAGAATGACCATCATGGAACTGACAGACAAGATGATAGTAACCACTACTATGACAGCAACTATCCTAGCAATCACAATCGGAACTCCGGCCGCGGATGTGATCAAAAGTACGAATGATCAGTATTCCAACCGATCCGTCAATTCTGACATAATAACCTAATATCTGTAGTTCTATTTGTTTTCCACCTCGAGACACATGTCAAGACACCAGTCAAGACACATGTCTCATGTATGTTTTCAGAAGACACATGTCAAGACATCAGTCAAGACACATGTCATGCTTACATTTCTCAAGACACGAGTCAAGACACGAGTCAAGACACATGACTCACGTCTAATTATGGAACATTTCTAAGAAATTCAGGGTACCCTCCAAGGGTATATCCATTTTTGTTGTGCCATGTATTAATCAGGCCACAAGAATTTTAGTACCATTATCGGCGCATCAGTGGGAACTATCACGTTTCCCGATGACACTTTCATTTCTTATAACCATAGCTCATAGATTCATTACCATAAAAGACGCCTTTCGTATTCCCACGTATACGAAGGTTTTCCTTCAGCTTATTGATGAGATCCAAGCTGCTAATGCATTTCCTCGGACAGACACGGGTAGAATTTTATCCTAATTATGGACTATGAACAATACACCCTGCTACGATTCATAATTATGTACAGTAATGTTCAGGCTCCTGAATACATTCAACTTGATTTTCCATCAGGAAAATCTGTACAAATTATCTATGCTTACAAGCATGTGCGTTGTTAGCCATGGTCGCTAAAATTTTCTAGCTGTCAGTTGATTGTTCCAAGATCTTCTCATACATTTCAGAAGAACCTACAAGGAGAAGGACGGTACCATGAGATTATGTGTCGACTACCGTCGACTTAAACAAATCACCATTCATGAGTGTTATTCTTCTCCACGTATTGACAACATGTCCAATCGACCTTATAGTGTTAATCACTTTTCCAAGATCGAACTCATGATCATGCTGCCAACAGTGATGAGTGAAAGAGCAGGACATGTCCATGACTGCTATTCGTACACGACTCGGTCATGCTAGATTTATGGTTTTGAATTAGTCTCATCAATGCTCCAACGGCATTATAAGAATGAGTTTCCATGAACTCATAGCAAATTCATCAGTGTTTTTGTTGAGGATAACCTGATTTCCTCTAAGCCTAGAGAAGAACAGGAAGACCATATCTGCACTATGTTTCAAATTCTATGACAAGAGAAATTTTACCCTGGAAATTTTTCCAATATCAATTTTGTTTGATTAATGTGACACACTGAATCACATGGCTTTCTACGGTTAATCTTACCATGACTTAGCTTATGCGTAAAGGAGAGAACCCTACACTACATTAGGTGTTCTAGAAAATCCTACGCTATGAGAAGTCTAGATTCAGAGACTCAGAGTTTCGCAAAAAACTCCTATGTATCAAGTTCTACGAAGCAAGATATAGTTACGTTCATATCTAGGTGCCTGACATACCAACAGGTTAAGATAGGGCACCACCAAACTGGGATGTTTTCATCATTTGAAATTGTGAATTGAAATGGGACAAGATCTCCATGGATTTTGGTTATCAGTTTAACGCAAACTCAGAAGAAGCATGATGCTATCTGGTTTATTGCAAACAGTTTGATCAAGTCTGCAGAATCCTTACATCCGCAAGGATTTCAGAACCAACAGATTGATTGGACATGTTCCAGCCAAGGCTCATCCGATCACTTGGCAATTCCTCAAGTTATCGAGTCAGACAAATATTCATAATTATGCTCCTTATTTACTTCACGTCCTTGTTCTAATTTCACGACTTACTTTCGCGCTCGTGTTCATGACACTATTCACGTTCATGATGGCATCTCGGCTTATGATTTTACGTTCATTTTTCTCATTCTGGGAAGTTTTGCAAGAACTTGAGAGACCAGACCCAAGTTTAGTATAACTCCCTATCCTCAGATAGACGTTTCTCGTCATATTCTATGTCTCACGTTGTAGCGTTTGGCGTTACCGCCATTATATTCTATGTTCACGATATGTTTCACATGTCATGTTCATTCCACGTTCCTCATATCATGATCAAGATATGTTACACGTATCATGGATCACAATATGTTTACTCATACTACACTCACCAAATTTTCCACGTATCACGTTCAAAATTTTCCACGTATCACGTTCAAAAATTTTCACGTGTCACGTTCAAAATTTTTCACGTACTACGTTTCTTTGTGTCTCGCGCATCGTCGCTAATTATCAGTTAAGTTAGAGTGTTTTGCACGATAACGTTTTAGTTGCCCTTTCACGTTAATTCTTATTCCCTCGATCAAATTTAGGGGATCTACCTTAAGTTGATAACCAAGAACTTCTTCGTATTTCAAGTCAAGGTCAGGAGGACCAAGATTTACCATTTGTGTCAAGATCTGTGAGAGAACCGTTCCAAGAGGGAATCCACTTGGAAACGGACAAGTTCATCCGGACTTCTTATCTGTTTTTCTCTTATCAATTAGATATGTCCTTTCAGTCACGTCACGTTCCATGTCCATTCAAGACATGTCACGTTCCGCGTTCTTTCTGCCAGGTCACCTGCACGTTCATTTATCTTACATACCCTCTCAGTTTGATGCGGGTATGTTTCTCTTTCAGTTACGTTCTCTATAATTCGGGGACGAATTATTCTTTTTAGGGGGGAAGAGTTGTAAAACCCGCATGCTTTTACCATGAATAGTACCATTAAGATCGTACGTATATGATTAGAACTTTCCTTTTATAACATGTTTACGTTTCACGTATAAGAATTTTAAGTATTACGTACGTATTAGAACACGATAAGTATTTATTACGTATGAACACACAATAATTATTCCAATAATAATTATAATCACGAACATGCGATCATGAAATCATGAACGTATTTTAATTACGAACTAATATTATTTACGTATATATATTTATTACGAACACGAATAAATATATTAAGTCACGATCTATAACTAATTAAAACACGTAAAACATGAAAACGAGAAGACACTTATTAATTAGACACGGAAACGTTCGGGTTACCCCATGTGGGCCCCATAACCACGAAATTAGGAAGAAGAAATGTGTGACAATCCGTCAATTTATGGTTGATATTTTATTCTCAATATTTATTTGAAAACATTGTTTTAATGTTACAATATGAACTCACTTATTTTTGGGAAGAAATTTGGATTTACGTCTTGGAGTAGCATCGACTACGTCTAAACCGGAGGATTCAACGTTACGTGCTTACGTTTACAAACACCGTCTTTGGTGACAGTCCGACATTTCAGAAAATAAATTTATCTGTAAATATTATTTTGGAGTTTTAAATTTGTGTTGGTTCACAAACTCACAAATTTACGAGAAGAGATTAGGACTTACGATTTTATTTTAACGTCCTTTACGACTAAACCGGAAACCTTAGGATTACGTATTTACATTTTCGAACTCCGTTTTTGATGAAACAATTTTTATTAGATTCGTTTTGTGCCGTTGATTCATAATTTATAAAAACGTTTTTCGTAAAACGACCCGAGGGCACGCAAATCAAGGAAACTAGAATCGAAGAGTACCCGTAAATAAATGAGGATGAGACAAGTGGGACACTTGTCCCACCCCCACTCAAAACCGGCTACAACACAACACTTCCACAATTTGGTGTCAAGTTTTAAGCCTTGTAGCTACACATGTTATCTTAGCTTACAAGCTAAGCACTCACAACACAAAAACCACCAACACAACCTACAAGTCTCATTTCCTACATGCAAAAACCACCATTTTCTCTCTTCTTCTCCATATGTGCCGTCCACTTTACCACCATAAACACCCCATTCATACAAAATTCAACCACAAATCCTATGTTATTTACATATATGTTGATGCCCTTTTGAAGCCCTATTGATTGGTGCAAGTTATAACATCCAAGGAGGAGTTTCTATGGAGTCAAGGGCTGATTATCATCAAGGTGTTTATGAATATTGGTGGTCTTGAAGATGGTCATGGTTATCCACAAGTTTCTCCATCAAAATCCATGTCCAAATCATATCCTACATCGACTTGGTGGTATAAAGATTGTCCTCCTCATCTTCTTGTTATTTTGATTATGTAACCATGTATTTTATTTCCTATTGTATATGTATATGATGATTATATGATGATAAAAATGTTGTGTGGGGATTTGTTGTTGATAAACATGCTTAAAAAGATGAAAAACTATAAGAAATAAGGCTAAAATCTTGTTTAAAAATGATGGCTGTATAAAACAGTAAAGAAACATGTCATGAACTGATAAAATAATGAATTAGAATCAATATACAGTAAGCTATGGGTCTTGTACACATGTGAGAGTTGGCCATGCAATGGAATCATTGTAATGAGTGAGATATGATCAAAACAAATTTAGGGTACAAATCTGAGTTTACTGTTTTGGACGATTTTTAGAAAATACTTAGAAGATGATTCAACAGTAGCTATAAAATAGCTAAATGGAGCACATATCATGTAGTTTATGTGATAAAAATTTGAGCTTCTATCTCTATATAGAACTCTAGATATGGCAGTTTTAGTGAAGATGAAAATAAAAATCAGATTTTGAGAATTAATATTTATTACTGTTATATAAGCACTCAAAATTATATTGTATAAAATGTAAAGTTAAAACCCACTAACTCATGAACTTTATTTATATAAATATGTACAATGGTAAATAAGTGGACATTTTATAAAAATGGTAACTTTTTAAGTTTTATAAGTTATAAAACTATAAATATGATTTTTACGACTTTATCGGCTATTACCGTAAAATTAACGTTTTTGTTAAATAAAACTTAGATGGTTGGACCCGTCTAATGTAAACTTTATAAAACTTATATACTGATATATAAACATGTATAACAAGTAAAAACCGATAAAACCCGAACTATAGGACATACGGACATTAACGAGCTAAGTAAACATATTGGACTAATAATTGGACTAAATAAGTTTAACCCTTATAAAAAGAACTTATTGGACTTAACCCATTTGGGCCCAACTCGAAAGTTTAAATGCTGATAATATAAGTATGAAATGGATTAATACAAGTTAATAAACTTATAATAGGCTTATTGGACCTAAAACACGTAAATAGGTAAAACTAGTAAACTAGTATAAAAGTTACCAATACGTAGACATTAAAAATGAGTAAATGAGAATATGTAAACCCACTTGATCATCATATATATAAAATCATCATATGTATACATAATTGTTAAAATTATAAAGTCATTGGACAAGGGTCTAAGACGAGTATTATTTGTCTAGGTTTCCGTGATTGAAGCACGTACCGTACGTCCGAATTGCCGATAACCCGCCTTCCCACACCAACGTAAGTTCATAGCCTCACACTCTTTTAAATGTTTTTATAAATGTTTTATAAACCCGCGAGAGAGATAACATGTTAGTTTTTATTAAATAGGACACCATTTGTCCCGATTGTTTGTTTATTGATTTTGGACCCGAATGATTGAATGACCCGATTGTATGACCCGATAAATGATTAAAGGACCCGATAGATGAAATCAAATGGATTATTAAAGTTAGGTTATGTCACTAAAAGTCCCATTAGCATGAATCGTGAACTACCGGGATTTGGTAGACGCTTATGCATTTAATAGTACTATTTGGGGACGATCACCCCAGTTCGCGCCTTGACGGTTGATCCCCGTCGTGCCACATTGATTGGTAAGCAAATTTATGTATGAGAAGATTTCCATAGCGTGACCTTTGTGACGACACGCTACTTTAGATGGGAAAATTGAGAATCGGGTTAGCTACCCGTTGTTGGTTTAGTAAGGTAACAATGTCATGCGGCTTATAATAATCCAAAACTAATGAAATACTACTAGACGCACCGAATTACGATGTATTGCCTGACTAGCAATACGGGGTCATACTATTAATATTATGTTCGTGTTTTGGTTTTCATAATCATATTCATATAACGGTTTTTATTTTCATACAACGTCATAAGACGTATTGTATGATGTTTTTACGACATTGGCTCGTATAATGATTTTTAAGGCAAACGCCTATATTATGATTTTGATGAAAATTTGTATAAAATGACTTTGGCTATTTCATGGCCTATTAAAATGATTTGTACGAAATAATTTTCAGTAATAATTTTATACTGATATATTATATTGATGGACTTTATGAAACTCTATGAATTCACTCGGTGTTATCGCTGACCTTTTCTTTTAACATGTTTTATCTCAGGTACTTGAAGGTAATTCTCGGGAAGACGACAAGAAATCATGGCCCGCACTTAAACAATATTATCCATTCAAATACTTTGAAAAACTTTGTATGAAATAATATGACTTGGGACCTATGTAACTTTGATATTTATGAATGGAAATGCTTTATTAATAAACGGCGCGATTTTTATGCGTTGTCTATGATGTGAGTAATGTGCTATCCCGTAACACCAACTAGTCTTTCGCTGAACTGAGTTGTATAAATTTGGGGGTGTTACAGTTTGGCATCAGAGCTCTCGTTATAGAGAACGAAAGATTTTTAAAACCAAGGTTTTGAATAAAACATTTCAAAATCTTTTAATTATAAACATTTTTCTAAAAATGTCTAAAAATCTTTTGACTATAACGGTGCCGAAGAATTCCCGAGTTACCGACAAGACCAGACTGAGAAATGTTATTTTAATATATATATATATATATATATATATATATATATATATATATATATATATATATATATATATATATATATATAACTTGGATTATATATATATGATGTATTTTTATTACATGATTGTTTGATGATTATTTTGATATTTATACGAGGTATTTATACGACGTAGATTGTCACAAGTAACCCTAAATCCCCTAGTAAATTAATCGAAGCTATTCTCGTAGGAATTCTAGCTATCCTAGATCTGAACCAAGTTGTGGGTATTTATGATCCCAACAAATGGTTGATATTCGTAGAAATGTAGATATTAGTTGATGGTGTTATTGATGAAGAACCACAGACGAGGATGCCCAGTGTCCAATAAATAAATTGAAGAAATCTTCTTCTGAATTGGGACAGATGGATCTTCCGGGACAGGTGGGACACCTAATGACTCTTGTAGATTAGTATTCATTGTGGTATCTTTTAAAAAAAATCCCTAACTTAACTGAGATATCAGTTGGTAGGATGAGTTCTGAGAATTGTATGACATAGTGACACGTAATGTGTTACGGTACAATTTTGACTTGTTTGTGATTAATGAAAAAGACTACCTTTGATTGCTAAATCCTACATGTATCGATGTTATCTATCTCTTATTGCTTCATCCTAGTGTTTGCATTAGTGATGCAACCATTGAACAAGTACTCATCTTGATTTGAGTTACGTTGTGAATCATTCTTCGTGAGTGCCATCGAAGTCATGAACCTCATGATTAATTGGCTAAGCTCATTTCCTATCATATCGTAGTTAATTCTTGGTGAACAAGCTTTCATCACTCTTTTGCAGATCACACCTTGTTTTTATAAAGTTAAAACGATATCCTTTGAGAAAATTTAATTTTCATCACTATAAGGATTATTCAAAGTGAGATTTATAAGTGATTGTTATCGAAATGAAGTTGTTTATGAAACGCTTTAGAAACTTAATTGTTTTCATGACAAAGAAAATCTTTGTAAATTTATTTTTGATTCTTATTTAAGAATTAAGCATGAAAATGTTTTTATAATAGACATGATGATAAAATTTTGACGAACTGAGTATTGCATCGTTAATCTTGAAATTGTATATAGTTGCGCGCCTACATACAATTTGGAATGGACTATGCAAGACTGATTAGTAGTCACCGTAAAACTAATGAATAAGCACTAAATTTTCTTTGAAGATTGTGAAAGATTAAAATTTATGAGATCTGCAAGAAGCGAAAAATAAGGACATAGTGTTAGGGACACCTACATATGTGCCTGTAGCATCTATTCTTCTGAGTTGAATTTACTCATCTGTGGAAATTGTCTTACTTGATAATTGACAATTCTTTCTTGTCCAATTCTCCCGTAGTGAGATTCTTAGGAAAAGTATCTGATTACCGAGTGTTGATACCCGACTGGATGTATCGACGTTCCTATCATTTCTTATGATTTGATTTCATTTTAATGACCTGGGTAACGATCCGAGGAGCTTTCGAATACGTACTCGAATTATGAAAACACGGGATATATTCATATTCGTTAAATGTTTTCATCTGTATCTGATTTGAAATTCTCTCGCGTAGATTATGCGTTGACCTTACTCTTTTAATAGTAATTATGTCTCCTGATATCCTTGAATTTGTGAAGGATTATGAATTATTATTAGTCTTTTGAGAAGTTCACATCTTATCGACGACAATGAAACTGAAAAGTTGATAATGCCGGTAGAATGGATTGATTGATTATGACATGACGAATTTGTCTTAATTGATGGGAACTCGAGTAGAATTCCCTAAAAGATAAGATGTTGATTATCAAAAGTGATCTGAATAATTCTTGATGGATGACTTGAAATTATACCGTGAAGGATTGTGAACTAGTTATAGATATTATAATCTAAAAAGAACCTAATATGAATTTATTAAAAGATAATTCTGTTATTTGAAACTTTAGGAGGTATTTGTTGGTAAATTACCTAGACTTTCGCCATTAAGGCAAGTTGAAATTGGTATTGATTATATTTCCGGTGCTGCACTTGTGGCTTGTGCACTGTACGTCAGCACCATCTGAATTTAAGGAATTACCGTACAACTGAGAGAGTTGTCGGAGAAATATTTTATTCTACCAAGCCTGTCATCATGAAGAGCTATGGTGTTATCATTCCTTATATTTATAGATTACTGTGAACTGAGTAAATTGACAATCGAAAACGATATCCATAACTCGAAATGGAAGATTTGTATGATCATTTACAAGGTTTTTGATCCTCAGCATGGTTATCATCAACTTCGCATCTGCGAAAAAGATTATGTATTCCAATCACTACATCCGGTACTTATAATGAACATTATGAGCTTCACGGGATGTCGTTTGGATTGACTAATACACATGTAGTATTCATAAATTGGTGAATCCCGTGTGTAGGCTCTAATTTGATAAATTCATGCTTGAGATCATTAAGGACCATTTGTTTGTATATAAGAATAATAATGAGATAATCATTGGTTATAGACTGCCCTAAATTGGCCGAACGATAAAAACCTGTACCTTAAATATTTAACATATGATTAAAGACTTAAACCTTTACATTCTTTGACTATGTGATTAATAGATAATGGAATCTATATTGACTTTTCAAAGATTTGAGCCATTAAGGCTTAGGGTTATAACAAAAAGAAAATGGAAATATGTTTTGACAAATGTTTTAACAAAGAACTTTTAAAGGATTATTCCTTTATAACCAAAACATTTAACTAAACTCCTGTTTAGGGGTAAATGTTTTTCCATGCCTTAAGACAACCTAAAAAGGATTGAGGAAACCCATTTAAACCATAACTTGAAATTTGAAACGATAATTTTTACTTTTCAAACTAAGAAAATTGTGACCAAAGTATAAATAAAGATTTTTCAAACATTTACGAATCTCACTAATTATTTTCAGTAAATCAACAAAAATCTTGTAAATAAAATTTTAAATTTTTTTTAAACATTTTTCATATAATTGGACGGACTAAGAAATTTAAAATCTCTACATTTACATTTCATAAAGATTGAATATTTAATATTTAACTAGTCGTAATAATTATCGACGCTTTAGACGTCGGATTGAGTAAAACGGATAGAAATGATAGTTGAGAAGAAACTAAAACTCAGAAAATGTGAAGAAATAAATTTTGATTTAACACGGTCATGATATATATTTCATCAGGAAAGTGAACGAAATTACTGACACGTTATGTACAAAAGATAAAGAACAAATTAGGACATGTTCCTTAATAATGAAGGTGCAAAATAAATTGCCGAATGATATAAAAGTAAACAATGTTTGTAAAAAGGATAATATAGATAATAAAAAGGTTTCACGGCTAATGTGAACCATTAAAATTGAGAAGCCGATAGCGTTAAATGTTTTAAAGGCCACTTGTGGTTTCCTAAATATGGAGATTGTGAGATATAGTTATGTTGGAATTTGTAAGTATAAGTATTCTATTTATGTCATTTATGACTAATAGTATCTTCGTCTGAAGAAGTTGTACCGATGGCAATTATAAAGGCAGACATCGCCTCATACATTAGTAAACTTTCTAGCTATTGCAAAGGTCATCATCTGAATTTGATTCGATTTGGGTCATCGTCGACAGACTGACCAAATCTGCTAATATCATTCCCGTTAATGATAAATGCAAAAGAGTTATGTAAACATAGTGTGCCTGTATCGAACATCTTTATCAAGATCCTCGCTTCGCATTGAATTCCTAGAGATTTGCTCAGAAATCATTGAGAACGAACCTTGATGAGAGTACTTTTTACCACCCCAAATCGAAGGGACGAGGTAAAGTAACAATACAAAACACTAGAAGTCTTGTTTTATATTTGAATGATTGACCTTTGGTAATAGACCGTATAATCGTTTTCCTTTGGAGAGATTATCATTGATAATCATCGTATTATGATTGAGATCGAATCATGTTAGGATCTAAATCTTAGAGCCTCTGTAAGCAAGAGTTGAGACGAAGACACCCGACATACACCCATTGTGAGTTGGACATGTCTTTTAGGTTTAACGTTTCCTATGATGGCGAACCTATCCTTGCAAAATACCCGACCCACGAGATCTGAAATGATTGTTGAAATTAGGATCTGATTATTGACAGCCGGTAGTGGGCAAGAGGTTATGTGAATATGAAATGTAGATCTTGGAGTGCCAGATGGGTAGCGAAGTTATGCCAAAATTTTTAACTCTGGAGAAATGAATTAATGATCTGACAAATCATGGGATATAAGTCCCCGTTGTATGGGACCATTGAGATGATGTAAAAGTTGGGATTGAAAGGCATATAAGCTGGATCTACCCTAGGACTTCAAGAGCTGCGTGAATTATGATTCGTATATCGAACTTGATGGGATATTTATCAAGTGAAAATCTGAATTCTTCTTAGTAAAGCTTAGATCGACGAAAAGTTGCATTCATCAGAAACCCGTGAACATCATGGATAGAGGAAGAAAGTCAACATTAAGCCTGATCTTATTCCCGTAGTTATGTTTGATGAAACTCGCGTATTGTAATGAATTACACTTGTGAGAAAAGACCGAATGTGGAGGAAATACCCACATGGCTTTAACTCTATAAGAAGCGAGTAGTAAGGTAAGATGATCTTTGAGGACAAAGATCCTGTTTAGGGGTAAATGCTGTGACAATCCGTCAATTTATGGTTGATATTTTATTCTCAATATTTATTTGAAAACATTATTTTAATGTTACAATATGAACTCACTTATTTTTGGGAAGAAATTTGGATTTACGTCTTGGAGTAGCATCGACTACGTCTAAACCGGAGGATTCAACGTTACGTGCTTACGTTTACATACACCGTCTTTGGTGACAGTCCGACATTTCAGAAAATAAATTTATCTGTAAATATTATTTTGGATTTTTAAATTTGTGTTGGTTCACAAACTCACAAATTTACGAGAAGAGATTAGGACTTACGATTTTATTTTAACGTCCTTTACGACTAAACCGGAAACCTTAGGATTACGTATTTACGTTTTCGAACTCCGTTTTGATGAAACAATTTTTATTAGATTCGTTTTGTGTCGTTGATTCATAATTTATAAAAACGTTTTTCATAAAACGACCCGAGGGCACGCAAATTGAGGAAACTAGAATCGAGGAGTACCCGTAAATAAATGGGGATGAGACAAGTGGGACACTTGTCCCACCCCCACTCAAAACCGGCTACAACACAACACTTCCACAATTTGGTGTCAAGTTTTAAGCCTTGTAGCTACACATGTCATCTTAGCTTACAAGCTAAGCACTCACAACACAAAAACCACCAACACAACCCACAAGTCTCATTTCCTACATGCAAAAACCACCATTTTCTCTCTTCTTCTCCATATGTGCCGTCCACTTTACCACCATAAACACCCCATTCATACAAAATTCAACCACAAATCCTATGTTATTTACATATATGTTGATGCCCTTTTGAAGCCCTATTGATTGGTGCAAGTTATAACATCCAAGGAGGAGTTTCTATGGAGTCAAGGGCTGATTATCATCAAGGTGTTTATGAAGATTGGTGGTCTTGAAGATGGTCATGGTTATCCACAAGTTTCTCCAACAAAATCCATGTCCAAATCATAACCTACATCGACTTGGTGGTATAAAGATTGTCCTCCTCATCTTCTTGTTATTTTGATTATGTAACCATGTATTTTATTTCCTATTGTATATATATATGATGATTATATGAAGATAAAAATATTGTGTGGGGATTTGTTGTTGATAAACATGCTTAAAAAGATGAAAAACTATAAGAAATAAGGCTAAAATCTTGCTTAAAAATGATGGCTGTATAAAACAGTAAAGAAACATGTCATGAACTGATAAAATAATGAATTAGAATCAATATACAGTAAGCTATGGGTCTTGTACACATGTGAGAGTTGGTCATGCAATGGAATCATTGTAATGAGTGAGATATGATCAAAACAAGTTTAGGGTACAAATCTGAGTTTACTGTTTTGGACGATTTTTAGAAAATACTTAGAAGATGATTCAACAGTAGCTATAAAAGAGCTAAATGGAGCACATATCATGTAGTTTATGTGATAAAAATTTTAGCTTCTAACTCCATATAGAACTCTAGATATGGCAGTTTTGGTGAAGATGAAAATAAAAATCAGATTTTGAGAATTAATATTTATTACTATTATATAAGCACTCAAAATTATATTGTATAAAATGTAAAGTTAAAACCCACTAACTCATGAACTTTATTTATATAAATATGTACAATGGTAAATAAGTGGACATTTTATAAAAATGGTAACTTGTTAAGCTTTATAAGTTATAAAACTATAAATATGATTTTTACGACTTTATCGGCTATTACCGTAAAATTAACGTTTTTGTTAAATAAAACTTAGATGGTTGGACCCGTCTAATGTAAACTTTATAAAACTTATATACTGATATATAAACATGTATAACAAGTAAAAACAGATAAAACCCGAACTATAGGACATACGGACATTAACGAGCTAAGTAAACATATTGGACTAATAATTGGACTAAATAAGTTTAACCCTTATAAAAAGAACTTATTGGACTTAACCCATTTGGGCCCAACTCGAAAGTTTAAATGCTGATAATATAAGTATGAAATGGATTAATACAAGTTAATAAACTTATAATAGGCTTACTGGACCTAAAACACGTAAATAGGTAAAACTAGTAAACTAGTATAAAAGTTACCAATACGTAGACACTAAAAATGAGTAAATGAGAATATGTAAACCCACTTGATCATCATATATATAAAATCATCATATGTATACATAATTGTTATTTTTATAAAGTCATTGGACAAGGGTCTAAGACGAGTATTATTTGTCTAGGTTTCCGTGATTGAAGCACGTATCGTACGTCCGAATTGCCGATAACCCGCCTTCCCACACCAACGTGAGTTCATAGCCTCGCACTCTTTTAAATGTTTTTATAAATGTTTTATAAACCCGCGAGGGAGATAACATGTTAGTTTTTATTAAATAGGACACCATTTGTCCCGATTGTTTGTTTATTGATTTTGGACCCGAATGATTGAATGACCCGATTGTATGACCCGATAAATGATTAAAGGACCCGATAGATGAAATCAAATGGATTATTAAAGTTAGGTTATGTCACTAAAAGTCCCATTAGCATGAATTGTGAACTACCGGGATTTGGTAGACGCTTATGCATTTAATAGTACTATTTGGGGACGATCACCCCAGTTCGCGCCTTGACGGTTGATCCCCGTCGTGCCACATTGATTGGTAAGCGAATTTATGTATGAGAAGATTTCCATAGCGTGACCTTTGTGACGACACGCTACTTTAGATGGGCAAATTGAGAATCGGGTTAGTGATGAGATGGCATTTATACATGATCTCATCGTTCTTTTCGGGCTTTAAATGCATAAAAATGTCATAAAATACCATATATATGCTTGTGTTTGTTTATTTGTGTATTTTAGGTATGGATATCGTGAAAAAGACAAAAGATCACAAGATACAAGGAAAAACGAACACGAGAAACGAAGACGCACAATGAACCGGGCCCTAATCATGGAATTTTCAACAAATACCCCTGAAGACTTGAAGACAAACAAGATTGATCCTCCAAGAATGAAGAAATGACACTTAAAACCCTTGTATATTAATAATTACAAGTTTGGTCCCTTAAGTTTGTCAAAATTGCAAAAAGGTCCTTCAACTTTGAAGAAATGACAAGATTGGTCCCTCAACAAAATCAATTTGTCAATTATGGTCCCTCATGAAGATTAATAGACATTGAAGACCTTTGAAGATCAAGATTGTCCAAGATCAGCCCTTGAATTATTCAAAAATGCCAAAAACAACCCTTGATAACCTTTGTGTGAAGTTTAGTGCCAAAAGTGACAAAAGGGGAAAGTTATTAACAAGGGAAAACGGTTTTTAGGGCTGAAAAACCTTATATGCCAAAAATATCAAAACACAAGGACCAAAGTTGCACACTTTGAAACATTCAAACCAAAAACGCGCCTAACAACTATTTTCCCCCAAAATCGGATCAAACAGAGTTACTGTTTATCCTTTTCACCTCTAGATTTTCACCTCACTTAAACTTGGGTAAAAATCAATTACTCTTGCCCACGTGTGATTCACACACACAGAAACAAATCCCACGCATAAAACCCTCACCCCATTCACTGTGGACCCTACCCCCAATTCCCCTTTCCACCAATCAGAGAACACCTTGATCCCCAAGTACTATGACGTGTCCCAAATCAACAGTGGTGATCTTATGCTTACTCACAACGCAAAAATAAACGATGGAGATCAAATTTGGACAGCTCACCACTCAAACACGTCTAAGGGCATTTTTGTGATTTTCTTTGATTAGGGTTTTGTGTTTAAGCAGCCTAGAATGTTCATTAGAGTAGTATAAATAGGAGGTGAGCCTGTTCACTCTCCTTTGTTCCAGTTTTTTAGCTTCTCACTTGTAATTCCTTTTTAATGAAATAAAAGTTTGGTTTTTGTTTTAAACAAGTATAATTCCTTTTTAAGTTTGTTAAAAGTTGTGTATTGTGTTGAAGCTAAGGATTCTGAGTTCCATTGTTATTTAACTTGAGTTTTAAGGATTTCAGATTTTCATAAAAAGTTTTGAAAATCTGAATTTCTTGGTAAGAAAATTGTTCCAGGTTTTGATGTTAAGAGGTTAGTTTTGTTTGGTGATTTAGTGTTTTGGATACGTGTTAAGAAGGTTTAAGAGGTTTTGGAAAGGTTTAAGAAAGAAAGAAAGTGAAAACAAGTTTTACATATTGTGCTTGAGTTTTGCTTTTCTTTTCTTTGATTTGTCTTAGCAGGTGCTGGATTGTTGCTGTTAAAGGATCAGCACCAACCCCGGTTGGTATTGGAGGTGGATTTACATCCACTAGGGCTTTGGATGTAAAGCCCTAAGGTAAACTCTCTTTACCTTTGTGAAAATTTCAGAAAAATTGAATATTATGTGATTTGTTTGATTAAGTGTTGAATGTGTGTTATAGCTGTCTGATTAGTGTTCTTTTGGGTTTGTATGCATGCTAGACCTGTTTATGATCAGCTTGAATAGGTTTTAGGGTGCTTTGATTTGTTAAAAGTTGGTTTTCAAGATTTAAAAGGCTGTTTGGAAACGTGTTTTAGCAGAGCATAAATTTTGATTTGTGTCTTAAAAACGTGTTAGAGCAGTTGAATCAGGTTAAGATAGGTTGCATGTTAGCATTAGGATAGATTAGAACTAGTTTGAAGCCAGTTGGTGTGTAAAAAAGGAAAAGTAAAGCTCAAATCTGCATAATCACTTTCTGCTTGAACTTCATGACAAAATGGTGCTAGATCTTTGAAATTTGTTAAGTGTAAGGGTGATTTAAGAGTTGAGTTTGATTGCATGTTGATTGGTGAGGTTGTGTGCATAAGCTTGGAGTTTGAAACTCAGAATTGTGCTAGTTCTAAGCTTATAAGTCCACCAGACTTAGAATTTTGTGCATCAGCAACTTGAATACGTTTTGTGTGCTTTGGTATGTTATTTGTGTGCTAAGTGCTACTTGTTTTTGCTATTCAGTGACTCCTTGTGCTTCAATAAGCACAAGGGTGTCCCCTTTGTCCAAAATCACACACCAAATAAGCCATAAGCCAGGCCCCTCTTGGCTCAAAAAGTGCACAAGTGTGTACTCACACTTGTTCATCAGCAATACAGCCTAACTGGCACTTTTTGATCTTCAAATTGCTTAAATCTTGGACAAAAAGGAAGTTTGAATTGAGTTTCTAGCTTATTAAGGTCACTGTTTTGTTTGGATAAGAAAAAAATAAAAAAAGAAAATAAAAGCAAAAGGTTGCCCGCAGCAGGACTCGAACCCCAGACCTCTCGCTGGAGGAGTTGGGGAACTACCACTGATCTAGACACCTTTTTACGTTTAAGTTTGTTTTCATATCCTATTTAACACGTTTTGTTTTTCTAGCTTATAATAAAAGCCGTGAGCAAATAAGCTCATTTGAGCTTATTGGTTTAACGTTTTTGGCTTATTTGATTTTTCCTAGGACCTAGATAAACTTAGGGATTTTTCTAGCTAGTTTTCTTAATTTTCCCTTTATTAAATTATTTTCTTTGCATTTTTCTTTATACGTTTTTTATTAAATCATTAAAAAATAGAAGAAAAGAGTTTTAATTTTTAGGAAAAATTATTCTTAGCTTTTAAAATAATAATTTGAGGTTTACATCTTGTTTTGGTTTTATAAACTTTAACTTTTAATTTTATATTATTTTAAGGTTTTTTATAAACTTTAAACATTTTTATAAAATTATTAAAAAGGGTTTAGGAACTTTAATTGGTGTTTTTCTCTTAGTAAGAATATTTTAAGATTTTAGAAATTTTTTAGAATTAATTTTAGAAACTTTTTATTTTTAGCATTATTTTAATATTATTTTATTATTAAAAAATCAAAATTTTATTTTTATTTCTTTTTCATTTTTCTTAAGATCTTTATCATTAATTAGGACCTTTTCCATTTTTAGAATATTTTTATAGCTTTTAGATTTATTTTTATAATTATTTTAAGTTTAATTAGTTTTTAATCATTTTAAATCATTTTTAGAGTTTTAAAAATAGTTTTAATAGCTTTTAATTTTTAGAAAATTACTTTTTAGTCTTCTAATAATATAAGTTAAGTAATTATTCAATAAAATCATATTTTAGACATTTGAATTAGTTATATTTAATTTTAGGGCTTTAATTAGCATTTAAAATTAAATATTTAATTAATAAAAGGTTTTAAAATATCTTTGTTGGATTTTTGTCTTTATTTATATTATTATTGACTTCTTTTTAATCTTTTATTTATTTTGCTTTTGGTCTTAGTATAATTTTTAATTTTGGTAGTTTTTCACGACTTTACGTTTACGTCTTTTACGTCGTAGTGTAATTTTAACGTAACCGTCTTTCCATCCTTTCATCCCCATTCTCTTAATATTAATCTCAAATAAATACAAGTTAACTCACAACACATATACCTCCTTGGGAAACGAACTTTCTCTCTTTTTAAGTGATTGGGTCATTAGTGTTTGATTTTTCCTAAAATCATCACTCAATACTTACCGCTCATATACGTTCTTTTGTTTCCCTAAACAAGAGTCGTATTTTACTACAATCATTTTTGGCGCCGCTGCCGGGGAGGTGTGTTGTGTTTTAATTTGGAAGCTTTTGTTTTTGATATTATCCATAATAAGTATTTGTGTTAAGTGGAACTCCCTTAACACGTATTATCGGTTTTCTTGATTTTTCTTGTACAAATATTATTAATATATTGTATTAAGTATCACAATCAATATACAATATCTCCAAAAGTGTGAAAACACAACCTTAATTGGGATTTGATCTCCTAATTATTGTATTCGAATCTCAAACAAAAAGAAAAGGCAAAAATAGATAAATACTTTCGTGAAGCTCGATTTTGAAAAATACAAACTATAAGGTGGGTATAAGGCGGGTATTATAAAATATACCCTAAGGAAAAAGGCTCTTAAGTGCTTCGCGCCGCCTCGTTTCCCCGCTTGCTTGTGAGTATTTTGAGATTGAAGGCTAATCGAGGGTTTTGCCGCCCAAAGTATTATTACGTATACTATATTTGCTTGGTTTTCTTTGTGATTAAACCCTCGTGAACAATTTGGTTTTCACCAAAGTTCTAAAGTCATTAGAAGACGTTCACTCCACGTGATCGTTTTCATTCCTTTGAGGCTTCTTTAATCAAGAGTTTGATTCGAGGAGAGATTTTGTAGATTGTTGTCTACGAAGATACACCAAAATCCAAAAAAATTAAATATCATCAAAAACACAAAAAAATTGAAAATTCACAAAACAACCAAAAAGAATCTTCTTTGCTCACCCCCCATTCTTCGTGAAGTTTATGATCACTCGTAATCAAGCAAAACGAGCTCGTAAACGTCTTCAAAAGCAAGCAAATCAAGGATCGTTGATTGTTGAAGAACCTCCAATTGTTGAACCTATTGTAGAACAAGAAGTCGTCATGGCTAATCGTACTATGATGGAGTTGCTACAAGCACCCACCGAGGGTTTTGGAGAGGCTATTGTGATTCCCGCCATCCTTGCGGAGAATTTCGAAATTAAGACGGGTTTAATGTCGATGTTGCAAGCAAATAAGTTTAGAGGTCACGAGAAAGACAACCCGCATTACCACATTAGGAATTTCAACTGTCTCACCGCCACTAGCAAATTCAAAGATGTTCCACATGACGCCATTAAGATGATGTTGTTTCCATATTCGTTGGATGGACCCGCAAAAATTTGGCTCGAGAAAGAACCGCCAAATTCGATTTTGACATGGGCCGATCTCATTTCTAAGTTTGTGAACAAGTTTTTTCCACCATCTAAAACAACACACTTAAAAAATGAGATTTCACGATTTGTGCAACGTAATAATGAAAGTTTTTCAATGGCATGGGAACGATTTAAAGAGATGTTACATGAATGTCCACACCATGATTTTTCGGAATTGCATCAAGTGGATACTTTTTATAATGGGCTTAATGATCATGAACGAGATTATTTGAATGCCGCCGCGGGTGGTAATTTTTTGTGCAAGACGACAAATGAGGCTTTACAAATCATTGAAAATCGATCTAAGGTTTATAGCCCTCGTAATACACCGAGTGTTGCCAATATGGGTTCGTCATCTTCGTCACAATCGTCTCGTAGCATTAACGCCTTACATGATGAAGCTAATGAGGAAAATCGGTTTTTTGATAGATTTGCTAATCTAATGTCCCATTGGAAGGCTCAAGAAGCTTCCAATTCCGCTTCGGTTAAAGCGGTTGCTAAGAGTTGTTTATCTTGTGGGGGAGCTCATGATCTTTCCGAGTGCATTACCGCGGATGGTAACACTTCGAGTGCTTATGTAGCAACGGGAACTTACAACCAAAACGGCCAAGGTTCCCGCCAAAATCAAGCTCCACCAAACCAAAATGTTAATAATTATCGAAACAACAACCAAGGTAATTACCAAGGCAACACACGCAATTACAACAAAGGGAATTATCAAAGTGGGAATGGACAAATCTCTAATCAAAATCAAAACCGTGATTTTCAAAATACTACACAAGGTTTTCAAAATGCTCACACGAAAAATTTGCAAGGAGAATTTTTGGATTATGCAAAAGCAAATGATGCTAAATTTGATAATATGCAACGTGAGATGATTAGCTTAAGGTCCGAGTTGAAAAACGAGCTTAAAAATGAACTTGCTAATGAACTTAAAACTCATGCAAACAAAATGGAAGGAAATGTCCAACGTCTTCAACAAAACCAACAAAAGATGGAATTAGGACAACATGAGATTAAGCAAGAGTTATTGAAAGCGGATGCTAGGCAATCTAAATTTGAGGACCGAATGGCTAAGATGTTTGAAGCAATCATGTGTAAGCCCTCTTCTTCGGGTGGTCTTCCTAGTGATACCATTAACAACCCGAGGGGAGAATTGAAGGTTGTTGCTACACGAAGTGGTAAAACTTTCAAGGAACCAATCTCTCGTCCAAGTACTTCTAAGGAGAAGGAAATCGAGAAAGAACCCGAGGTAATGGTCGAAAAGGAGCACATTACAATCCCACGAAGTACCGCTCAAAACACACCTACGGTTGAACCAACACCAATTGTGGAACCCGAGTTTCCAAGGCCGTTGCCTAATGACCAACCCACACCACCTTTACCCTACCCTTCGAGACGAAACAAAGAAAAGGCACAAGAACGGAACAATTATCAATTTGAGCTATTTATGAAAATGTTTCGTGATTTGCATTTTAACATAAGTTTTGCCGATGCTTTAATCATGATGCCTCGATTCGCCGCAAACTTCAAAAGTATGCTTAACAACAAAGAAAAGTTACAACAATCGTCTAGTTGTTCATCGGTTTTTCTTAGCCGCATACCACAAAAAGTCGGTGATCCCGGTAAATTCTTAATTCCGTGTGCTATTCAAGATATGGAGGAATGCTACGCCTTGGCCGATCTTGGTGCTAGTATTAATTTAATGCCTCTCGAGATTTTCAAATCGCTTTCACTTCCGGCTCTTACTCCTTCGAACATGTCCATCGAGATGGCCGATCATTCTACGATCATGGCATGTGGAGTAGCCGAGGACATTTTCGTTAAAGTCGGAAAGTTTTACTATCCCGTTGACTTTATCGTTGTAGACATTCCTATCGATCGAAAAGTTCCTCTCATTTTGGGTCGTTCATTTTTGGATACATCAAGAGCACTTATCGATGTTCATGCTCGAAAAATCACCCTTCGTTTCAATGAGGAAGAACTTGTCATCAATGCAACACAAAACTCCAATCTTTCTCATGTCTATTCTATTGCAACTTTAAACCATGGTGACTCAACCAATGTCATTTGCAAAGAATTTTCACCAAGAGTTTTAGGGAATGTCGCCAAAAACAATTTACCATTTCCTCCGCCGGTGGAGGTTATGAGTGTAAAACCTACAAAGAAGAAACCGTCAATACTTGAATCGAAAAATCCTTCGCCTCATCTCGAACATTCATTTTTGAAAAGTGTTGATAAGTCGCCGGTTTCTACGGAAGATCTTTCGGATGATGAATATGTTGGCCCCGATGGGGAGGTTTTCTTCGTCGATAAACGTTTTGAGAACTTGCCACCACCAAAACCAAAACGGTTTCAAAATGTGAGAATTTTTAGTGTGACTAACATCGTCTTAGAAACACCGAATATTTTCGACATAATCAAAAAGGTTTTCATAAGGAGAGTTTAAAAGATAAAAAAGGAAAAGATCTTAAATGTGATTTAATTGATTTTTCTACAAATCTAACTCCGTCATCACCGCGTGATTTGAGTACTACAAGCTCGTCTACTCCTTTTGACGATATTTTGTGTGGTTTTAGTATGGGGGAAGCCCCTTATGTTCCCTCATCCTTGTCCACCGAGGACGAGATTTTCGATCCCGGAATTTCATGTAAAGGGAAATCTCGGTCTTCCATCGATGCAATAAATGGAAAATCTTTCTATTTGCTTGGTGCGAGTCTACCTCGAGTAGCTCAAACGTTTGTCTTACCAATTGTCTCACCCTTCTACTTCTCATCCCTTTTCTTCAAACTCTTTGAGTTTATGGCACATGTTGAAGTGGTGTTAGATTGTTTTTCCAATGGAAACGAGAACGCCATCTTTGACCCCGGTATTTTGCATCATCTAAGGACTTAGTCCTTTATACCGGTTGCTTTTTGGGCCTTGTTTATCATGTAAGCCCCATCAAAAATTGACCATACCATGAATTTCCCTAAATGTTCACATTTTGAGGGGATCGAGTCAAGCTCATGACTCGGTAATCAAAAACGAGGTGCCTCGTGGGGGAGATCCAATGCTTATCTTTATGCTTATTATTCACTAATAAGGGGACTTGTACCCTTCCAACTCGTTGTCTCGTGGTTGTTTGTGATTGTGTTATCTAGATCATCATCATCATCTACGATTGAAGACTCTCGTGTTCGTTTACGTGAGCCTCCATCGTTCATTTGAAGAAGTTTTTTACGATTCCATGACATATCCTTTATTGTTCTAACAATTATCTTTTAGCATAATTAATAAACGGCTTTAGATATATTGTTGATCACCCTTTCCATGCTAGATCCTAAGCATTCGACTCTTCGTCTCTAGTATGGGGGTGCTCCACCTTTAGACTCGAAACATTGAGGACAATGTTTACTTTTAGTATGGGGGGTGAATAGGTACTTGCTTTGCTACGCCCTCACGTTTTCCAACTTTCAATGTTTTGTTTTGCTAATAAGGCTAAAAATGGCCAAATTTTAAAATTTTTCTTAATTTTCATAAGTGTTTTTAAGGCACGAATGGATATTTTCCGATGGGTAGAATAAGAGTTAATTTTTGACTTGATGGGCATTTGGAGCCATTTACATTCCTTAACCCGCTCAATTCAAGTTTTGCTAGACTTTTATATAGGGAGCTTTAAAACGCGAAAGTCTTAATTCATTCGGGTTAAGAACAAGAACTTTTCGCAAGTTCCTATAATTGATTCTAGAAAGTCACTTATCAAGGGAACTTTAAAACGCATTCTCTAAACTTGAAAAAGTCCAAGAAAGTGCAAGATCCTATAGGTGGCTTGAAAACCCAAAACTTTGATTTGATATAGTCTTAATGAAAGCTAATCCAAATTTGGCTTAATTTTGACTTGCATGGCTAAGTATTCACGAGTCTCTTTAATTAGAGGTCTTTATATAGTGAAGAACGAGAAATGATAGAGTTAGACAAGTGATCATGCTAAACGTAGAACATGAAAGTGTTCTTTCAAAAACTCATATGTTTTTAATTGTGGCTTTTTCTTCCCATAAGATCAATGCATTAGGAATAAATCATAATTGCAATAAGTAAGGTCGTACGATTTGAAAAGTTACTTAGCCTCTAGCGCAAGATCGTTTAAAAGTTGCTCGGGGTTGAATAGAGTTCATAGCCAAGGCATAACTTATTGAAGCGGGACGCGAAGATTGGCGATCATCCAAAAAGGCCCTAACAAGGCATGAGGAGCTCTATTTTTGCTAAAGATCCAAAGATGATGTGAAGTATCATTATTCCAAAATCAATATGAAGGATCGAGACACACGACGAGAAGCAATTACTCCCCTAAAGAATGGAGAAAGTCTATCCAAAAAGACCCTAACAAGGTATGAGGATAAATATATCCAAGTCCGAAAAGGAGGCGGATCGTTGTATATCAAAATCCAAAGTAAAGATTGAAGAAAAATGATGAAGTCGTGGTCCAATATGAAGAATCTCTCAAAAACGTCAAGTGAAGAAATTCCAAAATATGAAGAGAAGACCATAATTTCAAGAACGTCTTCCCAAGATTTGAAGTATGAAGTACATGCCAAATATCGGTCCGAGAAAGGTCTCAAATCGTGAAACGAGTTATGCCAAGATATGAACTTAAGGAGATACACGAGAAGCCGTTTTAAAAGATTTTGTCCTTCGGCTAACTATTAATCAAATCGTGCTACTTTGCTTTCGGACTAATAACTACTCAAATAAGTCAATATGTATCACTTGTGATCCATGACAAATAGATAAAAAATGCTAGTAACCCATTTTCTTTTATAATAACTAGGATTGCGGGGAGAAAAAGTATTACACAATTTGGACGTATGAGTAGTGTTAGCATTGTGACTTGTACCAACAATGATCTTGTTTTTACACTTAGCATGGAATGTATGACAATCAAGGATGACGAAATTTACTCTAAGGGACATTAACTTGTTTCTATTCTTTGACCCTAAAAGTCACCTTTTGGTGATGAAAATCATACATTATGTCTTTACACATTCTCGTAGTATGTTGCAAGTCTTTTTACTCTTCAATAAAGGTTAATAAAATTGAACTTTGGTGATGCTTAGATACTTTATTCTAGCATTGCGTGAGGGCACGGCAATGGCTTAGTATGGGGGAGTGATGAGATGGCATTTATACATGATCTCATCGTTCTTTTCGGGCTTTAAATGCATAAAAATGTCATAAAATACCATATATATGCTTGTGTTTGTTTATTTGTGTATTTTAGGTATGGATATCGTGAAAAAGACAAAAGATCACAAGATACAAGGAAAAACGAACACGAGAAACGAAGACGCACAATGAACCGGGCCCTAATCATGGAATTTTCAACAAATACCCCTGAAGACTTGAAGACAAACAAGATTGATCCTCCAAGAATGAAGAAATGACACTTAAAACCCTTGTATATTAATAATTACAAGTTTGGTCCCTTAAGTTTGTCAAAATTGCAAAAAGGTCCTTCAACTTTGAAGAAATGACAAGATTGGTCCCTCAACAAAATCAATTTGTCAATTATGGTCCCTCATGAAGATTAATAGACATTGAAGACCTTTGAAGATCAAGATTGTCCAAGATCAGCCCTTGAATTATTCAAAAATGCCAAAAACAACCCTTGATAACCTTTGTGTGAAGTTTAGTGCCAAAAGTGACAAAAGGGGAAAGTTATTAACAAGGGAAAACGGTTTTTAGGGCTGAAAAACCTTATATGCCAAAAATATCAAAACACAAGGACCAAAGTTACACACTTTGAAACATTCAAACCAAAAACGCGCCTAACAACTATTTTCCCCCAAAATCGGATCAAACAGAGTTAATGTTTATCCTTTTCACCTCCAGATTTTCACCTCACTTAAACTTGGGTAAAAATCAATTACTCTTGCCCACGTGTGATTCACACACACAGAAACAAATCCCACGCATAAAACCCTCACCCCATTCACTGTGGACCCTACCCCCAATTCCCCTTTCCACCAATCAGAGAACACCTTGATCCCCAAGTACTATGACGTGTCCCAAATCAACAGTGGTGATCTTATGCTTACTCACAACGCAAAAATAAACGATGGAGATCAAATTTGGACAGCTCACCACTCAAACACGTCTAAGGGCATTTTTGAGATTTTCTTTGATTAGGGTTTTGTGTTTAAGCAGCCTAGAATGTTCATTAGAGTAGTATAAATAGGAGGTGAGCCTGTTCACTCTCCTTTGTTCCAGTTTTTTAGCTTCTCACTTGTAATTCCTTTTTAATGAAATAAAAGTTTGGTTTTTGTTTTAAACAAGTATAATTCCTTTTTAAGTTTGTTAAAAGTTGTGTATTGTGTTGAAGCTAAGGATTCTGAGTTCCATTGTTATTTAACTTGAGTTTTAAGGATTTCAGATTTTCATAAAAAGTTTTGAAAATCTGAATTTCTTGGTAAGAAAATTGTTCCAGGTTTTGATGTTAAGAGGTTAGTTTTGTTTGGTGATTTAGTGTTTTGGATACGTGTTAAGAAGGTTTAAGAGGTTTTGGAAAGGTTTAAGAAAGAAAGAAAGTGAAAACAAGTTTTACATATTGTGCTTGAGTTTTGCTTTTCTTTTCTTTGATTTGTCTTAGCAGGTGCTAGATTGTTGCTGTTAAAGGATCAGCACCAACCCCAGTTGGTATTGGAGGTGGATTTACATCCACTAGGGCTTTGGATGTAAAGCCCTAAGGTAAACTCTCTTTACCTTTGTGAAAATTTCAGAAAAATTGAATATTATGTGATTTGTTTGATTAAGTGTTGAATGTGTGTTATAGCTGTCTGATTAGTGTTCTTTTGGGTTTGTATGCATGCTAGACCTGTTTATGATCAGCTTGAATAGGTTTTAGGGTGCTTTGATTTGTTAAAAGTTGGTTTTCAAGATTTAAAAGGCTGTTTGGAAACGTGTTTTAGCAGAGCATAAATTTTGATTTGTGTCTTAAAAACGTGTTAGAGCAGTTGAATCAGGTTAAGATAGGTTGCATGTTAGCATTAGGATAGATTAGAACTAGTTTGAAGCCAGTTGGTGTGTAAAAAAGGAAAAGTAAAGCTCAAATCTGCATAATCACTTTCTGCTTGAACTTCATGACAAAATGGTGCTAGATCTTTGAAATTTGTTAAGTGTAAGGGTGATTTAAGAGTTGAGTTTGATTGCATGTTGATTGGTGAGGTTGTGTGCATAAGCTTGGAGTTTGAAACTCAGAATTGTGCTAGTTCTAAGCTTATAAGTCCACCAGACTTAGAATTTTGTGCATCAGCAACTTGAATACGTTTTGTGTGCTTTGGTATGTTATTTTTGTGCTAAGTGCTACTTGTTTTTGCTATTCAGTGACTCCTTGTGCTTCAATAAGCACAAGGGTGCCCCCTTTGTCCAAAATCACACACCAAATAAGCCATAAGCCAGGCCCCTCTTGGCTCAAAAAGTGCACAAGTGTGTACTCACACTTGTTCATCAGCAATACAGCCTAACTGGCACTTTTTGATCTTCAAATTGCTTAAATCTTGGACAAAAAGGAAGTTTGAATTGAGTTTCTAGCTTATTAAGGTCACTGTTTTGATTGGATAAGAAAAAAATAAAATAATAAAATAAAAGCAAAAGGTTGCCCGAAGCAGGACTCGAACCCCAGACCTCTCGCTGGAGGAGTAGAGGAACTACCACTGATCTAGACACCTTTTTACGTTTAAGTTTGTTTTCATATCCTATTTAACACGTTTTGTTTTTCTAGCTTATAATAAAAGCCGTGAGCAAATAAGCTCATTTGAGCTTATTGGTTTAACGTTTTTGGCTTATTTGATTTTTCCTAGGACCTAGATAAACTTAGGGATTTTTCTAGCTAGTTTTCTTAATTTTCCCTTTATTAAATTATTTTCTTTGCATTTTTCTTTATACTTTTTTTATTAAATCATTAAAAAATAGAAAAAAAGAGTTTTAATTTTTAGGAAAAATTATTCTTAGCTTTTAAAATAATAATTTGAGGTTTACATCTTGTTTTGGTTTTATAAACTTTAATTTTTAATTTTATATTATTTTAAGGTTTTTTATAAACTTTAAACATTTTTATAAAATTATTAAAAAGGGTTTAGGAACTTTAATTGGTGTTTTTCTCTTAGTAAGAATATTTTAAGATTTTAGAAATTTTTTAGAATTAATTTTAGAAACTTTTTATTTTTAGCATTATTTTAATATTATTTTATTATTAAAAAATCAAAATTTTATTTTTATTTCTTTTTCATTTTTCTTAAGATCTTTATCATTAATTAGGACCTTTTCCATTTTTAGAATATTTTTATAGCTTTTAGATTTATTTTTATAATTATTTTAAGTTTAATTAGTTTTTAATCATTTTAAATCATTTTTAGAGTTTTAAAAATAGTTTTAATAGCTTTTAATTTTTAGAAAATTACTTTTTAGTCTTCTAATAATATAAATTAAGTAATTATTCAATAAAATCATATTTTAGACATTTGAATTAGTTATATTTAATTTTAGGGCTTTAATTAGCATTTAAAATTAAATATTTAATTAATAAAAGGTTTTAAAATATCTTTGTTGGATTTTTGTCTTTATTTATATTATTATTGACTTCTTTTTAATCTTTTATTTATTTTGCTTTTGGTCTTAGTATAATTTTTAATTTTGGTAGTTTTTCACGACTTTACGTTTACGTCTTTTACGTCGTAGTGTAATTTTAACGTAACCGTCTTTCCATCCTTTCATCCCCATTCTCTTAATATTAATCTCAAATAAATACAAGTTAACTCACAACACATATACCTCCTTGGGAAACGAACTTTCTCTCTTTTTAAGTGATTGGGTCATTAGTGTTTGATTTTTCCTAAAATCATCACTCAATACTTACCGCTCATATACGTTCTTTTGTTTCCCTAAACAAGAGTCGTATTTTACTACAATCAGTTAGCTACCCGTTGTTGGTTTAGTAAGGTAACAATGTCACGCGGCTTATAATAATCCAAAACTAACGAAATACTACTAGACGCACCGAATTACGATGTATTGCCTGACTAGCAATACGGGGTCATACTATTAATATTATGTTCGTGTTTTGGTTTTCATAATCATATTCATATAACGGTTTTTATTTTCATACAACGTCATAAGACGTATTGTATGATGTTTTTACGACATTGGCTCGTATAATGATTTTTAAGGCAAACGCCTATATTATGATTTTGATGAAAATTTATATAAAATGACTTTGGCTATTTCATGGCCTATTAAAATGATTTGTACAAAATGATTTTCAGTAATAATTTTATACTGATATATTATATTGATGGATTTTATGAAACTCTATGAATTCACTCGGCGTTATCGCTGACCTTTTCTTTTAACATGTTTTATCTCAGGTACTTGAAGGTAATTCTCGGGAAGACGACAAGAATTCATGGCCCGCACTTAAACAATATTATCCATTCAAATACTTTGAAAAAACTTTGTATGAAATAATATGACTTGGGACCTATGTAACTTTGATATTTATGAATGGAAATGCTTTATTAATAAACGACGTGATTTTTATGCGTTGTCTATGATGTGAGTAATGTGCTATCCCGTAACACCAACTAGTCTTCCGCTGAACTGATTTGTATAAATTTGGGGGTGTTACAAAATGGGCTTAGCCCATGCAAAATTAGCTAACTTGGAAAAAGGAGGAAAACATGTTTCATTTTTACAAAAATTAGAAAACAAAGAAAACCCTAATCCTCCTTCTTCCTCTTCTTTTGGCCGCCACCTATAAACACCATGAAGGGGTGTTCGGGTTGATTTTGATCTTGGAAATTATGCAAGGATTCGTGTGTGTTCATCGTTATTTGATCCACGTATTCGGTATAGTTTTTTTAACCCTTTTCTTTTATGTTTGATTTTAACTTATCACATAAAATCATGATGTTTTAAAAACTAATTAAAAACAATTATTAAAACATGTCTATGATCATGGGGTAAATCAAAACAAGGGTTTTTAGGGGTGTTTGTGATAGCCGACGCCTAACCGAACCCCTAAGGGGTCTCGACTTGGTTTATTATCCACCACCGAGACCATATGGTCTCGGTATGGTGATGATGATGGTCACGGAAGTAGCAACAAGGGGTAACCCCGACCTTGGTTCGGGGTATGGTGTTGATTACGGGTCCGGTTCATAGTTTCTAGTCACGATCCGGTTCATTGATTATGTTAAGGTTTATGATTTTAATAGTTATGTGTTAAAAATTAAATTAATAAAACTTGATATGATTAATTTAATTAACATGACTTAGGTTATAAATTTAATTATTAGATCATGAATTTTAACCTAAGTATTTATATTTAACTAAACCTTATAATTAATTAATTATTAAAAACCATGACTATTATTAATTAATTAACATGACTTAGGTTATATTATTAGTAATTAATAATACATGTTTTAACCAGTGTATTTTACCTTTTTTAATTAAAAACATGATATATTTAATTAAATACTTTTAACCTATAGTTTATTAAATTTACATGTAATAATTAATAAACTATACTTTATAACAACATGACTTAGAATAATAATCAGAAAACACTTAAGCTTATATAATTAGCTTATTTAACCAGCTTATATCTAATTATGGAAACTTTCTATTTTTAGAAACTTATTTAAATAAGGCAGCTAATCTATTTATGGAAACTTTCTATTTTTAGAAACTTATCTATTTTGAGCAGTAATTCTATTTTTTGGAAACTTTCTATTTTTTGAAACTTTCTATTTTTGGAAACTTTCTATTTTTGGAAACTTTCTATTTTTGGAAACTTTCTATTTTTGGAAACTGTCTATTTTTGGAAACTTTTTATTTTTGGTAACTTTTTATTTTTGGAAACTTTCTATTTTAGGAAACCTGCTATTTTTAGAAAGTTACTTATTATTACACAACACGTATAATAATACATGAAATACAAGTAATACTTAATCAGGATAGACATAATGTAAGATAAATACAGTATAAAGCTTAAAACAGTAAAACATGACATGAACGTATAAAATAAGCTAAGACATGACATAAAATCAGTTACGTATTTAGTAATCAGATACTTATACACGTATGTATTTATGTAGCATTAGTGATACCAAGTAGGACTCTCGTTCATTCGTCTTCTTCTTTCACTGGACATAAGGTACGGATTCCCGTCCTTTCAGTATGGACATTCTTTCCTTATTAGGATTCTCCGTATGCAGCCAACTGTTTTCCCATAGTATAAGTTTATATGTTTGATTGCTTATGTTTAATTTAGAATACCTGAAGCCATATACATGCATGACCAGTTTCACCTAGTTATGGAGGTACCATAACCATAACACTAGAGGCACTGGTGTTATGACTTCCCCACGGCGGAGTGATTGCTCGTGGCGTCCCTTCAGCTTTTGGCCATATTATTATACTTATCATGTGGGGGTATGGGTGCATCCTAGTTACATGTTTTTCAGTAGATTACTCAGTGTGAATGTGGTGTGTGCCTTGCATCCTTCACAAGGAGTTGATCCCTCCTACCCAAAACCAATATATTAAATTAGAGGCAGCCCCTCTAATTTGCATGATGAGGTCACCCCTCCAAGTATTCATGCACGGTGGATTTTCATGACCTATATTGGCTAATGGTAAAATATGTTAAACAGTTTTTACAAGATAAACATAAGGCTTTTCAAACTATAAAACCAGTTTTACTAAGACTTAACCGGGTTATTCAGGACTTAGTTTCTTCCGCTGTTATATGCTTATATGCTTATATTATTCATGTTTTATTGTACATCCGTGCACTGAGCGTTTTGCTCAACCGTTACTTTCCTTTCCATGTCCCAAAACGACAGGTACCCAAAGACAGACTCGAGCATTCTAGAGGACATGCATAGGATGGAAGCTGCCATAGACTTCTTCTCCTTTTTCCTTCGTATACTTATGCTTGTTTAGTCTTTCATTCATTTCATTTACTTTATTATGTTTTGGGCTTATGTTTGGGAACCGATGTTTGATTTCGGTTTTCCCTATGGTCGTGTATGTTTTACTACATATTACCTTGCATGCTTTGATGACACGTCATAATCACGCATGACATTCCATTTATCAAAATGGGGTGTTACACATCTACTCCATCACCACCTACTATATCCCCTACTTCACCATTGCTTGTAGTACCTGCATCTCCTCCTAGGGAGATGGATCAGGTTGTACCATCCTTACCACCATTGCCACCACCTTCGGCACATCACCCTTACCCCACCAGCACTCTGCCATCTCGCAAGAGGAGGCGTGATTTCATTCCTGACTCGACATTCGAGGTAGGAGAGGGATCTGGAGCTGGTCAGCCCAGCCTTGGCGTCCTGTGGGCACAGGTCGACGCACTTAAGGCTCGCCAGGCGCATGACACCGCTCTCATTCATGCCCTATTACAGGCGGACCAGTAGGGTCGCGCCTTACTTCAGGAGAGGTATAGATCTCTCTATTGGGTTGTGGCCAGTGAGTCACACACCACGCGGAGTTCTCTGGGTATGACCCAGGGAACTATGCATTGGTTACTGGATGAGGTTTCTTACCTCCGCTGCCGGTTAGCTACACTTGAGGGGTCACTCATACGAGACCCAGGCTGCTATCCTCACCCAGGATGAGACCTTTCGGACGTTCATAGACCTAGCAGACCTCCGTCATCAGGGACTCACTACTGAGAAAGACCACCTACGGAGAGTCGATGCAGCACGTCAGCACCAGTTGCTAGAGACTATGAGATTCTCCAGCGAGACTAGGAGGCCGATGATTCGTATGCAGGATGATCGTGCACCTACACCACCAGCCGGACCATCTGCACCCGCAGACAGCCATACTAGTGTAGGCTAGATTTTAGTGTACATCATGACAAGCATTGAGTTGCATCTCAGCTCGCATGATTTAGATCTTTTGTACTTGTATTTCCATTTCAGTTGTATCTATGTCGTAGCACCTAACCTTAGTAAGAAGGTTATCTTTTGTAGTATTACAAACATTTGTACCACTATCTCAGACAGGATGGTTGTATCTCTGTCTTAGATCGGTTGTATTGTATTATATTGATGTTCACCGGTACTGATATATCATCCTTTACTTGTTTGTTTGAATTTGTATTATTATGAAATCTTGACAGGTTATCTAATTTGTTGTGATTCTATGCATACCCATTTTATGCAGCTTAATATTATAATTCTACTAACCAACTGATAAATCTCATCTTTGTGTGTGATAGAACAATGGCACAAAGAGTCACTCGACAGAACACTAACGCTTCTCCTTCAACGACCGTTTTAGAAGCACAACTCAGAGTGCTTATCGGTCAAGGCATTGCTGATGCCCTAGCCGCCAGGGAAACACACCCCAGCGGGAACCATTGTGACAGTCAAAACTCGAATGCTAGAGATCGAGTTGCCAGAGGATGTACCTATCCCGACTTCCTGAAATGCAAGCCCAGTTACTTCAAGGGCAAGGAAGGGGTAATAGGACTCATGCAATGGTTCGAAAGGACCGAGACAGTATTCCGCATTAGTGATTACACCGGGGAGAACAAGGTGAAATTTTCCACCTGTACTCTCTTGGAACATGCTCTCAGCTAGTGGAACTCCCTAGTTGCTACTCTTGGACATGATGAAGCCTATGGAATGACATGGAATGCATTTAAGGAAAGACTTACCACGAAATACTATCCTCAAGGCGAAATCAAGAAGTTAGAGATTGACTTTTGGAACCTCAAATGCTTGAACCATGACATCACGACTTACAACCAGAGATTTCAGGAGCTAACTTTGATGTGTACTCGGATGTTGACGTGAAGGACAAGATAGAGAAGTATATCAGTGGACTTCCAGATTCTGTGCACGACAGTGTACTCGCATCCCGACCCACTACAGTCGAGGGTGCCATAGAGTTTACCACAGAGCTGATGAACAAACGGGGACGTGATCATGTGATTAGGCAGACTGAGTACAAGAGGAAGGTTGAGGAAAACTACCATGGTTACAATCAGGCCCAGCCACCAAAGAAGCAAAACTTGGGCCAGATCTGTAGTGTTGTTTCCTCAGCACCACCACCATATGCAGGCAACAAGCCAAAGTGAACCAAGTGCTATTTCCATCATTTCTCTACTGTTGAATGCCGAAGGCCCGAACAGGGCAACTCTTATGTTCCAGCCATCAGGAACAACTCCAGCACCAACTACAAGCCCCGCAATGGCAACAGTCAGAACTTTTGTAGAAATGGACAACAGGGAAACCGCCAGCACACTAGCGGCGGTAACACAACCCGTAGGGAAATTCGTTGCTATGGTTGTGGAGAGATCGGACACATCAGCCCTGATTACCCAAAGCGAGCAGTTAGGAACGAGAGCAAAGGAGGAGCACCATCCAGAGTCTATGTGATAGGAGACGCCAAGACCCACCCAGACTCCAATGTGGTTACTGGTACGTTCCTTCTAAACAATTGCTATGAAAATATATAGTTTGATACGGGAGCAGATAGGAGTTTTATATCCACATAGTTTAGTAGCTTACTAGACATCACACCTACACCGTTAGACGACTGTTACAGAGTCGAATTAGCAGACGGTAAGATCATTGAAACTAACACTATTTTAAGAGGCTGTACCTTAAACCTTTTAAATCATCCGTTCGATATCCAGTTAATACCTGTAATTTTGGGTAGTTTCGACGTCATTATTGGTATGGACTGGTTAGCTAAATATCACGCGACCATTGTATGCGACCAAAAGCTAGTCCGTATACCATGGGGAAAAGAAAACCTAATCGTTCGAGGAGAAGGAAACTCAGATAGAACTGACACCAGATTGAGTGTTATCTCCTGCACTAAAGTCCAGAAATACATACTAAAAGGATGCCCTATCTTTTTAGCACATATTTCAAAAACCGACAAGGAAGAGGAACCAGAGAAGAAACAAATCAAGGACGTGCCAATTATCCGTGATTATCCTGAAGTTTTTCCAGACGACTTACCTGGTTTGCCTCCGACTCGTCAAGTGGAATTCCAAATTGACTTGATACCAGGAGCTGCACCTGTAGCTAAAGCACCATACCGATTAGCACCAACCGAGATGAAAGAACTCGCAGAACAACTTCAAGAACTGTCAGACAAAGGTTTTATCAGACCCAGTTCCTCACCTTGGGGAGCTCCAGTACTCTTTGTCAAAAAGAAAGACGGATCTTTCCGTATGTGTATCGATTACAGAGAACTGAATAAGCTAACTGTGAAAAATCGTTACCCACTACCACGAATCGACGACTTATGGATCAAGTGTATACTCCAAGATCTACCTACGATCAGGGTATCACCAGTTGAGGGTCAGAGAAGAGGACATACCGAAAACAGCTTTTAGAACTCGTTACGGTTATTATGAATTTCAAGTCATGCCATTTGGCCTGACTAACGCTCCAGCCATATTCATGGACCTCATGAACCGAGTGTGTAGACCCTATCTAAATAAGTTCGTGATCGTGTTTATCGACGACATACTCATCTATTCCAAGAACGAGCAAGAGCACGGAGAACATCTTGCTCAAGTACTAAAAGTACTTAAGGAAGAGAAGCTGTACGCAAAATTCTCGAAGTGCGACTTTTGGATTCCTAAAGTTCACTTTCTCGGTCATGTGATCGATGACAAGGGAATTCAAGTAGATCCCGCAAAAGTTAAATCCGTGAAGGATTGGGCATCACCCACTTCACCAAAGGAGATTCGCCAATTTTTAGGCCTTGCCGGTTACTACCGGAGATTCATAGAGGGATTCTCTAAGATAGCTAAATCTATGACAAAGCTTACTCAGAAAGGCGTAAAATTCGATTGGGGAGAAAAAGAAGAGGCCGCATTCCAAACCATTAAGCAGAAATTGTGTAGTGCACCCATTTTAGCTTTACCAGAAGGCAACGAAGACTTCGTCGTCTACTGTGATGCCTCACACAAAGGCTTAGGAGCTGTCTTGATGCATAGACAGAAAGTGATTGCCTATGCTTCAAGGCAATTGAAGAAAAACGAGCAAAATTACTCTACCCATGATCTAGAGCTTGGATCTGTAGTTTTTGCTCTGAAAATTTGGAGACACTACCTGTATAGAACGAAGTGCACAGTGCATGCTGATCACAAGAGTTTGCAACATATCCTAGACCAGAAGGAGCTAAACATGAGGCAACGTCGTTGGATAGAATTGCTCAGTGACTACGACTGCGACATCAAATACCACCCAGGTAAAGCCAACGTAGTTGCGGATGCTCTAAGTCGAAAGGGAACTGATCCTCCCATGAGAGTTCGAGCCCTGGTCATGACCATTAGCTTGGACCTACCCAAGCAAATACTAGAGGCTCAACTCCAAGCACAGAAACCTGAAAACATCGGAAGAGAAGACATAGGAGGAATGCTTAGGACTGACCTAAGCAAGGAGAATCTGGAAGCTAAAGCATATGGAACGTTATGTTTACACGGAAGAAGTTGGTTACCATGCTACGAAGACTTGAGAAACGTGATCATGCACGAATCTCATAAGTCTAAGTACTCTATACATCCCCGATCTGAAAAGACGTATCAGGACGTGAAGAAATTATATTGGTGGCCAAACATGAAAGCAGGCATTGCCACATACGTGAAGAAATGTCTGACTTGTGCTAGAGTAAAGACAGAACATCAGAGGCCATCCGGTTTGTTAGTCCAACCTGAAATACCTAAATGGAAATGGGACAACATCACCATGGACTTCATTACCAAACTCCCTATTTCATCTCACGGTTACGATACAATCTGGGTAATCATCGATCGACTCACAAAATCCGCTCACTTCCTGCCCATCAGAGAGAATGACTCACTAAACAAGTTAGCTAAGTTGTACCTAAAGGAGGTAGTGACTAGACACGACATACCAGTCTCAATCATTTGTGATCGAGATGGTAGATTTACGTCAAACTTTTGGAGAGCCTTCCAACGAAGTTTAGGAACAAACTTAGACATGAGCACCGCATACCACCCGCAGACTGACGGTTAGAGTGAACGAACAATCCAAACCCTAGAAGACATGCTGAGAGCATGTGTGATCGACTTTGGAAAAGGATGGGTCGAACATATACCATTAGTTGAATTCTCCTACAACAACAGCTACCATGCCAGTATTAAAGCAACACCATTTGAGGCCCTGTATGGCCGTAAGTGTAGATCACCAGTGTGCTGGGCAGAGGTGGGGGAATTTTAACTGACTGGACCCTAACTAATTCAAGAGACGACAGAGAAGATCACCCTCATCAGGCAGCGAATTCAGGCTGCCCAAAATAGACAGAAGAGCTATGTAGACAGGAAACGGAAGCCTATGGAATTTGAGGTAGGTAACCGTGTTATGCTGAAAGTATCACCTTAGAAGGGCGTCGTCCGATTTGGGAAACGTGGGAAACAAAATCCACGTTATGTGGGACCCTTCAAGGTGATTGCCAGAATAGGTGAAGTCGCCTATCGTCTAGAGTGGCCCCAACAGCTGAGCCGGGTACACTCTACATTCCATGTCTCAAACTTGAAGAAGTGCTACGCGGATGAGCCGCTAGCCATGCCATTGGAGGGAGTCCACTTCGATGACAAACTCCAATTCATAGAAGAACTGGTGGAAGTCATGGAGAGAGTAGTCAAGAAGCTAAAGCGAAGCCAAATCCCATTAGTTAAGATACGATGGAACTCTAGGAAAGGTCCTGAGTTCACATGGGAACGTGAGGACTCATTTAGAGCTAAGTACCCACACCTGTTCACCTAAGCAGTGACGTCATCTTAAGCTTTGAGGACAAAGCTAAAATAACGGGTTAATGCTGTAAAACCTGTAAATTTAGGTTTTGACTATATCATCATTGTATACGTCACTTTATGATATCTAAATAAATAGTACCACCTTTGCATGAGACCTCTTGAGGAATCATATGCATCATACACAACATACATTATTTTAATCATCAAAACATGAGGACATTTAAACCTCATATCATACATTGTGATTCTCATCACTTAAGCACAAGGATAGTCACACTTGGATGACTACATTTTATAAACATGCAGAACTTTAACCAGTCACTCCTTTCTGAACATTTTAGACACTTAAACATACACTCATAAGCATTCATCACATTTGTTCATACATCCAAACTCATGATCACAATTAATACGCAATTACTTAAGTGTAAATTCTTAAGCTTTAAATATATTAATGTATATATATTTTTCCTCACACTATAATTGACTTTACATTACGACACCAACTATTTTATACTTAAACATTACCTTTGACCATTTCTACCTTTAAAAACTAAGTTGTCATACTTTTAATGTAATAAAATCTTTTCTCATCTAAAAATGACCATACTTTCACCAAGGGTCCCAAACTTAACCAAAATTAACCTAGACTTATACATGCTCACACAATATAATACCTATACTCCTAGTGACTATACCTAGACACAAAATTAAACATAAAAATACCCTAGACTAATTTATGGCCGAATATATATATACACGTAACATTTAAATACCAAAAACCCTTGCCATGTCCAACCTTGACTTTTAGACTTACAAACTAGTTATTAAAGTGTTACACTATGTAAAACACTTCCTTTCCCTTGACTAGACCCAATACCACCGGTTTTAACTTAATACCATGAGACTATGTACAATTTTGGCAATTAAAACATGTACTAGACTTTACTATACACATACCACAAGACCAAGCCACCTAGCCTACCCATTTGCACCCTTAGATGTGTGATAAGCCACCACCATACACCAAAGTCTTTTGTACAACTCCTACATTTAAGTTAAACACTATGCACATCCCTTTTGTTCCCTTGGAAGACATACATGCGACGCCTTATAGTAATAAGCAAGGACCATGTACTCTAGCTTGCATTTAAAACATGTACTACCATTGTACACTCTCAATATCCTTATATCTAGCCCATTTCTCTTTCTTGCCATGGCATACCCCAAGCCACAACACAAATTCATACTCCAAGATATTTAGCAAGCCTTACATACTCTTCTCTTACCATATTTGGTTATCCCTCTCAAACAAAACGCCTAGATATCTCAAGCATTTACTCCAACTAGTTCTTAGTCCTCTCAAAGCATTTAGAGCTCCTCATTCAAGATATTTCACATTTAAGACGAATCCAAGACCCTTCAAGTAGAACCCGACGTCTAGAATCATCAAGCCATTTTCGTCATCCCATTTTCTTGAAAACAAGTAAGTTTAAACCTCCTTTAAGCTTTTCCTTACTTATTTCATGTTTCATGCATATACATGTTATGAAAATGAAGTTTAAGATGCATGCACACGTTAAAGTCTTATGAACAAACCCTAAATCAACCTATAAGCCCACGGCTTATATGAAGTTTATGGGTGTTCTTGCCTTATAACCTTAAAAACGTGTACATGTAAGCTTATGTAACTTATTTAAGCCTAGTATAATCACTTGCCTTGAAATGTGTTATAAACTTAATATAAGCCGAAACCATTAACCTCATATAAGCTCATAAGACCTAAATATAAGCCAAGGACTAAACTTACTTAAGCTATGTTATTTAAGCTGAAATATGAAACCCTAAAAAGCTTTTATAAGCCAAGACCTAACATTAGCTTATTTAAGCCCACTAATAAAATAAGCCGTAGCTAAGTAAGCCCATAAGTCATTAAGCACTGAGTTTGATATAAGCCCTAGGATTATAAAACATAAGCCGAAACATATAAGCTAAATATAAGCCTTAAATAAGCCCATTGAATATAATCCTAACTTATTTTAGGAGTAAGTAAAATTAATAAAAGCTCATAGTAATACTTGGCCCATTTAGTAAAACCAAAGTTACTAGTTACTTATTTAATTTACCTAGTGAAATTATATAAGCCTATTAGGCCCATATTAAATAAGCTGAGACCCAAAATGGGCTAGTCAAGCCCATTTACTAAAATGTGGAGACTTTTTGGGCCACGTTTGACAATTGGTGAAAGTTAGGTCTAAATTCATAAATTAATAAAACTTATATAATTATTTTGTGACTTTTTGTAAGTACAAGGGCCAAACGTGTAAGTTTCCAAAGTATAGGGGGGACGGTTATTCAAACTGTGGGTTGTATGAAACCACAAGGAACATAGTTTCCAAAAACCTAAACTAAAATGAGCCTTAATTGTTTTATAAACAAACCGAGACCTTGAGGGGTCATTTTTGCCATTTGTGTAAAGATTTACAAGCCCTAATCTTATTTAATTAATATCCGAAACTTAAAGGGCTATTCCTGCCACTTTTGAAACTTAACTCGAACCCTAGAAACTCTATAAAATATTTTCGTGACTTAAAGGACTATTTGTGTCAACTTGGAAACGTGAAACAAGCCCTAACCCTTATAATATTTAATTCCGAGACTTAGGGGGGTGTTTTGTCATTTCCCCAAAGTTTTACAAGCCCTAGGGGCGTTTTTATAAATAAACTAACTAACGAGGATTAACGGCGCAATAAACTTAACGAATGAAACCTTAAAGGCTATTTTTGTAAACTATCATATTTACAAGGGTTTACTAGTACTTGTTTTAAAATAATTAAAAGTATTAATAAAATACTTAATTAAATTTAGTTATTGGAATAATTAAATAAATTATTAAGTTTATTTACGAGACTTTATAAACTGACGAATCCCGTTAATTATATTTTTGAGACTTAAGAAAATAATATAATATTGCCTTACGGTTTATTTAATTAAAATCCATTTATTTAAATTATTCCCGTTTACTAAGTCAACTTATATATTTTTAGACACTAAAAATATACGTTTATCACAACCCTTTATAAGTATAAACATTTAGACAATCGTTATAACATATTAATTTGTGATCACGCATTCTTTAAAAATCATACATCCATCATTTATTTTTAATTATGCATTTTCTAAGGCACTTAAAATTACTTAGGTAATTACTCCGGTTCGTGATCATATTGTGCCAGTTTGTTCAGTGACATCATCATCATCACATCATTACCACTAAGGTGAGTTCATGGCCCCATCTTTACTGTTTTATAACTGGGGGAGAAAACATACAAAAACTATATTTATTATAATATGCAAAACATGCGCTGACAACAACAACAGCTTATTGCCTATTGTCTGCCCCATACTCGTGGGCTGTAATAGTTAATAGTGTAGCGTGAAATGTGTGAATAGATCTATTTGGGTATTGACAATACCCGGCTTGCATGACTTGCTATCACGAAACGCTTAGGCCAAGCAACAGGTTTACATCATTGTCGGACTGAGGGAACAACATCGGGACAGATCCAAATGGGCGTACCGAACAACTTATCTTGTCTAGCTTCTATTACAGGGCAATAGGAACTATTATAGTATGTAGCTTAGTGCTCTACTATCCTTGTGGTGTTTTGGCATATTATTAACTTATTATTTAATTAAACCTGTGAATTCACCAACTTCGTGTTGACCCCCACATTTTACTTTATAGGTTTTCTCAGGAAAATAAAGCAGGTTCATGTATTGGATTTCAGCATTTTAGGAGCATCATGTCTACCATTGGGCTGAGATATTTACTTCAGTTTTTAATAATAAATGTGGTTTACAAACAAGATACTAAGTGTGTACAACTAATTCATGTAATTTGTATTAAATGACTTTTATGATCATTGCTCTATATACTATGTGCCATCGATCCACCCAAGTAACACCCCAATTACTATTCCGTTGCATTTGACCAACTTAGGGGTGTTACATTTCTCTATCATTTCTCGTCCTCATTTAAGAGACTTAGCCTAATATAAAGTTAAGGAATCGAAGCTAAGTGCTCAACACGCACGGTCGAGTCAAAAATTACTCTTATTCTCGCCATCGGAAAATCTACATTCGTGTCTTCAAACACTTATAAAACATGAGATTTTTTTAAATTTGGCCATTTTTAGCCTTATCTTGCAACAAAACGATAAACAAAAAGATAAACTTAGGAAAGCGTGAAGGTTTGGCAAGGCAAGTATATATTCACCCCCCCCCCCCATACTAAAGTTAAACATTATCCTCAATGTTTCGAGTCTAAGGGTGCAAACACCCCCATACTAGAGACGTATTCGAATGCTTAATCTAGAATGGAAAGGGTGTAACCGTTAAATTAATATCCGTTTATGAAGCGTGCTAAAAACCTAAGGTTAGAACATATAAGGATATATCATGGATATTGAGAAATTCTTCAAAGCAAACGATCGAGTGCTCCCATAAAACGAACACGGGTGGCTCCAATCGTGAAGATCATGATCATCTAAAAACCACAATGCACAAACAACCACGGAACAAAGGTTGGAAGGGCACAAATCCCCTCACATTAAACTAATTAGAAAGCGATAATATGTACATAGATAAGCATGGGACTCCCCCATGAGGCACCTTGTTTGTGATAATCGAGTCAAAAGCTCGACTTGAATCCACATAAATGTGATCATTTAGGGATAATCATGGTATGGTCAATTTTTGATGGGGCTTACATGATAAACAAGGCCCAAAAGCAACTGGTATTAAGGACTAAGTCCTTTGATGATGCAAAATACCGGGATCGAAGATGGCCTCCTCGTTTTCATTGGATAAACAAACCAACGCCACTTCAACACGTGCCAAAAACTCAAAGAGTTTGAAGCAAAGAGATGAGAAGTAGAAGGGTGAGACAAATGGTAAGATAAACTTTTGAGCTACTCGAGGTAGACTCACACCAATCAAATGAAAGTATTTTCCATTTATTGCATCGGTGGAATACCGAGATTTCTTTTTATAAGCAATTTCGGGATCAAATATCTCGCCCTCGGTGGAGAAAAGGGAGGGAACATAAGGGGCTTCCCCTACACTAGATCCACACAAAGCATCGTCAAAAGGAGTAGACGAGCTTGTAGTACTCAAACACGAGGTGATGACGGAGTTAGAATTGTAGAAAAATCTTTTAAATCCAATTCAAATATTTTTCCTTTTTCATCTTTTGAAACTCCTTATGAAAACCGGCTTTGATTATGTCAAAAATATTTGGTGTTTCTAAGACGATGTTAGGCACACTAAAAATTCTCACATTTAAGTTGCGTTTTTTTGGTGGTGGTAAGTTCTCAAAACGTTTATCAATAAAGAACACCGCCCCCTCGACGTCAACATATTCATCATCCGAAGAATCTTCCGTGATTGAAGACGTAGGTTCAACACTCTTAACCTCCACCGACAGGGGGGATGGAAAATCGTTTTTATCGACAACTCCTAAAACTCTTTTTGAAAATCCTTTGCAAATGTTTTTGATTGAATCAACATGGTTCAAAGACGTGATAGAATAAACATGAGAGAGCGTAGAGTTTTGAATTGCATTTATGACGAGTTCCTCCTCATTGAAACGTAGAGTGATTTTCCTAGCATGAACGTCAATAAGTGCTCTCAACGTATCCAAAAATGATCGACCTAAAGTTAGAGGAACTTTAGGATCGATGGGAATGTTTACAACGATAAAGTCCACGGGATAGTAAAACTTTTCAACTTTCACAAATACGTCTTCGGCTACTCCACAAGCTAGAACCGTAGAATGATCGGCCATCTCGATTGACATTCTTGAAGGAGTGAGAGTAGGAAGATTGAGCGACTTAAAAATCTCAAGAGGCATCAAATTTATACTAGCACCAAGATCGGCCAAGGCGTAGCATTCTTCCATATCTTGGATAGCACATGGGATTAAAAATTTACCGGGATCACCGACTTTTTGAGGTATGCGGCTAAGAAAAACCGATGAACAACTAGACGATTTTTTCAATTTCTCTTTGTTATTCAACATACTTTTGAAGTTTGCGGAAAATCGAGGCATCATGACCAAAGCGTCGGCAAAACTTATGTTAAAATGCAAGTCACAAAAAATTTTCATAAAAAGTTCAAATTGATAATCGTTACGTTCTTGTGCTTTTTCCTTGTTTCGTCTTGATGGGTAAGGTAAGGGTGGTGTGGGTTGGGGCATAGGCATCGGCCTTGGAATATCGGGTTCCACTATTGGTATTGGTTCAACCGTAGGTGTGGTTTGAGCGGCACTTTGTGGGATTGGGATATGCTCCTTTTCGACCACCACCTCAGGCTCTTTCTCTATTTCCTTCTCCGTAGAAGTACTTGGACGAGAAATGGGTTCTTTGAAAGTTTTACCACTACGAGTAGTAATAACCTTCAATTCTACTTTCGGGTTTACAATGGTATCACTAGGAAGACCACCCGAAGAAGAGGGTTTACACATGATAGCTTCAAACATTTTTCCCATTCGATCTTCAAATTTTGATTGCCTAGCATCCGCTTTTAACAACTCTTGCTTAATCTCATGTTGACCTTGCTCCATTTTTTGTTGATTTTGTTGGAGACGTTGAACATTTTCTTCCATTTTATTAGCATGAGTTTTCAATTCATTAGCAAGTTCGTTTTTAAGCTCGTTTTTCAACTCGGATCTTAAGCTAATCATCTCACGTTGCATGTTATCAAACTTAGCATCATTTGCTTTTGCATAATCCAAAAATTCTCCATTTAAATTTGTAGTGTGAGCATTTTGAAAACCTTGTGTAGTAGTTTGAAAATCACGGTTTTGGTTTTGATTTGAAGTTTGCCCATTTCAACTTTGGTAATTAGTCTTATTTTAGTTACGTTGATTGCCTTGATAACCACCATTGTTGTTTTGATAGTTGTTAACATTTTGATTTTGTGGAGCTTGATTTGGGCGGGAACCTTGGCCGTTTTGGTTATAAGTTCCCGTTGCTACATAAGCACTCGAAGTGTTACCATCCGCGGTAATGCACTAGGAAAAATCATGAGCTCCACCACACGAAATAAAACTCTTTCCAACCGCTTTAACCGATGCGGAATTCAAAGCATCTTGTGCTTTCCAATGTGTCATAAGCGTCGAAAACCTATTAAAAAACCGATTTTCCTCATTTGCTTCATCTTGCAAGGCACTCATGTTACGAGACGACGATGACGAACCCATAGTGGCAACAGTCGGTGTGTTACGAGGGTTGTAAACCTTAGACCTATTCTCAATTATTTTCAAAGCCTCATCGGTTGTTTTGCACAAAAATTACCACCCGCGACGACATTTAAATAATCTCGTTCATGATCATTAAGCCCATTATAAAAAGTGTCAATTTGATGCAATTCGGAAAAATCATGGTGTGGAGATTCATGTAACATTTCTTTAAATCTTTCCCAAGCCATAGAAAAACTCTCATTAGACTTTTGAGTAAGTCGTGAAATCTCGTTTTTCAAATGTGTTGTTTTAGATGGTGGAAAAAATTGATTCACAAACTTAGAAACGAGATCACCCCACGTCAAAATCGAATTTGGGGGTTCTTTCTCGAGCCATATCTTGGCGGGTCCATCTAACGAGTATGGAAACAACATCATCTTAATGGCATCATGGGGTACATCCTTAAACTTGCTAGTCGCTGTGAGACGATTGAATTGCCTAATGTGATAATGTGGGTTGTCTTTTTCGTGTCCGCGAAACTTGTTTTCTTGAAGCATAGACATTAAACCCGTCTTGATCTCGAAGTTCTCCGCAAGAATTGCGGGAATCACAATGGCCTCTCCAAAACCCTTGGTGAGTGCTTGAAGCAACTCCATCATAGTACGATTAGCCATGGTGGCTTCTTGTTCTATAATAGGTTCCTCACTTGGAGACTCTTCACTAGAAGGTGTTGGTGTGTTTTCCTTTCGATTACGACGTTTACGTGCACGTCTTGCTTTATTACGAGTTTGCATAAACGTCACGTACAATGTAGGGATGAGCAAAGAAGATTCTTTTTGGTGTTTTTGACTTTTTCAATTGTTTTTGTGGTTTTTGATTGTTTTTACTTTTTTGGATTTTGTGATGTATTACGTAGACAAAAATCTACAAATCTCTCCTCAAATCAAATCTCTCGATTAAAGGAGCCTCAAGGAAGGAAAATGATCACGTGAAGTGAACGCCTTCGATGACTTTAGAACGTTGGTGGAACACCAAAACGTTCAAGAGGGTTTAATCAATTGAACCCAACAAAAATATATATGATATGTAGATAATACTTTGGTTGGCAAACCCTCGATTAGCCCTTTTATCTAGACACGCACAAGCAAGCGAAGAAACGAGGCGGCGCGAAGCACTTAAAAGCCTTTTTTTAGGGTGTATTTTATAACACCCGCCTTATACCCACCTTATAGTTTGTGTTTTTCAAAATTAAGCCGAAAGTAATTATCTATTTTGCCTTTTTTCTTTGTTTGAGATTCGAATACAATGATCGAGTGATGAAATCCCGAATCAAGGTTGTGTTTTCACACTATTGGAGTACTTGTGAATTTAATGTTTTACGTATACAATATATTAATAAAATTCACACAAAAAACGAAAAACCGATAATACGTATGATTAGAGTGCTAATCACACAAATAGTTATTATGGCTAATATAAAAACAGAATTTGTTCAAATCAAAACACAACACGCCTCCCCGACAGCGGCGCCAAAATGATTGTAGTGGTTTTACACACCTTTGCCTTAGGAAAAACAAAAGGCGTAAAAGCGGCAAGTATTAAGTGTTGATTTAGGAAAATCAAGCACTAATAACCCTTAAAAGTGAAAGTTAGTTTCCCAAGGAGGCTAGTGTGTTGTGTTAAAGACTTGATTAATGTTTGTGATTATGATTATGAGAAAAGAAAAGTGAAAAGGATGACGGTTACGATTCTAAATTAAACTAAGACGAAAGTCGTACACGTAAAACCGTAAAAAGTGACTAAATTTGAAAATTAACCTAAAAAAATTGCAATAAATCCTAAAAAATGTAATTAGAGTTTACAAAAAATCAAAAATCACCCAAACCTTTTATTTAATTAAATATTAATTTTTTAATTCTAATTAAAGCAAAAAAATCAATTTAATTAACAAAAAGCTCAAAATGGGATTTTTCACTTTGTAAACCTCTAAAATAACTTAAATAAATTTGTAGAAACTAGAAGGGGGGGTGAATAGTTTCTTATATTTACTTGTTAAAATGTGGTTTCCAAAAATCCTTTTTCAAAAACTTAGGCTTGAGGAAATATGTGAAATCTTCTTATGCACAATATGAACAATAGTGTAACTAAACTAATACTAACAAAAATATATCCACAAAGAATAAAGAATGATAGTGTAACTAAGCTAATACTAACAAATGTATATGCATAAATAATAAAGAATGTAAAGAGTTAAGGGTAAAGAAAGATCAAACCGAACACCAAGGATTTATAGTGGTTCGGCAACGAAGCTCACTCCTCGTTCCTACTCCACTCCTCGAGTACTCCTTACTCGAGAGTTCACTACACAACAAGCTCCTTATGGTGGAGAAAACCGTACACGTCGCTTAACCAATTTCTGACTCTAAGCTAAAAGTCGAGCCTTAATCGTAGCTAGGACCAATCTACACAACTATACTTAGTACATACACAACTTCTAAATAGACACAACTACTTGGATCTTCACAACTATGACAAAACTACAAATGTATAAAATTAGATCTTCAATGGATCTTTGGTGGTGGACTCAACACTTCACAAGGATAGTGTTCTTCTCTTTGTACTTGGAGAGGAAAGGATGGAAGAACAAGATTCACTTCTGAAATAAGTAATAATCAAACAAATGATCAAAGATTTGAGTGATTAAAGAAGGGGTTTGAATCTAGAAATAAATGTGCAAAAGAGGTGAGATGAAAAGCTGAGAATGGTCCACTATTTATAGGACAAAGGAGCCAACGGATAGTTCTGCCCGCGGTACCTTATCTTAGCCCGCGGTACCTTATCGATAAGGTACCGCCTAGGTGCTAAGGTACCGCCAGACTAGACTCCGCTCCTTTTTGTCCTTTAGTGGTGGAGGTCTTATCTGGATATAAAAAATATCCTGAAAGGATATTCTTAACCAAATAAGAATATGCCATTTTCAAATTTCAAATAATTAATTTAATAAAACATTTTCTTAAAAAGAAAGTTTAATAAAAACTTGTCACACTTAATAAAAAGTGAGTTTTAAGAAAAGATTAAATCACTTGATCACTTGATTAAGGTTAGTACTTGTTTATCCATACCTTAAGTGAAAATGGGTAAAATGAAAAATACTTGAACTCAAGAATTCGTTTTTCGTTGTTTTCGTAAATGCTTGTTTTTACATATTGTCGTAATCAAAACAAGGCGAGACCGAAAAATGCAAGTAATGTTTTTAGGCATTTATTGCATTAACAATCTCCCCCTTTTTGATTCCGACAATACATAAACTCAATCACACAAAAAACAAGATTTTCGAAGACGAGTTTATTCATTTCTCCCCCTTTGTCGAAGCAAAAAGGTTGCACAAGTCGGTGTTTGAAGAAACGGACTTCGCAAAGACTCCCCCTTGGTGCTTACTCCCCCTAGCTTGGGGCACTGAGGAATCGAGATATGGTGACAAGCTACATAGAAGGGTTAGTTGAACAAAAGAAACAACCAACAATATATAGCAATAGGTCACATAAAAAAAATAAAAGAGAAGAAAACACAAAGACAAAGATCCAAGATAGGTTACTAAAAGGACATCATACAAAGAAGTATGGAAAAAGGAACAAGCCAAAAGCATAAATCTTATCCTAGTTATTCTATAATTCTAAGATTTGCTTGAATTTGGTGTCTTGTGGATAAGCAACCAATGCTTATATGAAAGACAAGGTAATAGCAGAGGGTGGTGGTGGTGGCTTGTTGGAGATCTCATAATCAAAGTGAAGAGAAGGCTTGATTAAGAGACTCTTGATGTAGCTCAACTCCTCATAGATGTGTGCCATAGCAAGGTGTTGATATTGACAACATTGACAATATGTTCCATGATGCATGACATTATCATGACAAGGAGGAAGAACACTAAAGGGTGGTGGTGGAAGAAAAGATGTCCCACAATCAACATTCTTGGTAGGAGACATGTGATTAAGAGTGTTATTGGGTGGGTTTGGATTGAAAGCAATTGGAGAAAATGGAGGAGATTCAAGGCTTTCATTGGGAGAATAAGACATTTTGGATGTGAAGTAATGCAAAATGCTTATGGTTTAAATAGGGAAGGCTTAGGGTATTTTTGGGGTGGTCAAAGGGTTTGAAATAAAGATTCTCAAAAATGTTGGAGCAAATCTGGAGTTTCAGACAAAAACCCGAAAAAGGAAGGCACTGTAGGCGGTTCCTTATCTAGGGTGGCGGTACCTTATCAATAAGGTACCGCGGTTCACATATGGAACCGCCTGCAGAAGCAGGGTTTGGTGTTTGGAGGAAGATTTTTCAGCAAATCTTATTTTTCAAGTCTAACTTATAATAGAGATATGCTTAAAAGCAAAGATAGACAAAGAAAACATATGCAAACTTACCAAATAGAGATTTGACCAAAATACATGGATTAAAAAAAATCGATGTAGGAGGTGTGTAAGACAGGACCTTAAGTCATGACACAATGATCCTCCATGATTCTATCTTGTTCTTGCTATGTTTGAGAGAATCATACATATGAATTATGTAAGCTCTAGATTAATAGCGAGAATCTATGAAAAATCGTTTTAAGATTGAATTAACAATGTCAAACGAATTTCTCAACCATTTTCGAAAGAGACTTTGAGAATTTTGAAAAAGATAGGAGAAGATTTTTCAAAAGGAGTTTAAAAGACTCAAAGACTCAAAGTGATAAACTATAACAAGAAGGAAATCAAGGAAGATGTTCCATTAATCCTAGACCTAGACGCAAGTAATTAAAAGGTTCCCTCTTAAGTGGCTTAGTGAAGATATCGGCTAAGTTGTCCTCGGAGGGCACCTTTTCAATAGAAATGTTCCCCTTTTGAACATTATCCCTAAAGAAATGGTGTCTAATTTCTATGTGTTTGGTTCGCGAATGTTGCACGGGATTCTTGCTTAGGTCTATAGCGCCTTTATTATCGCACATGATGGGAACATCATCAAGAGAAATCCCGTAATCAACAAGCGCTTGCTTCATCCATAGAGCTTGTTGGCATGCTTTTCCGGCACTCACATACTCGGCTTCCGTGGTGGATATTGCAAGAGCGGTTTGTTTCTTGGAGAACCAAGAAGTTAAACAACAACCCATGAAGGTACAAACTCCACTAGTGCTTTTCCGGTCCACATAGTCTCCCGCATGATCCGAGTCCGCGTAGACAATGGTTTCTACGCCGGTCCCTTTAGGATACCATAATCCTAAATTTATAGTGCCTTTAATGTATCGGAAGATACGCTTAACCGCTTCAAGGTGAGAGGTTTTGGGATCCTCTGGGAAGCGAGCACAAAGGCAAACACTAAACATGATATCCGGTCGACTTGCCGTTAGGTACAACAAACTACCAATCATACCTCTATATTTGGTGTTGTCTACCGACTCACAATCATCATCTACGGTAAGTTTAGTATCTGATATGAGTGTAAATACTCATATCATTTGTATCATAAAACTATGAAATTATGCATGAAATGTATCAAATATGCCTTGTATATGTGTATTTCTTGTTTTCATGTGTGTAGGTACCAAGATCGTAAAAACCGGCAAATATCGACACGTGTTTGAAGATAAAGATCAGTGAAGCCAAAATCTAGCTTGATTTTAGAGGATTTCATCATTTGTCAAGTTTATGGGCCAAGTGGGACCCATAAATGCTTATTGGGCCTGAAAAGTCCAATATTGGTTAAACATTGTAACACGTTTAAAAGCTTGGCCCAAATCCAGGCCCAAATGGAGTGATTAAACGGATGGAGTTTATAAAAGCTTGGCCCAAATCCAGGCCCATGAATTAAATTGGAACGGTTTCAATGTGTTGGGCTTTAGGGTTTAATCAAACGTTTATTAAACGTTACTTCCTCTCACATAATTTTTCACAATAAATAAAACAAAAACGTATCCCACCCACTCGTTTCACACACACCTTTATTTTATTGTCGATACATTCGATGTTCTCTTTCTTCCCCATTTATCTCCTTCCCCAAATAAAACCAGTAACTTTATGTTACTGTTCCAAACCCTAAGTTAATAATTCATCAATTAATCAAGGGGATTTTAATCCCACGTACGATTCACGTAAGGGGGAATTAAATCCCCCAATTTATAGGAAGAGAGGAGATGGTATGCCAAGGATACGTGGCATTTAATTATTGGAGGCAACAGCTCACTCTTCCAAATCCACCAATCAAAAGGCTCAAAAGAAGCACAACTAGCACACACGGATGCCACGTTGGCAATCCGTGTGCTAGTGGTGTTTCCTCAACCATCAGATCAAAAATAAGAGAGAGAATGAACATCCAAGGGCTGAGAAGGAAGAAAAATATACTTTGAAGATTCGGATATTCCCTCATCAGCCTTGGGGATGGCTATAAAACCCTCCCAATTTACTTGTATTTTTTATCCCTTTTCTTACTTTTATTGTTATAATGTTAGTTTATAGCTAGATTTTGTATTTTTATTTCACTGAGTATTGTACTGAAAGTTTGAATTAATAAAAGTTGAGTTTACAGCTTAATTGTTTTCTTAATCGAGATCTACCTTTACTGTTCTGTTTAAAAATTACTGTGCAATTTCTACCTTTACGAATTGATATTATAAATTAAATCATTCATATAATCTTTATTAATAGTTTATGTGAGTGATTTTAAGTAATATTTGGGAATGATTTATCCTAATTGGATAAATTAAAAGTTACTGTACCAATTTAATACTGCTGTTAGTGCTGCTCGAATGATTCGATGGTGTTTGTGGTTCAATTTAAAATGATGGTAACGGTGTGGTTTCGATTCCGGTTCATTAGGTTGCTCAGCGCAAACCTACTTCCCAATGGTTCCATCAAAAGGTTCTAAACCCTTTTAATTTCATGTTATTTACAAGTTTTTATTTAATATTCTGCTTTGACTTTTAGTTTGATTATATCTGTAATTGATAAATGATGTTAGTTTGATAGATAATCTGTTATATTCCTCATGTTTAGCTAAAACTGATTTGATGAGGAAGTTCGATTTATTTTGAGTTTGAATCAGTTTCTTTTTATTTGCAACTTTATTATGATTAATTGTTTGCTATTATAGCTGCTGAATGCTCAACATGCTTATTCTGTTTTTGTTTGAACGATATTGGGCAAACACTGTTCAGTGTAGGATTGAGTGTTGTTCCAAAGATAGTTTTAAACTGCCTGAGTTTATAATGATTTTTGCTTGAGTTAGTTTTTTTAGAAAGTTGTTTAAAATCTGTCTTAATAATCATATTGAGATGTTTTGGTTATAGAGTTTATTAGTAGTTTTGATTGCTTTGCTGCTGTAGAGTACCTAATCTGATTCGAGTGTGTGAGTCGGTTCACTGATCTGTATCTTGTATGCTCATTTTAGAAGATTGTTTGATATCGTTTTGAAATGATGATGTTGTATGTTTTTTTTAGGATTGTAAAACTGCTGAGTTTGGAGTAAATTGTATGCTGATCTGTGGGTTATTTTGATTGCAATCTGTTATTCATCTGTTATATTACTTTGTTTTGCTGAAGCATATTTATTTATAAGTTTTCAGAATCAATTTGTTCTGATTTACCCACTGAACTGATTCCTATCAGTTTAATTCAAATAAACATTGCATAAAGTCACTCCTGTGGCTTTTACTATCTTACAGTCAAAAAGGAAAATAATCTCAAAAATGAGTCCCTTTTGGGGCTCGAACCCTTGACCTCAAGGGTGTGGGCTTAGCGTGCTAACCACCTGAGCTGGTGGTTCTTTTGTGTTTTAATTCAGTCAAACGTAATTCTTATAGCTAGGTGTAACAGAAGTTGTCAGTTTTGAAGTGTATTTAAATACATAGTTTAACTTTAATTTCAATTTAAATCATTTCTTTTATTAGTATTACAAAAAAAAATTAATAAAAATAGAATAAAAAATGTTTGTTTTAACTTTAAAAGTTTTAAAAAGTTTATGTTATTAATTAGATTTTTATAATAGTAGATTTAAATAAAAATAGTTTTTAAATAGATTTGTTTTAAAGTAATTTTTAATAAAGTAAATTTGTTTTTAAAAAAAAGTTTAGTTAGATTCTTAAATAGTTTAATTTTTAAATAGTTTTATATTTTAAGTAATTAATTGTTTTTAGATTTAAGTAATAGCGGGGTTACGATTCATGCACTTTAGGTTAAATTTAAATAGTGTAAAATTGGTAGATTTAATTTCTAGTTTAAAAACCGAAAACCAATTCAAATCAATTGTCCAAATCGAATCAAAACGTCTCAAATTCATAAGATCTTCGTGTACAACGAACTTAAGTCGCCAACATGTTTAAATTGAATTCGTCATTGGTAATATTAGTCTATTACTTTTTCCTAAAGGTAATTTACTAATTTACCCTATAACGTAATCTCAAATTATCACTATACTATCAACGATACATCAAAAATTTTGGCGCCGCTGCCGGGGATCTTGTGTACGATTCGCTTTTGTGGAGATTTGTTGATCGTTGATTTGAAGACCCTTTCCGTCCTCGGAAAGTTTTGTTATTTTTCTATTATATAGTATGTATCGGTTTTCTCGTTTTTTGTGAATAATATATTGTATTACGTAGCACAATAAATTTACATACTTATCAAATAAGGCCTTAGTTGGGATTTCATCACTTAGCTATTGTAGTCGAATCCAAAACAAAAATAAAAGGCAAAATAGATAAATACTAATAAGAAGTTTGAACTCGATTTATACAAACTATAAGGTGGGTATAAGGCGACGTGCTATAAAAGGCCGTCTAAGGAAAAAGGTTTTTAAGTGCTTTGTGCCACCTCGTTACCCCGCTTGCTTGTGCGTATATTGAGAGGGATGACCTATTATTCGTTTGCCGACTCAAGTAGTAATAAATCTTATTTTTGTTGTTTACTTATTGAACCTCGAGACGTTTAGGATTTCACCTATCGTTTCAAAGTCGACCGAGGGTAATTTACTTCCATAGTAGTTATCCTTATTCCTTGTTTTTTATCGATCATTATTGATTGAGCAATACCAAATAAAATACCAAAAATAATCTTCTTCTTGTCTAATTTCTTTTCTTTAATACTCTAAATTCTCGTCTTTGTAGTGTATGCAATTACGTTCTTCTCGTCTTGTGATTGATTTTAATAGGCTTGAAAATATTCCTCGTAGAAATAGAAATCGTCAACAACGAATAGTGGAACCAGAGCTTCCACCTATTGTTGTAGAGATGGCCGATAACCGAACAATGGAGGAATTGCTCCGTACACCCACCGAAGGGTATGGGGAAGCAATCGTTGTGCCGGCTATTTTGGCGGATCATTTTGAGATTAAGACGGGTCTCTTATCGCTCATTCGTGCCGACCAATTTCGTGGCAATGAGACCGATAGCCCGCATTCTCACATACGGAATTTTAATCGAATTACCTCGATTCTCAAGTTTAGAGATGTGCCGAATGACGTGATTAAGCTCATGCTTTTTCCGTACTCGCTAGAGGGTAATGCTAAGATTTGGTATGAGAAAGAACCACCGGGTTCGATCTTAACATGGGATGATTTAGTGTCTAAGTTCATGAATTATTTCTTTCCACCTTCTAAGACAACACACTTTAAGAATGAGATCACTAGATTTGAACAAAAAGTGCATGAATCGTTTGGGGTTGCATGGGAAAGATTTAAAGATTTGTTGAGACACTGTCCACACCACGGTTTCTCGGAATTGCATCAAATTAGTACTTTCTATAATGGGCTAAATATGATTGAACAAGATTCTTTAAATGCCGCCGCGGGTGGTAATCTTTTAAGAAAAACTCCGAGAGACGCGTGGATAATAATTGAGGATAAGTCTAGAGCACAATATTCACGAAACACACCGGTTGTTTCCAATGTGAATCCCGAGATTGCTAGATTGGACTCTAAGATTGATAGTGGATTTGCGACTTTGTTGAGTGAGATTAGGAAGAATCCTCATGGATCCATTAATATGGTTGAGAATGTTTGTGTATCATGTGGTGGAGCACATCCTAATTATGCTTGTTTAAACACGGGGTTTGATCAAGTTAGTGATTTTGCCGCGACGGGAACTTATGGCTCTAACGGTCAAGTTCCTCGTCAAAATCATGTTGCTCCACCAGGTTTTTCACCGGTTCAAAATAGGTACAACAATGGAAATAATGGGAATAATTTTAACCGTGGTAACCAAGGGAATTACAACCAAGGAAATGGGTTTAATGCTAATCAAAACAATCAAGGTTTTCAAGGGAATAATCAAAATGATTTGTCAAGCTACATTAAGTCAAATGAGGCAAATTTAAAAGCTTTTCAAAATAATCTTCAAGGACAAATGGAAACTTTGAAAAACGAGTTTCAAAATACGATTAAAATCCAAAACAATAAGATTGAGCTTAATCAACAAAGAATTGAACAAAGATTTGAGCAAATGTTCGAGCAAGGTCAAAATCGTATGCAACAAAATTTGGAACAAAGTCAAAATAAATTGCTTTCGATGTTTGAGGGATTCATATCTAAACCATCTACTTCTTCAGGTTGCTTACCTAGTAATACCATTCCTAACTCGAGGAGAGAGCTTAAGGCCATCACCGCTTATGATAATTTAGAAGGAAAGCTTGAGCTTTATGTGCCACCTAAAGAAACCTTTTGGAATGTCACCAAGGCTACTTTAAATGTGATTAGTACCTCGGATTTTCTTGATTTATTTACTAAGAAATATAATGATCCGGGTCAATTCTTGATACCTTGTGTTTTCGATGAGCTTGGGGAATACAAAGCTCTAGCCGATCTAGGAGCTAGTATTAACGTTATGCCACTAGCCATTTGGAAAACTCTTGACTATTTGCGACTTATGCCCACTCGAATGATCATTGAGCTTGCTAATGGTACCACCACTCATCCGGTTGGTATAGCGGAAAATGTCATTGTTAAAGTGGGGGAGTTCGTTTACCTAGCCGATTTTGCTATCATTGATTATGAGTCGAATCCTCGTGCGCCTATAATTTTAGGACGACCATTTTTGTGTACGGCCAATGTTTTAGTTGATATGAGAGAAGGGGAGCTTAAGTTTTTTCATGGTAATAAACATATGATTTTCAAACCGGAAAAAATTCCAAGATTGGTTCCTAAGAAATTGGAAAATGTGGAAATTGATAGACCTAATTTTGTTGAATCATGTTGTAATGTTACCTCGTCTCCACTCACTCCACATGAGGATGAAAGTTCTAAGATTGAAAAACAAATTGATGAATACCTTAGTGCACCATTTGATGCTAGTGAGTTTGATAGTAAGAATTTTGATCCCGAGAGTGATATTGCTTTAATTGAACAATCTTTGAAAATGGACTCATTTTCACTCTTTTCGAAGGATCATGTTGAAGTTCCTAAGGCACAATCTTCCATTGAAGAGCCTTTGATTCCTAGCTTCACACCGAGTGAGGTTAGTGATTATTCATTCGATAAGTTCGCCGATGAACTTGTTGATCCACTTCCACGGGGAAGTGAAGACGTTTCCGATCTCGAGATCGAGCGTGATTCTTGTGTTTTACCTACCATTCTCGAGGAATTCGCCGATGAATTGCCTTCAAATGAGAATGATGATCTTGTATCCGAGTGTGACACACTCGATACTTTGTCGGATATTTCTTGTGATGACAAGGATGACGATACTTTCGTGACTTACTCAAATCCTCTCTTTGAAGTTTCACTGAACAATAATCAATTGTTTCAAGAGGATTTTGAGAACATCATACCTCCTACATCTTACAACCTTTGTGATGATGATCTTCTCATGAAGGAGGATGATGAGCTTCTTTATATAGACATTCCTTCGGAATTTGAGGAAGAGTCTAATGACGGTGATGAAGACTCTTGGTTTGATCACCCGATTTATGATGATGATAATGTTGACCCGGAGGGAGAAATTACTTTTGCTCCAATTATCCTTCCCACTTGCTTTGATCTTAATGTGCGGGTTTTTCATGCGACTCGTTTTGAGTACCATGACCCCTTTGTTCACATTCATAAGAGTGATAAGGTCAACAAAGTCATGCAAGTTGAAACCGCTAGTGTTGAGACTTTTACACCACCATTACTATGTGCTTTATATGATTTAGGATTAGCATGGGGGGACGACACCTTGTTGTCTATTCCTTTCTCCACCGAGGACGAGGTATTCGACCCCGGAATCGTTGATTTAGGGAAATCTCGGCCTTTTACCGATGCAATAATTGAAAGACTTTGTAATCATCTTGGTGCGAGTTTATCTCGGGGAGCATGCTACATCCATTTAGTAATTTGTGACTACCATCTCTTGTTAGAGATTTGTGTTAGAGTTTTATCCTTTCGTTTGTCATCCGACAACGAGGATGTAATCTTTGACCCCGGCATCGTGCTTCATGTTGGTTTCTATTCCAATGTGCCGGTTTTCACCACTTTCCCTAAGGACCAATGAATGTGGGGATCGAGTCGAGCTCATGACTCGGTGAACAAAAACGAGGTGCCTTGTGGGGGAGTCCCATACATTCTATCTTCTTTCTATTTTCTAATACCTAATAAGGCTTGATCTTTCAAGCTCGTGCTCGTCTTTTGTTGTGTTGTGATCTTAGGTATGACCCTAGTATTTGAAGACTCTCATGTTTGGTTTTTGCCAGTCCACTTGATCTTCCATTCTTTGAATGCCAAAAAGGGCACACTCTTTATCCCTTGATTTTTATCGGCTAACGTTTTATCTTGAGGCATAATTAATAAACGGCTTATAGATTTGCGTGCTCTTTCCATGCTAGGATTTTGCATTAGACTCTTCGTCTTTTAGCAAGGGGGTGTTACTCTTGAGCTAAGAAACATTAAGGACAATGTTTGGTTTTAGCATGGGGGAGTCAATCGATGTAATCGCTTGCTTTTGCTTTTGTCGTGTCCAAACGTTGTTTTTCTCATTTTTCAATAAAATTTTAAATTTTTAGTGTTATTTTTAAAGTTTTAATAAATAAAATAAGTACTTTTGACACGAATGTAGGCTTTCCGTTGGTGAAAATAAGAATAGTTTTTGACTCGACTCGGTTTTTAACCTTAGCTTTTCCTTAACGTATTTGAATTAAGTTTTGCTAGGCTATTATATAGGGAGCTTTAAAACGCGAAAGTCTTAATTCATACGAGTTAAGAACAAGAACTTTTCGCAAGCTCCTATAATTGATCCTAGAAAGTCGTCTATCAAGGGAACTTTAAAACCCAAATTCTAAAACTTGCAAAAGTATAAGAAGATGCAAGATCCTATAGATGACTTGAAAACCCAAAACTTTGATTTAATAGGCTAAGTATCCATTGATTTCATATTCTTGAAATTTTACAATATGGAGAACAAGAGATGATAGAGCCAATTATAAGTTTGGTATTCTTTTGGGAATTTATGTGAGTTAATTATAAGCCTATTCTCCCATCGCTTGCTAATAAATTTATCTGCAATAAATAAGGTTGAACGATTTGAAAAGTTACTTAGCTTCTAGCCCAAGATCGTTTAAAAGTTGCTCGGTATGGATTAGAGTTCATAGCCAATGCATAACTTATTGAAGCGGGATGCAAAGATTGGCGAGTCCAAAAAGGTCCTAACAAGGCATGAGGGCTATATTTTATTGCTAAAGATCTCAAGTGATGTGAAGATTCATTTATCAAAAATCAATATGAAGGATCGAGACACACGACGAAAAGCAAATACCCCCCAAAAGTCATGGAGAAGTCTATCCAAAAAGACCATAACAAGGTATGAGGATAAATAAAGCCAAGTCCAAAAAGGAGGCGGATCGTTGTATATCAAAATCCCAAATAAAGATTGGAGAAAAATGAAGAAGTCGTGGTCCAAGTATGAATCTCTCAAAATTTCAAGTGAAGAAATTCCTATATGAAGAGAAGACCATTATTTCATGAACGTCTCTCAAGGTTTGAAGTATAAAGTCACTGCCAAATATCGGTCGGAGAAAGGTCTCAAATCACGAAGCAAGTTATGCCAAGATATGAACTTTATGAGGTCCCGAGAAGCAGTTTTAAAGATTTTGTCCTTTAGCTAACTATTGATTAAATCGTTCACTTTATTTTCGGCCTAATAAATTATCGAAATAAGTCAACAATGCATCCTCGTGATCATTCAAGACAATAATAAAATATAAGAGATACACCTAGGAATAAGGGAGTCTAAGTGAATAATTGGCCCACATGAGTTCGTGTTAGATTGCTAACTTATAATAACAATGATCTTGTTTTTGCACTTGGCATGGAAAAGTGAAAAGTCGAGGACGATGAATCTATTTGAGTTTTATGATCCTTAAAGTTATTTTTCAATAATGAAAGCAATACATTATGTCTTTGCAAAATAAGTGTCAAAAGTTGAATAATAATGTAGTTAATGTTTTATTTTATCATTGCGTGAGGACACGGCAATTGCTTAGCAAGGGGGAATTTGATATGAGTGTAAATACTCATATCATTTGTATCATAAAACAATGAAATTATGCATGAAATGTATCAAATATGCCTTGTATATGTGTATTTCTTGTTTTCATGTGTGTAGGTACCAAGATCGCAAAAACCGGCAAATATCAACACGAGTTTGAAGATAAAGATCAATAAAGCCAAAATCGAGCTTGATTTTAGAGGATTTCATCATTTTTCAAGTTTATGGGCCAAGTGGGACCCACAAATGCTTATTGGGCCTGAAAAGTCCAATATTGGTTAAACACTGTAACACGTTTAAAAGCTTGGCCCAAATCCAGGCCCAAATGGAGTGATTAAACGGATGGAGTTTATAAAAGCTTGGCCCAAATCCAGGCCCATGAATTAAATTGGAACGGTTTCAATGTGTTGGGCTTTAGGGTTTAATCAAACGTTTATTAAACATTACTTCCTCTCACACAATTTTTCACAATAAATAAAACAAAAACTTATCCCACCCACTCGTTTCACACACACCTTTATTTTATTGTCGATACATTCGATGTTCTCTTTCTTCCCCATTTATCTCCTTCCCCAAATAAAACCACTAACTTTAAGTTACTGTTCCAAACCCTAAGTTAATAATTCATCAATTAATCAAGGGGCTTTTAATCCCACGTACGATTCACGTAAGGGGGAATTAAATCCCCCAATTTATAGGAAGAGAGGAGATGGTATGCCAAGGATACGTGGCATCTAATTATTGAGGCAACAGCTCACTCTTCCAAATCCACCAATCAAAAGGCTCAAAAGAAGCACAACTAGCACACACGGATGCCACGTTGGCAATCCGTGTGCTAGTGGTGTTTCCTCGACCATCAGATCAAAAATAAGAGAGAGAATGAACATCCAAGGGCTGAGAAGAAAGAAGAATATACTTTGAAGATTCGGATATTCCCTCATCAGCAGCCTTGGGGATGGCTATAAAACCCCCCAATTTACTTGTATTTTTTTATCCCTTTTCTTACTTTTATCGTTATAATGTTAGTTTGTAGCTATATTTTGTATTTTTATTTCACTGAGTATTGTACTGAAAGTTTGATTTAATAAAAGTTGAGTTTACAGCTTAATTGTTTTCTTAATCGAGATCTACCTTTACTGTTCTGTTTAAAAATTACTGTGCAATTTCTACCTTTACGAATTGATATTATAAGTTAAATCATTCATATAATCTTTATTGATAGTTTATGTGAGTGATTTTAAGTAATATTTGGGAATGATTTATCCTAATTGGATAAATTAAAAGTTACTGTACCAATTTAATACTGCTGTTAGTGCTGCTCGAATGATTCGATGGTGTTTGTGGTTCAATTTAAAATGATGGTAACGGTGTGGTTTCGATTCCGGTTCATTAGGTTGCTCAGCGCAAACCTACTTCCCAATGGTTCCATCAAAAGGTTCTAAACCCTTTTAATTTCATGTTATTTACAAGTTTTTATTTAATATTCTGCTTTGACTTTTAGTTTGATTATATCTGTAATTGATAAATGATGTTAGTTGATAGATAATCTGTTATATTCCTCATGTTTAGCTAAAACTGATTTGATGAGGAAGTTCGATTTATTTTGAGTTTGAATCAGTTTCTTTTTATTTGCAACTTTATTATGATTAATTGTTTGCTATTATAGCTGCTGAATGCTCAACATGCTTATTCTGTTTTTGTTTGAACGATATTGGGCAAACACTGTTCAGTGTAGGATTGAGTGTTGTTCCAAAGATAGTTTTAAACTGCCTGAGTTTATAATGATTTTTGCTTGAGTTAGTTTTTTTAGAAAGTTGTTTAAAATCTGTCTTAATAATCATATTGAGATGTTTTGGTTATAGAGTTTATTAGTAGTTTTGATTGCTTTGCTGCTGTAGAGTACCTAATCTGATTCGAGTGTGTGAGTCGGTTCACTGATCTGTATCTTGTATGCTCATTTTAGAAGATTGTTTGATATCGTTTTGAAATGATGATGCTGTATGTTTTTTTTAGGATTGTAAAACTGCTGAGTTTGGAGTAAATTGTATGCTGATCTGTGGGTTATTTTGATTGCAATCTGTTATTCATCTGTTATATTACTTTGTTTTGCTGAAGCATATTTATTTATAAGTTTTCAGAATCAATTTGTTCTGATTTACCCACTGAACTGATTCCTATCAGTTTAATTCAAATAAACATTGCATAAAGTCACTCCTGTGGCTTTTACTATCTTACAGTCAAAAAGGAAAATAATCTCAAAAATGAGTCCCTTTTGGGGCTCGAACCCTTGACCTCAAGGGTGTGGGCTTAGCGTGCTAACCACCTGAGCTGGTGGTTCTTTTGTGTTTTAATTCAGTCAAACGTAATTCTTATAGCTAGGTGTAACAGAAGCTGTCAGTTTTGAAGTGTATTTAAATACATAGTTTAACTTTAATTTTAATTTAAATCATTTCTTTTATTAGTATTACAAAAAAAAAATTAATAAAAACAGAATAAAAAATGTTTGTTTTAACTTTAAAAGTTTTAAAAAGTTTATGTTATTAATTAGATTTTTATAATAGTAGATTTAAATAAAAATAGTTTTTAAATAGATTTGTTTTAAAGTAATTTTTAATAAAGTAAATTTGTTTTAAAATAAAAGTTTAGTTAGATTCTTAAATAGTTTAATTTTTAAATAGTTTTATATTTTAAGTAATTAATTGTTTTTAGATTTAAGTAATAGCGGGGTTACGATTCATGCACTTTAGGTTAAATTTAAGTAGTGTAAAATTGGTAGATTTAATTTCTAGTTTAAAAACCGAAAACCAATTCAAATCAATTGTCCAAATCGAATCAAAACGTCTCAAATTCATAAGATCTTCGTGTACAACGAACTTATGTCACCAACGTGTTTAAATTAAATTCGTCATTGGTAATATTAGTCTATTACTTTTTCCTAAAGGTAATTTACTAATTTACCCTATAACGTAATCTCAAATTATCACTATACTATCAACGATACATCAGTATCCGAGGCCATAGGGGTCTTCATTGGTCTAGATTCTTCTAATCCAAATTTCTTTAGCATTTCTTTAGCGTACTTAGATTGACTAAAGAAAATACCATCTTCCATTTGTTTAATTTGGAGTCCTAAAAAGAAGTTAAGATCTCCCATCATACTCATTTCAAACTCATCATGCATGATTTTGGCAAAGTCATCACACAATTCTTGACAAGTTGAGCCAAATATAATGTCATCAACATATATTTGTATGATTATGAGGTGAGGACCTTTCTTCTTTGTAAAGATTGTATTGTCAACCATTCCCATGGTATACTCATGTTTAACAAGAAACGCTTTGAGTCTATCATACCAAGCTTTGGGTGCTTGTTTGAGTCCATAAAGTGCTTTCTTAAGCTTGTAAACATGGTTCGGTTTCTCAAAATCAATGAAGCCGGGAGGTTGAGCCACATATACCTCCTCATTGATCAAACCGTTAAGAAATGCACTCTTTACATCCATTTGTTGAAGCTTAAAATCTAAGGCACAAGCGTAGGCTAAGAGGATTCTAATTGATTCTAATCTAGCTACCGGTGCATATGTCTCGTCATAATCAATCCCTTCTTGTTGATTATAGCCTTGTGCTACAAGTCTAGCTTTGTTACGAGACACAACACCATTTTCATCTAACTTATTCCTATATACCCATTTGGTTCCTATAATGGTAGAACTTCTAGGTGGAGGAACAAGTTCCCAAACATCATTGGCAACGAATTGGTTCAATTCTTCTTGCATCACAATGACCCAACTCTCGTCCGACAAAGCTTCTTTAACATTCTTTGGTTCAATCAAGGAGACGAAACAAAAGAAGTTGCTTTGGTTTAGAACTTGAGATCTTAGGGTCCTTTGATTTAAGTCACCAATGACATTATTGAGAGTATGATCCCTAGACTCCTTAATGTTTACTTCCTTTTCAACACTAAGGTCTTCTACTCCTATTTTTCTAACCTCTTTGGCTTTAACTACTTCTAATTCATCCAAGTCATCATCAACCAATGGTGGTGTCTTGGGCGAAGGAGGGGTTTCATCAAAGGTTACGTTGAGTGATTCTTCAATAACCCCGTGGTTCTATTTAGGACTATGTAGGCTTTACTAGTTTGGGAATAACCTAAAAGGATACCTTCATAAGACTTTGGGTCAAACTTGGTAAGGTAGTCTTTGGTGTTGAGGATAAAGCACTTGCTTCCAAACACCCTAAAGTATTCTAATGAGGGTTTCTTACCTTTAAGAATCTCATAGGGGGTCTTTCCTAGGAAAGGTCGAATAAGAATTCGGTTGAGAATATAAGTCGATGTGTCCACGGCATTGCACCAAAACTTTTGAGGCAAAGATTGCTCGTTTAACATCGTCCTACTCATCTCTTGGAGAGTCCTATTCTTCCTTTCAACTACCCCATTTGATTGTGGAGTGCGAGGAGCCGAGAAGTTATGGTAATACCATGAGCTTCACAAAAGGCACCAAATTGCACTTCATTATCAAATTCCCTACCATGATCCGTCCTAATAGAAACAATTGAACATCCTAGTTGATTTTGAATTCTTCGACTAAAGATTTCGAAGTGATCGAAAGCTTCATTCTTAGATGCCAAAAATCTAGTCCAAGTGAATCTAGAATAGTCATCAACTATAACTAGGGTATAAAGGTTACCTCCATAACTCCGTATGACGGAAGGTCCAAAAAGATCCATATGTAGGAGCTCTAAGCACCGAGAGGTCGAAACCAAATTCTTGGCTTTGTGACTTGAGTGAACTTGCTTTCCAACTTTGCAAGCATGACAAAAGTGACTATCAAACTTAATCTTGGGGAGGTGTCTTACCAACTCCTTAGAGACTAAAGATTGAATTAAACGCATATTGGCGTGACCTAATCTCCTATGCCAAAGAGTAGAACTATCATCTATAGTCGCAAGACATATGTTGTCTTTTGACTTCTTATTAACCTTCATGACATAAAGCCCATGCTTTCTAACACCTTTTCCAATGACTTTTCCATCTTTTACGATTTCACTGTTAATAAGTGTGAAAACACTTATCCTTTTACCACTTATTTCCAATAATAACAAGACCAAAACGTGTGATTTATGTCGTAAAAGTCGGAATTATGTGTGGTTTGTGTTTTTATTGTGATTTAGGACCAAAATATGAAAAAGGAAGAAAACACGGGCTTTCACGGGCTTTTATTGAAGAAAACGGGAAAAGACGAAGTCAAAAGATCAAGAGTGCAAAAAGAACGGAAGTCCAAGGCCTATTCTGAAGATTTATCGAAGAAAAAGTCAAAAGACGGAAGTTTAACGAAGTCGAAGAACTTAAGTCTAATAGAAGAAGAAAATTAAAAGACAAGTTCAAATCCCGAGACGGCAAAGACGAAGAGTTAAAGTCGAGTCGAGAAAACGTGAAGAAAGCAAGAAAGAAGATGCAACACATGCACTCCTTCCACCTTCCCTATAAATACCCTCCTAATAGTCATTAGGAGGGTAGTTAGAGTTTTTAGTTAATTTTTTTCACTTTTTAGTTTTTAGAGAGAGAAAGTCTTAAACTTTCTCTCACTTGTTCATCTCTTTCTTTTAATCTTTCAAGATTAAACATCTTTGTATTGCTTATTTCATTAATCAAAGTTCCATTTTAAGCTTTTATTTCTTAATCTCATTCTACTTTTCTTTGATTTGAGATTGATTTTGGTGCGATTATCATGTGATCCGTGTTGTTCTTATTGATTTCGTGCTAAAAAGTTAATCTTTTGATCATTTTATAAGTTTTCATTTGATTAAGCTTTAAGACTTTTGTGCTTATTGGCTTATTTTTATGATTAGCTTATGTTTCTTATTAAAAAGTTTTATTAAAAAGTTTATATTTTTATGGTTTGATCTAAAAAGTTGATTAATTTCGAGTTGAATAAGTTGATCAAAGTGCTTATTTGATTCGGATTTGTCATAGATTCGGGTTGGTTTTGGTATTAGCTTATTAAAGTTAGCTTATTACCTAGCTTAACCTTTTTCCTAGATTTCGGAAAGGGTTTAAACTCCCCTTTCCGATTGGTTTTCCGACCGGTGCACCATCATAACCAATTTCCACAATTTTAGGAAAGGTTGTTAACTCCCCTTTCCGATCGGCCCCTTATTCCGACGGAACCCCATCTTCACATTCCGATTGAACCAATCGGATTAGGGTTTGTTAATATTCCGACGGTAGGTTTTTGTCTTTTCCGATTGTAGCATTTACCCCGTATTCCGATTAGTAGCCAATTTCATTTTCCGATTGACCCTTTGTCCTGTATTCCGATTGGAGCTTTGAGTGACATTCCGATTGGAGTGTTTTGCATGAATTCCGATTTGCCCTCCTTTTTGATCATTCCGATTGGTGGTCCTTGTCCCATATTCCGATTAGTCCAATTTGTTACATTCCGATTGTCCCTTTGCTTTGATATTCCGATTACCTCCACTCTTCCACCTACATTCCGATCTACCGATCGGAACACATTCCGATCGGGAGCCCTTTTTGGCTTGTTTTGGTTTCTTTCGATATAACTTTCTTATAGTACCTTTTATTTTTCTGAAAATTTTCCAAGTGTTAGTTTTATTTAGTGAGTTAGTACTTTTCCATTGTCACCTTTACATTTATATGCATTTGTTTTTACTCGTTATTCAAATTAATCTTTTAACTTCCATTTTACTCAACGACACTTTATTTACTTGCTAGTAGTTTAAAACAAACAAAACCAAACCATTCTCTTGATTCACCAAAAGACAATTGAGTCGCACTTAAGACCGGTTTTCAATTCGAAAAGATTCGGAACAACGAAATTATTTTATACGAGGCCTAAAAACCCAAGTATTAAATGGCGCCGCTGCCGGCTCTTTTCGTTAAGATAAACGGTTTCTAGTGAGAGACGCATTGAATTTTGGGATCCGTTCTTTGAACGTTATTTTCATTGCTATAAAATTTCCAAAAATCCTAAAAAAATATAAAACTCTTCAAAAATACAAAAACATTAAAAAAGCCTATAAAAACCAAAAAGATTATATAGATATTCTCTTTGTGTATATTTTTCTTCTGCAGGTGCATGCGTACTAGATCTACGAACTATTCTGAGCCCGAGAATCGTGAAGATTTAGATATGGCTGGTGTTAATAACAACAATAATCACCCACCTCAAAACAATTTGAATAACAACAACAACAATGTCCTTCTACCTGATTTACGAACCATGGAGGAATTGTGCCAACCCACCATGAACGGACGCGGAGGCCCGATTGCGCCAATGCACGTCACGGCTCAGGAGTTTTCGTTGAAGCATCACATGATACAACAAGTGCAAACGAACCCATTTCGTGGAATTCCGGATGATGATGCTAACAAACACCTCGACAAATTCATTACCATTACCCAAAGCATGAAGTGCCCCGGTGTTTCTATGGATGACCTTCGCCTTCAACTTTTTCCACACTCACTTTCTCACCATGCCGAAAAATGGTTTGACCGTCTTCCTAAGAATTCTATTCATACATGGAACGACATGACTCAACGCTTTTTATCGCGCTACTTTCCCCCATCCATGGTCACTAGCCTTCGTAACCAAATCAGTGGATTTATGCAAGAGAATGATGAATCGCTTTTTGATGCTTGGGAACGCTACAATGATTTGATCGACCGCTGTCCTAATCACAATATGCTCCCCGTCACTCTCATTGACACCTTCTACAATGGTCTCACTTTTCGTGATCGTGACACGATCAATGCCGCCGCCGGTGGTACTTTTATGAAAAGGAGACCGGAGGAGTGCCGAGAGTTGATTGAAAACATGACTACTCACCACAAGAATTGGGATTCATCCGCATCCTCAAGATCCTTCTCGAGAGTCAATGTTTCTTCTACTACCTCTAATCCTGAAATGTCTGAAATTTCTCGACAACTCGCTGAAATGAACAAGAATTTCATGGCCATGGCCACAAACCACTTTCAACAAGCTAAAGCCGTTGCTATTTCTTGTGACACATGTGGTGGCCCTCACTCTTATAATGATTGTCCTTCTACCCAAGGCAATTATTCTGAAAACGTTAACGCAGCTTACGGCACTTATCCCACGGGAGGCTATCAAGCTCGCCCTCAAGGAGACCGTGGCTTGCTAAGTTATCGTTCCAACAATTATCTTGCTCCTCCTGGTTTCCCTCCTGCAAACCAAAACCAACAACAAAGCTACAACCGAAACAACCAATCCCAACCTCGTGCTCAAAATCATTATCAATCCCAAAGAAACCCATACCCAACTCAAGGAAATTCTCAAGCTCCACCTCTCAATCAACCGATGGCCGTAAACCAAGACGTCGAGACGTTCATAAAGACTAATCGTGAGATGGTGACGAATCTTCAGAGTCAATTTGTCAACTTGAAGAATGACATGGTGAAACAAGGGAGTGATATTCGAGCCGAGCTAAGGAATGATATGGCCAAACACAGCAATGATATTAATGCCAACATGCAAAACTCTTTTAACAATCAAGCTCTTCACCTTCGTGATATGATTGGTTCGCTCATCCAAAGTAATCAACCCTCTTCTTCGGGTACTCTTCCGAGTAATACCGTTGCAAATCCGAGAGGGGAGATGAAAGCAATCACCACTCGAAGTGGAAAAGGTTATATGGAACCCGAGCTTCCTACACCTCCACCCGTGATTGTGAACAAGGAAAAAGAGCAACTTTCCCTACCTCCTTCACCTTCTATCCCCATTTCCCCACCACCCGTGGTTGTGAGTGATCCTATTCCCTTAAAGCCTTCTTCTTCATCCAATATACCTTATCCCTCAAGGTTGAGGAAAGAGAAGCAAAAGAGCAAGGATGATATTCAGGTTTCGAACTTCCTTAAAATGTTTAAACAATTGAATTTTAACATCTCCTTTGCCGAGGCTCTCGCTCACATGCCCAAATACGCTAAGATGTTTAAAGATCTTCTAAGTGATAAGGAAAAGCTTCTTGACATCGCTCAGACCCAACTTAATGAGAACTGCTCCGCAGTGCTCTTAAGGAAATTACCCACCAAACTTGGTGATCCGGGTCGCTTCTTGATTCCTTGCAACTTCCCGGGAGTAGAGAATTGCATGGCCCTAGCCGATCTAGGTGCCAGTATAAACTTAATGCCTTTAAGTGTTTGGAAGCAATTATCTCTCCCTGAGCTAGTCCCCACCAAAATGACTTTGGAGTTAGCCAACCGTACGGTTGCTTATCCAGTGGGGATAGCCGAAGATGTCTTTGTTGGCGTTGACAAATTCACCTTCCCGGCGGATTTTGTTGTCGTTGACTACGAGATGGATCCTCGTGTTCCATTAATCGTTGGACGTCCCTTTCTGAGGACCGGTCGCACTCTTATTGATGTAGCCGCAGGCGAAATAATCATGAGAGTTGGTGACGATAAAATTGTCTTCAACATGGGTAAGATTTCTAAGCAACCTTATTCATATGAGAGTGTTAATGCTATTGATGTTCTCTATGAGGCTTGCGAAGAACATTTTCATGATGCTTGCAAAAGTACTCTCTCGTCTCTACCCAATGTTGAGACCGTTGCCTCAATTGCTCCGGCATTGACTCCTTTTGGAGAAAGTGACTTGGATGACTTCGAAGCTAGCTTGGGTCCTCTCGATATTAAGTATGATAATTTGTCCACCAATTGGGATGAAGATATTCGTACTATTGAGAGACTTCTCAATGAGGACCCGTTCTCTCCTCCTGCTCCTAAAGAGGTGACTAATGATGATCCATCGTTAGTTTCACTATCTATTGAGGATCCTCCTACTCTTGAGCTTAAGGACCTACCGCCTCATCTTGAGTACGTTTTTCTGGAAGACGACGAGAAGCTACCGGTCATCATCGCAAAGGATCTGAAGGAAGACGAAAAAGCCCGACTTGTCGCTGTGTTGAAGAAGCATAAACGTGCTATCGCTTGGAAAATCTCCGACATCCGTGGAATTGATCCTCACTTTTGCACACATAAAATTCTCATGGAGGACGACTTTAAGCCCACCATTCAAAGCCAACGAAGGGTGAATCCCAAAATACATGAAGTCATCAAAAAAGAGGTTATCAAACTTCTTGATGCGGGTATGATTTACCCTATTTCGGATTCACCATGGGTTAGTCCAGTCCATTGTGTGCCTAAGAAAGGCGGAATCACCGTTGTGCCCAATGCAAACAACGAGTTAATTCCTACCCGTCTCGTTACTGGGTGGAGAGTTTGTATAGACTACCGCAAACTCAATGATGCCACGAGAAAGGATCATTTCCCTCTACCTTTTATGGACCAAATGCTTGAACGCTTAGCTGGTAATGAATATTACTGCTTTCTTGATGGTTTCTCGGGTTATTTTCAAATACCCATCGATCCCCAAGATCAAGAGAAGACAACATTCACTTGTCCCTATGGCACCTTTGCTTATAAACGAGTGCCTTTTGGCTTATGCAATGCCCCCGGGACTTTCCAAAGGTGCATGTTGGCTATCTTCCATGACATGGTTGAGCAAACCATGGAAGTCTTCATGGATGATTTCTCGGTCTTCGGGGATTCCTTCTCTGCTTGCCTTGCCAATTTGGAACGTATGCTTAAGCGATGCGAAGACACTCGCCTTGTTCTAAATTGGGAAAAATGCCATTTTATGGTCAAAGAAGGCATTGTGCTAGGACACAAAATCTCTAAAGCCGGTCTTGAAGTTGACCGTGCTAAAGTAGATGTCATAGCCAAATTACCTCCACCTTCAACCGTGAAGGGTGTGAGAAGCTTTCTGGGTCATGCGGGCTTCTATCGTAGATTCATTCAAGATTTCTCTAAAATCGCTCGCCCGATGACCCACCTCTTGGAAAAAGATACTCCTTTTATCTTTTCTAAAGAGTGTCTCGAAGCCTTCAATCTTCTCAAGGATAAGCTAACTAAGGCACCGGTCTTGGTTACCCCTAATTGGGAGCTGCCTTTTGAATTGATGTGCGATGCTAGCGATTTTGCTATTGGTGCGGTTCTGGGCCAAAGAGTGAATAAACACTTCCAACCGATCCACTATGCTAGCAAAACAATGACGGGGGCTCAACTGCATTATACGACAACCGAAAAAGAGCTTTTAGCTGTTGTCTATGCTTTTGAGAAATTTCGCCCCTATCTTGTTTTATCCACCACCATCGTATACACGGACCATTCCGCGTTGAAGTACTTGATGACAAAGAACGATTCTAAGCCACGACTTCTTCGCTGGGTTTTGCTCCTTCAAGAATTCAACATTGAAATTCGTGACAAGAAGGGAGCCGAAAACCTGGCCGCTGATCATCTGAGCAGACTTGAGGATCCATATCAGGGGGATCATCCAAACAAAGAGATCAATGACTCTTTCCCCCTGGAGACTCTAATGTCTATAAATCTCAACCTTGATGGCACCCCGTGGTTTGCGGACATTGCAAACTACTTAGCGGGTGGTATTCTCATCCAAGGGTTAACATCCCAACAAAAGAAGAAATTCTTGAATGATGTTAAGACTTACTTTTGGGATGACCCTTATCTATTCAAACAGTGTGCTGATCTGATTATTCGTCGTTGTGTTGACGGACCGGCAGCTTTTGACATTCTTCAAGCTTGCCACAAAGGACCCACCGGTGGTCACTTTGGTCCCAACTACACCGCTAAGAAAGTGTTTGATTCTGGATTCTACTGGCCCACCATTTATCGTGACGCTCACGAAATGGTTAAGCATTGTGATGCTTGCCAACGTCAAGGCAAGATCACACATAAGGATGAGATGCCTCAAAATTTCATACAGGAATGTGAAATCTTTGATGTATGGGGCATCGACTTTATGGGGCCATTTCCATCATCCAAAGGGAACAAGTACATCCTCGTCACTGTCGACTACGTCTCTAAATGGGTTGAAGCTAAGGCTCTTCCTACGAATGATGCGAGGGTGGTTGTGAACTTTTTGAAGCAGCTTTTCGCTCGATTTGGCGTTCCTCGTGCTATCATCAGTGACCGCGGGACTCATTTTTGCAACGATCAATTTGCAAGAGTCATGGCAAAGTATGGTGTCACTCACCGTCTTTCCACCGCCTATCATCCCCAAACCAATGGGCAAGCCGAAATTTCCAATCGTGGCTTGAAGAGAATTTTGGAGCGTACTGTGGGAGAGCATCGTGCCGCGTGGGCCGATAAGTTAGATGATGCTCTGTGGGCTTTCCGTACTGCTTACAAGACCCCGATCGGTTGTACACCTTATCGCCTTGTGTACGGGAAAGCCTGCCACCTACCCATCGAGCTGGAACATAAGGCGCACTGGGCCTTGAAGTGGGCTAACTTCGACATCATCAAAGCCGGTGATCATCGCAAGGTTCAACTCAACGAGCTAAATGAATTGAGGAATGAAGCTTATGAGAACTCGCTGATCTACAAGGAGAAGACGAAGATGATCCACGATGCCAAAATCAAGAACCGAGAGTTCCACGTTGGTGATCAAGTCTTACTCTTTAACTCTCGGTTGAAGATCTTCTCTGGCAAGTTGAAGAGCCGCTGGTCTGGTCCATTCACCGTCGCCAAAGTCTTTCCTTATGGGACCATTGAGCTTTCTCAGCCGAATGGGCCAAATTTTAAGGTGAATGGCCAGCGTCTGAAGCTGTACTTTGGTGAGGACATCTCTCAGGAGATGATTCCTTCCCTCACCACGTTCCCCATGAACTAAAATTGGGTCGAGTCAGGCTCATGACTCGGTGAACAAAAACAAGCGCTTCTCGGGAGGCAACCCGTGTTCTATCCTTTACTGCTTTTATAATAAGTGTAGGGGGAGCCCCGCATATGTTTGTTGTCTTGTTTCTTGTGTTGTGCAGGGATTAAAACTTCAGAAAGCATCTTGATGACTTTTGACGAACCGTGATACCGTGTTTCCTATCTTCCCGGTTCTATCCTAAACTCTTGTGATTCAATATTTCATATTCTATATGTTCACATTGAATTCACTGTAGTTGTCCTTTCCTTAGCAAGATTTAAACAAAGTGCACAATGTCCTAAGTGTAGGGGAGTTTACTCCCACATACTTAAACATTGAGGACAATGTTTATCTCAAGTGTAGGGGGGACTTCTATCGAAGTAAGTGGTCTTTTCCATGAATTTGCCCTCATTTTAACCGGAAAATTTGATTTTTCGACATTTTTCAAAATTTTTAATCTATTTTGGCCTAGTTGTATAGTTGCATTTTCCTTTATTATGTTTATTTTCTTCCCTTGCTAGAATAGTTTTTCAATAAAGTGGTTTTAGATTTTTCTTAGTCGTGAACATTTTGACTCAACCCGAGTTTACTTGCCTAAGTTTACTCTAGCTAGTATCCTTAACGTGTTTAAGTCAAGTTTTGCTAGGCTTTTATATAGGGAGCTATAAAACGCGAAAGTCTTAACTCTCACGGGTTAAGAACAAGAACTTTTCGCAAGTTCCTATAATTGATCCTAGAGAGTCGTTTATCAAGGGAACTTTAAAAAGCGATTTCTAAACTTGAAAAATTCTAAGAATTTGCAAGATCCTATAGGCGACTCGAAAACCCAAAACTTTGATTTAATAGGCTAAGCATCCACGAGTCTCATTCCTTGAGATTTTAAACTGTGGAGAACGAGAGATGATAGAGTCAATTATAAGTTCGGTATTCTTTCGTGAATTTATGTGAGTTAATTATGAGCCTATTCTCCCTCCGCTTGTTAATAAATTAATCTGCTAATAAATAAGGTTGTACGATTTAAAAGGTTACTTAGCTTCTAGCCCCAGATCGTTTAAAAGTTGCTCGGTAATGACGAGAGTTCATAGCCAAGGCATAACTTATGAAGCGGGGCGCGAAGATTGGCGAGTCCGAGAAGGCCCTAACAAGGCATGAGGGCTACATTTTGTTGCTAAAGATCCAAAAGTGATGTGAAGAATCATTTATCGAAAATCAATATGAAGGATCGAGACACACGACGAAAAGCAAGAACTCCCCAAAAGTCATGGAGAAGTCTATCCGAAAAGACCCTAACAAGGTATGAGGATAAATAGATCCAAGTCCTAAAAGGAGGCGGATCGTTGTATATCAAAGTCCAAAATAAAGATTGGAGAAAAATGAAGAAGTCGTGGTCCAAAGATGAAGAATCTCTCAAAAACTTCAAGTGAAGAAATTCCTATTATGAAGAGAAGACCATAATTTCAAGAATGTCTCTCGAAGATTTGAAGTATGAAGTCGCTGCCAAATATCGGCCCGAGAAAGGTCTCAAATCGCGAACCAAGTTATGCCAAGATATGAACTTTCTGATATCCCGAGAAGCAGTTTTAAAAGATTTGGTCCATTAGCTAACTATTGATTAAATCGTTCACCTTATTTTCGGACTAAATAACTATCGAAATAAGTCAAACAATGCATCCTCGTGATCATTCAAGACAAAAATAAAATATAAGAGATACACCTAGGAATAAGGGAGTCTAAGTGAATAATTGGCCCACATGATTTCGTGATAGTTTGCTAACTTATAATAACAATGATCTCGTTTTTAAGCTTGGTATGGGGAACGTGAAACTTGAGGATGATAAACGTTCACGGCCGCCAAAACCCAATGTAAGTTTTTAATTTCTTTACTTATTTCTATCTTTTATGTTTAGAATTTAATAAAGGCCAAGGTGGGTTATTTATGATGGAAAATGTAAACAGTGCTTTAAATTTAATGCATTGCATGAGGGCATTGCAATGGTCAAGTGTAGGGGATTTAATAAGTGTGAAAACACTTATCCTTTTACCACTTATTTCCAATAATAACAAGACCAAAACGTGTGATTTATGTCGTAAAAGTCGGAATTATGCGTGGTTTGTGTTTTTATTGTGATTTAGGACCAAAATGTGAAAAAGGAAGAAAACACGGGCTTTCACGGGCTTTTATTGAACAAAACGGGAAAAGACGAAGTCAAAAGATCAAGAGTGCAAAAAGAACGGAAGTCCAAGGCCTATTCTGAAGATTTATCGAAGAAAAAGTCAAAAGACGGAAGTTTAACGAAGTCGAAGAACTTAAGTCTAATAGAAGAAGAAAATTAAAAGACAAGTTCAAATCCCGAGACGGCAAAGACGAAGAGTTAAAGTCGAGTCGAGAAAACGTGAAGAAAGCAAGAAAGAAGATGCAACACATGCACTCCTTCCACATTCCCTATAAATACCCTCCAAATAGTCATTAGGAGGGTAGTTAGAGTTTTTAGTTAATTTTTTTCACTTTTTAGTTTTTAGAGAGATAAAGTCTAAAACTTTCTCTCACTTGTTCATCTCTTTCTTTTAATCTTTCAAGATTAAACATCTTTGTATTGCTTATTTCATTAATCAAAGTTCCATTTTAAGCTTTTATTTCTTAATCTCATTCTACTTTTCTTTGATTTAAGATTGATTTTGGTGTGATTATCATGTGATCTGTGTTGTTCTTATTGATTTCGTGCTAAAAAGTTAATCTTTTGATCATTTTATAAGTTTTCATTTGATTAAGCTTTAAGACTTTTGTGCTTATTGGCTTATTTTTATGATTAGCTTATGTTTCTTATTAAAAAGTTTTATTAAAAAGTTTATATTTTTATGGTTTGATCTAAAAAGTTGATTAATTTCGAGTTGAATAAGTTGATCAAAGTGCTTATTTGATTCGGATTTGTCATAGATTCGGGTTGGTTTTGGTATTAGCTTATTAAAGTTAGCTTATTACCTAGCTTAACCTTTTTCCTAGATTTCGGAAAGGGTTTAAACTCCCCTTTCCGATTGGTTTTCCGACCGGTGCACCATCATAACCAATTTCCACAATTTTAGGAAAGGTTGTTAACTCCCCTTTCCGATCGGCCCCTTATTCCGACGGAACCCCATCTTCACATTCCGATTGAACCAATCGGATTAGGGTTTGTTAATATTCCGACGGTAGGTTTTTGTCTTTTCCGATTGTAGCATTTACCCCGTATTCCGATTAGTAGCCCATTTCATTTTCCGATTGACCCTTTGTCCTGTATTCCGATTGGAGCTTTGAGTGACATTCCGATTGGAGTGTTTTGCATGAATTCCGATTTGCCCTCCTTTTTGATCATTCCGATTGGTGGTCCTTGTCCCATATTCCGATTAGTCCAATTTGTTATATTCCGATTGTCCCTTTGCTTTGATATTCCGGTTACCTCCACTCTTCCACCTACATTCTGATCTACCGATCGGAACACATTCCGATCGGGAGCCCTTTTTGGCTTGTTTTGGTTTCTTTCGATATAACTTTCTTATAGTACCTTTTATTTTTCTGAAAATTTTCCAAGTGTTAGTTTTATTTAGTGAGTTAGTACTTTTCCATTGTCACCTTTACATTTATATGCATTTGTTTTTACTCGTTATTCAAATTAATCTTTTAACTTCCATTTTACTCAACGACACTTTATTTACTTGCTAGTAGTTTAAAACAAACAAAACCAAACCATTCTCTTGATTCACCAAAAGACAATTGAGTCGCACTTAAGACCGGTTTTCAATTCGAAAAGATTCGGAACAACGAAATTATTTTATACAAGGCCTAAAAACCCAAGTATTAACTGTCATGTTCCGAAAAGATGACCTTACACTTATTATCACAAATTTTACCTATACTTAAAAGGTTAAATCCTAAGTTATCTACGTGCTCAACATTTTCAATGGTCATGGAGTCAAGAGAAACCGTACCTTTGCCAATGATATTACCACGTAGACTACTAGCGAATGTGACGTTACCTCCATCATATGCTTTGTAATGCGAGAACAAACTTTGATTACCCGTCATGTGTTTAGAACATCCACTATCCTTAATCCACTCATCGGGCTCCAAATCAATTCCTAAGCATATCTAGGTAACAACACACAAGATCAAACATTTGGTCCCCAATATCTCATAGGTCCAAAATTGTTAGTTCCAAACATCCCTTGCATTTGGTTGGGATGCATGAATGAAGAAGGGGTTCCCCATGGAGAACAAAATGGAGGAGGGTAGTAATTCATGTAACCATTTTGTTGTTCATTATTTCTCCTAGGTGTATTTGATCTTGGTTTAGAGTTATGATTATTCCTTCTAGGTGTTGGAGTTTTACTTCTAGATCGTGAATTGTTTTGATTATCTCTTCTAGGCGTTTTCGTTCTACTTCTAGGCTTAGACTCATTCCGTACTCTAGGTGGAGTAGAGGATTGTCTAGATAAACTTCTATTTCCTATGAGAGGTTTACTTAATGGCTTTTAGAACTTACCAATATCATTGTCGTCAAGTATGGGTAATTTTACCTTATTAACAGTAAGATGCTTTAGTTTTTCATCTAACTTAGACTTTTCAGAAAGTTCAGGATTTTCACCAAAATCATCCTCTGCCCGCGGTACCTTATCTATGGTAGCGGTTCCATAGTGATAAGGAACCGCACCATACAATTTGGAACCGCGTACAGTGGGCATTTTTTGTGAAAACCTGACTTGTTTTGGTTCACTAGTTGAGGCTTCATTTGAGTTAAAACCTAGACCAAGTCTTTCCTTAGAATGAACTTGTTTGTTTAACATATCATCAAGAGCACTAGTTCCTTTCATGAACTTTTCCAATTTAATGGAGGTGCTCTTGAGATCTTCATTCTCTAATCTAAGTTTCTCACAACTTAAGCAACTTAAATCAACCTCTTTATTTTTCTCAAGTTTAGCCAATTTCTCCCTAAGTTCATTGATCTCATTTTCAAGCTTAGTTTTGGTTGTTTTTAAGGTTTTATTCTTTTCTATGAATTTAAGGCTAAGTTTGTGTAAACTATCATATTTGCCTTCAAATTCAATATCATCACAAGTGGAACAATCATTGCTATAATATTCGGTTTCGGAATGTACCTCTTTAGAAGTGTGAGCCATTAGACATTTCTCCTCTTTGGGGTTGTCATCATCATCTTCACCGCTATCGCTCCAAGCTCCACTAACGAACGCCGTGTGGTTCTTATCACGAGCGGGCTTTGGACAATCACCAATGAAGTGATTTGGATCACCACATCTAAAGCAATTCCTATCACCTTTTTCGTTCTTAACAAACCGATTCTTTGACAATGGTTTCTTGTCATAGTTGGGTTACCTAACGTGTTGACCTCGTCTCTTGAAGAACTTCTTGAAATCTCTCACCGCAAATGCATACTCCTCGTCATCGCTTTCCGAGGAACTATCATGGTCACTTTGTGCCTTCTTGGCTTTAAGTGCAAGAGATTTCCTTTCACTCTTGGTTTTCACTAATTCCGAGTCCTTCAAAATTATCATCTCATGAACCTTCAAGTTTCCTATGAGTTCATCGAGTGATAAAGTTGAGAGATCTTTCGACTCTTCAATCGCCGTGACTTTTGCTCTCCATTTTGGATGTAAGGCCCTTAGAAACTTCCTAACATTGTTCTTGCTAGAAAAACCTTCATCAAGTGCTTTTAGACTAGTAATAATGGTGTTAAACCTAGCAAATGCACTATCAATAGTTTCATCTTCTAAGATGACAAATTGTTCATATTGTTGGACAAGGAGATCGATTTTGCTTTCTTTGACTTGGCTATTACCTTGGTGGGTTACTAAAAGAGTGTTCCAAATATCTTTAGCGGTTTCACACATAAAAATCCTTTCATACTCTTTCTTAGGCAAAGCATTATAAATCACCATTTTAGCCTCATTATTTTTTGAAAGTTTCCTTTTTGTATCATCATTAGCATTGTCAATAGTGACCAATTCTTTTGTTTTAGAAACTTCATTAAATTGATAAGGTAAAAAATCACCATTGGTAATAAAATGCCAAAGATCTAAATCTTTTGATTTCACATAAGTTTCAAATCTATTTTTCCAATAAATAAAACTATCGATTTCAAAAAGTGGTGGTCTTTGCATAGATTTCCCTTCTAGGTATTTGTTGGAATCCATAGATCGATTCAAGTTCTAAAATACAATATACTTTAAAAATTCTTGAGCAACCCGCTCTGATACCAATTGTAGAAACTAGAAGGGGGGGAGGGGTTGAATAGTTTCTTATATTTACTTGTTAAAATGTGGTTTCCAAAAATCCTTTTTCAAAAACTTAGGCTTGAGGAAATATGTGAAATCTTCTTATGCACAATATGAACAATAGTGTAACTAAACTAATACTAACAAAAATATATCCACAAAGAATAAAGAATAATAGTGTAACTAAGCTAATACTAACAAATGTATATGCATAAAGAATAAAGAATGTAAAGAGTTAAGGGTAAAGAAAGATCAAACCGAACACCAAGGATTTATAGTGGTTCGGCAACGAAGCTCACTCCTCGTTCCTACTCCACTCCTCGAGTACTCCTTACTCGAGAGTTCACTACACAACAAGCTCCTTATGGTGGAGAAAACCGTACACGTCGCTTAACCAATTTCCGACTCTAAGCTAAAAGTCGAGCCTTAATCGTAGCTAGGACCAATCTACACAACTATACTTAGTACATACACAACTTCTAAATAGACACAACTACTTGGATCTTCACAACTATGACAAAACTACAAATGTATAAAATTAGATCTTCAATGGATCTTTGGTGGTGGACTCAACACTTCACAAGGATAGTGTTCTTCTCTTTGTACTTGGAGAGGAAAGGATGGAAGAACAAGATTCACTTCTGAAATAAGTAATAATCAAACAAATGATCAAAGATTTGAGTGATTAAAGAAGGGGTTTGAATCTAGAAATAAATGTGCAAAAGAGGTGAGATGAAAAGCTGAGAATGGTCCACTATTTATAGGACAAAGGAGCCAACGGATAGTTCTGCCCGCGGTACCTTATCTTAGCCCGCGGTACCTTATCGATAAGGTACCGCCTAGGTGCTAAGGTACCGCCAGACTAGACTCCGCTCCTTTTTGTCCTTTAGTGGTGGAGGTCTTATCTGGATATAAAAAATATCCTGAAAGGATATTCTTAACCAAATAAGAATATGCCATTTTCAAATTTCAAATAATTAATTTAATAAAACATTTTCTTAAAAAGAAAGTTTAATAAAAACTTGTCACACTTAATAAAAAGTGAGTTTTAAGAAAAGATTAAATCACTTGATCACTTGATTAAGGTTAGTACTTGTTTATCCATACCTTAAGTGAAAATGGGTAAAATGAAAAATACTTGAACTCAAGAATTCGTTTTTCGTTGTTTTCGTAAATGCTTGTTTTTACATATTGTCGTAATCAAAACAAGGCGAGACCGAAAAATGCAAGTAACGTTTTTAGGTATTTATTGCATTAACAAAATTAAAAACTATTTTTAGAAAATTTAAAATTTATAATAACTATTTAAAAATGATTTAAAACTATAAAAACCTTAAAATAATTCTAAAAATTAATTGAATGACAAGAAAATTAATCTAAAACTTCTAAAAATCCTAAATTAATGTATTTAACCTAGAAAAATGAAAAAGTTACAAAATATTAAAAACTAATTTTAATAATAAAATAATATTAAAAATTCAAAATTTATAAAAAATTCTAAAAAGTTGTAAACTAGTTTATTTTAACCTAAATAAAACAAAAATGAACTTAAAATACCAAAAATACCCCTAATGGGTCAAATACCTAAACAGTCCCTTAATGGTTAAGGCCCAATAAGAAAAAGTTCACAAAAAAGGCCCAAAACTTCCAGTTAAGCTTAAAATTCAATTTTAAACACAAAATTTCAAAGGCCCAAAAGCTGAAAGTGAGCTTATCACAGCTTATTTCAAAACAGCTTATTCTTAATGGGCTTTTGGCCCATTAAGCTATAAGCTGATGCCATAAGCTGAAATTTGACACACAACCTTCTCTTGACCTAATTAAGCTGTTAGTAAAAAGATTTTTTGAATAAGCCCAAGAAATAAGCCTGAAATAAGCAAAAGCTCTCTACACAAAACGACAAAAATAGTCGTTTTCGAGTTCTAGGCCACTTCAAAAGCTTATTCAACTTGCAAAAGGTTTTAAATGACAAAACTAAGCTCAATCAACAAAAAATTTTCAAATAAGCACACTCCATAAGCTGAAATAAGCAATAAGCAAATAGTCGTTTTCTAGTCAAAAGCTAAAACCAAAAGCTGTAAACTTCAAAACTGACTTATAAGCTCAAAATAATAATATCTATCACAAAAAATAAGTTGTTGGACATTAGAATAAGCTAGAATGACAAAAAAATAAGTTGTTGACCAATTTACACTAGTAGTGGCTAGCAGCAGGTGAAAGGAGTTCCCACTGCTTTGACTTTTTGACTTTGCTTTTTAGAGAGATTCACTTGGTGATTTTGGACAATAAGGGCACCCCTACAACCAGTGAGTTGTAGGGAGTCACAATCAAGCTGAAAAACACAAAATCACACAGCCAAATGATACAGTTTAATCAATAAGTCCACAGACATGGCACAGACATGTTATAAGCAGATCTGGTGATATAAGCTAAGGTTTAAGCTAGTATAAGCTAACCACAGTCCACCAAATGCATACACAAGCTCAATAAAACTTAATGACACACAAATTAACTCATTTCATACACTGATTCTAAGTTTTGAACAAGATTCAAGCACATTCAAGTTACTGATGAACAATTAACAAACAAGAACAATTTTTGGTGAACTACTTGACACCAAATCCAAATTCAAAGCCTCAGATCTATTATTCAAGTTGCAATAACTGTGATTTAACACTTGTTAGCCCTAGATTAACATGCAAACTAGGTGTGCACAAGATTTCAAGTCAAAACAGCCTAGAACAAACTCAATAAGCCAAGATTTCAGATTTTATGTTTAAGAGCACAAAACTTGCAAATAACAGACCACAAACACCTTAATAACATATACAAACAACAAGCAACCCTAAACAACTACTCAAACTCATGCAAACTTGAACCAACAGACAATCCCAAACACCCTTTTAACTTTTTAAATCCAATTTTAAACAAGTAAAGTATTCTCAAGACTGAATTAAGCCCAAATAAGCATAATAACATCCAACATATGAATTAAGAACCAAGTTGCATGCATAAAAACACACATTCACCAGCAGAACACAAAAATCACTTAGAACTAAGATTTTATCAGATTTTTGGAGAAAATATGACAAACCTCATGAATGTACATTCACACTCACGAATTTTTGAGCTTATGTGGTAGCTTAACAACCACAAGCTTCCAACAAGCTGCTAAGAACACCAAAGTTGGAACAAGACATATTCTATGAACAAAAATGGAAAATGACCAAGATCTTTTCAAGCTTGATCCCCGCCCTTTGATGCTTCCCAAACCACAAGCCTTACAACACCTTGATAAACTCTTTATCAGGGTACTATGATCAACTTATAGCCCAAAAAGTTCAAGTGTTTGAACAAAAACTTAGAAAAAAAATTAGGTTTTTGAAAAACTTGCAAAATCTTGCACAATCTTTAAAATTAAACCAAGAGACTTCAAACTCACAAACATATAACAATAACAACAGAATATAAAGGTTGGAACTTGGATTTCGTCACAAAATCAAACACTTTTTTCATTCACTTGAAAACAAGGATTTATAGATTTTTGACCAAAGAAAACCAAGAACAAATTGTAATGTAGCAGTCCTAATGCCTTATATAGGCTACAAGATACCTAAAATGCAGAATAAAAAACATAAACCCTAGTTGGTGAAGTCCCAAAATTGCCCTTGAGGTGTTTGAAAATTTGAACTTATGTGAAGTTATCTTGGACGTTGTGGAGGTGTGAGCTGGTGGAATTTTGATCAAGGGATCAAAGGAATGCTTAGGAATGAAGCTGAATGAGGTGTGTTGATTTTCTGCAAGGTTTTGGTATTTTCCCCAAAGGTTGTAGCAGGGGAATCTCGTGTGGGTCAGTGGGGTGATGTGGCATCATGTTTAGAGGTTGGGTTATGATTAGGAGACCCTTAATCATAAAACTGGACAATATTAGGGTTTAATTCCATGTAATTAGAAAAACCCTAATTATGATATGAACATGAAGAACAATGGGTTTGATCTTGTTTTAGGTTTAAATAGGTGTTAATCGCGTTTTTCAAACTTAATTAATTAAGTTAGTTCAAACCGGTTTAAGTGGAAAGTGAGGTGGCATTTTGGTGTGTTGTGATTGGATGAGGGGAGTTAGTGGGTGAGGTGGCAGCTTATGGTTGGTCTAGGTTAGTTTCTTTGTCTTGGCAGATTTCACCCTCAATCTTCTTTCTACTCTTCATTTGCAACTTTTCAGCCCGAAACTTCAATTTCTTTGTTAACCAAGTTTCATTTTTCACACTTTTGCCCCAAAATCTTTCCAAAAGATTTTAAAGGACTTGTTTTGTCATTTCTTGATATTTAAAGGACCAATATTGTTCTTTCTTGTATCTTGAAGGTCTTCATGGTATGTTTGACTTTGAGGAGGACTAAGTCTTCATAATTGAGGGACCATTCTTGCCAATTCTTCAAAGTGGAGGGTCCTTTCTGCAATTTGACAAACTTTAAGGACCAAACTTGTAATTATGAATATACAAGGGTTTAAAGTGTCAATTATTCAATATTGGAGGACCCTTCTTGTACAATCTTCAATTCTTGAAGGGTTTTTCTTGGAAAATCAACACTTGGGTCCGGTTCATTGTGCGGCTTCTTTTCCCGTGTTCGTTTTTCTTTGATTCTTGTGATCTTCTGCCATTTTCTCAATATTCGTACCTAAAGTACACATGGAATAAACACAAGCATATATTTGGTATATTTTATGATATTTTATGCATTTTAAGCCCGTTTTGGACGATGAGACTATGTATAAAAGCAGTCTCATCACCGTGCTAGCGATGCTTGCTTCAAGTGTGTCCAGCCAGGCCATCACATGAAGGACTGCCGTAAAGGTGAGATTGAGGGCACTTCTGGGCATGCTGACTCCAAGCCACCTCTGACTAATGGACGTGTGTACACTACAACACGTGACCAAGCCAACAAGTCATCGGGTACCATCACTGGAATCTTGTTTATGTATGGTCAAGCTGCATGCGTTTTATTTTACACGGGCGCGACTCATTCGGTCATATCCACTGCTTATGCAAACCGTGTTAGGATATCCCCTATGCCACTAGAAAATGTCTTAAACATTTCCACGCGCTTAAGAGACTCTGTACGCATCACACATGGGTACAGAGATCTTCCCCTTAAGTTTGATGACATAATCCGTTCAGTTGACACACTTCCTTTGGACATGTGCGAATACAACATGATATTAGGTATGGACTGGTTATCCAAACACCACGCCACCATAAATTGCCATTCATATCGGGTCATTTTCGATGATGTAAACGCGTTAGAGTACATTCACAACGGTTTTATACCACGAAGGTATGTACAAATAATTTCAGCCTTATAAGCACGTGCCTTACTGTCATGTGGTTGCGAGGGCTTCTTAGCTACTGTTCATGATATGGACGCTAAATTCCCATCCATTCAGAATCAGCCTATCGTGTCAGAATTTACGACGTGTTTCCTTAAGAACTTCCGGGCATACCACCTGCTCGTGAGGTAGAGTTTAATATTGAGCTCATCCCAGGAGCTGAGCCAATTTCTAAGGCTCCTTATCGCATGGCTCCCATCGAGCTTAAGGAGTTAAAGGAGCAGCTACATGAACTTTTGGAGCGAGGTTTCATCCGACCTAGTGCATCTCCATTGGGTGCACCGGTGTTATTCGTGAAGAAGAATGATGGCAGTATGCGAATTTGCATTGATTATCGTGAGCTTAATAAGATCACCATCAGAAATCGATATCCTTTACCACACATTGATGATCTGTTTGACCAACTACAAGGTGCCAAACATTTCTCTAATATCGATCTAAGGTCTGGCTACCATCAGCTATGGGTGAAGGAGCATGATATCACCAAAACTGCTTTCAATACACGTTATGGACACTACGAATTCGTAGTCATGCCATTTGGCCTTACCAACGCTCTAACAGTTTTCATGGACTTGATGAACCGTATCTTCCATGAGTTTATGAAAAAGTTTGTTATAGTCTTCATTGATGACATCCTGATTTACTCTAAATCAAAGGAAGAACATGAAGACCATCTTCATACAGTATTACAGATACTTCGCCAGAAGCAGCTGTATGCTAAATTCTCCCAATGCGAATTCTGGTTGAGTAAAGTGGCGTTTCTGGGCCACATCGTATCCGCAGAGGAATAACCATGGATCCTGCGAAGGTTGAGGCTATTACCAAGTGGCCAAGACCGAAGTCAGCAACTGAAGTTCGCAGCTTCCTAGGCTTAGCTGGTTACTACCATAGGTTCCTATAGAACTTTTCCCGATTAGCACTTCCATTGACCAAACAGATGCGGAAAGGGGAGAAATTCGTCTGGACTGAAGAAAGAGAGAATAACTTTGAAGAACTGAAGCAGATGTTGGTATATGCACCTATTCTTACTCTCCCATCTGGTACAGGTAGATTTCAGATCTATAGTGATGCTTCAGGGAAGGGTCTTGGCTGTGTTCTCAAACAACATGGAAAAGTGATTGCTTACGCATCACGGCAGCTTAAGCCTTATGAGGAGAACTATCCTACACATGACTTGGAACTTGCAACAGTTGTGTTTTCACTGAAGATTTGGAGACATTACTTGTATGGCAAATCATGTGATATCTTCACAGATCACAAGAGCCTGAAATACATCTTCACTCAGCGTGAACTGAACATGAGGCAAAGAAGGTGGTTAGAGCTGTTGAAGGATTATGACATTAATATGCAGTATCATCCCGGCAAGGCGAATGTAGTGGCAGATGCTCTTAGTAGGAAGTCGGGTATGATCATCGGCATTAAGATAGAGGAAGAAATTATACAATACTTGGAGCGACTAGATATTGAGTTTATGGTACGTGGACAACATGGCTAGTGGGCTAATCTTAGAGTGGAGCCTGACTTACTCTCTAGGATCAAGGAAGCTGTTGTCCCTAACATATGATGATTATATAACACGAATTAAGGTAGAAAGAAAGGAAGATATGAGAAGAATTCTAGAGAGAGAAAGTAGTGAGAGAAAGTAGAGAGAGAAAATGGTTGGTGAAACTTGTGGAATGTTAGATTAGAGAAAATGAAATGACCAACCACCCTCCTAACATGCTAGGAGGGTAGTATATATAGTCCACCCACATGCGGGCTTTAATGGACTATATATTGGGCCGGGCTTGTATTTTGGACTTTAATTAGTTTAAATCCAAGCCCGTGAATCACGACTAAATAACTACTTATTACAACGTTCTAATAAATAATACAATAGAAACCTATGACCGAACATTCTTGTTTGACTCAATATTTTGAGGCTAACAATCTCCCCCAATGTGAGGTCATTCCTCTTTGATATTTGGATTCCAATGGAGATTTATGAATTTCGTCATAAATGAGTCTTGAACGTGTAACATTAGTTTTGTTCCTTCATGCTGTGATCTTTGAGCCTTTGTCGTTGTCTTTCGACTTTGTCTTTAAGTCTTGAGATCTTTAAATCATTCTTGACTTGTCTTTGCCATCTTGCGATCTTGTGACTTCATCCACATGCTCACACTGTTAATTGTTGAATATGTCTTTAGGCATGAGTATGTGGTTTCTGAATCATTGACTTTGCTGTGTACACCGTGACGCCACCTTCTCGAGACAAAACATAGACACGGACTGAATGGCTTTGACATTCGTCCTAAATCGGTAGCGTTTTACCTCCGGTCGGTGAAGACCGTTATACGATATTAAATATCGTACCTGTAATCAGGTAGATTCAATTAAGAATCTCCTTGACAGGGTTTCGCGGCAGTACTAGCCGTTCTCTTTACTCGACCGTCTCAAAGCAAGACTGCGAACATAAAGAGTGAATCAATTGGATAGATATCCGCTTGATTAAAGTCGTCAATTCAAATTCCTGGAACAAGTTTGATTCATTAAGAATCTTACCATTGTTGCTTTCCAGTTGACACAAGTTTGATTCATAAGAATCTCACAAGTCACCTACCGTAGCGCTGTTTGATGTTGACGCTAGAAGGATTTCCATTCGTCACTGTGAATATTAATGAATATCACTCTGAATGTTCTGGCAAGACCATAAAGATATTGCGTAGAAACCTGAAACGAGTTTGAATCAATTCAGAATCAAACCACTGTTGCTTTTCAGTTTTACATATGTTCAATTCATAAAGAATCTTGCATATGACCTACCGCAGTGCTGTTTGATGTTAACACTGGAAGGATTTCCACTCATCATTGTAAATACTAGGTAGTATCACTCTGAGTGTTCTAGCAATATCGCAAGGATATAGCGTAGGACTCTCTTGATCTTCATCCGTGTGTCCTAACGAGATTTGATTGATCTCTTGGCTCTAGACTCGATTTGTGCACTTTTAGTGGTCGGAGGCTGGAGCAGATGCCACCTATTCAATATCAACTATCTCGGAGTGAGAAAGTCAATAGAAGTCGTGTTGATCTCCGTGACAATAAAACAAACTTCTTTTGAGAGAAGCCTGAGTAGCTAGGAAAGGGTTGTGCTTCACATCACTGGGTCCATGATGAGTTTGTCTTCATGATGGGTTGACCCGGTTTCTGCCTAAGTTGTATGGAGGGCTTCTTTCTTTACACCCTTTATCCTTACATTTCTTTTTCATTCTTCAACCCCTTCAATGCTTACCAAGACATCATTACTAACACCTTGTTGTGATTGTTCCAGTGCTAGCATCAGTACTTAGTCGGCATTCAGCTACGTTCACATTCTACTCCATCTTTCCTAAGGACTTCTAATAATCTATTGGATTGTCCCTGGGAAGATCCCTCCGGTTCTGGTTGGATCATAGGACTTAAACCTAACCACCCTTTTGACACCAATAACGTCGTGAATTAAAGATGTTGTGGGTATTTGATCGTAACCATGAAAACCACTTTAAATTCTAACAAAGTGTTTGAAAAACATTTAACACCTTGCTAGTTTTGTCGTTTCAGAAAAGCTCCCCCTTCACATGTGCATCGATAATCGAAAGTGTTTCGCACATGTGGGTAAGAGTTAAAGTGCTTGAGTCTTATATATGATCACATTTTAATCACATTTTCTCCCCCTATCTCTAATATATAAAATCTTTTGATATTAGAGATACCAAATTTGATTAAAATATATTTTGAAAAAATAGTCTTGAAATCTCTGGGAGAAAGATATGTTAATCTTTTGCATGAAGTTAAAATGCTCCCCCTCAAAAATTGATCCAATTGAATTGTCATTGTGAGGATATGATCCACATTTCGCTTTTTGAGGATGGGAGTTGTTGAACACACAATTTTTGAAAGATTTTGAATATCATTGAAAAATTCTTGAAAAAATTGTGTTCAACGCTTTTTGAAAAATCAATTCTTTTTGTCGAAAGGTTTTTCTAAAGCATAAACTTGAGTTCATAGACTTTGAATGTCTTGACGAATCCACTCAAGTGTAAGAAGATTTCTCTTCTTTTGCTGAGGGTAAGGGTACTAGATCGTACACTCCCCCGTGAATATCGATCCGGGTTGCAATCTGAAAGTGATTACAAGCCATTGTGTTGAGCTCAAAATGTTGAATGTTTTGTGACAAGCTCAACCCGTGATAGATTGCTCTACCCGTTGTTGGAAATATTGTCCAAAATAGACAACTTCCGTTTGAAAAGATAGAAATGACATGTTTTGAAAAATATTTACAACTTTCATTCGAGCTTTATGTACACACCCGTGTCGTTGTTGAGCGACATTTCTAGGTACGTCCATATTATCGATACTGAAAGACATGTCGAGAAGAATATTTTTTGGATTATCAAAGATTTTTTAATTTTGTATTTTCTTTTTCATTAATATTTACAGGTAGATGTTTGATAGATGAATCAAGCAGGCTTCTTTGCCAGAACCTCCAGTTCTGCTGGAGTCAAACATCTCATACCAATTTGCCTAACTAGATACGCAAACCTCTCTTTCGAAAGAGCTTTTGTAAACAAGTCAGCTAATTGGTAATCAGTTCCAACAAAGTATAATTCAACAATACCCTTTTCAACTTGTTCCTTAATGAAGTGATATCTGACATCAATGTGCTTCGTGCGGGAATGCTGTACCGGGTTGCAGGAGATGGCTATGGCCGACTTTGAGTCACAGTACATAGGTACTTTATCAAAATGGAAGCCATAATCCGTGAGTTGTGTTCTCATCCAAAGAACTTGAGCACAACACGCAGATAGAGACACATACTCCGCTTCGGCTGATGAGAGTGACGTGCAATCCTGCTTCTTGGAAGACCATCCCACAAGCTTGTCTTGACCTAGAAATTGTGCACCACCAGAAGTACTTTTACGTGTATCAAGACACCCTGCATGATCAGAATCTGAATAGGCCGTTAGAAAGAAACCGGTTTCCCTCGGATACCAGAGTCCCATGTGAATGGTATTCTTAAGGTACCGAAAGATCCGTTTAACCTCCTTGAGGTGCTTTTCAGTGGGTCGTGCTTGATATCGTGCACAATAGCATGTAGCATGATGAATATCTGGTCTGCTTGCTGTCAAGTACATGAGGGACCCGATCATGGAACGATATCTCGTTTGATCTATGGGTAATCCCTCCAAGTCAGCATCTAGGGATGTGGTTGATAATGGTGTCCCAACGGGGTCACATGAAGTCATACCATGCTTTTTGATTATCTCTTGACAATACTTAGCTTGGTTTATAAAGATACCACTTGGGGATTGGTGAACTTGAATTCCTAGAAAGAATTTTAGTTCGCCCATCATAGACATTTCAAATCTGTTGTGCATTACTTTTTCAAACCATTTTGAAAGTTTTAGGTTTGTAGACCCGAAAATAATGTCATCAACATAAATTTGCACAAGCAAAATGTCATCCCCATATTTATAAGTGAACAAAGTTAGATCAATGGAACCTTTTGAGAAACCTTTGGATACCAGAAATTTTGAGAGCTCGTCGTACCACGCCCTTGGAGCTTGCTTGAGTCCATATAGTGCCTTGTGGAGACGATACACCTTGTCAGGATAATGAGGATTGACGAATCCTTCCGGCTGCGTGACATAGACTTCTTCCTTCAAAGGACCGTTAAGAAATGCTGTCTTTACGTCCATTTGATAGACAGTGAATCCCTTATGTGCAGCATAAGCAAGAAAAATCCTGACTGCTTCCATTCGAGCTACTGGTGCAAATGATTCTTCAAAATCAATTCCCTCTTTCTGGCCATACCCCTTAGCCACTAGCCTAGCTTTATTCTTGATGATCGTATTCTCTTCATCCATCTTGTTTTTCCAGATCCAACGAAGATTTAATGGAGTCACATCGTATGGTCTGTCAACAAGTTCCCAGACTTTAAGTCTTTCAAATTGTTGAAGTTCATCCGTCATCGATTCAATCCAAGCATGATCAGCCATGGCTTCTTTGATGTTTTTCGGTTCAGTCGTACTCACGGCGAGTGCGAACTTACAAACATCGCCATCGGTGGCTAGTTGTCGTCTTGTACGAACGGGCTGTGTAGGGTTTCCAATTACGTGAACCAAAGGATGATCTCGGGTCCAATGATGTGTTGAAGGATGTCGTTGGTAGAACGTATGCATATTTGACGGATCAACATGGCGAGTAGAAGACTCTCCAGTTTCGTGTACCGGTGTACCGAATGGGTTGATAAATTCGTCTTCGTCAGATAATGCATTGTCTGCTTGATTTATGTTCTCTGGAGCAATGACAGTAGTTGTGGATGTTGTAGGATCGATTGTTGAAGTAATATTCTGAGGAGGTAAATCTGCTGCAACCCGTGTTGAAGTAGATGAAGTTGTATCCGGTTGTTGACGATGATCGGAATCATCATTCATATCATGAGTGACAGCGGAAGACTTCGATACAACTTGTTTCTCCCCCGTGAAATATTCATCATACATTGGTCCATATAACATTTCCAACTCTTCAATTGTCGTGTCAACTGTCATATCAGCTCTAGGAACATTTTCTGGAACCAGCGTTGAACTTGACGGTTCATTGCTGTGGTCTTGAGTGTCGAGTTCCGTGCGGTTGTGAACGGAAGTCGTTTGTCGTTGTGGGTCGGGACTTAAACTGTTTTGTTCAAGTGCCATTTCTTGAGATTCATCAAATCGGATGTGAATTGTCTCGACAATCAATTTTGTTCTTTTGTTGAACACTCTATATCCCTTAGACTGAGTTGCATATCCCACAAGAATACATGCATCACCTTTCTCTTTCATTTTATCCAAGTTTTCACCATCTCGAATAATGTAGCAAGTACATCCAAAAACATGAAGGTGTTTGAGTGAAGGTTTTCGATCATGAATTATGTGATATGGTGTCTTTTCGTGTCTTGGGATAATTAAGGAGCGGTTTTGTGTGTAGCATGCGGTTGACACGGCTTCGGCCCAAAAGTATAGTGGAAGTTTTGAAGCGGATAATAATGTTCGAGCAGCTTCAACCAAAGTACGGTTTCGTCTTTCAACAACGCCGTTTTGTTCGGGTGTTCGAGCAATAGATGTTTCATGTTCAATCCCTTCGGCTTCAAAATACTTTCTCAGATTAGAATTCAAAAATTCTGTACCTCTGTCAGTACGAACCACTTTAACTTGAGCTTGAAGACCACGTTGTATCAATTTAAGGAAGCTGATGAGAACGTCGGGAGTTTCATCTTTGGATCTCAAGAAATGAGTCCATGTGTACCTTGAGTAATCATCGACTATTACTAGAATATATTTCTTGCCATTGATACTCTGAACACGCATGGGACCACACAGATCCATGTGAAGAAGATCTAACCGTCCTTTAGAGCTTGGTGTGGTCTTTGTTTTGAAGCTACTTCGTTTATCTTTACAAAGTTCACAAGAAGAACAAAGATGATCTTTGATGAATTTCAAGCTTGGAAGGCCTCTCACAATATCTTTCTTGGAAAGCAAGTTAATGGTATCAAAGTTGAGATGAGAAAGACGTTGATGCCATAACCATGCCTGAGTCGAGGAAGCTTTAGCCATGAAGCAAATTGGAGTTGATGAAGATGTGTCTTGAAGTGAAATAGTATAAAGATCAGTACCCCGTGTACCAGTAAGTAAGTCATTCCCATCATAATCACGAACAAAACATGTCTTCTTTCTGAAAGCAACTTCCAAATCCGCATCACAGAATTGACCAACCGAGAAAAGATTGTGATTGAGCCCTTCGACGTAGTATACCCTTTTAATCGTGATATTCCCCTGAACCAAATCTCCATATCCTAGGATCGGTGCAAATTGATCATTTCCGAATCGGACCGTACCTAGGAACTTCTCCACGAAGTTAATTAGAAGCTTGAGATTCCCCGTCATGTGCTTCGTGCATCCGGAGTCCATTATGAAGAGAATTATTTGTATCACCTGCAGAAGAGTTAGAACACGATGGAGCATTTGCTAAATTGGATACCACAGTAGTTGTGATAGTAGAATCATTAGTGTCCTTATCAACATTTAAAGGCAAACTAACACTCGTTTTCACATTTTCTGTCCTAACTTTAGGCATCCATTTATATCCGGGAGGACATTGATTAGCAAACCACCATTTCCAAGACTTGCTAGCAGACTCATATAATTCCTTAATTTTGCTTCTAGGATTCTGAGTGGTGGAGTCTGATGCATTACTATTCTTAGTGGGGGTAGCACCAGAATGGTTCACTTTGCGTTTGGGTTTACTAGCACTAATAGGCATCACAGTTTGCTTCTTAGTTCTAGTTTCTACGCCTTTGACATTATTCATAGCACACATAGAATGATTAGCATTAGCACACTTGCCACATTTGACACAAACAAATTTCACATTCATAGCATTCAAATCATTCACAGCATTCAGATCGTCATTACATGCGATAACAGACTTTTTATTCTTAAAAACATTCAAATTCCTAGGGTGTTCTTCTACTTGCTTCATCTTCCCTTGATTCTTGTGTTTCCAGACCTTATCATTCTCTTGAGTGCTCTTAAGCTGAGGCCGGCTAACACTAGTAGTGGAGACTATTCCTGTAGTAGAAGACACATGAATATTAGTGTTTCTAGAAGTCTGAGGCGAGTGAGTATCTTTGTTTGTGGGCTTAGTAGACATTCTATACATCCCTGGTTTAATGACATTATTGTGCTTAACACTTGGTGCTATAGGATTCCTTATAGGTTGAGCTTGTGGTAACCTTTCCTTTCCATCCATCTTGGGGGCAAACACAGGTTTAGCAAATGAGGAATTAGATAAAGCAGATGGTTTTCCCAAGATAGAGGATCTATTCTCTTTAGAGGCATTGGGTTGTCTAACAACATTTTTCTTAATGCTAGGTTCCACAATTTTCCCACCCATTTTAGCAATGAGTTTCTGTAACTCAGCTATCGCTCTGTCCCTGTCTTGTAATTGAGCTTTCAACCCTTTAATTTCCAAATTCTGTTCATTCATTTCTCAAAATGTTTGCGAAAGTTTTTCTTGCAATTTATTATCATGTGGAAAACGACCAACATCTTTTTGCAAAGCAAGTTCAAGTGAATGACAATGTTTTTGAAGGAAATCAGTTTTGTGTTGAAGTAACTCAAAAGCCTTTTTGTCAACATTTTCTTTTCGTTTCGAAAGCTCAATTTCAAGACGTTCACATTCTTTGATCTTATCAAGATATTGGCATGCAACTTCAGAATATTCATCAATATCAGCACAAGATGTAAAATAAGCACACATAACATCTTTAGAAACGCATTCTTGCAAGAGCAAATCATATTCATCTGAGAAATCAGACTTTTCCATTTGAAGATCATCAATGTGTTTCTCAATAGATTCAACATATTTTAAATCATCAAACATTTCAGTCCGAATGAACTCCTCAAGTTGAAGAACAGTTTCTTTAATCAAAGCCGTGTTTGGAATTAAGAGTTCTTTCACAAGCAAGGTAATATCTTGAGGAATCGGACGTGTCCACTCAGCATTTTCACGTTTGGCCCAGTCTCTTTCAACAATAGATTTAACATTATCTATGTGGTGTTTAAGAATACCTAATGTTTTCCTACTCTTGCTTTTAGATTCATCTAGAGGGAGGTAGTTGATGTATTTGTAAACATTAGATTTCTTAGGGGCAAATGCTTTCTTCCATTGAATTCTTTTTTGTTTGCATTCTAAGAACACTTCCTCACGAGTTTTCTGAGTTTGTTTGTTGAACAGGCCATAGAGACTATTCTCATAAGCATAGTTATAAGGTTTCACAAACTCCTTATTAACAAGTGGTTGACTATCGGCATCCCAAAGGGCAGTCTCTTCACTATTGGCACTAACAGGCATGCAATCAAGATCTGTCCTTTCAGTCTCATCAAGATAAAGATGCGGGTTCGCAGCTTGAGCTTTGGCAAGGTACTCAGGACTTGCAAAGCTAGCTTGACCCTTAAACATCGATGGAGGTGCTAGCATTCTTACGGATTGAATAGAATCATGCGTTTTATAAACAACGTTCTTCAAAAAGTCGACTTGTGCTTCTAGTTTTGTAACTTTTTCGGTTTCTTTATCATATCTACTTTTGAAGTCTTGTTTTAACGCATCTACCTCTTGTTTCTTATCCTCAAGAATTTTAGCAGAATCGGTAGTGGTCATAGAGAGCTTTTGTTCAAGTTCATTAACTTTGGTATTGGCAAGGTACGTTTTTTGACGTTCATCCATTAAGAAAACATTATATTGACGCTTCTCTTTAGCTAATAACTCAAGAGTTGTATTATATTTGTTTTCAAAATCGTCCTTTTGACTTTTTAACGCACTTCCCTTGTACCCCTCAAGCTCTTTGGTTTTCTGAAGGAGCTCATCTCTATAGGTTTCAGTCATCTCAGTAGATTTGATAAGAGCATCTTTGCATTCTTCAAAGCTTTGAGTGAGCGTAGCGTTTGCCTTCTTTAATTGCTTTTGACTCTTTTTATTTTCAGTGACATCTTTTTGTAAAGTAGCAATTAAATTAGCAAGCGCAATACGTTCCTCTTCATCATATTCATTTGCATGTTGATCATCCTCAGACTCATTATTGCACATGTGTGATGAATCGGGTGTGGTATTGCTATCAACCGTTTCCATCATACACGTGTCATTAGTGGCATTGGGTAGATCACTATGCTCAGGAATATCACCAAACACATTATATTCATCAGTAGTGTGTACCTTATCGATTGGCTCAGTGTCAAAGATAGGACCATTGTCATCTTCAGTGACTTTGAGAACTTCTTCAACCTTTGCCATGTACGAGTAATGTGCATCAAGCTCTTGATCAGAATCTTCATCATCAGTATCATCAAGCATGGCTCCTTCCTCAGCTGACAATTTAACCCCTGCTTCCATTTTCTTGCATAGCAGCATCTTTTCCTTGTGATAGCTGGAGTCTCTAACCCTTTTTGGCTTCCTGCATTCCTTTGCCATATGCCCATAACCTTGGCAATTAAAACATTGAATCCCACTCTGCTGAACCACTTGACTTCCAACCGTTTCCCTATTCCCAGTAGCAGCAGCAATCCTCTGAGCATCATACTTAGCAGTTTGTCGATCATATCTTGCAGAACCCTCAACATGTGTTGGATTATGTCGATCATACCTAGAAGGACTTTCACCACGTCGACGTGTGTCATACCTTGGAGGACTCTCAACATATCGGTTCTTTGTGTTAGATGATGTGCGAAGATTGTTGTTGGTGGGTTTGTAGATTTTCTTGTAAGTCTTCATTATGTAAGCAATTTGTTGTTTCATCTCTCGGTTCTTTTGAGCTTGGTCTTCATCACTATCTTCTTCAGATGAGGACTCAGATGGTGGTGATGGTGTTCTTGGCGCTTTACCTCGAGATTTTGTGGAAGATGAAGACTTAGATGATGTGGAATATCGTGGTGAAGATGATGTATTGGAGTATGGCTTAGGAGCACGAGAGTGAGGATCTTGAACATGTTGAGTGGTAGTCACTAAAGCAAGTGGATTAGCCGTCTTGGCAACACGTTCAGCTCGAATTTCATTTGCTTCATTCTGAAATTGCTTCAAGATGTCAAAAAGTCGATGATATGAGACCTCGTCTAACTTTTCTTGTTGTTTCACCAAAGTGACGAATCGTGTCCACTCGGGTTGAAGTTGTTGAAGAAATTGGACATTGACTTGCATGGTGGAGACTTGCAGGTTATTTCTTGTCATGTCATTCATCATCTTATAAAACCTGGAGTAGTAAGAGTCAATTGATTCTCCATCCCTTGAAGTAAACTTGCCAAAATTCCAAAACAAGTTTGTTTTGACATCTTGTTTGTTGAGTGATTCTCCTTGTTGCAAGCGTTCAATAGCAGTCCACATTTCATGTGCTGTCGGGCATGCATCAACCGTGGAGTAAATATCATCTCCAATCCCACTTAAAACCATATAAATGGCTTCCTTCTCCGCATCATGCCAAGCACAATTTTCAGGTGTGAGATCAGCTCTTGTTTCATCACGTTCACTTGCAGGTATTGGATCAGTAGTATCTGTGGCTGCTCTTGGAGGAACTGAGATCTTCTTAAATATATATGGTCCATGAGTAATACATTTCCTCAGGGCATCACCATTAGGTCTTGTATCAAGATATCGTATGAAACGTGATTGCCATTGAGCATACCGTCCAGATACAAGCATTGGTGGTCTCTCTTTGTTACCTGCCACCATTATGTTGTTGTTCGTCACACGATATTCGGCAGTAGAATCCATCTCAATATTCTCTGAAATGATGACGTGAATATGGATCTTAAGTAGATTTGTTGTGATTGTTGTTGAGGTTTAAATTCCGAAAATTGCGATTTTTTTTTTCAGCCCGACAATAAATTCCTCAGCCCGACAAAACGGTAGACCTAAAAAATTTGTAATCACCAAATTTTGAAATTGAGCTAGAAATGTCCTAAAACTAGTATGGAAAAAATTTGATTTTACTTGACCTAAATTTTTTAACTCTTTTTTTTTTTTTTTTTTTTTTTTTTTTAATCTTCGTGTAAACTACGTTCCGAAACTAGTCTAGATGGTGGCTAAGTCTAAAAAATACTCAAACAAAAATTTGGCTAAACATGTCATCGGAATGTCCATCGGAATGTGTCATCGGAATGCCCATCGGAATGTTGTTTAGATCGGAATGTCCTGTAGATCGCAATGTGCACCTGTCGGAATGTTCAGATCGCAAAGTGTACCTATCGAAATCTCAGATCGGAATATTCAGATCGCAATGGGTACCTATCGAAATCCCAGATCGGAATGTGTACCTATCGCAATGAGGCTGTCGCAATGTGGGCAGAGTAACGTTTCAAGATTGCCTTAAATCCGTCGCAATCCAGATCGCAATAACGATCGGAATGTTCAGATCGGAATAAGGGGCTATCGCAATACTGGTCGCAAAGTAAAACCCTAGGGTTATTGCGATCGAAACCGTGCTCTCCTTTTCCGAAATTCAAGCTGTCGCAATGATAGTACTTTTTCCAACTTTTTAGGCAACCATTTTAGCAACTTTTAGGCAACAAATTCGAGATTTTTACCAAACCAAAACAACCAAATCTATACAACAAGTATATGGAAGATTTGTAGCAAGATGAAGAACACGAAAAACACAAAAAGAATTTGAATTCGTGATGATTTATAGATTAAATCATACGAATCAAATATAATAACAACAATCAATCACAAAACTACCCCGTGGCGATTGATACCAATTGTTGTCCCTAACATATGATGATTATATAACACGAATTAAGGTAGAAAGAAAGGAAGATATGAGAAGAATTCTAGAGAGAGAAAGTAGTGAGAGAAAGTAGAGAGAGAAAATGGTTGGTGAAACTTGTGGAATGTTAGATTAGAGAAAATGAAATGACCAACCACCCTCCTAACATGCTAGGAGGGTAGTATATATAGTCCACCCACATGCGGGCTTTAATGGACTATATATTGGGCCGGGCTTGTATTTTGGACTTTAATTAGTTTAAATCCAAGCCCGTGAATCACGACTAAATAACTACTTATTACAACGTTCTAATAAATAATACAATAGAAACCTATGACCGAACATTCTTGTTTGACTCAATATTTTGAGGCTAACAGAAGCTCAGAAGGATGATGGTGAAATCTGGGCGATTATTCAGAACCTAGATCAGCAGACGGAGTTTCGGGTAGATGACGACGGTATCTTATGGCAGAGCACTAGACTCTGTGTTCCTGATGATCTTACACTCAGGGAGGCTTTGCTGGCCGAAGCTCATAGATCCCTATTTTCTATTCATCCTGGTTCCACCAAGATGTACCACGACATCAAACAACATTTCTGGTGGAGTGGTATGAAGCAGGACGTTGCTACCTATGTCTCAAAATGTCTTACCTGTCAGCAGGTTAAGATCGAGCATCAACGATCTAGTGGTCTACTGCAACCATTAGACATTCCATAGTGGAAGTGGGACAAGATCTCTATGGACTTTGTCATCAGACTTCCACAGTCCAAAAGGAAGCATGATGCCATTTAGGTTATCGTCGACCGACTCACCAAATCAGCTCATTTCTTACCGATCCGCAAGGATGACGCAGTTAGCAAGTTGGTTGATCTTTATCAGAAGGAGATCATGAGACTTTATGGTAATCCATCCAGTATCATCTCGGACAGAGATCCTCGTTTACTTCACGATTCTGGAAGAGTCTACAGAAAGCTTGGGGCACCAGACTTAAGCTTAGCACGACTTTTTATCCTCAGACAGACGGACAATCGGAGCGTACCATTCATACACTAGAGGACATGCTTCGAGCGTGTGCTTTAGAATGGACATGAAGTTGGGACGACTGTATCTACTTAGTAGAATTTGCATACAACAACAGTTGGCACGCTAGTATCAAGTGTGCACCGTTTGAGATGTTGTATGGCAGGAAATGTCGCGCCCCAATCTGCTGGGATCAGGTTAGTAAGCGAATTCTTGAGGGTCCGGAGATGATAGAAATGACCAACGAGAAAGTCGTTGTAGCTAAGGCGAAACTGCAAGAAGCTCGTGCACGTCAAAAGAGTTATGCCGACAAGCATCGTAGGGATTTGAATTTGAACGTAGGAGATCATGTCTTTATCAAGATATCACTGGCGCGTGGAGATAGGCCTTTTGGAATCAAAGGAAAACTCAGTCCTAGATTTATCGGACCGTTTGATATCCTAGAACGAGTCGGTGAAGTATCGTATTGTTTAGCGTTACCTCCGCAGCTTTCTCACGTTCATAACGTTTTCCATGTGTCCTTACTCAGAGGGTACAATTATCATCCCCTTCATATGGTTCAGTATCCACTCGAACAGATTCGTGAGGATCTTACTTTCATTGAGGAGCCCGAACGAGTTCTTGATCGTCAAGAGCGAGTCATGAGGAAGAAGACGATTCCATTCGTCAAAATCCTTTGGAGGGACCATTCCTAGCGGGAAGCCACTTGGGAGACGGAGGAGTCTATCCGGACTTCTTACCCTCCATTTCAAGTTTTTATTCGGGTATGTTTCTCTTTTAGCTTACGTTATCTGTAATTCGGGGACGAATTATTCTTTTTAGGGGGGAAGAGTTGTAAAACCCGCATATAAATACCATGAACATTACATCACGTAAACCTACGAACCAATTAAAACTTTCCATTTATGTTATGTACACGTGTCACGAGCATTAATTTCAGAAAACTACGTATAATAATAACACACGATAATTATTAAGTATAATAATTATAATCACGAACATTTAAACAAACGATAGTTATTACGTATAATAATTATAACACGAATATTAAAACACGACATACACGAAGTATAACTAACACGAACATTAAAGCACGAACTAACACGAATAATAAACATGAGCATACACGAGTAATACTTTAACTATGAAAAAGGCACGGGTTTGCCTTCGGGCTTGTTGTAGCCGCGGGCAAGGGAGACAAAAGGGGGGCCCAACCCACCTTTGTAATTAACTAGTAAAAGTAAATCACAGGAAAAACATAATACAAAATTTTTACAAAAAAAATAAAAACCCTAGCCTCCTTGTTGCTTGAAGTCGCGACAGCCACCACACAAGGACGATTCATCGTCGTGTTTTTATCTTGGATTCATACGTGTTTGTATTCGTGTTTCAGTTCTACATTCACACGCATATACGGTATAATCACAAACCTCCATCTTTGGTTTACTTAATTTTCTATTATGAACACATGGGGTTTAATCTTTAAAACAATGGGTAAAACATGTTATGATAATAATAAAACAAGAAAAGGGGGTTTGTTTGGTTTGTTTGTTCGCCCGCACACCAACCGAGACCAACCATTGGTCTCAGTGTCTTTTTGGTTCGCCAACCGAGACCCCCAAGGGCTCGGTGTGGCTGTGGTGTTCGGACAGCAAGGGGACCGAGACCCTTTTGGGGCTCGATGTTGTTCTCGGAGAGAAAAGGGGGAACCCCGGCGCAAGCCGGGTGTGCTTGTTTCGAGCAGTGGGTACGCAAGACAAGCAGGGGGAACCACCGGCTTAAGCCGGTGGGATATTTGCTCGACCAGTGGCACCGGCAGCGCCGGAGTGAGCCACAGCCACACCACTAGCCGCCGGCTGGGGGTGTTTGGTCTCGGATTGTTCTGTCTCGGGCTTCGGGCTCGGGATATGTTGCTAAATTATTTTTTTTGCAAGTTAATTAAATTAATTTTCATGTATAACTAATTAATTTAATTAAAACATGAACTTAGGTTATATGATTTTTATAAATAATACATGTTTTAGCCTAAGTACATTTTATTATTTATTTAGACTATAGTTTTATTAATTAATTAATTATTTAACACATGAACTTATAATTAATTAATAATTCCATGACTTAGGTTTATTAATTAAAATTAATAATACATGTTAACCTAAGTATTATATTAGACTTAATTTAATTAAACCATGACTTAATTAAATTTTTATAACCTATAGTTTATTAATTAAACATGATATGTTATTAATTAATAAAACATGTACTATCATTATTAATTAAGAATCAGACATAACCTATAGTATTTAATTAATAAACTATTCTCTTAATTCCATGACTTATAACTTTTAACCAGTAAATGCTAGCTTATATTTTTAGCTTATTAATCCAGCTTATTTCTAATTATGAAAACTTTCTATTTCAGGAAGCTTACCATTTTTAGACACTAATCTATTTTTGGAAACTTCCTATTATTGGAAACTTTCTATTTTTAGAAACTTTCTAATTTTGGAAACTTTCTATTTTTGAAAACCTGCTATTTTTAGAAAGTTACTTGTTATTACACTACAAGTATAATAATACAAGAATACAAGATAATACATAATCAGAAGACATGAAATACATGTATAATACAGTATATCATTTAAAACAGTAAAAGAAGACAAGAACATATGAAACGAGTTAAGAACATGTTAGAACCAGTAACATACTCAGTAATCAGACAACTCATACATGTCCCTTATTTATGTAGCAATAGTGAGGTCGGAGTAGGACTTTTCATCCTTCCATCTTTCCTCGTCCACTTGACATAAGGTACAGATATTCCGTCCTTCAGTATGGACATTCTCTTTCCTTATTAGGATTCTCCGTTTCCATCTAACTGTTTTCACCAAGTAATTGTTTTATATGTTTTGATCTGCTTATGTTAGTTTTAAATGCCTAAGTCATATACATGCATGCCATGTCACCTAGTTATGGAGGTACCATAACCATAACACTAGAGGCATCAGTGTTATGACTTCCCCACGACGGAGTGATTGCTCGTGGCGTCCCTTTACAGTTTTGGTCATATATTTATATTATCATGTGGGGCGTTTGGGTGCATCCTATTTACATGTTTTACATGATTTTCATGGTGAATGTGGTGTGTGCCTTGCATCATTCACAAGGAGTTGATCCCTCCTACCCAGACTAATTAATTAGAGGCATCCCCTCTAATTGCATGATGAGGTCACCCCTCCAAGTATTCATGCACGGTGGAACCTCATGACCTATATGGGCTATTGGTTAATTAAATACAGTTTTCGTATAAAAACATAAGTCTTTTCAAACTATAAAACCAGTTTTATGAACATGTTCCAGGTTATCTAGGACTTATACATTTCCACTGCTATTAGTCTTATTATGCTTATGTCATTTCATGTTATGCTTGTATATCCGTTCATTGGGCGTTTTGCTCAACCGTTTTCCTTTCATGTTCCTAAACGGCAGGTACTCAGGGACGCTCGTAGGATTTGAGAGTATGTGCATACGGATGGAAACTATCTAGCCTTCATTACTTTATGCATTTCCATACATTACATTACTTTATTTCTTTTGGTATTGTTTAGTCCTTTTAGTTCAGTACTTATATTCATGTGTGTGAGCTTATGTTGGACTACCGATGTTTGATTCCGGTATTTCCTTTTATGGTCATTTAATGTTTTTGGTACATTTACCTTGCATGCTTTGATGACACACCATAATTATCCTGTGATATTCCATTTATCAAAATACGGTATTACAGATACAAACCCCACAACGAAACATGCACGAAGCAAACAACCCAACGAAATTCAGCGACGTCACCGACCAATTGCCAGCGTCACCCATTGGCGTCCTCGTAGCATTCGGCGGCATCGAGGGAATACCTAGGGTTTGCAAACCCTAAAATAATTAAAGCCATAAGAGCATCGAAGGGAACTACTAGGGTTTGCAAACCCTAAAACAATTTGAGCCATAACTTTTAGCGAAAAAAGTCGCCAACAATCAATAACACTACACTCGAACTAGCTACCATCAATAACAATTAGAACCGCCATTTTAATCCCGCAACATATCTAACACATCAGTAATGTGTGTGTTATATTAAGGGATCTCATTTTTGTATGTGTTAGATCTGATTGTGTGTGTTAGATATGCTTATTTGTATTTAGAGGATTAAGAGATTAATAGCCACATATCAAGGACATGCACTAAAAAATTTATCCCGGCCAAACAAAGGAAAAAGATTAAAAAATGGAAAAATGATTATTTAATGCTAATCACTGTTCATAAGTGAATGCTAAATAGAATAGAGTTATAATATATTGTAAATTAATAACAATAAATAGTAATTAATATTAAACTAATAATTATAATAAAATATTTAAATATAATAATTAAAATACAATAAAAACTAATAATAATAATAATAATTAATTATCAATAATTAAATATTGATAATTAAAATTATAATTCTTATTTAATTACGACGTAATTCAAAACACTCCATCTGCTTTGCCATGTAAACTGAATTCCGTCATTGGTTGTAATGGGAGTGAATACGTTATAATTACGTTGCAAACCAAACAACACATGTAATATAATTCTAATTACAATTCTTTCATTGCATTGAACCAAACAAGATTACAACGGAACTCAAGTTACTACATTAGATTACATCAAACACCCTATCTTAGAGAAAAGGTGTGTGTGTGTTAACAACTTAGAGAAAATGGTATGGTGGAGAGGCAACCCCTCTCTACTTTATCTCTACTGCTGCCACATCAGCGTTACATCATCACAAAACAACTAATCAAAACACCCACTCACCTTTCCACTTTGGCTCCACTAATATATTTTTATTTTATTATTTTCATTTTTCACACAAATTTAAGTTTATTTCATTCAAATAAAAGTTACAAATACTTAAATAAAAATACAAATACGAAATTTAAAATATGATACAAGAAAATTACGAAAATTAAAAGCACCCAACAATAAAAATAAACTACTAATTTTGGGGTTGATTACGTTCCCAAATATGCTCAATAAGACACCGTTGAAGCCTTGTATGTGTTGGTTTATCACGAAGTTCCTTTTGTTGTCTTTGACGGATTGCACAACGCTCGACCCATGTCCTTAATATATTTGGTTGTGGACAAACATACATTTTACTCTCTTCAAATATCGCATACCCTTTATTTTTTAAAATCATGTTATGCAATATGATGCACGTGTACATGATTCTTCGTAATTTATTGATAATATATTGACGCGCCGATTGAGAAATAATATGTTATCATCCTTGTAGGACACCAAATGCTATTTCAATATCTTTCAGGGCACCTTCTTGGCGGCGTTTAAACAAATCGTTTTTCATCGCGTGCAACAGTGAACGATTTCACTAACGCTGACCACTATGGGTAAATCGCGTATGCAAGGTAGTACCCTTTATGAAATGTTTGCACGTTTACAACATATGGGGCTTTGGTTCGTTTCCAGCAATAAGGTCGTCAAATAAAGTAGAATGATTCAGAAAGGTAATATGATTATTCGAAGCTGCAACACCGAAAAATGCATGCCAAATCCACAAATCATATGATGCAACAACCTCTAGTATTATGGTTGGGTATTTTTTATCACCTCTACCATATTGGTCGTGCCATGCTCTCAGACAATTAACCCATTCCGAGTGCATACAACTAATACTACCAATTATCTCAGAAAACCCATGAATCCTATTATGCGCGTCATATAAGTTTTGAATGTCAACTAATGTGTTTTTTTAAACTCGGGCTGAAACAAATCCATTACGCACATCGTAAAATGATTAAGACAATTGTATGCACAATGTGCACCCATTTGCAAGTATCCATTTAATGCCTTAGGTGTTGTACCGAACGCCAATTGGCGTATGACAGATGTGCAATTTACTAAAACTTTTTAAACCCGTACAATCATATCCAATAGTAAAAAACTGAAAGTGTTTGGGTAGAGGATTATTTGTTTGAATGCAATTTACAATACCTTGAGCTATTTCTTAAAATAGTGAACGCTGCATGCGATGTCGCTTTTGAAAATACTCCGACGGATATTTTGGGTACGGACTGAATAATCGTCCATTAAGCGTGCCTCAGCGATATCACATTCACGCTTGATGTATTTACGCGTTCGAACAACTTCAACTTCATCTGTTTCGTTAAACTGCATTATCATTTTTAAATCGGTCATATCTTTAAGATCGGACGAACTGGAAAAACTTAAGTCACTTATTTTTTTATATATGATTTTTGTTGTTTGATAGAGAAATTATAAAGACATGTATGTGTTAAAAGTATTAAAATAAGAGGATATATATAATAGTAAAAGTTTTTTTTGAAAAAAATTCTTTTGAAAATTAGCCGTTCCCAATGGCTAATTCCTCTGTTGTCTCCTCTTTGTTCGTTTGCCGTCTAAGTGACGAAGTCTCAGCGAAACAGAGGGCGGTATGACGACGAAACTCGCCGAGGCTGTCACCTCAACTCAGCGAAAACATTTGCTCCACTACACTCTTATCTTTTGAGAATTGATTTGTACACTCATGAAATTAATTAGGACACTTAATATTATGCATTACAAAGTTATACTGCATTTTATAGTATGTTTTATTTACTTATATTATAAGTGTCTCAATCGTTACTTTTATTAGTGTGCAAATCATCTTCTTCTTATTTTAGCATATTAAATAGAATTACTTTTAAAAGAAAGATTCAATGGTTTGTAACTAGACTTGTGCCGTAGGCAATTCAACTGGATTTTCACTTTGCACGAAATCGCACGATTTATATTCACATTAAATGCTAGTTGCCTTACTTTACGGACGACAACGTCTCATGTATGTATGTTCAAGTTCCCAAAATTCAATAAAATATCAGTATTACGTTAGCTTTTTTTCTTTCTTTTACATAGTGGAGGAAACAGTCAAATATTTGATCAAGCTATTTTTGGTCGTCACAAGTCCCGATTACATGCCATCTCGCAAGACTTATGAAACCTGTAAAGCATAAGCATTTCATGTTTTAAACGTGAATTACCGGTTTCAAGTGAATTCAGAAGTAAATACAGATATTTTATCGACAATGATTTGTGATATTGAAGTAAAAAAGAGACAAAACAAAGTAACGGACCTCCATATGCAACTAAAAGACAATGAGTGTGTTTCTTTTTACTTATTGGAGCTAGTATAGATCCATTGAACACGTAACATGGGGTAAGATGCAAGAACCAGAAACACACAAAAACTTGCAGACGACAATTTAGTAGTAATCTTTATATATCATGACAAAAACAACCCACCACATATTTTTTTATTTTCCATATTTTTCTTCTACATGATCACTGCTATTTTAGAGAAAATAAAAAGTTTTCTAGATTAGCAAAGAAAATAAAGGACTAAAGTCACGGTTCGGCCAAGTTAATCAAACGAGTCAAAGTGAAAATTCGCCGATTCAATATGATTCTCAAACAAAGAAAATCCAACTATATTTAGTTCGGTCTCAATCGACCGGGTCAATCCGAATAACAAAACATTAATTTATCTGCGTCTATATAAAAATATGTAACACTCTACTACTTTATGTTAACAAATTTCAAAATGGTAAACATTTCCAATATTTTAATCCAAAACGTTAAATATGATTATGGATTGATGAATATATGATCTTAATAGGAATCAGCGAAGCATTAGTTAAGCAATTTCTAAAGAATCTCAATGCATTGAGGATAACCTTTAGACCCCATCTCGATGTCAATATTTTTATTTAATTAATTAAGAGAGTCAACTAATTAATTGAGTTTTTTTATTTACATTGCCGATCTACATCCACTATCATGTTCATGCATGTCATGGATTTTGTCTGTTAAGCTTGATACGATGGGGAAAAAAATAATAGGCGACTTAATAATATAATACTTAAAAGTTATTGCTAAATCAAATGGATAATAACTTAGATACTAACAAAAGGTAAACGGGCAACAAACTGTGTCGTTAGCTGGACTATATATATACCTGACTCGTTTGTTTACCCGTTTTAGAAAAAGTGTTACATGGCTTATTCTAAGTCACAGAAGAACGAATTAGGTATCGCATCAAAGAGACTTGATCGATCCCACATATTATATTCTAAGAAGATTTTTCCAATATGTTTTTCATTTTAAAATTTGGACAATGTTGACATTTACCTAATTGAACTCCTATCACTTAGATTGCTTATATATACAAAGCATCCTATTCACATATTGATTCATCTTCACTATATACCTTTCTTTCATCACAAAACAAAAAAAAAAATGTCTCAAGGAGGAGGTCGTCGCCACCAAAGAAGACCATCTCAATCGGTTTTCGACTTCGCAGACGACGTTTTGCAACCACCTCCAGTCGTTGAGATTGCTACTTCGGACAAGGTTCGTGTTTTACGTGTTCATTTATATCTTGCTATACGTAATGCCTGTGTTTAATGTTCTTGGTCATGTTATTCATATTTTTGCCTTCTTAGTACTGTTTTTTTATATAATTATGATTTGGATGCTGGATGCAAGTATGCAACTATTGCTAGAAATCATACGCAAAGTCTAACTTAATAAGCTCAATGTTTCATTCTAAAACCATCAATTGACGATAGAATGAACAACTCACCAACCTTGTATGTTAAACTTTGAGATTATAGTTTTACTATCGGATTCGGTTTACACACCGTCTAGGTTAATTTATTTTTACTGTTACCGTATTTACGAAAGCGTGCTAAATAGAGTATACGATTAGGTTAGTCAAACAGCCCGTCTAGCTCAGTTGGTAGAGCGCAAGGCTCTTAACCTTGTGGTCGTGGGTTCGAGCCCCACGGTGGGCGTTTGATTTTTGATTTTTATTTGTTATAGCTTTTATTTTCTCGAGTGCTATGTTCTATATGGATTTGAACCAATAGATTTTGTGTCGAAACACATGTGTGTATTCATCAAAAGATACCGCAACGTGTGACATAAACTTGGGTACGAGTGATTCAGCCATTCCCTCAAAGTGTACGTATCACCTTTAGAAAAAGATATGCATAATGATTAAAGCCTGTTTGAAATGTTCTGAAACTAATGGCACATACTTGTTATTAAGCTCTTTAACTTACTTGTTACTGATTGTACTGACAGAAAGCGAGCCATGTTTTTCTAACAAATTAGAAGAAACCACATACTTTTAAGTGAATAATTAGGAATGTTATATAAGAGGCTATATATGATTCATTCTTGATGTATCTGTAGGAATTTGAGCGTGCAAACTCACCGAGCAAGATACCACAACAACATCATACACGTCCAACAACTGATGTTTCTTCACAGATGAAAGACAAGGGTGTAGCACCATCTTTGCCACCAATGTCGCAAAAGAAATAGCCGAACGAAAAAACATGTACTTAGATTGGGCGATCATGTAACCAAGGGTCTCTTCCTCTTATATGTATGTTACGTTTACTGTCATTTTCACAATACGATAATGACCGGAATAAACTAGTCTATTAATCAGTAACTCAGAAAAGTTCATTTCCCATGACTTAATTTTGTAGTGAAGGAGTTATGAAATCTTTTGTATTTGCAGAAGTATCATTGACTCTTCTAATTTGATCATTTCATCAATATCAAAAGTTCTACTCTTACATTTGACACACAAACGACAATTGATCGGTTGATCGTTACTTCCTTAGAAACCGTTATAATCAACCCAGAAATATGTGCAATGAAGATATGCTATCAGACTAAACCTTTAGACTATTAACTAAAAACCGATCAACAACACTATTAACCTATAACTTGCGAACTTAAGACAAAATCAAGTACCTTTGTACTGATAAAATATTAGCAACACCAAGAAAACTCGTCTTCTATACAGCTCAAAACCTTAAGCACACCCACAATCTCATCTATTCTCGAATGCAAAATTCTACCAACAGTAAACTTCTCCACAACCCCTTGAACTTCAATCAAACTATGGCCCGGTTCCTTCTTGATTAAACTATCCTTTAATTCCTTTCTTGTCTCTGCTACACCATCCCATATACTCTCTGAAGCATATAAATTAGACAACAGCACATAAGGTGAACTAGATACTTTTTTAATCTTTGAGAATCGCTCAGCTGTGCGCTTGCCTATATCAAGCTCATTGTGCACCCGGCAAGCAGACAGTAAGCACCCCAGAACAACAGGATCTTTTTCAAAAGAATACTTTTCCATATACTCTTCTGCCTCTTTTACTCTTCGGGCTCGGCCTAATAAGTCAACTATGCAAGCAACATGTTCAACGTTGGGTCTAATTCCATAAATTTCTTGCATCGTGTTAAAGTAAAATTTACCCTCATTCACCAAACCACCCGTGTGATTTAAAGCGGATAAAAGTGCAATAAATGTGACTGAATCAGGTTTCATGTGTAGTTCCTTCATTTGGTTAAATAACTCAATCGCTCGTTTTCCTAATCCATGATTAGCAAATCCTGCCATGAGGGTATTCCATGATAAAATATTACGGAACCTCGTATGGTTAAAAATAGTAACCGCGTGATTAATATAACCACATTTTGCATACATGTTCACAAGTGCATTAGCAACACCCGTGTCATAGTTCAATCTTGTTCTAATTAAATAAGCATGAATTTGCCTCCCTAAAAGAGATGAAGCAAGACCTGAACAAGCACTTAAGGCACTCGTGTATGTAAAGTCATCAGGGGTTGAATTAGGTGTTCTTAACATCTCGTAAAAGACATTTATACCCTTGGTGTAATCAAAATCATGACAACACACAGCGATGAATGTATTCCATGAAATCATATCTTTCTCCTTAATCGACCAGAAGATTTTCTCGGCTTCTTCAAGTAAACTAAAGTTTGAGTACATTGTAATCAACACATTGCCAACAAAAGGTATGCTATCAAGATTGAATTTGATGGCTATACAATGTAATTCCATCCCAACCCTTATATCATTCTGACAGAAACACTTTCCTAACAAGCCAACTAAGCTAAACCGATTCGGAACAAGACCTTGTCTACACATACATCTAAACATCTCATACGCTTCCTCAACTTCTCCATTCTCAACCAATCCATTAATCATAGCATTATACGCAACATCATTCGGCTCTAAACACCTCATAAAAACCGACAAAGCATCACTACACCTCCCACATTTCATATACATCGACACAAGCGAGTTAGAAACAAACGAAACACCACCATACCCAAGCACAACCGCCTGCGCATGAATCCTCCTACCAACATTAACCCCCAACATCTTACCACAAGCACTTACAACACTCGCAAAAACAAACTCATTCGCCTTATTAACCTCCATCCTACTAAACAATTCAACCGCCTTAAACGCCTTCCCGGCCTGTTCATACCCAGAAATCATAGCAGACCAAGATACGACGTTTCGTTGAGGCATTTCATCGAACATTTGGCGTGCATATTCGATGTGACCGCATTTTGCGTACATGTTTAGTACATGGTTTGAGATTATAAGGTTGGATTTGAAACCTGTTTTGATTGCAACAGCATGGAGGGAAAACCCAAGTTGGAATGATTTTGTTTTTGAACATTTGTGTAGAATTGACCCTAGAATTTCGGGTCCCATAAAAGGTTTTCAAAAAGTCAATTATGTTAAAGTGTACAGTACTAAATTAAAAGTCAACCCTGTATCTGAGTTAAGTTATTACTGGTTAGAGCAGCCAGTACCCGCAAGCTATACTTTGGTGCAACCGCTTGGTGTGAGAACGCGGCGTGAAAATAGTACTGTGGGTGTGAACGATGTCATGGACTTTCGTGTGATGGCGTGAAAATAAGTATTAATTGTATTGTAACTAACTACTTCCTTTTTGTAAAAGTTATCTTAAGGGTCCGTTTGGTTTGTAAATAGGTTTTACTTTGGTTGTGGGTTTATAAAGTAGGGGTTTAGGATTAGGTAAAATTTAAATTTAATATATAATTTATTAAATGATGTGAGAGAAAAAAAGTAAATGAAGAGAGAGATAAATTTAATTATTTATAAAAAAAATACATGTTTTTAATAAATAAAATACATTATTAAAATATAAAAAAGTACATATTTTAATTTGGACAAAGAATTTGTGGTGGACAATGTTAAAGAAGGAAAGTAAAATTCATGTGTCTGAGTATTAAACGAAAAGTCATGGGCTAAGGCTGGATTCAATTTTTATTTTAAAAACCCATGTGTTAGTACTTTCAACACATACCAAACAACTGATTCAAACATTGAATCAGCCTAAACCTTCACACACCCACATACCAAACGCGCCCTAAGTTATAAGTATTGATTGACATGACTAACATGTATGTTTAAAATTATGTGTAATTTATGTCTCATTAGTATGTTGGAAACTAGAGTTAAGCATGGTAGATCCAAAATCGATTTGGATTAAAAAATCGGGTCGAACAATTTTGGTCTAGTCCTCGATCTGAGGTTTTGATAAATTCGGTCTTCGATCTGATCCGATCCAATTCGGTCTTATCAAAATCTCGTCGATTTAACCTAATAGGACCAGACTAGATCAGATCATTTCGGTCCGATCTCGATCCGAGGTTTCGGACTATTTCGGTTTTCAATTTGATTCGATCTTAACCGGTTCGGTCCAATCCCGAAACAATGCTCAACCCTATTGGCAACAACACATGGCCTTCATTCCAAAAACAACTAAATTCTACAACTTCAATTTAGGCATAATAGTAACCACATTTTCAAGTCTTTAAATTATTTTCCTTATACTATTATAGCCTAGACAACTAATAACTCAAGATCTCGTAAAACTTGCAAGTGGTGAATGCATTAGATTCGATCAAATGTAATTTTGAATATGAAAGAAGTAAGGAAGCAGGTGCACTTCATTTGGGTAAGTCATATAAGTAAACGTAAAAGTTATACAATATCAATGTATATATTTAAATGTATCGATTTAGACACTTATTAATTTATCACGTTACTTTATTAATGAACTTTCAAATTCGTTTCGTCTTTACCAATATGGTGACTTGTTACCGGCACACTGGCACGGTATTATCCACGTACTTATTTTCCCCATTAATATTGTTAAGTTAATTAGATAAATTAAAGGTAAAAGTTATACAATATCATCGTACTTATTCAATAATACCGACTTTAAACAGTTAATAATTTATATGCGGATATACTAGTAGTCCACGATGAGTTTTATTAGTGACATGAATTATCAAGTTAAATTAATTAAAGACGTGGAAATGTAGCCGGTAATATTGGTAATATTGTTACAAAACAAATAAATTCATGGGTAAAGTCACGCGATAAATTAGTAAGCGTTTAAAATCAATACACTTGAATAAGTACGATAATATTGTATAACTTTTACCCTATAAGGCTATAACTAAAACACTTTATTTTGTATCACGTGCAATCACAATGCGTTAACTTACTTCTAGGATGCATACAACGGGCTTAAAGGCAAAAACCATCTAAACGTTTGAGCAACGAGTGCTTTTCCCAAGTGAAGACACCGGTATACGCTAAAAATCAACTCAAGTAGCCTATAAGAGGGCACGGTATGGTCACGCCGTGCCCCGGCGTTGACCGGCGTGACCACACCGGAATTTGCAATGTGGAAGACGCAGTGGCTTGGGCCACATGCGTGGAAGACGTTTGTAAAAAAAATAATAATTTCATTTAGGCCCCCTATAACAATTATGAAAACACCCCTTTGATTTTTGATATTTTCGAAAAACTCCCCCTAACGGTCGGATGGCCGTTATATTTAAAAATTTTCAATTTAAAAAAACCCTATAACGGCTAGTTTTTTGAAGCCCCTCTATATATACAAACCAAACTTCATTATAACTTTACATACAAAAGAGTTACGGGATAAAAATGCACATCTTTTACTTCAACGAAACCTTATGGAACACCTTTGGGCGCGAAACCTTATGTCATTTGTATTTTTTTAATTTGGTATGTTAGGATTTAATTTATGATGTAATATTTTTTATTTGAATGAATAAAGTAAGTTAGGTTTTAAATAAATTTATTTCGGGTAATTTATGAAAATAAATGGAAAATTTGGTGTGATGATGTAGAAATAGTGTGACCATAACATGTGTTTTTTTTGTGTGGATCTGGAAGTGAAAAAACTGACATGACATGGTGTTTTTTGGTGTGGTGGTATGACCACTCCATGCCCTCTAACTATATATAATCTCTTCACTATGTTTTTAATGAGTTCAACTCTAACTTGCAGGCTATGTATGTATTGTTAGGAGCATTACTGTTGTCATGGGCCATGGGGCACTTTTGTAACCCGAACCCGGTTTGACTTCCTGCTTGCCTGAGGTTGGCTCTCTCCTCTGTACTTCGATCCGAGAGTGCTCTATTTTATTGGACTTCATGTTGTATTTGGTATTTTCCTATTTGGTAATTGTTGGGTTATTTTTATAGTTAACGAGGATTAAGTGTTATTAGTATAAAACATTGGAGTAGTTCTCTAAAGCTATAGATACTGGCTAACTTTGAGAGCCCAACAACTTGGGGTTCATCTTGGGTTTATTTGGTCCTTATTCAAGGTATATCTTCAAGTTAGGAGAAGCTAAGGTGTAACAAGAGATAATTGGTTGAAACTAAAGATAAGATAGAAGATTTCCCCAATTTTTTATCACCCAAAACCAGCAGCAATGTTTTGTCGATCCCTAGAGTTTGCATTGTCGGATCGTCACGAATATTAGACTGTAGCATCCTTACTTATAAAGGAAGCATCTGACCGTTGGGATTCTGATTTGGAGGCCTGGAGAATCTGTTTTCATGTCTGGGCAGATCGCATCATATTTAGTGATATTTATCATTTCTTATTCTTTGTTTGTACTATATAATCTTGAATTCTTGATGTTTATTTCAAGATATATGATGATTGTTGTATGCCTCTAGTATTATATAGAGCAGACTTTGTGTACCTCTCTTGGTTGATAGTGGATTTAAGCGGCACTAGTTGTCTCGTGGTTTTTGCCTATTTTGGGGTTTTCCACACTAAAAGTTTTTGGCGTTATTGTTGTGTGTTTGCTTACTTTACTACCTGCTGATTAGAGCTGATTTGATATTGTTTGGGGGCTGATTAGAGTAGCTTTAAGTTTGTCTTATTTGGTTACTTCCTCATAGGTTCATACAGGTTGGGTAAGTTATTGTCAAACGAAGGTTTTGCTTACGTGCATTTTTGTTTATACCGTTGTTACCCATTGCACGTTACCCATCAAATTGGTATCAGAGCTACAAGCTCTTGGTTGGGGGCTTACATGTTTGAACGATGGAAGCTAATACAAGTAGGATGGTTAATTTGAATGGTTCTAATTATCATGTTTGGAAAGGGAAGATGGACGATCTCCTTTATGTTAAAGACTACTACTTGCCTGTTTTTCGTACTAAGAAACCTGAGAACAAAACATATGTAGAAAGGACTATTTTGCATAGACAAGTTTGTGGGTTTATTAGGCAGCGGGTTGATGATAATGTTTTGAACCATATTTTTGAAGATACGCATACTCGTACTCTTTGGAACAAACTTAAACAGTTATATGCTCTAAAAACTAGAAACAACAAGTTGTTTTTATTTTACAAATGATGAGATTAAAGTATACTGAAGGGTCCCCTATTACTGATCACTTGAATGTTTTTCAGGGTATTATAATTCAGCTTGCAGGAATGGGTATCAAGTTTGAAGACGAGATTCAAGGCTTGTGGCTTCTTGGTAGTTTATTGGATACTTGGGAGACTTTTAGGACATATTTTTCCAACTCTACACCAGATGGTGTTATCACCATGGAATTAGCTATGGGCAGTATTTTGATTGAAGAGACGAGAAGAAAGTCATTTGGTTCCTTTTCACAGTTAGATGTCTTGGTCATAGAAAGGCGGAGGAGAAGTCAAAATAGAGGTCCGAGTAACAGAGGTAATCATCATAGCAGTTCCAGCAAAGGAAAACTTGCTAATGTTGAGTGTTATCACTGCCACAAGAAAGGGTACACAAAAGTTCTACAGACAGTGGAAAAAGAGGAGTACAAGAAGAAAGACTATAATAATCAGAAGAACAAGCACAATAAAGATGATGATGGTGATGTCAGTAATAAAGTAAATGCCACCATTGATGAGTTCTTTATTTGCTCTGATTATGATGTGGTTAACCTTGCTCATGATGATTCGAGTTAGATTTATGATAGTGGTGCTACATGTCATGTTGCAACACGAAAAGAATATTTTTCATCTTACACAACTGGTGATTTTAGTGTTTTTAGGATGGGTAATACTAGGCTGTAAAACCTGTAAATTTCAGGTTTTGACTATAACATGATTTTACATGTCACCTAATGATATCTATATATATAACCACCTTTGAATGAGATCTTTTGAGCAATCATATGCATCATACATGAGCATACGTCATTTAAATCATCAGGACATAGAAATATTTGATCACATGACATTATATTATGATTATGAGTATTTAATCATAAGGACATTTGTATGACTACATTTTATGAGCATATAAGGCTTTAAACAATCATACATTGGGACTATTAAGTCACCTGAAACACATGATCATAAGCATTCATCATTTTGATTTATAAAAATATAAACTCATGATCACAATTAATAACAATTATCAAGGAACTATTTTAAGCTTCAAAATATATATTTATATATTTTCCTCACCTCAAAAACAATACTACGATACGACATCAACTAAATTTTATTATTAAACATTACAACTATCCACTTTAACTCACTTTCACTAGTGTCATACTTTTTAAATAAAGTAAATTATACATTTATTTAATTATGACTATACTTTCACCAAGGATCCTAAAACTTAACCAGAACGATTTAGGACTTGAACCTACTTCTACTATATTATACTTATACTCCTAGTAATCATACCAAGACACTAAATTTGAACCTAAAACTACCTTAGATTTACATTCTAGCCGAATACTATACCATACACAACTATACTTACCTAGAACCTTTTTCAAATATACATTTGACTTTATAAACCTTGTACAGCACACCCTAATTAAACCTTACACTATTTGAGTCACTTCACACCCTTTTGACTAGCCAAAACCGTCGACCCCTTTTCAAAACCAAGACAATGTGTACAACTTTGCATTAATGGGAAGTACTAGTAAATATCTAAGCTTAGATATGAAAGAAGTAAGAAACTAAGACACCTAGCACCATCTATTTCTCTTCAGACGTGTTATATGCACAAACCACACAAAACCTTTGCAATGTACATCACTTCCTTAATTGCTACACTATACAAGTCCATATTGTCCCCTTGATATACATGTATGTGACGGTTAGGGGCTTCCCAAAAGCCAAATGTACAAACATTAGCATTAATAACCTAGTACCTCATAGTACCATGTAAAATCACAATGAATCTTGGTTACTTCTCTTTCTTGTCGTGGCTTCACCCTAGACCACATCCATCACCTTCACCTTGATATTTAGCTAACACATTGGACTCACTTCTCACTTACTTCACTCCAAATTTGGATCATCAACTCCATATAGCACCTAGACGCAACAAACTCATACATACACATTTACTACACCCAAATCTTGGTTCCAAGACATTGAAAGCTAGTCTACACAAGATTCATAGCATTCAAGTCAAGTCAAAGACCTCCTAGGTCACGTTTAGGAAGAACCCGACGCATAGGAGCCCTAATCCTTGATCATCCACCATCTTTTCTAAGAACAAGTGTAAACCCTCCAAGACTCCATTTCAATCTTTTCATACCTCTCTTTACTTGTCATGCATATATAAGCCAAGGAAATGAAGCTAGGATTGCATGCACACGTAAAATACCCTAAGTCAACCCACCGTCAACATATAAGCTCACGGCCTATATGGTTTTCGTGGGCAAGTATGCTTCAAAACACTATGAACTAGTAAGAACCATGCTTATGGAAACCTCATGTGAGACCTAGTTAAATAACTTAGTGTTATATCATAAGCTATTAGCTTAAACTGTAAGATATTAGTCACGGCTTAATATTAAGTCATATAGAAAACGCATTTTGATAAGCCTATATAGTTAGAACATGTTAGAGATTAGAAGAACTAATAGATTATCCATATAAGCTATAAGCTCATATAAGCCACGACATATAAGCCCATACATAAGCCCAAATTAACTAGTATATTATTTAGTATGCCAAATGAAATTAGTAAAAACTAGACAAGCCCAAATACTATCTCGTTAGGCCCATGAAGCCCAAACCGAGACCCTATTGGGCCAACCAAGCCCAAAACTATGTTTGGGAACTTTTCGTGCCTTTATTGTCATTTGGTGAAAGTTAGAGTCCAAAATATAACTTAATAAAACATGTATATATGTTTCGTGACTTTAAAGAAGTTCGAGGACCAAAGTTGCCATTTCTGAAAATATAGGGTACGTTTGTATTTAAACCGAGAACTAATAAAACCATGAGGACTAAATGTGTCACTTTCGAAACTTACTACAAGCCCTAGTCTCCCATTAAATGTATTTCTAGATATGAGGAACTAAATGTGTCACTTTGGAAACTTAATACAAGCCCTAATCCTAAAAATATATAATTCAAGACTTAAGGGACTGATAGTGTCACTTTGGAAACTTAGTACAAGCCCTAGAAATCTTAATATATATTTTTGAGTTATGAGGGACTAATTGTGTCATTATCCAAACTTAATTCGAGCGCTAACTCATATTTTAAAAGTTTTTGAGACTTGAGGGTGTGTATTGCCATTTCACAAAGTTAAACCGAGCCCTAGGGACTCGGTCTGTAATTAATTCGAGACTAGGAAATCCTAGGGACAAAATTTGCCATATAACGAAAGTATTGCGAGCCCTAGTGGCGTGTTTTGGAAATAAAACTAACGAACGAGGACTAACGAGGTGAAACACTTAACGAACTAAACTTTAATGGTTATTTTGAAAGTTATTATATTACGAGGACTTACAAGTAAATTTAATTTAATTAAAAGTATTAATAAATTATTTTATTAATAAATTAAATTAAGTCATTTTGATAATTAAATAAATTATTAAGATTTATTTACGAAACTTTATAAACAGACAAATCTTATTAAATATGTTTAGATCCTTAAGAAAATGAAATGGAATATATTATTTTCTTACAATTATTTAAATTAAATAAAAATCTATTTATTTAATTTATTACCCTTTTATTAGACAATCTAAATATATTGTTAGAAACTAAAAATATATTATTTACAGCTCACTATAAGTGTAAATACTTAAACAATCGTAACAACTTATTAATTCGTGATCATGCATTTTCATCAGTTACATTCATCATGCATTATTATTTTGTATTTATTGAGTCATCTAAATTACTTAGGTAATTTCATCACTTCGTGATCATACTGTGCCCGTTTATTCAGTGATATCATCACTACATCATTACCACAGAGGTGAGTTCATGGCCCCATATTTACTGTATTTATAACTGGGGGAGAAAACATACTTAACACTTTTGATATGCAAACATGCACGGGTAACATCAACATATAACAACTTATTGCCTATTCTTTGCCCCATTCCCGTGGACTGTAATAGTTAATAGTGTAGCGCGAAATGTTATGAATAGATCTATTCGGGTATTGACAACACCCGGCCTACGTGACTTGCTATCACGAAACGCTTAGGCCAAGCAACAGGTTTATTTCATTGTCGGACTGAGGGAAACAACATCAGGATAGACCCAATGGACGTACTGAGCATCATGTATAGCTTCTATTACAGGGCAATAGGAACTTCTATAGTATTGGTGTGATTGCCCTACTATGATCGTGGTGTTTGGCATCTCAGTACGTTTATTTATTAAATTATACCTATGAATTCACCAACCTCGTGTTGACCCCCACATTTTATTTTATATGTTTACTCAAGAAAATAAACAGGTTCATGCATTGGATTCCAGCATCATTGAAGCATTATGTTACCATTGGGCTGGGATATTAATAAGTGTGAAAACACTTATCCTTTTACCACTTATTTCCAATAATAACAAGACCAAAACGTGTGATTTATGTCGTAAAAGTCGGAATTATGCGTGGTTTGTGTTTTTATTGTGTTTTAGGACCAAAAGATGAAAAAGGAAGAAAACACGGGTTTTCACGGGCTTTTATCGAAGAAAACGGGAAAAGACGAAGTCAAAAGATCAAGAGTGCAAAAAGAACGGAAGTACAAGGCCTATTCTGAAGATCTATCGAAGAACAAGTCTAAAGACTGAAGTTTAATGAAGTCGAAGTACTCGAGTCTAAATAAATGAAGAAATGTTAAGACGAGTTTAATTAATCCCGAGACGACATCGAGAAAGACAAAAGAATTAAATCGAGTCGAGAAGACGTGAAGAAAGAAAGAAGATGCAACACATGCACTCCTTCCACCTTCCCTATAAATACCCTCCTAATACACATTAGGAGGGAGTTAGTCTTTAGTTTAAGTTTTTCATTTTTACTTTTCTTTCTAGTTTTAGAGAGAGAAAGTTCTAAACTTTCTCTCACTAAGTTTTCATCTTTATTTCTTTTAATCTTTCAAGATTAAACATTTGTGTATTGCTTATTTCATTAATCAAGTTCTAGTTAAGCTTTTAATCCTTAATCTCATTCTACCTTTCTTTGATTTTTAGATTAATTTTGGTGCGAATTTCATATGATCCGTGTTGTTCTTAATGATTTCGTGCTTAAAAAGATAATCTTTTGATCATTACTTAAGTTTTCATACGGATAAGCTTTGAGATTCTTGTGCTTATTGGCTTATTTTTATGTTTAGCTTATTTACTTTTTCAAAAGTTTTCTTAAAAAGTTCATCTTTTTATGTTTTGATTTAAAAGTTTGCTTATTTAAAGTTAGTAAAAGTTGTTATTAGTGCTTATTTGATCCGTTCCATTATAGATTCGTTTTAGTTTTGGTGATAAGCTTATCAAAGTAGCTTATTCATTGGCTTATTTTCGAATTCCACCAAAATCAGAAAGGGTCTAAACCCCTTTCCGATCGGCTTATTCCGACCAGCAGCCTCACCCTCTTTCCGATCACCAGATCGGAAAAGGGTTTTGAGTTTTCCGATTTGGGTAGTTGTATTCCGATCTGGCCCCTTTGTTGAATATTCCGATTAGAGGTTTTGCATAATATTCCGATTGTATACTTTATCCCACATTCCGATTTGACCCTTTTTCAGCATTCCGATTAGAGCTGTTTGTACCATTCCAATTGGACCCTTTGTGTTGGGTCTACTAGATGTAGATCTTGCAGCCTGTCAGGACCGGTGAATGACTTCTGTAATCACAAGTCAAATCACAAAGAGACTCTATACACAATATGAATGTAGAATACAAACAGAATAAAGGAGAATAGAATAACTATAAAGACTTGATCCTTTCTAAGGATTTCTAATATTGATAATGACTAGAAGTACGTTTGGTGAAGGTGTTTCTAACCCTTCTGCCTAAGGTTCCTTTTATACTACAAGGAAACCCTAATACAGCATTAAACAAAACGTGTAAAACTGATATGCATATCCTTTCCTAACATATCTCATGCATATCCTAACAGAATATTAAGTAAATAATAAAGTTTGACTTCGACTACGACCAGGAGCAGGACTTGCTCCTACTACTACTAGGACCAGGAGGAACTACATACCTCCTAGTCTACCTATTACATTTAACTATTACAATGGTCCTAACAATCCTCCCCTAAACTTGAATTTGACCTGTTGAGTTCAAGTTTCTTGGAAAACGTGCAAATGAAGCCCAAGGATTGAATCAGCAAAACTAATAGCAGCATCAGAAAGATAAGAATCAGAGTAACCGCCGCAACATGAAACACTAGAAGCTTCTCCAAAGCTTGGAACAAATCAGCATCGTGTTGAATCTTTTCAGCAACATGAGCAGATTTGATGAGCCTTTACCAAGTAGTTGCTCGCTCTTGGGCTAGCCAGTCTTTCTGGTGGAATAAGCATCACCCTGGGAGACTAGAACCCAGCCCAACTCTTAGAACGTGAATCAATGGTGAGTGGGAGTACCCTGATGATTTTAGGCAAACCATCACAGCCGTCAACGGATTTGATATGTCTTTACCAGAAGCCGTACCCCTCTGGACTCGCCAACTCTTAGCAATAAAGCATCGGTGAGTTGAAAACCCTATAGCTTTGAGCAAGCTATTATAGCTATCAACGGATTTGATAAGATCTTTACCAAGAGTCGTACCCCCTTGGATTAGCCACTTTTCAGTCTAGGACTATGGCAAGTGAAAACCATCCAGTTTTGGGTAACCTGGCAACCATCAACGGATTTGAGAATCGCACCAGGAGCCGTACCCTCAAGGTGAATCAACTTTTTCTTGTCGATTAGACATGGTAAGTTGAGAACCATTTGTTGTGAGGACCAAGTCCAACACCAAGTGAAACCAGTAACCAGCATAATCACAATTCAGTAACCAGAACCCACAATGTGAAGCAACAAATGGTATCAGATTCACAAGTATAAAATCCAAGTAAGCTTCCTACTGTTCCCATTCAGAATGATCTTCCAAAGATCTTGATCAGTATTGGTGATCCACCATCCCATCTTCATTGCCCAGTTATCATATTCACCCTTTTTCAGAAGAGGGAATTTACCATTCGTGTTTGAGACCGTAGCAAGGGTCTGCTGAGGTTGCACAATTTTAGGAGTGTTGTCTTCTCCTGTTTGAGTAGAAGTTGAGGCAGACATGATAAAAAAAATGTCAGTAATAAGAAAACTTGATTCTTCTTGTATAGAGACCCTCCCAGGCTCTGATACCACTTGTTGGGTCTACTAGATGTAGATCTTGCAGCGTGTCAGGACCGGTGAATGACTTCTGTAATCACAAGTTAAATCACAAAGAGACTCTATACACAATATGAATGTAGAATACAAACAGAATCAAGGAGAACATAATAACTATAAAGACTTGATCCTTTCTAAGGATTTCTAATATTGATAATGACTAGAACTACGTTTGGTGAAGGTGTGTCTAACCCTTCTGCCTAAGGTTCCTTTTATACTACAAGGAAACCCTAATACAACATTAAACAAAACGTGTAAAACTGATATGCATATCCTTTCCTAACATATCTCATGCATATCCTAACAGAATATTAAGTAAATAATAAAGTTTGACTTCGACTACGACCAGGAGCAGGACTTGCTCCTACTACTACTAGGACCAGGAGGAACTACATACCTCCTAGTCTACCTATTACATTTAACTATTACAATGGTCCTAACACTTTGTTTGATATTCCGACGAGGACGCTTGAATTATTCCGATTGGGGGTGTTTTCAGACATTCCGATTGGGTTTTGCTTAGTATTCTGATCAGTCATTTCCAACATTCCGATCACCAGATCGGAATATATTCCGATCTGGACCTATTTTGGCATATTCCGATTGCACCATTTCTCCTATATTCCGATTAGGGCTTGTTTAGTTTATTGCTTTTATAAAATTTCCAAGTGTTAGTTTTATTAAGTGATCTAGTAATTTTCCTAATCTTGTCTTTAAGTTTTTCAAGCATTTATTTTAACTCGTCATTTTATTTTTAATCTTTATACTTCTACTTTACTCAACGACACTTAATTACTTGCTATTAGTTTAAAATTAGATAAATCAACCAAACCATTCTCTTGTTCACCAAAAGACGATTGAGTCGCACTTTAGATCAGTAATCAATTCGAAAAGACTTGGGATTACGAATTTTGATACTTGGTTGCAAAATCGAGTATTAAATGGCGCCGCTGCCGGCTCTTTTCGTTAAGATTAATGGTTTCTAGTGAGAGACGCATTGAATTTTGGGATCCGTTCTTTGAACGTTATTTTCCTTGCTTTAAAATTTTTCAAAAATCCTAAAAAATATAAAATTCTTCAAAAATACAAAAACATTAAAAAATCATAAAAAGCAATTCTTTTCCAAAAGGTTTTGTACCAAAAAGATTATATAGATATTCTCTCTGTGTATATTTTTCTTCTGCAGGTGTATGCGTACTAGATCTTCGAACTATTCTGAGCCCGAGACTCGTGAAGATTTAGATATGGCTGGTGTTAATAACAACAATAATAACCCACCTCTACCCAATTTGAATAACAACAACAACAACAACAACAACAACAACAATGTCCCCCTACCTGATTTACGAACAATGGAGGAATTGTGTCAACCCACCATGAACGGACGCGGAGGCCCGATTGCGCCGATGCACGTCACGGCTCAGGAGTTTTCGTTGAAGCATCACATGATCCAACAAGTGCAAACTAACCTATTTCGCGGAATTCCGGATGATGATGCCAACAAACACCTCGACAAATTCATTACCATCACCCAAAGCATGAAGTGCCCCGGTGTTTCTATGGATGACCTTCGCCTCCAACTTTTTCCCCACTCGCTTTCTCACCATGCCGAAAAATGGTTTGACCGTCTCCCGAAGAATTCTATTCATACGTGGAATGACATGACTCAACGCTTTTTGTCGCGCTGCTTCCCACCATCCATGGTCACAAGCCTTCGTAACCAAATTAGTGGATTCATGCAAGACAATGATGAATCGCTCTTCGATGCTTAGGAACGATACAATGATTTGATCGACCGCTGTCCAAATCACAACATGCTCCCCGTCACTCTCATTGATACCTTCTACAATGGTCTCACTTTTCGTGATCGTGACACGATCAATGCCGCCGCCGGTGGTACTTTTATGAAAAGGAGACCGGAGGAGTGTAGAGAGTTGATTGAAAATATGACTACTCACCACAAGAATTGGGATTTATCCACATCCTCAAGATCTAATCAGAGAGTCAATGTTTCATCTACTTCTTCCACCACCGACATGTCCGTCATGGAACGTGCTATTCTGGATATTAACAAAAGTCTCCAAATTTTGACTTCTAACCAAACTCAACAAGCTAAAGCCGTTGCTATTTCTTGTGACACATGTGGTGGTCCTCATTCCTACAATGATTGTCCTTCTACTCAAGGCAATTTTTCTGAAGACGTTAACGCGACATACGGTACTTATCCCACGGGAGGCTATCAAGATCGTCCTCAAGGAGACCGTAGCTTGCTAAGTTATCGTTCAAATAACTATCTTGCTCCACCCGGTTTCCCTCCTGCAAACCAAAACCAACAACAAAGCTATAACCGAAACAACCAATCCCAACCTCGTGCTAACAATCAATATCAATCCCAAAGAAACCCATACCTAACTCAAGGAAATTCTCAAGCTTACCAAGCTCCACCTCTCAATCAACCGATGGCATTAAATCAAGACGTCGAGACGTTCATGAAGACTAATCGGGAGCTGGTGACGAATCTTCAGAGTCAAGTCATCAACTTGAAGGGCGAAATGGCGAAACAAGGGAGCGATATTCGAGCCGAGCTAAGGAATGACATGGCAAAACAAAGCAATGAAATTCATGCCGACATCAGAGACTCTTTCAGCACTCAAGCGCTTAACATTCGTGATATGATCGGTTCGCTCATCCAAGGTAATCAACCCTCTTCTTCGGGTACTCTTCCGAGTAACACCGTTGCGAATCCAAGAGGGGAGATGAAAGCAATCACCACTCGTAGTGGAAAAGGTTATACGGAACCCGAGCTTCCTACACCTCCACCCGTGATTGTGAACAAGGAAAAAGAGCAACTTTCCTCACCTCCTTCACCTTCTATCCCCATTTCCCCACCACCCGTGGTTGTGAGTGATCCTATTTCCCTAAAGCCTTCTTCTTCATCCAATATACCTTATCCTTCAAGGTTGAGGAAAGAGAAGCAAAAGAGCAAGGATGATATTCAAGTTTCGAACTTTCTAAAAATGTTTAAACAATTGAATTTTAACATCTCCTTTGTTGAGGCTCTCGCTCACATGCCTAAATACGCTAAGATGTTTAAAGATCTTCTAAGTGACAAGGAAAAGCTTCTTGACATTGCTCAGACCCTACTTAATGAGAATTGCTCTGCAGTGCTCTTAAGGAAATTGCCCACCAAACTTGGTGATCCGGGTCGCTTCTTGATTCCTTGCAACTTCCCGGGAGTAGAGAATTGCATGGCCCTAGCCGATCTAGGTGCCAGTATAAACTTAATGCCTTTAAGTGTTTGGAAGCAATTATCTCTCCCCGAGCTAGTCCCCACCAAAATGACCTTGGAATTAGCTAACCGTACGGTTGCTTATCCAGTGGGGATAGCCGAAGACGTTTTTGTTGGCGTTGACAAATTCACCTTCCCGGTGGATTTTGTTGTCGTTGACTACGAGATGGACCCCCGTGTTCCATTAATCGTTGGACGTCCCTTATTGAGGACCGGTCGCACTCTCATTGATGTAGCCGCGGGCGAAATAATCATGAGAGTTGGTGACGATAATATTGTCTTCAACATGGGTAAGATTTCTAAGCAACCTTATTCATATGAGAGTGTTAATGCTATTGATGTTCTCGATGAGGCTTGTGAAGAACATTTTCATGATGCTTGCAAAAGTACTCCCTCTTCTCTACCCAATGTTGAGACCGTTGCCTCAATTGCTCCGGCATTGACTCCTTTTGGAGAAAGTGACTTGGATGATTTTGAAGCTAGTTTGGGTCCTCTCGATATTAAGTATGATAATTCGTCCACTGATTGGGATGAAGACGTTCGTACTATTGAGAGACTTCTCAATGAGGACCCGTTTTCTCCTCCTTCTCCTAAAGAGGTGACTAATGATGATCCATCGTTAGTTTCACCATCTATTGAGGATCCTCCCACTCTTGAGCTTAAGGACCTACCTCCTCATCTTGAGTACGTTTTCCTTGAAGACAACGAGAAGTTACCGGTCATCATCGCGAAGGACCTGAAAGAAGAAGAAAAATCCCGACTCATCGCCGTGTTGAAGAAGCATAAAAGAGCTATCGCCTGGAAAATCTCCGACATTCGTGGGATTGATCCTCACTTTTGCACACATATAATTCTCATGGAGGACGAGTTTAAGCCCACAATTCAAAGCCAACGAAGGGTGAATCCTAAAATCCATGAAGTCATCAAAAAAGAGGTTATCAAACTTCTTGATGCGGGTATGATTTACCCTATTTCGGATTCACCATGGGTTAGTCCAGTTCATTGTGTGCCTAAGAAAGGCGGAATCACCGTTGTGCCCAATCAAAACAACGAGTTGATTCCTACCCGTCTCGTTACTGGGTGGAGAGTTTGTATAGACTACCGCAAACTCAATGATGCCACGAGAAAGGATCATTTCCCTCTACCTTTTATGGACCAAATGCTTGAACGTTTAGCGGGTAATGAATATTACTGCTTTCTTGATGGTTTCTCGGGTTATTTCCAAATACCCATCGATCCCCAAGATCAAGAGAAGACAACATTCACTTGTCCCTATGTCACATTTGCTTACAAAAGAATGCCTTTTGGCTTATGCAATGCCCCCGGGACTTTCCAAAGGTGCATGTTGGCTATCTTCCGTGACATGGTTGAGCAAACCATGGAAGTCTTCATGGATGATTTCTTGGTCTTTGGGGATTCCTTCTCTTCTTGCCTTGCCAATTTTGAACGTATGCTTAAGCGGTGCGAAGACACTCGCCTTGTTTTGAATTGGGAAAAATGCCATTTTATGGTAAAAGAAGGCATTGTGCTAGGACACAAAATCTCTAAAGCCGATCTTGAAGTCGATCGTGCTAAAGTTGATGTCATAGCCAAATTACCTCCACCTTCAACCGTGAAGGGTGTGAGAATTTTTCTGGGTCATGCAGGCTTCTATCGTCGATTCATTCAGGATTTCTATAAAATCGCTCGCCCGATGACCCACCTCTTGGAAAAAGATACTCCTTTTATCTTTTCTAAAGAGTGTATCGAAGCCTTCAATCTTCTCAAGGATAAGCTAACTAAGGCACCGGTCTTGGTTACCCCTAATTGGGAGCTGCCTTTTGAGTTGATGTGCGATGCTAGCGACTTTGCTATTGGTGCGGTTTTGGGCCAAAGAGTGAATAAACACTTCCAACCAATCCACTATGCTAGCAAAACAATGACGGGGGCTCAATTGCATTATACGACAACCAAAAAAGAGCTTTTAGCTGTTGTCTATGCTTTTGAAAAATTCCGCCCCTATCTTGTTTTATCCCCCACCATAGTATACACGGACCATTCCGCGTTGAAGTACTTGATGACTAAGCATGATTCTAAGCCAAGACTTCTTCGCTGGGTTTTACTCCTTCAAGAATTCAACATTGAAATTCGTGACAAGAAGGGTGCTGAAAACCTAGCCGCAGATCATCTGAGTCGACTTGAGGATCCATACCAAGGGGATCATCCGAACAAATAGATCAATGACTCTTTCCCCCTTGAGACCTTAATGTCTATAAATCTCAATCTTGATGACACCCCGTGGTTTGCCGACATTGCAAACTACTTAGCGGGTGGTGTTCTCATCAAAGGGTTAACATCCCAACAAAAGAAGAAGTTCTTGAATGATGTTAAAACTTACTTTTGGGATGACCCTTTTCTATTCAAACAATGTGCTGATCTGATCATTCGTCGATGTGTTGACGGACCGGCAGCTTTTGACATTCTCCAAGCTTGCCACAAAGGACCCACCGGTGGTCACTTTGGTCCCAACTACACCGCTAAGAAAGTGTTTGACTCTGGATTCTATTGGCCCACCATTTATCGTGACGCTCACGAAATGGTTAAGCATTGTGATGCTTGCCAACGCCAAGGCAAGATCACACATAAAGACGAGATGCCTCAAAATTTCATACAAGAATGTGAAATCTTTGACGTATGGGGCATCGACTTTATGGGGCCATTTCCATCCTCCAAAGGGAACAAGTACATCCTCGTAGCCGTTGACTACGTTTCCAAATAGGTTGAAGCCAAGGCTCTCCCTACTAACGATGCGAGGGTGGTTGTGAACTTTTTAAAGCAGCTTTTCGCTCGATTCGGCGTTCGTCGTGCTATTATCAGTGACCGCGGGACTCATTTTTGCAATGATCAATTTGCAAGAGTCATGGCTAAGTATGGTGTTAATCATCGTCTTTCCACCGCCTATCATCCCCAAACCAATGGGCAAGCCGAGATATCCAACCGTGGATTGAAGCGAATTTTGGAGCGTACTGTGGGAGAGCATCGCGCCGCGTGGGCCGATAAGTTAGATGATGCTCTGTGGGCTTTCCGTACTGCTTATAAGACCCCGATCGGCTGTACGCCTTATCGTCTTGTGTACGGGAAAGCATGCCACATCTCCATCGAGCTGGAACATAAGGCGCACTGGGCCTTGAAGTGGGCTAACTTCGACATCAACAAAGCCGGTGATCATCGCAAGATTCAACTCAACAAGCTCAACGAACTGAGGAATGAAGCTTACGAGAACTCACTGATCTACAAGGAGAAGACCAAGATCATTCATGACGCAAGGATTAAGAACCGAGAGTTCCACGTTGGTGATCAAGTCTTACTTTTTAACTCTCGGTTGAAGATCTTCTCTGGCAAGTTAAAGAGCCGCTGGTCTGGTCCATTCACCGTCGCCAAAGTCTTTCCATAGGGGACCATTGAGCTCTCTCAGCCAAATGGGCCCAATTTCAAGGTGAATGGCCAGCGTTTGAAGCTGTACTTTGGTGAGGACATCTCTCATGAGATGATTCCATCCCTCACCACGTTCCCCATGAACTAAATTGGGTCGAGTCAGGCTCGTGACTCGGTGAACAAAAACAAGCGCTTCTCGGGAGGCAACCCGTGATCTATCCTTTACTGCTTTCATAATAAGTGTAGGGGGAGCCCCGTATGTGTTTGTAGTCTTGTTTCTTGTGTTGTGCAGGGATTAAAGCTTCAAAGATCCACCTTGATGACTTTTGACGAACCGTGATACCGTGTTCCCATCTTCCTGGTTCTATCCTAAACTCTTGTGATTCAATATTTCATATTATATATGTTCACATTAAATTCACTTTAGTTGTCCTTTCCTTAGAAAGATTTAAACAAAGTGCGCAATGTCCTAAGTGTAGGGGAGTTTACTCCCACATGCTTAAACATTGAGGACAATGTTTATATCAAGTGTAGGGGGACTTCTATCGAAGTAAGTGGTCTTTTCCATGAATTTGCCCTCATTTTATCCGGAAAATTTGATTTTTCGACATTTTTCAAAAATTTTAATCTATTTTGGCCTAATTGTATAGTTGTATTTTCCTTTGTTATGTTTATTTTCTTTCCTTGCTAGAATAAATTTTCAATAAAGTGGTTTTAAATTTTTCTTAGTCGTGAACATTTTGACTCAACCCGAGTTTACTTATCTAAGTTTACTCTAGCTAGTATCCTTAACGTGTTTAAGTCAAGTTTTACTAGGCTTTTATATAGGGAGCTATAAAACGCGAAAGTCTTAACTCTCACGGGTTAAGAACAAGAACTTTTCGCAAGTTCCTATAATTGATCCTAGAGAGTTGTTTATCAAGGGAACTTTAAAATGCGAATTCTAAACTTGAAAAAGTCTAAGAGTTTGCAAGATCCTATAGATGATTCGAAAACCCAAAACTTTGATTTAATAGGCTAAGCATCCACGAGTCTCATTCCTTGAGATTTTAAACTGTGGAGAACGAGAGATGATAGAGTCAATTATAAGTTTGGTATTCTTTCGTGAATTTATGTGAGTTAATTATAAGCCTATTCTCCCTTCGCTTGTTAATAAATTTATCTGCAATAAATAAGGTTGTACGATTTAAAAGGTTACTTAGCTTCTAGCCCAAGATCGTTTAAAAGTTGCTCGGTACGGATTAGAGTTCATAGCCAAGGCATAACTTATTGAAGCGGGATGCGAAGATTGGCGAGTCCGAAAAGGCCCTAACAAGGCATGAGGGCTACATTTTGTTGCTAAAGATCCAAAAGTGATGTGAAGAATCATTTATCGAAAATCAATATGAAGGATCGAGACACACGACGAAAAGCAAGAACTCCCCAAAAGTCATGGAGAAGTCTATCCAAAAAGACCCTAACAAGGTATGAGGATAAATAGATCCAAGTCCTAAAAGGAGGCGGATCGTTGTATATCAAAGTCCAAAATAAAGATTGGAGAAAATGAAGAAGTCGTGGTCCAAAGATGAAGAATCTCTCAAAACTTCAAGTGAAGAAATTCCTATTATGAAGAGAAGGTCATTATTTCATGAACGTCTCTCGAAGATTCGAAGTATGAAGTCGCTGCCAAATATCGGTCCGAGAAAGGTCTCAAATCGTGAAGCAAGTTATGCTAAGATATGAACTTTATGAGGTCCCGAGAAGCAGTTTTAAAAGATTTTGTCCTTTAGCTAACTATTGATTAAATCGTTCACTTTATTTTCGGCCTAAATAACTATCGAAATAAGTCAAGCAATGCATCCTCGTGATCATTCAAGACAAAAATAAAATATAAGAGATACACCTAGGAATAAGGGAGTCTAAGTGAATAATTGGCCCACACGAGTTCGTGTTAGTTTGCTAACTTATAATAACAATGATCTCGTTTTTAAGCTTGGTATGGGGAACGTGAAACTTGAGGATGATAAACGTTCATGGCAGCCAAAACCCAATGTAAGTTTTTAATTTCTTTACTTGTTTCTATCTTTTTATGCTTAGTATTTAATAAAGGCCAAGGTGGGTTATTCATGATGGAAAATGTAAACCGTGCTTTAAAATTAATGCATTGCATGAGGGCATTGCAATGGTCAAATGTAGGGGATTTAATAAGTGTGAAAACACTTATCCTTTTACCACTTATTTCCAATAATAACAAGATCAAAACGTGTGATTATGTCGTAAAAGTCGGAATTATGCGTGGTTTGTGTTTTTATTGTGTTTTAGGACCAAAATATGAAAAAGGAAGAAAACACGGGCTTTCACGGGCTTTTATCAAGAAAACGGGAAAAGACGAAGTCAAAAGATCAAGAGTGCAAAAAGAACGGAAGTCCAAGGCCTATTCTGAAGATTTATCGAAGAACAAGTCTAAAGACGGAAGTTTAATGAAGTCGAAGTACTCGAGTCTAAATAAATGAAGAAATGTTAAGACGAGTTTAATTAATCCCGAGACGACATCGAGAAAGACAAAAGAATTAAATCGAGTCGAGAAGACGTGAAGAAAGAAAGAAGATGCAACACATGCACTCCTTCCACCTTCCCTATAAATACCCTCCTAATACACATTAGGAGGGAGTTAGTCTTTAGTTTAAGTTTTTCATTTTTACTTTTCTTTCTAGTTTTAGAGAGAGAAAGTTCTAAACTTTCTCTCACTAAGTTTTCATCTTTATTTCTTTCAATCTTTCAAGATTAAACATTTGTGTATTGCTTATTTCATTAATCAAGTTCTAGTTAAGCTTTTAATCCTTAATCTCATTCTACCTTTCTTTGATTTTTAGATTAATTTTGGTGCGAATTTCATATGATCCGTGTTGTTCTTAATGATTTCGTGCTTAAAAGGTTAATCTTTTGATCATTACTTAAGTTTTCATACGGATAAGCTTTGAGATTCTTGTGCTTATTGGCTTATTTTTATGTTTAGCTTATTTACTCTTTCAAAAGTTTTCTTAAAAAGTTCATCTTTTTATGTTTTGATTTAAAAGTTTGCTTATTTAAAGTTAGTAAAAGTTGTTATTAGTGCTTATTTGATCCGTTCCATTATAGATTCGTTTTAGTTTTGGTGATAAGCTTATCAAAGTAGCTTATTCATTGGCTTATTTTCGAATTCCACCAAAATCAGAAAGGGTCTAAACCCCTTTCCGATCGGCTTATTCCGACCAGCAGCCTCACCCTCTTTCCGATCACCAGATCGGAAAAGGGTTTTGAGTTTTCCGATTTGAGTAGTTGTATTCCGATCTGGCCCCTTTGTTGAATATTCCGATTAGAGGTTTTGCATAATATTCCGATTGTATACTTTATCCCACATTCCGATTTGACCCTTTTTCAGCATTCCGATTAGAGCTGTTTGTACCATTCCGATTGGACCCTTTGTTTGATATTCCGACGAGGACGCTTGAATTATTCCGATTGGGGGTGTTTTCAGACATTCCGATTGGGTTTTGCTTAGTATTCCGGTCAGTCATTTCCAACATTCCGATCACCAGATCGGAATATATTCCGATCTGGACCTATTTTGGGATATTCCGATTGCACCATTTCTCCTATATTCCGATTAGGGCTTGTTTAGTTTATTGCTTTTATAAAATTTCCAAGTGTTAGTTTTATTAAGTGATCTAGTAATTTTCCTAATCTTGTCTTTAAGTTTTTCAAGCATTTATTTTAACTCGTCATTTTATTTTTAATCTTTATACTTCTACTTTACTCAACGACACTTGATTACTTGCTATTAGTTTAAAATTAGATAAATCAACCAAACCATTCTCTTGTTCACCAGAAGACGACTGAGTCGCACTTTAGATCAGTAATCAATTCGAAAAGACTTGGGATTACGAATTTTGATACTTGGTTGCAAAATCGAGTATTAGATATTTTTCACATTGGTAATAAATGTTGTTTTAAGACAAGATACTAAATGTGTACAATTTAATTCATATGATATGTTTTTAAATGACTATTATGATCATTGCTCTCTATATATTGTGTGTTATCGATCCGCCAAAGTAACACCCCACGTACTATTCCGCTGCATTTGACCATTGTGGGGGTGTTACAGAATGGTATCAGAACGCATAGTTATAGAGAACCATATCAAAAATAAAAAATTTTAGATAATAAAAATTTAAACTGGATTATAATTGAAATTTTAAATCAATTAAAAAGAAAATTGATTTTTTGGGAACCTTTATAGGTAGGCATATAGCATATAGAGCATGCATATTATGTGAACTAACTGTACGCCGATTTATAACCTCCGAGTTATTAAATCACTTAAGTATCTACACATATTTTTAACAAGCATTGTTAAAGAGACATAAACCGCATTGCATATGCATTTTGAAAACTTTTTGATTTGTGTAAGCTAATACTTACTCAACTTTGAAATGCTACTATTTTCATATATCAGGACGACACCTACCATCGTGACTACCTTCTAGGAGCTCATGGTTCCTACCATCGCACCACTATCGCCGACTTCGGTACTTGCCGGACATGCATCCGACACCGAGTCCAGAGATGACCAGCCTGATGAAGTTATCATCCTATCAGATTCTCATACCCCATCACCACCTACTATTTCTCCTACATCACCACTACTGGTCGTACCTACATCTCCACCTAGGGAGGCGGATCAGGTTGTACCTGTTCTACCACCCTTACCACCACCTTCTGCATTCCACTCTTATCCCACCAGTGCCTTGCCACCTCGCAAGAGGAGGCGAGACTCTACTCTTGATTCGACCTTCGAGATAGGAGAGGGTTCGGGAGCTAGCCAGGCTAGACTTGGCGCTCTACAGGCACAGGTCGACGCTCTTGTAGCCCGACATGCACAGGATACCGCACTCATCCATGCCTTACTTCAGGCGGACCAGCAGGGTCGCGCTGTACTACATGAGAGATTTAACTCTTTCTACTGGATTGTGGCTGGTGAGTCACATACCACTCTGAGTTCTTTAGGTATGACCCAAGGAGCCATACAATGGCTTTTGGATGAGTTTTCTTACCTCCGATATCGCCTAGCTTCACTGAAGGGTCACTCGTACGAGACCCAGGCTGCCATACTCACACAGGAGGAGACCTTCAGGACCTTCATAGACCTGGCAGATCTTCGTCACCAGGGAGTCACTGCGGAGACAGATCTTCTTCGGAGTGCCGATACTGTACGCCAGCTTCAGTTGCTCGAGACTATAAGGTTCTCCCGGGAGACCAGGAGAGCTATGATTCACATGCAGGATACTCGTGCAGCCACACCACCAGCTGGACCATCCGCACCTGTGGCAGCCATACTAGTGTAGGCTAGATCTCTTTGTACATCATGACAAGCATTGAGTTGCATCTCAGCTCGCATGATTTAGGTCTTTTGTACTTATATTTCCTTTCAGTTGTATCCGTATCATTAGCACCTAACCTTAGTAGGTAGGTTATCTTTTGTTGTACTACAAACATGTGTACCACTATTTCAGACAGGATTGTTGTATCTCTGTCTTAGATTGGTTGTACTTGTACTATATTGTTATTCACCTTAATTGACATGTTATCATCTACTTGTTTGCTTGTATTTATATTATTATGAACTCTTGACAGGTTATCTAATTTTTTGTAAATTCTATGCATACACATTTCCATGCAGCTTAATATAATAATCTTATTGATCATCTAATAAATCTTATCCTTGTGTATTATAGAATAATGGCACAAAGAGTCACTCGACTGAACCCCGACGCTGCTCCCTCAACGACTATTTCAGAAGCACAACTTAGAGTGCTTATCGGTTAAGGCATCGCTGATGCTCTAGTCGCCAGGGAAACACCTCCTAGCGTGAACCAGGGAGACAGCCAAAACTCAAATGCTAGAGATCGAAATGTCAGAGAGTGTACCTACCCCGACTTCCTGAAATGCAAGCCTAGCTACTTCAAAGGCAATGAAGGGGTAGTAGAACTTATGCAATGGTTAGAGAGGACCGAGACCGTGTTCCGCATTAGTGATTGTATTGAAGAAAACAAGGTGAAATTTGCAACCTGTACTCTTTTGGAACATGCTCTCACATGGTGGAACTCACTAGTTGCTACCCTTGGGCATGATGAAGCCTATGGGATGACCTGGACTGGATTGAAAGAAAAACTTACCGCGAAATATTGTCCTCGTGGTGAAATCAAGAAGCTAGAGATTGTCTTGTGGAACCTCAAATGCTCAAATCATGACATCACGGCCTACAATCAGAAGTTTCAGGAGTTGACTTTGATGTGTACTCGAATGTTCCCTAACGTGAAAGACAAGATAGAGAAGTACATTAGTGGCCTTCCTGATTCTGTTCATGACAGTGTACTCGCATCCTGACCCACTACGGTCGAGAGTGCCATAGAGTTTGCCACAGAGTTGATGAACAAACGGGGGTGTGATCAATTGCTTAGACAGTCAGAGTACAAGAGGAAAGTTGAGGAGAACTACCGTGGTCATCACCAGACCCAACAACCAAAGAGACAAAACTTGGGTCAGGTTTGTAGTGTTGTGTCCTCAGTACCACCTTCATATGTAGGCAACAAGCCAAAGTGTTCCAAGTGTAATTTCTATCATTACCCTACTGCTGAATGCCGAAGGCCTGGACAGGGCAGCACACATGCTCCAGCCATCCGGAACAACTCCAATACCAACTACAGGCCCAAAAATGGCAACAGTCAGAACTTCCGCGGAAGTGGACAACAGGGAAACCGCCAGCACCACTGGCAGTGGTAGTATGACACGTAGGGAAGTTCGTTGCTATGGTTGCGGGGAGATTGGACACATCAAGCCTGAGTGCCCAACGTGAGCAGTTAGGAACAAGAACATAGGAGGAGCACCATCCAGAGTTTATGTTATAGAAGATACCAAGACCAACCCTGACTCCAATGTGGTTACCGGTACGTTTATTCTGAACAATCATTATGCAACTATTTTGTTTAATACGAGAGCCGATAGGAGTTTTATATCCACCGAGTTTAGTAGTTTACTAGGCCATTACTCCTTCACAGCTAGACGACTGTTACAGAGTCGAATAGCAGACGATAAAATCATCGAAACTAACACTATTCTAAGAGGTTGTACCTTAAATCTTCTAAATCATCCATTCGATATTCATTTGATAACTATAAATTTGGGTAGTTTTGACGTCATTATTGGTGTGGACTGGTTAGCAAAATATCATGCAACCATTGTGTGTGACGAAAAGCTAGTCTGTATACCGTGGGGAAAGGAAAATATAATTGTCCGAGGAGAAGGAAATTCAGATAGAACTGACACCGGACTGAGTGTTATCTCATGCACCAAAGTCCAGAAGTATATAGTAAAAGGATGCCCTATCTTTTTAGCACATATTTCAAAGACAGACAAAGAAGAGGAACCAGAGAAGAACCAAATCAAGGACGTGCCAATTGCCCGTGATTATCCCGAAGTTTTCCCAGACGACTTACCTGGTTTACCTCTGACTCGTCAAGTGTAATTTCAAATTGACTTGATACCAGGAGTTGCACCTGTAGCTAAAGCACCATACCGATTAGCACATACCGATATGAAAGAACTCGCTGAACAACTTCAAGAACTATCAGACAAAGGTTTTATCAGACCTAGTTCCTCACCTTGGGGAGCTCCAGTGCTTTTTGTCAAAAAGAAAGATGGTTCTTTCCGAATGTGCATCGAATACAGGGAACTGAATAAGTTAACTGTAAAGAATCGTTACCCGCTACCACGAGTCGACGACCTATTTGATCAACTACAAGGATTAAGTGTGTATTCCATGATTGACTTAAGATCTGGATACCATCAGCTGAGAGTCAGAGAGGAGGACATACCAAAAACAGCCTTCAGGACTCGTTACGGTCATTACGAATTTCAGGTCATGCCATTTGGATTGACCAACGCACCAGCCATATTCATGGACCTCATGAATTGAGTGTGCAGACCGTATCTGGATAAATTCGTCATCGTGTTCATTGACGACATACTCATCTATTCCAAGAATGAGCAAGAGCACGGAGAACATCTTGCCCAAGTACTGAAATTACTTAAGGAAGAGAAGTTATACGCCAAATTTTCCAAGTGTGATTTTTGGATTCCTAAAGTACATTTTCTTGGTCACGTGATCCACAGCAAAGGAATTCAGGTAGATCCCGCAAAAGTCGAATCCGTAAAGGATTGGGCAGCGCCCACTTCGCCAAAGGAAATTCGCCAATTCTTAGGTCTTGCCGGTTACTACCGGAGATTTATAGAAGGATTTTCTAAGATAGCTAAATCTATGACGAAGCTTACTCAGAAAGGCGTGAAATTTGATTGGGGAGAAAAAGAAGAAGCCGCATTCCAAACCATAAAACAGAAATTGTGTAGTGCACCTATTTTAGCCTTACCGGAAGGCAACGAAGACTTCGTTGTCTACTGTGATGCTTCACACAAAGGCTTATGAGCTATGTTAATGCAGAGACAGAAAGTGATTGCTTATGCTTCAAGGAAACTGAAGAAGCACGAGTAGAATTACTCTACTCATGATCTAGAGCTTGGATCTGTAGTTTTTGCCTTAAACATTTAGAGACACTATCTATATGGAACAAAGTGCACAGTGCATACTCACCATAAAAGTTTTCAACATATCCTAGACCAGAAGGATCTGAACATGAGACAACGTCGTTGGATAGAATTGCTCAGTGACTACGAGTATGATATCAAATACCACCCAGGTAAAGCCAACGTAGTTGCAGATGCACTAAGCCGAAAGGGAACTGGTCCTCCCATGAGAGTTCGAGCCCTAGTTATAACCATTAGCTTGGATCTACCCACGTAGATATTGGAGGCTCAAGTCCAAGCACAGAAACCTAAAAACATTGGGAAGGAAGACATAGGATGAATTCTTAGGACCGATCTAAGAAAGGAGAAGTTAGAAGCCAGAGCAGACGGAACGTTATGTTTACACGGAAGAAGTTGGTTACCATGTTACAGAGACTTGAGAAACATGATCATGCACGAATCTCATAAGTTTAAGTACTCCATACACCCCAGATCTGAAAAGATGTATCAGGACGTGAAGAAATTATATTAGTGGCCAAACATGAAGGAAGACATTGCCACATACGTGAAGAGATGTCTGACTTGTGCCAGAGTGAAGACAGAACATCAGAGACCATCCGGTTTGTTAGTCCAACCCGAGATACCAAAATGGAAATGGGACAACATCACCATGGACTTCATTACCAAACTTCCTACTTCATCTCACGGTTACAATACAATTTGGGTAATCGTCGACCGACTCACAAAATCAGCTCATTTCCTGCCCATCAGAGAAAATGACTCTCTAAACAAGTTGTCCAAACTGTACCTCAAGGAAGTTGTGACTAGACATGGTATACCAGTGTCAATCATCTGTGATCAAGATGGTAGATTTACGTCAAACTTTTGGAAAGCTTTTCAACGAGCCTTGGGAACAACTTGGACATGAGTACTGCTTATCATCCCTAGACTGACGGTCAGAGTGAACGAATGATCCAAACATTGGAAGACATGCTGAGGGCATGTGTGATCGATTTTGGAAAAGGATGGGTCGAACATATACCATTGGTTGAATTCTCCTACAAAAACAGCTACCATGCCAGCATCAAAGCAACGCCATTTGAGGCCCTCTATGGCCGCAAGTGCAGATCACCCGTGTGCTGGGCAGAGGTGGGGGAATTTTAGCTGACTGGACCAGAAGTGATCCAAGAGACTACTGAGAAGATCACTCTCATCAAACAAAGAATTCAAGTTGCACAAGACAGACAGAAGAGCTATGCAGATCACAAACAGAAACCTATGGAATTCGCAGTAGGTGACCGTGTTATGCTCAAGGTATCACCTTGGAAGGGCGTTGTACGATTTGGAATGTTGGAAATATGTTTTTACGTATTTAGGAAGATTCGGTCACTCTGGCAATATATTAAGTAGTAGATCGTAGTCTAGATATCTTTATATATATCAAACAAGGAAAAGCCTGGTCCATGCTTGTATGGCCGGCCCAATTGTAAGCCCAAGCCCATCTTATGGGCTTGGTATATAAACCCTCTCCTTAGATGGAGAGGGTGGTTGGTTCACATAACTTTACACATAGTAAAAGTGTGTTTTCATACTTTTCTCTCAAAGTGTGTGTGTGTTCTTACCATATTTCTATCTCTTTCTCTCTCTAAAACATAAGCTAGATTTACAATATCTTACAAATGGTATCAAGAGCCATAGGATGATTGTTTGGTTTATGTGTTTGTGTTTTTGATTCATACGCCTTTGTTTGATCCAAAATCATACGTACCAATTTTTTTTGTGTTTTTATGGTTTAATCTTGATATACTTCACCTGCTTACTTGTTGTAGTAATTTGGTATTGTTCCTTTGGTTAAAAACACAAAAAATTTTGGGTGTTTGATTCATTTTTAGGCTTAGAATCTTAAATTTGTTGTGTTTAGTACTATCCGAGAAAAGTGGTAACTTTGATCCATAGTACGATCTGTGTATTGTGATCGCATAAACATGGGGTTTCTACTTGTGATCCAATATCACGATCACATAATACGATCATTGGCTACGATCACTCGTTGCGATCACTGGCTACGATCACTCGTTGCGATCACTGGCTACGATCACTCGTTGCGATCACTGACTACAATCATAGGGTACGATCAACGAGTGCGATCACTAGTACGATCTAAGGTTATGATCTCCACTACGATCAAGTGTGTAATTTTGACTTGGAATTTTTGGTTTATCAAGAATATATTTTAGGGGATTTTCAACATTATTTCTCGGCTTTAACACACAACAACAAATACATTTACTTTCTCTCATTGTTCGATCAACATTTGTAAATCTTAACTTATCAAAATGAAGTACACATCTCTTACGGATAAGTCCATCTTCTCGGGTACGGATAATCGTCCACCAATGTTGGAGAAATCTATGTACGAGGATTGGACTTCTCGAATGGAACTTTACATGTTGAACAAAGAGAATGGACATCTCATTTGGGCATCGGTGCTCAATGGACCATTAGATTATGGTACAATGACGGTAGGTACAGTTACTCGTCCTCGCACAACGGGTGAATTGACCAGTGATATGAAGATTCAAGACAAATGTGATAAGTATGCTACAAACATCATTCTCCAAGCCCTTCCTCCAGATGTCTACAAACTCATCAGCAAACATAAAGTTGCCAAAGAGTTATGGGATAGAATTCGTATTCTAATGCAAGTCACCTCGTTAACTAAACAAGAACGAGAGTGTAAGCTCTATGATACTTTTGATAAGTTTGCCTATGTCCCCGGGGAGACTCTCAATGACTACTATTTGAGATTTACCCTATTGTTGAATGAGCTCAATATCTATGGCATGGCAATTCCTACGTTTCAATTAAACACCAAGTATTTGAACACCCTTCCTTCAGAATGGCGTATGTACGTGACAGATGTAAAATTGGCTAAGGACTTGCATAACACCAATGTGGATCAACTTCAAGCTTTTCTTCAACAACACGAATGCCATGTATTAGAGGCTCGGTTGTCTACACCTCAAGTTCATGATCCACTTGCCTTGTATGCTTCTCAACAAAACATGGCTTATGCTTATCAACAACCATCATACTTGCAACAACCACTACCACACACCTATCAGCAACCACAACAACCATCTTATCAACCACTAATGATGCCACAACAAGCATTTCAACAAAGTGTTCATCAACTATCTTTTCCACAGCAACCACCACATCAGACATCACCATCACAAGGCAACACTTCTCCAATGAGATATACTCCTCAGCAAGGATATTTTCCAATTGAAGCACAACCAACACAAGCCTTCTACTCTAATGAACTTCCACCAATCCAAGCACCGGTCTTTACTCCAAATGATACGTCAGTTGATGTTCTAAACCATCTCACTGCCTACTTGTCAAAACTTGTTGCAACTAGAGGATTTCCACCAACAAACAATCAGCTCCACACCTCTTCAAATCCTCGACAACAAGCCACTGTTCAAGATGGTCAAGTGACGGTGCAACCTATTCAGGAAAGGCAAAATTCATATGGACCTCCTACAAGGACTGTGAATGCTCAAGCTGTGATTTCTCAAGCTAATGGTAATGGAAGCCCTATTAGTCCTCAAAAGGTTGTGACTTGCTACAATTTCCGAGGACAAGGTCATATGGCTAGGGAATGCACTCAGCCAAAAAGAAGAAGGGATGCAACATGGTTTCGTGAGAAGATGTATTTGGTTGATGCTCAGTCTAAGAGAAAGATTTTGGATTCAGAAGAGTTAGCATTTCTTGCAGACCCAGGGCCAGCAGATAATGAAGGCATTGCAGTCGTTTCTACTTCTAATATAGCATATCAAGCGGACGATCTTGATGCATATGATTAGGAATGTGATGACATTCACTCAGCCTCAGCTGCTCTCGTTGCTAATCTCTCTCACTACGGTTCTGAAGTCGTCAGTGAGGTACCCACCACAACCAATCTTGGTAATGATGATAACCCACATCAAGTTGGGCATGAAAATGACAACCTCGAACAACATTCGGGAACTAGTAACTCAAATGATGTGGTACCCAATCCTAAACATTTGAGTGAACCTCAACCAAATGCTACGACGGGTATGGAATCTTATGCTCAACATGATTTGGTCATGGTACCTAAACATATTATTGATCAAATGCATATGGCTCTCAGACAATCCGTAGATACGAATTCCACCCTAACAGCTGAGCTTGAGTTGCATAAAGAAAAGGTCAAAGCTTTTGAAATGGTCCCTCAAGCAGAGAAAATAACATGTTCTGAATTTGACCAATTTCGTTTTGAAAAGATTGAACACTTAAAAGAAATAGAATCATTAAAAGCTAATCTTTCCAATGATTTAAAAGAAAAAGAGTCGGTTGTAAATGATTTTCAGAAACTTAAATTGGATTTCGAAACTCTCGAGTCTAAAAAGTTTGAATCAGAAATTAATGCTACCAAACTTCTTAATTTCAAGGAACAACAACTTTTAAAACAATACGCTTCCACAGAAAAAGTTCATATTTTAACTAAATCGTTTAAAGAACTCGAACTTAAGCATCTTCAAGATTTACCACCTAATCCCGGTTATGCAAAACAAGCTCAAGAATATATTCCTTGTCTTTATGATGTGACCCTAATTGGTAAATCAAAAGAAGCACCTTATGTTCGTAGTACTGAGGAGACACAGTCACTTGCGGAAGAAACTCATTCTAAAATGCTTTCAAAATTCCATAAGATTGATTATGATAAGCATAATAAAGATCAATTTGATAAAAAGACTCGTACTCGATTACAAAAGGAATTATCTCAATTAACAGCTTTTGTGCCCCAAAGTTTATCAACGGAAAACCTTCCTAGTACGTCTCCTACACTTGTCAAAAAGGATTTAACTAAGTTAATTCCACCGGTAAGTAAGGCATCCGATAGTTTAAATGCGGTGCACCAACACTTAGCCGATTTTGACAAGGTCATTGTGGAACGTACGACGGCTTCGGCCATAACGGAAGGTGAATGGAATTTTGAGCACACTAGAGCTGCATTTCGAGACCAAATTGTTCCACTTGTAAACAATATTAAAGCTTGTCTTCGCAATGTTGATCAAGAATTGCATTTGGAAATAGAAGAAGTTAGACGCGTTTTCAATGAAATGGATGATGCTTATGAAAATGGTTTAATTGAAATAGAACGGATTTCACGCCAAAATGATCAGCTTCTGAAGCAAGTGATGTCTCATGATATTGTCTCTGTCTGTGTGAATAAAAGTGTCAATAATGATTCTATTGTGCATAATGTTGAATCTGTGGATAATGTGGTAGATAGTACTTGTCACAAATCTGATGCTGAATTTTTAAAGCTTCAAGATTCTTATACTTCGCTTTCAAAACGTTTTGATGAGATTCAACAACACTATATTTCGCTTGAATATAAAAATCAATCTATTAAAACACCACAGTGTCAGCTAAGTGACAAGGTTGCTAAATTATTGTCGATAGACATAGAGAAATCTAAGAAGCTTAACTGTGTGAACGTACTTGAGGCCGCTGAGAATTTTAAACTTGATCTAGACAATCGAGTTTCCAAGATTTTGTCCAAAGTTGATAAATTAAAACAAAAAAATACACAACTCTTCGATTCAGTAAAGCCCGCACGTGCTAATATCACTGCATATAATCAATCATTGATTGAACAATTGAATCGAAAGTCGGTGGAAATATCTGATTTGAGGGAACAAATTTATGATAAAAATCTGGCTTTGACTGAGTTAAAGGAAACACTTCGTACCTTAAAAGGTAAGAATGTTGTGGATAATGCAGCCACTGTCTCAGCACCGTCCTCTAGTGCAATAAAAAAGAACCTTATTACCGTCACACCATTTAACAAGGGCCCTGGGACTAAACGATCTTAAACATTGGTCACTAAAGATAAGGGAAAATCAAAACCAGCTTCTAATATTCCCGCCGTGCCTTCTACAGGAGTAAGCACCACTACTGAAACTATGGTTTTTAGTCCTTTTAATTAAGTTCGTTATTCCTCGATTCGACTCGAATTTGATTTCCGGTTTAACGTTTCAACTTAACTTGTTTTTGGTAAAATCTCTTTTTGGTATTTTTAAACTAACTTAAATCTATTTAATTAAATGAAAACTATTTTAATTAACTATTAAAACTATTAATTTGAAAATAAACTTTAACTAATTAATAAAACCTAAAAACTTTTAATGAAAATCTATTTTTTAAAAGCAAATTTAAATCATAAAATAAAGTCTATTTTTATAATAACAGTAAATTTGAAACTAATTTTAAAAACTAATTATTTTAAACTAAAGACTTTTAAATAAAAACTATTTTTAAATTAACAAAATAAAATGAAAAGTATTTTGAAATTATAAAAGTAAATAAAATAAAAATATATTTTTTTGTCTTTTTAATTTTTTATAAAGTAAATAATTTAGAAGAACTTTCCACTCAAATTTAATATTAAACTACAAAACTTGATTAAACTATTTAATAAAAACTGATATTAAAACTTTATGAATAAATTTTAATAAAATTAAAAACAATAAAACTTGTATTTAAAACTAAATAAACAAAACTGCCATAAAGAAAAAGCCTATATAAATTTAACGTTGCAGATCTAAACACAAAAGTAGCACTAGCAAGGTGGTTGGGGCGTTTGGTTATTATGCGAGGGGTCTGGGGTTCGATCCCCAGGCCGGACAAAATTTTTAGTTATTTAATTTATTTGTTTAACTTTTTGGAGCTTTTATGGACAGCTAAAACCACAGGTCAATGGGACCTGTAGAATATCAGTAACTAAAAAGCAAGACCAAATCAAGCTATAACAGCTATAACAGATAAGCAATCAAAAGCAATAGGCAGATAAGACAAACCGAGATAAACAACTATCAAATAAGCTATAACAACGAATAAGCTATGCAGACAAATCAAATAAGCAGATCAGTTTAAACAAATAAACATAAAAGCTGAAATCCAATAAGTAACTCACAATAAGCATAGGGTAAATAAGCTATAAATGACTACTAGTCGAAAAAACAAGCAAATCTAATAAGCTGATAGACTATAAGCTGAAATAAAAAAAAAACTAAATAAGCTTTAGAAACTAATACGAAAGCAGATACAATTCAAACGTAATAAACCAAATAAAAACAATAGACGGATTCAAACTAATGCAAATTTACCTAAAGCAGATAAAACTTAAACATCAATCTAATAAGCAGATAACATCAAACATCAAATAAAAGCAGTCTAAACTGAAATAAAACAAAAAAAAACAAGAAAGGAGATTAAACCTTTTGGAGAATCCGTTGTGACGAAGACGAGGCGTTGAGCCGTCTTATCAAAACCAAACAAACACCACCGTCGTCACCATCTCGAATCCAACCAAATTCATCAACAGTAACCGCGAATCAAACAGAACCTCGATCCAAAAACTCTCTTCTCGAAGAACAGTATTTTATATATATATATATATATATATATATATATATATATATATATATATATATATATATATATATATATATATTTTATAATAATAATGATACCCGAACAGTATTTATATATAAAAAGAAACGGATTAAACTTTTAGATATCTTTCGAAACAGTAACAATATTTATTCACTTTTGAGAATAAAATAATAACTGGAAATAAAAATGATACGAAGCACAATAATAATAAAAACTAATTAAGAAATAATTAAAGCAGATTAAATTTAGACTAAAAATTAAATGAGACAGAAATAAATTTAAACTAATTTTTCATTAATTAAAATTAAAAATTACATTTGCTGGAATTAAAAAATACAAGAAGAAAAACTAATCTATTTTACTGAAAATAAAATTAAAAAAAAGCTATTGAAATTACAGAATAATGGGGGTATTTATAGCCAACCCCCAGGGCTTCTTCATGAAGCTTCGAGAGTAAGATATCAATCCGAGCCATCCATTTTTCTTCTCACTTCTCTTTCTTCAATCCACGGCTGATAATACACCCCTTGCACACGGATTGCCAACGTGTCAAGGGGTTGTGTTTCTTGTGTTTCTTCACTGCTGATGTGGAGTGATTTGATTGAAGGATTGGTTGGGATGAGGTGTATGGGCCAATAAAAACAGGGAAGAGGAGCCACGTATGATTGAGGAGACCACCATCATCTTCCGAAAAAAACTGGGATTTAATTTAGGGCTGTGTGATACACGCGCTTTGGGTAAAACCCCAAATTTTCTTTGGGTAATTTATGTATTAATGGTGAATTAGGGTTTGGAGATAGGGTAAAAAGATGGTGGCTGTGTTTGAGAGAGAAAGAAAGTGGGTGTTTGATATCTCTCGGTTGTATCGAAAATATGGGAGTAGGGTTGGGTAAAATCTTTATTTAATTCGTGTGTATGGGTAAATGTGTGAAGGTGATGGGATAAAGAAAATAAAACGTTTTATTGTGGGGTGATAAAGATGCGTGTGAGGGTGAGAGTAGATTGGGTACACGTGTGAGGGAGTGAAGAATGTAATATGAATTGTGAAAAGTGAGGGTTGACTAATTAAAGACTAGCAACTTTTACATCCTCCGTTTTCTTTGTCTCATCAAATTGGGCTTTGGCCTTTAAACACATAATACTCCACGTCAATTTGGACCCAATCATTCTTCCGTCTACATATTTTGACTTGGGCCAATTGGGCTTTCGCAAGTAACATAAGTTTTTAACCCATAAATCGGCCTTCAAGCTCATTAACCAAATGTGGGTCCCACTTGTCTTCAAACTTTGATAAAACCGCGAGGAAAACGAACTTGTCATTTGGCTTCTCGATCTTTTCTTCAAAGTCGTATCGATTTTTCCAGTTTTCGTGATATATAGCACACTTTTGATCTTTTGACTTTGTCTTCGTCTCTTTTTGGACTTTTCTTCAACATTTGACCGTGAAATCCCGTGTTTTCTCTTCTTTTGATCATTTGTACCTATTTAAACACAAAAACACAAAACCACGCGTAATTCCGACTTTTACGACATTAAACACATGATTAGGTCTTGTTTTTTCCTTGATTTTAGTGGCAAAAGGATAAGTGTTTACACACTTATTAACTACTAAGGCTCAAAGATCTAAGCTTAAAAGAAACAAGAAGAATGATAGGATCTTGCCCCCATCTAGTAGTCAAGTGAAGAAGAAAGTAGAAGCCCATCCTAGGAACGTTATTTCTGTTTTGAATAAAACGAATCATGTAGCTAAACCTAAAGGCTCTGTGGTTGTGCAGCGTTCTAAGCCTACTGTGAATTCTTATTTGAAATGTTGGAATTGCAATGAATGTATGTTTTCTAGTCGTCATGATTCTTGCCTTATTGACCATGTGAATGAGATGAATGCCCGGAAAAATGGATTAGAATGGAAACCGACTGGGAAAGTGTTAACCCAAGTTGGTTGGATGTGGCGCCCCACTGGTAGAACTTTCACTATAGTAGGAAATGCGTGCCCTTTGACTAGGATCACTCCTACTACATCAAAGAAAGCGTGCCCTTTAACTAGGAGTACCAAGGCTACCAAAACACAAGAGTGTCCTTTAACTAGGAACACCAACACTACCGTACGAACCAAGTGCCCTTTAAATAGGTCTACTCCCACTGTAGCGCCCGCTAATAATCCAAAACCTCAGAAAGTTGGAACAATAAAACCTGTTAGTGAAAACTCACATTAGAAGACGCAGGAAATCTAAGGGTCACACAAATGTTAGCAATTCTGATAATATTATATCTGTATCTACTAACACTCCGGAACCAATAGTTTCCAATGCATTGTCTACTGTTATTGTTGAAAACAGGTGGTCCAAAATTTTCTCTAGTATTTGGACTCTGGTTGCTCTAAACATATGACCGGAGATCGCTCTCAGCTCAGAAATTTCGTCAGCAAGTTTCTTTGTACGGCTCGATTTGGAAATGATCATATTGCAAAGATAATGGGTTACGGTGAATATCATATTGGGAATGTTATAATTTAGAGAGTGTATTATGTGGAAGGTCTCGGTCACAACTTATTTTCTGTAGGACAATTTTGTGATGCAAACCTACAAGTTGCTTTTCGAGAGCATACATGCTTCATACGTAATTTGGAAGGGGTTGATTTATTGAAAGGTACTCGAGGGAATAATTTGTACACTTTGTCTCTACAATATATGATGGCCGCTTCTCCCGTATGTCTTCTCTCCAAAGCATCAAAGACTAAGTCATGGTTATGGCATCGACGGTTATCTCATCTTAACTTTGACACTATAAATCATTTGGCGAAAAACGAACTTGTTCGTGGTCTTCCTAAACTTACATTTCACAAGGATCATTTGTGTTCCGCGTGTACAATGGGGAAAAGCACTAAGAAATCATACAAACCCAAGACTAAAGACACCAACCAAGAGAAACTTTATCTGTTGCATATGGATCTTTGTGGGCCAACGCGTGTTGAAAGTCTTAGTGGTAAAAAGTACATCCTCGTCATTGTCGATGATTACTCTCGGTTTACATGGGTGAAATTTCTTATAACAAAAAATGAGGCACCTAAATTCATCATCGGATTTCTCAAGATGATTCAAGTGCGTCTCAACACTACTGTCCGACGCATTCGTACAGATAATGGAACTGAATTTGTGAATCAAATATTGTGTGATTATTATGAAGAAGTTGGCATTTCTCATGAAACATCTGTTGCTCGTACTCCACAACAAAACGGTGTCGTTGAAAGGCGAAATCGCACACTCATGGAAGTTGCTCGAACGATGTTAATTTACGCAAAGGCTCCATTGTTTTTATGGGCAGAAGCAGTATCTACAGCAGTTTACACCCAAAACCGGTCACTAATTCGTAAACGCCATGGTAAAACACCTTATGAGCTTCTACATGGAAAAGTACCAGATTTATCATATCTTCATGTATTTGGTTCTCTTTGCTATCCAAATAATGATGGTGACAATTTGGGAAAACTTCAACCCAAGGTTGATATTGGTATCTTCATTGGTTATGCACCTACAAAGAAGGCATACCGAATCTACAACCCTAATTCTCGTAAGATCCTAAAAACTATGAATGTTTATTTTGATGAGCTGACAGCAATGGCTTCTGAGCAAAGCAACTCTGAACCCGCACTTCATGAAATGGGACCCAGTAACATTAGTTCTGGTCTTGTCCCAAACAACCCTACTTCATCATCATTTACACCACCTTCTAGGAATGAATGGGATACGTTGTTTCAACCGTTCTTTGATGAATTCTTTACTCCTCCAAGTATTGTTGCTCCAGAACCTGAAGTAATAGCTCCGGTAACCGAACTTGTCCCTTCAGCAACCGAAGCACAATCGGATACGTCTGCACCTATAATTGGTCAAGATTTACCTTCAACGAGTAATTCTCAACCAACACATGTTTTAACTACCCATGTGATGCCTATTGATGATGAAGAGGATGATGATGATCACGATTTGGAATTCGGTCAAATGCGTGAACTTCCATTCTTTGGTGTACCAATTCCCGACTCTAATCTAGCCGGGTCGTCCACCTCAGAGGAAGCTCCTACTACAGTCTACTCCAATCCACGGATTCGTGAACATGACAGAAAGTGGATAAAGGATCATCCTATAGATTCTATTATTGGTGACCCTAATCGTCCGGTATCCACACGAAGTCAGTTACAAGAAAATGCAATGTTTTGTCATTTTGATGCTTTTCTCACTGAAGTTGAACCTAAGACATGGCAAGAAGCTTTTACTCAATCATGTTGGATAGAAGCTATTCAAGAAGAACGTAATGAATTTATACATCTTGAAGTATGGGAACTTGTCCCATGCCCGGATCAAGTGCAGTTACTCACTTTGAAATGGGTTTACAAGGTGAAACTCGACGAGTTAGGTGGAATATTAAAGAACAAAGCTCGACTAGTAGCTCGTGGATACAAGCAATTATTAGGCATCGACTTTATGGAATCCTTTGCACCTGTTGCCCGTTTAGAAGCTATTAGACTATTCCTTGCTTATGAAGCCCACACGAATATGATCCTTTATCAGATGGATGTGAAGACGACATTTCTCAATGGTAAAATCAAGGAAGAGGTATATGTTCAATAGCCGGATGGTTTTGTGAATCCTAAATATCCTAACCACGTGTACAAGCTTTAGAAGGCTCTATATGGGTTGAAGCAAGCTCCACGCGCGTGATATGATCTATTGTCACAATTCATCATCACGCAAGGCTTCACTAAAGGCAAGGTGGGCCCCACGCTGTTCATACAGAAACGAGGTAAAGATATGATTATGGTACAAATATATGTTGATGATATTATATTTGCTGCCTCGACCCAAACCTTGTCGGATGAGTTTGGGACACTCATGTCTTTCAAGTTTAAGATGTCAATGATGGGCAAGGTATCATTATTCTTAGGACTACACATATCTCAAAGTCCCAGAGGCATCTTTATCAATCAATCCAAGTATGCCCTTGAATCTCTTAATAAATATAAGATGGAATCTTGTGACCCCGTAGATACTCCAATGGTGGAACGAACTAAGCTTGATGCAGATCCACATGGAGTTGCCGTCGATCCGACACTTTATCGTGGAATGATCAGTACCCTTCTGTATATTATAGCTAGTCGACCCGACCTTCAGTTTGCTATATGTATGTGTGCTCGGTATCAAACTCGGCCTACTGAGTTACACTTAGCGACTGTTAAACGGATCTTTCGGTATCTTAAAAAACCATTAATCGGGGACTTTGGTATTCGAAGGACTCTTTGATCGCACTATTGGCATATGCAAATGCGGATCACGCGGGTTGTCAAGATACAAGGCATAGCACGAGTGGAACTTTGCAATTACTAGGAGATCGACTAATCAGTTGGGCATCGAAAAGGCAGAAAAGCGCTGCAATTTCAAGTACGGAAGCAGAATACATAGCTATGTCCGGTTGCTGTGCTCAAATTCATTTGATGAGATCACTATTAACCGACTATGGTCTAGGTTTCAACAAAATTCCGATGTACTGTGACAACAAGAGTGCAATTGCCTTATGCTGCAACAATGTTTAATTCTCCCGGTCGAAGCATATTGACATTCGCTACCACTGTATCAAGGAGCAAGTGGAAAATGGAGTAATAGAGCTTTACTTTGTCCGATATGAGTATCAATTGGCGGATATTTTCACGAAGGCTTTAGATCGCGCTCGAATTGAATTTTTGGCCGACAAGCTAGGAATGAAAACCTTCTCACCTGAGACTCTAAAGAAATTGGTAGATGAAGCGAAAGAATAGTGGTGGTAAACTATTCTCCGTATCCTTGGTGATCATCTGTATATATTGTTTATATTTTTATCCACAAAAGCAAAATACAAAAATATAAAACCATATAAAAACCATAAAAATTGAGAAGTTCAGAAAAATCCAAAAATATTTTTACTTTATTTCAAAGGCATGTCTTTTGGTACGATAATATTTACGGCCTTAGAAATGTTGATTAATATTGACACGGCGCCATAAATAGAGCTCGTACAAAGTTGTAAATATTTCATAAAATATGCCTAAATGGCTTGTAGTTATTTCAGACTGCAACCCGTTTTTCATATTAAAGTCAAGTATTTCTTATGAAAGCTTTGGCTCACAACGGGAATTAATTTTCTCGGGCATGGTTTACTTTATAACCATGCAAGGGATTGTGTTTACGTTATAACACAATCTAACACGGATAAATGTACGCATCAGTGCATTTATTTGTTACAACAAGAGAAATCTTGTTTTTATGAAGCTATCATCTCTACAACCATAGCTATCTACAATTGGTATCTATATACTCAACGATACGACTACTCAAACGACGACTACATCTCTTTCAATAGAACACGGGTCAATAATTGAGGGGGTGCAATTGTCAAGCATTCAGAATCTTCGATGCCTAACAAGCCAAGTTCACAAGTTGGTGTCAAGACAACAATACCAATCGTACATGTAGTGTCAAGAGATGACTTCAGACGTGACGAGGCGACCAACATTTGCATACAAGAACCATTTGATCTTATCATATGATGTTCTCATCAACCAGGTCAAACCTTGTCAATTCATTCTTATATGGTGAATATGTGATCATGTTACAAATCGGTATCATATCTCACAAATTGGTCTCATGAAGATTAAAAGGACTTGCATTTTTCTTCCCAAAACCTTTGTTAAAACTTCATTAAATCAATTGATATTAAAAACGTCGATTGGGTTAATATTTTTAATATGGGGGAGAAAATATGATTTAATATGGGAAATTATCACAAATGGTTTGACTTAACGTGATGGCCTATCCCGACATATGCGAAATGTTTTCGAATATCGTGGCATATGTTAAGGGGGATCAAAATAGATTTGCTATATCAAAATGGATTTCATGGTGACATATACTTACCCTAAACCCATTTATTTCACGACGATGAAGATTGTGGTGACATAAGGATGGTAGGATAGGTTAAGTCCAATGATTCTTCTAAAACCAGAGGAATCTTCCCAAGGACATTCCATAGCTAGAAATAGTAGTCCTTAGGAAAGATGGGGAAAGATTGTGAACGTAGCTGAATGCTGACCAAGTACTTAAGTTAGCACTGGAACAATCACAACAAGGTGCTAGTTATGACGTATTGGTAAGCATTGAAGGGGTTGAAGAATGAAAAAGAATTGTAAAGATAAAGGGTCTAAAGAAAGATGCCCTCCTTACAACCTTAGGCAGAAACCGGGTCAACACATATGCTATTGAGAACATTTTAATGATGCTCGATATTGAAGATAGACATCATGGACCCAGTGATGCAATGCACAACCCATCCCAGCTAAATCAGGTATCTCTCAAAAGATATTTGTTTTAATCACATGGAGACAACTCATTATCTATTGATTTATTCACTCCAAATAAATTGGTATTGAAATGGTGGCACTCCTCTCTAGCCTCCGATCACTAAAATCCTAAATGCACGATCGAGTCTAGAGCCATTTGAGATCATCAAATATCTCATTAGGACACACTTTCTTATTTCCTTGCTTCTTCACACACTGTGAAAAGTAAGAAAGATCTCAAGAGTCCTACGTAAAATCTTCATGATCTTGCCTGAACATCCGAGTAGTACGAAAGTATTTACAATGAAGATGGAAATCCTTCTTGAGCGAATATCAAAAAGCTCATGGTAGGTGACTTGTGCGATTCTTTATGAATAAAACTTGTGATAACTGGAAAGAAACAGTGGTTTAATTCTTAACTGAACTTAAACACGTTCCAGGCCTCTACGCAATATCTTAGTGATCTTGCCAGAACACTCAGAATGACACTCTATAGTGTTCATAGTGATGAGTGGAAATCCTTCTATTGTTAACCTCAAACAGCACTTGGTAGGTAACTTGCAAGATTCTATATGAATCAAGCTCGTGACAACTGGAAAGAAACGATGGTGCGATTCTTTAATGAATCAAACTTGTTCCAGGAATCGGAATTGACGGCTTCAATCATGCGGATAATTTTACCCAAATGATTCACTCTTTACGTTCGCAGTCAGCTTTGGACGGTCGAGTAAAGAGAACGGGTTTACCCGCGAAATCTTGTCAAGGAGATTTTTAATTAAATCTACCTGCCACAAGTACGATATTTTATATCGTCCAACGGTCTTCACCGACCGGAGGTAAAACGCTACCGAATTAGAATGAAATGTTCAAAGCCATTTCGTTCGTGTCTACTTATGTTGCGGCATTTGAAGACGGTGGTGTTGCGGAATCCGAGAAGAAGTCATCCCCGCATGCTTATACTTTATGCACTTAATATTTCATCCAATTCTAGAAAGCCTAAAAATCAAGTCTTCCGTTGTATCGAACTCTGAAGCTTTCAGGAATTACGAAGGTACAAGTATGTGGGACATGAAGTCACGAAGAGGCGAAGATCACTAGTGAAGGATGCACAAGATCAAGGCAAGAGATTAATGCTAAAGATTGATATCAAAGATCACATCAGCATGTTCACCAGATCAGAAAAAGAAAAGAAAGACGAAGACTACGAGCTCAAGACAAGCATAGTATGCTAGGTTTATTTTATTATAACTTGGGTAACGCCCTTGTTCGGAGTGACCTCCCTTAGGGGGAGATTGTTGGAAATACGTTTTTACGTATTTAGGAAGATTCGGTCATTCCGGCAATATATTAAGTAGTAGCTCGTAGTCTAGATATCTTTATATATATCAAACAAGGAAAAGCCCGGTCCATGCTTGTATGGCCGGCCCAATTGTAAGCCCAAGCCCATCTTATGGGCTTGGTATATAAACCCCCTCCTTAGATGGAGAGGGTGGTTGGTTCACATAACTTTACACATAGTAAGAGTGTGTTTTCATACTTTCTCTCTCAAAGTGTGTGTGTGTTCTTACCATATTTCTATCTCTTTCTCTCTCTAAAATATAAGCTAGATTTACAATATCTTACATGGAAAACGTGGGAAATTAAATCCACGTTATGTAGGACCCTTCAAAGTGATCGCTAGAATCGGTGAAGTCGCTTATCGTTTAGAGTTACCCCAGCAGTTTAGCCGGGCACAATCTACATTCTATGTCTCAAACCTGAAGAAGTGCTACACTGATGAGCCGTTAGCCATGCCATTGGAGGGAGACCACTTTTATGACAAACTCCAATTTATAGAAGAACCTGTTGAAGTCATGGAAAGAGTAATCAAGAAACTAAAGCAAAGCCAAATCCCGTTAGTTAAGATACGTTGGAACTCTAGGAGAGGTCCTGAGTTCACCTGGGAGCGCGAAGACTCATTTAGAGCTAAGTACCCACACCTGTTCACCTGAGCAGTAACGTCATCTTAAGCTTTGAGGACAAAGCTAAAATAACGAGATAGTGCTGTAAAACCTATAAATTTCAGGTTTGGACTATGACATCATTGTACACGTCACCTCATGATATCTATATATATAACCACCTTTGCATGAAATCTTTGGAGCAATCATATGCATCATACATGATCATACCTCATTTAAATCATTAGGACATAGAAACATTTGATCACATGATATTATATTATGATTATAAGTATTTAATCATAAGGACATTTGTATGACTACATTTTATGAGCATACAAGGCTTTAAACAATCATACATTGGGACTATTAAGTCACCTGAAACACATGATCATAAGCATTCATCATTTTGATTTATAAAAATCTAAACTCATGATCACAATTAATAACAATTATCAAGGAACTATTTTAAGCTTCAAAATATATATTTATATATTTTCCTCACCTCAAAAACAATACTACGATACGACATCAACTAATTGTTATTATTAAACATTACAACTATCCACTTTAACTCACTTTCACTAGTGTCATACTTTTTAAATAAAGTAAATTATACATTTATTTAATTATGACTATACTTTCACCAAGGATCCTAAAACTTAACCAGAACGATTTAGGACTTGAACCTACTTCTACTATATTATACCTAGACTCCTAGTAACCATACCAAGACACTAATTTTGAACCTAAAACTACCTTAGATTTACATTCTAGCCGAATACTATACCATACACAACTATACTTACCTAGAACCTTTTTCAAATATACATTTGACTTTATAAACCTTGTACAGCACACCCTAATTAAACCTTACACTATTTGAGTCACTTCACACCCTTTTGACTAGCCAAAACCGTCGACCCCTTTTCAAAACCAAGACAATGTGTACAACTTTGCATTAATGGGAAGTACTAGTAAATATCTAAGCTTAGATATGAAAGAAGTAAGAAACTAAGACACCTAGCACCATCTCTTTCTCTTCAGACGTGTTATATGCACAAACCACACAAAACCTTTGCAATGTACATCACTTCCTTAATTGCTACACTATACAAGTCCATATTGTCCCCTTGATATACATGTATGTGACGGTTAGGGGCTTCCCAAAAGCCAAATGTACAAACATTAGCATTAATAACCTAATACCTCATAGTACCATGTAAAATCACAATGAATCTTGGTTACTTCTCTTTCTTGTCGTGGCTTCACCCTAGACCACATCCATCACCTTCACCTTGATATTTAGCTAACACATTGGACTCACTTCTCACTTACTTCACTCCAGATTCGGATCATCAACTCCACATGGCACCTAGACGCAACAAACTCATACATACACATTTACTACACCCAAATCTTGGTTCCAAGACATTGAAAGCTAGTCTACACAAGATTTATAGCATTCAAGTCAAGTCAAAGACCTCCTAGGTCACGTTTAGGAAGAACCCGACGCATAGGAGCCCTAATCCTTGATCATCCACCATCTTTTCTAAGAACAAGTAAGTGTAAACCCTCCAAGACTCCATTTCAATCTTTTCATACCTCTCTTTACTTGTCATGCATATATAAGCCAAGGAAATGAAGCTAGGATTGCATGCACACGTAAAATACCGTAAGTCAACACACCGTCAACATATAAGCTCACGGCCTATATGGTTTTCGTGGGCAAGTATGCTTCAAAACACTATGAACTAGTAAGAACCATGCTTATGGAAACCTCATGTGAGCCCTAGTTAAATAACTTAGTGTTATATCATAAGCTATAAGCTCAAACTATAAGATATTAGTCACGGCTTAATATTAAGTCATATAGAAAACGCATTTTGGTAAGCCCATATAGTTAGAACATGTTAGAGATTAGAAGAACTAAAGGATTATCCATATAAGCTATAAGCTCATATAAGCCGCGACATATAAGCCCAAATTAACTAGTATATTATTTAGTATGCCAAATGAAATTAGTAGAAACTAGACAAGCCCAAAAGACTAGCCCGTTAGGCCCATGAAGCCCAAACCGAGACCCTATTGGGCCAACCAAGCCCAAAACTATGTTTGGGAACTTTTCGTCCCTTTATTGTCATTTGGTGAAAGTTAGAGTCTAAAATATAAGTTAATAAAACATGTATATATGTTTTGTGACTTTAAAGAAGTTCGAGGACCAAAGTTGCCATTTCTGAAAATATAGGGTACGTTTGTATTTAAACCGAGAACTAATCAAACCATGGGGACTAAATGTGTCACTTTTGAAACTTAATAGAAGCCCTAGTCTCCCATTAAATGTATTTCGAGATACGAGGGACTAAATGTCTTACTTTGGAAACTTAATACAAGCCCTAATCCTAAAAATATATAATTCGAGACTTAAGGGACTGATAGTGTCACTTTGGAAACTTAATACAAGCCCTAGAAATCTTAATATATATTTTCAAGTTATGAGGGACTAATTGTGTCATTATCCAAACTTAATTCGAGACCTAACTCCTATTTTAAATGTTTCCGAGACTTGAGGGGGTGTTTTGCCATTTTACAAAGTTAAACCGAGCCCTAGGGACTCGGTTTGTAATTAATTCGAGACTAGGAAATCCTAGGGACCAAATTTGCCATATAAGGAAAGTATTGCGAGCCCTAGTGGCGTGTTTTGGAAATAAAACTAACGAACGAGGACTAACGAGGTGAAACACTTAACGAACTAAACTTTAAAGGTTATTTTGAAAGTTATTATATTACGAGGACTTACGAGTAATTTTAATTTAATTAAAAGTATTAATAAATCATTTTATTAATAAATTAAATTAAGTCATTTTGATAATTAAATAAATTATTAAGATTTATTTACAAAACTTTATAAACAGACAAATCTTATTAAATATGTTTAGATCCTTAAGAAAATAAAATGGAATATATTATTTTCTTACAATTATTTAAATTAAATAAAAATCTATTTATTTAATTTATTACCCTTTTATTAGACAATCTAAATATATTTTTAGAAACTAAAAATATATTATTTACAGCTCACTATAAGTGTAAATACTTAAACAATCGTGACAACTTATTAATTCGTGATCATGCATTTTCATCAGTTACATTCATCATGCATTATTATTTTGCATTTACTGAGTCATCTAAATTACTTAGGTAATTTCATCACTTCGTGATCATACTGTGCTCGTTTATTCAGTGACATCATCACTACATCCTTACCACAGAGGTGAGTTCATGGCCTCATTTTACTATATTTATAACTAGGGGAGAAAACATACTCAACACTTTTGATATGCAAACATGCACGGGTTACATCAGCATATAACAACTTATTGCCTATTGTTTGCCCCATTCCCGTAGACTGTAATAGTTAGTAGTGTAGCGCGAAATGTTATGAATAGATCTATTCGGGTATTGACAACACCCGGCCTGCGTGACCTGCTATCACGAAACGCTTAGGCCAAGCAACAGGTTTATTTCATTGTCAGACTGAGGGAAACAACATCAGGATAGACCCAATGGGCGTATTGAGCATCGTGTATAGCTTATATTACAGGGCAATAGGAACTTCTATAGTATTGGTTGTGATTGCCCTACTATGATCGTGGTGTTTGGCATATCAGTACTTTTATTTATTAAATTATACCTATGAATTCACCAACCTCATGTTGACCCCCACATTTTATTTTATATGTTTTCTCAGGAAATAAACAGGTTCATGCATTGGATTCCAGTATCATTGAAGCATTATGTTACCATTGGGCTGGGATATTTTCACATTATTAATAAATGTTGTTTTAAGACAAGATACTAAATGTGTATAATTTAATTCATATGATATGTTTTTAAATGACTATTATGATCATTGCTCTATATATTGTGTGCTATCGATCCGCCAAAGTAACACCTCACGTACTATTCGGCTACATTTGACCATTATGGGGGTGTTACATATGCTATCTAGGATTGTTGGTATTGGAGATATTTGTTTGAAGTTTGACACGGGGATGGAATTGGTATTGCGTAATGTGAAATATGTCCCGGATATGAGACTCAGTATTATCTCAACATGTCTTCTTGATGAAGATGGCTACTACAACAGTTCTGAAAACTTGTGGAAAGTAACTCTCGGATCCTTAATTATGGCAAAAGGTAAAAAAGAATCCAAGTTATACGTGGCACATACGAAGATATCCAAGAGCATTGTAAATGTTGTATACAATGTTGATACGACCGAGTTATGGCATAAGATACTTGGTCACATGAGTGAAAAAGGATGTCTATTCTTTCTAAGAAGAAGTGTTATCCAGTGTGCATGATATCAACTTGAAGAAGTGTTCTCACTATTTGGCAGGAAAGCAGACTAGACGTGCTTTCAAGAGTCGTCCTTTGTTCAGAATGGAGAACATTTGTCACGGGATTTAAAAATGTGACGAATGTCCATTTGAAACATTAAATTAGTAGTTGTACCAAATATCTAACTCATGGCACCCCAAGGTTAAACCGTCCCATGAACTGTGCCAAATACTATTTAGCGCGGTTTTAACCCGAACCAAATGTATTTGGCACCCTCTTAATTAGGACGAAGCCAAAACCGTGCCAAAGCTATGCCAAATAGCATTTGGTACGGCTTTTTGAGTATTTGGCACGATTTTCCACCCTCACAAATACCTCTTTTTTTGTAGTGCGTGTGTAGACTTCAAAAAAGTTTGCATGGGTTGAAGTAAGCACCAAGATAGTGGTACAAGAAATTTGAGTAGGTTATAGGAAAGCAAGTTACCGAAAGACCTCCTCAGATCACCGTGTTTTCTTTTAGAAGTTTAGTGACGATGATTTCATCATCTTGTTGCTATATATTGATGATATGTTAATTGTTGGCAAGATCATTGGAAGAATTGCACAATTGAAGTGAGATTTGAGCACGTCTTTTGCTATGAAAGAGTTGGGGCCAATAAAACATATCCTTGGCATACAGATTTTCCGTGACAGAGGTGACAAAAAGTTACATATATCACAAGAGCAGTATATTAAGAAGGTGTTGTGCGAGTTCAACATGGATAAAGCAAAAGTGGTTAGTTTCCCACTAACTCCCAACTTTAAGCTTAATAATAAGGATTATCCTTCTTCCAAGAAGAGTATTAAAAAGATGGATGGAGTTTCATATTCCTCGGCGGTTGGTATCTTGATGTATGCTATGGTGTGTACACGGCCGGATTTAGCTCACGCGGTTGGTGATGTTAGTCGGTTCCTGTCAAATCCTGGTAAGAAGCATTGGGAAACAGTTAAATGGATATTTAGATATCTAAGAGGTACTTCCAAATTAGGTATAACATTTGAAAATGGGAAACCCATGCTTGTTAGTTACACATACTCAGATTTGGCCGAAAATAAGGACAACATGAAGTCCACTTAAGGATATTTGATGACCTTTGTAGGGGAGATGTTTCATGGCAATCTAGATTGCAAAAGTGTGTGGAATTTTCTACAACAAAGGTTGAGTATGTGGTAGCAACAAAAGCGTGCATAGAACTATTGTGGTTGAAAATGTTTTTGCAAGAACTTGGTTTCAAGCAACAACGTTATGAGGTTATTTGTGACAATTAAAGTGACATTCACCTTGCTAAAAATTCGATGTTTCACAAAAGAACAAAATATATTGATGTCCGGTATCATTGGATTTGAGATGCCATTCAAGATGGTATGTTTTAACTTAATAAAGTTCATACGGATGATAATGCTTCCGATATGTTGACGAAGGCTGTAGCTAGGGAAAAGTTGAAGGTATGTTGCTCATTCACCGGGATGGCGAACTCCTCCCCATAGACAGAATAAGGGGGAGATTTGTTGGGTTATTTTCTTAGTACATGAGGATTAAGTGTTGTGAACGAGTAAATTGAAGATGAATGTTAAACTTAAATACGTTACATGAGGATTAAGTGTTGCTAGTACGAAAATGTGGAGTAGTTCTCCAAAGCTGGAAACTGGAGTAGTTCTCTAAAGCTTGAGTACTTCTCTAATTTAGAGTACTTCTCCAAGCTGGAGTACTTTATGAATACTAGCTAACTTTGAGAGTCCAACAACTCGAGCCCATCTTGGGTCTATTTGGTCCTTAATCAGGGTATATCTTCACGGTATGAGAAGATAAGGTGCAACAAGAGAGAAGTGAGATAAACTAAAGATAAGAGAGAAGATTTCTAAAGTTGTTTATCACCTAAAACCCAACATTAGTGTTTCGTCGATCCCTGTAGTTTGCACCGTCAGATCGTCACGATTTTTGGACCTTAGCTTCCTCACTTATAAAGGAAGGTTTTGACCATTGGGATTCTGATTTGGAGGCCTATAGGTTCTGTTTTCTTTCCCGGTTAGATCGCATCAGATTTGGTGATGTTTATCCTTTCTTATTCTTTGTTTGTTGCTATATAATCTTGATGTTTATTCCAAGATATATGATGCTTGTTGTATGCCTCTAGTGTTATCTAGAGAAGACTTTCTTTACCTCTCTTTGTTGATAGTGGATTTAAGCGACACTAGTTGTTGTTGGTGATTTTAGTGTCATCACATATATTTTGTGTAATTGTGATATACTTGAGATCAAGGGTTTAATCAAGTATAACATACAGGCGAGTGAGGAGAGTACGGAGTGCACGCTCGTTCTAGCTAACTTGATGCCGACACGAACAAATACGGGGGTCAAGGGGCAGAGCCCTAGGTCAGCGGGCAGGGGTCGAGGGGGCAGCGCCCCAAAACATAAACGATTTTTAGCATATTGTATTTACAGTTGCTATATTAAATTCGGTTTTTCCCTTTCTCAACAGACATAATATTACGTGAAAAGTTATGTCTTTTCCCTGCAACAGTTATTAAACCAATTGTAACTATCATTTGGTTTGGTTCATGAAAACAGAAAAAGTTGATCTCTTCCATATAGAACAAACATAACTATTTTCTGTGTATTTCTTAGATCCCTCATGCCTTAGAGATTAAGTGTTATTCTCTGTCTTATCCAATTGAGGATTGCTGATACCCGAGGCATATAGGGTTGAAATGCTTCAATCTGAAAGTGATCTCTACACGATTCAGAGAATATATCAGGATTGTTGATTATTACCACCCACTAAAACTAACAGTTGCCTCGTGGTTTTTACCCATTTTGAGGTTTTCCATGTTAAATTTTTTTGGCGTTCTTGTTGTGTGTTTGATTACTTTACTATCTGCTGATTAGAGTTGATTTGATATTGTTTGGGGGCTGATTAGAGTAGCTTTAAGTTTAACTTATTTGATTACTTCTTCATAGGTTCATACAGGTTGGGTAAGTGATTGTCAAACGAAAGTTTTGCTTTCGCGCATTTGTGTTTATACCGCTGTGACCCATTGCACGATACCCGTCAGTAATTATTTAATTTATACTATCATAAACGAGGGTCCAGGAATATGCACATATTGGATCCTTGGGAACCATCACAAGTACGGCCGACATCTATTTATCTAAACGAGAATATCGTGTCGTCCAACGGATTAGGAACCCGTGAGCTTCGAATAATCTTTCCTCAATATACATTCAAACTTTTAGATTTAGAGTAATCCGATAATATCACATGACCAAATCCGATTTCCATATTATTTTTCTTTATCAAACCTTCGTAATCCCATCAAACAAGTGACCGAACAATTTTTTTTATAAATTAAATTTTTATTATAATAATAAAATAAAATTTAAAGAAGAGTCCATCAAATATATATACCCTTTAAAAACTAGAGGACTGTCTCATTTTTCTAATTTCTTTCAGTTCATTCGGTCACCATTAGATCAAACAAAATGAAAAATAAGGTGAATTTGATCGACCATAATGCAGCAACGAAGGTTTGGTCGATCATGTAAAGACCGATTAAATAGTTTGGTTGCATTATTCTTAGCTTTAGGTTTTTGTGGTTTTTGACCTGTGAAATCTAGTTAATTAGCATAAATCTGATTAGAAATGGAACAAATATAATGTCCATATCAAGGTTGTCAAGATCTCGATCTTGATCTTAAAATCTTACGATTTTACGATACTGCAAAGCAAAAAACGATCCAGATCTTATGTAGGATCTTTCCATGCTAAATATCTTATAAGATCCTGATCTTGCTCATAGGATCTTAAGATTTACTATGATCCGATCTTACTTTTTCTCGAACGTCAAACAAAAAATCACAAATTTATACGCTCCATTTTGTATTCTAAAAAACAACATGTAAATCTTCTTATACATTTCATAATTATAATTTAGGACCACATTTTTATGAAATATTCGTATCATTTTGTGTTTACGATGAATATTAATTTGTAAAGTTATAGAATATTGCAAAGATTATTAAGAAAATTACATTATACTAGGATCTTACGATCCCGATCCTACTTTACGATCTCGATCATCCAAAGACGAAAACGATCATAAGTAAGATCCCGATCTTAAAAACCTTGGTCTATATTATCACATTAAAGTCAGTAAAATATAACATCCGAAACTCATCATGGATATGTCAAACTGGTTACAACAAGTAATTTCATTTGTAGATGAAAAATGATTTACACACTCTTTAACTTAAATTGATTGACACACTTAAAATTAATATGTATTAATATATACGTCTTTAGTTCACTTTTAATTATATTTATTTTTGTAAAAATATATATGTTAAGACACATTAATTTTAATTGTATCTATTAATATGAGGGGCATACAAATCATTTTTTTAGATGAGTCTTTTATTATGCTATGAACGTCACGTCTAAATATCAACGATGTAAGTCATTTCTCACGCGATTATTATATTTTATGATGTCATAACACACTAAAACAAATCATTAGCAACTATGCTATGCTAAAATCTGTAATCATTTCATATGTGTTTGGTCCACGAAGTTTAGAAAACTAAAAAATCTATATATGTTGTGGTATCGGACAAAGTGTGAGACGTAAGATTTTCCGTCTTATCTTCACCAACCGAATTAACAAATAATGAAAGTTTCTTTATGAAACAAACAAACAAAATAATTAATAATAGTAAGTTACAAAATACGTCCTTGCAGAAAACGCCTACGAACAACTCTGCTTTCTTATCTATTACACTTGTAAAAATTCTCATAGTTGCTTAAAGCCAAGCAAAGTGACTCGAAAAGCGACCCGACCTGACACACTGACTAAAACTGGACCAATCGATCTTATTTGATTATGGATATTTATATAGGTTTGGTTGGTTTGAGTCAAAACTGACTTTATACGGTTCGGTTTCGATTTATATTGTGTATATTCAGCCTATTCGGTTTGGTTTTAGTCTATATTGTATATATTCGCTGTGGTTCTTGACAGAAAATGTCTTTTACTTGGGGCACCTTTTTTGTTGATTCGGGTCGGTTCCAACTTGATTGTCACCCCTAGTTACCTCTGTTCTCGAGTTTAGCGAGAGGAAAGAAGACAAAGTATTTGGGAGGATGAAAAGTGGAGTGAACATGAAAGGATTGAAAATTTTTGTGTTCTCGAGCTGAGGATGAAAATAAAGAGTATATAAAGTTTTTGTGTTCCCGAGTTAGAAAGAAAAGTGAAAAAAATAAAGAATTTTATATAAATTAGAGAAGTTAACCACACTCTTCCTTACTTTTTTTCCAAATCATCCCAAATTGAGAAGAAGATTAGGAATGAAATTCTAAGTTAATTTACTCTCATTTACTTCCTTTTACTCTCATAAAAAAATCTCAGGAACAAAACTTATTTTTATTATTATCCTAAAACTTTCTCTTTCACTCCAAAATTAAACTCGAGAACAGAGTGCTAAGAGTTTAGGTGAGAACAAAATAACCACCATTGGAGTGGACTAGTCGCTAGGACGCAGAAAAACTAATGTTCAAACTTGATACATGAATTAAATGATATAGTTTTTTGGACGGAGGTATGCACTTTTTTTTAAAACTACATGTAAATTTTAATTAAATTAGATGTTGTTAAACGAAGATTATAAGTTTTTAATATTTTTTCAACAAATTTAAAAAATTAACAAATATTTTTTAAACTTTATAATTTAATAATATTACAATTATAAAATATTATACACATACTTTTTTAAATATCATTGTATTAAACTAAAATATTAAATTAAATTAAATTTATTTGTAATCTCGTGCATACACGAAATGATTATAAATGCAAAAAAAAGGTTTCATATCTAACTTCATTTATTCTCAACAAAAGCATTAATAAACAAACATACTGTTACGTATTAGAGTTTTCAAAAAAGTGCATAAAAAGTATTGAACTTTATTTTTAGTGTTACTGAAACTTCTAAGCATATTTTTCTATAATTTCAGCATCAATTAGAATGGCTTAAACGTATATTCTTAAATAAGTTAATACTTCGTATAGAGTTTTGATCATATGACAAGTAATCTTACAATAAGAATGCTGAAAAATAACTATAATCACATATTGAGATTCGCTTTTGAAAGAATAATTGGATCGGTGATGGTCCTTTGAGCTCTAAATTTAATCGTTTATTTCACTTAGATGTTGATGCTAACTGTTTATTTTGTGATCGTCTCTCAAATGGTATATGGTCATGAAATTGGTCTCGGCAAATGTTAGGAACTAGGAATGAAGAAGCTTTACAGAATTTGGTTTCTGAAGTTGGTCATGTTTCTACGAACAACTCGCCAGACTTTTGGGAATGGAGCATTGCTAATGATGGGGTTTTTCCGTGCATGATACTCGTATTCATGTGGAAAAAATTATTCTCCCGTCCCGTTCTTCAAGTACAAGGTGGTTAAATTTTTTACCCCGTAAGGTAAATATATTTATTTGGCGTCTTATAGCAGATAGACTTCCGAATCGTTTAAATTTATCTGCTCGGGGTTTAGAGATTTCTTCTATTTCTTGTTGTCCTTTTTGCAACGAGGGTGTGGAATCGATTGATCACTTATTCTTCGGGTGTGATATAGCTATTAACTTATGGCGGTTTATTCGTGCTTGGATTGATGTTGATATGCCTTATTTCTCTTCATGCTTTGATTGGCTTCAATGGTTTGAGAATTGGAGAGCATCTAGGATATCAAAAGATCGGGTATATTGCATTTCTTCGACGGTTTTATGGTCTATATGGCGATATCGGAATAGTGTCGTTTTTAATGCTCATCGTATACTTAAAAGCGAGTTATTCGATTTTATTCGTATGATTTCTTTTTTTTGGTTTAAGTATAGAGGTCATAAAAATTTATATTGAAATTCTTGGTTAAATAATCCTTTATAATCTTTTGTAATATTTTTCTAACTTTTTGCTAGTGTGTTTTTAATTCAATTAATCGTTAAAAAAATAAAATAAAATTACAAACATCTCTATTGTCTTAGATGCATCATAATGTTTTCTTTACCTGTTAATTATATGTATATACGAATGCTTTTCATAATTTCTTTTTTATTTTGTTTATTTGTGTTAGAACCTTAAAAATTAATTTGCATTGTCTACATTTTGAAATAATTTTTAATACGAAAAATTAAAAAATGTATCTAACCGAATAGAAAACACATATAACGTAAGTCGTTTCATTTAAAATGTGAAATTGTGATAATTTATGACTAGTTCTTGTTTTAAGGTACTTCTAGCGCAATTTGTATCAAGGTTGTTTGGTTCGCTTGTATAACGTAAATTTATTTTGTTTTATATAACATAAGTTTTAATTTTATGGTTTATTTAGAGATTTGTTGGCTTATCTAAGTTTATTATATCATTATAAACTTATATAAGCCCTTAAATTTTAAAATTAGCTACAAAATTGAGACTTATGTTATATAAACCGAAAATAAACCATATTTTAACGTATACTTTATAAACCTTAATTTTTAAAGTTTATTTGAAAACTTATGTCTTATATAAATTTATTATATCATAATAAACTTATATAAATCCATAACTCTCCAAATAAGCCATAGAAGTTAAGCTTATGCTATATAAACTGAAATAGGCTTACAGCCTTACATTATATTAGATAAACTAAATAACTTTAAAAAATACTATATATGTCGAGTTTTTAAAATATAAATGTCGAATTTTTATCAATGTCTTAAAACCCGGTTTTTGAATCGACCCGGTCGAGCCACCGGGTCCGGGTCAACCCAGGTCGAACTGAGTCAACCCAGGTTAACCCGGTTTTCTAAAAAATATTTTTTTATTTTTAATAATTAACAAAAATTATATATAAAAACCATAAAAACTTGTGTATATTGTAAATATAAATTGTTACCAACCAATATAAATAAGATTCCATCACAAATACGTAAAATTTAAATATCTTTTTATAAAAAAACCCGAAGAAATTGAAACCCGACCAGGTTAACCCGGGTCACCCCAAATCCGACGGGTCTAGCCGGGTTTTGAAAATGGTGAAACCCGGGTCAAAATGACCCGTTTTTCAGACCGGAACCGGGTCAACCGGTTGACCCGGCCTTGTCGACCAGGGTTTCAAAACATTGGTTTTTATAAGGATGTTGCATGTTGTTTAGGGATGTTCACGAGTCGGTTCGGTTCGGTTATTTAGACAATTTTAACTATTCATCGCGGGGCGGTTACTTAATTTCACTACCCGTAACAGTACCGTCTGAGGCGATTAACCGGACATGCGGTTACCCAAAATGAGTGGTTACCCGCGGTTCGGGTTACGGTTAACCATTTTATATGTTTAATCGAGTTTAATTTTGTAAATAATAACATGATTTAGAACATAGAATGTCGTTTTTGTATGACGTTGAATAGATAATAACCATATAAAAGTTATTTCGCTACAAAAAGTGCGTTCAAATGTTCAAAAAAAAATAGCATTTTAACAAAAATATATTATTCGATATTTATAAATTACGATTACATTAACTAAATTTTACACATATATGTTTAGAAATATTGACATTAGGAGTAAAAAAGTCGTTGTACAATAAAAGTAGTGTATTAATATAATTAATACATATAACATTATTTAAATATTTAGATAAAAAATTTCATGTATAATATGCGCGGTTCGGTTAACCGTGGATATCTAAAAATGAAAATCAATACCGAATCATGATAAACGGGTTTTTTCGATTTCGATTTTTTTAGACCAACCCACTAAAATGCAAATAGGGATCAGAAATGCGGTCAATATCACGAAGAATAAAGAGATACTTGTTTCGGTTTTTTTAGTTCTGAATTTTTAGTTCAGCGGAAGAGTCGTTGGTGTTACGGGATAGCACATTACTCAAATCACAGACAACGCTTAAAATCGCGTCGTTTAATAATAAAGCATTTTTCATTCATGAATATCATATTTACATAGGTCCTAAGTCATAGTATTTCATACAATATTATAAAACATTTGAATGTAAATTGTTATTTAAGTGCGGGCCATAAATTCTTGTTGTATTCCCGAGAATTACCTTCAAGTACCTGAGATAAAACATGTTAAAAGAAAAGGTCAGCGAAAACGCCGAGTGAATTCATAGAGTTTAATGAAATGCATTAATATATCATCGGTATAAAATTATTACCAAAAATCATTTTGTACAAATATTTGTAATAGGCCATAAAATAGGCCAAAGACATTTTATACAACTCTTAGTCGTAAATCATAATATAGGCTTCAGCCTTCAAATCCATTATACGAACCATTGTCGTAAAAACATCGTACAATACGTTTTATAACGTTGTATAGAGTTTAATAAAAGCCGTTATAAGAAAATGGTTATGTAAAACCAAAACACGAACATAATATCAATAATAAGACCCCGTATTGCTAGTCAGGCAATATATCGTAATTCAATGCGTATATTATTATTTTCATTATTTGGATTATTATAACCCGCGTGACATTGCTACCTTACTATAACAAACAACGGGTAGCTAACCCGAAACTCATTTGCCCATCTAAAACAGCGTGTCGTCACAATAATCACGCTTATATAAATCTTCTCATACATAAATTCGCTTACCAATCAATGTGGCACGACGGGGATCAACCGTCAAGGCGCGAACTGGGGTGATCTTCCCCAAATAGTACTATTATATGCATAAGCGTCTACCAAATCCCGGTAGTTCACAATTCATGCTAATGGGACTTTTAGTGACATAACCTAACTAATAATAATCCATTTCATTTAATTCTTCGGGTCATATAATCATTCATCGGGTCATATAATCATTCGGGTCCAAATCAATAAGCAAATAATCGGGACAACTGGTGTCCTATTTTATTAAAACTAACATGTTATCTCCCTCGCGGGTTTATAAAACATTTCATAAAACATTTAAAAGAGTGTGAGGTTATGAACTCACGTTGATGGGGAAAGGCGGTTATCGGCGATTTGAATGTACGGTACGTGCTTCGATCACGGAAACCTAGACAAATAATACTCGTCTTAGACTCTTGTCCAATGACTTTATAAAAACAATGGATATGTATATATATATATATGATGATATTATAAGTATGATGATGATCAAGTGGGATTTTATCTCTTCATACACATTATAGTGTTATGTGTTAGTCAAATTTTTTACTAGTTACACTAGTTTCACTTATTTATATATTAAGGCCCAATAAGCCCATTAGAGTCCAATACTTTATATTAGCCCAATTATACTTTTAATATCAGGCCTATACTCATATGTTGGGCCCAAGTGGGTTAAACCCAATGAGTAATTCTATGAGTGTTTATCCAAACTAATTGGGTCAATAGTCCAATAAGGCTACTTTGTCCCGTTAATGTCTATAAGTTATAAAGCTCGGGTTTTATCGGTTTTTACTTGTCAAATATACTTATACATCAGTATATGAGTTATAAAAAGTTTACATTAGACGGGTCCGACCGTCTAAGTTTTATTTGACGAAAACATTATTTTTCGGTTTTAGCCGAAAAGACGTAAAACTTATGTATGTAGTTTTATAACTTATAAAACTTTATCAATTTGCTATTTTATAAAATGTCACATTTACTTATCAAAGTATATATATACTTATTTATAAGTAATATATAAGTTAGTGGGTTTTAGATATACATTTTATATTAGTTTTACTTGAGTGCTAATTTTATGATATATACTTTTATTTTACAAATCTGATTATGAATTTCACTTTCACCATTTTTAGCATATCTTGAATTCTACAAGGAGATAGAAGCTCATTTTTGGGCAGCACAAACTACATAATATGTTCTACAATTAACTCAATTTTAGCTACTGCTCAATCATCTTCTAAATGTCTCTAACAGTTCGTCCAAAACAGACTATACAGATTTGGACTTCAATAAGTTTTGATCATATCTCACTCATTTTATGGATTCCATTGTGTGGCCAACTCTCACATATGTACAAGTCTCATATGTTACTGTAATTTATTTATCCAAGCCATTTTAACAATTTATCATAGGTTTCTTTACTGTTTTATACAGCCTACTATTTTAAGCATGATTTTAACATTTTTACATGTAGTTTTCAATCTTTTTAACCAAGTTTATCAACACATGACCCCCACACATGGGACGGCCAAGGCTAGACAACACATCAAAGATGTGTCATTTTTCTATTAAAAACTAGGACACTTGTCCTAGTTATTACCCAAACCATTTACTTAACCAAAACCACCATACATCAAACTAGCAACTCATATCTTACATGCAAAATTCACACATCTCTCTCATTTGCTCTCTTTGTGCCGTCCAACCTACACCATAAACACCCATTTTGATCAAAACTTAACCACAAATCCTATAGTATTCATACATATGATGATGTCCTCTTGAAGCTTTATTGATTGGAGGTGATTATAGCATCCAAAGAGAAGTTTCCTTGGTGTCTTGGGGCTGATTTTTCCACAAGGTGTTCTTAAAGATTGGTGATCTTGAAGTTGGTTTTGGTGTACCACAAGCGTTGTCATCAAAAGTCAAGTTTGATCTTAACTTTCATAATCTTGGTTGGTAACAAGATCATCCTTCCCATTTCCTTGTTATTTTTGTAAATGTAAATTATATTTTCTTTCTTAATGTATATGTATATGATGATAAAAAAATTGTAACACCCCCAAATATTCATACATTAGTTCAGCGGAAGAGTCGTTGGTGTTACGGAATAGCACATTACTCAAATCATAGACAACGTTTAAAAATCGCGTCGTTTAATAATAAAGCATTTTCCATTCATGAATATCAAATTACATAGGTCCTCAGGTCATAATATGTCATACAAATTTACAAAACATTTGAATGGAAATTTTATTTAAATACGGGCCATAAATTCTTGTCATCTTCCCGAGAATTACCTTCAAGTACCTGAGATAAAACATGTTAAAAAGTCAGCGAAAACGCCGAGTGAATCCATAGAGTTTAATAAAAACCATTAATATATCACTGGTATATAATATTAATCATTACCGAAAAACATTTCTCTGTCGTAGGCCATAAAATAGGCCAAAGATATTTTATATGAATCTTTGTCGTAAATCATAATATAGGATTTTGCCTTCAAAACCATTATACGAACCATTGTCGTAAAAAAAACATCATACAATACGTTTTATAACGTTGTATAGAGTTTAATAAAAACCGTTATATGAAGATGGTTATGTAAAACCAAAACACGAACATAATATCAGTAATAAGACCCCGTATTTCTAGTCAGACAATATATTATAATTCAATTCGTATATCAGTATTTTCATTATTGGATTATTATAAGTCGCATGACATTGCTACCTTACTATAACAAACAACGGGTAGCTAACCCGTAATTCCTTTTCCCATCTAAAACAGCGTGTCGTCACAATAATCACGCTTATATAAATCTTCTCATACATAAATTCGCTTACCACTTAATGTGGCACGACGGGGATCAACCGTCACGGCGCGAACTGGGGTGATCTTCCCCAAATAGTACTATTATATGCATAAGCGTCTACCAAATCCCGGTAGTTCACAATTCATGCTAATGGGAATTTTAGTGACATAACCTAACTAACAATAATCCATTTCATGACATTCATCGGGCCATATAATCATTCGGGTCCATATAATTAAGCATACAATCGGGACAACTGGTATCCTATTTTTATTAAAACTAACATGTTATCTCCTTCACGGATTTATAAAACATTTCATAAAACATTTTAAAGAGTGCGAGGCTATGAACTCACGTTGATTGGGAAAGGCGGGTTATCGGCGATTTGGATGTACGGTACGTGCTTCAATCACGGAAACCTAGACAAATAATACTTGGTCTTAGACTCTTGTCCAATGACTTTATAAAAATAATGTTTATGTATATATGATGATATCATAAGTATGATGATGATCAAGTGAGATTTTATCTCTTCATACAACATTATAGTTGTTATGTGTTAGTCAATTTAGACTAGTTATACTAGTTTCAACCCAATTACATATTAAGGCCCAATAAGCCCATTAAAAGCTCAATTCATTATATTAGCCCATTTATAATTTTTAATACCAGACCTATACTCATATCTTGGGCCCAAGTGGCCCCAAATATTCATACTTTTGTTCAGCGGAAGAGTCGTTGGTGTTACGGGATAACACATTACTCAAATCATAGACAACGCTTAAAAATCGCGTCGTTTAAAAATAAAGCATTTTTCCATTCATTAATATCAAATTTACATAGGTCCCAAGTCATAGTATTTCATACAAGTTTTACAAAGCATTTGAACGGAAATTGTTATTTAAGTGCGGGTCATGAATTCTTGTTGTCTTCCTGAGAATTACCTTCAAGTACCTGAGATAAAACATGTTAAAAGAAAAGGTCAGCGAAAAACGCCGAGTGAATTCATAGAGTTTAATGAAATCCATTAATATATCATCGGTATAAAATTATTACCGAAAATCATTTTGTACAATTCCTTGTCGTAGGCCATAAAATAAGCCAAAAACATTTTATACAAATCTTTGTTGTAAATCATACTATAGGCTTTTGCCTTCAAAACCATTATACGAACCAATGTCGTAAAAACATCATACAATACGTTTTATAACGTTGTATAGAGTTAAATAAAAACCGTTATATGAACATGGTTATGTAAAACCAAAACACAAACATAATATCAATAATAAGACCCCGTATTGCTAGTCAGGCAATATATTGTAATTCAATGCGTATATCAGTATTATCGTTTATAGATAATCTTTTTCGCGGATGCGAAGTTGATAATAACCATGTCGTGGATCAAATTTTTGAATATACGCTAGAACCTTGTAAATGATCGAACAAATCTTCCATCTTGAGTAATGGATATAAATTTTGATCGTCAATTTATTCAGTTCATGGTAATCAATAAATATAAGGAATGATAACACCATAGCTCTTCATAATGACGAGCTCGGTAGAATAAAAGCTTTCTCCGACAGCTCTCTCAGTTGTACAGTAATTCTTTTAATTCAGATGGTGCTGACGTACAGTGCACATGCCACAGGTGTAGCACCTCGAATATAATCAATACCAAATTCAACTTGCCTTAATGGCGAAAGTCTAGGTAATTTACTAGCAAATACCTCCTAAAATTTCAGATAACAGAAACATCTTTTAATAAATCCACCTTAGGTTCTTCCTAGATTACAAGGTCTATGACTAATTCACAACCATTCACGGTATAATTTCAAGTCTAAATACAGGATATGGTCATCCATCGGGAATTATTTAGATTACTTTTGATAATCAACATCTTATCTTTTAGGGGAATTCCACTCGAGGTCCCATCAATTTACATAATGACATCATGTCATAATCAACCATTCCATTCTAATGGCACTACCAACTTTTCAGTTTTATTGCCGTTGATAAGATGTGAACTTCTCAAAAGACTAATGATAATTCCTAACCCTCCACAGATTCAAGGATACATGGAGACATAACTAACCTTAAAAGAATAAGGTCAACGTATAATTTACGCGAGAGAAATTCAAATCAGATACAAACGAAAACATTAACGAATATGAATATATCCCATGTTTTCATAATTTGAGTACGCATTCGAAAGCTCCTCAGATCGTTACCTTGGTCATTCAAATGAAATCTAATCGAAAGAAATGATAGGAACGTCGATACATCCAGTCGGGTATGAATACTCAATAATTAGATACTTTTCCAAAGAATCTCACCACGAGAGAATTGGACAAGAAAGGGTTGTCAATTGTCAAATAAGACAATATCCACATATGAGTAATTTATACTCAAAATAATAAATGGTACGGGCACATATGTAGGTGTCTCTAACAATATGTCCCTATTTTGCACTTCTTGCAGATCTCATAAAATTTAATCTTTCACAATTTCAAGGAAAATGTAATGAACATTATGAGTTTCATGTTATGTTGTTTGGATTGACCAATGCACATGTAGCATCCATAAATTTGGTGAATCACATGTGTAGGCTGTAATTTGATAAATTCATGCTTGTGATCATTAAGGACCACATGTTTGTTTATAAGAATAGGAAGGAGTTAATAATCATTCATAGACTGTCCTGGGTTGGCCGAGTAGTGAAAACCTGTACCTTGAGTATTTAACATATGATTTAGAGATTTGATCCTTTACATTATTTGACCATGTGATTAATAGATAATGGAGTCTATACTGACTCTTCAAAGATTAGAGCCATTAAGGCTTTGGGTTATACCAAAAAGAAAGTGTAAAAATATTTTGACAAATATTTATTAAAGGATTCTTAAGGAATCATTCTTTTATACCCAAAATATTTAACTAAACTCCTTTAGGGGTAAATGTTTGTGCATACCTCAAGACAACCTAAGAGGGATTGAGGAAACTATTTAAACCATGACTTGAAATTTGAAACGACAATTTTTGCTTTTCAACTAAGAAAATTTTGACCAAAGTATAAACAAAGATTTTTCGAACATTTACGGATCTTATTAATTATTTTTGATAAATCAACAAAAATCGCGTTAATTAAATTCAAATTTATTTTGAACATTTTTCTATAATTGGACGAACTGAGAAATTTAAAATTTTTTACGTTGACGTTTCATAAAAATTAAATATTTATTATTTAATTACTTGTAATAATTATCGACGTTTAAAACGTCAGATTGAGCAAAACTGATAAAAATGATAGTTGAGACGAAACTAAAACTTAGAAAATATGAAGAAAGAAATTTTGAATGAACACGGTCATGATATTTATTTCATCGGCGAAGGTGAATGTAATTACTGACACGTTATGTAGAAAGGATAAAGAATCAACTAGGATGTGTTCCTTAGTAATGACTGTGCAAAAATAAATTGCCGAGCTATTTAAAAATAGTCGATGCTTGAAAAAGGATAATATAGATAATAAAAGGGGTTCGCGGCTAATGTGAACCATTAGAATTGAGAATCCGATGGCATTAAATGTATAAAAGGCCGCTTGTGGTTGCCTAAATATGGAGGTTTGTGAGATTTAGTTATGTTGAAATCTCATAAGATTAAGTATTCTATTCATGTCATTTCTGATTTAATGTATCTTTATCTGAAGAAGTTGTACTGATGGAAAATTATGAAGGCAGACATCGCCTCATACATTAGTAAACGTCTAACTATTGCAAAGGTCATCATCTGAATTTGATTCGATTTGGGTCATCGTCGACAGACTGACCAAATCTGCTATCATTCCTGTTAATCACAGATTCTCTATGAAGAAATTGACTCTTTGTATTTAAAGGAGTTGTGTAAACATAATGTGCCTGTATCGATCATCTCTATCAAGATCCTCGCTTCGCATCGAATTTCTAGAGGTTTGCTCAGAAGTCATTGGGAACGAACCTTGATGAGAGTATTGTTTACCACCCCAATCGAAGGGACGAGATAAATAAGGATACAAAAAACTAGAAGTGTTTTTTTATGGTTGAATGATTGACCTTTGGTAATGAACAAGATAATCGCTTTCCTTTGGAAAGATTATCATTGATAATTATCGTATTAGGATCGAGATCGAATCTTGTGAGGATCTAAATATGAGAGCATCTATAGGTAGGAGTTGGGATGAAGATACCCGACATACAGCCATTATGAGTTGGACATGTCTTTTAGGTTTAAGGTTGCCTATGATGACAAACCTAACTTACAAGATACCCGACCCGTGAAACCTGAAATGATTGTTGAAATTAGGATCTGATTATTGACTGCCAGTAGTGGGCAAGAGGTTATGTGAATACGAAATGTAGATCTTGAAGTGCAAGATGGGTAGCGAAGTTATGCCAAAAATTTTCACCTTGGAAAAATGAATTGATGATCTGAAAGATCATGGGAAATAAGTCCCCGTTGTATAAGACCATTGAGATAATGCAAAAAGTTGATTTGAAAGGCATATAAGCTGGATCTACCCTAGGACTTAAAGGGCTACGTGAATTATATTTCGTATATCGAACTTGATGAAATATCTATCAAGTGAAAATCTGATTGTTTCTTAGTAAAGTTTGGATCGGCGAAAGTTGCATTCATCAAAAACCCGTGAACATCATGGATAGAGAAAGTAAGTCAACTCAAGCCTGATAGTAATTCCCGTAGTTATGTTTGATGAAACTCGCGTATTGTAATAAATTACACTTGAGAGAAAAGACCGAATGTGGGGGAAATACCCACATGGTCTAACTCTATAAGAAGCGAGTAGTAAGATAAATTGATCTTTGAGGACAAAGATCCTGTTTAGGGCTAAATGCTTTGACAATCCGTCAATTTATGGTCGATATTTTATTCTCAAGTATTATTTAAAAACATTATTTTAATGTTATATTATGAACTAACTCATTTTTGGGAAGAAATTTGGGTTTACATCTTAAAGTAGCATCGACTACGTCTAAACCGGAGGACTCTACGTTACGTGCTTACGTTTACATACACCGTTTTTGGTGACAGTCTGACACTTCAGGAAATAAATTTATTCTTGAATATTATTTTGGGAATTTAAATTTGTGTTGGTTCATAAACTCACAAATTTACGAGAAGAAATTAGAGCTTACGTGAATAATTTAACGTCTTTTACGACTAAACCAGAAACCATAGGTTTACGTATTTATGTTTTTGAACTCCATTTTTGATGAGAAAATTTTTATTAGATTCGTTTTGTGCCGTTGATTCATAATTTATCAAAACGTTTTTCGTAAAATGACCCGAGGGCACGCAAATCAAGGAAACTAAAATCGAGGAGTACCCGTAAATTAATGGGGGATGAGACAAGATAACTCTTGCCCCAACCCCACAATGGGACGGTCAAGTTTAGACAACACACCTCATGTGTGTCAAGCTTAAACAAGCCTAAAGGACACTTGTCCTTCAAGCTTGTTAAACCACTAGCTAACTTAACAAAACCACTTACTTGAAACTACTTTCTTCATTTACAACATGCAAACAACTCCAACTCTCTCCCTAGCTCTCTCTTTGGCTGATATGAGCTTAAACTCATATCCTTTTATCAACAAATAACCCTAAAACATGAAGCAAAATACCAATTTATTTGGCAAAAACAGTGTTATGTGGTATGTTTGTGTTTGTGTACACTTGTGTAGGTAAAAAGATACATTTCCAAGCAAACAAGGAAAAATCAAGCTCAAATGGATGAAAAAGACAAAGAAGGATCAAAAGTGACAAGACTTTGAAGTACAAGGACCTATCTTGACAAGTTATCAAAGTTGAAGGACTAAAGTGCAAATATTGTAAAAAGTCAAGATTCAAGTCAAACTTGGTCAACTCTCAAGTCAACTCAGTCAAAGGACCATTTTGTTCAAGAATCAAAGTTGAAGGACCAAATATGTCAAAAGAATGAAGATTCTAGCTTAAAACAATAATCTGCCAAGTACAAGGACTTGTTCTGCCAACTTTTGAAAGATATCCAAGTTTGATCCATGTGACAATTAATTCAGCCAATGAGAAGAAGGAAAAGGAAGCACACGGATCAAGCAATTAATACCCACTCAGCATTTGGCATTTATTACACAATCCTAACAGTGTGATCCGTGTGACTGATTTTCAACCAATAAAACGCTGACACGTGGCATCTTCTTCAAAGGAAAAATTTACCAGGATCGCGTTTTAGCTACAAGCAATTTCATGGAAAGTTTTCAACATCAAAATTGATCGTTTTGAAGAGATAAACACAACGGTGCAAATCAATTAACATGAAATCAATCAATGAAGAAAACCCCAATTCCTTGTTCATACCTTCAAAATACAAAATGCAGAATTCTCCACGTGGCAAGCTGGGATTGGTTCTGACACGTCACCAACCCCAACAAACTCTTCCTTCATGTCTATAAATAGCTGGATTAGCCTTCATTTTCACTGGTAGCTTAAATTTGTAAAAACACCTAGTTCCAAATTTCCTTTCCTTTTTCCCTCAATTTTACCCTAGCTACTCAAGAGTCTGACAAACTCTTGAGTTAGTTAGTTAGTTACTAGCTTCTAACAAACCTTGTAACTGTTTTTCCATTAATGAATTTTGAATTCAAGCTTTCCCGCCAAAATTGTTCTTACCATTCCTGTTCAATTCTTGCTGATATTGGATACTATTGTTGCTGTTAAGTGTTTGTTATGATCATTCATTGATCATAACTGACATTGGTGAAGTTTGCTAGCTGTTTGATCACAATTCAGTCATTTCATAGTTCCAATGGAGTTTTCAAGCAGAATGATGGTTTCTAGTTGATTAGTTTGCTGTTCTTGTTGTTTGATTGATTCCTAGTGATAAGGTGGTGGTTATCACTAGGGTAAGAGAGCTCAGCGCTCCTCTTCTTCTCAAAGGAATTCTACAATAGGTTCCAATAGTTCTCATTTTTGTTCCTCTCAATAAGTAAACTGCATGCTTTCTTTTCCTAGTATAATCTGATGGCTGCATGATAAAGTTGTTTGTAGTTGCTGTTTGATTGAACTTTGTGTGTTTGTAGCTTGATTACTGCCTACTTGTGTTCTGATTTGGATAATTTTTAGTCTACTGCATTTGTTAAGTAATTTTTAGCCTTGTAGCTTAATTGGAGTTCTAGCTTTGATAATTGTTTGATTTTAGCTTTTAAGCCTTCCATTTTAATCACTAAGTCTAGATTGTTATAACTTTTGATTCAGATTTAACTAGATCTTAATAAGTCTTTGTAAAAATTTTAAACATCAGTTAGAGGAGTGTTTGGGTGTAGCTTAAAAAGAGTTTTCAAGATTTGATCTTTGGATTGTTAGAGTTCATTTGCAGTTAATAAGTGGTATAAAAGAGTTTTCAGTCATTTACAAGTCATTAACAAGGTCAAACAGGCAAATGGCACATAAAAAGTTTGGGTCAGCCTTATGCATTTGAGTCATTCAGGAACTTGCCATTTTCAATTTGCTAGAACTCACTCAATACTGGATGAATTTGGATCAAATTTGTTTCCATTTGTAGCTTATATCATAGAGTTTTAGATTCCAAGAGGATTTTACACAGTATTCAATAAGCACTTAGTTATAAGCAAAAATCAGATAAGTAGACTTAACTCAAGTTTCTGTAACTTGGATTCTGAAAATTTGTATCTCAGTATTTTCTTCATAAACATGCTCATTTTTCTTCACAAATCTTCTTAAGTAGTTGAGTTACTTGATTTTTGAGATTTTTAGCTTTTTGAAAAAAGCTGGTCAACGCTTGGTCAACATAAGCTCAATTTTAGCTTAATTCAGTTTTAGAGCTTATTTCTGGATGAAAAACGTTCTGGTTTGATTTCCCATTCTTTAAATCAGTTGCTTAATCAGTTTTAATAGAAAAATCAAGTTGTGACTGATTGGATTTGGCTATAGCTTATTTTTTGCTTATTAATAAGCACTCATTTGCTTATTTTTCATTCTTAGCCAATTTCCTTTTACAAGTGTAGCTTATTTTGAATTTGAAACGTTTTGCAATTTGTCTCATCAAATTTGGTTGAGAAATAAGCTAGAACGAGCTTATTTTCTATCTTGTCCCGTTTTTGCTTAAAAAGATTTGAAAATTGCTATTTGGTCCCTAGTGTTTTAAACAGTTTGAAAATCTGGCTAAACTTCCATGTTTTTAGGGTTTGCAAGTATTTAGTCCCTGGAGTTTGGAAGTTGTTAAAATCAGTTAGTATTTTGTTAGTTTGTTACACTTTTGGTTAGTTTGTTATAGAATTTGCATTTTTGATCCTTGTAGTTTACTGTTTTGCAATTTTAGTCCCTATAATTGTTAGAGTTTACATTTCGAGCATTTATTTTTCATAGAATTTACAATTTCAGTCCCTTTAGTTTCATATTTTGCATTTTGAATTTTTACTTGAATAAAAACGTGGTATTTGCAATTTGTTTTACATATACGTAGGTAATATTTTTCCGTTTTGCAAGCATTTGTTGAATTAGCAAATAGATTAGCCAAGCAAGCTTAACAACCAAGAACAATTAAAAACCCGATATTGGTTGGACTTTCTATTAGCAAGAACTGAGAAAAAACGAACTGCATTATACTCTATTTCAAATGGCGCCGCTGCCGGTTCTTTGACTACACGAGAGACTATCGATTGACGGTTTTCATTGGCTTTTGGGATCCGTTCATTTTGTGAACGTTATTTTTACGTATCATAAATCAAAAACAAATAAAAAAATCAAAAATATAAAAATATATAAAAACTAAAAAAATTAACAAAACAATTCTTTTCCTAAAGAATTGACCAAAAAAAAAAAAATCCAAAAAGCAATCTTTTTCCTAAGAGATTGCACCCAAAAATATATATTATTGGTTTCTCTCGGTTTTTATGTACATATAGTATTTTCCCTTAAAAAACTCATAAATACAAAAATATTTTCCATATATTATTATAAGTAAATACGTATACGTATAAGAACAATCAATCTACATATCTTCCATAAGTATTGCCGAGGCAATACACCGTGTTGAGGGGCGTTCCGGTCCTTGACACGTGTATCGATCAAACAAAATAAAGCAAGAATAGATAAATACTCTCAATAAGCAACAATTCGAAGAATACGAACATTTAAGTGAATAGAAAGGCGATGTGCTATAAAATGCCATCTAAGGGTCAATAGGTACTTAAGTGCTTCGCGCCACCTAACCCCCCGTTCACTTGTAAGTATTCTAAGAAGGAAGGCTTCATTGAGGGTCTTGCACCCAAGTAGTAAATACATATATTGTTATTTTCTTGTGGATATTTAATATTGAAACTCGAAGAGGATAATCCATTCCTTTTCAAAGTCACACGAGAGCTTCTCTCTCATTCCTCGTATTGAGTTGCATGCTCACTCGCGGGCGTGCACAAATACCGATTGGTGTACAACCTCTTCCTCCGAAAAGGAAGAAAAAGAGAAAGAGTAAGACCACCACCGTCCACCAAGCCGATCACGAGAATCGTGCTTTGACTCCACCACAAGAAGCCATGGCTATTGATAATCGCACTTTGTATGAACGTATGCAATCCAACATTCATGGATATTCTAGTGCCATTAAGATTCCCGACTTTCCCGCTAACACATTTGAGCTACATACATCTATGATCAATATGGTTGCACTATCACCTTTCTTGGGAAAACACAATGAGGATCCTCATGCTCACCTTAAGAGATCCCTTTCACTTTGCAATACCATTAAGCATAATGGGGTTCCACATGAGGTCATTAGGTTGATGTTAGTGTCATTTTCCTTAGAGGGGAGTGCTAAGCATTGGTTAGACACCCAACCACCCGATAGTATCACCACATGGGATAGTTTTACCACTAAGTTTTTGAACAAGTTCTTTCCTCCACAAAAGACTATGGCTTTGAGGACTTTAATTATGAGCTTTCAACAAAAACCTAGTCAATCCTTTAGTGATGCTTGGGAAGAGTATAGTGAGTTGTTGAGGTGATGCCCTAATCATGGATTGGATCAAGTTCACCAAATAAGCCTCTTTTATGATGGCCTTAAAGCTCACCACCAAGATTCACTAAATGCTTCCGCGGGAGGGAATATTCTTCTTAAGACATACCAAGAGGCTGTGGACATCATTGAGACTAAAGCAATGGTTCAAACAAACAATCAATTTGAAGAAAGGGTTCATGTTATCCAAAACACTTCTCAAACTCCTTGTGACACCCAATTTCTTAAAGAGATCCTTCAACAAGTCAAACAAGGACAACAAGAAATGACTCATGAGATAGTTCAAGCTTTTAAGACCGTTTCATTGAACAATTCTTCAAATAATGTGAATGCCATTGCCATTTCTTGTGTTACTTGTGGAGGTCCCCATTCTTATGAACAATGTGATAAGGTGCAAGGGTGTCAAGGGGAATGTTATGCTTACCAAGAGGAACATCGTGAACACTTCAAGCCTAATATCAATCCAAATAACCTTTCTTACAAATCCCAAAATTACCTTACTCCACCCGGTTTCCCACCCCAACCACCCACCCAAATTCCACAAAATTCTCCTCAAATTTTAGCAAGGAATCAAGGGCAAAGACCACCATACCAAGGAAATAACTACAAGGCACCCAATCAATTTCAACCTCAAGCAAATACCTTTTATCCACCACAACAAGGATTTAATCAACCACTTCCATTTATTCCCAATCAAGCATATGCTCCAATACCAAATCAAGCTTACCCTCAAGTTCCAAATCAAGGATATGGGATGCAAGAGACTCAAGAGTATGTTGACAAGAAAATGCGTGAAATTGAGAAGAGAATGAATGACCAAATGAAACGTACATTGGAGGAACAAACCAATAGGGTTTTAATGGCATTAAATCAAAGACCACAAGGGGCTTTACCTTCCAACACACAAACAAATCCAAGGGCCAATGTCAATGCTATTACAACAAGGAGTGGAACAACAACAAAGGATCCTTCACCTCCTAAACCTACTCTTATTCAACCCACTTGTGCTCCTACTTGTGACAAGCCTTCTACTTCTACTCCACCTCCTCAAAATGCTCCTATTCACTCAAACACACCTTCTCAACCACCTCATACTTCTCCTTTACCTTCCACACTTCCCAATGAAGAAGCTAACAAAGACAAATCTTCCACCACAACACCTATTCCACCTACACCAAAACCTACTCCTCCATATCCTTCAAGGTTGAAAAAGGACAAGTTAAAGAACAAGGATGACATCCAAGTCTCCAATTTCTTAAGGATGTTCAAGCAACTCAACATCAACATATCCTTTGCGGAAGCTCTTGCTTATATGCCAAAGTTTGCTAAGATGTTCAAGGATTTGCTCTCAAACAAAGAAAAATTGGTTGATTTGCCCAACACATCCCTTAATGAAAATTGTTCCGCGGTGTTACTTAAAACCTTACCAACAAAACTTGGAGATCCGGGGCGCTTCTTGATACCTTGTAATTTTCCCGGTGTTGAAAATTGCATGGCTTTGGCGGATTTAGGGGCGAGCATAAACCTCATGCCTTTATCGGTTTGGAAACAACTATCTCTTCCCGAGCTCACTCCCACTAGGATGACTCTTGAACTAGCTAACCGAACCATAGCTCACCCCGTAGGTATAGCGGAAGATGTGTTTGTAGGTGTGGATAAGTTTACCTTTCCGGCCGACTTTGTAGTGGTCGATTATGACATGGATCCTAGAGTGCCTTTGATTGTTGGTAGACCGTTTTTGAGAACGGGTCGTACCTTGATAGATGTGGCGGAAGGAGAATTAATTATGAGAGTAGAAGATGAGAGAGTGGTGTTTAAGTTAGGGAAAGTTTGTGATAGAAAAGAGGTTAAGGAGTCTAGACCTTGTGAGACTATTAACATTGTGGATGTGCTAGATGAAGTGTGTAATGAACACTTTCATGATGCTTGTAAGAGTGCTAGTGATGAGATACCCCATGTTGAAACCGTGGCCTCAATTGCTCCCTCTTTAACACCTTTTGGAGATAGTGATTTCCTCTTGGAGGAATTTGAGTCCAACTTTCTTGGTGATGATGATTCTCCCATTAATTGGGAAGAAGATATTCTTACAATCCAAAAGTTGCTCAATGAGGACCCTATTCCTTCTTCTATTCCACAAGAGATTACCATTGAGGAACCTTCCATAGTAAAACCTTCCATAGAGAGTCCACCTCCCATTGAACTTAAGGAACTTCCATCCCACTTAGAATATGCTTTCTTAGAAGGAAAAGACCAATTACCGGTGATTATTGCTAAAGCGTTGAAAGAGGATGAGAAAGAGCAACTTATTGAAGTTCTTAAGAAACATAAGAAAGCTTTAGCATGGAAAATATCCGACATAAGGGGAATTGATCCACATTTTTGTACTCACAAAATCCTTATGGAGGATGACTATAAACCCGCCATTCAAAACCAAAGGAGAGTTAACCCAAAAATCCATGAGGTTATTAAGAAAGAAGTGATTAAACTCTTAGATGCGGGTATGATTTACCCCATTTCCGACTCTCCATGGGTTAGCCCGGTTCATTGTGTTCCAAAGAAGGGTGGAATCACCGTGGTGCCTAATGAGAATAATGAGCTTATTCCCACGAGACTTGTGACCGGTTGGAGAGTTTGCATTGATTATAGAAAACTCAATGAGGCAACTAGGAAAGACCATTTCCCGCTTCCCTTTATGGATCAAATGCTTGAACGCTTAGCGGGAAATGAGTACTATTGTTTTCTTGATGGCTTTTCGGGTTATTTTCAAATACCAATTGACCCTAAGGATCAAGAAAAGACCACATTCACTTGTCCCTACGGTACATTTGCTTATAAGAGGATGCCTTTTGGCCTATGTAATGCACCGGGGACGTTTCAAAGGTGCATGATGGCGATTTTCCATGACATGATAGAGCAAACCATGGAGGTTTTTATGGATGACTTTTCCGTATTTGGAAACTCCTTTAGCTCATGTCTCACCAATCTTGAGAGGATGCTTAAGCGTTGTGAGGAAACACGTTTGGTGCTTAATTGGGAGAAATGTCACTTTATGGTAAAAGAGGGGATTGTTTTAGGACACAAGATATCCAATAAAGGATTAGAAGTTGATCGAGCTAAAATTGATGTGATTGTTAAGCTTCCCCCACCCACCTCGGTTAAAGGTGTGAGGAGTTTCTTAGGTCATGCGGGATTTTATAGGCGCTTTATACAAGATTTTTCTAAGATAGCTAGACCGATGACTCATCTCTTGGAGAAAGAGGCTCCTTTTATTTTTGACCAAGCTTGTTTAGACTCTTTTGAGACTCTTAAGGAAAAATTGACTAAGGCTCCCGTTTTGGTTTCTCCAAATTGGGAATTACCTTTTGAGCTTATGTGTGACGCTAGTGATTATGCGGTGGGGGCCGTCTTAGGACAAAGAGTTAATAAGCATTTTCAACCTATACACTATGCGAGTAAAACCATGACCGGTGCACAACTTCATTACACTACCACGGAAAAAGAGTTGCTTGCTATAGTATATGCTTTTGAGAAGTTTAGACCATATCTTGTGCTTTCTAAAACCATAGTGTATACGGATCATTCCGCTCTCAAGTATCTTATGACAAAACAAGATGCTAAGCCTAGGCTTTTGAGATGGGTTTTGTTGCTTCAAGAGTTTAAGATAGAGATTCGTGATAAGAAAGGGGCCGAGAATTTAGCGGCGGATCATTTGAGTAGACTTGAGCATCCTTTTCAAGGAGATTTCCCACATCAAGAAATCAATGAATCCTTTCCATTAGAGGAACTCATGTCTATCTCTTCCCAAGAGGATGCCACACCTTGGTTTGCAGATATCGCAAACTATCTTGTGGGCAATGTGCTTATTGAGGGTCTTACTTATCAACAAAAGAAAAAGTTTCTTAAGGAAGTTAAGTATTACTTTTGGGATGATCCATATCTTTTTAGGCAATGTGCGGACCAAATCATTAGACGGTGTGTAGATGGGCCCGAGGCATTTAAGATCTTAGAGGCATGTCATAAAGGACCTACGGGTGGACATTTTGGGCCTAACTATACCGCCAAGAAAGTCTTTGATTCGGGTTACTATTGGCCTTCCATTTACAAGGATGCCCAAGAGATGGTGAAATTTTGTGATGTTTGTCAAAGACAAGGAAAAATTACACAACGTGATGAGATGCCACAAAATTTTATCCAAGAGTGTGAGATATTTGATGTATGGGGAATAGATTTCATGGGACCTTTTCCATCCTCTAAGGGAAACAAGTATATACTTGTGGCGGTGGATTATGTGTCCAAGTGGGTGGAGGCTAAAGCCTTACCTACTAATGATGCTAGAGTGGTTGTAAAGTTCTTGAAACAATTGTTTGCTAGATTTGGTGTACCTCGGGCCATCATAAGTGATCGTGGTACGCACTTTTGTAATGATCAATTCACGAGAGTTATGAAGAAATATGGAGTGAATCATAGACTTTCTACCGCGTATCACCCTCAAACAAATGGTCAAACCGAGGTCACAAATCGTGGTTTAAAGAGGATTTTAGAGAGAACGGTGGGAGAACATCGAGCTTCTTGGTCGGATAAGCTTGATGATGCTTTGTGGGCGTTTAGGACGGCTTTTAAAACACCAATTGGTTGTACTCCTTATAGGCTTGTCTATGGAAAAGCGTGCCACCTCCCATTTGAGTTAGAACATAAGGCATCTTGGGCTCTCAAGTGGGATAACTTTGATTTAAACCAAGCCGGTTCACATAGGAAAGATCAACTCAATGAGATGGATGAGTTGAGAGCCAATGCCTATGAGAATTCTTTGCTTTACAAGGAAAAGACTAAGAAATTGCATGATGCTAAGATCAAGAATCGTGAGTTCAAAGTTGGAGAGCCGGTTCTCCTCTTTAACTCAAGATTGAAGCTTTTTGCGGGCAAGCTTAAGTCGAGATGGTCCGGTCCATTCACTATTGCTCAAGTGTTTCCATATGGAACTCTTGAGTTGTCCCAACCCGATGGTCCAAATTTTAAAGTGAATGGTCACCGTGTTAAACACTACTTTGGGGAGGACATTTCCGTTGAAATGGTCCAAGAGGTCCCCATTTTCCCCATGAATTAATTCATTGAGGGACGAGTCGAGCTAGAGACTCATTAACTCAAGCATCGTATAACTAGGTTTAGAGTGTTGTAGGTTAGAAATAAAGGCATAGACTTGGAGATAAGTGTAGGGGAGACCTTCTTTTGTCTTCATGATTGTTTGTAGGGTTGCTCACTCATTTCATGCTTTGGAGCTTATGGAGGAGGCCCTTGTATCCGGTTCACTTCGTTACTTTAGTGAATTTTCATTGACACCTTGTGCTTAAACATGATTTCACTAATAGTTGTCCTTTCCTTAACTTGGGTTAAGCAAAGTCTATTCATTGTCATAAGTGTAGGGGAGGTTTTTTTTACACTTCCATGCTCTTAAACATTGAGGACAATGTTTAGCTTAAGTGTAGGGGGGTCTTCTATCGAAGTGACCTTACCTAGAACTTGTCATTGTCTTGCATGATAACATGGAAAAATTGAATTTTTCAAAACATTGTTCAAATTTTTGATCTACTTTGGCCAACAAAAATATGCATTCATAATTTTTGCATAACACATTTGCATTGTATATATTTCTTCTTTTATTTTTCATCAAAAATATTTAAAAAAGAAGAAATATAATAAAACATGGTTTTAACAAGTTTAAGATTTCTTTGACATATTAGGCCCGCCATGGATATTTTGACTCAACCCGAGTTTGCTTATTTTGGCATTCTCTAGCTAGTATCCTTAACCATGTAGTCCTTCATTGGTCTATTAGGCTAAGCATCCACCAATTTCATTATTTGAGATTTTAAATTTGTGGAGAATGGGAAATGATAGAGTTGAAGCAAGTGTAAAAGGGCTAGATAGACTTCATGACAATTACTTGTGGTTAAACCCTTCTCTTCTTTACCTCTAATTTCTTCGCATGTATATAATTGTTAATAAATAATCAAGTACGGTTTTAATTGGTTTGTAATCTCTTATGCATTTTTGGCTAATCATTTATGGTTGATATGAGTACGTCTTAAGATTCTAAGTTAGCACGTTTTATGTGTACTAGACTTATGTCATGCTCCATATTTAGCGGGTGTTTTTCCTTTTCTTCTTTTAAAATTTCTTTGTGAGGAATAAAGAAAAATAAGAGCGGCTTATGAAAAAAAAATGAGTGGCTAGAAAAAAAAAGAAGAAAAGAAAAAGAAAGAAAAAGAAAAAAATAATGCAAGACTCCCAAGAGGGGCAGTGTGGTGTTAATTATAGTGACTATTGAGTTCCAATATTACCTTGACGGGTTGCGGGGATTCAATAGATTGCTCCAATCCAATATTACCTTGACGGGTTGCGGGGTTGAAGATCCAAAGTCTCAAAAAGATGGCGGATGTAAATTATTGCGTGAGTTTTATTTTCCTTTTCTTAGCGAGTGTGTAGTTACTTATGAAAGCATGACATGAGGATTTTACACATAAGGCGAATGACTTATTACTCTTGAAACGGACTTATATTAATTGTGAGCGGTTTTTCAAGTAATGGATGAGAGGATTACTTAGGATTAAAACCGTGCTTCCTTATTTTTGGATTTTACACTTCTTATACTTCACACTTGAATAATGACAAATTTGCCCACAAGCAATTTGCTCAAATAATAACCGGTTCCACATTTAGTTGTCATGAATAAGTTGATGCACTTTTTACTTGTGAATACAATGATCCCATTTTTAAGTTTGGTATGGGGAAAGTGAAACTTGAGGGTGATAAATGTCCATGGTACCCAAGCCCTAATCAAAGTCATTGAATTCTTTATGAGTTATTTCCATCAAAACCATTTCAAGAAAAATTAAAAAGATATAAATAGAATTGTATTTTGTTCATTGCATTATTAAAAATCAAAATCATGCATCATTTAGTGTAGAGTAGTGTAGATGCATCTCATATGGCCAAGGTGGATTAATTATGAGGGAAATGTAAATTTGAGCTTTAATATATAATATTGCATGAGGACATGACAATGTTCAAGTGTAGGAGAATTTGATATGAGCTTAAACTCATATCCTTTTATCAACAAATAACCCTAAAACATGAAGCAAAATACCAATTTATTTGGCAAAAACAGTGTTATGTGGTATGTTTGTGTTTGTGTACACTTGTGTAGGTAAAAAGATACATTTCCAAGCAAACAAGGAAAAATCAAGCTCAAATGGATGAAAAAGACAAAGAAGGATCAAAAGTGACAAGACTTTGAAGTACAAGGACCTATCTTGACAAGTTATCAAAGTTAAAGGACTAAAGTGCAAATATTGTAAAAAGTCAAGATTCAAGTCAAACTTGGTCAACTCTCAAGTCAACTCAGTCAAAGGACCATTTTGTTCAAGAATCAAAGTTGAAGGACCAAATATGTCAAAAGAATGAAGATTCTAGCTTAAAACAATAATCTGCCAAGTACAAGGACTTGTTCTGCCAACTTTTGAAAGATATCCAAGTTTGATCCATGTGACAATTAATTCAGCCAATGAGAAGAAGGAAAAGGAAGCACACGGATCAAGCAATTAATACCCACTCAGCATTTGGCATTTATTACACAATCCTAACAGTGTGATCCGTGTGACTGATTTTCAACCAATAAAACGCTGACACGTGGCATCTTCTTCAAAGGAAAAATTTACCAGGATCGCGTTTTAGCTACAAGCAATTTCATGGAAAGTTTTCAACATCAAAATTGATCGTTTTGAAGAGATAAACACAACGGTGCAAATCAATTAACATGAAATCAATCAATGAATAAAACCCCAATTCCTTGTTCATACCTTCAAAATACAAAATGCAGAATTCTCCACGTGGCAAGCTGGGATTGGTTCTGACACGTCACCAACCCCAACAAACTCTTCCTTCATGTCTATAAATAGCTGGATTAGCCTTCATTTTCACTTGTAGCTTAAATTTGTAAAAACACATAGTTCCAAATTTCCTTTCCTTTTTCCCTCAATTTTACCCTAGCTACTCAAGAGTCTGACAAACTCTTGAGTTAGTTAGTTAGTTACTAGCTTCTAACAAACCTTGTAACTGTTTTTCCATTAATGAATTTTGAATTCAAGCTTTCCCGCCAAAATTGTTCTTACCATTCCTGTTCAATTCTTGCTGATATTGGATACTATTGTTGTTGTTAAGTGTTTGTTATGATCATTCATTGATCATAACTGACATTGGTGAAGTTTGCTAGCTGTTTGATCACAATTCAGTCATTTCATAGTTCCAATGGAGTTTTCAAGCAGAATGATGGTTTCTAGTTGATTAGTTTGCTGTTCTTGTTGTTTGATTGATTCCTAGTGATAAGGTGGTGGTTATCACTAGGGTAAGAGAGCTCAGCGCTCCTCTTCTTCTCAAAGGAATTCTACAATAGGTTCCAATAGTTCTCATTTTTGTTCCTCTCAATAAGTAAACTGCATGCTTTCTTTTCCTAGTATAATCTGATGGCTGCATGATAAAGTTGTTTGTAGTTGCTGTTTGATTGAACTTTGTGTGTTTGTAGCTTGATTACTGCCTACTTGTGTTCTGATTTGGATAATTTTTAGTCTACTGCATTTGTTAAGTAATTTTTAGCCTTGTAGCTTAATTGGAGTTCTAGCTTTGATAATTGTTTGATTTTAGCTTTTAAGCCTTTCATTTTAATCACTAAGTCTAGATTGTTATAACTTTTGATTCAGATTTAACTAGATCTTAATAAGTCTTTGTAAAAATTTTAAACATCAGTTAGAGGAGTGTTTGGGTGTAGCTTAAAAAGAGTTTTCAAGATTTGATCTTTGGATTGTTAGAGTTCATTTGCAGTTAATAAGTGGTATAAAAGAGTTTTCAGTCATTTACAAGTCATTAACAAGGTCAAACAGGCAAATGGCACATAAAAAGTTTGGGTCAGCCTTATGCATTTGAGTCATTCAGGAACTTGCCATTTTCAATTTGCTAGAACTCACTCAATACTGGATGAATTTGGATCAAATTTGTTTCCATTTGTAGCTTATATCATAGAGTTTTAGATTCCAAGAGGATTTTACACAGTATTCAATAAGCACTTAGTTATAAGCAAAAATCAGATAAGTAGACTTAACTCGAGTTTCTGTAACTTGGATTCTGAAAATTTGTATCTCAGTATTTTCTTCATAAACATGCTCATTTTTCTTCACAAATCTTCTTAAGTAGTTGAGTTACTTGATTTTTGAGATTTTTAGCTTTTTGAAAAAAGCTGGTCAACGCTTGGTCAACATAAGCTCAATTTTAGCTTAATTCAGTTTTAGAGCTTATTTCTGGATGAAAAACGTTCTGGTTTGATTTCCCATTCTTTAAATCAGTTGCTTAATCAGTTTTAATAGAAAAATCAAGTTGTGACTGATTGGATTTGGCTATAGCTTATTTTGTGCTTATTAATAAGCACTCATTTGCTTATTTTTCATTCTTAGCCAATTTCCTTTTACAAGTGTAGCTTATTTTGAATTTGAAACGTTTTGCAATTTGTCTCATCAAATTTGGTTGAGAAATAAGCTAGAACGAGCTTATTTTCTATCTTGTCCCGTTTTTGCTTAAAAAGATTTGAAAATTGCTATTTGGTCCCTAGTGTTTTAAACAGTTTGAAAATCTGGCTAAACTTCCATGTTTTTAGGGTTTGCAAGTATTTAGTCCCTGGAGTTTGGAAGTTGTTAAAATCAGTTAGTATTTTGTTAGTTTGTTACACTTTTGGTTAGTTTGTTATAGAATTTGCATTTTTGATCCTTGTAGTTTACTGTTTTGCACTTTTAGTCCCTATAATTGTTAGAGTTTACATTTCGAGCATTTATTTTTCATAGAATTTACAATTTCAGTCCCTTTAGTTTCATATTTTGCATTTTGAATTTTTACTTGAATAAAAACGTGGTATTTGCAATTTGTTTTACATATACGTAGGTAATATTTTTCCGTTTTGCAAGCATTTGTTGAATTAGCAAATAGATTAGCCAAGCAAGCTTAACAACCAAGAACAATTAAAAACCCGATATTGGTTGGACTTTCTATTAGCAAGAACTGAGAAAAAACGAACTGCATTATACTCTATTTCATTGGCCTTCCCTTTCACCACCACAAAACACCATCATTTGATCAAGTTTCTACCATAAATCTTGTGTTTAAACTTGATCAAGATGAAAACCCTTTGAAGACTTGTAGATTGGAGGTGATCTTAACCTATGAAAAGGAGTTTTCATGAGGTTCAAGGGCTGATTTTCCACAAGGTATTCTTATAGTTGGGTGATCTTGAAGATGGTCTTGGTTTATCACATGATTTGTCATCAAAAACCAAGCCTTGATCTTAACTTTCACTATCTTGGTTGGTAACAAGATTACTCCTTCCATTTTCTTGTTATTTTGTAAATGTAAATTTTTATTTTCTTTCTTAATGTATATGTATATGATGATATATGATGATCAAAGTATTATGTGGGGATCTTATGTTGATAAATTTGGTTAAGATGATTAAAAACTACATGTAAAGATGTTAAAATCATGACTAAATTAGTAGGCCGTATAAAACAGTAAAGAACCATATGATCACTTGTTAAATTGACTTGGATAATTTAATATACAGTAAGGTATGTGACTTTTACATATGTGAGAGTTGGCCACTCAATGGAATTCATAAAATGAGTGAGATATGATCAAAACATTATTGATGTTCAAATATGTATAGTCTGTTTTGGACGAATTGTTAGAGACATTTAGAGGATGATTGAGCAGTAGCTAAAAGTAATTAATTGTAGCACATATTATGTAGTTTGTGCTGCCTAAAAATGAGATTCTATCTTCTTGTAGAACTTAAGATATGGTAAAAATGGTGAAAGTGAGTTTCATAATCAGATTTGTAAAATAAAAGTATATATTATAAAATTAGCACTCAAGTAAAACTAATATAAAATATATACCTAAAAACCACAAACTTATATATTACTTATAAATAAGTTATATACTTTGATAAGTAAATGGGACATTTTATAAAATTACAAATTGATATGTTTTATAAGTTATAAAACTATATACATAAGTTTTACGTCTTTTCGGCTAAAACCGAAAGATTAACGTTTTCGTCAAATAAAACTTAGACGGTCGGACCCGTCTAATGTAAACTTTTTATAACTCATCTATTGATATGTAAGTACATATTACAAGTAAAAACCGATAAAACCCGAGCTTTATAACTTTGGACTATTAACCCAACAAGATTGGCTAAACACTAATGGACATACTCATTGGGCTTAACCCACTTGGGCCCAACATATGAGCATAGGCCTGATATTAAAAGTATAATTGGGCTAATATAAAGTATTGGGCTTTAACGGGCTTATTTGGCCTTAATATTGAATTGGATTTAAACTAGTATAACTAGTCTAAATTTGACTAACACATAACACTCTAATGTGTATGAAGAGATAAAATCCCACTTGATCATCATCATACTTAAAAAGTCATCATAGATACATAGCCATTTTTTTTATAAAGTCATTGGACAAGAGTCTAAGACGAGTATTATTTGTCTAGGTTTCCGTGATTGAAGCACGTACCGTACATCCAAATCGCCGATAACCCGCCTTTCCCAATCAACGTGAGTTCATAGCCTCGCACTCTTTTAAATGTTTTATGAAATGTTTTATAAACCCGCGAGGGAGATAACATGTTAGTTTTAATAAAAATAGGACACCAGTTGTCCCGATTATTTGCTTATTGATATGGACCCGAATGATTGTATGACCCGATGAATGATTATATGACCCGATGAATAAAATGAAATGGATTATTATTAGTTAGGTTATGACACTAAAAGTCCCATTAGCATGAATTTTGAACTACCGGGATTTGGTAGACGCTTATGCATATGATAGTACTATTTGGGGAAGATCACCCCAGTTTGCGCCTTGACGGTTGATCCCCGTCGTGCCACATTGATTGGTAAGCGAATTTATGTATGAGAAGATTTACATAAGCGTGATTATTGTGACGACACGCTGTTTTAGATGGGCAAATGAGTTTCGGGTTAGCTACCCGTTGTTTGTTATAGTAAGGTAGCAATATCATGCGACTTATAATAATCCAATAATGAAAATACTGATATACGCATTGAATTACAATATATTGCATGACTAGCAATACGGGGTCTTATTACTGTTATTATGTTCGTGTTTTGGATTTATATAACGGTTTTTATTAAACTCTATACAACGTTATAAAACGTATTGTATGATGTTTTTACGACATTGGTTCGTATAATGGTTTCGAAGGCAAAAGCCTATATTATGATTTACAACAAAGATTTGTATAAAATGTCTTTGACCTATTTTATGGCCTACGACAAGGAATTGTATAAAAATGATTTTTGATAACGATTATATATACTGGTGATATATTAATGGTTTATTAAACTCTATGAATTCACTCGGCGTTTTCGCTGACCTTTTCTTTTAACATGTTTTATCTCAGGTACTTGAAGGTAATTCTCGGGAAGACGACAAGAATTTATGGCCCGCACTTAAATAACAATTTCCATTCCAATTCTTTGTAAAATTGTATGAAATACTATGACTTGGGACCTATGTAATTTGATATTTTTGAATGGAAAATGCTTTATTATTAAACGTCGCGATTTTTAAGCGTTGTTTATGATTTGAGTAACATGCTATCCCGTAACACCAACGACTCTTCCGTTGAACTAAATTATGAATATTTAGGGATGTTACAGTTTGCTCTTTCGGGTTCGGATTCAGCGGTTCGACTCGGTTCATCGGTTTTTTACAACACCCCTAATGTTGTTATAAGTTGAATGATAAAAGAAACAAAAGGACCACGAATGCAATTACCTTTCTTCCACGTACACACACACACACACGCCAGATTCTATTAGATACTTCATCTCCGTGTCATCTACCATTTCATTCAGATTCTTTTTTATAGCCGGCTATATTTTGTACATAATATAAGTATGTACAGTTAGTAGTCGTGTACTTATCTCATATAGGGACCTTAAAGAGTTAAAGATCAATCAATAGTTGACTCACTCACTCAATAGATGGCTACAGATGAAGAACAACCACTGGTTCAACAAGTTGTTGTTGTTAATCATGGCAGAGATATTCATATCTTGAGTTGGGCTTTTTTGTTGATCTTTTTGGCTTATGGTGCTGCTCAGAATTTACAGAGTACCATCAATACTGTATGTCTTCATTTTTATCTTCACATACTGTTATATGTTTACTTTATGCATTTATTTAGGTTAAATTTGAAATAAGTTGTCAAGTTGATTTTGAAATTTAGGAGTCATAACGTTGACTTTTAAGGTCAAAGTCCTACTTGCAGCATAGTAACATAAGCAATTGACTGTTTAGGATTTTTTTTTTAATTTATTGTAATTTGTTTTGTTTATAGACTTTAAGAATTTTATGGACCACATCCAGTTTTAGACTCGAAAAATTAGCTACAAGATGGTGACATAACCAATTGACTATGTTGCGTTTGATATTCATAATGATGATAATCTCTTTTGTTATCTTACAACACATTTTTGTATAGTTGGTGTTTTAAAACTTGATCGTGCTGAACGAAATCAGTGGGGGGGGGGGGGGGGGGGGGGGGGGGGTGTAAAAACTAAAAAGTGAATTGGGTTACTACGCAAAATGTACTTTTTGAAGATATTATACGAGTAATGATTAATGTAATTGGCGTGAGGGAAATGAGGAAAAATCGGTATTACATTGGTCCCATAGTCTAGATTTTCTATACATAATAATTGTCAACTCGCAGGCCATCTTGTGCACTTTAGTTTTTAGCAGATTAATGTTGTTTGAAAAGCGTCAAATGTTATTGAGACGCATCTTGTAGCTTCCAAAGGCGTAACTTGTCTTTGTTACTTCCTTTGAGTACCATGTAAACTATACCAAATGCTTTGATACTCTTTAAATTGATCATTGGATGCTTTTTGACAATATAGGATGGAGATCTGGGAACTATATCACTTGGGATATTGTACACATCTTTCACGGTTTCTTCGTTGTTTGCTTCCTCTGTGGTTAGAAAGCTTGGATCAAAGAATGCTCTGCTGCTTGGTACTACAGGTTATTGGCTGTACATAGCTGCAAATTTGATACCGTCATGGTAATTAATATACTTGCAGCACTGCATATGTCTATATTAACTAGTTCTGTAGATAACCTATTGACAACAAAACATATCGAAAACACTGCAATCTGAGTTGCTACAAAATGAAAAAATCAAACTAGTGGGAAAATAAAAAAGCAAATGTTGCAGACATTCAAATGCGGATAACAAGACCGTTCTTCTTGTATTAGGAATAAATGTCTTCTACAGTATCAGTTTGGAATTTTAACTTGGATTCTTTCATTTTCTTTGCTCATAGGTATACATTGGTGCCAGCTTCTTTGTACCTTGGGTTTGGTGCTGCTATTTTATGGGTTGGGGAGGTACGTATCTTCACTACTAACATTTACTAACTTGTATAAATGCAGACTACTTTATGCTATTACAAAAGTATCTGATCATTTTTGGGCTGATAATAGTAGTGTATATTAATTGCTTATATGTTTATGTATATTAGGGGACATACCTTACCTCCACTGCTCGGAGTCAAGCAAATGATCACAAACTACATGAAGGGACTGTAATCGGCCACTTCAATGGAGAGTTTTGGGGAATTTTTGCTACTCACCAGGTGTAGTGTACTTTTCACTGAGAAAAGTTAACTATTCGTTGTTTTGGTTTTTATCATTTGAGCACTAGAGTTAATGTTGTCAACAAATAAACTAATTTGTTTTCTTATTGAATTGTCAGCTAGTTGGAAATCTGTTGACTCTTTTTCTGTTGAAGGATGGAGAGGTAAGCCTCTACAACCAAAAGTTATGCAATAAATTTGCTTTTAATAAACTATAGCAAGAGAGAAACAGTGTTACAACATTCATGTACAGGCATATAGCGGTGCTTTGCATATATCAACTAGAGCTATCAATGGTCATGTATCAAAAATATAAATAACTAAATTATAGTGTATGTGTATTTCGGATGATTTCTACAAAAGCAAGGCTTGATCTTAATTGAGTTGGAATATTGGAATTATGGTTTTCTGATATAAGTTTCTGTGATTCTTTGGTGGAACGGGTTAAATCGTATGATCCATTCCAGAAATAAGCTATCTGAATTGCAGATTTTCGTCTATGATATTTAGGTCTTTACATGTTTGTAGGAGGGAAGTACCAGTGGCACGACTTTACTTTTCACCGTTTTTCTTGCTAGCATGACCCTTGGAACTGTTCTCATGGCCTTCCTAAAGAAAAGGGATGGTGAAGAAACAGAGGGAGAGAGAGATGCTTCTCCTGGTTTCTATAATCTTCTTGTATCTTTGTGGAAGCAAGTGGTAACTCCTTTGTGTGACACAAGGTTGTTATTGATTGTTCCGCTTATAGCATATTCTGGTCTACAACAAGCATTTGTCTGGTAAGGATCAGCCAACTTATGCTGCGATTATTCATTTTGTTGTTCTTCAATTAAGACTGAATTCTGACCATCTTTTTAGGGCTGAATTTACGAAGTATTACGTCCAGCCATCTCTTGGTGAATCTGGTGTCGGTGGTGCTATGGCTGTGTATGGAGTTTTTGATGCAATTGTAAGTAGAGGAACCCAGATTATTAATTTTTTGAGCATAAGATGCCTCCTCATATTATATCTTTGATCCCAAAAGTGGCAGGCTACTTCGCTTTCTCTATGTGCTAATTTTTCTTTACTTTATAGACTACTTTGTTAGAGTTTTTGCTTTAGTTTACTCATGACTTACTGTTGAAACTTATATCAGTGTTCTCTAGCTGCTGGACGGTTTACATCAGGTCTTTCATCTATCACTTTGATCGTTTCTGGCGGAGCCTTTCTTCAGGGTGGTATATTGATATGGCTGTTAAATTACAGGTCTTCTTTATAATATTTTGCAGAAGTAACATATGTATATCTACATCATTTACCTATCTTTAGATTTCTGATCTTTCTCTGGTTCTTTCGCAGTGAACCTACAGGTGTTCTAGGCGTAGTATTCCCACTTCTCATTGCAGCTGTATGGGGAATTGGTGATGGTGTGCTCATGACACAACTTAATGCTTTGCTGGCAATGCTTTTCAAGCATAACATGGTAACGAACTTCTTTCTGAAGCGACTATGTGTTCATTTTGCTATTCTATATAGACTAAAACAGTGTTTGGATTATGCACTTGTATATACCGGTGTCTGATTATTGATCCTGACTATTGGTGTGTATGTGAGTTTTGATCCTGACTCATGTTGCGTTGACTAAATGAACAGGAAGGAACGTTTGCACAACTGAAGCTCTGGCAGAGTGCTTCAATTGCAGTTGTATTCTTTTTAAGTCCATACATCTCTCTGCAAGCCATGTTATTATTAATGCTTGCTGCACTGGTTTTATCATTAGCCACCTTCCTGTATCTTGTGCTGAAAGTAGAGAAGGTGTTCTCCTCCACCCTTGATTAACATGTCCCCTGCCAATCAGAAACCGGGTGCTCATACTTTCCTTCTCAATTGTTATTTGTCTTTCTATTTTGGTTGTAGCAACTGTTTATTCCAATTACAGGGTGCTCATTCTAAGTTATCATTTTGTTTTGGTTGTAGCAATTGCTTATTCCCATTCAGAGTTTTAGTTATGTCTTTGGCTAATCTATGATGTCGCCTACACATATTAATTTAGGGGTCCATGAAAACAGCTAAGTGTGACAATTTTAACCCACTTACCTATAAGTTGGTTGAGTTTTTTTTTTTTTTTTTTTTTTTTTTTTTTTTTTTTGGGTATACATGGTTTCCGACTTGACATTGCGAGCCGACTAATCCTAGGGCGACTATCCTTTTGGATAGCCCGGAGTCATCGCATGTGAACCTCCGTGGCCACCCCAAATGTATACACAGTGAGGGTTTGAACCCTTGACCTCTCCCGTAAAGGACCTTACCACTACTAGGTCATTTGGTAATTGAGTTGTTTCGTTTGTCTCTCAAATAGTTTAAACTAAAAGGCTCGGACTAAAAATAAAAAACACGTCTAGGGATATGTTAAAATTAGTGCAAGGTTTTAAATTTTGGTTTTCTAATTGACCTGATTTGGTAGCCGGTTCACTGGTTCATATAGCTGGGCCAAACTGGTACCATACACACGTATAATTTTTTCTCTATATAATGTAAGTTTCCATGATTTACTGTACGTTTAAATGAACCTTTACTTATAAGCTTTAGATTTTAGGTTACATGTTTATAAAATTATAAGAAAGATTTGCAAAAACAATGATTATAAGTTATTTTCTCTCTGTCCTATTTTTGTTGTCTATTTTTTTTAGATGTCCCAATTAAATTGTACACTATAAAGTTTGATCAAGTTAAAATATTATTTTTATTTAAATTTTTATTAAAAGATTTAAAAAAGATTTTAATTAATTAGCTATGGATAAAACTGTTATTATGTTAAAAGGTAAAAAAAGATTAAACTGTAATCAATCTGTTTTTTGTGGAAGGATAATAATTTTGAGACGAATAAAGTAATATATTAAAATAAAACAATATTAGTTGGTGTTTAAATTAGTTTTAATTTTAACTAATATAAGTAGTTATCATTTTTTGAACAAAACCGAATCTGGCTATATGGTTTTCATGTTGAGTTAAACCTAAAAAATCCCATATTACATTCAGGTGTTTCTTTTGATTTCTTGTTCATCGACTTCAAACAATAGCAAAACCCCATGAATAGCATCCAAATTTCCCTCACACCATCTATATATAACACTCACCAATTAATATGTGAATCCTAATAAATCCAGATCTCAACATAAACCCTAATAATTCCAGATCTTCTAACTGTCTATAGCTTTTGTAATTCAATTGTGGCAACGTCCCTACTGTCTTGGGATTGATTTAATCTCCTAAGAGCGAGCGATTTTACACTAGTTTGGATTCTTGAGTTATACAGTTTAGAGTTTCTTTTTTCTGTAACCCTAATTTTTTAATTGTTTCGATCGATCCTGGGATTTCACCTTTACTGGATAACGTTGGATTAATATGGATCTCAAACCTCTATACCTTGTTCGCCCTAATGCAGTGACTGGTTTAGGCTTTTGATTACGATCGATCCCTACCGTCAGTGTGATCGGTTAGGAACCGTAAGGTGTTTTCGTTTCATGTATCTGATTAATTTTCCTTTATCCGAGTGACGCCTCTTCTAGGGTTTCTTCGTACAATTTTTCTAGGGTTTTATTTTATTTAGGGTTTTCTGCTTTTATTTCCATGGACTCTCTTCGTAGCTGGCACATTTGATGCAAATAAGTCTTTTCTCTATAAGGAAGACAACTTGTTGAAGATATCCACGTCGATCTTTGTGACCAACTTCCCTGATTCAACCACGTCGCGTGACCTTTGGAATTCCTGCAGCGTGTATGGTACTGTTGTTGATGTTTTTATTCCATTTAAAAGATCGAAGGCAGGTAAGCGATTCGCATTTGTTCGTTTTATTAAGGTTGATAACCTTGATCGCCTTGTGGATAATCTCCGTACTATTTGGATTGGACGACACCACCTGTATGCGAATCGGGTTAGGTTTGAAAGACCCCAAATCCCTAAAGTTGGGATCAACAATAGAGTCTTTGAATCTGCTCCTATTGCTCACCATAAAAACAGGTCTTTTGCTTCTGTGGTGAAAGAGTGTAATGGTTCTATGCAGCCTGCGTTGATTCTTGATGACACATGTATTACTGAACGAGACTTATCGAATCACATCATGGGTAAGGTTCATGATCTATACTCTATTGTTAATCTCACGACGATTCTTTCTAAAGAAGGTTTCTCGGAGGTGACCGTGTCGTACCTTGGTGGGAAATGGGTCATGTTTGACGCTGGTTCTGTGGGTACTAAGACCAAATTGTTACAACATACTGGAGTCAACTCTTGGTTTAGTGTCCTGAAGGATGCTGTTCATGATTTTATCAGTGATGAACGGATTGTTTGGATTGATACTGAAGGAATTCCGATGCACGTTTGGTCCAAACCAACTTTTATCAAGATTTTCAAAAATGGGGGGATGCTTTGGATATTGAAGACTCCTCTGCTTCAACTTTCGCTCGTAAACGGTTGTGTATTTCAACAAAAAAGGTTTATAATATATTGGAATGTTTCAAAGTCGTTTTGAAAGGCAAAGTCTTTATGGTTCGGGCCAAGAAACTATTTACTTGGACCCCTCAATTTCAGGAAGTCAATCTCTTTGATGATGGCTCGGATGATGCGATTGTTAATAATTTTGATGACCAGCAGTTTGATGATGTTGCAGTGGCCGAGAATTGTGATGATGATGGAGTGTCCGAGACTGTTTTAAAGGTAAGATTTATCTCCAAATAAAAGCATGAGTGATGATGCGCATAATAATGACGGGCAGAACACCAATGATCAGAAGGAGGAAGCCTAACAGTCAGAAGATCCTTTTGAGATTTATGATATGTTGGATAAAGGAAAGTATGCTAAGGCTACCAATCTGACTCTTCGTTATCTAATCCCCCCGGTTTTACGCGAGAGAATTCCCAACAAGAGAATGTGTCTAGTCCTAAGGATTTAAATGTTGATGGTACCTTGAACGAACGTACTCCTGAAGTCCATTCGAAGGTCTTTGATCATTCTCATGAGTCTCCTATTATTTCATCCTCTTGCGACATATCATACTCTTCTCAATAGATGAATAAGGTTCGTACAGGTGGCTCGGTTCTTGATCTTTTAGAAGATTTAATAAAGGTGGGTCAATCTATGGGTTATGAAATGGTAGGACGTTCGAGAGATATAGAGAAAATTATTGAGTTGCAAGGAGCTGAAGCCGGTCTTAAATGAAGATTCTTTCACTAAACGTTCAAGGTCTTGGGAACAAGACAAAAAAGGAGTGGGTTAGGGAGTTAACTATTAAATATAAACTTAATTTTCTTGTATTACAGGAGACGAAGATGGAGAAGTTCTCTCATATGGACGTTCGTTATTTATGGGGGAACTCAAATTATCAGTATGCTGTTAGTGAGTCGGCGGGCAGTTCTGGGGGCATTTTATGTATGTGGGAGGATTCTATTTTTATCAAAGATCGTGTTTCTATTGCGGATAACTTTATTGCTTTGTTCGGGACTTGGGTTCCTAATAATACTAAGGTTCTTTTTGTGGTGGTGTATGCTCCTCAATCTCCAGTTCTTAGACGGTTTCTGTGGGAACATATTTCGGGCTTAGTATCTCGTTGGAATGGAGAAGTTATAATTATGGGTGACTTTAATGAGGTTCGGACTGAAGCAGAAAGGTTTGGATCCTTATTTAATGCTTCTAGTGCTAATGAGTTCAATCGGTTTATCTCGAATTCTGGCCTTGTGGAGATTAATTTGGAAGGGTACTCGTTTACTTGGTCACATCCTTCAGCGTCTAAAATGAGTAAGTTAGATCGGTTCTTGATGACTGAAGGAATCATTTCCATGTTTCCTTCTCTATCAGCAATTTGTCTTGATCGTCATTTGTCAGATCATCGTCCGATTCTTCTTAAAGAGAACCACTCTGATTTTGGACCGTGTCCATTTAGAATTTATCACTCTTGGTTCGATAAGATTGGGTTTGATGCCATGATTGAACAAGCGTGGTCTTCTTCTACGCATTGCGATTCTAATATCCTAATTCGGTTTAAGAAGAAACTCCAAGATTTGAAAGTTGTTATTCGTAGATGGATTAAGGATAATAATATTGCTCATATGGGTGACAAAAAATCGATAATTGATGAGTTGGTCGCCATTGATTATAATCTGGGTAAAGGGAATGTTTCTGATGAGGTTTTGCTTAACCAAATGGATCTAATGCGCAAGCTCAATGATATTACACAGTCAGACGCCAAAGACGCTGCTAAAAAAGCTAAGGTTAAGTGGGCGATTGAGGGCGATGAAAATACGAATTTTTTTCATGGTCTTATTCATAAAAAACGTTCGCAACTTGCGATTAGAGGTGTGTTCGTTGATGGTGATTGGAAAACAGAGCCGACGGTTGTTAAAAACACTTTCATGAACCACTTTGCTAATCGATTTAAAAGTCCGGTAACCTCTCGTCTCAAAATGAACTTTGTTTTTCCTAATCGCTTGTCTGTTGATCAGGTTGAGTTTTTGGATAGAAGAATTTCTAATTCTGAAATTCGTGAAGCTGTTTGGGATTGTGGTATTAATAAGTCCCCGACCCCGTGGTTTTACCTTCGAGTTCTTTTGACGGTATTGAAATATTATTGGTCCCGAGATGAGTGCTGCTGTTGAGTGTTTCTTTGACAACGACTTCTTTCTGAGGGGTAGCAATGCTTCGTTCATATCTTTGATTCCTAAGGTGTTGGATGCTAAATTTGTTACTGACTTTAGACCTATAAGTTTGATCGGAAGCGTTTATAAGGTGATTACTAAGATCATTGCTAATCGTTTAAATACAGTTATCTCAGATTTGGTATCGGCTACTCAATCGGCATTCGTGGCAAATAGACAGATTTTGGATGGCCCGTTCATCTTGAATGAGCTATTTGACTGGTGTAAACGGAAAAGGAAACAAGCTCTGTTTTTCAAGGTAAACTTTGCTAAGGCGTACGATTCCGTTCGTTGGGATTTTCTTTTTGATGTGCTAAATGCTTTTGGTTTTAGGCCTAATTGGTGTAAGTGGATTCGTGGAATTTTTAGTTCTGCTATGTTTCGTTCTTATTAATGGGAGTCCTACATTCGAATTTCCTTTTCATTGTGGTCTTAAACAAGGAGATCCTTTGGCTCCATTTTTATTTATCCTTGTTATGGAAGCCCTTCACATTTCTATGGATAACGCTGTTAGGGGAGGTATGTTTAAGGGGATGCGGATCAATAATTCGGTTAATATCTCTCACTTATTTTATGCAGATGACCCTATGTTCATAGGAGAGTGGTCTCAAGATAATCTTGTTAACTTGATTAAAATTCTCAAATGTTTCCATTTAGCCTCAGGATAGAAGATCAATTTGTCCAAAAGTCAAGTCTTGGGTTACGGTGTGAATTCAGAGGTTGTTGCTCATGGTGCCTCTATTATTGGGTGAGACATCATGAAAAATCCCTTTAAGTATCTTGGTATTCAAGTGGGTGACTGTATGTCTCGTAAGTCCGCGTGGTCCAATACTATTCAGAAGGTACAACATCGTTTATCTAAGTGGAAGAGTAAAACCCTTTATGTGGGTGGTCGTTTGACCCTTGTTAAATCGGTGTTAGGCGCGGCTCCTATATATATTCTGTGTCGCTATACAAAGCCCCTAAAAGTGTCTTGAATATGGTTGAATCGCTCCGTAGTAATTTTTTCAATGGAGTAGACCCGTTGGAGAAAAAAATTACTTGGGTTGCGTGGGATAAAGTGTTGTCTTCTAAGAAGAAGGGTGGTCTTGGTGCATCTAGCTTGTTTGCTTTAAATCGTGCTTTACTTTTTAAGTGGTTGTGGCGGTTCGTATCCAAGGATGGTTCTATTTGGTCTCGTGTCATATCTGCTATCTACGGGGAGTCCTTAGATTCTCACTCGGCCTCACCGTCGTCTACATGGTGTGCAATCCTTCGTGAGGCTTATGGTATGTCTTCTAAATGTTTTGATTTTTTCTCACATTGCAAGATAAGAGTTGGTAATGGATCTTCCACTAGATTTTGGTCGGATTCTTGGGTATCAGATAGACCTTTGTGCTCCCACTTTCCTCGGCTTTTTGCTCTTGAAGATAACAAATCAATGTCCGTTGCTGAAAAATGGGAGGCTTATGCTTTTAACGACTCCTTCCGAATCACAGCAGTGGATGGAGCTGCTTTCTATGTTGGATTCGGTTGTACTCTCTTCGGCTCCAGACCGGAGGTTTTTTGATGTTAAATGGGGATGGTGTTTTTAGAGTTAAAGGTGTTCGTAATATGCTAGATGATAATTTTTTGCCTTCCACAGGGATTGACACTCGGTGGGTTAAAACCATCCCGATCAAGATTAATATTTTTGTGTGGTGTGCTCGTCTTGATCGCCTTCCAACTAGATGCAATCTTGTTAGTAGAGGAGTGGCTTTGGATTCTAAGCTTTGCCCTGTTTGTAGTTCGCTGCCAGAGGAGGGTGCTCATTTATTCTTTCGATGCGGTCTAGCCGTGGATATTTTTCGTAGGCTCTGTCGTTGGTGGGAGCTCCCTTGGGTTGACATCTCATCCTTCAGCGATTGGTATGTCTGGTTCAATAACATTCGGTTGCCTGCTAAGTCTAAAGCTTTGTTCGAAGGAGTGGCCTATGTCTCGTGGTGGTTCATTTGGTCTTTTCGAAATCATACTATTTTTCATCCTTCTCCTCCTAAGCGGTTTGTGATTTTTGATGATATTGTTTCCCGGTCCTTCTTGTGGTGTAGTAGTAGATGTTCTGTTTCGTTTTCTTGAGAATGTTGGTTGAAAACTCCACATTTAATTTCTTTGTAATTTTGTTCTAGCTTAAGCTCTTTTTTAATAAAATTTGCCATTAAAAAAAGTAGTTATCATTTTAATTTGTCAATGAAATTTAAAAAGATTTGAACACAACAGTCTATGGTTAATTTTTTTAGTTATGACCTGATCGAGTTTAACCGATCGAGTTTAACCAACTGAGTCAACAAGAAACCGGCGTTTTCATTTCAGACTTCCAGTTCTAAAAAAAAACCCGATCAATTTGGCGTGGTCTTCGAACTTCTTCGCGGTTATACTGATCATGTCAACTCAGAGTTTTAAAACATTGATTAGTAGTATGTTTAATTAGAACCAACCCCATCTTTTTTTATATAATAAAAGAATTTGATTATTTGAGAATTTTAGTGAAAAGTGAAGGTTGTAAAAAAAAATAATTGAACCAATAAAATGGCTTGATTTTGACATATAAGCAAAATAGAGCGATGTGATTAGTTGAAAAAATCAAAATTGAATTAAGTTTAGTGAAAATTAAAAATTTTGACGGAAGAATTTGATGAAAACACACAAAGATATATGTGTCAAATTTGTAAAAATAAAAACTTAAATAAGAAGGAGGATATTAATAAAATTTTAGTGGTTGAATTTTGAATAAATTAGATAGACTCAAGTGTAAACTTATAATTTTCCATATTTTTTGGTAACCTTATAAAATAAACAAAATATCCTTTTAAATTTTATATCTTATAGACTATATTTTTAAATTACAACATATAAGTTATATTAAAAATCAACAAATCACAAGATTACAAATATTTAAATAAAAACACAAATTATTGTTTATTATATTTTGACACTTAATATAGTCAAGCAATGCAATATACGTAAATTATTATTAACATAGATATAGTTATCAAAATGAATGCAGGACCTTAGATAGCTACGTGAGATGAAAAAAACAAAGGAGATTCTACATGCTAAAACAACATATATGTTTTTAAGGTATTTACGTGTTACTAAACATAATGTCTAGAAAAATGATAGCTAACATTTCATATCAATTAATATTAGTACGTATCACAAAATGAAAAATCATGTAAAACTCGTGGGTCCATGAGGATCGTAACTATTTAAGCATTAAAAATTTAATATTATTTTATAAAATAATATTAAGCATTGAAAAATCATTAATTTATAAATCATGTACGTGTAAATGGTTTGTTGATTGATAATTAAGAGATAACTATTTAGAATAAAAATATCGAAATAAAAAGAGATTGAAATTCGAAAAATAAAAATTGATGTGAATTTTTATTAATTTATACGATTCGCAGTAAAACAAAAACATAGTTAAACATATAAATGTTAGATGTTCTTAAAAACATATATATATATATATATATAGAGATGGGATCATTAGAAAACTTTTCTTTGGTAGAAAACCTAGAAAACAATACAAATCTTCAACTTTTTCCCCCACCAAAACTACAGGGGATCGAAATGTAATTTATCATTTCTTATGGGGTAAATCTCACACTTTTCAAACTTTCACCCATCTATTTTCAGATTCTCCTTTTCTGTTTGCTTTGTTAACGTATTTCTTCCCCCACAACCACCCAACCTCCATATTCACCATCGTTCACCACCATGACACATCATTTTATGCGCATCCAGCGATGGAGATCATCTCCGGAGACATAACCACAATGGATATCATATCCGGCGTCATATTGAGTTAAGGTTTTTCTTTTAGTTTTGCTTGGTTAATCATTAAATTTGTTTTATAGATGAATCGATTTGATTTGATAGTTTTGTGACATGATGTAGTGTATACCTTAGTTATTTAAAACCAATTTGAAGAAAAAAATAGTTGTAAAACTTGTTCACAAAAACTGCACATAAGGTGTTTGTTAAAATGACTAAATGGTATTTTATACATGTGATGCACTAGTTTTGTATAAATCCTACTAATTTTTTAATTTACTAGCTACTTGATCTGACACAAGCATAATCTCACTTAACGAGGTGTTCATTTGGGTGACTTTAGTAGAATAATCTTTTAATTCTTGTCGACTTCAGATTGCATATAAAACATGAATTATCTGGAGAGGTTTGAGTGTTTATATAGTCACGGAGCATTTGACTACAACATTTTTTATATCAGCCTCCATACGCACTTGACTACAACATTTATGGTGTTTGTATAGTCATGGAGCATATTGATCATGCACTTTAATCATACATGAATTTGATGAAACGTTCTTTTGGTCAAAATGAGGTTAAATGCCGGAAGATAATTACATGATCCATAAGGATCTAAAGACATCAAATTTGCTATCGAACAACACGGGTAACTTAATTCTCTCACCCCACAAACGTTGTAAAGTGCAAATGAACTTGACGTGGGCGTGTTAAGTTTGTGTCTGTTCTATATGCGAGTGCACTATGTCCCTGCCCTAGCGAACCTTACAAAATAGAAACAAACTGATTACTAAATATTCTCATTAATAAACTTTGCGCCGAATATGTTAGATGATGTGTTGATTAATAGCCAGAGGACTTAGTGGCATTAGATGTGTTTCTATTACTGCATATGTATCTATGGACCTTTTCTATCCATTTAATCGAATTGATTCTCATTTCTTAGCCATTATGCCAAATGATCATATTTTCGTTTAACAAGTTTGGTCTCTGAAAAAGGTTAGCATGTTTTTGAAACTGGTAAAAAGCTATAAAGGACTGTGATTAAGATCGATGCATCTGCTGACCTCTATATATAATGTGCATTTGTTATTTCATGGCTTTTATTGCGTATTCTCAACTTGTAACTCATGCTCAACAATATTTATTATGTTTATTCTAGTTTTGTGGAGGTTTAACAAAATTGTGCAGGTTATGTTTGATGCAACCAGCGTTAGACTTCATGTTGGTCGCCAAGCTGAAGTAAGATATTATATTGCATATGACTTATGTTGCTTTTTCTTTATTGTTATGTTTTGTGCAATTAGATTTAACGATAACCTGCATATACTTTCTCCGAATGGTTATATACTCTGGGTCGTTTCAGTAGCTAGTTATCGGTTGTTATTGGAACATAAAATGTTTTCAACTAGTTCCGATATATTCAATTGCGTTCAACTGATCTTGTAACAATATTAACAAGATAAACCTGAGTATCAATCCGTATCTCTCCATATGTTACACTTTGTGCAGGTGTTGAACTAGATTGTATGTGAATTTACTTCGGATCACCCTTTATCCACATCCATATCTCTATGTGATTTACTTGGGCATAGTACTGTGCAGGTTACCCTTAGAAAATGGAGTTGGTCTATATTATTATTAGATCCTAAACACAAAATCAAACACCATATTGATCACTTTTTAAGTTTACATAAGGATTTTAAGTCTGTAAAAAATTTGTTTCATTTGAATAGGTGGTTGCAAGGGCTGTTATAGGATGCATAGTGGAATTCGTGATGAACGTAACTGAATAGGGACACAAATCTCTGGTCCACCATATTCCGATAATATCATCGGTCCTTGACTCAATATTATGACGATGTAAAGGGAATAGCAGCTCATCGACCTTATGTGGATAGAATTTGGGATTTTTAGTTGTATGTGTGTTTTGAGCTATACTTTAATTGTTAACTTGCTTAAAGAAACTGGCAACATCTTTAAGCAATTCAATATAACTTGTTTTATTCTTCTCTTTGCTTTTTTGCTTAATTCCTCTGTATTCCCATATAAATAGACTCTAAGCAGAAAAATTTTGCATGTAACAAGTTTTTTCTATCATGCTTTGGGTTTTTGGTTATCTCGTAATTTTTAAATTAAGTACAGATTTTATACGAAAATTGAACCAAAATATTAGTGTGTTAAGGCTACATGCAGCCTGATACTACGAATTCTATACATGTATCTTAAATCAATTCTACGTGCATTCGACATTTATTAGCGTAAACCTTCACAAGGTCTTATATAGATCTTGCCCCGAAATACTATAATACAAACAGATGTCGTATAATACATCAAACGTATGCTCAAAAAACGTACATCAATCTAACGATATACAAAAAGTTTCACTAGCCAAGATGAATGTATTTTGCTAACAGAACCAACAAACATCAAAAGAAATCAATAATCACAGACAGGCAGCTTGATGTAAGTTGCCAAATATTCTTGCGACCCCTTTGCAATATATGTGTAACAAATTGTCGCGTCGCTTATAAACTGGAACCGAGAAGAACCAATGCTTGAAGATCCACTTTCATTATCTGTTGATTCTGAACTAGAAGAAGCTTGAAGTAATCCGGTAACTCGTAGCCTCCTTGCAGCCTCCTTGCTACTTACAACATGAAAAAAAACCTAGAACAATACTCTGCAAGAGGCAAAGTCATCATCTTCGTCGTTACCAGCTGACTCTCAAGTCAATGTATAGGAAACAGTGGTACCGGCAACAACTTATAGAAGACCTTGCATAATTGCCGCCAAGTGAGCACTAGTACCACTAATCAACCAAAATTGGCCCTTGCACATCATTCTTCTAACTCGACTCTAGACCATTTTACTTTTAGGAGCTGCTACTAAGTTACTAGTACCACCAATCAGCCATGTATACTCGTCTGCTAAAGAGACATTCCATAAAATTCTTTTACGTCCTGTAAAGCATCAAATACATAAACTTGGGTGGTGATCTGTAGTTCTTGGTAGATCAAACCTGTATAACACGATTCTTCTAAAGAGGCATCCAACACAATCCTTCGGTCTTACAAGCCAAGGCTTCAAAGTCACCTCCAGTCAGATCATTAGGAGTATCTCATAGATACACCTGCATAGCAAGCAAGAGCAAACATCATGTTAGAAAACATTCATGGTCTTGTAAACATATGCCTTGATACGATAGCTCTGACCCACTAATATACATATGGTTGTGGTTAGAAAACTGATGCCCAAATAGTCTTAAACTGATGCCATAATAGAGTCTGAAACCGATGCCCAAATACAGTCTTTGAACATATGCCTTAAAAAACAGGCAAACTGATTTTGTAATACAATAAATATACACCTAAAACAAAGAAACAGGCAGATGCCTTAACTTTTCTCATTTTATTCTCCAATCTCACACAATTATGCCCTAATTTCATCGGAACGATGCATGGTGTTTTGTTTAACGTTTAGAAACTTTCACCTGAAATTATTGCAACACCACTCTCGCTGAATTCAAATTTCACGTACATCCCTCCCGTCATATTTAGCATCACCTTCATGCTAAAAATAAGTTCCCTTGCCAATTGTCCCACCCGTTTAATGATTCTGTAGACTTGAAATTTTCTGGTAAAAGATTGTGTGTAGCTCGCACACTGCCATATTCTGAAGATTAAGCAAATAGATGCCGTAATTTTAACAAACAAATGCCTTAATTTTATATTAGATTTTCATATCTCATTTGAAATAATGTTTGTGGCTGTAAAAGACATGTCATCCAGCAATAATGATCTTTAGACAAAAATCTCAGAGTGAGCTAGTCTACCACACGAGTGATTTCACGTATTTTTTGCAGAAAACATTACAGAAAGAAACTCATACCTGAAGATGAGTATTTCCCATGTTATCAGTTTATTCGGCAAGAGGGACATTTATAAAACAACAGAGTCAAAGCAAGAATAAACAACTCATTATAAGTATTATCGCTTAATGGGTCAAATGGGCTAAATTAGAAATTTCAGATAAAAACTGCACAAAATACTTCATTGATGTACTAACAGTACTCAATTGATTCCCTATTAATACACATTGATGCCGTAACACTACTCATGTATGCCCTAATATGATAACCTGTTGTAAGTATCCTTTACGTAGAGCATATATATGTTGCTTCAAGGTGTTATTTCAACTATGACATTCTAGTCCATGTAACACTCTCTTAGATGGTTAGATGCCTACTTTTAGCAGATAACTAGTTTCAGTGCTTAGGTTAGTTTATTTTAGTGGGATAAGCACTTAGAAAAAACCAGGTTTTAAAGTAGATAAATAGTTTCACGTAATATCCAAACATGACAAAAAATACATTTTTATATGTTGAGAAATATATATTACTGAGCTTATACAAGGTTTATATATGAGTGGAGCATGTACCATTGGGGTTACTTTTGGATAAGTTCTGAACATTGTGACGGTCTAACCAGAATATCACCCCCACTATGATCATAACATCAAGGCCACGTGCACATGTGGCACGGTTACATGATACATACACAATCCCTGGTGCCTTCAACTTTAGCAAGTATTTAAACAATTTAGTATGCATGTCTGGTCTTTTGGGATCTGCAGATAGATATACGAAAACATTAGTAATAAGTTAGAATACAATGATAGGTAGCTATTGTTTTCCAATCACTTGCCAGCAAATCTGACTTTAGTAGCCTACAATTATCCGACATTATCAGACATGTGTATGTGCCTAGATACAGATATATGTGAATCTATGAATAAATATGGAGAGTGTTTCCGGTCAGCCTAACCTAATCCTTCTTGTTTTGATTCGTCCTAACATTACCAATCACCTTTTTCTTAGAATAGCAACAATCACATAACCTTTCGAAAACTCACTGCTTTTAAGCCCTTATCTACTTGTAATGCATACAACATGCTAGATTGTTCCATTTGAAAGATTTAGATTATCGTTATAATAAATTTCTTCTGTAATCATATATAACACTCTAAATATCATATATATAATCATAGATGGACAAGAAAGTGTTAAGATGGTCGGCCCCACCCAATCAAACTGTTTTAACCCGTTCCAAAAAAGATTTATTTAGAACAATCTAGCCAGATCTATTTCACCACTACATGAACAAGCATATTCATGGCATCAAGGATCCATTCTTGAGATGACAAGGTGTGGTTTCAGAAATTCCGTCCCAAAGCTATCACTGATTCTATGCAGTTCCCTTAGATAAATGTGGCATTATTAAGATCATTAAACTTCCTCAAACAGATGCACAAAGTATCAAAACGGATGCACTAAAAAAACTTAAACTGATGCATTAGAGTACCTCACACGGATGCAATTAAAAACCTACTGAGTGCACATGTTTTTTTGTTGTTATATTTCTTAGCAAACTCAGATATTTCGAATAAAGATTCACATGACATAGCAGCTCCATCATCAGAAACATAGCATGAAACTTTCCCAGATTAGAAGTAATGACATCATTTTTGATATAACATATAAAATAAAATAAACCTTCCTTTTGCACTTAACAGAAAACCACAAATTATAAGTAGAGATGTCAAAAATTTACTTGCTCTTGCGAGATGCCCAAATAGAACATCCACTAGAACTATTAAGCTTTGGTTAATACATCAAGTTAGCATCATATCTTTGGATTTAAGTCAAACAAGGGATATATTAGACTCCATCCTTTTTTTTCTGATCCTTCGATAAAAAGAAATAACCTGTAGAACAAAGTCGTAATTTAGATAATGCTTTTCTAATGAGTCATTATGATAGCCTCGACAAAATTGTAACGATGTGATGTAAATGGCCAATATGTAAGGGTGAGACCCTTTTGAGATAGCTTATTGTATCATATATTAATATCTCATGTGCAATACCTCAATTGTCTATAATAATTTACACATAAACACACTGGTACTACTTAATAGCCACTATATGAACCTGAGTCGGAACAAATTAAACTGATAATTTAGTACCTGATACCTTCAAACATTTTTTAATTGATGCCCTCAAACTGTTATGAACTGATACCCTAAAATAGTTTTAAACTGATGCCTAATACATTATTCAAGCACATACCCTGTTTTTTTCATTTCATTCTACAATCTCAATCAATTTTGCCCTATTTTTTCAATTGTTGCACTAACCTCAGATTCATGATGCCCTACTATTGATACTGATCAAAGGAATCGCCGCTCCACCCTTGGATCTTATCACTCTCCATAACCACAAACACAACCAAACACACCACCATCTCCATAACTTTAAACCCTAACCACTCCACCATCAGATTCTTCGTAGCTCTCCTCCTTCACCCACCACCACCCTACCCCGCCTTCGCCACTCCGGTCACCGCCTCGTCTCTTGTCGTCCGGTTATACGCCGCCGTAACCGTCATATGTAACTGTTGTGATGGTAGTGGGTGCGGGGGTTATGATTGTTGTTGTATTGTAATATTGAAGGGATGTAGATCGGAGTGCGCGTGTGTGTGTGTTTCGGTGCTTTGGATGAGATCCGATTGTTGATAAGATTATGATTGTAATATTGGCAAGTATAATCCTTCCGCTTTTTAACAATATTTTATTTCTGCCCTAAACTATGACATATTTACGAAATCTACCTTCTAACTTTGTTTTCTAGGTTTTCTACGAAAAAGAGGTTTTCTCTAGAACCCATCCCTATATATATATATATAGAGAGTTATATATATAAATCGTAATAACGAAATTATTACTTATTTTATTCTTTATATTCAAATCTCGTGCGTGCACAGGATTAAAATTAGTTAGCATTTACGTAGCTTAGTCTCCAACTTAAGCAAAGCTTGTACATATTCATTGTAATATTCTTTTTCTCATGTCAATTCTATATCATGCAAATTGCAAAGCGCATTTAAATGCATAAAACCATTCTAACAACCTGTTTTTTAATTGGCTAAGTTGACCACCCATCATGGGTCATCACGGTTTAACCGCAGGTTCAAGGGATGCTTCGAGCAAAACCGGCTTTCAGTCAACCAACTAGTTTACGTTTTAATAGACCGGATCAATAGCGTAACTCCAAAAAAGATAAAAAAAAAATCAAAACTTGAAGCTTTTAGTTGCAAACTCGACATAAATACTTTTAAAGAGTGTTTAATTTTGTCTTGAACTCACTTTGTAAGTGATAACTGTCATAGTGAGACATCAGTTTTATTAGTTTACAACGACAATTTGAGCAGTTAGAGACAAATAAGCTTTTGTTTATTTTCAAGATAACTTTTGCTGCTTTTTTTTGGAAGATAAATTTCATTCACACAAAAAACGCCACAGACGGTCCTCAAAGCAAGGACCTCCAGGACAGCGAGATTACATCAATCCTAAAGGATATTTACACCAAGTGTTCCAATCAATAGCTTTAAATCTAGATCTATGCCGAACCCAAAAAAATGACAGCATCTTGATGTTCTCCATTACTTCAGCTGCTCTCCGAGACTTATTGTTGAAAACTCTGTAATTCCGTTCATTCCATATAGTCCACAAAGCCGTATAAATCACACCTCTAAGAATAACAGCCTCTTTGTTAGACTTTGCCTGAGTGTCCGCCAACATCAACAGGTCCCTAGTCTCAAACGCGTATATCGGACTTAGCCTATACCAAGCTCCCACTCTAGACCATATTTCACACGAAAACATGCATCCTGTGAACAAATGAATCGAGGTTTCCAAATCAGCATCACACAAAGGACACCCTTTGTTGTCAATCTGAACCCCGCGTCTAACCAATTCCATCCTTGTGGGTAACCTGTTCATCTCCGCTCTCCACACCATAACCCCGCACTTAAGAGGAGTCCATCCATCCCATTTCATCCTCGAAGCATTAACTGTCAAATGACTCTCACCAAGCAGCTTCTTAGCTTTATGAACTTTGTAAACACCATCTTTGTCACCTTCCCACTTCCAACGATCTTCACCAATCTCCCATTTATGATCATATATGGCCGATAACAGCGCGAAAAGCTCGTTAACTTCCTCGATAGTAGCGGGGTTCCGGCGCCATTCCCAAGATAAAGTTTTAACACCAACCATAACCTGAACACGACTAGCCACCGTAACCCACTTATTTTTTTCTAAACTGAATAACTTTGGATATTGTTTACGTAATAGACCATTTCCAATCCAATTATCACCCCAAAAGTTTATCGAAGACCCATTCCCAACCATACCGACAAAATAACTATAAGGATCACGACCGTTATGAAGCCTTGACTCGCCTACTTTCACTATTTGTTTCTAGCATCCACTGGCCTTGGGATTACACGGTAACATAGTCCATGCTTTATACGAACCGTGACACCTCTCAATCACCTTTCTCCACATGCTAGAACCGACATTTTTAAACCTCCAAGTCCACTTGAGAAGAAGGGCGTCATTAATAACTTTCAGCCTACTCACGCCTAAACCACCATCAGCTTTAGGCTTGGTAACCACATCCCATGAAACCCAAGCAATTTTCCTATCAAGCGAGGCTCCTGCACATAAAAATCGTCTCATAATTGCTTCAATATTCTCAATCACAGTAAACAGAGCCTTATATAGAGAGAGGTAATAAATCGGTAAGTTCTCCAACACCGATTTAATAAGAATTAACCGCCATCCTATCGATAAAGTTCTCGCCTTCCACGACCCAAGTCTAGCCTTAATAACATCAATCACATAACTCCAATTTTTAATCCTATTCATATTATCTCCCACTTTAATCCCTAAATAATCAAAAGGAAAAGTGCCTCTTTTACATCCCAAAACTTCCATCATGTTGTCGAATTCAATATCTGTAGCCCCAACTCCGAACAAATTAGACTTATGAAGATTAATACGAAGCCCCGAACATAAATAGAAGACCCGAAGAATCCTAGCCGTTTTCTCCAAATTTTCGAGAGACCATTCACCCAAAATGAGCGCATCGTCAGCGTAGAACAGATGAGTAATATCGGCTTCATTATCAGTAAAATTAATCCCCGTAAATTCACCAGTCTCTTTTGCCTTATTCAGGATCAAGGACAAAGCTTCCATAACAATCAAAAATAAGAAAGGCGAAAGTGGGTCACCTTGACGGAGACCCTTCTCACAATTAAATTCGAAAGTTGGTGAGCCGTTAACCAAAACCTCCGAACGGGCAGACCTGAGAATGCCTCGAATCCATCTACACCACCTCGGAGGGAATCCCATTTGAGCCATAATAGATAACAAAAAATTTCAGTTCACGTTGTCATATGCCTTCTCAAAATCAATTTTAAGCAAAAACGCCTTCCTTTTTCTCTTTTTTAACCATTCCAATAACTCATTAACAATAAGTGGGCCATCAAGAATGAAGCGGCCTTTCAAAAACGCAGATTGATGCTCAGAAATAACGCTACCCAAAATTTTATTGAGTCTGTTTGCAAGGGTTTTGGAAATAACTTTACTTATCATTCCAACCAAAGTTATAGGTCTATAATCTTTTAATCCAGATGGCGTAATGACCTTCGGGATCAAAGTAATAAACGACGCCCCACACCCAGCAGATACCGTACCAGACTCGTAAAATTCAGCCAATATTCGACAGAAGTCTTCCTCCAACAAACTCCAAAAACGTTTCACAAAGCTGAAGTTAAAACCATCCGGACCCGGCGCCTTATTAGATCCGCAATCGAAAACTGCTTCTTTGATTTCCTGTCTGGAAAATGTCGAAGCTAAAAAAATGCCATCCTCGTTACTGATGGTTTTCATACCGTGACACTCCATCCTTGGTCTATGCACACACTGTTCTTTGAAATGGCTCTTAAAGAACCGCAATACCTCCTTCTTAACCAAAGAAGGCTTAGACACCCATTCCCAGTTAACTTCAATACCTGGGATCGAATTCCTAGCTTTTCTACCATTAACCACACTGTGAAAAAAGGTAGTATTCTCATCCCCAAACGAAGCCCATTTCACCCGGGACTTTTGTTTGATATCACGCTGTCTATGGATCTCAATCTCTTCAAGATTCTTTTTACATTCTGCCCATACCCAAAGCTCCGGTTCATCAAGGTCATTCTGTTCCATCAAAGCTTCCATCTCATCTTTCTCGGCTCTTAATCTCGCCTCATCTTCTACCTCTTTTTGTTTGGTCTTTTTAAACCACACCTTCAATCTGTTTCTAAGATTTCTCAGCTTCACAGTTAACGACAAGTCAGCAGGTTCCTGCACGTAATTATCCCTTAGCGCCATCTCTACTAAGTCTTTACACCCGGGTCTATCCAACCAAGAATCAAACCACCGGAATGGGTTGGGACCGAAGTTCGAATCCACCATAGACAAAACCAAAGGAGCATGATCAGAAAGATTTCTTTGCAAAGCTCTTACACAAGCAGTGGGCCATTCGTTGAAAACGTTAGAGCATACGAACACCCTGTCAATTCTACTCATTTTACACACACCGCCCCTATTGACTAGGTAAGTGTATTTCAACCCTTTGAGGTTGTATTCCCATAGACCGGCTTCGTCGATAAAATAATTGAAGTCCCTAGCACAGGTCGGATCAAAAACTGAATTCTTCCTTTCTTCCAGACTTCTCACCGCGTTAAAATCCCCAAAAACTATCCACCACCCTTGCCATAGTTTCATATACTGATCAATTCTCGACCATACCCTTCTTTTATCAACATTTTGTTGGGGGGCATAAACGTTGATAATATTTAGACGCACCACCCTCTCTGTCATTAAACCCGAAACTGCCAGAAAATTCTCATCTTTAACCACCTTATCCCTTGTCAATACCCCCGAGTGCCCGAATGCATTAACATAATCAAAATCGAAACCCAACCCTCCCCAAAACTTAGCCAACAAACCCTCTTGAATATCATTACTGTACATTGTTTCTTGCAAACCCACAAACGCAATTCCAAACTTATCTCTCAACCCTTTAATCCACCTATCCTTCCCATCCACCCCAATCCCACGGATATTGACTGGAAGACAATTCATGACTTACCAATTTGTACTCCTTCATTAACAATAGCCTCTTGAATCAATGAATCATACCTGTCAAGTGGAACCCCCAACATTTCCCCCAACTTCTTAGTTGCTTCAATCTCAATCGCAGGATGAAAATCATCCCCACCGTTATTGCCTTCTTATGAGTGGTAAACAGGAACCTCACTCTCTATATTCTCAGATGGGTTGACCTTATTAATAGTAGGTGATACCGGGATATCATTAAGATCTAAATCCACCTGAGACGTGTCATTTGATATCACCTCATCCTCCATCGCGTTGGATTGACTCTCGTCATTTAAGCCCAAAAGTTTATTAAGCCCAAATGGATCTGATTTTTTTGGCCTTTTAGTCACTTTTAAGCTTTCCTGACTACTTGAATAAGTATTACTGGGCCGGCCCAAATCACCCCCCTTTTTAAACTTTTTGCGTTTATTGACCTTACTCCCGCCCATACTACCCTTATTACCTTCCTTAAAAAACTGGTCAAAGGGAAAGTTAATAGCTGGGACAAGACCGTCATTCCCGTCATTAATTATGATAACTTCCTCATTGAAATTCCTTAATTGTTCGGCATTGAATGGGCGATCGTGATTGGCGGAATCAGCATCAATGTCATTATTGTCATTAATAATTTCCATATCTAGAACATCATCGGACACGTCATCGATATCTTTCTTCTCCGACGACTCCATCTGCTCCTCATCGTCCTCCACGACATTGTTACTATCCATTGGGTCTGCCTTACCTTCACTGAATTCAGGTTGCTACTCACCTAATTCTTCTAGGACCCACACCCAAAACTTTCTATCCTTCCATTGCAATGTAACTTCTTCGGATACCCTTTTCCCATCACCCAGCAAAACCCCCACATAATCATAGGATAAATCCAAGTCAGAGCTTGATCTGTTAGCTTTATGGACCACTCTCCCGAACAAACCTCCAACCAAATCAATAACTTCATTAGTTAGAAGATGGAGAGGGATTCCTTTAACTTTAAGCCATGCCAAGCGCTCTACACCACATGGCTGCCCTTCCCATATACTGATGCTCGAAAATCTTCCCACAATTGATCTTGCGGCTTCCTGAACTGTGAACGCCATATCCGCATCCTCGAACGTGACCAGGACATCTAGACCTCCCAAATACTGGACCTTACCAATATTGGGACAAATCTTATTCATAATCACTTTAATGTTTTTCAACGCATCCAGATCAATCATTCTTGCAACCAAGGCCCTTTCATGAAGCTCCTTGAAAGCACTGACCCCGCTATCTATAACGACTTTCTTACCAACTAGCATCTCTTTAAACGACCTTTCACCCTTCATGACATTTGAAGCTTTAGGAAAAACCAGTGCCTGCCATTCCTTGCGCTCAACACCTTCTTGATATATTTTATTATAGTTGTTGGGTTGTGTCTTCTTGTTGTATATCTCTCCGTCCTCTAGAAAAAACCTGGCCTCATTGAACCATAGCCGATATTCTCCCATGCGAATTCTGCGCAGCTTTGATAGTAACTCCTCTTTGTCTTTCACATCTATCATTGATACAAAACCGAACCTGTTCCCAGTTTTGTCCCTCTTCCTTGCAATATATAAGCTATAAATGTTTCCAAACTGGCGCACATGTTCGGCCACATCAGCCCCACTACACTTCTCGGGTAAATTGGTAACAAAAAGTTTTGTGATTCGACGTTGTATGTTTTTTGGAATTATTTTCCGGCGACGCTCCATTGTTTTCTTATGTGTCGTTTTGTTAGAGGATCTAGGGGGAGTTACAGTAGTTAAAAAGCCACCGTTTTGTGTGGTTTACGTGTCACACTCTAACTTTTGCTACTTGAAAACACTCGTACATTACTCCCCCTTATGCATTTAGGAGAATGAGAAAATATATCCACCGTTGAAAATAGGTATGAGGTTTTTAAGGAAACCCTTTTATAACCGTAGATCTCTTTGTATGTCATACCCTCTTGTCTTCTTCACGTGTTTTTTTTCTCTCTCTCTCTCTCTCTCTCTCTCTCTCTCTCTCTCTCTCTCTCTCTCTCTCTCTCTCTCTCTCTCTCTCTCTCTCTCTCTCTCTCTCTCTCTCTCTCTCTCTCTCTCTCTCTCTCTCTCTGCCACACACTAAACCAATCCGATCTCATCTGATCTCATGTTATCTCTCTTTCTCAGATCTGGATTCAAGTTAAAAAAGGAAGAGATTCATGTAAGATTTTTTTTTAATATTTCTTTTCATTCGAGTTTCAATTGATATTAGATGAACACGAAATTTAGGGGTCTTTTTTGTTATGAGAATGATTTTTTTCCAATAATTGTGGTATGTAGAATAACTGTTTAAGGAAATAAGCTAGAAAACCTGAAATACATGAATTAATAGCTAGAAAAACCTGTACAATTATCTGATTATTATATCTCATAAAGCATATAAATATCTGATTATTATATGTGATTGTAACATGTAAGACTTTCTTTTGGCATCAGTTTTCCTGTACAATCACGTCTCTTCTGGTCCTCTTAACTTTACCATTCAAATTATCTGATTATTATATGTTTCAGGTGTTTTGACTGGACCGTATGATTTGGTTGCTGTGCTCACCCATAAAGGAAGAAGTGTATATTCAGGTCATTATGTTGCTTGGATCAAGCAAGAAAATGGTGAGCCCATGCTGGCGATGTCGGGCTGTAGGCAGGGGATGTCGGCTGTAACTAATGTGGGTGAATAACTTAGTGAAGTTGTGCTGTAACTAGGTGATGTGGGTGAGTAACTAGGTGAGATGTGTGAGTAGGTGGGTGAGATGTGTGAGTAGGTGGGTGAGGTAGGGAAATACGTAGGAATGGTCGGGCTATACCCTGGTGAGCTCGGACTGTAAGTCAGTGATGTTAAACTATAACCCGGTGAGGTTGGGCTACAACCAGGTGACGTCGGGCTATAGCCGGGTGAGGTCAGGCTATATCCAGGAGATGATGGGCTGTAATCAGGAGAAGATGGACTGTACCCAGGTGATGATGTTGGAGAAAAGCCCATACGCCCCTCACCTCTGATATGAAAAAACAAAAAGTATTAGCAGCTCTTGTCTTACTGCCGTTGAGAGTGTGCAACAACCCCATTTATAGATATAATTTGTTCTTTGTATTTAATCTCAAATATTTAAGGATTATACCTAATTTGTTAATTGTTTGATTTCTTTTATTTGTGCCTGTAGGAATTTGGAGGGGCTGTTGTGATTAGGACTAATGGGAATCTACTAGTCGCATGTTTCATGTAAGTTGTTCATAAGGTTTATATATTCACATGGTTTTAGTAATTTCAATTTTATAAGTGGGTGTAAAAGATAGATTGGTCACTGCAACTGTTTTTTTGGACTATGTAGGTAGTTTTACATAGATGCCACTTGCATATCATATGTAATGGAGCAGATCATGAATAAAGTTGAAAAAGTGACGAGAATTGCTGTTTCAATTCTTAAAACTGGAAAAGGCGCTCTCGATATGAATGCTTATGGAGCACCAATCTTCCAATAAGGTTTGTTTTTACTATGTCACTCTGTCAATTGTTATATGGGTTTTGTTAACTTTAGAAGCTTGATGGCTGAGTTATGATCAAATTTGTATCTTTTCGCATGTGTAGTGTGGAGATGAATTATAGAGAGGAATTGCTTAGGCTGCCACTTTCGCCTGGCGGGCAGATGAGTAAAATAGTATCGGGTGGTTGGGTTGACCCAAATGTAGAATGGTAAATAAGTTAAACTTGGTGTTTGGTAAGGACGTGATTAACGAGGCCGTGTTTACGAAAATAATGGCTAATGAGAACCTTGCTAAGATAGCTTTAACTAATTCAAAAAGTATGAAAAGGCGTAATCATTTATAGCTTGAATTTATCGTATAAGTGGTACATCAGGGAGTGTATAAGAGGCGTTAGTGTTTGTTAACAGTAGAGGATGTTAAAAGTGATTGATGTTTTAATCGTTAGTGAAACTGAGTTTTTCGTATATGTGTTTTACTACCATATACTAGACATAGGAAAGTGATGCTTTTACGGTACATTTATGTGTCTTTTTTTTATCTATAGGATAGAGGCTAATACATATTTACCATTTTTTTTGCTTCAAGAAGTTGCGTTTGTTGCTGCATCTTGAATATTTGCGTGAATGTGTGTGCCTTAATGAATTTAGTTGTTGTTTCAGGGCTTCAAAAACCATACATGCCGTTTTGTATTACCCCTATAACACACTTCATTATATGCTCATCTGATGTTGTATGATTGGTTTAACAAGATATGTAATGTACACTTATCTTTTAATAATATATGTGTTTCAGGTAGATCAGTGACCTGCTTTCTCAACCCACTGACCTAGATTCGAGTGTTGATGGATTCTAATATTTGGTTATTATGTGTAGAAGGAAGCTACAAATGAAGCCGAACCGATGAGCATAGACAACAAGGCCTAGATCGTGTTGTAATACATAATTATGGTCTGGTGTTCTTATCGACTCGGGTCTGGTTATAGAATGTTGAGCCTGGGAAAAAGTACACGTTAGTGTGTCAACAATGTTTGTTTCTTCGGTCTGTTTTATTTACATGTATTGACAAACTATAATTAAGATGAGCTAATGTCTACTTTCGTTTTCTGCTTCTTTTGGTTAACATGTATACAAACGTCCCGTTGCGGAGCGCGGGCACCAATCCTCGTATAATTAGAAATGAAAAATGATTTATCCTTCTACTTTATATTAAAAAAGTTAAAAGATAAAATATTGCCTATAATAGTCTAAAGTTGCATGATATTTTATTCCAAGATAATTTTTGCTAAAAATCAAAAGGTTCAAGGATATAATATGACGTATAATAGTGTTAAGATGCATGATTTTTTATTTCCAAGATAACTTTTGCTACTTGAAAACATTAAAAAGTCAAAAAGTTAAGGATAAAATATGCATAATAGTGTAAAGTTGCATGATTTTTTCTAAAAATGACCTTATATTGTAAGAGTCCATGCCACTTAAAGAATATTAAAAACCAGCCCATCGTATTAGAGATTAATGTCACCTTGTTTTACTTGCAAGTGAAATAACAAGTTAAAAGGACTAAATTTAAGATTAAATTTCATAAAAAAGTACGTATAAATTATTTCTTTCAAAATGTTTAAAAATTGTAAAAAATGGGTAAAGGGATTAAAGTTATAAATTTGACGAAAATATTTATTAATAGTGATATTTTACTAGTAATAAAAATAATGAAATATCATCAGTGATAACACAATGAAATATCACTAGTGATATTTAATAAACATAGTTACAGTGTAATATCACAGTGATATTCATTGTTTTATCACCAGTGATATTTCATTGTTTTATCACTAGTATACAAATAGGTTCAGAAAATTTACAACTATATTTCCCCCGTCCGATTTTTGAAACTTTTAGACATTTTGGAAAAATGGTCCCTCCGTGTTTTTTAAATCTTAGGTTAATATCTACCATTAGATCAAATCAAAATTGCTATTGAGCTTATCTTATGAGAAAACAAAAATGCAAATGAACTTTCTCGTTTAATATAAGTAATTCTTACTAATCTTAATTAGTATTTCACACGTACGTTTCAAACCCGGTCTCTATTTATGGACCAAAAGCCTGAAACCCCATAACTTCCTCTAATCACACGGTTCAAGCCTTTTATACTCTCCACCCGCATAGACTTTAGCATCCGTGATGATGGCACCGTTGACAGAAGATTGAGCGACTTTGTTGACTCCAAGTCTCATCCTAATGCAACACCTAAGCTAGGGATGGGCGTTTGGACCCGAATCCAGAAACCGAACCGGAACCGTACCGGAACCGTACCGATTTCCGGTACCCGAATCCCGTTCGGTACGGTACCGGTACCACGAAATAAGGTGAAAAAAATTCGGTACCACTAATTCGGTACGGGACCGGTACCAAATCGGGAAATTCCCGAAAAAAAGGGAAAACCCTGATTTCCCGGTACCGGTACCGATATCCGAATCCCGTTCTGTACGGTACCGGTACCATTAATTTATGCTCGGGAAAAATTCGGTACCACTAATTCGGTACCGGTACGGTGCTCATCCCTAACCTAAGCAATCTTGGAAGAATATCTCTACTAGATTAGTTGTTATGCTTATGTTGTTTTAGTTTCCCTTATTTTGCTTTTGTATTCGTATTTTCAATATGAATCTCTTGTAGTATGTGCTTTCATATTTCTTTGAATGTGATTGTTATGTGTGTTATTGCTTGTTTTGTTAACGCTTTATCACACATATTGTTGAGAGTTGATTGCAGTTAAAACTTACAATTGGTATGGTTGACTTCATTAATTCTAAGTTTTTAACCTTTTGACATTATATCTTCAAAATGTTGGATGTTTCTTCTCTACCTTTATTCCAACAATTTTGAATTAAGCTTGTCAAAATACTCTCCTTGGACATACTTAGCAAATACTTACTTTTAGTTTGAGATTTCTTTTCTTCCTCCCACTCAAGTTACTTAATAAGTAGTGACTAATGCATATACATTGGTGTTTCTTTTCTTTCTACTAACCTTTGTATGTAGCTTGTCACCATAGCTCGATCACTTGGTGCCCCAAGCAAGGGGGAGTAAGCGCCAAGGGGGAGCTACTAGCAAAATAGACTATTTTCTTCTTCAAAGACTTGTGCTAACCTTTTTGCTTCGAAAAAGAGAGAGAAATGATAGTGATAAACTCGTTAATAATTTGAAAACTTTTGTTTTTATATAAATGAGTTAATGGTTTTTCGTAATCAAAAAGGGGGAGATTTTTAATTCAACCAATGCCTAAAAACATTATTTGTAATAACTAATCTTTCTTAATTTGATCACGACAAAGTGTAAAAACATTTATCGTCAAAGGAAACCGAAGGAAGAATTATTTAACAAACACTATCATCAAGGTAATAATAATTTAAGTCTTACACAAACATATCTTATACATGTTTAGTGATCATAGAAAGTGATTAACCTCAAAACTCACATTTATACAAATGTGACAAAATATTTAATAAACTTTATTTTTAAGAAAATGTTTATTAAAACAGAAAATGAAAATTTAAATTTTGGCATATTCTAAATGGCTAGGAATATACCCTTGAGGTATAAACTTCCCCAGATGAAATTTGCCCACTGCAGGATAAAAAGGAGCGGACTATAGTGCCGCGGTTCCAAATAGGCATGTGCGATTCCTTAGTGATATGGAACCGCGGGCCTATTTATCGAACCGCGCCCAGAGAGCCGTTATTCCTTGTCCCATATAAATAGTTGATCATATTTTCATTTTCTAATTAACCTTTTTTAGACAATTTTCTCAGCTTCTTATCTTTTTTCTATGTTTCCAATAATTAGTAAATGATCACTTAATTTGTTAAGTATGTTTACTTATGATTATCCAATTGATCCTCTTCTTTACTTGTCCAAAGAGAAGATCACTCTATGATTATCCTATTGATCATCCTCTTTACTTGTCCAAAGAGAAGATCACTCACACATTTGTGATGTGATTAAAGATGAAGCCTTGATAAAGATCATCTTTTCTTAGATCTAGTCATGTTTATCATTTTGTATGCTTGAGTCTTATGTAGATCCAAGGTATTTGTGAATGCTTGGATTAGTCTTGTGTAGATCCAAGGTATTTGTGAATACTTGGATTAGTCTTGTGTAAATCCCATGTATATGTGTATACTTGGATTTGTCTTGTGTAGATCCAAGTTATATGTGTATACTTGGATATGTCTTGTGTTGTATAAGTCTTGTGTGTTAGTTATCAAAGTGATGTGTGTATGTGTCTTGTAAGTTCTCACTCAACTTGAAAGTGAAGAGTTGTGAAGATTGGTTCTAGCTTTGGATTAGAGCTCGACATATAGCTTTGTGTCGGAAAATTGTAAAGTAGGCGACGTGTGTAGATTGGTCCTAGCTAAGATTAGGTCTCGACATTTAGCTTAGCGTCGGAAAATAATGTAAGCGACGTTGTAAGGTTTTCTCCGCCAAGAAGGGAGCTTGTGGATATAGTGAAAATCTCGAGTAAGCTATACTCGAGGAGTGGAGTTGGAACGAGGAGAGAGATTCGTTGCCGAACCACTATAAATCTTGGTATCTTGTCTTAGGTTTCTTCTTTCTGTACTCTTTACTTATCCTTACTTTATTACATTGCATTCCATTATCACTAGATGTAGCAAATGCAAGAGAAATGAACCTAACAACTATGAAACTAGTTTTCAAGTAAAAGTTAATTTTTGGGACAAACCTAACTGAAAGGATTTTTAATTAGGACCTTAACAAGAGAAACTATTCAACCCCCCCCCCCCCCCCCCCGCCCCTTCTCTAGTTTCTATAAACCAGTTCTTTGAAAACGGTCTCTTGTCATTGTTTGGTTGCCTTACATATTGTCCTCTTCTTTTAAAGAACTTCTTGAAATATCTAACGACCATAACATACTCTTCATCTTCACTACCAGAAGTTGGACATTCATTATCGCTATTCTCTTTCTTGGCTTCCAATGCTAGAGATTTTCTTTAACTCTTGTTCTTGACAATCTCCGACTCTTTAAAGATTATCCTTTCGTGAACATTCAAGTTTCCAACAAGTTCATCGAGTGATAATGTAGTGAGGTCCTTTGATTCTTCAATCGTCGTGACTTTAGCTCTCCACTTAGGATGCAAGGCTATAATAAGTTTCTTAACATTGTTCTTTCTAGAAAAACTTCATCAAGTGCTTTTAGACTAGTAATTATAACATTAAATCTAGCAATGCACTATCACTAGTTTCATCTTCAAAGATGAAAAATTTGTTAATACAATGATGCCTAAAAATGTTACGTGCATTTTTCGGTCTCGTTTGGTTTTGATTACGACAATATATGAAAACAAACATTTACAAAAACAACGAAAATCAATTCTTGAGTTCAAGTATTTTTCATTTCATCCATTATCACTTAAGGTATGAATAAACAAGTTATCAACCTAACTAAGTGATCACGGAGTTAGTTTTTCTTAAAACTCACTTTTATTTTTAAGTGACAAAAGTTTCTATTAAACTTTATTTTAAGAAAATGTTTTATTAAATTAGAATTTTGAAAATTTGAAAATGGCATATTCCATATGTTTTAGGAATATCCTTTGAGGATAAAAATCTCACCAGATGTGATAACCCACTAAAAGACAAAAAGGAGCGGAGTCTAGTTTGTGTGGTTCTTTAAATGCCTATGCGGTTCGTTATTGATGTCGAACCGCGGGACAATTAATGAACCGCATGCAGATAGATTCGTTAGAGCTTTGCCTTATAAACAGTGGACCATTTCCAGATTTTCTCTTCACCTCTTTTGCACACAAATTTCTAGATTTACTCCACCTTCTTAAATACTCAAATCCTTGGTTATTTGGTTGATTACTACTTATTTAGAAGTGAATCTTTCTCCTCCCATCTCATCCTCTTAAATGCAAAGAGAAGAACACTTTCATCCCTGAAGTGTTGTGTCTACCTCAAGATCCATTGAAGATTACACTTTTATTTCATTCTTGTGTTATTGTGAAGATCCACATTATTGTGTAAATTTGGAACTTGTGTATGTATTGCGGTTAATACTTAGTCCTTAAAGTATATTGGTGTAGATTGGTCCTAGCTAAGATTAGGGCTCGACTTTTAGCTTAGATTCAGAAATTGGTTAAGCGACGTGTACGGTTTCTCCACCTTAAGGAGCTTGTTGATTAGTGAACTCTCGAGTAAGGAGTACTCGAGGAGTGGAGTAGGAACGAGGAGTGAGCTTCGTTGCCGAACCACTATAAATCTTTGGTGTTTGGTTTGATCTTTCTTTCCTTATTTCTTTACATTCATTATTCTTTCCTTGCATATACTTGTGTTTATTAATTTATTTAGACCACTATATATTGTTCATATTATGCATAGGAAGATTTCACATAATCACTCAAGTCTAAGTTTTTGAAAAAATATTTTTGAAAACCGATCTTTAAACAAGTAAATATAAGAAACTATTCAACCCCCCTTCTAGTTTCTACAATTGGTATCAGAACGTGGTTGCTCAAGCGGTTTTAAAATATATTGTATTTTCAAAGTTGAATCTATCTATGGATTTCAACAAGTACCTAGAAGGGCAATCTATGCAAAGACCACCTCTTTTTGAAACCGATAGTTTTATTTATTGGAAAAATAGATTTGAGACTTATGTGAAATCAAAAGATTTAGATCTTTGGCATGTTATTACCAATGGTGACTTTTTGCCTTATCAATATAACGAAGTTTCTAAAAAGAAAGAACTAGTTACTTTCGAAAATTCAAATGATGACACTAAAAAGAAACTTGCTAAAAATAATGAGGCTAAAATGATGATTTATAATGCTTTACATAAGAAAGAGTAAAAGGATTTTTATGTGTAAAACCGCTAAAAATATTTGGAACATTCTTTTAGTAACCCACCAAGGTAATAGTCAAGTCAAAGAAATCAAAATCGATCTTCTTGCTCAACAATATGAACAATTTGTCATCTTAGATAATGAAACTATTGATAGTGTATTTTCTAGGTTTAATACTATTATTACTAGTCTAAAATCACTTGATGAAGGTTTTTCTAGCAAGAACAATGTTAGGAAATTTCTTCGGGCGTTGCATCCAAAGTGGAGAGTTAAAGTCACGACGATTGAAGAATCAAAGGACCTTACCACATTATCACTTGATGAACTTATTGGCAACTTGAAGGTTCATGAAATGATAATCTTGAAGGACTCGGAAATGGTGAAAACCAAGAGTGAAAGAAAGTCTCTAGCACTAAAGGCCAAGAAAGTGCAAAGTGACCATGAAAGCTCCTCCTCGAAAAGTGATGTTGAGGAATATGCTATGGCGATTAGAGACTTCAAGAAGTTATTCAAGAGACGAGGTCAACACATGAGACAACTAAGCAACGACAAGAAAGCTTTCTCCAAAAACCGATTTGTCAAGAATGACAAAGGTGATAGGAAATTCTTTAGATGTGGAGACCCAAACCATTTCACCGGTGAATGTCCTAAGCCATCTCGCGACAAGAATCACACGGCGTTCGTTGGAGGTTCGTGGAGCGATAGTGGTGAAGAATGTGGTGACAATGCTAAAGACGAGAAGTGTCTCATGGCTCATTCTTCTAAAGAGGTACATTCCGAAACCGAATACTATAGCAATGATAGTTCCTCTCTAGATGACTTAGAATTAGAAGGTCAATATAATAACATATGCACACTAAGTCTAAAATTTATTGAAAATAACAAATTGTTAAAATCAATTAGGACCAAACTTGAAAATGAGATTAGTGAGCTAAGAGATAAATTAGCTAATCTTGAGAAAAATAAAGAAGTTGATTTAGGTTGTCTAAGTTGTGAAAGTCTTATACAAGAGAATGAAGATCTCAAGAGCACCTCCAATAACTTGGAAAAGTTCATAAAAAGTACTAGTGCTCTTGATGATATGTTAAGTAGACAAATTCATTCTAGGAAAAGACTTGAGTTGGGTTTTAAAACTAATGAAGCATCTACTACTGAACCAAAACAAGTTAGATTTTCAAAAACACAACCCTCTGGTCGAGGTTCTCCAAAGTATGGCGCGGTTCCATATATCTATGGAACCGTGGGTTGAGATAAAGAACCGCGGACATAGACCTCTGTAGATGAAAATTCACAACTTCCTGAAAAGTCTATTTTAGGTAAAGGGCCAAAATATCTTGTGGTTAACAATGTTAAATTACCTATAATTGATAAAAAGGACCTTGATAAATTCTACAAGCTTTTGAGTAAACCTTTAATGAGAATGAGAAATTTATCAAGAATCATCTACTCCTCAAAGAGTACGAAATGATTCAAGGCCTAGAAGTAGAACACCAACACCTAAGAGGAATGATCATTTTATGTCACGACCTAGAAGTAAAACACCAACACCTAGAAACAACAATAACTCTAGGTCAAGATCAAAGACTCCTAGGAAAAACGATAGACATCAAAATGCTCATATGAATTGGAATAGTTTTCAACAATGTTTTTCTCCGTGGGGTATGTGTCCTCCATTCATGCATTCTAACCAAATGCAAGGGATGTTTGGAACTAACAACTTTGTACCCATGAGCTATTGGGGACCAAATGTTTGATTTTGTGAATTGTTACCTAGATATGCTTGAGAATTAATTTGGAGCCCGATGAGTGGATTAAAGATAGTGGTTGTTCTAAACGCATGACGGGTAATAGAAGTTTGTTCTATACTTACAAAGAATATAATGGAGGTAACATCACGTTCGCTAGTTAACTACGTGGTAACATCATTGGAAAAAGTACGTTTTCTCTTGAATCCATGACCATTGAAAATGTTGAGCACGTAGATAACTTAGGTTTTAATTTACTAAGTATAGGTCAAATTTGTGACAATAAGTGTAAGGTCATCTTTTCCGAACATGATAGCAAAATCGTAAAAGATGCAAAGATCATTGGAAAAGGTGTTTAAAAGCATGGGCTTTATGTCATGAAGGTCAATAGGAAGTCTAAAGACAACTTATGTCTTGCGACTTTAGATGATAGTTCTACTCTTTGGCATAGAAGATTAGGTCATGCTAATATGCGTTTAATTCAATCTTTTGTCTCTAAAGACTTTGTAAGACATCTCCCAAAGATTAATTTTGATAGTCACTTTTGTGATGCTTGCAAAGTTGGGAAGCAAGTTCACTCAAGTCACAAGGCCAAGAATTTGGTATTAACCTCTCTGTTCTTAAAGCTCCTACATATGGATCTCTTTGGACCTTCCACCATACAGAGTTATGGAGGTAACCTTTATAGCCTAGTTATAGCTGATGACTATTCTAGATTTACTTGGACTAGATTTTTGGCTAATAAGAATGAAGCTTTCGATCATTTCGAAATCTTTAGTCGGAAGATCCAAAATCAACTAGGATGTTCAATTGTCTCTATTAGGACGAATGATGGTAGGTAATTTGATAATAAAGTGAAATTTGGTGCCTTTTATGAAGCCAATGGTATTACCCATAACTTCTCGGCTCCTCGCACTCCACAATCAAATAGGGTAGTTGAAAGGAAGAATATGATTATCCAAGAGATGAGTAGGACCATGCAGAACGAGCAATCTTTGCCTCAAAAATTTTGATGCAATGTCGTTGACACATCGACCTATATTCTCAACTGAATTCTTATTCGACCTTTTCTAGGAAAGACACCATATGAGATTCTTAAAGGTAAGAAACCCTCATTAGAATACTTTAAGGTGTTTGGGAGCAAGTGCTTCATTCTCAACACCAAAGACTACCTTACTAAGTTCGACCCAAATTCGTACGGAGGTATCTTTTTAGGTTATTCTCAAACTAGTAAAGCCTACATAGTCCTCAATGAACCTCGGGTGTAATCGAAGAATCGCTCAACGTGACATTCGATGAAACTCCTCCCTCATCTAAGACACTACCTTTTATAGATTACGACTTAGATGAAATAGACATAGTGAAAGCTAAAGAGGTTAGAAAACTAGGAGTTGAAGACCTTAATGTTGTAAAGGGAGTAAACATTAGGGAGTCTAATGATCATGCTCTTGAAAACGTCATAGGCGACCTTGATCAAAGGACCCTTAGATCTTAAGTCCAAGATCAAAGTAACTTCTTTTTTTCGTCTCACTGATTGAACCAAAGAATGTGAAAAAAAGCTTTGATGGATGAGAGTTGGGTCATCGCCATGTAAGAAGAATTGAATCAATCCATTGTTAATAATGTTTGGGAACTTATTCCTCCACATAGAAGTACTACCATCATAGGAACCAAGTGGGTGTATAGGAATAAGTTAGATGAGAATGGTGTTGTGTCTCGTAACAAGGCTAGACTTGTAGCTCAAGACTATAATCAACAAGAAGGGATTGATTATGATGAGACATACGCACCAGTAGCAAGGTTAGAGTCCATTAGGATCATTTTAGTTTATGCTTGTGCATTAGACTTTAAGATTCAACAAATGGATGTAAAAAGTGCATTTCTTAACAGTTTGATAAATGAGGAGGTAATTGTGGCTCAACCTCCCGGCTTCATTGATTTTGAGAAACCGGATCATGTTTACAAGTTTAAGAAAGCTCTTTATGGTCTTAAACAAGCACCGAAAGCTTGGTATGATAGACTTAAAGCGTTTCTTGTAAAACATGAGTATACCATGGAAATGGCAGACAATACACTTTTTACAAAGAAGAAAGGTTCTCACCTCATAATCGTACAAATATATGTTGATGACATTATATTTGGTTCAACTTGTCAAAGTTTTGTGATGACTGATGAGACTGTAATTATACATAGTCTCATCGTCCAAATTGGGCTTAAAATATGCTAATATATCATAAAAACCATACAAAAACCCTTGCATTTGTTCAAATGTGTGTTTGTAGGTTCGGATATCATGAATTCACCAAAAGATAACAAGAATCAAACAAAAACGAACACGGGAAACGAAGCCGCACAAAGAACCGAACCCGAGCATTGATTTTTCAAGAAAGTCCTTGAAGTTTGAAGAAATTACTAGAATGGTCCATTAAGAATTGATGACTTTTCACATTAGGCCCTTGTAAAACTCTAAAAAACAAGTTTGGTCCTTTTAGTTTCAAGAATTGTCATTGATAGCCCTTGAAGTTTGCTAATATTTCCAAATGAGTCCTTGAATCAAGTTTCAAAAGTCATAAGGACTATTTTTGCAAATATGGCAAAGATATTTGTGAAGGATTTAGGCCTAGAATTTGATTATGAAAGATTGGAAGAAATTTGAGATGTTTTATAAACTTGAAGGGGGAAAGCTGTGAATACCAATACCATACCCATGTTTACCCGGTCCATTACCCACCTAAACCCACCACCAGCCCAAATAAAACCCTTTACCCGACCTACCCGAGCCCACACCTCAGACAACTCACCATGTGAGAACTCGTATTTTTCCCGGTAATTAAATTATTCTTTTATTCGTACTTTTCGATTTTACAATGTTTAACCTGTTTCTTTTACCTTTTTCATGCGTAAATCCTGAGAATTCAAAATTCTTAATTAAATTGTATTTTAATTATTTTTCTGACAATTTAAAATAATTTATTTGGAATTATTAATAGTTTATTTTATGTTTCTATATTTGTTTAAATCAAAAGTTTTGATTTAAAAGCACTCACACGTGTTTTATAAAAAGTTTACCCGATTCGATGGAGCGAGAACCGATGGCTATTCGACTCTAAGAAGTCAAAAATATTATGTTTCCATAGACATCCCCATTATGACATAGAATTATTTTCTATTGTCGTTATTTTAATTTTTCATTTAACGAGCATTCTTCGTAAATTTTCGATAATCCTTTAAGCGTCATTCGTTTATTTGATACGTTGATATTTATTAAATTATAAGCCTCATTTAACAATTGAAATATCAATGTTCTCCGAATGTCGATGTTTTTATTTTATTGAGCGTTTATTTTTCGTACTTTATGCGTATTTTTCAAATCGCGTAACTTTTAAAATATCGAGCTTCGATAATACCCTCTTTAATAAATTATGAAACAAGTTTTAAAACTTGCGATACATATGATATATTCATATATGCAAGTTTTTAATATTTTAATATTAAATGAAATATGATACCTAGAAATAAAAAGGATATTCAAGATAACATTACATGAGTGTGTGGTGTGCCTACGCTGGCCTAAATTAAAGACATGTGTTTAGTATCTCTGAAATGTATCAACTTTTTTTTGTATCGTTACATTCTATGGTAAAACAAAAATCTAGTACTAAGTATAAGGTGCAAGAAGTACTCTATAACACTTTTATATAAATCTCTGAATTTAATGAGCTGCAGGAAGTGACTTGTGAGAATAAAATTGGAGTTCATTTTGCTTTAAGAAAGCAAAATAGGTATGACTATTAGTTAATTTCTTGCATTAAATAAATATTTATGTTTCATTTCTTTTGTGTTCCTAACTTATTTATTGATCTTATCATATTATGTCCAATAAAATTAGTTGTTCAATAAATAATATCTGATGCGATTATAGTATAAATTTGAATATGGGACGATTCATCATATTAATTCATCCGTGCTTCAAACTTTATGATGAAAACTATCATTTTTGATGAGCCATTAATGTATTTTTAGTTTTAATAGATGAGAATCTTGTTTAAAGTGTTTTAAGATCAATTTTTACTCAAGTCTTGTAGAAAAAAGGGTAACAATAATAATAAATGATGATTTGTTATTCTGTTCACATTATTTATATATAAATTTAAAATGTCTTTTATTTATTTTTTGAAACCCGACTCAATCACCGTTCATTATTGATAAAAACATTATAAAACTAATTTCTTATTTTTCACGTTGTCGTGTGTATTTCTAAGACGCGCCATCTTTATTTTAGGTCACCGTTAGAAGCTCGTGGCTTCCCTTCTTATCTTATTTCGTTGTTTATGCTTTCTTGGTAACTGTGTCGATTGTTATCATTGCTTGGTATTGCTTTCGCTAAGGTGATTTCATCCCCTTTTTACTACTTTTACATTGTTTCTAAACGTGGGGTGAGATTTTACATGGTGGAACACATTCATTTAAAATTGTATGCTAACCAGAACTTGTATGCTTTCCAGAACTTTATGCTTTCCAACAGTTTTCATTATTATTATTGCTTTTAGTACCAATAGCTATAAAGTCCCCTCTCTATCGTGAATCGTTAATTATTGAGTACCAAGCGCGAATGTTGTGGATGGATCCATCGGGATTGACAATCCCCGTCCCGTAATACTTTGACGCACTTACATTTGTTTATTACTTGAGTATTTAGACTGAATACTCACCGGGGCACTATTATTTGTTAAGCTTCGGTGTAATGAGCTAAATAGCAATAATAATTGTTTCGGATTATGGTTAATGTACATAGCCATTTTCCCTAGTACTTGTTTTACAAATGAATGCTTGTGTTTCACAACTATATTACTAAACCTATGAATACAACTCAACTTTTTGTTGACGTTTTACATGTTTAATCTCAGGTAATAATGCTTAATTTTGCTAGGATGGGAGCCCGCAAGATATTTTCGCAGCTTGGAGATTTCTGTGTAGTTTAAAGCTTTATTTTGTTAAAAGCTGCAAAAGAATATTTATTCTGTTCTTTTGGTAATCATGTGTCAAAATAAGTGTATCAGTACTTTATTATGTTTCAAAACTCTGGGACCTTTATGTTAAAAAAAACTCTGATCTTTTATGATGTAATGTAAATGTTTTATTACGTCAATTTTGTGTTAACTATATTTCATTGTTTCTTGTACCATGATGTGGCACCCCCATGCTGCGTACGTCTTCCTTGCCAGATTTTAGGGGTTTTACAGATTGGTATCAGAGCAATGGTTATAGGGAGCTGAGTCGTTTTCAAAACTTAGTGTAACCGAAAGTTCAAATATTTCATGTTTCTTAGTGTGAAACACATAATCTGCCAATGTTGTTCGATATCTGCGCGGGTAACTCTCTAATCCTTATTATTTACTTTAATTATTCTTATAATATTTCATTTCTTGATTACATTTTGAAATATTATAATACTTTCATGACTATACTTATTACCTCATTCCAAATCCTTAGTGCTTATTGTATACATGTTTCCATTCCTAATGTAAATGAACTCGTTGCCTCCAGAACCACCTAGTGGTTCCCACCAGATTTCTTTTATGTACATATGTTTATGTAATTTCCATGAATTATCTTTGGTACATTTCCACTAGAGTGTTGTAACAGCTAGTGCTACTAATATCTTGGGAGTAAATTTGTTCTCTTTTGCATACGCCCTTGTAACCGAGACCTTCTTAAATTGGTACGTATTAGAAAGCATGTGCTTAATGAATTATCATTTGGACATCGTTGTGATTACATCTTCCTTTACCTTATTTCTTGAATTCTTGCTCTTGTGAATTTAATCTTGTTACAATAATTTTAAATTGTTATGACGTTACGTACTTATATTCGGAGCGCGTATGCTGTCGAATTCTCATACTCACTTTTCTGAGTACCGTTGCTATTTCATTTAGGCGTAAAATGGCCGACCCCATATACTCGTTCGTTTTGAACCCTTTGTTTTCTCGAATCACTTTTATGTGTGGTGCGTACTTCCGTGATACCAATGTTTGGGATTAAGTAAGTGTTGTGCCCGATGAAACATTGTCATTTTACTACCGTGCGTGTTAATTTCATTGTTTAACTCCTTGTTTGGATATCCAAATTGTCTTCCGACCATTTGTGATTAGATGTCTAGTCTATAGACCATTGTGTAGCTCAGTGTGTCCTTGGAAAAGACTAAAAGACATCGTGTGAGTCACATATCTTGAAACATTTCTTGAAATTGTGTTGAACAATATAATGGGTTTTCATAATTCTTTGTTGATTTTCTATATATCACTGTTTTGCATGACATTTGAATATCTGTTAAATTTCTTATTTAATTGACCATTCTACGTTTCTACTTCGAGTTGCGACGTTCGTTTGTACCTTGGAAATACCATCATTATCTTGTAATTTATCTTCTATTATATGGCGGTTGATTGGAATACGATTTCGTTTGTTTAAACTTCTATCATAGTTTTCAATAATACCCTCCCACTCTGGAAACGCAACTCATTAATGGTTCATTCTTTCTCCCCTATATATCTTGTGTTTTTTTGGAGAATCATGCCGCCAAAGAGAACTTCCTACCTTGCATCTCGAAATCTAATACATGGATGTCATGTGCTGTTTTGGTTTCTTAGATTCTCGTTGGTATCTATAAACCACTTTCTATGCTATATTATTTTATATGCTTAATTATACAATCTATTCTTTTTCTTCTTTATGGAATCCACAAGTCATGTGTGTACATAAATTCCGGGTCGTTATGAAGTTTGATTAAATTTCAAGGTGTGTCGAAAAATATACTTTCTGCAAAAATATTACATGTAATTTAACGATGTCGAGAAAATATTTTTATAAACTTTAGACATAAAAATATGTTTTTACTTGTTGAGACGTTCTTTTAGGACATAAAATTCGACCCGTAAATCTTAAAAACGAGCAAGTTACACTCATTTGAAATTGTAAAATTTAAGAACTTATTATCTGCGTATTTCTAAAATATCATTTTGTTGACAGATTTGATGCGAGGGCATTTTTGTCCATTTTTTTATCTGTTTCAAGTCTCGAGTAAAACTAAAATTGTTCAAAATGCCGTTTTACCATTACCACGTAGGTAACCAAGTCCGAAAAATAATATAAACATGTCAAAACTTAAAAGTGAAATATGCGTTTTTTGAGTAAAAGTCAAACCTGCACATAATCTTACAGGGGTATTCTGGTCATTTTACATTAGGTTTCAGGTCTTGTTAAAACTAGAAAGTTGTCCAAAACATCGTTTTACACCAAATTTATTTAGACTTCGAGTCTTGAAAGTGTACATTTTTATGCGTCACTATTAACGTGCTAAATTCCTAAACTTTTCAGGATCGGAAACTTTCCTAATATAGAAACTATAGAAAGTTTTCGGGTTAGTTGTATTATTCAAGAACTGATATTCTACTTTCTTAAAACCATATTTATGTCAACTAAATTATGATGTGAACGCATACGGATTTCCTTTATCCTTTATTCTATAAGTCACTTATTTGTCATTATATTTTATCTTTCTTTTCCTTTATGGTACCAACGATTTGGATCGAGACTTGAAGTTCTTATTTCACATCTTTCGTCATCATTTTTAACACGTGTCTCATGACAATTCCGGCTAAACCTTTTGAAAGTCTATCAACATTTTACCGATTTTCTAATTTATTACTCTTTGCTACTCCCGTGTAATCCACTCGCTATTTTATAATATATCATCATGTCACCATATATATAAAATTGTTATTATTTTTACGAATAATTTTACCAATTTGTACTACTGAGCTTTATAAAATACTTGAAAAATACCTTATAAAGTTAATTGACATTGTTTTACGATGTATTTTCACAAATTGTTTTACTTTGGTTTTATAAAAGAATTTTTGTAACATTAAAGTTGTTGATTTAAATATCAAGTGAATTACTTACTTGCGAAAAATTTCATAAATCATTTTAAATTATGTTCTACAAATAGCATGTTGTTTTTATGCATATAAATATAAGAAATGTAATACTAGCTTGACAAAACTGAGCATCACATTGCTAGTCCTAAATAATGCATGGCCTGATCACCTATGCATAATTTAGAAGGAGCCATGCGAGGCTGAATTGTAGTCACCTTAAAATCTTGTTAAAATAAAATTATGAAAACTTTTATGCGTTATGCAAGTAGTACAAGTTCATGACAAATGCATATATTTCTTTATATTTTCTTGAACGAATTACGTGTCTGTGAGTACAATCTATTTTTCTTTACTCAACGATCTTTGTTCTATTTATTAACTCATCTTCCCTCATGATACAATTCTATTTACAGTTCGCCTAATTACCGACCATTGATATGAGACTTGGAAGTTTCAACGTTTTTATGCTTCTACATTGACCAACCTTCTTTATCTATTTTGGTAGACCTTCGAAATGTCTCCGGACGAGAATAACGATTTATGACTGTACATGAATAGTGATATTGTATATTCGTCATGATGTGTGTTTGACTCTATTGCCTCAAAATTCGCTCGTGCAAACCATGTGTTGATTTCGCTCTCTAGTTGCCAAGGTTGTTCATTTTACTTGAATCATACACAAGTGACTAATTAAATTTTTTTCTTTGATTCGAAATTGTTGTGTTGCTTTTATCTTTCAATCATGTATCGATTACCGAGAAACTAATATAAGCCGATGTTGGTGACACCAACTGCACTCAAGAAGTGATGAGTTGCTAAATTCTTTGTTTCTTATTGTCTTATCACAGATGCCTCTATTCTATCCTTTTCATTATGAATCTTTACGACTTTTGCTTTATTCCCTCATGCCATTGCTTGCATATTATTTTGATTATTAATTGCTTCGTATACATTGCTATCTTGTCATCTTTTGAAGACCGAATATGTCCCATGTTTACCATTTGATGCATTAAACACCTTTATGGAATGCTATAGATTATTATAAATTTCTAAGAAAATTTTACATATTTTACCAAGCATTGAAATTACCAAAATAACCATCACAAGTAAAAGATCGAATCTATACATCATTTTTTGTATAATTCTAAATAGTGTTTAAAAAGGACGTCATGCCTTATCTTTTAAACTATTTGATTTTATTATACTATATTTTTAATTTAATGAAATCACCGATTTAATTTATATTTTTGTCAATGATCCCAAAGAATTCAGAAATTAGATTTTCTCTAATCGTAACAAAACTCGAGTTTAAACAATAATTTCATACAATCATCCCATGGTTTCTCAAGACGGCCAAAATAAAACTTGAACCTAGTTTACTTTTATTTTGAACACTATCTTAATCAAGAAAAGACTTAACGACTGTTTACTCGTTAAATATACATTTTCGTCTCAATCACTATATAACATAGTTAAAACCCTCTTTTTTTCTTAGTAAAGTGAATTATGGTGTTTTAAGGTTTACGCGATTCGTAATTCCTCGTTGATCATTAATCTTCATCCGTGTTAGTCCATCTTCTCCGTTTAAGCGTTTACCCTCTCGTATTTAAAGACCAGTTCAAAGCAAAGTATCCTTATTTGTTCCCGTCTCCAGTAGAACTCTGAGGGACCAGAGTTCTTTTAGGGGGGTCGATTGTGAGAACTCGTATTTTTCTCGGTAATTAAATTAGTCTTTTATTTGTACTTTTCGATTTTACAATGTTTAACCTGTTTCTTTTACTTTTTTCATGCGTAAATTCTGAGAATTCAAAATTTTTAATTAAATTATATTTTAATTATTTTTCTTTGGAATTATTGATATTTTATTTTATTTTTCCATATTTGTTTAAATCAAAAGTTTTGATTTAAAAGCACTCGCACGTGTTTTATAAAAAGTTTACCCGATTCGATGGAGCGAGAACCGATTGCTATTTCTACTCTAAAAAGTCAAAATTATTATGTTTCCATAGACATTCCCATTATGACATAGAATTATTTTCTATTGTCGTCATTTTAATTTTTCATTGAACGAGCATTCTTCGTAAATTTTTGATAATCCTTTAAGCGTCATTCGTTTATTTGATACGTTGACGTTTATTAAATTATAAGCCTCATTTAATTATTGAAATATCAATGTTCTCCGAATGTCGATGTTTTTATTTTATATTAAGCGTTTATTTTCGTGCTTTATGTGTATTTTCCAAATCGCGTAACTTTTAAAATATCGGACTTCGATAATACCCTCTTTAATAATTATGAAACAAGTTTTAAAACTCACGATACATATGATATATTCATATATGCAAGTTTTTAATATTTTAATATTAAATGAAATATGATCCCTAGAAATAAAAAGGACATTCAAGATAATATTGCATGAGTGTGCGGTGTGCCTAAGCTGGCCTAAACTAAAGACACGTGTTTAGCATCTCCAAAATGTATCAACTTTTTTTTGTGTCGTAACATTCTAGGGTTAAAGCCATAAATTACCAAGAACTTTACTTTTTTCTCGATATTACAAATAATGAACATAAAATACTTATCTAACCATTAAACTTTATGTTTATTTATAATATTACATATTAACCGTTTTTAATAAGTAAAAAGGCATTTATGACCGACATGTTACTTGCTTTAGCAGGTCATCTTAAGTTAAGGTTTATTTATTTTTGGGTTAAAACTATAAATTACCAACGAACTTTACTTTTTTTTTCGATATTACAAATGGTCAGGGTTGTTGGAAGAGTATGATGATTTTAAAGATGGTTTTTAGTTTTATGAGGTTTTGTAACTTGCTTGATTTACCAAACCCATCTTAAAAATGGGGTTTTAAAGTATGATTGATCAGAGTGAATTTGATAAAATGTGTGATGGTTTTGTTTGAGATGGATTTTTAAAGTATGATTGATTTGAGTGAGTATGATTGATCCAAGTATGATGTGGATAAAGTCAAGAAAAAGTCAACGCCACGTGGACAAAATAATGACGTGGAATATAACATTTTTACGTTACTAATAATAGTCGGTACCAACAAGTTTCATTGACAATATTATAAATAAACATAAAGTTCAATGGTTAGACAAGTATTTTATGTTCATTATTTGTAATATCGAGAAAAAAATAAAGTTTGTTGGTAATTTATGGTTTTACCCCTATATTCTATGGTAAAACATAAATCTAGTACTAAGTATAAGGTGCAAGAAGTACTCTGTAACACTTTTAAATAAATCTCTGAATCTAATGAGCTACAGGAAGTGTCTTGTGTGAATAAAATTGAAGTTCATTTTGCTTTAAGAAAGCAAAATAGGTATGATTATAAGTTAATTTCTTGAATTAAATGAATATTTATGTTTCATTTCTTTTGTGTTCCTAACTTATTTATTGATGTTATCATATTATGTCTAATAAAAATTAGTTTTTCAATAAATAGTATTTGATGCGATTATAGTATAAATTTGAATATGGGCCGATTCATCATTTTAATTCATCCGTGCTTCAAACTTTATGATGAAAACTATCATTTTTGATGAGCCATTAATGTATTTTTATTTTTAATAGATGGGAATCTTGTTTAAAGTGTTTTAAGATCAATTTTTATTAACGTCTTGTAGAAAAAAAGGGTAACAATAATAATAAATGATGGGTAACAATAATAATAAATGATGATTTGTTATTCTAAAAATTCACATTATTTATATACAAAGATTTATTTAAAATGTACTTAATTTATTATTGAAACCTGAATCGATCACCGTTCATTATTTATGAGTACATTATAAAAATCATTTCTTATTTTTCACGTTTTCGTGTGTATTTCTAAGACGCGCCATCCTTATTTTAGGTCACCGTTAGAAGCTCGCGGCTTCCCTTCTTATCTTATTTCGTCGTTTATGCTTTCGTGGCAACTGTGCCGATTGTTATCATTGCTCGGTATTGCTTTCGCTAAGGTGAGTTTATAGCCCATTTTTACTACTTTTATATTGTTTCTAAACGCGGGGGTGAGATTTTACATGGTGGAAAACATTCATTTAAAACTGTATGTTATCCAGAACTTGTATGCTTTCCAGAACTTGTATGCTTTCCAACAGTTTTCATTATTATTATTGCTTTTAGTACCAATAGCCATAAAGTCCCCTCTCTATCGTGAACCGTATAACCGTTAATTATTTAGTACCAAGCGCGAATGTTGTGGATAGATCCATCGGGATTAACAATCCCCGCCCCGTAATACTTTGACGCACTTACATTTGTTTATTACTTGAGTATTTAGGCTGAATACTCACTAGGGGCACTATTATTCGTTAAGCTTCGGTGTCATGGGCTAAATAGCAATAATAATTGTTTCGGATTATGGTTAATGTACATAGCCATTTCCCTAGTACTTGTTTTACAAATGAATGCTTGTGTTCCACAACTATATTACTAAACCTATGAATACCACTCAACTTTTTGCTGAAGTTTTATATGTTTAATCTCAGGTAATAATGCTTAATTTTTCTTGGATGGGAGCCCGTATGATATTTTCGCAGCTTGGAGATTTCTGTGTAGTTTAAAGCTTTATTTTGTTAAAAGCATCCAAAGAATATTTATCCTGTTCTTTTGGTAATTGATGTAGTAACATCATACACGTTTTTGGAAAAACGCGTATATGGCAAGTATTAAATCTCACGTTTTAAGAAAAACGCGAAACCGAATAAATGAGAGTTCGTTCTCGAAGGAGGTGCGTGATGTGTGCCAATAAATAAAATCAAGTTTGGATTAGTGACGTTTTTGGGTTTAGAAAGAGAGAAAATTAAAAGAAGAGTTACACTACGATTAAACTACGACGTAAAACGTAAAACGTAAAACGTAAAACGTAAAACGTAAACGCAATGACGTAAAACGCGACGAAAATATAAATTTAAACTAAAAACAAATTTAAAACTAAAATTAAGTCTAAAATAATATAAATAAGTATAAAAATTCAACAAATAACTTTTAAAACTTATTATTAATGTGGGTATGTCTGCTAGCAAAGCAGTGTGAACAACTGAACTAGCAGTGGGAACCTTGTTCCCACTGATGGACCTCAGAAAGAGACTTGGACGAATTTTGAGCTTGTTCTTGGTTGTTTTTGGACATACAAGGCACCCCCACACTCAATGGAGTGTGGGAAGTCAATAGCAAGCAAGAAAAAAGCAATTCAAACACAAAGAGTGCAACAAACCAGGAAAAAATCCCTAAATGTTATAGCAAAAAGGTAGGTCTGGTGGTTCTAATGGGTATTCAGTGAGCTATGATGCTTGTTTTGACCAACCAAAAGCCAACAAAAACCTACAACAACTATAGCACACTACAGACTACCCTAAAACTAGATTAGTGCCAAATTTCAAGCAACAAAAATAGAGATAAGCATCTAAATAACTGGTGGTAGGCACAATTAGTGAGATGGGCTGTTTTGCTGATGCACTTGACACAAAAACCAAATTTGGTGAGCTCTCAAGAACACAAAAACCAACAAACTTCACATTTGACAAGTCTCAATCCTAGATTATGCTAGCCACAAACTGTGGAGCAAATTAAAGGGCCTAAAACAAAATTATGAGGCTTATGCAGCCTTAGGTCTTAGTTTAGCAGATTTTTCCCAAAGTGATGAAAACTACTTCTATGAACTAAATAACTCTATACAAACTGAAAACAACCCTACCTATCATTACTTGAGCAATTTGGATAGGTTCTAAGACTATTGTGTCACTCAACATGCTTAATATGACCTATCCCAAACACCCTATAAAATCTAAAAACATATTTTTAGAAAGAACTTGTTTCAAAATCAACACCAAGTGAACATTAAGCCATCATAACATAAGATATTTATCAAAAAATCATAAAAAACATAGAAATCATGGAATAGCAAGCATACACCTACAAATACACCTAAAACTCAATGCTAAGACAGAAAATTCTATTAAGGGGTTCAAGCCTTCTTACTTTCAGCTGATGCCTTCCTTTAGTACTTTTCTGGCTTCCAAGAGCTTACAAGGATTAGTAGAGAACCCCTGTTGAGATTCTACAACAGAATTAGGGGTGGACTATGTCTTCAAAGAAAAATGAGAGGAAGTGGTCTTACTATTGGTACCTGCTATCCACACAAAACCAATTAAAAAAACAAGTCTCAAAGCTGCCATAGAAGCTTGTTGTCAAGAAGCTTCTAAGGCACTTATGAAACAGTGAGAGGTCAGTAAAAAGAAATAATGAATAAAGATATTGTGAAAATCTCAAAACAAGACTTGGGAGAATCCAACGATGAACAACAAAAAGTAACAGATTTGTAGCCTTGTATCCAAAACAATTTGTCAAACAATTCCAAATACCAAATTATAAATCTGGGTCTCAAAATATTTTTTGAACAAAACACGATTTTTGAACATAAAAATAGTTTGATAAAAGCCTAAGATTACTTGCAAGAATATAAAGATTTAAACTAAATAAAACAGGAACAAGAATGGAACCCAGCTTAGACTTGAAAGTTTTTCACAAAGCTCTAACTATTTCATTCATAAAAAAATTTACAAAGTAAAAGCTAGAATAAGTCTAATGGTTCACATGTCAAACCTTATATACAAGTGCTAAGAAGAATATAGAAATACAAGAAAACAAGTAAACCCTAACTAATAAACTTCCAAAAATGCCCTCAAGTCCTTGTTTGTATTTCTGGTCAAAAAGGTACCATGTGATACATCTGTTGTTGTTCAGTTGTGTAGAAGCCATCTGAGACGTTGGAAATGCCTTTGGGAGCAAGAAATAGGATATACCCACTCATCTTGTTTGCTTCTTGAAATTGAAGGAAAGTGATGGGTGCAAGGGTGTCTCGTGTGGGCCCACATGTGAGCTGGGTCCTATATAAAGGTGGGGTTGGGTGTATGATGAGGTTAATTAACGTTCTGGAAGTAATTATGCGATTCCCCTTTGTTTTGTTTAGGAATAGAATTAGGGTTTATGAGTGGGATTAGGGGTGATTTGGGGATGGTGATGTGAACTGGGAAGTATTTAGTGGGAAGTTATGTTTGAATATATGATGTCAAACGTAATAATATAATAAAACGTGGGGTTTGACTTGTTGACTGGGGTGATGTGGCGTGTGAGGAGTGGTGGAGGGAGTAAGTGGGGTGACATGGCAGGTGATGATTGGGTGGATGGAGTATGTATGTCTGGGAAAAACTACCCCTCAACTTCCAACTTATCTTCAAACAAAGTCTTGGCAGCATATCATCTCTCTTTCTTTGTAAATAAGAATGAGTTAATTGTATTTTTAGTCCTTTTATGTTCCAAAGCTTTAGATAAGGACTATATATGCATTTTAAGCAATCTCCAAGGGCTTTTCTTGACATTTCTTGAAACTTAAATGACCAATCTTGTATAAATGAGATTTACAAGGGCCGAAAGTGACAAGTCTTTAAAAGTTGAGGGACCAATCTTGACAAATCTTCAAACTTCAAGGACTTCTTTAGAAAATCATGATTCGGGTCTGGTTCTTTGTGCGGCTTCGTTTCCTGTGTTCGTTTTTGCTTGAATCTTGTTCTCTTTTGGTAAATTCACGATATCCGTACCTAAAATACACAATGAACAAACACAAGCATATTTTGGGGTATTTTATGATATTTTTAAGCGTTTGAAGCCCGATTTGGACGATGCGACTATATATAAATGAATCACTCCCCCATACTAAACCATTGCCGTGCCCTCACGTAATGCTAGAAATAAGTATCCTAGCACTTCCAAAATTCATTTTTAGGTGACATTTATTAAAAACGTAATTTTAAAAAAACTAGTACATGTGTTTTAGACATAATGTATTGTTTTCATCGCAAAATGGGACATTTAGGATCATAGAATAAGAGCACGTGAATGCTTTGTTAGAAATAATTTTGTCGTTCTCGATTTTCACCCAATTCCGTGCTAAGCGTGAAACAAGATCTTTGTCATTATAAGTTAGTAATGCTAACACTACTCATATGCTCTAATCGCGTACTTAGACTCCCTTATTCCTAAGGTGTATCTCTTTTATTTTATTTTTGTCTTAATGATCACAAGGATACATCATTGACTTATGCGTGAATAGAGATTAGGTCCAAAAATAGAGTCTTAACGGTGTAACCAAAATCATCAAATTAACAATTCATCCTAATAGACAACGATGTCAAAAAATTAAGTCAACAAGAAGGATCGATAAACACGATTTTATAACGGTTTTGAACATTAGACTTATTACCAATTTGGATTTGGTTTACCGCCACCTTTTATTAAACTTCGTCATGAAGTGTTTATTATGGTTTTGGTCTTGCCCTTGTCTTTTATTTAACCTTGCCATGAGGTGTTTATTATGACTTGACGTATATCCTGACGCTAAAGCGAATTTTGGATCTTTAAGGCTTCAAATTTAAGACATTCACTTTCAATTTTCGCATAGATTTTTCGGCCTTGTGAGCTTCGAATTTTTTCTTGATTTAGGTGAAGAGGAACATAAATTATTATTGGGGGAAGCCTTTGATTATTCGGGTTGCCAATACTTCAAAACCGTGACACTGGCGATACCTTAATGTTTTCCCAATTTAATTGCATGGAAGCTACTAAAACAAATTAGAAACCAACAATAGAGACTAAACCGCTAAATCAATATTTATTAACAATTTATTTATAAAAGCGTAGGGAGAAAAAGCAAATAATTAGGACACATGAGTTTTTGAAAGAATACGAATACTCTACGTTTAGCATAGTAACTTATAATTAACTCTATCATTTCCCGTCCTCAATTTAATGAGACTTAGCTTAATATAGTTAAGGAATCGAAGCTAAGTGCTCAACATGCACGGTCGAGTAAAAAATTATTCTTATTCTCACCATCGGAAAACCTACATTCGTGTCTTTAAACACTTGTGAAAAACAAGAAAATTTTTAAAATTTGGTCATTTTTAGCCTTATTTTGCATAAAACGATAACAAAAAGATGAGAATTAGATTGCGTGATGATGTAAGCAAGGTGAAGTATTCATTCACCCCCATACTAAAACTAAACATTGTCCTCAATGTTTCGAGTCTAAGGTTGAAACACCCCATACTAGAGACGAAAGTCGAATGCTTAATCTCAAGTATGGAAAAGGTAAAACGAATAACCTAAAAGCCGTTTATGAATTATGCTACTAAGATAAACGTTAGAACATAAAAGGATATCATCGGATATCGGAATATTCAAAGGCAACGATCGAAGCTCGAGTGATACGTAAAACGAACACGAGAGGCTTCAATAATGACGATGAACCTAATAAATCACAATCACAAACAACCACAGAACAAAGGTTGGAAGAGCACAATTTCCCTCGTTACACTATTAGAAAAGCAATAATATTTACAAAGATAAGCATGAGAATCCCCCACGAGGCACCTTGTGTTTGATAACCGAGTCAAAAGCTCGACTCGAATCCCCATAAATGTGATCATTTAGGGATTATCATGGTGTGGTCATTTTTGGGGATTACATGATAAACAAGGCCCAAAAGTACGTGGAGTACTTTAAAAACCCGATATACGTATATCAGGGTCAGAGATAGCGTCCTCGTTTTCGGATGAAAGACGAAACAACGCTACTCCAACTGATAGTGGAACCCCAAAGGAGTAGAAGAAAAGAGACGAGAAATAGAAGGGTGGGACAATGGGTGGGGTAATACAATGAGCTACTCGAGGTAGACTCACACCAAGCAAATAGATAAGATTTCAATTTATTGCATCGGTGGAAGACCGAGATTTCCCTTTACAAGCAATTCCAGGATCGAATATCTCGTCCTCGGTGGAGAAATGTGAGGGAACATAAGGGGCTTCCCCCACACTAAATCCACACTCACCATCGTCAAAAGGAGTAGACGAGGTGGTATCACTCATAAAATGCGGTGATGACGGAGTTAAACTTGTAGAAAAATCTTTTAAATCAATTTTAAAATCTTTTCCTTTTTCATCGTTTTACAAATTCTTAATGAAAACCCGAATGAATTATGTCGAAAATATTTGGCGTTTCTAAGACGATGTTAGGCATACAAAAAATTCTCACATTTAAGTCGCGGTTAGGGGGTGGTGGATTATATAAGTTCTCGAAACGTTGATCAACAAAGAACACCGCCCCCTCGGGGTCAATATATTCGTCATCCTCATGATCGTGAATCTCATCGATTTCTTCATCATAGATAGGCTTGTCAAACCACGATTTGTCATTCCCCTCATTGAGGATTTTAGAAACTCTCTCAAAAAGATCACGATCAAGCACAAAACCATCATTCTTTTGTGGGGATTGTTGATAAGTTAGATCCTCACGAATGTGGTAAACGTCATTCTCAAATAAGGAGTGTTGCTTAGGTAACTCCTCGAGAATGGTATTTTAGGTCACGTGAGTTGGTTCGTCATTAAAAATAAGACGTTCCAACTCATCAAGTTCTTCCTCGATTTTGGAAAAATCTACCTCACTTGTAGGTGGAAGTGGAGGTAAAAGAGCTAGCTCTCATTCGATAATTTCCTCAATCTCGGGATCAAACTCATAATAATCGTACTTCCCATGCAAAGAGGTCTTTTTAGGGGAATCCTCAAAAATGGCATTTGGATTTTGAAGCACGTGATCAATTTCGGCAAAATCGCCATCGTCATCATTAAAGAAAGAGTCGATGTGAGCACTCACAACCATGGTCTTACAAGTCGAATGACTATGCTTAGGTGACTTTTCAATGACGAGTGGATCGATGTCGATAAAACTTTTAGCCTCAATGGGTATTGGGCTAGGTAATGGAGGCACTTCAATGGAATTAGAAGTTGATGCCTCAAAGACGTGGTCCTTCGAAGGTGGTGAAGACGAGTCCACATTAGTCATTGTCGTGATGGCACTAACGTCGCCCTTCGGAATTGGTTGTTCACTTGTTTCGTCGAATATATCCCGAAATGATTTTTGATCCATAAATTTGCTTATACATTTTTCAATTAAGTAAACATATTTACGATCATTAAAATCTTCATCTCTAAAACCGTTCTTTTTAATTCTTTCAAAACATGCATCAAGCCTCATATTTTCTGCTAAAGTCAACATTTTGAAATCATTTTTGGAAACATTGGTTTTGTCATGATCATTTGAAATTTGGGATCTATTCGCGAAAAAGTCCATTTTCTCCTCCCCATAAGTCATAGTTAATTTCCCACCGTGAACGTCGATTACGGCTCGATCCGTAGATAAAAAGGGTCGACCTAAAATAATGGGACATTTAGGATCACACTCATAATCGGATATGACGAAGTCTGCGCAAAAAACAAACTTTCCAATTCTAGCATAAACATCCTCAACTATTCCAATTGGTTTTAAAGGTGTACAATTTGCTAGCTCGATTGTCATGTTTGTGGGGATAAGTCTAGGCAATTTCATCAATTTCCAAAGAGAATGAGGCATGAGATTAATGCTAGCACCTAAGTCGGCAAGGGCTAAACATCCCTCAATAACAGAAAAATCACAAGGTAACAGAAATTGGCCCGGATCCTCTTCCTTTCTCGGCATATGCCTTTTGGGTTTTTTAAGAAGGATCGAAGCACAAGTTTCTTCAAGGGTCACTTGGGTGAGGTCGATAAAGCTCTCTTTTTGAACTGTGGATGGAATTTGAGATACACGAGGGTGTGCACTCTTTTCCTTGGTCGCCACGTTCATCCCCTCAACTTTAGAAACATGAAGGCGTTTTAGAAGTCGAGGGTTGAGAAGAAGGAACAACTCTAAATCCATCAAGGTTTGGGGTAATCACACGACTTTTTCCACGAGACGAGGTGGCTTTAACATGTTCCTTCGGATTTGGTACGGTGTCACTAGGTAACGAACTCGATGACACACCCGAAGTCTTGTTCATAATGGCTGAACACATCTTTTTAATGTCGATTTGTCCTTGCTCGATTTTTGTGTTCTGATTTTTCAACGTGTTGGAAAAGTCGTTTTTCAAAGTACCAATTTGTCCCTCTAATCGTTTTATATTAGCCTCATTCGTTTTCATATAATCATGAAACTCGTTTGACGAACTATTTTGATTAGAATTAAAGTTCCCTTGGTTTTGATTACTTCTTTGAAAATTCCCTTGATTACCGCTTGAAAAATTGTTACCTTGATTAGCATTGTTTTGAAAACTCGAGTTTTGATTGTTGTTATTATCTCAATTTTTCCAACCTAAATTTCGACCTTGAGTATAACCTCCTTGATTCGAAAAATTTCCTTGTTGATTATTTCCTTGAAAATTGTTTCGGTTTTGATTTGAAAAATTGTTGCCTTGGTTATAATTGCCTTGTGATGGACCCGCGTGGTTTTGATATTGAAAATTGTTGTTTCCATTTAAAGCGTTTACACTCGACGTTTGGTCATCCGTAGCCGCACACTCGTAATAGTTATGAGGTCCACCACACAATGTACACGATGCCTCAATCGCTTTCACCGTAGCGGGAGCGTTTTTCATCTCGATCAAAAACGACGTAAAAGCATTCGTCAACTTGTTGACTTTCACATCTACCCTCTCAATATCGCGATTAGAATTACTAACATTGGTGACATTGGCAACACTCGGTGTGTTCCGGAGTTGGTAAACCTTGGATCGATTTTCGATAATCATTAAAGCGTCTTTCAGAGTTTTACATAAAAAAATTGCCACCGGTGGCGGAATTTAACGAATCTTGTTCTTGAAAACTAAGACCGTTATAAAACGTGTCGATTTGGTGTAACTCAGAAAATCCACGGTGAAGACATTGCCTAAGCAATTCCTTAAAACGATCCCACGCGTCTCTAAACGATTCATTCGGCTTTTGTTCGAACCTCGTGATCTCATTTTTGAAAAACGTGGTCTTAGATGGCGGAAAGAAATGATCAACGAACTTGGAAATGAGATCCTTCCACGTAATTATGGAATTAGGTGACTCTTTCTCGTACCAATTCTTGGCGGCACCATCGAGCGAGTACGGAAAAAGCATAAGCTTAACGACATCGGTGTCGACGTTTTTAAACTTGTTCGTGGCCAAAAGACGATCAAAATTCCGAATGTGATCGTGAGGATTATCCGCCTCACGACCTCGAAACTTCGTAGCTTGAATCAACGAAGGCATTTCGCTCTTAATCTCAAAATTCTCCGCTTCGATAGCGGGAATAACGATCGCGTCTCCATAACCCTCAGTGTGCGCTTGGAGCAATTCTATCATCGAACGATTGTCGGCCATCTCGTCTACGGTTTCGAAAACGATATTAGGAACGTCGGTTTCTAAATCTCGTCTTCGTTGTCGATTCCTTCGATTTCTATTGCGTCGATTCGAAGCGTTGCTAGAATTCGTATAGTCCTTCGATTGAGTGCGCATTCACTAACGTAGAGAATGGGGGTAGCAAAGAAAATTCTTTTTGGGGTTTTTCAATTTTTTTTTGGTTTTTGGTTGTTTTTTAATTTTTTTGGATTTTCAGTGTATTACGTAGACTCAAATCTAAAATCTCTCCTCGAATCAATTTCTCGATTAAAGGAGCCTCAAGGAATGAAAACGATCACGTTGAGTGGACGACTTCGATGACTTTAGAACGTTGGTGGAACACCAAAATGTTCAAGAGGGTTTAATCTTGAAAAACAAGCATATATATATGATATGTAGATAATAGTTTGGTTCACAAACCCTCGATTAGCCCTTTTTCTGAAAACACGCACAAGCAAGCGGAGGAAACGAGGCGGCGCTAAGCACTTAAGAGCCTTTTTCCTTTAGGTCGTGAAATACAACCGCCTTATACCCACCTTATTGTTTGTGTTAATCAAAATTAAGCCTTTCGAAAGTATTTATCTATTTTGCCTTTTCTTTTGCTTTGGATTCGAATACAATAATTGAGTGATGAAATCCCAATTAAGGTTGAGTTTTCACGCTTTTGGAGATATTATAAATTTATTGTGATACGTAGTACAATATATTAATAATATTCACAAAGAAAAACGAAAACAAATATTTCTATAATATACTAAAAGATTGTTGTGTGTTTAATTTAGGAAAACTAAACATGATTTATTTGGATATTCTATAATATAGTAGAAAAAATAACAAACGAGTATGTATGATATATACGCTTTCCAAAAATGAAAAGCAAAAACGCACTACTCACACAAACACGATATATATAAGGCTAACACACCTCCCCGGAGCGGCGCCAAAATTGATGTAGTAAAATCGTACACGTTTTAGGAAAAACGCGTATATGGCAAGTATTAAATCTCACGTTTTAAGAAAAACGCGAAGCCGAATAAATGCGAGTTCGTTCTCGAAGGAGGTGTGTGATGTGTGCCAATAAATAAAATCAAGTTTGGATTAGTGACGTTTTTGGGTATAGAAAGAGAGAAAATTAAAAGACGAGTTACACTACGATTAAACTACGACGTAAAACATAAAACGTAAACGTAATGACGTAAAACGCGACGTAAATAAAAATTAAAACTAAAAATAAAATTAAAATTTAAAACTAAGTTTAATAATATAAATAAGAATAAAAATTCAATAAATAAATTTTAAAACTTATTATTAATTAAATATTTAATTTTAAATGCTAATTAAAGCCCTAAAATTAAATATAATTAACAAAAAGTCCAAAATTATATTTTATCAAACTAATATCTTATTATATTAATTAAATGCTAAAAAGTATTTTTCCTAAATTTTTAAAACTAATTTTCTATTTTTCAAAGGCTAAAACTGATTTTTAACTAAAATAATGATAAAAAATAATAAAATAATGAGAAAATTAAATTTAATTTTTCAAAAATCCTAAATTACTAAACAGTAGAAATTTTTTTTCGGAAAAAGTTATTTATACCCTAATAAGACAAAAACAGAATATTAAAAACTTAACTTAAATTAAAATAATGCTAAAAAAATAATTAAATAATCAGAAAATTAAAATTCTTTTTCTTAAAATCTTAAAAAAAATAAATTAAACTAGGAAAATTTATAAAACTGGTAAACACTCAAATTTGGGCACTAGAGACAAAAACACTAAAAACTGAAAGTGACATGTGGGTATGGTTTGTCTGCTAGAAAAGCAGTGGGAACAACTGAACTAGCAGTGGGAACCTTGTTCCCACTGATGGACCTCAGAAAGAGACCTAGACGAATTTTGAGCTTGTTCTTAGTTGTTTTTAGACATACAAGGCACCCCCACACTCAGTGGAGTGTGGGGAGTCAATAGCAAGCAAGAAACAAGCAATTCAAGCACAAAGAGTGCAACTAACCAGGAAAAATCCCTAACTGTTATAGCAAAAAGGTAGGTATGGTGGTTCTAATGCGTATTCAGTGAGCTATGATGCTTGTTTTGACCAACCAAAAGCCAACAAAAACCTAAAACAACTATAGCACACTACAGACTACCCTAAAACTAGATTAGTGCCAAATTTCAAGAAACAAAAAACAGAGATAAGAACCTAAATAACTGGTGGTAGGCACAATTAGTGAGATGGGCTGTTTTGTTGATGCACTTGACACAAAACCCAAATTTGGTGAGCTCTCAAGAACACAAAAACCAACAAACTTCACATTTGACAAGTCTCAATCCTAGATTATGCTAGGCACTAACTGTGGAGCAAATTAAAGGGCCTAAAACAAAATTATGAGGCTTATGCAGCCTTAGGTCTTAGTTTAGCAAATTTTTCCCAAAGTGATGAAAACTACTTCTATGAACTAAATAACTCCATCCAAACTGAAAACAACCCTACCTATCATTACTTGAGCAATTTGGATAGGTGCTAAGACAATTGTGTCACTCAACAGGCTTAATATGACCTATCCCAAACACCCTATAAAATCTGAAAACAGATTTTTAGAAAGAACTTGTTTCAAAATCAACACCAAGTGAACATTAAACCATCATACATAAGGTATTTATCTAAAAATCATAAAAAAACACATAAATCATGGAATAGCAAGCATACACCTACAAATACACCTATAACTCAATGCTAAGACATAAAATTATATTAAGGGGTTCAAGCCTTCTTACTTTCAGTTGATGCCTTCCTTTAGTAGTTTTCTGGCTTACAAGAGCTTACAAGGATTAGTAGAGAACCACTGCTGAGATTCTACAACAGAATAAGGGGTGGACTATGTCTTCAAAGAAAAATGAGAGGAAGTGGTCTTGCTATTGTTACCTGCGATCCACACAAAACCAAACAAAAAAAAAAGTCTCAAAGCTGCCTTAGAAGCTTGTTGTCAAGAAGCTTCTAAGGCACTTATGAAACAGTGAGAGATCAGTAAAAAAAATAATGAATAAAGATTTTGTGAAAATATCAAAACAAGACTTGGGGGAATCCAATGATGAAAAACAAAAAGTAACAGATTTGTAACCTTGTATCCATAACAGTTTGTCAAACAATTCCAAATACCAAATTGTGAATCTCGGTCTCAAAATATTTTTTGAACAAAACAAGAGTTTTGAACATAAAAATAGTTTGATAAAATCCTAAGATTACTTGCAAGAATATAAAGATTTAAACTAAATAAAACAGGAACAAGAGTGGAACCCAGCTTAGACTTGAAAGTTTTTCACAAAGCTCTAACTATTTCATTCATAAAAAATTTTATAAAGTAAAAGCTGGAACAAGTCTAATGGTTCACATGTGGAACCATTTATACAAGTGCTAAGAAGAATCTAGAAATACAAGAAAACAAGTAAACAAGTAAACCATAACTAATAAACTTCCAAAAATGCCCTCAAGTCCTTGTTTGAATTTATGGTAAAAAAGGTACCATGTGACACATCTGTTGTTGTCCAGTTGTGTAGAAGCCATCTGAGACGTTAGAAATGCCTTTGGGACCAAGAAATAGGATCTAGCCACTCATCTTGTCTAGTTGAAATTGAGGGAAAGTGATGGGTGCAAGGGTGTCTCGTGTGGGCCCCACGTGTGAGGTGGGTCCAATATAAAGGTGGGGTTGGGTGTATGATGAGGTTAATTAACGTTCTGGAAGTAATTATGCGATTCCCCTTTGTTTTGTTTAGGAATCGAATTAGGGTTTATGAGTGGGATTAGGGGTGATTTAGGGATGGTGATGTGAACAGGGAAGTTTTTAGTGGGAAGTTATGTTTTAATATATTATTTCAAACGTAATAACATAATAAAACGTGGGGTTTGACTTGTTGACTGGGGTGATGTGGCGTGTGAGGAGTGGTGGAGGGAGTAAGTGGGGTGACATGGCAGGTGATGATTGGGTGGATGGAGTATGTATGTCCGGGCAAAAACTACCCCTCAACTTCCAACTTATCTTCAAACAAAGTCTTGGCAGCATATCATCTCTCTTTCTTTGTAAATAAGAATGAGGTAATTGCATTTTTAGTCCTTTTATGTTCCAAAGCTTTGGATAAGGACTATAAATGCGATTTGTTGGAAATACGTTTTACGTATTTATGAAGGATCGGTCGCTCCAACGATAATTATGTAATGGGCTCGTGATCCACTTAGTAAATGTATAGTCCATATAGCCCACATGTAGGGTGGGCTATATATATCCCCTCCTAGCATGTTAGGAGGGGTTGTTCATTTTCACATTTTCATTAATCCATCTTTACTTTCTCTCTCTACTTTTCTCCCTTCTCTCCTTTCTCTCTCTACTCCATCATCTCCCTCCTTCATCTTTCTTATGTTTATCAATTAATCAACCATCTTTATCAACAAAATCTATTATGCAGAATAGGCCAATAATTCCGTAGACTTCAATTGGTATCAAGAGCATGGTTAGTTTGGTTTATTCTTGTTTTTATTTTGTTTGATTTTGATGGGTTTTGATTTAATCAAGCTTTTATCTTAAAAAGTTTGTATTTTTATGCTTTAAATCATGTCAAATCTTTAGATTTACTTACTTTTTAGATAAAAATCACAAATTTTTATACAAAAATCAAAATTTTTTTTATCAAATCTTAAAAAGTTTGTGTTTTTATAAAAAGTTTATGTTTTTCTTTTTTTAATTTGGTATTTTTATTGATAAAACCCTTTCTATTTTGATTGCATCTTTGTTTGAATTCTTTAAATTGAACTTTTAATTTTATCCTTTTTTATTTTTTTATAATTAGTTTTTATATAATTTTTTTTTATTATTAGTTTTTCTTTTATCTGTTTTTTTATATAATCAGTTTTTATATAATTTTTTATAATCTGTCCATCGAATCTGTTTTTCTTTTTCTTGGTTATCCAATTGTCAAGTATCAGTTTTCAGTTCTCTGTTTTTATAAGTTTCTCAGTTTTCTTAGTTTTCTATAGTCATCATCTTTTTGTCCAATTATCTTTCATCGAATCTCAGTCTCATCAAGTTCCGAACCAGTTTCTACCGATCCAAAAGTTCCGGACGAAAAACTTCCGGATGAACAAAACTTCCGGATGAACAAAACTTCCGGATGAACAAAACTTCCGGATGAACAAAAGTTCCGGATGAACGAAAGTTTCGAATGAATGAAACTTCCGAATGAATGAAAACTTCCGAATGAATGAAAACTTACGAATGAATGAAAACTTCCGAATGAATGAAAACTTCCGAATGAATAAATTCTTCCGAATGAACAAGATTCAAACATAACGGACTCGACTCAATCACATCAGATTCAAAAATTTTTGTCAGACTCTCGAAAAACTAACCAAAACCTGTTTTGTTTTTTCAAACAACCACTTACACAGACTCACTACCCCTCGTCACTCACAAACAATCAAACCCCGACCCTTTATCAATCCAACATCACGTCTGACTCCATACAAACCAACATTAAACACCAGACCCTCTCGATTCAACATTTTTCTCCTATCCAACTCTCGATTCAACAACATCGAATCACAACAACAGCCTCACACAAACACAAACACACCCCTCACCATCACATCAATCTCGACCCTCACAACAATCTCGACCCTCATACAAACACTCGACTCCCTAACCAGCCTAACACTACACCTTTCGACTCAAAACTTTCCACAGACTCCCTCACACACCCTCGGACACACACCCACAAAAAAATCAACAACCTTGACCCATTTTGTTTCGGTTTGAAAGTTGACACAAAACAAAAGGACTCTATCCTTTTTTTTATCAAACGTCATAAACGACTCGACGCAATCTCACCTTAACTCTCGACTCACACTTCGTCTTAACATAGACCCACGCACACCCTCGACAACACTCTCGACTCACCCTCACACCCACCCTCACGTCTGTTTGTCTAACACTATCCTCCCCGACTGACTCCCTCACCCAAACTCCACACCTTAAAACAACAACAACTCTCCACAACTCATCGACCCATCACAACTCTCGCATCCAAACAAAACACACCCTCGACCACTTTTATCACAGACCCAACACCAAAACCTTAGATTTTTCAACACAAATTTTGACTCAAAAACGAGACCCATTCATTCAAACACAAATCGACAGAAAGACTCTACAGATGAGAGGAAGACTCGATAGATACCAAGATTAACCAACAAACATAATTAAAAACCTACCCGAGACCCAATCAACGGATCTTAAAGTTTTTTTTTCTTCTTCTCTCGTCATATTCAGTAAATTTTTGGGTATTGATTGAATTGGTTGAATTTATTTCGTGGGTTTGAGAACAGATTAATATGATTATTTGATTGATGTGATTTGGAGAAAGTTATTGTGTGATTTTTCGTTCACCTGTGTTTGACAAAGATCAGTATTTTGTTTTATAACGTGAGAGAGAATAGATTAGGTTGTGATCATTGATTTTGGGAGAGAGAGAGATAAAGATAAACTGAGGAGAGAGATTTATTTGGAGAAGATAAATTTTGAGACGGAGAAACCTATGTGTTTAATATTAAATTATGGGGCGGAGTATACAATGCATTTAAGTGGGTTTAAACAAGCCACGTTACCATCTTTATAACACGCGCTCTTTTCCTTGTTTGTCCCATACACAGTTTTTTTTTATTATTTGTTTTATATTAGATTTTATTTATTTATTTATTATTTTTAATTTTAGATTAAGTAAAAATTCCTTTTAAGAAAAGTTAAGTTTTTTTTATATATACTCATTTTTTTAAACCTTTTTTAAGGTAATGATTTAAGCCGACGTTGACGGGCTTTATTTGTTGACGGGCTTTATTTTTTTAAACCTTGTTTGTCCCATAGCTTGGATTTATTTGTTGACGGGCTTTATTTTTTGGAGTGAGCCGACGTTGCTTTGGTCTCCGGTTTATTTTTCATCGTTTTGAGCCGACAACAATATTCACATCATTTTTCATCGATATTCAATGGATTCGTTCGATTCGACATGTCAAAAGGGAGAAGCACATAAAATGCAACACAAAGTTAGTGATAATGGCATCACTTCATTTCAAATGCTTCAGTCTCATCTTGTCACTCTTTCGAGGATTCAAGGAGGGAGCGAATTTGTGACCATCTTTGGACAAGATCGTCACATATTCATCGACTCAATATTCACCACTTTGACCCAACTCGCCGAGCAACTCACCCATGACAATTTTAATCACTTTGCATCGGCACTTGCATATAAGACTCTTGTGATACAACTCACGCCTTTCCTCCAATACAATATCATCAAGTCTGAAAGTTCAGTGATTTGCCAATCTTTTCTTCGAGATACACATACCGAGCTTCGAGTTTTCCGTGATACAATATTGAAACTCATGACATCGGTCTCGTCTTCGATTTATCAAAGATCACAACTTTAGCAAGCGTATGATAATGGAGTGCAAGAATCAATGACGCAGATGCAAGAAGAGAATGGTCATACTGTTGACAACTTGGAGCCTAACGATGGCAAGAGCACGGAATCAGGAGGACAACATGATACCAGTGGCACGTCAGGGAATGTTCATGAGATCTCTCTTGATGACACCTTACCCGTTTATGACGAAGAGCCGGCAAACATGGTACAATGTAATGTTTTTTATGATGTATATGCTAATGACATGCCGCATATTGAGCATTCTGAACCTAATTATGACAAACATGGGATGGAAAAGAGTGATAGAAATACCACTTCTGATTCATCCGATGAGAGTCATAATGGGGGAGAAAGTGTTCAAAATGCTAAACATCATGATAATTGTCCTATAACTGCTTCATTGACTGCTTATGATTCCAAGATTAGAGAGCTCGAAACGATTGTAGCTCAACAATCAAAAGATCTTGAGGATGCCAAACTTGAATTTTCTAAGAAAATGGACAAATTTGAAACATACTTTGAAAAACTTGAAAAGTCAAACGTTGTTCTTGAAAGAAAATTGGATCAAAAAGTTTTAGATTCGAAAGCTGAACAGGAAAATCTTTTGAAACAAATTCAGTTACTAGAGTCTAAATTGGCATCCCAAGATAGATTGCTCAAAGAAAATGAAACTTTAAAGGCCCAAGTACAGGAAAAGGTTTTTGCTATAGCTGCGTTGAAAAACGAGTTAAGGAAAACTAGAGGACCTAGTGTGGACACTAAGCTTGAAAAACCATCAATCTTGGGGAAACCGCCTACAAATCAGTTTGTCAGACAACCTAGTGCCTTTAGATCCGAGCGACCACAATCCTCGAGACCGCGGTTTGCCTCCCAAGTTGATTTGGGTCATATTTCTAGAACAGTCACTCCACCAACTAGGCCTAATGTGACTAAAACAGTTTTAGCAAGACCTCATCACATGATTGCCCCTAGTTTCTCTAAGAATAGTTCAATGAACACGTCTAGAACTAGTTCAACTGATGTGCGCCATGATTTTGGTTGAAGGGAAGCTATTCAAAAGACACATGTAAGAAAAGAAAACCGTGAACCCCCACGTGCTTCTAAAATAGATATCTCTAACCCATGCAAAAGTATACAAACTCCTAATGAGAATGCAGGTACCAAAGTTGATGTTCCAAAAGAACGAAGCGGTCCAATCATTGTATACCGTTCAACTAAGGACACTCTTAGAGTTTGGTTGCTGAAGAAGCAGATATCGGAGAAACAAATGTCTCAGGGGATTCATGGTTAAGCTGCACTCAGGACTTACAGTCACATCACAGACTGTAACTCGCTCATCAAAGAAAGGAAAGTTTACCGCCGATGATAAACTTATCCTAAAAACGAGAAATTCATTTTTCTCGGGTATGAGCTTATATAAAAAACATTCCAAGTTTTTAAGCTCATGCATTATGGCTCCTCGTTAAATTACAGACGACGACCCGGACTTCAGAGACAGGGAAGTTTATCCACGCAACGATAACTTACCCTCTTAACAAGAAATTAAGTTTTCTTGGACACGAACTTATCCTAAAACCATTCAAAGGTTTTAAGCTCGTGTATAAGGCTCTTCATAACTTATCCTCACAACGAGAAATTAATTTTTCTCGGGCATGAGCTTATATTAAAAACATTCGAAGTTTTTAAGCTCATGCGCAATGACTTACAGTTAAATGTCAGACTGTAACTCGAACTTCAAATAAAGGAAAGATTATCTTTTATGATAACTTATCCTCATAACGAGAAATTAACATTTCTCGGTCATGAGCTTGTATTAAAACATTCGAAGTTTTAAGCTCAGAAAGGAAAGTGTATCTTTTAAATAAGAGAACTTTTCCTCGTAACGAGAAATTAACCTTTCTCGGTCATGAGCTTTCCGTTAAAACAGTCAAAGTTTTCAAGCTCATGAACACGACTTCTAAGTAAATGTCAGCTTAGGACTCGTTCTTCAGATAAAAGGAAAGTTTATCGCTGATGATAAACTTATCCTTAACAACGAGAAGTTTACAACTTCTCGGACTTGAGCTTTCCTAAGATATTCCAAATCTTAAGCTCAAGTAATTGGTTTTCAAAACTTTGAACACAATTTTTCAAGAATTTCTCAAAAGGTTTTTCTAAATCTTTCAAAATTGTGTGTTCAAAAATGTTTTGATAAAAAGAGCATGTCTTCTGGAATCGATAATATTTACGAACCTAGAAATGTCATTCAAAAATGACACGGGGTTGTAAATAAAGTTCGAGCAGAAGTTCAAACTTTTAAAACATGCTCAAAATGGTTTGCTATTATTTCCGATAGTAACCCGCTTTTCACTTTGAAGTCAAGCATTTCACCGGAAAGCTTTGACTTCAGAATCCGAAGTTATCATCTCCACCAACCGTAGAAACTTACAATTGATATCTACATACTCGACGATGCGACTACTCAAACGGTGACTACAGCTCTTTCAATAGAACACGGGTCAACAATTGAGGGGGAGCAATTGTCCAGCATTCAGAATCCTTGATGCCGAGAGTGCAAAGTTCACATATTGGTGTTAAGACAACGATATCAATCATACACATGGAGTCAAGAGATAACTTCAGAAGTTACGAGGAAGACCAACATTCGTGAACAAGAACCATGTGCTTCTTTCATATGATGTTCTCCATCATTCAGGTCCAACCTCGTAAATTGCTAATCTTGTGAATTCATTATCATATATGATCTTTGCACGTGATAAATACCTTACACTTGTGTTTAAAAGGTATTTAATTTACGTTTCAAGTACACCCTCATTAATTTGAGGGAGAGCTTGTGTAATTCATGAAGATAATTGGATTTGCATGTTTCTTCCCAAATTTTCTTAAAACGCTATTAAATCAATTGATATTAAAAACATTGATTGAGTTAATATTTTTAATATGGGGGAGAAAATGTGATTTAATATGGGAAATGATTAATCACAAATGGTTTGACTTAACGTGCTAGCTCATCCCGACATGTGCGAAATGTTTTCGGATATCGTGGCATATGTTAAGGGGGAGCAAAATGGATTTGCACTTCAAAATGGATTTCATGGTGACATACACTTACCCAAAACATCTCTATTCACGATGATGAAGATTGTAGTGACATAAGGATGGTAGGATAGGTTAAAGTCCAATGATTCCTCTTGAACCGGAGGAATCTTCCCAAGGACATTCCATAGCTAGAAATAGTAGTCCTTAGGAAAGATGGAGAAAGATTGTGAATGTAGCTGAATGCCGACCAAGTACTTAAGTTAGCACTGGAACAATCACAACAATGTGCTAGTGATGACGTATTGGTAAGCATTGAAGGGGTTGAAGAATGAAAAAGAATTGTAAAGATAAAGGGTGTAAAGAAAGAAGCTCTCCTTACAACTTTAGGCAGAAACCGGGTCAATACATATGCTATTGAGATCATTGTTTAATGATTCTCGATATTGAAGAAAGACATCATGGACCCAGTGATGCAATGCACAACCCTTCCCAGCTAACTCAAATATCTCTCAAAAGGTATTTGTTTTAATCACACGGAGATCAACACGTTATCTATTGGTTTATTCACTCCGAATAAATTGGTATTGAAAAGGTGGCACTCCTCTCCAGCCTCCGATCACTAAAAATCCAAAATGCACGATCGAGTCTAGAGCCATTTGAGATCATCAAATATCTCATTAGGACACACTTTCATATTTCCTTGCTTCTTCACACACTGTGAAAAGTAAGAAAGATCTTAAGAGTCCTACGCAAAATCTTCATGATCTTGCCTGAACATCCGAGTAATACGAAAGTATTTACAATGAAGATGGAAATCCTTCTTGAGCGAATATCAAAAAGCTCATGGTAGGTGACTTGTGCGATTCTTTATGAATCAAACTTGTGATAACTGGAAAGCAACAGTGGTTTAATTCTTAAATGAATTTAAACACGTTCCAGGCCTCTACGCAATATCTTAGTGATCTTGCCAGAACATTCAGAGTAATACTATTAAGTAGTTACAGTGACGAATGGAAATCCTTATAGTGTTAACATCAAACAGCACTTGGTAGGTAACTTGCAAGATTCTATATGAATCAAGCTAGTGACAACTGGAAAGCAACGACGGTGCGGTTATTAATTGAACTTCACTTGTTCCAGGAACATGAATTGACGGCTTCAAATCATGCGGATAAGATTATCCAAATGATTCACTCTTTACGTTCGCAGTCAGCTTTGGACGGTCGAGTAAAGAGAACGGGTTTACCCGCGAAATCTTGTCAAGGAGGTTCTTTATTGAAACTACCTGCCACAAGTACGATATTTAATATCGTCCAACGGTCTTCACCGACCGGAGGTAAAATGCTACCGAATTAGAATGAAATGTTCAAAGCCATTTCATCCGTGTATATTGTTTGTTGCTAACTGTCTTATGCAGCATAACAAGAAGGTGGCATTGCGGTGTACAATCCAGAATAAGTCGTCACCACATGCTTATACTACATACAATTAGTACTTCAACAAATTCAAGAAAGCCCGAAGGTCAAGTCTTCCGCTGTATCAAACTCTGAAGCTTTCAAGAATTTAAAAGTATAAGTATGTGGAACATGAAGTCACGAAGAGGCAAATATCACAAGTGAAGAATGCACAAGGTCAAGGCAAGGAAACATGCTCAAGACTAAAGTCAAAGATCACATCAAACATATTCACAAGAACAAGATCGAAGACTCAAGCATAGATGCTAGGTTTAAGATTTTGTAAAAAGATGTGACCTCCCTTAGGGGGAGATTGTTGGAAATACGTTTTTCCCAATAAAGTCTCGGTCACATCTTAGTTAGCATAGATCACGAGATATAGACTATTTAGAACTTTGTCTCTTGGAGCGACCTCCCTTAGGGGGAGATTGTTGGAAATACGTTTTACGTATTTATGAAGGATCGGTCGCTCCAACGATAATTATGTAATGGGCTCGTGATCCACTTAGTAAATGTATAGTCCATATAGCCCACATGTAGGGTGGGCTATATATATCCCCTCCTAGCATGTTAGGAGGGGTTGTTCATTTTCACATTTTCATTAATCCATCTTTACTTTCTCTCTCTACTTTTCTCCCTTCTCTCCTTTCTCTCTCTACTCCATCATCTCCCTCCTTCATCTTTCTTATGTTTATCAATTAATCAACCATCTTTATCAACAAATCCATCATGTAGAATAGGCCAATAATTCCGTAGACCTTCACAATTTAAGAAATCTTCAAGGGATTTTCTTGACATTTCTTGAAACTTAAAGGACTAATCTTGTATAAATGAGATTTACAAGGGCCAAAAGTGACAAGTCTTCAAAAGTTGAGGGACCAATCTTGACAAATCTTCAAACTTCAAGGACTTCTTTGGAAAATCATGATTCAGGTCTGGTTCTTTGTGCGGCTTCGTTTCCCATGTTTGTTTTTTGCTTGAATCTTGTTCTCTTTTTGTGAATTCATGATATCCGTACCTAAAATACACAATGAACAATGATGACGTATAGTCCCTAGTCGGGCTGGATAGTCCGACTCATGGGTACTACCCGTACCCATCAGGAATGGATTAATGCTTATATGATGTGCGCGCAGCCCAGGAGGCCTGGTAAGCCGCTGTTGCACATGCGGTTAATTACTTAACCAAGGTCCTCATCGCAATGCGACAGGATCAGACAGAATATAACCTATATTATAGTTATATTCGCCTAAGGAAGAAGGATATACACTTACCCTGGTTAGGCGATAAAGATCGAGTTATTTGGAGTCATTATCTCTTCCTTAGGCCGCAAGGACATGGAGCCCAACCTGGACTCTCTTGGGTATAAAAGGAACACCCATGGTTCCACAAAGGTACGATACACATAATACCCTAAACACTATTCACTCAAATCGATTACTTACTCTCACGATGGAGTCTAATCGTAGGTCATAAACCCACGGTAAGCCTAATGCTGTTTGTTTAGTGCACAGGGTCCTCAAAAAAAAGTTTCACTTGGTGCAAGAGCCTGAGTCCACAAAGCCCCGATTAAGCCTAATTCGGGTCAAGCTCGGTCCATCCAACTTTTGAATCAACAAGTTGGCGCCATCCGTGGGACCCTACACTAAATCTCTTGAGCAATGACAAAAAACGGTATGCATGAAGGCCATCGAAGGTCCTCGAAGGTAGATGGTCATATCACATCCGCAAATGTTACTCCTGGATCTGCCAGTGAGGCAAACACTCGGGATGTAACAAATCCACCTTTCAAAAGAACAAATGTACTATTCTTATCTCCCCTACCTACGGTGGAGGAAAGGAAAGTAGAGCGGGAGTCAACCCAGCCTCCTCCTAATAAACAAAAAAGAATAATACTCCATGAAGAAAGCGAGGAAGTTGTTGCTACGGAAGCATGAGCAATGGAGGAATATGTAGCCAATAATCTACAAGCCCTCATAGCGCTGGTTGCCAAACACAGAAAGAACCAGAAGCGAACGAGAGGAAAGGAGCGCGCAGAGAGTGGAGAATCCTCTGAAGGCAGTCCATCAGGATCGAGTGATAATCACCCTTCAAAGCGCGGGCGCGAATATTACTCCTCAGATGACCAAAGCTTCTCACAAACTTGGAGAAGAGCCAAAAAAAAACGCTTTCACAAGACGCATACAGTATTACGCAGATACAAGAAAGCGCCGCATGCCAGTAAACGTGAAAACGTATGATGGCACCTCAGATCCAGAAGACCACTTAAAAGTCTTCGAATCTTAAGCAGACATTGAGCAGTGGCCAGAACATGTATGGTGCAATATGTTCAACTCTACGCTCGTAGGAGACGCGCAAATCTGGTTCGACAGACTTCCACCGCGAACAATTGATGGGTATGAAGTGTTGCGGAAAGCATTTAAGAGAAACTATGTGCAACAGAGAAGACATGATAGGAGTGCTGTATCACTTGCCAGAATCAAGCAGAACCAGGGTGAGTACCTGGAGGATTTCCTAGAACGTTTCAAGGGAGAGTGTCTTCAGATAATAGAATGCCCAGAGATCTTGAAAGTATCTTGCTTCATGGCAGGTATACGCAACAATGATCTAATAAAAAAGCTGAATGAAAGAACACCAGAAACTTTCGATGGAGTACTATGGCGGGTAAGATCCTTTTACAGGGGAATCCATTGTCTCGGAAGTCACGCAAAACGCCTATGGTTCTATATCTCGTGAAGCGCCTAATAAAGGATTTATCAGGCAAAGCAGGCCTGGGGGCCTTGACTACCAAGGAAATAAAAGAGAGGGGTGGGCCAATAATTTCAGGTTTACTTCCCTTAAGTTAACTCCAAGAGAAATCCTCATATCAAAAGGTGCGAACTTCCCAAGACCGTTGCCAATGACTACCCCGGTAGAAAGGCGCGTTGGCAACATATATTGTGAATACATGATGAGAAGGGGCACGCTACGAACGAATGTATTCAGTTGCAGAAACATATTGAGAATATGGTAAAAGAAGGGAAGCTAAAACACCTTGTCAAAGAAACCGCAGAGGGTGAGAAACCAAAAACCGCTAACGCACATGTTTACATGGTGGAAGCATGGCAGCGAAGGAGAAAGCAAAAGGTGAGCCAAAAATTCTTGAAAGAAAGAGATATCTCCTCCCCCCTCAGCGCGAGGAATGTGGCAGAAGGCCCGTTAGTTATAGAAATAAACATTGGCAAACACACCATACATCGTATGTATGTTGATGGAGGCTCATCAGCGGAAATAATGTATGAGCACTATTTCCTGAAACTCAGCGCAGAAGTAAAGAGCCAAATGGTGCCTACGACCTCCCCGTTCATTGGATTCAGTGAGGAAGCAGTGTGGCCGTTAGGCCAACTGAAGCTAGTAGTAAAAGTGGGAAACGATGAACATTCAACAAAAGTTTCCATGAACTTTTTAATCATACGATCGCCATCGCAGTATAACGGAATTATTGGGCGACCTGCCATAATAGCAATTGGAGCAGTACCTTCTACGGCGTGATAAAATTCCCAGTAGAGGGACGAATCGTGACAATCTTCAACACAGCGACAACGCTCCCGGAGTGCAACACGATCACGGAACCCCCTCGGGTTACAATGGAACCCAAGGTAAACTCACCGCCAAATCTAAAAGTAGCAATCCATCCATAATATCCAGATCAAGAGATAACGATCGGGGGAACATTGTCTGACAAAGGAAACGCAGACATGTGTCGCCTCTTAAAGGATAACCTAGACGTCTTCGCATGGGAACCTAAAGACATGACGGGGGTACCAAGGTCAATAGCTGAACACAAGCTTCAAATCCGCGAAGGATACCCCGCAGTTAGGCAAAAGAAAAGAGGACAGGCCCAGAACACAACAAGGTGATACTTGAGGAAGTCAAGAAATTGGTAGACGCATGAATCATGAGAGAAGTTTACTACCATGATTGGCTCGCTAACTCAGTAATGGTTAAAAAACATGATGGCAGCTGGCGCATGTGTGTTGACTTCACAGGCCTTAATAAAGCTTGCCCACAAGATTGCTACCCACTCTCGGAGATAGATTGGAAAGTAGAATCGTTGTGTGGATATCCTTTTAAGTGTTTCTTGGACGCATACAAAGGATACCACCAGATACAAATGGCAGAACAAGATGAAAAAAAAATAGCATTTCATACAAGCCAGGGCGTGTATTGCTATACAAAAATTCCATTCGGACTTAAGAACGCAGGGGGCACGTATCAACGGTTGGTTGATAAAGCATTTGAAGGTCAAATAGGGCGAAATTTGGAGGTGTATGTTGATGACTTGGTAATAAAAAGTCACACAGAGAGCGAACTTATCCGAGATATTGGCGAAACATTCTCAACACTTAGGAGAATAAACATGGAGTTGAATCCAAAGAAATGCACTTTTGGGGCCACAGAAGCCATGTTCCTAGGATACATGATTGACCCTAATGGCAACAAACCCTGCCTGGAAAAGACAGACGCGGTCATCCAGCTTCAAAGCCCAAAGACCAAAAAGGAAGTGCATTCGCTAAATGGGAAGCTCGCAGGGTTGAATAGATTCATGTCCAAATCTGCGGAGAAGTCTCTCCCTTTATTTAAAACACTCAAGAAGTGTATCAATAAAGGAGACTTCAATTGGACGAAGGAAGCGGATAAATCCTTTGAGGAACGGAAAACACATTTAGCTTCACTCCCTATGTTAGTCGCGCCACGTCCAAAAGAAGATCTGATAATGTATTTGTCTGCCACACACGGAGCAATCAGCGTGGTGCTAATGACGGATAGGGAAAATGTGCAAACACCAATATACTTCATAAGCAGAGCATTACAAAGCTCGGAACTAAATTATACCCTAATGGAGAAATTGGTACTCACACTAGTATTCACAGCAAAAAGGTTGCGCAGGTACTTCCAAGCGCATCCGATAGTGGTGATAACGGATCAACCCATAAAACAAGTAATATCAAAACCAGATGTCGCAAGTAGATTACAAAAGTGGAGTGTTCTATTGGGGGAACACAACATCACATATAGACCGCGTAAAGCCATAAAAGGACAAATTCTGGCAGATTTCATCCTAGAAAAACCAGAAGAGGACATTCAGGAGTTGGGACAAAGTGAAGAAGAACAAGACCCATGGATCTTATTCACTGATGGGTCCTCTTGCACTGATGGATCCGACGCAGGGTTCATACTCACCACCCCTGAAGGAATGGAATTCACGTACGCACTACACTTTGAATTCACAACCACAAATAACGAGGCAGAATACGAGGCGCTAATAGAAGGACTGCGAATTGCAGCACGAATGGGTGTGCGCAATCTCGAGGCAAACGTAGATTCTCGCCTGGTAGCAAATTACATACTTGGCGAATATGAGGCGAAAGAAGAAAACATGGTACAATACTTGCAAAAAGCTAAGACTTTGATCGAAGGATTCGATAAGGTTTTAATCTGCCAAGTCCCTAGGGGGAGAACAAGAAAGCAGACGCACTTAGCAAAATAGCGTCCACCAGTTTCGCACACCTATCAAAACAGGTCTTAGTATAGATCCTAAAAGAGAAATCTATAAAGAAACAGGAGGTCACATCGGTGGTAGAGGAAGAAGGTCCTACATGGATGACACCGATTGTGGATTATTTGACGAAGGATTTGCTCCCACATGACGAAACCGAAGCGCGGCGAATACGACGCCGCTCGAGGCAATTCGAAATTAGAGACGTGACTCTTTACAAACGATTATTCCTTCAGCCATGGTTAAGATGCGTAGGGCCGCGTCAGGCGCAGTATGTCATCAGCGAAATACACGAAGGATCCTGTGGCATGCACGCAGGACCAAGGTCCGTGGTGGAAACAATGTTGTGTAGTGGGTATTACTGGCCAACCATGCACGCGGATGCACGAACGCTCATTAACAAATGCAACGACTGCCAGGTACACATGCCGATACCACGACAACCCCAAGAAGAACTGACACCCATTACTTCTCCATGGCCATTCTTCAAATATAGACATCGCAGGACCTTTTCCCGTAGCTACGGGAGAAATTAAGTTCCTAATAGTCGCAATGGATTACGTCACGAGGTGGATTGAAGCAAAGGCAGTCGCAACAATCATAGGGAACCAAATAAAAAGGTTCGTGTGGGACAATATAGTATGTCGCTTCGGACTAACTGGGGAGATAGTTTCTGATTAAAAATTCACGGAAAACCCATTCAAAGATTGGTGCACGAAAAATAACATACGCCAAAGGTTCGCATCGATAGCCCATCCGCAAAAAAATGGACTCGTGGAAAGGGCAAATAGGAGTCTGGGAGATGGCATAAAGGCGCAATTAGGGGAACACAATAAAAAATGGGTCGATTAGTTATCGCATATCTTGTAGGCACATCGCATAATTATAAAGACAGCTACGGGCGATACCCCTTTCGCTCTAACATACGACACAGAGGCAGTTATCCTAGCCGAGATTGGGTTACAAACTGTTCGCACAGCAGAAGTGGACATGGTCACAAATGACAATGAATTGTGATTGAACCTAGACATAATCGACGATCAAAGAGAGTTGGCAGCTATCCACGAAGCCAAGTCAAAGGTAAAAATGAAGGGTTACTACGATGCTAGGGTGCGAAAGACTTCCTTTAGGCTAGGTGATTTCGTGTATCGCTCTAACGTGGCCAGCCGCGCTGAGAATACAGGGAAACTTGGATCCAAATAAGAGGGACCTTACATGGTGACAGATGCATTGGGGAATGGCGCATATCGATTCCGCGACATGGATGGTCGCGACCTACAACGGCCTTGGAACATATGCCACCTAAAGAAGTGCTACCTTTAGCGACGAGCTTCTGGAACCAATGTATTATTTTTTCTTTCATTTTTCATGTATTAAAAATTATTGCAAGTATTAATGAAACTGTCGTGGTCCCTAGCTAGTTCCGCGACGCATTATCAAAACATTTCATTTTTGTTGTACATACATTTTTCTTCTATGTTAAATATTGCCCACTGGCGCACGCGTGCACAACGTTTCCAGGAGAAATAAGAGGAATGAGCCTACCCTACTAATTAAAATCGTCGAGTAAGAGGGTTGCAACCCTATCGACCATGGATCATGTATCCTTGTTAGGCCCCTTGCTATTAATGACGTCGTAGCAAGTTATGCAGCCAGTAGACTCTAATATTGTTAAGACACAATCATGCACACCTAACAATTGGTCAGCCTCACATGACCGCCCTTATGGTAGTAGCGGTATACCGCACGTAATGAGCTTGCCTCACCCATAAGGACCATTCATGAGTTTACATTAACTCATTACACGAATTTGCGCTCTAGACATAACAAAAGATATGAAGTGTTTATTACAAATAAAAGCGCACATTCGCGCATGACAATCAACAAATTTACAAGCTAGGCAAGTTGTTTGAGAGCAAATTGGTCTCTGATGATGACCTCTTCAACTTCAGCAGGGGGCAATAGGCTGTGGCGCGGTGCTCTTTCATACCCTTGTCCAATCGGTCCAACACAAATGAGTCCCTCTCTAGCATCGGTAAAGGTAACACAGGGATGGAGGAGGCAAGATGGGCCGCACCAATAGAAGGTGCAACCTCTACGTTCAGCATGGCCTTCTTGGCAGCAGCACGACTTTCATGAGCCACGAGCACCTCAGACAACGACACTTGCTTCTCAACCCTAAAAGGGTCAAGGACATCCCTGGGATGAGCAAATACTGGCACTGTTAGCTACTCCGTCGGAGGCTTTAAGTGGAAGTCTGGCTCTACTTCTGCGCCCTCTGCCTTGTGGCGCGCAAGAGTGAGGCCCTCCATCACAACCTCGAGGGGCAGCTCGTGGCCCTTGTCGCCAAGACCAAAGGAAGGAAACAGACAGACACTCATCTCTTTTAGGGAGGCTGTGAGCTTGGACTCGGCTGTTGGGTCGTAGAAGGGCACCTATGTTAGCGCTTCTTCAACAGATCCGCCTTGTGTGCTTTCACCAAGCCTTTGGAAGTACCCTCATTCACCGCGGCTATTATGGACTGGGCAAAGGTGGCTCGTAACGTAGGGTCTTCCAAAGCACCCATAGCGGCTAAGCGCAAACCATAGCGTACTAGCCATCGTTTCTCGGCTATCTCCTTCATCAACCGTGGGTATAGGTCTTCATCAAACTCAATACTCAACCGCTTTAGGTGGCTACTGAGAAACTCACATCCTCTTTAACCCTTGCACCCAGCGCATCGACATCCGCCATAAACTTATTCTTCCCATCTTCAAAAGCCCTCATTGCAGCTTGGTTGGAGGTCTTCAGTTGGTTCAGCTGGGCGCGCTCTTCTTCAAGTGCGAAGGGTAGTTTGTTTTTCTCTTATGTCAAGGAGTGAATGAGGGACGCATCTTGTCGGCCTCTCTCGATCTCTTGGGTGATTTTCTCTAGCATTTCCCCTAGGGTGTGAGAATTCTCCTCCATTATTTTCCCAAGTTTCTCTTCAGTAGTCCGAACTTGTTTGGACAGCTCCACAAACCTCTTTTTGATACGCGACATCAAAGTCACGTTCTGCGACAAAAAATAGCTAACCTCGTCCGCCAGAACCGCATAGCTCATCCCCTCTAAAACCGCAGCTAGGCCAGTCGGTACGATACTGTCCAAAAAGCTGGAGCAGTCGAACGCCCCAGTCAAATCCGAGGACACGAGCAACTCCCAATCAGGCACAAAGACAGGGTATTGGGGAAACCCGCTTCCCCCACTGTTGAAGTCTCCTTTTGGGGGAAGGTGTAGTGTCAGCCTTCGTGGAGGAATTCTCCTGGTCATCACTGATACATAAAACGATGGTTAGAGAGATATACGGAAGGATATAGATGATAGCCATCATACAAGAACAAGTGTTTACCTCAAGTTGATGGTAGCAGGTGGAGTATGTGGAGGAGTCCTCGCAAGATTCTCCTCAAATTCTTCTTCGATCGCACGTGCCTCTGTCCATGAGGGCCCAGCCCCTATGCGAGTGGTTTTCTGCGGCGATAGTGGTGGGCTCTTTTTCCTCTTCCCTAAGGCAGAGTTCTCCTCTTCTTCAAACTCCTTCGCGGCCTTCTTAGCGTCCTCGGTAAGATTACCCGATAACAGCGAAGAGCTGAGGAAGGGCGGTGGTTGCTGTTGTAATGGTGGTTGTTGTTGTGATTGTTTTATTGGTGGTGGTGATGGCTGGTCTGCGCCAGTATCCTCATGCTCTTGTGGGACAAACGCCTCCCCCACTTCTAAATCCATGGCGTTCTTCTACGCACGTTCCTGGATCGACTCCTCATTTTCCACCTCGGGACGAGAGTACACTATCAGATCTTCAGGAAACGCACCACGAACAAGGTTGAGAATATCCATTACTGTAAACACACAAACAGACAAACAAGAGAATATATTTTAGTTTTTTGGTACAAGATGGTACTTACAGTTAGATATGAAGAACGTGGGAAGAACCACTAACCGTGGCCACTATGGGTGCAGAAGAAAGGTACTTGATGTGCGCCGTAGATGACTGCGCGGCTCAAACCAAGGATTACCAACAACATCTTAGGATAAGGTTACACGGGGACGCGGTTGTTGTTTAAGGTCTCCGCATCCTTAGAGTTGTAGGTGTTGGTGCCAGGCATTGGGTCCTTCTTCACCGTTCCAAGGGTCAAAAAAGTAAAGTGGAAAGGAAAGGCAACTTTGTCAATCCAAAAGAACCTATCGTTCCAGTCCCTTAGGGAGTCTATTTTCCCGTCATAGCATTGCATCCCGCTCTTTCTCTTAGTGAAGGAGACCCAACTATTAGCTAGTTGCCGGTGGTATAAGACTCAGAATAAGTCTACGGTGGGCTCAATATCTAGGGTACGACAATTGGTTTCGAAATTTGAAATTTTGGCCGCCCCTATGCAATGCAATTGAGAGACATAGGTCTCGTAATGCATCAGTACGCTAACAAGAAAACGTGACATGGGTATGCGTTGGTTTGCGTAGTCAAAGAACCAGGTGTACACCCTATCTTTCCTACATAGAGGGTGTATATATATAGCCCTCTTAAATTATTGTTCCCCGCCTGGATGAGTGCCACGTGTTACCCACTTGCAGATCCAACGGTGGAATATGAAGAGGTAACTATGACGTGGCAGACGCTTTTCCCGGGTTTCAAGGAGGTTAGGTGAAAGGGGGGATGAATGTCTTCTTAGCGGGAGTGTTTGAATTACTCATATATGGTTTGTGCGTGTTTTGTTTTTTGAGCACTTGGATGATTGTAGTCTAGTAGCCGCGGTTAGCGCATGCGACCACTTGACTAGGGGGGGGGGGGGGCATGATGACGTATAGTCCCTAGTCGGGCTGGATAATACGACTCACGGGTACTACCCGTATCCATCAAGAATGGATTAGTGCTTATATGATGTGCGCGCAGCCCAGGAGGCCTGGTAAACCTTTGCCGCACATGCGGTTAATTACTTAACCAAGGTCCTCGTCGTAGTGCGACAGGATCAGACATAATATAACCTATATTATAGTTATATTCGCCTAAGGAAGAAGGATATGCACTTACCCTGGTTAGGCGATAAAGATCGAGTTATTTGGAGTCATTATCTCTTCCTTAGGCCGCAAGAACAGGGAGCCTAGCCTGGACTCTCTTGGGTATAAAAGGAACCCCCATGGTTCCACAAAGGTACGATACACACAATACCCTAAACACTATTCACTCAAATCGATTACTTACTCTCATGTCGGAGTCTAATCGTGGGTCACAAACCCACGGTAAGCCTAACGGTGTCTGTTTAGTGCACAGGGTCCTCAAAACAAGTTTCACTTGGTGCAAGAGCCGGAGTCCACAAGGCCCCGTATTAAGCCTAATTCGGGTCAAGCTTGGTCCATCCAACTTTTGTATCAACAAACAAACACAATCATATTTTGGGGTATTTTATGATATTTTTAAGCGTTTTAAGCCCGATTTGCACGATGAGACTATGTATAAATGCAGTCTCATCAGTAATCATGTGTCAAAATAAGTGTATCAGTACTTTATTATGTTTCAAAACTCTGGGACCTTTTTGTTAAAAAAACTCTGATCTTTTATGATGTAATGTAAATGTTTTATTACGTCAATTTTGTGTTAACTATATTTCATTGTTTCTTGTACCATGATGTGGCACCCCCATGCTGCCTACATGTTCCTTGCCAGATTTCAGAGGTCTTACACATCAATCCACTTAACCCCCAATATTGATATTAAAACGTTTTAGAACCATTTTAATATTACTATTTTAGGCGGTAAACACCATTAACCCCCCAAACACAAATGAAAGGAGCCATTGTTGCTATCACATGAACCCTGATCCCATCTTTTTAATTACCTTATGATTAACCACGAATCCTTCCAGATACCAAATTAAACGAAAGTTTAACACATCCCACACTCATATTACACTCCAACTCAACGTGGACCCCTCTACGTGGCTCTCCTACCCCCTTGATGGTCCGCTTTTAGCAAAAGAAAGAATCATGTCAGAAAATCAATGGAGCAAAGAGATTTCGTGTTCCCTACTTTTCATTGAAGGGATGTGATCAGTTCATAACAGTCGGAACATCACCATTAGCTCACATGACAAAGTTTTAACTAAGTTTAAAAATGAACTCAAGGGCAATCAAGGAAATCCAACACTTAGGTTTTTAGGTTGTTCTTTTTCTTTCTAGAATATTGTAGCCAACTATATATAAGGGCATAAGGTTCATTGTTAGTTTTTGTTCCAGTCTTTGTAAAATTTTAAAATTAATGAAATTTTGTTTTTGATTTTATAAATAGTTGAGTTCCACCTTTACATTCATGTTTAGTTTAAAGATTTTATATTTTCTACAAATTAGTCTAATTTTATCAAAAACTTTATACAAAAATCTTGTTCAAAGTGTTTGAGATCCTTGACTAAAAGTTGGATAATATCCCTGTGAGTTTGACACACTCAAGGGGAGGTCAAAGCTTTTAGCTAAGTTACTATTTCCTGTTGGTTACCCTTGCTTTCCAAAAAATTTGGTTTACAAGTTTGGTTTATAGATTTTCAAAAGAAAAATCTGTTTTCTTGATTATATTGTGCAACTCACTGTAGCAAGAAGGTTTAACAAAGTTGACTTGACAAATCAACCTTGTTAAAGCTCCTTGTTGCTTGAATTTGGTGTTTGTGTTGTGTGTTCATCACAAGTGTAGAAGATATAAATCAAGATGGACTATTGTAGTCCACTCCTTACTTCCTCTCATTGCAAACAGACCCTAATCAGTTCATAAGCTATGAAAGACATGGCTGGTGGCATCACCAGCTCACTTGACCTGAAATGGTCAAGTATGGGTATGGTTTGAACTCCTCATTAATTTTTAGTCATTATTATACTTTTTGATATGCTCGTGTAGGATTGTGTTTTTATGATTACTTGGTAGACTGTAGCTTAACTTGAGTTATTTAAGTGATCTTTGTATGTCTTAGTTTATTTTGAAGAGTTTTAAGTTGTTTATCAAGAAGTTTCTTTGATAAATATTGGAAAATAGGTTCTAAGAGGGTGTTTGGTACTGTGTTTGTGAAGTTGTGGGTGACACTCAATGGATTAGGCCTAGTATGTGCATGTCCCATTAGGTTAGTAGTAGTTGGTTTTGCACTTGGTTTTAATTTGGTAGTGTAAAAAGTTAAGGGTATGTGTTGTTCAAAAATCTGCACAAACTAGCAAATTTCAACAGATCCTATTTTAAGCTTTGATTTTATGTTTTAAAGTTTGAAAGTTGGTGTAGTGGTAGAATATAGGTCTGGTTAGGGTTGCATCTTAGTGATTTAAAAATTGAAAGCTTATTGTAGCTTATACAGCTTATTGAAAATCACATTTTTTTCTGAATACCTGCACCTATCCGAGAAACATTGCTCTTAGTTTTGCCCGATATCTACCAGAACAGAACTAGAGTCGTTCTCTGGCAGGATATCAACCGTTACTGTATAAGTGTATGTGGCTTATTTTTTGAACAATGGCTTAATCTGTGCTTATCTTGGCTTAGGGCTTGCTTGTTTTTTGCTTATTCTGACTCCCCAATAGCCAACTGCTACTGGGGTGCCTTTTGTTCCCAAAAACAACACCAAATCAATCCAAACAAGGCTAATTTCACTCACTATTTAAATAACAAAGACAGTGGGAAGCCATTTTCCCACTGACCAAAGGGGTTCCTACCCACTGTTAGTTCAAAAGTAATCAACATCTTATTTTTAAGCTTTTCTAGCTTATCAGTTACTGTTTTTGGTTTTTGTTATTTTTCCTTGCTCAATTAACATACTTTAGACTTTTTAAAATTGGTTTGGGATTTTTCCCACTTTTCTTTTATTTTTTTATGATTATTTTAAGTTAAAAAAAATTTCGGGCATTTAAAATAGATTAAATTAGTTTAAAATTTTTTGAAAAATATTTTCTAGCATTAGAATAATATTTTTGAGGTTTACAAACTTTAAAATCTTTTATTTGACTTTTTCTTTGTTATTTTTGATTTTAGGTCTTTAATTAGATTTAAAAATTAAATAATAATTAAATAGAAAGTTACAAAAAGTTTTTCTTGATTTCTAAACCTGACGTATATTATTTAGGATTTAATTATAATTTTTATAGTTTTTTAGTTAAATTTTATTTTCGTCACGTTTTACGGTTTTACATTTTACGTTGTATTTTTAATTTTAGTGTAATCGGCTTTAATTTTTCTCTCTTTTCATCCAAAAACGAACTAATCCAAAATACGTAAATATAATATTGGCACATACAAAACACACACACACTCCCTTGAGGAACGAACTCACTTGTTATCTTTGCGGTTATCCTAAATCTTATCGATTAATACTTGCCGAATATACGCTTTTTCCTAAAAGTGTGTATTTATACAACAATCATTTTGGCACCGCTGTCGGGGATTGGTATTTGTTGAGTGCTATTATATAAATATATATATATATATATATATATATATATATATATATATATATATATATATATATATATATATATATATATATATATATATATATATATATATATATATATATCGTGTTTGTTTCAGTAGTATGTTTTTGACTTTCCATTTTGGGAAAGCGTAAATATCGTACATACTAGTTTTTATTTCTCTATTGTTAATAGCCATAAAAATAAACCGTGTTAAATTGAAATCAATTAAAACAAAATCGTTTTTCGTTTTTTTGTGAATACTATATTGTAATACGTAGCTCAATTAATAAACAATATTTATCCAAATACGCGTGAAAACGCACCTCAGTAGTGGGCGTTCTGATCAATATTGAGTGTATCGATCAAAGAGAAGTTTAAGGCAAAATAGATAAATACTCTTAATTGGTTTAATCTCGATTAATACAAACTATAAGGTAGGTATAAGGCGCTTGTATTTCACGACCTAAAGAAAAAGGCTCTTAAGTGTTTCGCGCCGCCTCGTTTCTCCGCTCGCTTGTGCGTATTGATTTAGTGACCATTAATTAAGGGCTTGCCAAATTCAAGTATTATTAATCTATTTGTTTGAGCTTATATTATTGGACCCTCGAAATGTTTTGGTGTTCCACCAACGTTTCAAAGTCGAACGAAGGTTTTTACTTGACGTAATTTCCTTCATTCCTTTGGACTCATTAATCGTGACCTTTGATTTGTGGATAAGTTTTTGTGGATTTAATTATCTACGTAATACACCAAAAATCCAAAAAAAAACAATCAAAAACCAAAAAAATTGAAAAATTAAAAAACCCCAAAAAAGAATCTTCTTTGCTACCCCCCATTCTACGTTTAGTGCATGCGCACTCGTTCATGTGGTTATCCAAATTCTAAAAACGTGTCGAATCGACGTAATCGAAATCGAAGGAATTGACAAAGAAGACAAAATTTAGAAACAAATGTTGCTAATATCGCTGTTGAAACTAGAGACGAGATGACCGAGAATCGTACGATGATGGAGTTGCTTCAAGCACCCACCGTGGGTTATGGAGACGCGATCGTAATTCCCGTAATCGAAGCAGAGAATTTTGAAATCAAAAGCAAAATGTTCTCATTAATTCAAGCGACAAAGTTTAAGGGTCGCGAGGCGGATTATCCTCATGACCACATTTAGAATTTTAATCGTATTTTAGCTATGAGCAAGTTTAAGAACGTTGACACCGATGTCATCAAGTGTATGTGTTGGGAATCTAAGTTTGTTAGAATTCCCTTAGTCATAGATTGAAACTTAAATTAAGTTGTTTGATATCAACTTGCCTGTGCCTTGGTGACAGGCAAGTAACCCAAGACTCACAGAGTTCTAAGTCTCTGTGAGCAACCACAGAGGAGTCCATGTCAGAGACATTGTCAAGGAAGTCTAAGATTACTTGAAGACATACTTATTGGCTATGATGGATAACAGCCAAGATGTATCAGCGACTCTGAGTGGTTGAGTGTTAACAAGGGTGGCAATACCCTGTTAACACTCAATACACTTTGGACATACCTAAAAGTTTTGGCGGGAAGTTATGGAGCCTAAAGTACAAGGTATGAAGAAAAGGGAAACTATGTCAGCTCTGTTTCCCTAAAGTGTTGTGGCAGACTACCAAGAATAGAAGAGCATCTTTTGACAGATGTCTGACATTGTCTGTTTTGTGTAGTCACCATCAACCAGTTATCAAGTCAACCTCGTACCACTATAAATAGGATATGTAGGCTAGAGTTAATGTTTTTCACTTTGTTAGATTCCACACATTAACTCTTTAGAACTTGTAGAACGAACAGTTGTGCCTGTGTTCTTAAGTTAGCTTTATTTTGTCCAAAGTGTACACAACACATTGTCATCAAACTGTGTTATCCATAAGACATGTAATACTTGTTATACAATGATAAAGTACTACGTTTGAAAAGTATTTACTTGTGTTAATTATCTTTCTTAATCGTTTCAAGCTAGGTTTAAGGACTTTCAATTGGTATCAGAGTGGTGTTTGATATTAAAACCTTCATAAACATCGTTCTAAGTTTTATAATCAAGATCCACCATGCCTGAAACGAGCAACACCCCACCACCACCAAATTCGCTTTCTGGGAACAACACACCACCACCTCCAAATTCACCAAGAGTAAGCCCCACTCAAAATGAAGACGATCTTCCTCAACTTCTCGATTTAAGAGGTGGATCTCATGTCACTAATGTGCCAGTATTTGATGAAGATGACTTTGAAAGTTGGAAAAGTCAATTTCTTGTCTATCTAGATGGACTTGAACCATTTCTTCTAGAAATTCTAGAAAATGGACCATATGTTCTCATGGCGCTTACCTCTACTAATTAGAATCCTCTTCCCAAACCTCTCAAGTAGTGGACTCCAGCTGATAGGAAATTGGCAAACTAAGATAAACGTCTCAAAAGCATTATCATTTCCTGTCTTCCAAAACACATCATGAAATCAGTAATTCAATGTCCAACAACCAAACAAATGTGGACAGACCTCATACTAGGTCACGAAGGACCCTCTGAAACCATAGAAACCAAGATTCAGGCACTCAGGCTTCAGTTTAATGCTTTCAAGGAACTTGAAGGTGAAAAGGTACAACAGACGTATACAAGGCTGAAGATTCTTCTCAACGACCTTGCTATGAATGAAGTCACCATTGCACAAGCTGAAGTAAACGCCACCTTTGTCAACAGCCTTCCCAGAAAATGGCTGAGCATGAATCAGACCCAGAGAGCCAATAACTTCATCAAGAATGATACGTTGGCTCAGCTATATGGAAAATACAACTATGAAGAAGGGCTGATTGATATCATATACAAATCTGAGTCTGAAAGATTTGTAGTTCAGGGAGCAACATCCAAAGCATTGATTTCCACCTCACACACTCATGACAGCGATTCAGATGTTGAAGAAGACACTCGTAGCAGCCAGGAATTCATGACATACCTTAATGCTGAGTTTCATGAAAGAGCTTTACTAGCTAATCAAAGAAGATTCTACAAAAGGTCAGGGAGAGTAGGATCAGCTAGTAAACAAACTGACAAATCCAAAGAGACTTGCTTTGCCTGTGGAAAACTTGGACATTTTCAAAAAGACTGTCCATCCACAAAAACATCCTCACCATCTTATCCTTTATCATTCAAACCTTACAAGTTCAAATCACAACAAAACAACTCATCTCACCAATCCAACTCCTCTGATAATGAGAAAAAGGATTACAAAAACAAATACAAGGTACTAAAGGCTGAGTTGGAACAGATGAATTTAGAGTTAGAATCTCTGTCTAAGAAGAAAGGGGGTGATAAAAGGACAGAGAAAGGGTTGGTAGCTGAAGCTTATGATCGGAATGATGAGCCGCTGACATCTGATGAAGAAGACACTACTAGGGTCAGGGCATTTATGGCAATTGTTGAGGATGAACCAGCTGTTCGAAAAGGAGATGCTAGATCAGGACAATGGGTTGACATCATAATGAAAAAGGTACACAGGCTTATCTCTATGTCTGAAAGTGATGAACGTAAACATGTCCTTGATTATACCATAGTTTATTTACACTTTGTTGAGGAACAAAGAAAGAATCTGCTTGATAAATTTCACTTTGTTAAACTTGAATTGTTAACTACTAAGGCTGAATGTGAAACTTTAAAACAGGTTAACTCTGAAAACTTAACTCTTCAAAATGAGGTTAATAAGTTATCTTTAAGAAACAATGCCTTAAATGATCAAGTAGCTGAACTACATAAGGTTATAGAAAAATGGTTGTGCAGTAGGTTCACTATAAATGAATTACTTGATGATGAACTTCCAACTGACATAACTAGGGCTGTTTCTGCTAAGAGAAACAAAATGAAGGCCCTTAAGAAACCTAAAGATATTGTTTTCAAATCTACAAAGACTATACATAATTCTGACCCATTTGTAGCTAATGTACCTGTCTCTATAGAGGTAATTGATAACACTGCACCTTTACCATCTTTGCCTAAACTCTCTGGAGTTGAACCCAGCAGATCTTCTAGAGGAGCTAAGGCTGAACTCAAACCAGATGTTGAGACACCTCCAGCTAAGATTTTTGTTGTACCTACAAAACAATCTGTTAAGCAAAATGTCTATAAGCCTGTCTCAACAAACCCTGTGAACAAAGTTGAATCCTCAACTGAAGAACGCCTGTTGCCTTTGATTAAAGAAGTAGAACTCTTAAAAGAACATATTAAGCCTTCCGCTGAATGGTCTACTTCCTCTTAACCTAAGTCTATTCTAGGAGAACCCAAAGATGAAAAGTTAGTCAAACCATACTGTAATGTGTGTAAAAATTCTCAACACATGACCATAGATCATGATAAACAAATGGCTGATCTTAGACACCTTTTAGGGACAGACAACAGGCTACTAGGAGACCATAAGGTAATTACAGACCTTACCCTCCCTGTAAATATTATGGTTTCACAAACCATCACTCAGATGAGTGCAGGGACTTTCTAGGATGTGACATCTGTGGAAGGTACACCCATGACATAGCCAACTGTCCTACACATCGTCAGAAGTTCTACAGGAACTCAAGAGTTGCTAATCAGCAATTCAGGGAACCCACTGGAAAGTGGGTTCACCATAGGAACTAATATGTTTCTATATATATGTGCAGAAACATCTCAGGGAATCGGTCTGGTATCTAGATAGTGGCTGCTCTAGACACATGACATGAATCAAAAAATACCTGCACAGATATTCAAAAGAGCCTGGTCCTAAAGTGGTGTTTGGGGATAACTCTTCAGGCGACACAGAGGGATATGGCTCAGTTAACTGCAATGGAATAACGTTCACAAGGGTTGCATATGTGAATGGTCTTAAGCATAATCTCATCAGCATCAGCCAATTGTGTGATGCTGACTACAAGGTTTTGTTTACAAAGACTCAATGAACCATATTCAACAAAAACAATGATGTGGTGTTAATTGCACCAAGAAGAAGATATGTGTATGTCATCAACATGGCCTCTTGCTCAGAAGACAGCTCAAATTGTTTTCTGGCTAAAGCCTCTTAAAGTGTCAATTGGCTATGGCACAAAAGACTCTCTCATTTCAACTTCAAGAACATCAACAAGCTAGCCACACAAAACTTGGTTGTTGGTCTTCCACCTGTGACTTTCACAAAAGACAAGACTTGTTCAGCTTGTGTTAAGGGAAAGCACCACAGGTCATCCTTTAAGACCAGATAATCATTCTCTATTAACAAGTGCTTACATCTCCTTCACATGGATTTGTTTGGACCTGTTAAACCACAGACCATCAATCACAACAAATATACATGGTCATTGTTGATGAATTCTGAAGGTATACATGGGTTTTCTTCCTCAAAAGGAAAAGTGATGCAGCTGATGCCATCATGTCCTTCTTCAGGCAGGTTGAAAACATGAATGAAGTTAGAGTAAAAGCTCTAAGAAGTGATAATGGGACTGAATTCAAGAATCAACAGCTTGAAACTTTTTGTGATGAAAAAGGAATATCACAAAACTTCTCTTCAGCTGGCACTCCTGAACAAAATGGAGTAACTGAAGGAAGAAACAGAACACTGATTGAAGCAGCTAGAACCATGCTAAATGGTGCAGCTTTGATAAAGAAATTCTAGGGATAAGGTGTCCACACTGCCTGCTATACCCAGAATAGATCTATCATTGTTAAAAGACATGGAAAAACTTCTTATGAAGTTTTTAGAAAAAGAGCACCAGATGTCAGCGACTTCCATGTCTTTGGTTGTCCTGTATTTATTTATAACTACAGGGATCAACCTGGAAAGTTTGACAAAAAAGCTGATGATGGTTTTTTCTTAGGATACTCTCCAACAGCCAAAGCATTTAGAGTATTCGATACTAGAAGATAGGAATCAAAAGAAACCTATCATGTCACCCTCAATGAAGATGATGACGTACTACAAAGAGCAGGAATTGAAGGTGATGAAATTGATTTCAATGAAAATAGGTCTTTCCCAACAGATGAGTTCTCTGAACCAAGGCCTGTCTTTCATCATCATCCACATACAGATACTCTTATTCCATATGTTCCTGCATATGATCTGCTGTCAACACACAACATTAAGATTCCTTCTACTCAAGTGACAGCTGAAAGTGAAAGTCAGCCTTCCACAAGCCCTTGTTCCACCTCAGCTGAAGATGACTCACCTAGAACTTACGATCAAGAAGATTCTCCTGTTGTCTGTGAATCATCACCTCGTGAAATAGCTGATGCTGACACAGACACGGAGATTGTTATTGAAGAGAGTCCTCCTACTCAGCAAGATGAAACTCAAGTTGTGCTCTCATCCTCCACAGCTGTCCCTGTCTATGACTCCCCAGCTCCTCAAAGCAAATGGTCAAGAGATCAACACATTCTTCTTGTCTACATCATTGGAGAACCAATTGCTGGGGTTACTACTAGACAGAGAATTCATGACTCAGAATCAGCCTCAGCCAGTGAATGTTTGTTTGCTGAATTTCTATCCCAAATTTAACCTAAGCGTGTAGCTGAAGCCCTTGTTGAAGAAGGTTGGGTCGCTGAAATGCAGGAAGAAATCAATCAGTTTAAAATAAACAAGGTATGGACTCTAGTGCCAGCTCCACCTGGTAAGAACATCACAGTCACAAGATGGATGAAATTGGTAACCTCATAAAGAACAAGGCAAGGTTAGTTGCACAGGGGTATACACAGACTGAAGGGATTGATTATGATGAAACGTTTGCACCAGTGGCAAGACTTGAAGCCATCAGAATCTTCTTTGCTTACGCTGCATATATGAACTTCACTATGTATCAAATGGATGTTAAAAGTGCCTTCCTCAATGGAGATTTGGCTGAAGAAGTGTATGTTGAACAACCTAAAGGATTCGAGAACAGCGAGTTTCCCAACCATGTGTACAGGCTTCACAAAGCAATGTATGGGCTTAAACAAGCTCCAAGGGCATGGTATGAAATGTTGTCTACTTTTTTAACTGAAAATAAATTTGTCAGGGGTTCCATTGATAAATCACTTTTTAGCTTCAAGGATAAAAGTGATTTCATCATTGTATAGATTTATGTGGATGATGCTGGGAACCATCAGCTATCATTAAGGATGTCTCTACATAGGTACCACCAACTACTTTACCAACCATTGGAGCAAAAGACAAGGGTAAAGCAATCTTGGTGGAAGTTGAGAAGCCAAAGAAGAATGAAGCCCATATTAAGTTTGATCAAGCTTTGGCTGCATAACTGCAAGAAAAGGATTCGGCTACTACTACAGAGATAGAAAAAGGTGGTAGTGATGATGAGAGCTCAGATTCTAGTGTTATGATTATTAAAGATCCAAAGAGGCTGGAATACGGGGATGAGTTGGCTTAGGAAAGACTTGAGGAGTTGAAAATGCAAGTTGATTATGAAATGCCTGAAGTGGTGAGAATGTACTTTCATGGGAGAATAAGGTATGGAGAATCCAAACATGACGATTTCTGATCAAATTTGGGGTTTGGAGATTCTGTTACGAGTTCAACGAGATTGCAAGGTAATCTTGAAGTATAAGGCTAGCAAGGTTCTTTCACGGACTAAGAAGGATAGAAGGGAGCTCTACTATATGCTTCTCAGATGTCATCAAGGGGGTTGGACTTTCAAGAAATTGCAGAAGTTATCCTTTGATGAATTGGAGTGTCGTGCTTATCCTATTTGGGCACGTGTTCAAGAGGAGAATACTATCAGACTTCTTTCTAATGAAAGAAAGGAAGAAATTGAAGAAGAAATGCAGATCCAAAAGGCTTCAATTGCACCAAGGCCAGTGAAGAAGGGACTTCCTATTGAGTTCCCAGCTTTGGATAGAGTGAATCCTAGTGAGGTAGTTATTAGAAGGAGCATTAAGCTCTCACCATTGGAAGCTTTAAATGTTGCAGAGGTATTACCTTTTGATTACAGAAACCCTATAGTTCACTATGAAGAAGATGCAAGTGGGTTCTGGATGATCACCATATATGGAAAGAAGGTACATACTTTTACTTCTTTCATCTCTTTGTTTGCAAGCCTGGATCGAGGAGACTTGGTAGATCTTTGGGGATTGATGAAGGCCAAGTATGAGGCTGAAGCACCTACTTCAGTCAATGGAATAAAGATCTGGACATCCTTCAAAAGGATGATTGAACCAGATGATGTAGATCTAATATGGTTGGATTTGGATGATGTCAGTGGACTTCAATGGCGTCTACATTCAGCAGCTGGTGTTTACCATTTAAGTACTACAAAGTTTTTAGAATATCTTCTTGTAGATGCTAAATATCCCATGTCCAAAGATGTTTTGAGGCAAATGGTGACAACACAGCTGGAAATGGATTATACAAGTGATGTTGGCAAAGATTTAATTAGGTTTATTTGTTATCTAATTAACAAGTGATTTGTATTTGTAAGAATCCTCCTTGTACTAAACTTGATTACTAGAGTAGATATCAAGTTTAGGAGAGGATTGTTGGGAATAAAATGAGCCAAGACACTCAGACGCTGACAAGAGTTATTTGGACGCTGATAGGAAGAAATCAAGCACTGACAGATCAAGCGTTGACAAGAAGTATCTAAGCACTGATAAGAAGAAGTCCAAGCACTGATAAGAAAACTTAGTCAACATGTTTGTTATTTGAAGAAAAGATATACTCAAATATTGTATTTTCTATATTTATCTTTTCCTAGAATAGTTGATAGGTTATCCATTGTACACGACTCCTTATGTTATAAAAGGAGGTCGTAGGGTTTATAGAATATATACATTATTATTTAGTATTCGACTTTCATTGTAATCAAGTTTGTTTCATCAATCAAAAGTGAAAGTTTGTTTTACTTGTTTTACTTGTTCTTTATTCAAGTGTTAATTCCGCATAACACTTGGATTGTTCATACAAGAAAGTTTCTCTAAGTGTTTAACTTCATTTAATCTTGTTAACACAAAGCTAATCGATCCAAGTTTGGGATCAACAGATGATATCATCTTTGGGTCTACAAATGTTAATCTTAGTAAACATTTTGCTAAATTAATGACCAAGAAATATGAGATGAGTATGATGGGTGAATTAACTTACTTTTTGGGTTTTCAAATTAAACAATGTCCTAAAGGAATTTCAATTTTTCAAGAAAAGTATGTTAAGGATTTGCTGAAAAAATATGACTTGGCTGATTGGGCATCAGTAAAATGCCCCATGCTTCCACCCAACAATTTGGGCCCTGATGAGTCAGGAGTCTCTGTTAATGAGACTATGTATAGAGGCATGATTGGGTCACTCATGTATCTCACAGCCAGTCGCTCAGATATCCAGTTCTCCACATGTCTCTGTGCAAGGTACCAAGATAACCCAAAGGAATCCCATCTAGCGGCTGTTAAGAAAAATTTCAGGTACTACAAAGGAACAACCTCTCTAGGTCTCTGGTATCATAAAGAACCAGGCTTTGATCTCAAGGCTTACTCAGATTCAGACTACAATGGGTGCTGCATTGAAAGGAAAAGTACCTCAGGGAGCTGTCAAATCCTAGGAGGAAAGTTGGTTGGTTGGTTGGAGTGCAAAGAAGCAAAACTCTGTGGCAATGTCATCAGCTGAAGCGGAATATGTTGCAGCTGCTAGTTGATGTGCTCAAGTACTTTGGATGAAGATTCAACTAACTGACTATGAGATTCCATATGACAAATTACCCATCTTCTGTGACAATACAAGTGCCATTTCTATCTCAAACAACCCTGTGCTTCACTCTCAAACCAAAAACATAGATATCAGGTATCACTTTATCAGGGATCATATTATAAAAGGAGATATTGAGCTGCATTTTGTTCCCACTGAGCTGCAACTAACTGATATATTTACCAAGCCTTTGGTTGAACCTTCGTTCAACAGGCTAGTTGCTGAGCTGGGTATGCTTAATATCTCAAAGCCTGTGGCTGATATTTAATGCGTGTCATTAATGTCTGAGTAAATATTAAATGTTTTTCACATGAAACTAGGTAGTTACTTTCCAAGTAAATGCTAAAGACATTCTCAATATTTAATTCATACTTTTTCGATAAACGAGGAGACAAACAGTTTTTGAAAGGTCAAGGGACCCACCTGTGTGTAGTCCTTTTCCCACAACGCATTTAATGTTGTTGAATAACTGTTTCAAATTTTGAATATAAATATTATCCCAAGGTTTTTCTTACCTAATACTTTTCTCATTATTCACAATATGCATCTCTCTCACTAAAACCTCTCTCTAAACCCTCTCACCATCTTCATCTTCATCATCCTTGAATCAATGGCGTTTCTAGTACCAAAGGCTTCTAACATATCATTCGAGATCAACGACAACAACATCGCCTCTAACAACTCTATTGGATGGCTCAAAGCTCCAACTGAGTCATACTCGGATCTGGTAAACTTTATGAAGAATTGTGATATTAGCAAAGCATTCACTAGATCCCCATCTATTTTCTACCAAGAATACCTCAGGGAATTCTGGTATTCTGCTGAAGTCCTTGATGATAACACCATTTCATTCAACTTTTCATGTAATGAACACCCCTTTGCCTTTTCTGTTGATGACTTCTCTTATGTGGCTGGGCTAAGACATGGTGACGACTACCTGAAGTATGTCGATAAAAAGGCTGTTAAGGATGCCCTTGCCACACTTTTCCCTGTCTCTGACGTTAACCCAGCCCTTACACCTGCTGAAGTGGTCCTCAGATCTCCTTTGAAGATAAATTTTTTCCCTCCTATGTGAAGAGTACTTTGCACGCACATAGTTAAATCCCTGGGTGGCATGCAGGGATCTCAAGATCAAATGGCTTTTAATCATCAAGCCATCGCTTATGGGATGATATGGGGTACAGACATCGATGTAGGAAGTATTCTCTTCTCTAACCTCGTGGGAAAGCTGAAGGGAACCAACCAAGCCAGGGAGAAAAACATCAGTTATGTTCGCTTTCTTTCTCTTATCTTTGAAAGTCTTTTGGGTGATAACTACCACAACTCTGCACTCACAACCATGAAGCCATATCATATAACTGGAGCTATATACAAGGTGATGGGACCCAACGATGTGACAGCTACTACCCATATGAAGAATGTTGCTAATAAACAACCATATGTTGTTAATCCCTTGCTCCCTTTCTTTGAGAAGGTGATTGCAGCTGGTGTGTCTGGCAAGTCAGCATCTTTGACCTCTGGTCAACACACCACGTTGTCCAAGGCAACAGCTAGCCAACAACCTAAGAAGAAGAAAAACCCCTCTTCTTCCAAAACCCAAACTGTTATTAAGGCCAGGGTAAAGAAGATTGCTACCATCCCTCCTTCCTCTGTTCCAGAGACTTCTATGGACACAGAGACATCGGCTGATAAACAACAAGAGTCTAGCGTCTCTAACTCAGCAGAGACAACAGGGAACTAGCCAAATTCGCTGATATCTCACAGGTAATCAGTTCATAATTTTTAGAGGTACACAAGCAGCCACTCTCAAATGTCTATAGGTGAGAGTGGTGAAGTTAGGGTTATCCTCGACCCATAGGAGTCTGTGTATGCACTTGGAAATCTTATAAGACTTCTGTACTCCCTGTCTTTGCACCAGGGAGTGATTCATTTATGTTTATAAAGCACCCCGATGACCATGCACCCTCTGGACAATATTCAGGCAAATAACAACCTGAATACATATATGTCTCGACCTAGAGTAGTTGTACTTCACACAGCCTCTAGGTTCCCCCAGAAAAATAATCTCTAAGCTGAATCATCACCCTAAGCTTTCCTAGGGACAGCGTAATATGACGATCTTTAACTACATCTTTTTCACAAATATTAGAATCCCAAAGGATTTATCCTTTTAGGGGGAGCTGAATCATCACCCTCAGCTTTCCTAGGGGCAGCGTAACAAGCGATCTTAACCCATATATATATTTCACAGATAAAAGAGTCCCAAAGGATTTATCATTTTGGGGGGGCTGAATAATCACACTCAGCTTTCCTAGGGCCCACATGATAAACTAGGATGCACCCATACGCCCCACATGATAATATAATAAATGGCCAAAAGCTGAAAGGGATGCCACGAACTATCACTCCGTCGTGGTGAAGTCATAACACTGGTGCCTCCAGTGTTATGTTTATGGTACCTCCATAACTAGGTGAAACTGGTCATGCATGTATATGGCTTAGGCATTTAATTAAACATAAGCAAATCAAAACATATAAAACATATACTCGGAAAACAGTTGGCTGCATACGGGGAATTCTAATAAGGAAAGAATGTCCATACTGAAAGGACGGAGAATCCGTACCTTATGTCCAGTGAACGAAGAAGACGAACGGAAGAGAGTCCTACTTCGATCTCACTAATGCTACATAAATAATATACGTGTATAAGTGTTCTGATTACTGTGTACGTAACTGGTTTTATATCATGTCTTAGCTTGTTTTATATGTTCATGTCTTGTTTCACTGATTTTATCGTTATGCTGGTTTTATCATGTATTCTGGATATTCTGGTTAAGTATTACTTGTATTTCTCGTATTATTATACTTGTTGTGTAATAATAAGTAACTTTCTAAAAATAGCAGGTTTCTTAAAATAGAAAGTTTCCAAAAATAGAAAGTTTCCAAAAATAGAAAAATTCTAAAAATAGAAAGTTTCCAAAAAAATAGAAAATCTCCATAAATACATTAGCTGCTTAAATTAGATAAGTTTCTAAAAATAGAAATTTTCCATATTTAGAAATAAGCTGGATTATTAAGCTAATAAAATAAGCTTAAGTTTTACTGATTCGTATTCTAAGTCATGTGATTAATAGTATAGTTTATTAATTAATACATGTAAATTAAGTAAACTATATGTTATAAGATTTAATTAAATATAACATGATTTAATTAAATTAAAGTGTACAAAATACTTAGGTTACAACATGTATTAATATTTATTATTAATATAACCTAAGTCATAGAAATTAATTAATCATATGTCATGATTTAATAACTAATTAAGGGAAAATCACCTAAAAATACATTAAACTTACCACTTTTTATGGTTGTGTGTAACTAACTTTTTTTTTCTCATCGTACTAACATACTTTTGAATTTCGACCTTTGTGTGTAGAGGGTGACCTGCTTAGTCTTGCAAGCTTACGTGGCGTCAGTTGTTTTAACGATCGTTTATTTTACTACAATATTAGTCCCTTATACTAACAACCATTTGTCAAAATTTGATTTCTTAAAAACTAAAACCAACAAAATCTAAACATATATCCCGATCTTCATATTTAAGTATTTATTAAAATGTACTGAATCAATTACTTACCTAAACTAAAATTTAGTTACTACCATTTTCATACTATCTCATATTCACATAAATCAGTAACAATGAAAATCATCAATCCCTCCAAATCTGTAACAATGATTTTCATTGTTACAAATATGTAAAAATGCTTTGTAACCATAACCCCGGCCCAACTGAATACGAAATCCCCTCAAATCTGCAACAATGAAAATCATCAATCAACACATGGATCTGCACTAAATCACCATTTTCATATCATGATCCTTCACCCAATCAAAAAGCCCAAATATGTAACCCTAACCCTATATGAATCCAAAATCATGACAAATCTTAAATCCAAACAACAACCTAATAAATCAAATTCAAAATCCAACACCTAAAAGATCTCCCATATCACTAATTCGAATAAAAAAGAACAATCAAATTAAGATCCGTCTTTCATATATAGGCTTTCGGACGGATCTTAAATGGATGGTGACGGATTTATGATGGTGTTGTGGCGCTGATTTTCCGTCCAGATTCGACGGTAGCGGAAGGTTTTTTTACGGCTGGTTATGGTTAGTTAAAAGTGTTGTTGAAGTAGTTATATCTTAGATTTTAAAGATGATAGTGATGGTTGTAGCATGGTTTAATAATCAATTTATGAAAATGATATCTTAAGCTATATTTGTTCAACGTAAATATACATGTATATAATAACTTCATGATATCTTATTCATTTATGGGTCATCTGTATGGTGGATGGAAAATGAATGTAAGAAGATAATGTGTTATTTTTTACATGAATGAAATTGGTGGGTTTATTGTTTTTTACTTTGTTTCTTTTTTGAACGAGTTTTTGACTTTGTTTATGTGTCACTGAATCTGGGTTTGTGTTTGAAACTGAGTTTATGTCTGAATCTGGGTTTGTGTTAGAATCTGGGTTTATTTTAGAGACTATAACATAAAAAGACCAAAAATACACTTTAAGTTGACTGTCGTTAGTATAAAAGGACTAACAATGTAAAAAGTTTATGGGTACGCAACTGGCTAAGGGCTCAGCAGGTCACCTACTACACGCAAAGGTCGAAATTCAAAAGTATGTTAGTACAATGAGAAAAAAAGTTAGTTACACACAACCATAAAAAGTGGTAAGTTTAATGTATTTTTAGGTGATTTTCCCATTAATTAATTACTTTAGTCTAAATTTCATGATTAAATACTTAGGTTAAAATCGTGTATTATTAATAATAATAATAAACCTAAGTCATGTTTTAATTAAATTAATTATATAACATGTTAAATTAATTTAATTAATCTTGTAAATAAATAAACTTGTAAAAATTATTAAGCTTGTAAAATAAAATAATAAATTGAATCCATGTATTATTTTATTAAAACATGTCGTGAACCGGACCCGTAACCCGTGAACCGGCCCGAAACAACCCTCACCGAAAACAGTGGCAAACCGGCCCTTGTCGGTTGCCCCTACCTTCGGTTCACTACCACCGGCTTAAGCCGGTGGTCTTGCCCCTGCTCGGCCCAGCCGCTGACCACCAAGGTTCCCATTGGCAGCAGCCAGTGGTCCCCCTGCTGCCTGCGGTGGGTTCCCCCTGCTTACCAAAAATAGCCACTGGTAGTTGCCGGTGGTGAGGCTGTGGCTGCCGAGACAAACCGAACACAAGGACACCCCCGACTCATGTCGAGGTGCCTTGCTCTTGCTGCCGACCGAACACCAACACCACCGAGACCTTGTCTTGTGTGGTGGTGCGATCCAAACGTCACCGAGAGTCGTGAGACTCTCGGTTTGTGTGGCTGTCGGACACCATAACCCGAAACAAACCAAACAATTTACCCCACCATGATTTTACTTGTTTTTAATCTTGTTTTATTAAATCCCCATGATCATACATGCAATAAACATACAAAGAAAATAAAAAGAAGGGTTTTTGGATTACCAAAACACGTGGAATCAATGAGGAATGAACACACGAACACGTACAAGTGATTTGTTAAACAAAAATTAATGAACACCCCTTGTTTCTTGTGGTAGCCGCCGACCAAGGGAGAGAGAAGGAGAGATTTAGGGTTTTTGTTTTTATGAAAATTCTACAAGGAATGCATATTTACTTAATATGTATTTTGGTAAAATTTAACATGGTCTGGGCCCCCTCCTTCTTGTCTAGCCGCGGCTTGTAGGGCCCCCAAAGGGAAAACCCGTAACTTAATCGTGTTCTAAAATATTACGTGTTCTAGTGTTCGTATTTACGTGACATTATTATTTAATGTTCGTGTTATTATATACATACTTGTATGTAATCGTAATAATAGTTACGTAAATACATAATAATATGCTCATTATTTACGTTCATGTTTTCATGTTCGTGATTATAATTATTGTTGATAATAATTATCGTCTATTAATATGCTTAAATACTTATCGTGTAATAACACGTACGTAATACTTGTAATTAATATTCGTGAAACGTAAACATGTTATAAAAGGAAGGTTTTAAGCATGTACGTACGATTATAAGTGTACTGTTCATGGAAAAAGCATGCGTGTTTTACAACTCTTCCCCCCTAAAAAGAATAATTCGTCCCCGAATTATAGATAACGTAAACTAGAAAAGAGGAACATACCCGAATTAAATATGAAATGAGGGTAAGAAGCCCGGATAGACTCCTCTGTTTCCCAAGTGGCTTCCCGCTCGGTATGATCCCTCCAAAGGATTTTGACGAATGGAATCGTCTTCCTCCTCATGACTCGTTCTTGCCTGTCAAGAACTCGTTCGGGTTCCTCTATGAAGGTAAGATCTTCACGAATCTGTTCTAGTGGATACTGAACCATGTGAAGGGGATGATACTTTTACCCTCTGAGTAAGGACACATGGAAAACATCGTGAACATGAGAAAGCTGCGGAGGTAACGCTAAATGATAAGATACTTCACCGACTCGCTCAATGACATCAAACGGTCCGATGAATCAACGACTGAGCTTCCCTTTGATTCCAAAACGTCTAACACCACGTGCCGGTGATACCTTAAGGAAGACGTGATCTCCTACGTTAAAATGTAAGTCCCTATGATGCTTATCAGCATAACTCTTCTGACGTGACCGTGCTTCTTGCAATTTCTGCTTAGCTACTGCGACCTTCTCGTTGGTCAACTCTATCATTTCTGGCCCCTCAAGTGTTCGCTCACCAACCTGATCCCAACAGATTGGGGCGCGACACTTCCTGCCATACAACATCTCGAATGGAGCACACTTAATACTTGCGTGCCAACTATTGTTGTATGCAAACTCTACCATACATATGTAATCGTCCCAATCTCTCGTCCATTCCAACGCACATGACCTTAACATGTCCTCTAAAGTCTGAATCGTTTGCTCCGATTGCCCATCTGTTTGAGGATGGAAAGCCGTGCTAAGCTTAAGTTTTGTACCCCAAGCTTTCTGCAGACTCCTTTAAAATCACGAAGTGAAACGAGGATCTCTGTCTGAGACGATGCTGGATGGAGCACCATGAAGTCTCATGATCTCCTTCTTGTAAGTATCAGTGAGTTTAGTGACCGAATCTTCCTTGCGGATCGGTAAGAAATGAGCTGACTTAGTAAGTCGATCAACAATAACCCAAATCGCATCATGCCTCCTCTTTGTCTGCGGAAGACCGATAACAAAATCCATGGTGATCTTATCCCACTTCCACTCTGGAATATCTAACGGTTGTAGAAGACCGCTAGATCGCTGATGCTCGATCTTAAACTGCTGGCAGGTAAGACATTTGGAGACGTAAGTCGCAACATCCTGTTTCATTCCACTCCACCAAAAGTATTGCTTGATGTCATGGTACATCTTGGTCGAACCATGATGAATAGAGAATGGGGAGCTATGAGCCTCAGCTAACAATGCTTTCAGGATTTGTTGATCATCAGGAACACAAAGTCTCGTGCCCTGCCATAAGATACCGTCTTCGTCTACACGAAATTCTGTCTGCTTCTCTAAGTTCTGAATTATCGCCCAGATTTCACCATCATCCTTCTAAGCTTCCTTGATCTTAGAGAGTAACTCAGGTTCCACTCTAAGATTAGCCCAGTAACCATGTTGTCTACGTACCATAATCTCTAAGTAAGAATCGATGCAGATACTAACTTCTGCTTTAGGTCTTCAAAGCTCTTCTCTCTTTCTTCAATCCAGACGAATTTCTCCCATTTCCGCATCAGTTTGGTCAATGGTAGTGCTAAACGGGAAAAGTTCTCCACAAACCTACGGTAGTAACCAGCCAAGCCTAGGAAACTACGAACTTCAGTTGCTGATGTCGGTCTTGGCCATTTGGTAATAGCCTCAACCTTTGATGGATCCATAGTGATTCCTTCTGCTGATACAATGTGACCTAAGAATGCCACCTTGTCTAACCAGAACTCACACTTGGAGAATTTAGCATACAACTGCTTCTGGCAAAGAATCTTTAATACTGTACGAAGATGGTCTTCGTGTTCCTCCTTGGACTTAGAGAATATCAGAATGTCGTCAATGAAGACAAAGACGAATTGTCCAGAAATTCATGGAAGATTCTGTTCATCAAATCCATGAACACTGCTGGAGCATTGGTAAGGCGAAATGGCATGACTACAAATTCGTAGTGGCCATAGCGTGTACGGAAAGCAGTCTTGGCGATGTCCTGCTCATTAACCCGTAGCTGATGATAGCCCGACCTCAGATCAATTTTAGAGAAATGTTTGGCCCCTTGGAGTTGGTCAAACAAATCGTCAATGCGTGGTAGAGGATAACTATTCCTGATGGTGATCTTGTTGAGCTCGCGATAGTCTATGCAAAGACGAATACTACTGTCCTTCTTCTTCACGAATAAGACCGGTGCGCCCCATGGAGATGCGCTCGGTCGAATAAAGACTCGTTCCAGAAGTTCTTGCAATTGATCCTTCAGCTCCTTCAACTCTATAGGAGCCATGCGATAAGGAGCCTTGGAAATTGGCTCAGCTCCTGGAATTAGCTTGATATTAAACTCTACTTCACGTGCAGGTGGTATGCCCGGAAGTTCTTCTGGAAATACGTCTGGAAATTCTAACACTATCGGCTGATTCTGAATTGATGGAGATTCAGCATCCATGTCATGAACAGTAGCTAGATAGCCCTCGCAACCATGTGAAAGTAATGCATGTGCTTGTAGGGTTGATATGATTTGTACAGACCTTCCGGGTACGAACCCGTTGTGAATGTACTCTGGTGCATTAACATCACCGAAGATGACTCGATATGAATGGTTGTCTATGGTAGCATGATGTTTGGATAGCCAGTACATGCCTAATATCATGTCAAAATCATTCATGTCCAACGGAAGTGCGTCAACAGGATGAATCTTGTCGTCAAACTCTAGGGGAAGGCTCTTGTACACATGGGTTATGCGTACAAAGTCTCTTAAAGGCGTGGAAATGTTCAGTACATTCTCTAAGGTCATATGGGATATCCTAACATTTTTAGCATAAGCAGTAGCAATGACCGAATGAGTAGAACCCGTGTCAAATAGAACACATGCAGCTTGACCATACATATACAAGATTCCAGTGATGGTACCTGTAGACTTGTTTGCCTGATCGCGAGAAGTCGTGTAAACACGTCCACTAGTAGAAGGAGGCTTAGTATCAGCATGTCCAGACGTGCCCTCCATCTCTCCCTTGCTGCAGTCCTTCATGTGATGACCAGTAAGGCCACACTTGTAGCATCGTCGTTGTCACGGCGACATGGCCCTGGGTGCCTACGATTGCAGGTAGTGCAAGGAGGATGAGTATACCCTCCAGCAGGTGCCCTGGCTGGGAGCCTGTTAAGAACAGTATACATGAGACATGGTTTATAGGTACAAAGGACAATGCGGAAAATTCATAAGATGTAATACAAGTGATAGCTGGACGGTTAGGCTGCGAACCTCTTTGGTTATGGTCCCTCCCGTTATCATGATTCCTAGTAGAAGATTGCTAATGTGTCAGAATTATGAACTATTGCATGTAACATAAGAAAATGAGTAAATGTAAGGACCTGCTGCTGTTGGAGTTTCCATCGTTGTTACGGTAATTATCATTACCGCCACGCCTATCCGTAGTAGAACGGTCGTGAGTCTGACCGTTTCCTTTGGGCTGAGTAGGTTGTTGCTGAGTAGCCGGCTGAGACTGGTCCCCAGTCTTCTGCCTGGAAGATGCAGTTTAAAAGAGATATAAATATTGACATATACTGAAAGAATACGGTTTGGTCACTGCTGAATAACGAATGTTTACCTCTTCTCGGGTCTCTCTGCTTCCCCGAACTCTTCTCTTTCTTGCAGCATCTCCAGCTTACGTGCTGCATCGGCCACTGTGTTGAACGTAGCACACACCAAGTTGTTGGCGACCGATGTACGAAGAGCCCACTGGAAGTGGTATGCTTGCTCTTCGGCAATACATGCTGCTGCGCCAAGAAAATCAGCCAAACGAAGAAAGCGTTGCATGAACTCGTTGTTGTTCTCCCCAGCTCTCTGTCTAATCCCATGGTACTCTCTCTTCAGCTTGTATTACTCAGCCTTGGGAAAGAACTGTCCCATCACTAAATCCCTGAATTGAGCCCAAGTCAAACCAGCCACCGAATCATCACCTCCCTCAGACTGCTTTAGTGCCTTCCATCATGCTAGCACATCACCTTCGAACCTGTAACAGGCCAACCTCGACTTGAAGACGGGGTCACAGCCCATTGCATCGAAGATCTTCTCAATGTGAGCCAACCAGCTTTCAGCTTCACTGGGGCTATATGTTTTCTCGAAGGATCGAGGGCGTAGCTTGTTGAATCTCTCCAGCCATGTGACCAATGTTGCTGGAGGAGGAGGAGTAGGTAGTGGGTGCTGTTGCTGATTGTTGGCAGCATGCACCTCAGCCCTGATTTCGTTCCTCAGCTGAGGAAGCATAGCTTGCATCGCAGCTTGAACTATTGCATTGAGTTGTTCCTGCTCGCGTGTGAGAACCATCTGACAGTATAACATAAAAATACATGATTAAACTGATCAAAACTTAAAATATATACATGAAAAAAAAATTATACCAATAAATCATGAGAAAAATTTTATGCAGGAAAACTAGTATATGAATGCATGATGCAGTTTTATGAAAACCTTTATATGCGCGAGAGTGAATGCCTATGGTCAGTTCACTCAAAATAAAAGACATGGCGAGGGGACGCCAATGGGTCGGTCCCAAAGTTAAAAGTTTCGATAAAACACATGCGACTAAATAGGGCCAGTCCTATACCAACCATTACTTACTCATAAACTTGCGACAATGACCTATATATGAATGCATGAAAACAATGAATGCATGAAAACCGACTGTCAGCTCTAAGAAGACCATAGTGACTACCCACTAATCACAGGTCGTGTTTTGAGAGCCTACAGGTCGAAGCCTTGGCTCTGATACCATAATTGTAACACCCATTTTGGTAAATGGAATGTCACGCGTGATTATGGCGTGTCATCAAAGCATACAAGGATAAATGTCTTAAACATTACATGACCATAAAGGAAATACCGGAAACAAACATCGATACCCCAAAGTAAAAGCTCATCACACACAAACATAAGTACTGTAAATGAAAAGGACTAAACAATGTCCATGGAAATGAGTAGCAAAATGTATGAATAGATGCATAAAGTAATGAAGGCTAGAAAGCTTCCAATCTAGATGCACGTACACTTAGAGTCTACGAGCGTCCCTGAGTACCTGCCGTTTTAGGAACATGAAAGAAAAAACGGCTGAACATAACGCTCAGTGCACGGATATACAATCATAGAATGAATAACATAATTATATACAACATATAGCAGCAAAATTGATTAAGTCCTGGAAAACCTGGTATAACTTAGTAAAAGTGGTTTTATAGTTTGAAAAGCCTTATGTTTATCTTATAAAAGCTGTTTACAATGTTTACCATTAGCCAATATAGGTCATCAAATATCAACGTGCATGAATACTTGGAGGGGTGACCTCATCATGCAATTAGAGGGGTTGCCTCTAATTAATATAAGTTTAGGTAGGAGGGATTAGCTCCTTGTGAAGGATGCAAGGCACACACCACATTCACCTGAATAATCTGTAAAAAAATGTAAACTAGGATGCACCCATACGCCCCACATGATAATATAATAAATGGCCAAAAGCTGAAAGGGACGCCACGAGCTATCACTCCGTTATGGTGAAGCATAACACTGGTGCCTCCAGTGTTATGGTTATGGTACCTCCGTAACTAGGTGAAACTGGTCATGCATGTATATGGCTTAGGCATTTAATTAAACATAAGCAAATCAAAACATATAAAATATATACTGGGAAAACAGTTGGCTGCATACGGGGAATCCTAATAAGGAAAGAATGACCATACTGAAAGGACGGAGAATCCGTACCTTATGTCCAGTGAACGAAGAAGACGAACGGAAGAGAGTCCTACTTCGATCTCACTAATGCTACATAAATAATATAGGTGTATAAGTGTTCTGATTACTATGTACGTAACTGGTTTCATATCATGTCTTTGCTTGTTTTATATGTTCATGTCTTGTTTCACTGATTTTATCGTTATGCTGGGTTTATCATGTATTCTAGATATTCTGGTTAAGTATTACTTGTATTTCTGGTATTATTATACTTGTTGTGTAATAATAAGTAACTTTCTAAAAACAGAAGGTTTTCTAAAATAGAAAGTTTACAAAAATAGAAAGTTTACAAAAATAGAAAGTTTCCAAAAATAAAAAGTTTCCATAAATAGATTAGCTGCTTAAAATAGATAAGTTTCTAAAAATAGAAAGTTTCCATATTTAGAAATAAGCTGGATTATTAAGCTAATAAAATAAGCTTAAGTTTTACTTATTAGTATTTTAATTCATATGATTAATAGTATAGTTTATTAATTAATACATGTAAATTAAATAAACTATATGTTATTGTATAAGATTTAATTAAAAATAGACTGATTTAATTAAATTAAAGTGTATAAAATACTCTGGTTAAAACATGTATTAATATTTATTATTAATATAACCTAAGTCATGGAAATTAATTAATCATATGTCATGTTTTAATAATTAATTAATTACTTTAGTCTAAATTTCATGATTAAATACTTAGGTTAAAATCGTGTATTATTAATAATAATAATAAACCTAAGTCATGTTTTAATTAAATTAATTATATAACATGTTAAATTAATTTAATTAATCTTGTAAATAAATAAACTTGTAAAAATTATTAAGCTGGTAAAATAAAATAATAAAACGAATCTGTTGGAAATACGTTTTTATGTATTTAGGAAGATTCGGTCACTCCGACAATATACTAAGTAGTAGCTCATAGTCTAGACATCGTTATTTAACAAACAAGCCCAAGCCTAGCCTACAACATGTGTAGGCCGGCCCAAATGTAAGCCCAAGCCCATGACAAGGGATTGGGTATATAAACCCTCTCCTTAGATGGAGAGGGTGTGTGGTTATTCATTTGTAGAAATGTAAATCTTGCTTATGTTTTAGAGAGAGAAAAAGATAGAGAGATGGTGGATTACACACAATTCTAGAGAGAGAAACTTATGTTTACTATGTGAAAAATGAATAACCACACACCTATCAGCAACCATCTTATCAACCACCAATGATGCCACAGCAAGCATTTCAACAAAGTGTTCATCAACAATCTTTTCCACAACAACCAACATATCAAACATCACCATCACAAGCCAACACTTCTCCAGTGGGCTATACTCCTCAGCAAGGATATTTTCCAATAGAAGCACAACCAGCACAAGCTTTCTACTCTAATGAACTTCCACCAATCCAAGCACCGGTCTTTACTCCAAATGATACGCCAGCTGATGTTCTAAACCATCTCACTGCCTACTTGTCAAAACTTGTTGCAACTAGAGGATTTCCACCAACAAACAATCAGCTCCACACCTCCTCAAATCCTATACAACAAGCTACTGTTCAAGATGGTCAAGTAACAGTTCAACCTATTCAGGGAAGGCAAAATTCATATGGACCTCCTACAAGGACTGTGAATGCTCAAGCTGTGAATTCTCAAGCTAATGGAAATGGAAGCCCCATTGGTCCTCAAAAGGTTTTGACTTGCTACAATTACCGTGGACAAGGTCATATGGCTAGGCAATACACTCATCCGAAAAGGAGAAGGGATGATGCATGGTTTCGTGAGAAGATGTATTTGGTTGATGCTCAGTCTAAGGGGAAGATTTTGGATTCAGAGGAGTTAGCATTTCTTGGAGACCCAGGGGCAGCAGATACTGAAGGCATTGCAGTCGTTTCCACTTCTAATGCAGCTTATCAAGCAGATGATCTTGACGCATATGATTCGGATTGTGATGACATTCACTCAGCCCAAGCTGCTCTGGTTGCTAATCTCTCTCACTACGGTTCTGATGTCGTCGGTGAGGTACCCACCACAACCAATCTTGGTAATGATGATAACCAACATCAAGTTAGGCATAAAAAATGACAACCTTAAACAGCATTCGGGAACTAGTAACTCAAATGATGTGGTACCCAATCCTACACATTTGAGTGAACCTCAACCAAATGCTACGACGGGTATGGAATCTTATGCTCAACATGATATGTTCATGGTACCTAAACATATTATTGATCAAATGCATATGGCCCTCAGACAATCCGTAGATACCAATTCCACCCTAACTGCTGAGCTTGCGTTGCATAAAGAAAAGGTCAAAACTTTTGAAATGGTCCCTCAAGCAGAGAAAATAACATGTTCTAAATTTGACCAATTTCGTTTTGAAAAGATTGAACACTTGAAAGAAATAGAATCATTAAAAGCTAATCTTTCTAATGAATTAAAAGCAAAAGAGTCGGTTGTCAATGATTTTCAGAAACTTAAAATGGATTTCGAAACTCTCGAGTCTAAAAAGTTTGAATCGGAAATTAATGCTACCAAACTTCTTAAATTCAAAGAACAACAGCTTTTAAAACAATACGCTTCCACAGAAAAGGTTCATCTTTTAACTAAATCATTTAAAGAACTCGAACTTAAGCGTCTTCAAGATTTACCACCTAATCCCGGTTATGCAAAACAAGCTCAGGAACATATTCCCGGTCTTTATGATATGACCATAATTGGCAAATCAAAAGAAGCACCTTTTGTTCGTAGTACTGAGGAGACACAGTCACTTGCGGATGAAACTCATTCTAAAATGCTTTTAAAATTCCATACAATTGATTATGATCAACATGACAAAGATCAATTTTCGAAAAAGACACGCATTCGCTTACAAAAGGAATTAGCAGAATTGACAGTTCTTGTGCCCCAAAGTTTGTCAAATGAAAACCTTCCTAGTACGTCTCCTACACTTGTCAAAACGGATTTAACAAAGTTAATTCCACCAGTAAGCAAGGCGTCCGTTAACTTAAATGTGGTTCACCAACACTTAGCCGATTTTGACAAGGTCATTTTGGAACGTACGACGACCTCGGCCATAACGGAAGGTGAATGGAACTTTGAGCACACTAGAGCTGCGTTTCGAGACGAAATTGTTCCTTTTGTAAAGAATGTTAAAGCTTGTGTTAGTAATCTCGATCAAGATTTGCTTTTGGAAATAGAAGAAGTTAGACATTTTTTCAATGAAATGGAAGATGCTTATGAAAACAGTTTACTTGAAATAGAACGGGTTTCACGCCAAAATGAACAGCTTCTGAAGCAAGTGATGTCTCATGATATAGTTTCCGTCTGTGTGAATAAAAGTGTTGATGATGATTCTATTGTGCATAATGTTGAATCTGTGGATACTGTGGTAGATAGTACTTGTCACGAATCTGACGCTGAATTTTTAAAGCTTCAAGATTCATATTCTTCGCTTTCAAAACGTTTTGATGAGATTCAAACACATTGTATTTCGCTTGAATGCAAGCAACAATTTATTCAAGAAATAATTGAAACGTCATTCGAAGGTGTTAATATCGATGATGCAAACTTTGAAAAGAATTTTCGATTGAATTTACAATCAAAACAGCGTCAGCCAAGTGACAAAGTTGCTACATCTTTGCCGATAGAAATAGAGAAATCTAAGGAGCTTAACTGTGTGAACGTACTTGAGGCCGCTGGGAATTTTAAACTTGATCTAGATAACCGAGTTTCCAAGATTTTGTCCAAAGTTGATAACTTAAAACAGAAAAATACACGACTCTTCGATTCAGTAAAGCCCGCATGTGATGATACCACTGCACAGAATCAATCATTGATTGAACAATTGAATCGAAAGTCATTGGAAATATCTGATTTGAGGGAACAAATTTGTGATAAGAATCTGGTCTTGGCTGAGTTAAAGGAAACACTTCGTACTCTAAAAGGTAAGAATGTTGTGGATAACGCAGCCACTGTCTCAGCATCGTCCTCTAGTGCAATCAAAAGGAACCTTATAGCCGTCACACCATTTAATAAGGGCCCTAGGACTAAACCATCTCAAACTTTGGTCACTAAAGATAAGACGGAATCAAAACCAGCTTCTAATATTCCCGTGTTGCCTTCTACAGGAGTAAGCACCACTACTAAGGCTCAAAGATCTAAGCTTAAAAGAAACAAGAAGAATGATAGGATCTTGCCTCCATCTAGTAGTCAAGTGAAGAAGAAAGTAGAAGCCCATCCTAGGAATGTTATTTCTGTTTTGAATAAAAAGAATCATGTAGCTAAACTTAAAGGCTCTGCGGTTGTGCAGCGTTCTAAGCCTACTGTGAATTCTAATTTGAAATGTTGGAATTGCAATGAATGTATGTTTTCTAGTCGTCATGATTCTTGCCTTATTGATCATGTGAATGAGATGCATGCCCGGAAAAATGGATTAGAATGGAAACCGACTGGGAAAGTGTTAACCCAAGTTGGTTGGTTGTGGCGCCCCACTGGTAGAACTTTCACTATAGTAGGAATATGTGCCCTTTAACTAGGATCACTCCCACTGAAGTGAAGAAAGTGTGCCCTTTAACTAGGAGTAACAAGGCTACCAAAATACAAGCATGTCCTTTAACTAGGAACACTGACACTACTGTAGGAACCAAGTGCCCTTTAAATAGGTCTACTCCCACTGTAGTGCTTGCGAATAATCCGAAACCTAAGAAAGTTGGAACAGTAAAACCTATTAGTACTAAAACTCACATTAGAAAACGCAGGAAATCTAAGGGTCACACAAATGTTAGCAATTCTGATAATCTTATATCTGTATCTGCTAACACTCCGGAACCAATAGTTTCCAATGCATTGTCTACTGTTGTTGTTGAAAACAGGTGGTCCAAATTGTTCTCTGGTATTTGGACTCTGGTTGCTCCAAGCATATGACCAGAGATCGCTCTCAGCTCAGAAATTTCGTCAGCAAGTTTCTTGGTACGGTTCGATTTGGAAATGATCATATTGCAAAGATAATGGGTTATGGTGAATATCATATTGGGAATGTTATTATTTCAAGAGTGTATTATGTGGAAGGTCTTGGTCACAACTTATTTCCTATGGGACAATTTTGTGATGCAAACCTAGAAGTTGCTTTTCGAGAACATACCTGCTTTATTCGTAATTTGGAAGGGGTTGATTTATTGAAAGGTACTCGAGGAAATAATTTGTACACTTTGTCTCTACAAGACATGATGGCCGCTTCTCCCGTATGTCTTCTCTCCAAAGCATCGAAGACTAAGTCATGGTTATGGCATCGACGGTTATCTCATCTTAACTTTGACGCTATTAATCACTTGGCGAAAAACGAACTTGTTCGTGGTCTTCCTAAACTATCATTTCACAAGGATCATTTGTGTTCTGCATGTACAATGGGAAAAAGCACTAAGAAGTCATACAAACCCAAGAATGAAGACATCAACCAAGAGAAACTTTATCTTTTGCATATGGATCTTTGTGGGCCAATGCGTGTTGAAAGTCTTAGTGGCAAAAAGTACATCCTCGTCATTGTCGATGATTACTCTCGGTTTACAAGGGTGAAATTTCTTAAAGCAAAAAATGAGGCACCTAAATTCATCATCGGATTTCTCAAGATGATTCAAGTGCGTCTCAACACTACTGTCCGACGCATTCGTACAGATAATGGAACCGAATTTGTGAATCAAATTTTGTGTGATTATTATGAAGAAGTTGGCATTTCTCATGAAACATCCGTTGCTCGCACTCCACAACAAAACGGTGTCGTTGAAAGGCGAAATCGCACACTTATGGAAGCTGCTCGAACGATGTTAATTTACGCAAAGGCTCCATTGTTTTTATGGGCAGAAGCAGTATCTACCGCAGTGTACACCCAAAACCGGTCACTCATTTGTAAACGTCATGGTAAAACACCTTATGAGCTTCTCCATGGAAAAGTACCAGATTTATCATATCTTCATGTATTTGGTTCTCTTTGCTATCCAAATAATGATGGTGACAATTTGGGAAAACTTCAACCAAAGGTTGATATTGGTATTTTCATTGGTTACGCACCCGCAAAGAAGGCATACCGAATCTACAACCGTGACTCTCGCAAGATCCTTGAAACTATGAATGTTGATTTCGATGAGCTGACAGCAATGGCTTCTGAGCAAAGCAGCTCTGAACCCGTACTTCATGAAATGGGACCCAGTAACATTAGTTCTGGTCTTTTCCCAAATAACCCCACTTCATCATCATTTACACCACCTTCTAGGAATGAATGGGATACGTTGTTTCAACCGTTCTTTGATGAATTCTTTACTCCTCCAAGTATTGTTGCTCTAGAACCTGAGGTAATAGCTCCGGTAACCGAAGTTGTCGCTCCAGCAACCGTTGCACAATCAGATACATCTGCACCTACAATTGGTCAAGATATACCATCAACTAGTAATTCTCAACCAACACCCGAACCAACTACCCATGTCATGCCTATTGATGATGAAGAGGATGATGATGATCACGATTTGGAATTCGCTCAAATGCGTGAACTTCCATTCTTTGGTGTACCAGTTCCCGACCCTAATCTAGCCGGGTCGTCCACCTCAGAGGAAGCTCCTACTACAGTTTACTCCAATCCACGGATTCGTGAACATGACAGCAAGTGGACAAAGGATCATCCTATAGATTCTATTATTGGTGACCCTAATCATCCGGTATCCACACGAAGTCAGCTACAAGAAAATGCAATGTTTTGTCATTTTGATGCTTTTCTCACTGAAGTTGAACCTAAGACATGGCAACAAGCTTTTACTCAATCTTGTTGGATAGAAGCTATGAAAGAAGAACTTAACGAATTCATACGTCTTGAAGTTTGGTAACTTGTCCCATGCCCGGATCAAGTGCAGTTACTCACTTTGAAATGGGTTTACAAGGTGAAACTCGACGAGTTAGGCGGAATATTGAAGAACAAAGCTAGACTAGTAGCTCGTGGATACAAGCAATTATTGGGCATCGACTTTATGGAATCCTTTGCACCTGTTGCCCATTTGGAAGCTATTAGACTATTCCTCGCTTATACAGCCCACATGAATATGATCGTCTATCAGATGGATGTGAAGACGGCATTTCTTAATGGTGAAATCAAGGAAGAGGTCTATGTTCAACAGCCGGATGGTTTTGTGAATCCTAATTATCCTAATCATGTGTACAAGCTTAAGAAGGCTCTCTATGGGTTGAAGCAAGCTCCTCGCGCATGGTATGATCTATTGTCACAATTCCTCATTACGCAAGGCTTCGCAAAAGGCAAGGTGGATCCCACGCTGTTCATTCAGAAACGAGGTAAAGATATGATTATGGTACAAATATATGTTGATGATATTATATTTGCAGCCTCGACCCAAACCTTATCCGATGAGTTTGGGACACTCATGTCTTCCAAGTTTAAGATATCAATGATGGGCAAGGTATCATTCTTCTTAGGTCTTCAGATATCTCAAAGTCCCAGAGGCATCTTTATCAATCAATCCAAGTATGCCCTTGAATCGCTTAAGAAATATAAGATGGAATCTTGTGATCCCGTGGATACTCCAATGGTGGAACGAACTAAGCTTGATGCAGATCCACATGGAGTTGCCGGTGATCCGACATTGTATCGTGGAATGATCGGTACTCTTCTGTATATCACAGCTAGTCGACCTGATCTTCAGTTTGCTATATGTATGTGTGCTCGGTATCAAACTCGACCTGCTGAGTTACACTTGGCCTCTATGAAACGGATCTTTCGATATCTTAAACGAACCATTAATCGAGGACTTTGGTATTAGAAGGACTCTTCGATTGCACTTATGGCATATGCAGATGCGGATCACGCGGGTTGTCAAGATACAAGGCGTAGCACGAGTGGAACTTTGCAACTACTAGGAGATCGACTAATCAGTTGGGCATCAAAACGGCAGAAAAGCGCTGCAATTTCAAGTACGGAAGCAGAATACATAGCTATGTCCGGTTGTTGTGCTCAAATTCTTTGGATGAGATCGCAATTAACCGACTATGGTCTAGGTTTCAACAAAATTCCGATGTACTGTGACAACAAGAGTGCAATTGCCTTATGCTGCAACACTGTTCAATTCTCCCGGTCGAAGCATATTGACATTCGCTACCATTTCATCAAGGAGCAAGTGGAAAATGGAGTAATAGAGCTTTACTTTGTCCGATCTGAGTATCAATTGGTGGATATTTTCACGAAGGCTTTAGATCGCGCTCGAATTGAATTTTTTGCCAACAAGCTAGGAATGAGAACCTTCTCGCCTGAGACTCTAAAGGAATTGGCAGATGAAGCGAAAGAATAGTGATGGTAAACTATTCTCCGTATCCTTGGTGATCATCTGTATATATTGTTCATATTTTTATCCACAAAAGCAAAATACAAAAATATAAAACCATATAAAAACCATAAAAAATGAAAAATTCATAAAAATCCAAATTTTACTTTATTTTTCAAAGGCGTGTCTTTTGGTACGATAATATTTACGGCCTTAGAAATGTTGATTAATATCGACACGGCGCCATAAATAGAGTTCATACAAAAGTTGTAAATATTTCATAAAACATGCCCTTATGGCTTGTAGTTATTTCTGACTGCAACCCGGTTTTCATATTAAAGTCAAGTATTTCTTATGAAAGCTTTGGCTCACAACGGGAATTAATTTTCTCGGGCAAGGTTTACTTTAAAACCTTGTAAGGGATCAAGTTTACTTTATAACTTGGTCTAACACAAATCCATGTACGTTTTAGTGCATTTATTTGTTAAAACAAGAGAAGTCTTGTTTTTTATGAAGTTATCACCTCTACAACCATCGCAATCTACAATTGGTATCTACATACTCGACGATGCGACTACTCAACCAACGACTACAGCTCTTTCAATAGAACACGGGTCAACAATTGAGGGGGAGCAATTTTCAAGCATTCAGAATCTTTGATGCCGAAAGTGCCAAGCTCACAAATTGGTGTCAAGACAACCATACCAATCGTACTCGTGGTGTCAAGAGATGACTTCAGACGTGACAAGGCGACCAACATTTGCTGACAAGAACTATTTGATCTTATCATGATGTTCTCATCTATCAGGTCCAACCTTGTCAATTCTTTTTTAATATCGTGAATATGTGATCATGTTAGAAGTCAGTATCATATCTCATACATTTGGTATCATGAAGATAAAACGGACTCGCATTTTTCTTCCCAAAACCTTTGTTAAAACTTCATTAAATCAATTGATATTAAAAACATCAATTGGGTTAATATTTTTAATATGGGGGAGAAAATGTGATTTAATATGGGAAATTATCACAAATAGTTTGACTTAATGTGATGGCTCATCCCGACATATGCGAAATGTTTTCGAATATCATGGCATATGTTAAGGGGGAGCAAAATGGATCTGCATATCAAAATGGATTTTCATGGTGACATATACTTACCCAAAACCCATTTATTTCACGACGATGAAGATTGTGGTGACATAAGGATGGTAGGATAGGTTAAGTCCTATGATTCTTCCAGAACCGGAGGAATCTCCCCAAGGACATTCCATAGCTAGAAATAGTAGTCCTTAGGAAAGTTGGAGAAAGATTGTGAACGTAGCTGAATGTCGACCAAGTACTTAAGTTAGCACTAGAAAAATCACAACAAGGTGCTAGTTATGACGTATTGGTAAGCATTGAAGGGGTTGAAGAATGAAAAAGAATTGTAAAGATAAACGGTGTAAAGAAAGAAGCCCTCCTTACAACCTTAGGCAGAAACCGGGTCAATACATATGCTATTGAGATCATTTTAAATGATGCTCGATATTGAAGATAGACATCATGGATCCAGTGATGCAATGCACAACCCATCCCAGCTAACTCAGATATCTCTTAATAGATATTTGTTTTAATCACACGGAGACAACACATTATCTATTGATTTATTCACTTCGAATAAATTGGTATTGAAAAGGTGGCACTCCTCTCCAGCCTCCGATTACTAAAATCCAAAGTGCACGATCGAGTCTAGAGCCATTTGAGATCATCAAATATCTCATTAGGACACACTTTCATATTTCCTTGCTTCTTCACACACTGTGAAAAGTAAGAAAGATTTTAAGAGTCCTACGCAAAATCTTCATGATCTTGCCTGAACATCCGAGTAATACGAAAGTATTTACAATGAAGATGGAAATCCTTCTTGAGCGAATATCAAAAAGCTCATGGTAGGTGACTTGTGCGATTCTTTATGAATCAAACTTGTGATAACTGGAAAGCAACAGTGGTTTAATTCTTAGCTGAACTTAAACACGTTCCAGGCCTCTACGCAATATCTTAGTGATCTTGCCAGAACACTCAGAGTGATACCTCAGTGTTCACAGTGATGAGTGGAAATCCTTCTAGTGTTAACCTCAAACAGCACTTGGTAGGTAACTTGCAAGATTCTATACGAATCAAGCTCGTGACAACTGGAAAGCAACGATGGTGCAATTATTTAATGAATCAAACTTGTTCTAGGAATCAGAATTGACGGCTTCAATCATGCGGATAATTTTATCCAAATGATTCACTCTTTACGTTCGCAGTCAGCTTTGGACGGTCGAGTAAAGAGAACGGGTTTATCCGCGAAATCTTGTCAAGGAGATTTTTAATTAAATCTACCTGCTACAAGTACGATATTTTATATCGTCCAATGGTCTTCACCGACCAGAGGTAAAATGCTACCGAATTAGAATGAAATGTTCAAAGCCATTTTGTTCGTGTCTACTTATGTTGCGGCATTTGAAGATGGTGGCGTTGCGGAATCCAAGAAGAAGTCATCCCCGCATGCTTATACTTTATCTCATCTAATTCAAGAAAGCCTAAAAGTTAAGTCTTCCGCTGTATTGAACTCTGAAGCTTTCAAGAATTACAAAAGGTATAAGTATGTGGGACATGGTGTCACGAAGAGGAGAAGATCATAAGTGATGGATGCACGAGATCAAGGCAAGAGATTAATGCTCAAGATTGATATCAAAGATCACATCAGCATGTTCACCAGAAAAGAAAAAGAAAAGAAAGACGAAGACTATGAGCTCAAGACAAGCATAGTATGCTAGGTTTATTTTATTATTGTAACTTGGGTAACGCCCTTGTTTGGAGTGACCTCCCTTAGGGGGAGATTGTTGGAAATACGTTTTTACGTATTTAGGAAGATTCGGTCACTCCGACAATATACTAAGTAGTAGCTCGTAGTCTAGACATCGTTATTTAACAAACAAGCCCAAGCCTAGCCTACAACATGTGTAGGCCGGCCCAAATGTAAGCCCAAGCCCATGACAAGGGCTTGGGTATATAAACCCTCTCCTTAGATGGAGAGGGTGTGTGGTTATTCATTTTTCACATAGTAAACATAAGTTTCTCTATCTAGAATTGTGTGTAATCCACCATCTCTCTATCTCTTTCACTCTCTAAAGCATAAGCAAGATTTACATTTCTACAGAATCCATGTATTATTTTATTAAAACATGTCGTGAACCGGACCCTTAACCCGTGAACCGGCCCGAAACAACCCTCATCGAAAACAGTGGCAAACCGGCCCATGTCGGTTGCCCCTGCCTTCGGTTCACTGCCACCGGCTTAAGCCGGTGGTCTTGCCCCTGATCGGCCCAGCCGCTGACCACCAAGGTTCCCACTGGCAGCAGCCAGTGGTCCCCCTGCTGCTGGTGGTGGGTTCCTCCTGCTTACTAAAAATAGCCACCGGTAGTTACCGGTGGTGGGGCTGTGGCTGCCGAGACAAACCGAACACAAGGACACCCCCCGACTCATGTTAGGGTGCCTTGCCCTTGCTGCTGACCGAAGACCAACACCACCGAGACCTTGTCTCGTGTGGTGGTGCAATCCAAACGTCACCGAGAGTCGTGAGACTCTCGGTTTGTGTGGCAGCCGAACACCATAACCCGAAACAAACCAAACAATTTACCCCACCATGACTTTACTTGTTTTTAATCTTGTTTTATTAAATCCCCATGATCATACATGCAATAAACATACAAAGAAAATAAAAAGAAGGGTTTTCAGATTACCAAAACACGTAGAATCAATGAGGAATAAACATACGAACACGTACAAGTGATTTGTTAAACAAAAATCAATGAACACCCCTTGTTTCTTGTGGTAGCTGCCGGCCAAGGGAGAGAGGAGGAGAGATTTGGGGTTTTTGTTTTTATGAAAATTCTACAGGGAATGCATATTTACTTAATATGTATTTTGGTAAAATTTAACAAGGGCTGGGCCCCCTCCTTCTTGTCTAGACGCGGCTTGTAGGGCCCCCAAAGGGAAAACCCGTAACTTAATCGTGTTCTAAAATATTGCGTGTTCTAGTGTTCGTATTTACGTGACATTATTATTTAATGTTCGTGTTATTATATACATACTTGTATGTAATCGTAATAATATTTACGTAAATACATAATAATATGCTCGTGATTATTTACGTTCATGTTTTCATGTTCGTGATTATAATTATTGTTTATAATAATTATCGTTTATTAATATGCTTAAATACTTATCGTGTAATAACACGTACGTAATACTTGTAATTAATATTCGTGAAACATAAACATGTTATTAAAGGAAGGTTTTAAGCATGTACGTACGGTTATAAGTGTACTGTTCATGGTAAAAGCATCCGGGTTTTACATTGATCATCCACAACAGACGAACTTTGATCTTTTTCCAAGGGAAGATGACTATGAGAAACAAAACCTGAACATTCATGGTTTAAAGCCCTATCATCACACCTTAGATATTGAACGCTTGTCGCGTAAGTTGGATCGAATGGGGTCTGAAATACATACTTTCACAACCAACTTTCAAAAGATAATCACCCACGCTGTGCAAGATGCTATCACTGAACCTATCAAAGATGGCACTCGAAAAGGTGTTTCTCATGGACTTAGCCATTTATCTACTCGAATCAAAGATTCCATCACTTCAGAAGTCCCTGGCATGTTCTCAGCTCATGAGTTGGTTACGCACAAAGAATTTGAGGTTGTCTACAACAGACAAAAACGTCACACTCACTACTTGGCTGGATATGTTGATCGCTCTATTAATCGCAATTGAAATAGGCTTCTAAGAATTAACAGATGATCAAGGAACAGGCAAAAGAAATTGGCTACATTTGTTGAACAGGTTGCTAGGTACCTTCAGTCACGTTCAGCCAAGCGTCTAGAGAGACAGGCTAAACGTGATTGGGAGAAAATTGCCTTAGTTAAACTAGAACCTGTCAACACTAACACAGGTACATCTGATAACACCATCACTACACCCATCCCTCTTCAAGTTATCACACCCATAACTGTACCTGATGATGATGAAACTATGGGGGAACAACAGACCAAAGATGGAGCTGATTCATCTAAATCCCTGTCTTTGGTTAACACCAATGAAGCTGTGGACGATGGTGAACCAGCTGCCAAGAGACTCAAATTTACTGTTGTCTCCCTACCAAAGGCTGTACAAGACCAAGCTCAGAAGGCATTTCTACAACATGCTGAAGAGTTGAAGAAAGCAAGTGAGTTATCCTCTGTCTCAAAGAAAGGAAAGGAAATAGTTATGGTAGACTCAGACGCCAAACTAAAGAAAATAACTGCGATGCTAGATACAGGAGGATCAACCACTGAACTATCCCAATTCTCAACCATTAAAGCTGCAAATGAAGAACCACTAACAGCTAAAGAAATTGAAAAACATGCACTTGAATTCCAAAGGTTAAATGAAATCAAGAAGGCCAAAGAGCTGGATGAAGCCAAGTTAAAAACTATGTCTCCTCAACTCAAAGAGGAGCAAAGAAAAAGGTTAAGGGAAATGGAGGTTAAACGCACAGAGGCTCTGAAAAAGGTAAAGGCTGACTATGATGCATGTGTTAACTCTAGATATGCTCCAGGGAAAATTACCAAGTTCAAATATACGATTCATAAATCCACTCACACACCATAGATGGTAATTTAGAGAGATAATCAACAGGCCAACATGGACATCTTTGATAACTTCAAGTTAAAAACACTTGGTCTGTCTGAATGGTTTGAATTGGAGGCTTTAGCTGAGAAAAGGACTAGACAGGCGAATTTTCTTCTATTAAAAACTATCAGAGCTAAATTTAACTGGGTTAAAGAGACTGCAACTAAGCTCAAAGTTGATCCACCCCCACAACTATTTGAACTAGAGCTAACAAAGGCTGAGAAGAAAAGGATGACTCAATTCCTTAAAGAGACCTTCGCCATAGACGACATTAAAGTGGATGGAATGCACAGGGATCTTGTCTTGCAAAATGGAATTGTTGGACCCATTGATGGACAAACTTACACAGAGCCTGAAAAAGAAAAGGCATTCATGAACAAGGGATGTCAATATGTCTTTCAAAGGGAAAATGAGTTGGGGCTGGCTTCAACTATTCAGCTTTTGTTGTTTCAAAAGGTGCTTAAAATTAACTCTGAGTATTCCAAGTTGTTTACCTAAGCTTTGCAAGCTAAATTGGATACCAGGACAGACATCACTGAAGCTGAAGAAAAAATAAAGAATGATGATTATTGAAGTTTTTCACACCTAAATTATCACACTCATATTTTGTTTTACTCATGTATTGTACTTGTAATTTTTCTAAGTATTAATGAATTATGAAGTTGTTTGTTAGATCTGTTATGTGTAAGAAGAAGCTATTATCTCACTTACTATAACTAATTTAGATCTAGCTGTATTTATGTTTAAATAGGGGGAGATTGTTGGGAATCTAAGTTTGTTAGAATTCCCTTAGTCATAGATTTAAACTTAAATTAAGTTGTTCGATATTAACTTGCATGTGCCTAGGTGACAGGCAAGTAACCCAAGACTCACAGAGTTCTAAGTCTCTGTGAGCAACCACAGAGGAGTCCATGTCAGAGACATTCTCAAGTAAGTCAAGGATTACTTGAAGACATACTCAATGGCTGTGATGGATAACAGCCAAGATGTATCAGCGACTTTGAGTGGTTGAGTGTTAACAGGGGTGGAAATACCCTGTTAACACTCAGTACACTTTGGACATACCTAAGTGTTTAGGCGGGAAGTTATGGATCCTAAAGTACAAGGTATGAAGAAAAGGGAAACTATGACAGCTCTGTTTCCCTAAAGTGTTGTGGCAGACTACCAAGAATAGAAGAGCATCTTTTGACAGATGTTTGACATTGTCTGTTTTGTGTAGTCACCATCAACCAGTTATCAAGTCAACCTTGTACCACTATAAATAGGATATGTAGGCTAAAGTTAATGTTTTTTACTTTGTTAGATTTCACACATTAACTCTTTAGAACTTGTAGAACGAACACATGTGCCTGTGTTCTTAAGTTAGCTTTATTTGTCCAAAGTGTACACAACACATTGTCATCAAACTGTGTTATCCATAACACAAGTAATACTTGTTATACAATAATAAAGTACTACGTTTGAAAAGTATTTACTTGTATTAATTATCTTTCTTAATAGTTTCAAGCTAGGTTTAGGGACTTTCAGTATGCTTTTTCCTTTCTCGCTCGATGGCTCCACCAAGGATTGGTACGAGAAAGAACCACCTAACTCCATAGTTACGTGGGACGATCTCGTTTCCAAATTCGTTAAGCATTTCTTTCCACCGTCAAAAACCATGTTTTTCAAAAACGAGATCACGAAGTTTAAACAAAAGCCGAATGAATCGTTTTGAGACGTGTGAGATCGTTTTAATGAATTGCTTAGGCAATATCCTCACCACGGTTTTTCCGAGTTGCACCAAATCGACACTTTTTACAACGGTCTTAATTTTCACGAACAAGACTCGTTAAATTCCTCTGCGGGTGGTAAGTTTTTGTATAAAACACATAGTGTTGCCAATGTCGCCAATGTTAGCCATGCTAATCACGATATTGAGAGGGTTGATGCGAAAGTCAATATATTGACGAATGTTTTTACGTAGTTTTTGATCGAAATGCAAAAGAAAGACGCTCCCGCTACGGTGAAAGCGGTTGAGGTTTCGTGTACGTTTTGTGGTGGACCACATAATTATTACGAGTGTGCGGCTACGGATGGACAAACGTCGAGTGTTAACGCGTTAAATGGAAACAACTATTTTCAAAATCAAAATAACGCCGGTCCATCACCACAAACGAATTATAGTAACCAAGGCAACAATTTTTCAAATCGAAATAATTTTCAAGGAAATAATCAACATGGAAATCAAGGAAATTACAATCAAGGTCAAAATTTGAATTGGCAAAATCGAGGTTTTAATAACAACAATCAACCGGAATTTTTCTCAAAATCAAAATTCAAATTTTTAAAACAACAACAATCAAGGGAATTTACAAAGTGGGAATCAAAACCAATGTTTTAATCAAAATTCTAATGTGTCAAATGATTTTTAAAATTACGTAAAATTAAATGAAGCTAACATGAAGAGATTAGAAACCTAAATTGGTGACATGAAAAACGAGTTTTCCAACATGTTGAGAGGTCAAAACAATAAAACTGATCAAGGTCAAATTGACATAAAAAAGATGTTTTCGGCTATTATGAACAAACCGTCGAGTTCGTCTTCGAGTACGTTACCAAGTGACACTGTGACTAATCCGAAGGAAAACGTCAAACCCGCCTCGTCTCATGGAAAAAATCGTGTGATTACCCCAAACCTTGATGGTTTCAAAGTTGTGCATTTGTCTCTACCCTCGCGTTCTAAAACGAATTCATGTTTAAAAGTCGAGGGAAATAAGGTGGTAACCAAGGAAAAGAGTGCACATTATGGTGTACCTCAAATTCCATCCAACGTTCTAAAAGAAGTTTCATAGACCTTACAAAAGTTCACCTTGAAGAAGTTTGTGCTTTGATTCTTCTTAAAAAACCTAAAAGGCATATGCCAAGAAAGGAAGAAGACCCGGGCTGATTTCTACTACCTTGTGAGTTTTCCGAGATTGACAGATGTTTATCCCTTTCCGATTTAGGTGCTAGCATCAATCTCATGCCTCTTTATCTTTAAAAATTGATGAAATTTCCTAATCTTACCCCCACGAACATGACAATCGAGCTAGCAAATTGTACACCACTTAAACCAATTGGTATAGCCGAGGATGTCTATGTTAAGATTGGAAATTTCACTTTTCCTGTGGACTTCGTCATTTCCAATTACGAGTGTGACCCTAAATGTCCCATTATTTTATGTAGACTATTTTTATCGACGACTCGTGCCGTAATCGACGTACATGGTGGGAAATTGACTATGAGATATGGGGAGGATAAGATGTAATTTTTCGCGAGTTGATCCCAAATTCAAAATGATCAAAGTAAAACCGAGGTTTCAAAAATTGATAATTTCAAAATGTTTACTTTAGCCGAAAAAATGAGGCTTGATACATGTTTTGAAATAATTAAAAACAACGGGTTTTCGAGGATAAAAAATATGTTTACTTACTTGAAAAAGGTTTAAGAAAATGTATGAACGAATAATTTTGGGATTTATTCGAAGATTTAAGTGACCAACCAATTATGGAGGAGAACGTTAATTCCGTCACGACATTGATCGACCAATATGGATTCGTTTTCACCCTCTCCGAAGGATCATGATTTTGAGGCATCATGTAACACCCCACTTGGATAAATGGACCGTTACGTGTATTTATGGCGTGTCATCAAAGCATGCAAGGCAATGTATTAAACATTAACTGACCGTACGAAAATACCGGAATCAAACATCGGTAGTCCAAACATAAGCTCAAAATATAAAGATTTAAATACTGAAAGAAAATAACGAAATAGTGTCCAAACAACCAAAGTAATGTAATGTATGTGTGCATAAAATAAAGGAGTCTGGATAGCTCCCATCCAATGCACGTAATCTCTTAGAAGTCCTAAGATCGTCCCTGTGTACCTGTCGTTTGGAAACATGAAAGGAAACTACGGCTGAGCATAACGCTCAGTTAACGAATAAAAAGCATGATAAGAATGTACTTAAAGAAATGGAATAAATGACAAACAATGAAGCTATGAGACTGATATGTAACATGTAGTAGTACCCTGTATAAAATCTGAGAAACCTGGTTTATAAATACTGAAACTGAATTATTAACTATTAAATCTGAAACATGCATTTACTGTATTTTAATTGCCAGAGCTTATATAGGTCACGTGCAATAACAACCATGCATGAATAACTAGAGGGGTGACCTCGTCATGCTGTAGAGGGGTGATCTCTAAATAACTGTAGAGGGGTGACCTCTAAATACTGTGCTGGGTGGAGGGATCAGCTCCAATGTGAAGGATGTAGAGCACACACCACATTCACCCTGATAACTGTAAACTGATAAGCCTAGGATGCATCCATACGCCCCACATGACATGATAATAATAATGGCCAAAACGTGAAGGGACGATGCAGGATATCACTCTCCTGCATGTGAGTCACGACACCGGTGCCTCTAGTGTCGTGGTTACGGTACCTCCGTAACTAGTACATAAACTGGTCATGCTTGTATATAATGCTCAGGCAACTTATTTAGTTTTTAACATGATTACTGATAAGCTTAAACACATACGGGAGAAAACATTTGGCTACAAACGGGGAATCCTATTCATGCATAGAAAGGAAATCCTTACTGAAAGGACGGAAAATCTGTACCTCGTGTCCAGTAACCGACCGAGATCAACTGACGGAAAGTCTACTCTGATTTCCCCGTGAGCTACATGAATAAGGGACGTGAATAATTAAACTGATATTCGTTTATTTAATTTATGGATCTTATTGGCTTTTTCAGTTATTTATTTTATTTCTAGAAGTCTGTACGTATATTAGCTGATGACTCTGAATTTTTATTAATCCTCTTAATATATATATAACATCTCACTAATAATTATGATACAACGTGTTCTGACGTTATGTTAATACTAAAATAAATTAACTCGTTAAAACATAAGATTTCTAAATTAGAAGTTTTAAAATATTATAATTCATAAAATTATACCCTTTTAAATATTAAAAACTATTTTAATCTAACTCATTTAAAATACAATTTAAGACATTTATAAAACAATTAATAAAAAGGTATAATATATAAATCTTCGTTTTATATGTTTAAACTATATCCCGAGCCTACCGAGATACCCCCATCTCGGTCGCACTAAAAAATCAACAAACTATAATTAAATCTGCCTATATGAATTTGCGACATAATCTGAGTCACTAATAGTGTCGCTAAAACTGCTGTTTAAAAACTGTCTGAAAAGCAACTCTGTGATAGAAAAAGTGTCACAGAAAACTGTCGCTAATCTTAAAACAAAACCTCCATTTTTCTATCTGTTTTTCCCACTGCCGGAAACCCACGTTCCCACTGTTAGTTTAATTTATTCCCACTGCTTATTTTTTAATTTTCTAACCAAACACACCCTTATTAATTAAAATGGCTGCTTGAATTTTCCCTTGGGTCGAAACAGCCCTAGCCGCCCCTGTATGGGTCACGGCTGGGCAAGGATGGGATCACCGAGACCTTAGGGTCTCGGTTCCCATAACCCAAACGCACCCCGATCATAAATTAAACCAAACACTCCTCGATTGGGGTTTTCTGCTCTCGTCGACCAAGAACAATAGCCACCATCGAGGCCTGTTCTTGGTCTCTGTTTCGTACCACCAAACCAACCAAGCTCTAAGATCTATGCTTGCTGTGTGCGATTGGCAGAAGGTACCGAACAGAGAGTATTAAAACTCTCGGCTATGTCACCCTAAATCGCTAAATAAATCAAAATAAAAGGAAAAGAACGAGGTTTATTTACCGTTTAATGATTACTACAGATTCCGAATCCAAGATGAAAGACGACTGATCCCCTTTTTTTAACATGCGGCCTAAACCCTAGTTGCACTTTTTTTTTCTTTTTTTTGATCGGCTGAGAAGGAGAAAGGGTTAAAGTCCTGTGTGTTTTTTTTTGTACTGGCCTTGGCCCAACCTTCCTCCCTTTTCTTTTATTATAAAACCAAACCGGCCTTTTGGCCCTTTTTACTTCCCTTGTGTATTTTTTTTAAATCTATAGCCGGTCCAATTATATACACTTATATAACTTATATTTTTTTTTCTTTAAACTACGTAAACATACGCTTGTATTTAAATTCCCTCGTTTTGTTTCTGTCCGTTAATTAATATCTTGTTTTTGTCCGTTGATTAATACATAAATAGTTTGAATGATTAAACTGCGTATTTAAATTTTCTGATGTTTAAATACGGGTTTTACAATTATTCCTCTATAAAAAGAATAATTCGTCCCCGAATTAAGGATACGGCTGTACTGGGTTTTACAATTCTTCCCCTCTAAAAGAAGAATTCGTCCCCGAATTATAAGGTATTTAAGCTGACTGGGGTAAAAGTTGAAAATGCTATTAAGCTAAAGATATAAAAGCTGAAAAGAAATACCCGAATCAAAACTGGAAGTGAGGATAAGAAGTCCGTATAGACTCCTTTGTTTCCCAAGTGGCCTCCCGCTCGGTATGGTTCTTCCACAGGATTTTGACGAAAGGAATGGTCTTCCTTCTCATAACTCAATCCTAGCAATCTAAAACTGCTTCGGGTTCCTCAATATAAGATAGATCCTCCCGAATCTGATCGAGTGGATAATTCACTTTGTGAAGCTCATGATAGTTGTACCCTCTGAGTAATGATACATGAAACACGTTGTGGACGTGTGAAAGCTGAGGTGGTAACGCCAACCGATATGACACTTCACCGATACGTTCAAGGATTTCGAACGGTCCGATGTAACGAGGGCTGACCTTGCCTTTGAGGCCAAAACATCTGATGCCGCGTGCGGGTGATACTTTGAGGAACACACGATCCCCACTCTGAAATGATAGATCTCTGCGATGCTTGTCGACGTAACTCTTCTGGCGAGTACGCGCTTCTTGCAGTTTTGCCCTAGACATGGCAACCTTTTCATTGGTCAGTTCTATTAATTCTGGTCCTTCAATCAACCGTTCTCCTACTTGATCCCAACAAATAGGAGCACGGCATTTCCTGCCGTATAACATCTCGAATGAAGCACGCTTGATACTAGCATGCCAACTGTTGTTGTAGGCAAACTCGACCAAGAAAATATAGTCATCCCAGTGTCCTGTCCATTCTAATGCACAGGCGCGTAGCATGTCCTCCAAGGTCTGGATGGTATGCTCTGACTGACCGTCTGTCTGCGGGTGAAAAGCTGTGCTGAGCTTGAGCCTAGTTCCCCAAGCTTTATGCAAACCTCCCCAGAAGTGAGAAGTGAAACGGGGATCCCTATTTGATATAATTTCTGAAGGTGTACCGTGTAATCGTACAATCTCTTCGATGAATAGTTTCGCTAATTTACTGACTGCGAAATCTTTACGAATAGGAATGAAATGTGCTGACTTGGTCAAACGATCGACAATAACCCAGATTGCATCATGTCTCCGTTGAGTCTGTGGTAGTCCGGTGACAAAATCCATAGAGATCTTGTCCCATTTCCACATTGGAATATCTAATGGCTGGAGAAGACCACTGGTACGCTGATGCTCTATCTTAACATGCTGGCAGGTTAAGCATTTAGACACAAAAGTTACGACATCTTGTTTCATGCCGCTCCACCAGAAATGCCGCTTAAGATCGTGGTACATTTTAGTGGAACCTGGATGGATAGAGAACAGAGAGCTGTGAGCCTCAGTCATTAAGGCTTCTCTGAGAGCAGGGTCTTCTAGAACGCAGACTTTGGTACCCTGCCATACGATGCCATCGTCATCGATGCGAAATTCGGTCTGCTGGTCAATGTTCTGGAAAATCGCCCAGATTTCACCATCATCCTTTTGTGCGGCTTTAATCCTAGAGAGTAAATCTGGTTCTACCCTCAGACTAGCCCAGTATCCCCTCTGTCCGCGTACTAAGAGCTCAATATCATACCGCTCTAAGTCCCGAATAATTTCTTCCTGAACTTTGATGCCATTTATCATTCCTGACTTTTTGCTAAGGGCATCTGCTATTACATTTGCTTTACCTGGGTGATACTGAATATTAGTGTCATAGTCTTTCAGTAGTTCTAGACATCGCCTTTGTCTCATGTTCAGCTCTCGCTGGGTAAATATGTACTTGAGACTTTTATGATCGGTGAAGATATCACACGACTCACCGTATAAATAATGCCTCTAGATTTTAAGGGCGAAAACGACTGCTGCGAGCTCTAGATCATGCGTAGGATAATTTTTCTCGTACGACTTCAGTTGACGCGAAGCATAGGCAATGACTTTCCCATGATGCATAAGTACACAGCCTAAGCCCTTTCCTGAAGCGTCACTGTAAATCTGATAACCACCTGTACCGGATGGAAGAGTAAGTATCGGTGCTGAGATCAATCGATGCTTGAGTTCCTCAATGTAGAAACCTTGGTTTCCGGATCTTTTAAGCTACTAGGAATGCACCATGTTCATATGATTAGATAATCAAAGCGGAATTAGAACATGATACATTAACAAGGTGTTTAGGCACGAATAACATGAATTAAAACAAAAGGGATGTTCATTATATTAATAACAAACATCCACTAGACGTGTATACATTGAATCCCACGTCTAGTCGACACACACTTTAGGTTTACATTGTGAATGAATTATATGAATAAAACCTAAGACCCTTGGTTCCTTTTATAGTGTAAGGATTAGGGTTTACAAGAGATAATGATGAATAAACAAGTAAATCTTCTATTTAAATAAACTTATGCAGAATATCTTTGCATGTTTATCTAAATAGAAGCTTCCATAAGCTTCTTTGTCTATGTTTTGTCAATGCTTGAATTGCATGTGACAATGCTTGAATTGCTCTTGACAATGCTTGATTCCATCAACGCCTAAATTGTACATGTCAACGCCTGGAATGCTCTTGTCAACGCTTGGACAAATAACTTCATGTTTTCTTTGTTTTTGAGTTTCTGCCACATCAACTTTGTTGATGCAAAAGTTGGTTGATCCTTGCTAGACCCGAATTAGGCTTAATTCGAGTTGGCTGGGTACCGGCTCCTGCACCAAGTGAATCGTCTGGTTGGGATCCTGCACACTAAACAACACACGTTAAGCTTACCGTGGGAAGGTTTCCCACGATTAAACTCCGGCGTGAGAGTAAGTAATCGATTTAGGGTTATATGTGAGTTTAGAGAGAGTTGTGATACCTTTGTGGAACCCTTGGGGGTTCCTTTTATAGGCAGTGAAACCCTAGTGGGCTTTCACTGATCCTTCGGCCCCAAGGAAGAGATAAACACCAGAATTAGAATGATTGTAATCTTCTAATTCTGGTAGTGAATATCCTCTCTTCTTAGGGTAAGGATATCCCTAGACAGGATATTATTCTGTCTGACCCTATGTCGGCCGTATCGGCCATACCGGGCCGTGGGCCGCACACGTGTGTGCGGTTACTATTCATTCAGGCCCATAAGCCTGACTGACATCATCCCACCCATACGTGATGGGCCGGATACGGGTAGTACCCTTGGGCCGGGCTCATGACCCGGCTGGGGACTATACGTCATCATGTCCCCCCAGTCTAGTTGTTACAACCGTAGGTGGAACCTCTAGACTACAAATATGATCCCGGACGTACCAAGGAATTCATAACAAAGGACAAAGATGCTCGATTCATAGTCGCCGAGACAAATTAAATATATCAATAAATGTCAAGTCTTACGTTAGAGCCGCATAATCCGACATGAACGACTGTTCATCTGACTTGTTTGACTGACAAAAGTGCAGACAGTCAGAACATTGAGCAGTGCAAACGTGTGGGTCAGATATGACCCGTGGGTCCCATCTGACGTTTCACTTGCCTCTTGCCCCCTAGCCACACGATTAAGAATAGTGGCCAACACGTGTCACATATCCAACAGGCTGTGACCCTCAAGGTAACCCTATAAATAAGCCACCCCTACGGCTGTGTGAAACACACAGTTCACAACCTCCATTTCTGCCATTAAAGCTTTCCTTCTATCTTGAACCAAGTACGCACGGATCCCTTCACACGCAGGTTAGAATACCACGTCCTTACACTCTTTTTTAGTAATGGCCAATAGAAACAACCCTACCATCGGATCCGTGCTAAATGTCATGTCCCAAGACCAGTTAAACCATTTTTGTACAAATTACTTCATCCCTTCCAACCTACACCCCTCACTCCCTGGCGTCGGAGACCTCATAACTGAGGCTCCAGCGGGTAAGATAGGCCTCTATACTCGCCTGTTTGATGCGGCTAATTACCGCATCCCTTTCACCCACTTTCTCGTAGATCTGTTAGGATATTATAATGTACACATTAGTCAGCTCCACTGCATAGGTGCCTGTAAAATTAGCCAATTCGAGATCCTCTGCCGTGCTAGGAATATCCCCCCAACCGTAGGGTTATTTAGGTTGTTTTACACCCCAAACTTAGTAAACGGTTGGGTATCTTTCAAAAAACGAGCCTCCAACAGCCCACAATCACACAACAAACCGATGGACTCACTGAAAAACTGGTATGACCATTATTTTTTCATTGACGAAGTTGTATGGCCGGGTGATTTCATCATTAGGACCAGACTACCGCCCGACCCTAAGCCGCACGCCAGTACATACAATCCCCTTCACTCGCAAGAGTTAGATCTAAATAGGACTGGATTCCACAGAAACCTACCGGAATCATTCTTATGTTTGCTAGGAATTAGCCGCAATTACTTTGGTCCCTCCAATAGGTATCCTGTGTTTTGGAGAAGGCAGGGTGAAGGTAGGCTCACCATCCGTACGTCCATAAAAAAAATGTATATGTGTTTGTAATCAACTAACATCTTTTGTGTTGTGCTGGACAGAAATGAACTTCTTTGGACTGTTGCGCCAGGGCGATCCAAAGCTTGTGCCGGAAGGTCTCCGCCCTCTCCGTGAAAATGAACAGCCCCTCCTTGAGCACACCCGACCAGTGACGGTTGCCTTAGAAGCCGTGCCTGATCCCCATTCTGATGAAGAACATGGAGAGCATGGTGATGGTAATGACCAGATGAACCAAGGGGAAGCCGGGCCTTCCTCACCTCACAGAGAACAACAGGGAGACAATATCGAAACCGACTCCACCATTCGCCGACTGATGGGCGATGATGATGATGATGAAGTGCAACAGCATGTTAACTTGGACGAAGATGAGGAGGCCGAAGAGGAGATTGCGGAGATCACAGCACAGCCCCTCACTAGGCGGACCCGGAAGAGGGGGAACCGTGCAGGCGAAACTGCATCGGCCGAGATTGGTGAACACAATGCTCCCCGCAAGAGGCTTCGAGAAGACCACCCTATGTATCAATCCGTTGGAAGTGCTACCCAGGGTTCTGAGGCTAACCGGGTCACTCATGTCGATCCCGTCACCCAAATTGCCCCAACTGCTTCCGAAGGAGCAAGAGGAAATATGTAAGAAATCATCCAAGCATGCAAGAATGTCTTCTCTTTTTTTTTTTTTGTTGCCATACTTAAGATATTCCATGATACTTATGTCGCAGGGACAACCAAGCTGAGGCCGCACCGCCTTCTGACACCCAAGTGAATAAGGAGAAAGGTAAAGCTGTCGAAGAAAATCCTGCGGTCGCCACAAAGTCTGGCCCTGTTTTTGAAGATGGTTCACCCCTGATTTCCCAAGACTTCCCCACATCCGGTGCTCCCCAACCTTTTAATCCTGTATGGACCATCACCACAGCGTCGCGATTGAGGAGTGCTGAGGAATGTCGTGAGTACCTTAACAACTGCATCCCACCAAGCTTGGTGCAAGAGGTAAACTCCCTAAATCATGCGGATTTGGCTGACGAGTATAATGGGACGCTTGTACATCAGATGGCGATGGGAACCGCGATGAGAGTCAGGTTTGAAGCTGCCCTTGGGCACGTCGAGTCCCTCAAGAGGAAAGTTGGACGTAGGGAAAAAATGATTGAAGATAACGAAGCCCTGATTGCTGACCTCCAATCCAAACTGGCGAATGCTGAGGCAACTATTAAGACACAATCGGCCCGTGCGAGTGAACATGATCAACAAGTAGCGCACCTTGAGTCTCAACTTGATGCTGCAAACACCAAGGTACATATCCGTACCGCACCACCCACATATACCAAACAATGAATGCACTAACACGTCTTTTACTATAGGTGACCACGGCCGAAACTTCTGCCCATTCTTACGCCAGCCAAGTAGATGATCTGAACCAGAAGCTGAAGGACGCGCATTTGGCCGTCCAAAATACGGAAAAAATGCAGACAGAACTTGCTGAGGAAAGGGCCATCACCCAAGAGCTGAAAGAGGCAATTGCCCAAAAAGAATTGGTGATGGATGCCCTGATCGCTGAGCGTGACAATGTACTGTGCCCTCAACTGCTAACAGCCATTGCGGGCCGTAGGTGGATGGTTGGTCATGGAGCACGCCTGGCCGTGACGAAGGTGCTAGAGGCCCCCTCCTTTGTACAACAATTTGCCAATCTTGTTTCTGATGGCATCGACCATGGCCGACACGAAGGAATGGTTGAGGCTGCAGAATTGATCACCAAAGGTGGGGACATCGCCCATCACACCTTTTTTAAGCCCGAAGCCGCCAGCAAGATGACTGCCTCCATGGCCGCGATGCAAGATCTGCATTACCCATTCCTGGACGAGCTAGAGGCCACAAAAGATGCCCCGAACACTGTAATCATGGAGAAGCTCAGTCCTAGCCTGCCGTCCACTGCTAACTTTCCTCTAACCCTTCCTGTCTATGAGGACGTAACCAGGGTCGTACTTGACGAGGAATCCCTAGACGTGGTTTTGGAAAGGACCGCGGCCCAAGCCCAGAAGCGGGGAGAGCGTGATGAATGGTTGCCGCGTCTGGTGGAAGAACAAGCAGAGATGGGTAAGTTTCTCCCCTCAATTTAGGATGCTCCTTTGTTCACCATCAAACACTTGTTTTGTAACCTATGAATATGTATTGTTTTGATTCGTCCGTGTATGTACACGGCTAACAACTTTTACGTTTTGTATATAAGTCCGTGGGTAACCACGGCAATTTTGATTTGTTTGGAAACTTGTGTATTTGTGCTTGTGTTTGAAATATTGTAGTTCAATACTGCATGGTACCACGTCTTACTCACAAAGAAAATACATTCAAGTCTATAATTTACTAGACGTGCGACGTGCGTCTTTATTATGCGGAGCACAATATGGCTATAGCATATGAAGCTTACCCCAACGTCTTGTGAGTAAGGTGTCTAGTAAGGATACGTGATCCATGCGGCTGGGGTTGCATCCCTCTTACGCGGCAAGTTGAATTAGTAGGTTCACTTAATCCTCTTACCCCACCTGGAGGCGTATGGTACATGTACAGTATTTCGAGAGAATGCATATGAAAGAAACATGGCATATTATCACACAAATAAAATTCATACGTCTAACAAAGAATCTAACAAAGGTGACAATAATTTGCACGAAACAGGCCGTGGAGCTAGCTAGGCACCACGGCATTTTATTAGAACATTTACATTTTTTGTTTGAACAATGATGACAAGTCCTAAAAAAGGTCCATAAAGGAAACTTAAACAAACATAAAAAAAACAAATAAGACAAATAACCCGCATGGTTTTTTATTAAGACCGCCTATAGCAAAGTATCCATGCGGGAGCCGTAGCTTTCAAAGATAGCACCTTTTTAGATTGGCGATGTTCCATGTGCGCTCTAGGTCGCGGCCATCCATATCGCGCAGCTTATACGCGCCTCGTCCCAAGGCTTCAGTGACTTCATACGGTCCCTCCCATTTAGGGCCCAGTTTTCCTGTATTTTCCATGCGACTTGCTTCGTTAGCACGATAGACATAGTCTCCCGGTCGAAAAGAAACACCTTTGACCTTGGCATCGTAATAAGCCTTCATCTTAGCCTTGGACTTAGCTTCATTGATGGCTGCTAATTCCCTTTTTTCCTCCAACAGATCTAGGTTGATTCGCAGCTGTTCATCATTTGTGACGGCATTAACCTCCGCCGTGCGGATGGTAGGCATCCCTATTTCTGCTGGTATCACGGCTTCAGTGCCGTAAGCCAATGCAAACGGAGTATCTCCGTTGGCTGTTTTTATCATGGTTCTATGTGCCCATAGCACATGCGACAATTCCTCGACCCATTTGCCCTGTCGTTCATCCAGCCGCGCCTTAATCCCATTCCCCAAGCTCCTATTTGCTCGTTCGACAAGGCCGTTCGTTTGTGGATGCTTGACAGAGGCGAAGCGCCGCTTGATGTTCAATGATGCACACCAGTCTTTAAATGGGTTATCCGTGAACTGTTTGCCGTTGTCTGATATAATTTCTCCAGGTAGACCGAAACGGCATACAATGTGTTCCCACACAAACTTCTTGACCTGCTTACCCGTGATAGATTTTACTGCCTTGGCTTCTATCCATCGTGTAAAGTAATCCATTGCAACAATCAAGAATTTAACCCCTCCCGCAGCTACAGGAAATGGTCCTGCGATGTCAATTCCCCACTTGTAGAATGGCCATGGGGACGTGATAGGTGTAAGCTCCTGCTGTGGGTGCCGCGGTACTGGCCTATGCACTTGGCAATCATTGCATCTGCGAATCATGTCGCGCGCGTCTCTGTGCATAGTGGGCCAATAGTATCCTGTTCGTAAGGCTCGAGCTACCACGGATCGTGGACCTGCATGCATACCGCACAATCCTTCGTGTATGTCACTAATCACATAGGCCGCCTGGCGTGGTCCAACACACCGCAGCCACGGCTGCAAGAAAGAGCGCTTATAAAGGATGCCTTCCCGGAGTTCGAAATATTGGGACTTCCTTCTAACGCGCCTTGCTGCTTTTTCCTCGTCTGGGAGTGTTCCGCTAGCCAGATAGTTGATGATTGGGGTCATCCACGTAGGTCCCTCTTCTTCAACTATCGCAGTCACTTCCCCTTCCGTAATAGACTTTTCTTTGAGTATCTCCACCAAAACCTGTTTAGACAAGTGAGCGAAGCTTGTGGACGCGATTTTACTGAGGGCGTCCGCTTTCTTGTTCTCGCCCCTTGGTACCTGCTTGATGGAAAACTTACTGAAAGTTGCGATTAATGTCTTGACTTTTTCCAGATATCTGACCATGTTGTCCTCCTTAGCCACATACCCACCTAGAATATGGTTCGCGACAAGCCGTGAGTCCACGTAGGCCTCAAGGTTGCGAACTCCCATTCTAGCGGCGATTTTTAAACCCGCAATTAATGCTTCATATTCCGCTTCGTTGTTGGTGGCCGTGAACTCAAAACGGAGGGCGTACGTGAATTCCATACCTTCTGGATTTGTAAGGATGAGGCCTGCCCCGGATCCGTCTGTGCATGAGGACCCGTCCGTGAATAGCACCCAAGGTTCCGATAGGGCCTCCTCTTGCTTAATGATTGGTTCTCCCTCATCCGGCTTCTCGATCAGGAAATCTGCCAAGATCTGGCCTTTAACAGCCGTCCTTGGCCTGTACGATATATTATGCCCCCCCAGTAGGATGCTCCACTTCTCTAGTCTCCCTGCCACATCTGGTCTAGATATAACCTGCTTGATTGGCTGATCCGTAATCACGACAATCGGGTGCGCCTGAAAGTACCGGCGCAGCCTCTTTGTAGCAAATACTAGTGCTAGTACCAATTTTTCCATGGGGGAATAGTTCAGCTCCGCTCCTTGTAATGTTCTACTTATGAAGTAGACCGGGGTCTGTATTGTGTCTCTGTCCGTCATCAGTACCGCGCTTATTGCGCCATGGGTAGCCGAGAGATACATAACAAGCTCCTCCTTTGGGCGGGGGGCTACCAACATGGGGAGAGATGCGAGATGCTGTTTGAGTTGGCCAAAGGCTTCCTCAGCTTCCTTCGTCCAACGGAAGTCTCCCTTTCTAATACACTTCTTCAGTGTCTTAAATAAGGGCAGTGACTTCTCTGCGGATTTGGATAGAAATCTATTTAGTCCGGCTAACTTCCCATTCAGGGATTGTACCTCCTTCCGTGTCTGCGGGGACGGTAGCCGTATCACTGCGTCCGTCTTCTCTGGACAGGGTTTGATGCCGTTTGGGTCAATCAAATATCCCAAGAACATTCCTTCTGTTGCACCAAACGTACATTTCTTTGGATTTAACTTCATATTAATCCTTCTCAGCGTGTCGAATGTCTCCTGGACATCCCGGAGGAGTGCCTCCTCCGTGTGGCTTTTTATCACCAAGTCATCAACATATACCTCCAAGTTGCGTCCTATTTGTGATTCGAAAGCTTTATCCACCAACCGCTGATACGTAGCGCCGGCGTTCTTTAATCCAAACGGCATTTTCGTATAGCAATATACGCCCTGGCTTGTGTGGAACGCAGTTTTTTCTTCATCCTCCTCCGCCATCTGGATTTGGTGATACCCTTTATATGCATCCAAGAAGCATTTGAAAGGATATCCACACAAAGATTCTACTTTCCAGTCAATTTCTGGAAGCGGGTAACAGTCTTGTGGGCAGGCCTTGTTCAGGTCCGTGAAATCCACGCACATGCGCCAACTTCCATCATGTTTCTTGACCATGACTGGATTGGATAACCACTCGTGGTAGTATACCTCGCGCATAATGCCTGCATCCACCAGTTTCCGCACTTCCTCCAATATAACTTGGCTTCTTTCAGGCGCCTGGCCGCGCTTCTTTTGCTTGATGGGTTGGTACCCTTGGCGGATCTGGAGCTTATGCTCTGCTATCGTACGTGGCACACCCGTCTTATGTTTTGGCTCCCATGCGAATATGTCCAGATTTGCACTTAAAAGTGCACACATGGCCCTCTTGCCGCTATCTGAGAGTGCCCCTCCTATGGATACCTCCTGTTCCGGGTAGTCAGGGTGAATGGCCACCTTCCAATTGGGCGGTGGTGCCCCATCCTTGGGTGGTACAGGTGGTGCCGGTGTTGTCACGGTGTGACACTCGGACGTCGGCACGACTGTATTATAAATAGTAACGATTCCCCCATCAACTGGGAACTTAATCATTCCGTGAGCCGTAGAGGGTACTGCTCGGATAGCCAAAATGCCTGGTCTGCCTATGATTCCATTATAAGGAGAGTGTGAACGTATCACCATGAAGTTCATCCACGTTGTAGTGGAATGTTCCTCATTCCCGATGGTGACAAGCAGACGCAACTGCCCTATTGGCCAGATAGTATCTCCACTAAAGCCAGTAAGCGGCGACGTGGCCGGTACTAATTGGCTTCTTATTTCTGGGCATAACTGCACAAAGCAGTGTTCATATAATACCTCTGCTGACGACCCTCCATCCACATACATGCGGCGGACATTGTGTGTTCCAATGCTTATCTCAATGGTGAGAGGCGCATCAACCACGTCACTTGCTGTGATGAGAGGGAATGAGATTTCCTTGCCGCGGGAAAATTTTTGTCCAATTTTCTGTCTCGTGCGGCGCTGTCTGGATTGGATCATGTATATGGTAGACGGCTTGTCCTTTTGGGGGTCCTTCTTATCATACTTCTTGTTGTTGTCCTTTCCGTCTTTCCAATCCTTAACCAGGTGCTTGAGTTTGCCTGATTTGATTAGCGACTCAATATGCTTCTTCAGCTGGATACACTCCTCCGTGCCGTGTCCTTTGTCATTATGGAATTCGCAGAAGCGACTTCCCTGCCGACGTTCCGGGGGTGTGGTCATTGGGGGAGGTCTTGGAAAGTTCGCCCCTTCAGTCAACAAGATCTCCCGGTAGGACATCTTTAAGGGGGTGAACTTGTCGTCCGACCGTCCGCCTTTGCTTTGGCTCTTATAGTCCGAGCTCTTGTTATTGTTCTGGCTGCCTTGGCCACCCGACTGCCTCCGGGACTGGTCATTTGAGCGGTACCCATTTCCTCGGGATGGGTAGGCCGCGGCAACAGCTGTCTCTCCCTCTATGAAATTTCTGACCCTTTCCATGAGGTCATCATATCTCTCTGGACGCTTGTCGTTGAGACGCCTGATTAGTTCTCTGTCTGTTATGGCGTGCATGTAGTCCGAGATTTTCAGGAGCTCTGGCATGGTTCTCGTGCGGGTGCACTCATCATTGAAGCGCTCAGTGAAGGCTTCTGTGGACTCCCCCGGCCGTTGCTTGACAGTTGCCAATGAAACCGGATCCCTATTATACTTCTTCCTTTGAGTATAATTGTTTTCGAACGCAGTTCGTAGTTCCGTGAAACTATCAATGCTCCGTGGGGGGAGTGCCTCGAACCAGTCACGAGCGTTTCCTATTAAGGTCGAATTGAACATTTGGCACCATATAGGCATGGGCCATCGCTCAATTTTAGCCTGAGTATCAAATATTTTGAGGTGATCGACAGGATCACCGGACCCATCATACGTTTTGATACACGCCGGCATGCGACGTTTGGTGTCCTCAGAGTAGTTCCGTATACGGAGGGTAAACGGATCTTCCCTGGGATCAGCCCATGGCCGCGTGAGCCTAGGGTCATCCCATGGTTCACACCACGGACGCGAGAGGTCCTCTGCTTCCGTATCCCTATAGTAGGGGCCACCGTAATACTCATCATTGTTTGGTGGTGGTGGCGTGCGCCTAGGCCGACGGCGTTTGGGCGGGTGATCATCTGAGTCCTCCCCTGACGGATCTGGGGACGGCGGTGGTGCCCCGCCTTTTGAGTAGGGACCACTTTTTTGAGACGAACCAGGAGCCTTTCTCCCTGTGTTCATTCTATCCCACACACTTGGGCGGCGTGTGGTTCTGGTCAGCTCTCGGTCTGGCCGCTCGGGTGAGCCATCCGACCTTTCCCCATCTTGAGGTTGCGTTAATTCTTGCATGATGCGATCCCCTATGCGTTCAAACACATTCCGGGGTTGAGGGTCTTCCTCAAAGGTTCCCTGCTCCCGAGGCTGAGTCCTCCTTTTTCTCCGATTTCGGGAAGGAGTGGATGGTCCACTGTCGCCAAAGTTGAGTCGGGCTTGGAGGTTCCTTCCCAGGCTCAATCTTGATGCGATCCCTGGGACGATCCTTTCAAAATTCTGAGTGAGAACTCGAGTGAGCTCGTCCTCACTGAGTGGTTGAGCTTCCACTTCTTCCTCCGTTAAAGGTCTACGTGGCTCCTTATTAGGAGGGGCTGGCGCACTTCCCGGATCAGGGTTGTCCAGGGTTGAAGTGGGCGGGGGTGTCACCGAGATCGTGCTCGTCACCCCTGCGGACTGAAGACCGCTACGGTTACCTGGGCCGCCTGCGAGGCGGCTAGGTGATTGGTTGGGAATAAGAATTCCTTCCCCTGAGGGCTTCCGATTCCCAGGATTCACGTTCCTGGGGTTAACTGGCGGATGCCCCTTCGTCATTGAAACAATCGAGATAAGGTTTTTGTTCTAGCTTAGTGTTAAGGTCCCACGGATGGCGCCAACTTGTTGATGCAAAAGTTGGTTGATCCTTGCTAGACCCGAATTAGGCTTAATTCGAGTTGGCTGGGTACCGGCTCCTGCACCAAGTGAATCGTCTGGTTGGGATCCTGCACACTAAACAACACACGTTAAGCTTACCGTGGGAAGGTTTCCCACGATTAAACTCCGGCGTGAGAGTAAGTAATCGATTTAGGGTTATATGTGAGTTTAGAGAGAGTTGTGATACCTTTGTGGAACCCTTGGGGGTTCCTTTTATAGGCAGTGAAACCCTAGTGGGCTTTCACTGATCCTTCGGCCCCAAGGAAGAGATAAACACCAGAATTAGAATGATTGTAATCTTCTAATTCTGGTAGTGAATATCCTCTCTTCTTAGGGTAAGGATATCCCTAGACAGGATATTATTCTGTCTGACCCTATGTCGGCCGTATCGGCCATACCGGGCCGTGGGCCGCACACGTGTGTGCGGTTACTATTCATTCAGGCCCATAAGCCTGACTGACATCATCCCACCCATACGTGATGGGCCGGATACGGGTAGTACCCTTGGGCCGGGCTCATGACCCGGCTGGGGACTATACGTCATCAAACTTTTTGACCCAACAATCTTCCCCTAGTTGATAGTTGCAAAACTCTATATGTATCTCTTGTAAGTTGTACATGATCTTCAAATTGCTTCCCCTCAAGTGTAGCATGTATTTCTTCCCCTTTTTGTCATATCAACAGGAAAGTAAACAATGTTGCAATCTTTGAAGATTCTCCATATGTAGGCTCTGTGTAATGATCTTGAAGAACAACTAATATAGTAATTTTGATGTAGAAGTAGAATAACCCAACCTTATGTTCCATGTCTTGTACTATCCATGTGACTAAGAACTTATACTCATGGAGCTAAGTATAAGTAGACCTCGATCTCTTGTCAATATTCTCATCCTTTGTGAGACACTGAGCACGATAATGTAATTCCTTCAAGTGTTATGACAAGCCTTCATAACCAAACATGTAAAGCACGAACAAGTTACCTTTAAAGTCTATGACTGGGAGTGCACGACTTTAAGATATGATAGAACACAAACTCGCGAAAATCTTCTTCAATTATCAAACTTACCATAAGAATTCTTCCCCTTAAGCCAACACCTCTTCATGAAGATTTTAATATAGTCACATCTTCATACCATATGTAAAAGTACTAGACCGGATAACTCTTTCGCAAGGCTATCCCGATTACATAGTTTAAATATCCATCAAATTCCCATAAAAAGTTGCTAACTCGCTTTAAGATCATTAATCCCTTTCAAAAATATCCGAGCCATAAATATCATCATGATATTCTAAATTAAAACGGAGATTCCATGTACCTTCGTGTGTATAATCCTCCTTTTTGTGTGCTAAAAACGTCCAATTTTCTCAACAGCAGCCTTCTTTGTGTTGTCCAATATCCTCTTCTGTCCAATATCTTTGGCAGATGTATTGTCCGATATCGGACAATACCTATCAGCGTTGAAGTTTATATATCGGACGACACTGTCAACTCTATCAGTGTTGACTTATTCTGTCAGCGTCAAAACACTTCCTGTCAGCGTCTGGATTTCAAACGTCAGCGTCCAATCTTACTTTCTTGTCAACGATGAAATAATAAGTATCAACGTTACTGTATCACCAAAAGCGCACATCTGAATTCAAATACTTTATGAATCCTTCGTGTGAACATTCTACCATTAAACATTAGTGTAAACCAAACGTGGATCACTTTTTGCTATAGATGACGTGAGGCATATATCTCGTCTCACTTTATAGTTTCTTTGACCGTGTGAATACACTTTTCCCACCAATGAGAAACTTTGTACCGTGTGAATGCAACTTTGCTCCATCAATAGGAAGGCTAGAATCGTGTGAACATAGACTGAAACCTTTCTTGATCTTGTGACTTTTCTAATAGCATCTCCACTGTATCAATACCCTCTAATCGTGTGAACACAGGTTCATCAATAAGGAGTGACCAACAGAAATCTTCTAACCGTGTGAACACATTGTAGTATGTCATGCAAATAAACTCAATTTGCTCTTTTAAGATACAAATACTTCTTCTTCTTTGTCAAAGGTCACGGGACCACAAACAAGGCCCTACTTCTACATCATTTTTACCACCAATAATCCTACTTCTACTTCTACATGAGATGGGAACCGGGGCTATTAGTTCTGGATTAGTTCCCAATAATCCTACTTCTACATCATTTTTACCACCAACAAGGCCCGAGTGGGATAAACTGTTTCAACCGTTGTTTGATGAATTCTTCGATCCCCCGACTGATGAAGTTCCAGCACCTGTAGTAATTGCTCCAATACCTGAAGTGGTTGCTCAAGCTAATGAACCTTTATCTAATGCATCTACAATTCACATTGAACCAGATGCACCTTCACCAAGTGATTCTCAAACTACACCTGAATCATCACCCCTACTTGTGCCTAATGATGTGGAAGAGGATTCTACTGATCACGACTTGGAATATGCTCACTTGCAAGAGCTTCCTTTCTTTGGTGTAGCGATCCCTGAAAACCCTTCAGCCGCGTCTACCTCAGAAGAAGCTCCTTCTATTGTTCACTCCAGACCACCTAGGATTGAAAACCATAACACTAAATGGACAAAAGATCACCCAATTAGGAATGTTATTGGAGATCTAGATCGACCCGTCTCTACACGCCATCAATTACAAGAGAGACACTTTATTGCTACTTTGATGCATTTCTCTCTGAAGTTGAACCCAAAAATTGGCAGCAGGCTATGACCCAATCATCTTGGATTGAAGCTATGCAGGAGGAACTAAACGAATTCCAACGACTTGAAGTATGGGAATTGGTTCCTCGCCCTGACAAGGTTAACATCCTTACTTTGTTATGGGTTTATAAGGTTAAACTTGATGAGATGGGTGCGGTATTGAAGAATAAAGCTAGATTGGTCGCTAGAGGATATAAACAAGCCTTGGGTATAGACTTTGAGGAATCTTTTGCTCCTGTGGCTAGATTGGAGGCGATTAGACTATTCCTTGCGTTTGCTGCTCATATGAACATGATCGTCTATCAAATGGATGTGAAGACGGCATTTTTGAACGGTGAACTAAGGGAAGAAGTTTATGTTAGTCAACCGGATGGGTTCGTCAGTACGGAGTCTCCTAATCATGTGTACAAGCTTAAGAAGGCTCTCTATGGGTTGAAACAAGCTCCACGCGCGTGGTATGATCTCCTGTCAACATATCTCATTTCGGAAGGCTTCTCCAAAGGCAAAGTGGACCCCACTCTATTCACTCTCAAAGAAGGCAACGACATGATTCTGGTACAAATTTATGTTGATGATATAATTTTTGCTGCCACTAACATAGAATTGTCAAACCGATTTGAGAAGATAATGTCCACACGCTTTCAGATGTCGATGATGGGAAAAATTTCATTTTTCTTAGGATTACAGATTTCTCAGAATCCCAGAGGCATCTTTATTAATCAATCCAAATATGCTCTAGAATCTCTTAAGAAATATAACTTTGAAAATTGTGACCCCGTGGACACTCCAATGGTGGAGAAATCCAAGTTAGATGAAGATAGGAATGGGACTATTGTCGATCCAAAACTTTACCGTGGGATGATCGGCACCCTTCTATATCTGACTGCTAGCAGGCCTGATTTGCAATTTGCTGTATGCATGTGTGCCCGGTATCAGGCTCGGCCTACCGAAAAGAACCTACATGTAGTTAAAAGGATCTTTCGGTATCTAAAAGGAACACTTCATCGTGGTCTATGGTATCCGAAAGATTCCTCGATTGCTTTAATATCATACGCAGATGCCGATCATGCTGGATGTCAAGACACGAGGCGTAGCACTTCTGGATCTGTGCAACTCCTAGGAGATAGATTGATCAGTTGGTCTTCAAAAAGGCAGAAAAGCGCTGCAATTTCTAGCACGGAGGCTGAATACATCGCCATGTCCGGTTGTTGTGCTCAAGTCCTTTGGATGAGATCACAATTAACTGACTACGGTCTTGGATTTAACAAAATCCCGATGTATTGTGACAACAAGAGCGCCATTGCCCTTTGCTGCAACTATGTTCAACACTCCCGGGCCAAGCACATAGACATTCGCTACCATTTCATTAAGGAGCAGGTGGAGAACGGAGTGATCGAGCTGTATTTTGTCACTACCGAGTACCAGCTGGCAGATATGTTCACCAAAGCCTTAGATCGAGGACGAATCGAGTTTTTGATCGACAAGCTTGGCATGAAATCATTCACTCCAGCGACTCTCAAAGAGTTGGCAGAAGAATCAGCTGAATAGTCGTGGTAAACTATTCAGAGTATCCTTTTGTTCGTGATCATGTATATTATCGTAAATATATAAAACACAAAAAGAAAATACAAAAATATAAAACCAAGAAAAACCATAAAAAATATAAAACCTACAAAAACCATAAAAATTATAAAATCAAGAAAAACCAAAAATATTTTTTCGTTTAAAACGGGCATGTCTTTTAGTACGGTAATATTTACGGCCTTAGAAATGTCGATCAATATTGACACGGTGCCATAAATAGAGTCCGTATAAAAGTTGTAATGTTTTAAAACATGCCCATTATGGCTTGTAGTTATTTCTGACTGCAACCCGGTTTTCATATTAAAGTCACGTATTTCCTTGGAAAACGTTGGCTCACAACGGGAATTAATTTTCTCGGGCGTGATTTACAAGCCAAATCACGCAAAGGGATCAAGTTTACTTTACAACTTGGTCTAACACGAATTAGTGTACGTCTCAGTGCATTAATTTGTTAAAATAAGAGAAATCTTATTGTCACCACGAATCAAACTTTTTCAAGATATCAATTGGGAAATGTTTTTCATCATCATGTGCCTCGTTAAACAATGACTACAGCTCTTTAAATAGAAAACGGGTCATCGTTTAAGGGGGAGAAAATGTTTCATCATCTTTCACATCAAAAAGATCTTCAAAAGTTTTCAAGGAAACTCACAAAGCTTAATGGTTAATGGTTGGATTGCTTTGGCATTTGTCTTGTTGTTGCTTATAAGCTTGTCATGAATAGTTTTGTGCTTGTGTTAAGATAGGATAATCACAAAGGCTAGGGTAATTTACATAAGATAGGTCAACATGACAAGATTTAAAACTTGGAAAAACAAAAGAACTTTGTTTGTTGAAAGTAGAAAAATTGAGGGAGTAAAGTTGACAATAGGTCAAACTTGTAAAAAATTTGACTTAGTCAAAATCACACAACCCCGTTCCCACTCTTCTTTCACTGTTCCCCTATCTTCTTGGCCGCCATTAACAAACAAGTGCACAAACACTCACGAAAATCAACCAGAACATCTCAATATCAGTAATCTTCTAAGATCAAGATCATCAAAAAGGTATTAAATCGGATTAATCTTTCATGCACAACAAGTTAATTAACTTTTTAAATTGAAAACAATCGAAATCAGTCTCTGCTTCAATTAGGGTTAATTAAATTGGGGGTTTTGCCTGGGTTGTATTCGGAATGACTCTAATTGCACTAATTTGGCATTTTGAACACTTGAATTAATCGATTTCATGCTTAATTAGAATATATATAAGTGTTGGAAACTTTCCGAGTAAGAAAGACTTTCCGAGTAAGAAAGACTTTCCGCATGGTGAAATCTTTCCGCATAGAAGCTATTTTTCCGAATAGAAAGGCTTTTCCGCATAGACAAAAGTTTTCCGAATAGGATTACTTTATTCCGCATAGAAAAGTTTTTCCGAATAGAAAGATCTTTCCGTATAGGCCAAATCTTTCCGCATAGAGAAACTTTTTCCGAATAGCCTGAATATTCCGCATAGGCCTAGTTTTTCCGAATAGGGAATTTATTCCGCATAGGCACAATGTTCCGAATAGGATTTTATTCCGCATTGGCCCAATGTTCCGAATAGGGAATTTATTCCGCATAGGCCCAATGTTCCGAATAGGATTTTATTCCGCATAGGCCCAATGTTCCGAATAGAGTATTTATTCCGCATAGGTCCAATGTTCCGAATAGACATTTTATTCAGAATAGGGATTTTATTCCGCATAGGATAAATGTTCCGAATAGCCTTTTTATTCAGAATAGGGATGTTTTTCCGCATAGGATATATGTTCCGAATAGACTTATGTTCCGCATAGGATTTATATTCAGCATAGACCTATTATTCCGAATTGAGTGATTATTCCGTATAGAAGATGTTTGAATGGTTTACAAGCTAAAGGGATTAGGTCATATGTTCAATGCTTAGGTTTAAAGTCATATTGATATTCATGTTTGTCTGTTTCAACCTTTGTGTTTTTATCTTAAGCAGAGATGATGACTAACCCTACAGTACAACACATACAAGACACCAAAGCCGCCGCCATTGCTAAAGCCAAGACTCTAAAGTTTATTCCAAACAACTTCCGTTTGAAGGAGGTATCTCACTCTACTCATAATGGATTTAAGGTAGGTACAGCCATGCTTGATAAATCTCATTTCAAGCATGCGCTAAGGAGAAGTGCTCCAGTGCCATATGAATATCTTTACGAGTTCTGGGCTACCAAAGAGAGGACGTCGAACAAAATCACTTTTTCCTTGGACAACAAGCAGCAGACGCTTACTGTGTCAGACTTCAGGAAGATCTTTGGCTTTCGACCGATACTCAAAGGTCTATCATCATACTCAGCCAACCCAACTAAGGATCAGATCATGGAGATGTTCACCGCCATTGGATGTCTTGACATACGAACCCCGTCTGAGTTTACTACTGCCAAAGTTGGTCAACCATGGAAAGCTATTTTTGGGATTCTAAGCCGATGTTTAACACCCAAAACAACTGGGTTTGATGCTGTTCGTCCACCAATCATCAAGATGTTTTATGGTATGTTTAAAGGTATGGGTATTGATTATGCATCACTGCTGTGGGAGGAGTTTACTTTTCAACTCTTCACAAACACAAAGGGTAAGGTTAAAAGCTACCAGTACCCTAGGTTTATTAAGTTGATCATACATTATTTTATGGAAAACGATGCATCCATTAACAAGCGTGCAGGTAGTCGTCACCACACGATGGATGATGATGATTTGGTAGACTTAAGGCAGGAGACTCATTCGAATACGGTTATTCCTGGTCCCATTCCCGGTCATCTTCTAACCGATGAGATTATAGCATCTGATGCTTATAAGAACTTGCTAACAGAAATTGAGAATCAACGAGCAAGTATTCTAGCAGGTGAAGACTCATCTACCACGGTTAAGAGCAAAGGTAAAAGGAAGCAAACAGATTTACCTGAACCCAAAACCAAGAAGAAGAAGACAGAGGGTAAGAAAGGAAAGGGTAAGGCTGATGAGATGCGTCTACGTGACGAAGAAAACGTTGTTGATCCTACTCTTGATAAAACTGAGAAACAAATGATGAAGATAGCTATTCAAAGGAGTAGGAAAGATACTGGCGGTAGTGGTTCAGGTGCAAGGGTAGATGTTGAGGATGAGTACGTGGAACCAGATGATGTTGATGAGTTTGGGTCACCTGAACATTATTCCACTTCGAAGGAGCCATCAATCCCTATTTCAGCAAGTATGGAAAAGGAGTCTGTTGCTCCTACGATCACGGTGTCAACCCAACCTTTAGCAACTCAACTTCAACCAACTCAACCCTTACCAACCAAACCGGTTTCAACACCATTTCCTCCACCACCAATAAAGCCCATCCTTAGTACCGCAGTTACAACCGAGCCTATTCCATCAACCCAAAGCAGCTCTGCAACATCTGCAATGGCCGCATTAGTGATGGCCGAGATGTTGGATAAACATGTGGATACTCACAAGAGAGAAATGGATGAACTTCGCCAAGAGCTAAATAGAAGAGCTCAAAGTGAAGAAGCATCAAGGAAAGCTCAAGAAGAGTTGATTGCCAAGTTCGCTGCAGACATGGAATTTACACGTAAAGCTCATGCAGAAGAACTTGCTCGGGTTAAAAAGGCTGAAGCTGATAGGCATCAAGCACGAATTACGAGACTTAAAGCTATTAAGGATGACCTCAAAGAGCAAAAAGCAGCTCTTGAAGCTTCTATTGAGCAGAGAGTGAAAGACTCCATTGAATCCCTAATGCCTAAATTGCGTGATGATTTGAAGACACTTGCTGCTGACAACTTAATGATCAAATCATCCAATCCTTCAGAAGCCGCCTACAAGATTGCTTACGACTTGACGGATTTTGAACTTAAGAAGATCCTCAAAGCTCGAATGCGGGAACTTGGATCGTTTGATAAATCGAGGATTCAACGAGCTCTCTTAAAATCCCTGAATGACGCTATCATGGAGGATGATAGGTTGTTCAAGACGTTTGGAAGTGTGGTACCCTACCACATTCTCCCCGAGGAAGAAAGGGAAGAGAGTGACGAAGAAGAGGGTACTGGTGGAGAAGAGGAAGAAGAAGAAGAAGAAGATAAGAATGATGATGATGATGATGAGAATGGCGAGGATCCGAATGATGAGGATGATGAGGATGATAATGATAAGGATGATGAAAATGACGATGAGGATGATGATGACGATGATGATGATGGCGATGATGGTGGTGATGGTAATGAGGAGAGTGTTCGGGGGAGCAACGGGGATGATAATGAGGATGCTGATGGGGGTAAACAGCCTGAGAAAGGGGATAAGGCTGCCAGCTCAAAGAAACCTGACAAGTCTGGCACCAAGTCAAAGAAAGATGCAAAAGCAAAGGAGAAATCTACTTCCACGGAATCCAGACGATCGAAGTGGCGCCACGATGTGAATGCCACTACAGGGTCATCTATTCCTGGTACATTTATCCCTGCATCTATACCTGTTACAACTAACCCTGTTAGTTCCATTGTTGTTGTTCCTGTGATTGCAGAATCGGTAACCGAACCTGAAGCTGCACAACACTCACCCATTCATGACACTGCCGACATGCCTGAATCAGAACCAGCAGATGTTCACGTCTCCACTCCTCTGCAACAAAACCCACAATCTACTGTTCCAAGCACAAGGGACTGGGCAGACACGTTGGAGATTGACGAGACTGCACCACCACAGGCTTGGATCACGGCAGCAGCGCAGTATGATCCGATCACCGACGCCGACAAAGATGTTTTGTATCTTCGTATCCGCAGTCCGATTGACTTATGTGCATTTCTTGCTCATGAGTATAAGACTTCGGTTACTCCATCCTTGGTGAAGAAAGCCCTGAAGGATAAGAGACTACGCGCCAAAACCCGGTTGACCCAAATGGAGTTCGAGTATTATGCCGATGAGATCCTGAAGGCTCTGAATACCGTTCAGCGGCCAGGACTTCATGAATCAGAAAGAGCTCCACCTCCAATGGATCCTACTCAAGATAAGCAGATTGCTCTTGACTTCTTCGTCACCAATGATCTTGTGTATCTACTGAAGGGGTCATCAAAGTACGCAACCTCCCTGACCTTGCTGAAAGCTGCCAACTGGGGGACAATACCCTTTATCGAGGAAAAGGTAAACTGACTCTGGGTCCCAAAGATAAATCGTAATTATGACATGTATGTTGTCATAGGTGCATCTCATTGGGACGAACGAGTCCGAAGGGCGTACAGGGGTTGCTACCTAGTCAATTCTGGAAGCAACGTTAGATCCGACATCCGCATCTCCAGCATTTTAGGGATGAAAACTGAAGCCAAGAATGGCTATTATCATGTGACGGAGATTCGTTTGAAAAGGGAGGATGACAGGGAATACAAAATCCAGCAGGGAGATTTTTCCATCATTCGCCTTGAGGATATCGAAGATATGCTGCTTCTGATGACCAGAGATCAACTCACACATATTCCTCGTGAAGACCTCATTGCTTTGAATACAGCACTCCGTATGTTCACACGAAGCGTTGTCATCAAGACACGAGTTGAAGATCTTCAGTTGGGAGTCGAAAGCTATCAAAGGAAGCTTAACCTAACCCGTCCAGTGAATAAAGTGCTACCTCAACATGTAGAAAGATGTCCCTATACCGGTATTTCTGTCCCGAATTACGGCATCTTCTACTTGAACAGTCGAGGTTTAATGAAGTTTATGAGGGTGGGTGAGCTCCACAAATACAGTGATGGGACTCTTCTACAAGTCAGAGGAAAGTTAGAGCATCTGAACTCGGGTGGGACTTTGCCAGAAATGACGGAGGATTGGCATCCGGGTTACCGGTAGATGGCGAAGTACGTGATCAAGAAGATTGATCAAAAGCTCCGTGAACGTAGATTGATGAGGAGCTTGGAAAGATTCGTGGGTGGTAGACCATATGGAGTGCACTACAGGACACTGCAACGATCCATCTAATGGGTCGTACATTTCAGGTCACTCTATATTGGTATTATTTGTGAATATGTATATTTGTGAATATTGTGCTGTAATGGCTTGATGTAGTGTTAAGGTATGATAATTTTTCAAGAATTTCTCACGAGATTCTAAATCTTTCAAAATATATCATACTAAAGCACTACAACTATCCCTTATTAATTTAAGGGGGAGCAATAACTTGTTCTATGGCCAAACATCGATTTCATTTTTACCCAAAGACCGGTTAATCCATTCAATATCCCAAATATTAATGGTTAACATTTTGGATAAGGGGAGAAAATGGGATTAAGGAGATTTAAATGATACTTGGCTAAAAGATGAAAAAGACTTAACGATTATCCAACTTAATATGTGTAAAGCACGTGTTAAGGGGGAGCGTTTTTGATGAACAAAACACCTAAGGTACAAAACTTTTGATTTCAATATCACAAGTACCTTAAGTGATTTTCAATGATTTTTCATGGTGGCAATTCCTTCCCAAAATACACTTAATTCACGACGAATGTGGTGACAAAAGGGTGGTAGGAATAGGTTTAGTCCAATGATTCATCAGAGCCGATGGAATCTTCCCAAGGACAATTCCCTAGATAGAATTAGAAGTCCTAGGAAAGATGGAGAAAGAATGTGAACGTAGCTGAATGCCGACCAAGTACTTAAGCTAGCACTGGAACAATCACAACAAGGTGCTAGTGATGACGTATTGGTAAGCATTGAAGGGGTTGAAGAATGAAAAAGAATTGTAAAGATAAAGGGTGTAAAGAAAGAAGCCCTCCTTACAACTTTAGGCAGAAACCGGGTCAATACATATGCTATTGAGGTCATTTTTGCTAATGATTCTCGGTATTGAAGAAAGACATCATGGACCCAGTGATGCAATGCACAACCCTTCCCAACTAACTCAAATATCTCTCAAAAGGTATTTGTTTTAATCACACGGAGATCAACACGTTATCTATTGGTTTATTCACTCCGAATAGACTGGTATTGAAAAGTTGGCACTCCTCTCCAGCCATCGCTCACTAAATCAAAACGCACAATCGAGTCTAGAGCCAAGAGATCATCAAAAGTCTCATTAGGACACTTTTCATTTATTCCTTGCTTTCTCACACACTGTGAAAAGTAAGAGATTTTCATGAGTCCTACGCAATATTCCTGTAATATTGCCAGAACATCCGAGTAATACGCAAGTATTACAATGAAGATGGAAATCCTGCTTGAGCCAACATCAAACAAGCTCATGGTAGGTTACACGTGCGGTTCTTTTAGAACCAATCTTGTGAAAAACTGGAAGGTAACAGTGGTAAAATTCTTAATTGAACTTAAACTCGTTCCAGGCCTCTTCGCATTATCATATGATCTTGCCAGAACACTCAGAGTGACTCTTTATTGACCACAGTGACGAGTGGAAATCCTTCTAGTGTCAACATCAAACAGCACTTGGTAGGTGACGTGTAAGATTCTTTATGAATTGAGCTCGTGACAACTGGAAAGCAACGATGGTGAAAATCTTAATTGAAATTCACTTGTTCCAGGTTTCATGAATTGACGGCTTTTAATCACAAGGATAATTCATCCAAGTGATTCACTCTTTATGTTTGCAGTCAGCTTTGGACGGTCGAATAAAGAGAACGGGTTCACCCGCGAAATCCTGTCAGGAAGTTACTTAATTGAAACTATCCGTCACGGGTACGATATCTAATATCGTCCAACGGTCTTCACCGACCGGAGGTAAAATGCTACCGAATTAGAATAAAATGTTCAAAGCCATTTTATTCGTGTCGTTGCTGTGTACCTGTTAAAGACGGTGGCGTTGCTGTGTACCTGTTGAAGACGGTGGCGTTGTTGTGTACCAGTGAAGACGGTGGTGTTGCGGTGTACCTGTAAAAGTCGTTCCCACATGCTTATGTCTTTTGCAACAAAGTTCAGCAAAAATTCAAGAAAGTACAAGATGAAGTCTTCCGCTGTACCAAACTCTGAAGCTTTCAAGAATTCAACAAAAAGACGTAAGTGTGTGGAACATGAAGTCACGAGGAGGCAAAGCTCACAAGAAAGACAAAGATCGCACGTGAAAGGCCAAAGAACAATGCTCTCAAGTCAAAGCCAAAAGATCAAACCAACATATTCACAACAAAAGAAAGAAAAGAAGAAAAGACTACGAGCTAAAGAACGAAGACTTAGTATAGTATGCTAGGTTTAGAACTTTGTAACGTGGAGTGACCTCCCTTAGGGGGAGATTGTTAGAAATACGTTTTAACATATATTAGAAGTATCGGTCACTCCACAATATGATTTATGTTGTAATAGCTCGTAGTTAGCAATTAGTTAAATGTTACTTATTAAGTTAAGTAAGAACCGGTCCATGGGCTTGTCATGGACCGGCCCAAGCCCAATGTTAGGCTTGGAGTATAAATACCCCTTTCCACCATGGAAAGGGGTTGGTTGTTGTTCCATTTGCACTTTCATATTAATAAAATCACACACATTTTCTCTCACTTTCTCTCTCTAGTTTCTCTCACTAGAAAACATCAACCCACTTCATAGATTCATAGGTTATCAATATTCTACACTTTTCTAATAGCATCTCCACTGTATCAATACCCTCTAATCGTGTGAACACAGGTTCATCAATAAGGAGTGACCAACAGAAATCTTCTAACCGTGTGAACACATTGTAGTATGTCATGCAAATAAACTCAATTTGCTCTTTTAAGATACAAATACTTCTTCTTCTTTGTCAAAGGTCACGGGACCACAAAACTGCTTCATCTACACAACAGCCAAGATTTTGTCTTTTTGGGAACCAATAGTATTTTTGACACAAAAGAATACATTACGTGAGCAACATACTCAATTGACTATTTATCATCCAATGAACAGCAACACTTTCGCTTTACTAAAAATATGCTATTGATCCGTATATCTGGTGCTAAGACAAATCTTCTTTTTCTGTTTGAAGGATCGATTTAGGGTTTATGATTTGAGCACCAAAACCCTAATTAGGGTTTGTAACATACCCTTAGATCGAATCGTCAACAGCTATGAAATCCTCTTTTTCTGTTTATAATTGATTTAGGGTTTGGAGGAAACCCTAACTCATTATTTTATGTGAACTGAGAATTTCATACCTCATTATGCAGCCAACTTCGACCTCGAATAACTTTTTCATTAGGGCTCAGATCGAAAATCCCTTCGGTGAGATTCTAGACACAAGTGTCAAGAATCTACAGCTCAAAAATCACGAAGATCCAACGGTTAACGAAGGAGAGAACGTGTTTTGAACATGGCTGTCCACAGAAAACTGCATTCACTCACTGCTGACTTTGACGCCTAATAACTTTTGCCTGGGGATAAAACTCAACAATCCCTCTGGTGGATGTTTAGATCTATGTATTTAGAACACACATATAAAATTTCGTGACGATCCAACGGTTCAATCAAAAGTTATGACCTTCTGAATACTGCTGCGCACACAAAAACGTCTAGAAAAACCCTAGACGGATTTTTCTTTTCTTCTCGAAACACGAACACCTTGTTGGTCCTAGCATCACGAGCCACGAGGCTCTGATACCAATTGTGGAAACCTTGGTTTTCGGATCTTTTAAGCTACTAGGAATGCACCATGTTCATATGATTAGATAATCAAAGCGGAATTAGAACATGATACATTAACAAGGTGTTTAGGCACGAATAACATGAATTAAAACAAAAGGGATGTTCATTATATTAATAACAAACATCCACTAGACGTGTATACATTGAATCCCACGTCTAGTCGACACACACTTTAGGTTTACATTGTGAATGAATTATATGAATAAAACCTAAGACCCTTGGTTCCTTTTATAGTGTAAGGATTAGGGTTTACAAGAGATAATGATGAATAAACAAGTAAATCTTCTATTAAATAAACTTATGCAGAATATCTTTGCATGTTTATCTAAATAGAAGCTTCCATAAGCTTCTTTGTCTACGTTTTGTCAATGCTTGAATTGCATGTGACAATGCTTGAATTGCTCTTGACAATGCTTGATTCCATCAACGCCTAAATTGTACATGTCAACGCCTGGAATGCTCTTGTCAACGCTTGGACAAATAACTTCATGTTTTCTTCGTTTTTGAGTTTCTGCCACATCAACTTTTTGACCCAACACTCAAAACTCTTTTCTCTCTCCTCGGTCCATATAAACTTCTCACCTTTCCGCATAAGTTGGGTCAATGGTAACGCCAAACGTGAGAAGTTTTCCACAAACCTGCGGTAATATCCCGCTAACCCAAGAAAACTGCGGATTTCTGTGACAGATGTCAGTCTCGGCCATTTGGTGATTGCATCCACCTTTGCAGGATCCATAGTGATTCCTTATGTAGAAACAATATGACCTAGAAACGCCACTATATTCAGCCAAAACTCGCACTTAGAAAGTTTAGCATAAAGCTTCTCTCGTCTGAGAATCTGCAAAACTGTACGGAGATGATCCTCATGTTCCTTTTTAGATTTGGAGAAAATAAGGATATCATCGATGAATATAATCACAAGCTTGTCTAAGAATTCATGGAAGACCCTGTTCATCAAGTCCATAAATACTGCAGGCGCATTCGTGAGACCGACTCGTAATGACCGTACCTCGTGCGAAAAGCAGTTTTGGATATATCCTTCTCTTTTACACGCAACTGATGGTAGCCTGATCGTAGATCGATTTTTGAGAAATGCTTGGTACCCTGAAGCTGATCGAATAAATCGTCAATACGAGGAAGTGGATAACGGTTACGAATAGTGAGCTTATTCAACTCACGGTAGTCAATACACAATCGCATACTACCATCCTTCTTTTTGACATGGCGCGCCCCAAGGTGACACGCTTGGACGAATAAACCCCTTTCTAGAATTTCCTGAAGCTGATCTTTCAGTTCTTTAAGCTCTACAGGAGCCATACGGTAAGGAGCTTTAGATACTGGTTCTGCACCTGGAATGAGATCGATACCAAATTATACCTCTCGCATGGGAGGTAAGCCTGGGAGTTCCTCTGGAAAGACATTTGGAAAATCTGACACAACTGGCTGATCATGAATTGAAGGTGTCTTAGAAGTCGTGTCATGAACTGTAGCTAGGAAACCCTCACAACCATGGTATAGTAAAGTACGGGCCTGTAAAGCTGAAATGATCTGAACATGTTTTCCTGGTAGGAAGCCCTAGTGAATATACTCTGGTGTCTGGACATCACCAAAGATGACCCAGTGAGCATGACAATCTATGGTGGCACGATGAACCGACAACCAATCCATACCTAGAATAATATCGAATTCGCACATATCTAGAGGAAGGGCACTGACTGGACGGATTTTATCATCAAACTCAAGAGGGAGATCCTTATACACCTGGGTAATGAGTACAAAGTCTCGCATAGAGGTATATATACTAAGTACACTGTCTAGTGGCGTAGGGGTCATGTTTATTTTAGCAGCATATGAAGTAGATATAACTGAGTGTGTGGCGCTTGTATCGAAAAGCACGCATGCAGACTGTCCGTGTATAAACAAAATGCCAGTAATGGTACTTGTGGTCTTATTTGCTTGCTCACGGGTAGTAGTGTAGACACGACCAGTGGTTGGTGGTATTGGTGGTGGTGGAGGTAAAATCTGAGGAATCTGGTCTGAGGTACCGGCAGCATCCCCGCTCTTACAATCCCTCTTCAAATGGCCCGGCTGACCACACTTGTAACAACTACCCGTACCACGACGGCAAGGTCCCGGGTGTTTCTTCCCACATGTGATGCAAGTGGGATAAGAATACCCGGTAGTAGCAGCTCTGGTTTGTTGAGAATCTAATTTACGAAGATAACACGATTCTGATAACATAACTGAAATAAGGCTGTTTGGCTGAAATTTAAAATTACCAGAATTTGTCGGTCGGGCAAACTGCTGACCTCTGTTGTTTTGGTTACGCCCCTGTCCAGCATCTCTGTAGTTTCCAGATGAGTTTGAGCTGCCGCGGTAGTTATCACCACCGCTCCTCTTATCTGATCGATTACGATCATAAGACTAACCGTGGTTTCTATAGTTCTGATGTGGAGTAGCCAATTGGGATCGGTCTCCTCCTTTGTGTCTGCGAGATATAATTAGATAAGACATAACATATAAATTGACAAGTAATAATCGGAGTTAAATTGTTTAAGTCTGTTGGATGAGATGTACCTCTTCTCCGAACGCTCTACATTCTCAAGCTCATCCCACTCGAAAAGCATCTCAATATCACGAGCTGCATTAGCTACTTGTGACACATTAGTGAATGTGGCACTCACCAGCCTATCTGCAGTCCTAGAGTGAAGAGCCCAGCGAAATTGCTTCGCTTGCTCCTCTGTGGTACCCGCAGCCTCCCCTAAGAATCCAGCCATCTTGAGGTATCGGTGCATGAACTCTATATTGTTCTCGCCATAATTTTGACGAATGACGTGGAAGTCCCTCTTCAGTTTAGCTTGTGCAGCATGCGGGAAAACTGGTCATAGAACATCGTCTTGAAACGTGCCCAGGTCAATGCAAGCTCCCAAGCATCTCCCCCATTGGACAGTTTCTGAGACCTCCACCAATGCAGAGCAGGACCCTCCAATTTATAAACTGCAAGCCTAACCTTGAAAGCATCACCACAACCCATAGCTCCAAAAAATTTCTCTACATGATAGATCCAGTCTTCCGCGTCAGTTGGAGCTACAGTCTGTTCAAAAAGTCGGGGTTTCTGTTTGTTAAACAAATCTAGCCAAGTGGCTAAAGTGGCAGGTGGTGGAGCAGGAGGGTTGTTATTCTGCTGAGGTCCATTTTGATATTCAGCTCAGATCTCATCACGAATTTGGGGTAACATGGCTTGTATAGCAGCCTGAACAGCAGCAGCAATAGCAGCTGCGTTAGGATCATTCTTGGTTTCGCGTCTGGGTGGCATCTGAAATAACATAGGATAAGTTGATAAAACTGTCAGAACCTGGAATAATAAAACTGAATATGCATAGTATAGTTCATGAAGGCATAGCCAACAAAATATGACATGAATACTGGTGAACGCCTATGGTCAGTTCACAAAATGACAATCTACTGAATCATAAATCAGACATGAGTAAGGATGAACACCTATGGTCAGTTCATCTATAAAAAATTTTAAACGGGCAAGGGTGAACGCCAATGGTCAGTTCACCAAAACAAAAAGTTCTCTGAAAAGCACATGCGATTAAGTATGGCCAGTCCTGTACCAGCCGTTTACTTAATCAAAAATTTTGAAAATCCGACTGACAAAATACATGAGTAGCATGGAAGAAAACGACGCCAAAATACAGGAAGTTCTTGGTGACTACCCATTAGTCACAGGTCAAGTTTTAGAGCCTACAGGTCGAAGCTTGCGCTCTGATACCATAATTGTAACATCCCACTTGGATAAATGGACCGTTACATGTATTTATGGTGTGTCATCAAAGCATGCAAGGCAATGTATTAAACATTAACTGACCGTACGGAAATACCGGAATCAAACATCGGTAGTCCAAACATAAGCTCAAAATATAAAGATTTAAATATTGAAAGAAAAGGACAAAACAGTGTCCAAACAACCAAAGTAATGTAATGTATGTGTGCATAAAATAAAGGAGTCTGGATAGCTCCCATCCAATGCACGTACTCTCTTAGAAGTCCTCAGATCGTCCCTGTGTACCTGCCGTTTGGAAACATGAAAGGAAACTATGGTTGAGCATAACGCTCAGTGAACGGATAAAAAGCATGATAAGAATGTACTGAAAGAAATAGAATAAATGACAAACAATGAAGCTATGAGACTGATATGTAACATGTAGTAGTACCCTGTATAAAATCTGAGAAACCTGGTTTCTAAATACTGAAACTTAATTATTAACTATTAAATCTGAAAACATGCATTTACTGTATTTTAATTGCCAGAGCTTATATAGGTCACGTGTTGTAACAACCATGCATGAATAACTGGAGGGTGACCTCGTCAGGCTGTAGAGGGGTGACCTCTAAATAACTATAGAGGGGTGACCTCTAAATACTGTGCTGGGTGGAGGGATCAGCTCCAATGTGAAGGATGTAGAGGACACACCACATTCACCCTGATAACTGTAAACTGATAAGCCTAGGATGCATCCATATGCCCCACATGACATGATAATAATAATGGCCAAAACGTGAAGGGACGATGAAGGATATCACTCCCCTGCATGTGAGTCACGACACTGGTGCCTCTAGTGCCGTGGTTACGGTACCTCCGTAACTAGTACATAAACTGGTCGTGCTTGTATATAATGCTCAGGCAACTTATATAGTTTTTAACATGATTACTAATAAGCTTAAACACATACGGGGGAAAACATTTGGCTGTAGACAGGGAATCCTAATCATGCATAGAAAGGAAGTCCTTACTGAAAGGACGGAAAATCCGTACCTCGTGTCCAGTAACCGACCGAGATCAACTGACGAAAAGTCTACTCTGATTTCACGCGAGCTACATGAATAAGGGACGTGAATAAGTAAACTGATATTCGTTTATTTAATTTACGAATCTTATTGGCTTTTTCAATTATTTATTTTATTTCTAGAAGTTTGTACGTATATTAGCTGATAACTCTGAATTTATATTAATCCTCTTAATATATATAACGACTCACTAATAATTATGATACAACGTGTTCTGACGTTATGTTAAGACTAAAATAAATTAACTCGTTAAAACATAAGATTTCTAAATTAGAAGTTTTAAAATATTATAATTCATAAAATTATACCCTTTTTAAATATTAAAAACTATTTTAATCTAACTCATTTAATATACAATTTAAGACATTTATAAAACAATTAATAAAAAGGTATAATATATAAATCTTCGTTTTATATGTTTAAACTATATCCCGAGCCTACCGAGATACTCCCATCTCGGTCGCACTAAACAAATCAACAAACTATAATTAAATCTGCCTATATGAATTTGCGACAGAATCTGAGTCACTAAAAGTGTCGCTAAAACTGCTGTTTAAAAACAGTCTGAAAAGCAATTATGTGATAGAAAAAGTGTCACAGAAAACTGTCGCTAATCTTAAAACAAAAGCTCCATTTTTCTGTCTGTTTTTTCAACTGCCGAAAACCCACGTTCCCACTGTTAGTTTAATTTATTCCCACTGCTTATTTTATAATTTTCTAACCAAACGAACCCTTATTAATTAAAATAGCTGCTTGATTTTTCCCTTGGGTCGAAACAGCCCTAGCCGCCCCTGTATGGGTCACGACTGGGCAAGGGTGGGATCACCGAGACCTTAGGGTCTCGGTTCACATAACCCAAACGCACCCCGATCATAAATTAAACCAAACACTCCCCGATTGGGGTTTTCTGCTCTCGTCGACCAAGAACAACAGCCACCACCGAGGCCTGTTCTTGGTCTCTGTTTCGTACCACCAAACCAACCAAGCTCTAAAATCTATGCTTGTTGTGTGCGATTGGCAGAAGGTACCGACCAGAGAGTATTAAAACTCTCGGCTATGTCACCCTAAATTGCTAAATAAATCGAAATAAAAGGAAAAGAACGAGGTTTATTTACCGTTTAATGATTACTACAGATTCCGAATCCAAGATGAAAGACGACTGATCCCCTTTTTTTTAACCTACGGCCTAAACCCTAGTTGTCCTTTTTTTTCTTTTTTTTTTTATCGGCTGAGAGGGAGAAAGGGCTAAAGTCCCGTGTGTTTTTTTTTGTACTGGGCTTGGCTCAACATTCCTCCCTTTTCTTTTATTATAAAACCAAACCGGCCTTTTGGCCCTTTTTACTTCCCTTATGTATTTTTTTTAAATCTATAGCCGGTCCAATTATATATACTTATATAACTTATATTTTTTTTCTTTAAACTACGTAAACATATGCTTGTATTTAAATTCCCCCGTTTTGTTTCTGTCCGTTAATTAATATCTTGTTTCTGTCCGTTGATTAATACATAAATGGTTTAAATGATTAAACCGCGTATTTAAATTTTCTGATTTTTAAATACGGGTTTACAATTCTTCCCCTCTAAAAAGAATAATTCGTCCCCGAATTAAGGATACGGTCGTACTGGGTTTTACATATCAACTTCTAATTCCTTGGAAGTGCCTTCCACTCCTAGCCCAATATCTATTGTGGCTAAGGATTTACCCAAATCAAATTCACCCATCATTGAAGAGTCACCTAAGCATAGTCCTTTGACTTGTAAGACCATGGTTGTGACTCTTAAAAAATCTTCTCAAGAACTTGCTCACATCGACTCTTTCTATGATGACGATGGTGATTTTGCCGAAATTATCGAACGAGAGATTGCTCTTATGCCTCCACTTCCACCTACAAGTGAGGTAGATTTTACCAATCTCAATGAAGAATTTGATGAGTTGGAACGTCTTACTTTTAATGACGAACCAACTTCCGTGACCACAAATCCCATTCTCGATAAGTTACCTAATCAACACTCCTCAAATGAGAATGACGTTTACCACATTCATGAGGATTTAACTTATCAACAATCCCCATAAAAGAATGATGGCTTTGTACTTGATCGTGATCTCTTCGAGAGAGTTTCTAAAATCATTCACGAAGGGAACGAAAAACCTTGGTTTGATGAACCCATTTATGATGAAGAAATCGATGAGATTAACGATCTTATGGATGACGACGTTTATGTTGACCCCGAGGAGGCGGTGTCCTTTGTTGATCATCGTTTTGAGAATTTATACAATCCACCTCCCCCACCCACGACTTAAATGTGAGGATCTTTCATGTGCCTAATGTCGAGTTAGAAACGCCAAATATTTTCAACATAATTAAATCAGGTTTTCATAAAGAGTTTTTAAAAGATGAAAAAGGAAAAGATTTTAAAGATAATTTGAATGATGTTCCAACATTAACTCCGTCATCCCCGTGTTTTTTGAGTCCTACCACCTCGTCTACTCCTTTTGACGATGGTGTGTGTGGTTTTAGTGTGGGGGAAGCCCCTTATGTTTCTTCACACTTTTCCACCAAGGACGAGATATTCGATCCCGGAATTGCTTGTAAAGGGAAATATCGATCTTCCACCAATGCAATAAATTGAAAAATTATCTATTTGCTTGGTGTGAGTCTACCTCGAGTAGCTCAAGGTTTTAGCCCACCCTTTGTCCCACACTTCTACTTCTTGTCTATTTTCTTGTGTCCCTTTCGGACGTTGTTCGGAGTGGCGTTGTTTCGTTTATCCCATGAAACGAAGATGCCATCTTCGAACCTGGTATTTTGCATCATAAAAGGACTTAGTCCTTAATACCGATTGCTTTTTGGCCCTTTTTTATCATGTAATACCCACTCGTTGACCATACCATGATAATCCCTAATGATCATATTTGTGGGGATTCGAGTCGAGCTCTTGACTCGGTTATCAAAAACGAGGTGCCTCGTGGGGGAAATCCCATGCTTATCCTTATACATATTAGCGTTTTTAATAGTGTAATGTGAGGGGACTTGTGCTCTTCCAACCTTTGTTTCGTGGTTGTTTGTGATTGTGATTTATTAGGATCATTGTCATCGTTGAAGCCTCTCATGTTCGTTTTACGTATCACTCAAGCTTCGATCGTTGCCTTTAAAGATTATGATATTCGATGATATCCTTTTACATTCTAACGTTTATCTTTTAGCATAATTCATAAACGGCGTTTAGAATATTCGTTTTACCCTTTCCATGCTCGAGATTAAGCATTTGACTTTTCGTCTCTAGTATGGGGGTGTTTCACCCTTAGACTCGAAACATTGAGGATAATGTTTAGTTTTAGTATGGGGGTGAATAGATACTTCACCTTGCTTACGCCATCACGCAATCCAATTTTCATCATTTTGTTTTCGTTTTGTTGTAAAATAAGGCAAACAATGGCCAAATTTTAAAATTTCTCTTGTTTTTCGTAAGTGTTTAAGACACGAATGTAGGTTTTCTGTTGGTGAGAATAAAGTAATTTTTGACTCAACCGTGCGTGTTGAGCACTTAGCTTTGATTCCTTAACTATATTAGGCTAGGTCTCATTAAATTGAGGACGAGAAATGATAGAGTTAGTTATAAGTTCCTATGCTAAACGTAGAGTATCCGTTTTATTTCAAAAACTCATGTGTTTTAATTATTTGCTTTTTTCTCCCATCGCTTGTATATATTCAAATTGTTAATAAATATTGACTTAGTGGTTTATTCACTATTATTGGTTTTTAGCTAATACTAATAGTTTCCATGTAATTAAATTGGGAAAACATTTGAGAATTGCCAGCGTCACGGTTTTGAAGTAATGGCAAACAGAATAATCGAAAGCTTCCCCCAATAACAATTTTAAGTTCCTCTTCACCTAAATCAAGAAAAAATTTGAAGCTCACAAGGGTGAAAAATCTATGGAAAATTAAAAGTGAATGTCTTGAAACTCGAACCTTTAAAGATCCAAAATTCGCCTTAGCGTGAGGATATACGTCAAGTCATAATAAACACCTCATGGCGAGGTTCAATAAAAGACAAAGGCAAGACCAAAGTCATAGCTCCATGGCGGAGTTGGATAAAAAATGGGGGTAAACCATGATAATCAAAGCCACCGATGATGAGGCGGGTAATAAAATTCATGGTAATAAGTCAAATGTTCAAACTGTTATAAAACCGTGTTTATCAAATCTTTTTTGTTTACTTAATTTTTTGACATCGTATTAGGAGAGGTTACTAATTTAATGATTTTGATTACACCGTTTAGACTCTATTTTTGGATCTAATCTCTATTCACGCATAAGTAAAAAATGTATCCTCGTGATCATTAAGACAAAAATAAAATATAAGAGATACACCATAGGAATAAGGGAGTCTAAGTACGTGATTAGAGCATATGAGTATACTAACTTATAATGAAAATGATCTTGTTTCACGCTTAGCATGGAATTAAGTGAAAATCGAGGACGACGAATTTATCTTTATGAGGCATTCACGTGTTCTTATTCTATGATCTTAAACGTCCCATTTTGAGATGAAAACAATACATTATGTCCAAAACGTATTAAGTAGTTAAGTTAAATTTACGTTTCAATAAATGTCGAATGAAAATGAATTTTGGAAGGGCTATGATACTTAATTCTAGCATTGCGTGAGGGCACGACAATGGTTTAGTATGGGGGAGTGATGAGACTGCAATTATACATAGTCTCATCGTCCAAATCGGGCTTAAAATGTGCTAATATATCATAATAACCGTACAATGGGGAGAGATCAAATAAAAAGACTTTTTTTGTGAGAAGGATATGAAGGATTTTCAGCCATTGATTTAAAATCAATGGATGAGATTAAACCACAATCCTAACTAACTAACCAACTAACTAACAAACCATTTAAATATGATTTTTAAAAAGTTTTTCAAAAATTCTGAAAAAAAGTCCAGTAGATCGGGTATGTTGGTGCAAAAAAGTTTCGTGGAATTTTTTTTTTTTAATTCGAAGATTTTTACGATTTTTTAATGCACAAAAACGATAATTTTTAGGCTTTTTACGTTTTTTGTGCATCAAGAATTCATTTTTATGCCCAACTTCTTTTGACTTTTTGCTTTAAAATTTGATGCCGCATCACACTAAAACAACTTGAAAATTTTGTGCATGAAAAAAAAATTGTACACCAAATTTCACCTTTTTGTGCATCAAAATTCGTTTTTTGTGCGTTAAAAAACGTAAAAAAACTCAAAATTAAGAAAACTTTCTTCACAACTTTTTTATGCACCAACATATCTGATATTATGGAATTTTTTCAGAATTTTTCGAGAACTTTTTATAAAATCATGTTTAGCTGGTTAGTTAGTTAGTTAGAAATATGGATTGGTCTCATCCATTGATTTTAAATCAATGGATGAAAATCCTTCTTATTCTTCTCACAAAAAAAAGTCTTTTTATTTTAACTCTCCCCACCATACAATAACCCTTGTATTTGTTCAAATGTGTGTTAGTAGGTTCGGATATCGTGAATTCACCAAAAGATAACAAGAATCAACTAAAAACGAATACGGAAAACGAAGTCGCACAAAGAACCAGACCCGAGCATTGTTTTTTAAGAAAGTCCTTGAAGTTTAAAGAAATTACAAGAATGGTCCCTCAAGAAATGAAGACTTGTCACTTTAGGCTCTTGTAAAACTCTAAAATACAAGTTTGGTCCTTTAAGTTTCAAGAATTGTCATTAATACCCCTTGAAGTTTGCTAATATTGCCAAATAAGTCCTTGAATCAAGTTTCAAAAGTCATAAGGACTATTTCTACAATTAGGGCAAAGATATTTGTGAAGGATTTTGCCCTATTATCTGATTATGAAAGATTGGAAGAAATTTGTTATGTTTTATAAACTTGAGGGGGGAAAGCTGTTAATACCAATACCCATACCCATGTTTACCCGGTCCATTACCCACCTAAACCCACCATCAGCAAAATAAAACCCTTTACCCGACCTACCCGAGCCCACACCTCAGCCAACTCAGCAATCCAAATAACCCCTAATATTAATATTAACATTTTTAAACCATTTTAATATTACTATTTTAGGCGGTAAACACCATTAAACCCCTCAAACACAGATTAAAAGAGCCACTGTTACTATCACATGAACCCTAATCCCATCTTTTTAATTACCCTATGATTAACCACGAATCCTTCCAGATACCAAATTAAACAAAAGTTTAACACATCCCCACCCTCATATCACACTCCAGCTCAACATGGACCCCTCCACGTGGCTCCCTTGCCCCCTCGATGGTCCATTTTTAGCAAAGAAAGAATCATGCCAGAAAATTAATGGACCAAAGAGATTTCGTGTTCCCTACTTTACATTGGAGGGCTGTGATCAATTCATAACAACTGGAACATCACCATCAGCTCACATGACAAAGTTTTGACCAAGTTTGAAAATCAACTCAAGGGCAATTAAGGAAATCCATCACTTAGGTTTTTAGGTTGTTCTTTTTCTTTCTAGAATATTGTAGCCGACTATATATAAGGCATATGGTTCATTATTAGTTTTGGTTCCAGCCTTTGTAAAATTTTAAAATTAATGAAATTTTAATTTTTTATTTTATAAATAGCTGAGTTCCACCTTTACATTCTTGTTTAGTTTAAAGATTTTATATTTTCTACAAATTAGTTTAATTTTATCAAAAAAATTTAACAAAAATCATGTACAAAGTGTTTGAGATCCTTGACTAAAAGTTGAATCATATCCCTGTGAGTTTGACACACTCAAGGGGAGGTGAAAGCTTTTAGCTAAGTTACTCTTTCATGTTAGTTACCCTTGCTTTCCAAAATTTTGGTTTACAAGTTTGGTTTATAGATTTTCAAAATAAGAATCTGTTTTCTTGATTATATTGTGCAGCTCACTATAGCAAGAAGGTTTAACAAAGTTGACTTGACAAATCAACCTTGTTAAAGCTCCTTGTTGCTTGAGTTTGGTGTTTGTGTTGTGTGTTCATCACAGGTGTAGAAGATATAAATCAAGGTCGACTGCTGTACTCCACCCCTTACCTCCTCCCATTGCGAACAGTCCCTAATCAGTTCATAAGCTATGAAATACATGGTTGGTGGCATCACCAGCTCACTTGACCTGAAATGGTCAAGTATGGGTATAGTTTGAACTCCCCATTGATTTCTAGTCTTTATTGTACTTTTTGATATGCTCTTGTATAGGATTGTGTTTTTTATGATTGTTACTTGGTAGATTTTAGCTTAACTTGAGTTATTTTCGTGATGTTTGTATGTCTTAGTTGATATTGAAAAGTTTTAAGTTGTTTATCAAGAATTTTCTTTGTTAAATATTGAAAAATAGGTTCTAAGGGGGTGTTTGGTACTGTGTTTGTGAAGCTGTGGGTGACACTCAGTGGATTAGGCCTAGTCTGTGCATGTCCCATTAGGTTAGTAGTAGTTGCTTTTGCACTTTGTTTTAATTTGGTAGTGTAAAAATTTAAGGTTGTGTGTTGTTCAAAAATCTGCACAAACTAGCAAAATTCAACAGATCCTATCTTAAGCTTTGTTTTTGTGTTTTAAAGTTTGAAAGTTGGTGTACTGGTAGAATATAGGTCTGGTTATGGCTGCATCTTAGTGGTTTAAAAATTGAAAGCTTATTGTAGCTTATACAGCTTATTGAAAGTCACACTTTTTTGAATACCTGCACCTATCCGAGAAACATTGCTCTTAGTTCTGTCCGATATCTGCCAGAACTAGAGTCATTCTCTGGTAGGATATCGGACGTAACTGTATAAGTGTCTGTGGCTTATTTTTTGAACTGTGGCTTGTTCTGTGCTTATCTTGGCGTAGGGCTTGCTTGGTTTTTGCTTATTCTAACTCCCCAATAGCCGACTGCTATTGAGGGTGCCTTTGTTTCTAAAAACAACACCAAATCAAGCCAAACAAGGCTAATTTTACTCACTGGTCAAATAACAAAGACAGTGGGAAGCCATTTTCCCACTGACCAAAGGCTAATTTAATTCAATCTAAAAACGTTTTTCATGGCTTCTTGCTATTGATATCGAGCATACATAATTCATATGTATGAGTCACTCAAACATAGCAAGAACAGCATTGAACTATGGAGGATCATTGTGTCATGACTATGTGTCTAGATTAACACACCTCCAATGTAACACCCCCAATTTACAAGGCAGCAGAATACCACACTGGGGCGCTACTAATAGCACATCGCACACAATCATAGACAACGACCTCTTAAGAGACGTTAAAATAATATACAACCTTGTCTAAAAAGTTTCCCATCCCAATATATAAAATCAGAGTAGCGTTTAGTCCCAAAAACCGTTACCGATACATCACAATACCTTCATCAAAGACTTTAAAGGTCATTTATTCATTTTAAAGGATGGAAAGTAATATAAACTTTAGAAAACTAAGCACCAACTCCCTCCTCGCATGCTCCACTGCTATCCATCTTGATTACCTGAAATACATGCTTAAAATCATCAACACAACGGTTGAGTGAATCTATAGGTTTTGCAAATCATCATTTGAACACAAGAATTTTTAATCATCTCAGGCTTGTCACACAGACAAGTCATATATATATATATCGATAAATGCCTTAAGCTCATGCAACTGAACGTTAACCAACACGTCAAATCGAGTCACTTACGGCGCCCCTACTGAATGGTAATATTGTCATATACCAGCGACCTCTTATACATAATATCCCTCTCAGGTGATCACAAGGATACACACCCTAGGATAAGGCTGTCAAACCAAATAGATCTATCATATGTATTAGCGTTTACCTTGCAAGGTAATTAACAGTTCATGAAATTCAGGGACTTCATAAGACAATGGTACTTAGGCATTTATCATCATATTCGGGTCCAGCATACCGAAAACAACTTGTGTTCATTTTATAAAACAGCATGTTTCCCCCTCGCGGGTTAAAAATCATTAACAAGATAATATAAAAGCGAGGCTATAGACTCACCTGATATAGCTATCACACATTTATCAAGGAACAACCATCCAATATACTTATTTACTCCAAAATCATCATATGCAAAAACTTATTTAATTCAGCCCCTAACTTGACCAAAATTAAACTCCTTGATAAGCTTCCTTTTGAAGAATACCAAAATAATAACTAGTCACTTAAGCCTTCACTTTTATCTCCAAAATTTGCTAGTTAATTTAATGAGATGTAATGTTATAGTGAGGAAGTGTTTCGGAAAAACAAAGAGAAACAAGAAATATGTGTTTAGTTTGGTGTTCAATATGTGGGGATTGAATTAGATATTTTAATCGTGCCTTCCAAGACATGCATCCAAATCTTTACAAATGATAAGATAACGAGTTTAAAAGACAAGTGTCTTATGACTCAATGTTATATTTGGCCACGTAAGGGTATGGGTGAGATTTAATATAAATCTAGCCCATTATTTGTAAAAGCGGGTATTATTGAAATCTTATATTTTTAACGTTACGCGATCTAAAAGATATGCGTTAAGCACGAAAAATAAACGCTCAATATAAAATAAAATTGTCGACATTCGGAGAACGTTGATATTTTGATAAATAAACGAGGGTTTATAATTTAATAAGCGGTAACGCGTCATTTAAACGATGACGGTTAAAGGATTAACGTAATTTACGAAGAATGCTCATAAAACGAGAAATTAAAATGACGACAATATAAAATATTTCTATGTCACAAGGAAAATGTTTACGATCGATGACGGGCATAGAATTTGCCGACAAATAATAAGTGACATGTACTCAATACGTTATAGTAACCTTTCCGGTTAGCCGAGAACTTAAAATTATTCGCAAAAATGATCATGAAAAATAAAAGTCGATTAATAAATATTGGTCCGAATATTAGAAATAGTATTAGAACTCGGTCTAAATGTAGATTCTAAAGTTCGGGTTATTACATCATCTAACCCTTTAGGAAGCGACGTCCCGGCGCTTAATTCGTCTAAATAGTCTTTAGTCTAATAGTGAAGAGTGAAAAAAAACAAGAAAGTCATCGTCTAGGTTTCCAAGGATGGTCAAAAGATATTATATGGTACACGTTATCCATGATCGGACGTCATTGGACAATGCCGTCTCAAGTTCGCACAACTTACGATCATTCGACTCGATCACATACCATATAAGTACTTAAAAAGCAAAGGTCGAACATAAACATCGAATATAAATCTCCATTGTTGATCATCGAGAAAACCTTGAATGAACCCTTCGATAATAGCAAGTAAAATTACAAAATATTCACATCCACGATAAGTCGTCGTTGATAACTTGATCCTCTATCAATCCACAAGCACACACATAAATCCTGGTGACACTTAAACAGGTCGCCTATTCTCAGAACGGTTAACGGTTCTTAACGATTAGCTTATAAAGCTCGCGATCATCGAGACACATTAGAAATGGTCTATCGAAATAAATCACAACTCGAGAAAAGTCTAATGGTTTACTCGTACATAGATGATAATCGACGATCATCATAATGACGACAACACTGAATGATTCTTGTTAACGAAACAAAGTTCGAAGAAAGACGTACGCATACCAAACAAACACAAATCGAGCTAGACATACATGAGTCCACTCATTTATAACTCCTTGTCTACATCAAAAGGCGTCCCCTTTCATGTATACAAGAGTTTATAAATTTACGGTTCGGGAACTTGTAACTTTCTTGTTCAAATGAAAAGGCGTCCCAATCCATTTCAACGAAACGATTATAAGTCATCCTACTCAAGTATTACTACCTCTCAACACGATGTCATATCAAAATACCATAGTAAATACAAGGTGTCAATAAACTTACATCATGATTTCCGTATTCAAGCGTCCCATTCCATTTGAATAAGGAAAACACGACAATCTAAGGTCTCGTGGTTTAAAATATTCTTATTCAAATGTCCCAACCCATTTCAATAAGACAACCTTAAACGACTCATAGTTGGGCGAGTTAAAATCTCTATATCTAAATGTCCCATTCCATTTAGATACATGGTATTAAGTCACTCAACCTAATGACTACTACGAGCATATCTTTGTTGTACCCGACTATATAGTTGGTTTGGACACATATATATATTGGGTCCAACATTGGCATCCTCCTTTTCGCCAATAAAACGTAGTCATATAAAATCAATTCACACGTCGCATTACATAGAAGATGTCGCCTCGGATAAATGATTCTTCAAAATCATAAAAAATACTCGGAACACGAATATCACATCAATCAATTACGTTTCAAAAGGAGATGTCCTAAAATGGCACATCACGATACGGTGATAACAATCGAACTTAAGCAAGTCGATATGCGATAGATTATAAATCGATATATACATACTCAAAGTATCAAACGAGTTTCACACTCGTATTCAGATAATACATAATTATCAAGATCGGTGATTTGCGGTGAGGCCAAATCTGATACGAAACTGTATTATAAAATATACGACAATCATTCAAGGATCATTGCTTCATGTGCAATGCCTTTAAATACCATATTCATACATATACATACTACCATTACTACATACACATAGGTTCACATAATCACAATCAATAATAAAGTAATGCAAGAATAGCCTTACCGGAGTCATGCAGAGTAGTTGCGTGCTTAAAACTTTTTAGAACACACCAAAGTTATAGTTTAGGTTTTTCAAAATTGACCTAGTTCTCTATAACTTATGGCTCTGATTACCATTTTGTAACACCCCCAATTTACAAGGCAGCAGAATACCACACTGGGGCGCTACTAATAGCACATCGCACACAATCATAGACAACGACCTCTTAAGAGACGTTAAAATAATATACAACCTTGTCTAAAAAGTTTCCCATCCCAATATATAAAATCAGAGTAGCGTTTAGTCCCAAAAACCGTTACCGATACATCACAATACCTTCATCAAAGACTTTAAAGGTCATTTATTCATTTTAAAGGATGGAAAATAATATAACCTTTAGACAAGTAAGCACCAACTCCCTCCTCGCATGCTCCACTGCTATCCATCTTGATTACCTGAAATACATGCTTAAAATCATCAACACAACGGTTGAGTGAATCTATAGGTTTTGCAAATCATCATTTGAACACAAGAATTTTTAATCATCTCAGGCTTGTCACACAGACAAGTCATATATATATATATCGATAAATGCCTTAAGCTCATGCAACTGAACGTTAACCAACACGTCAAACCGAGTCACTTACGGCGCCCCTACTGAATGGTAATATTGTCATATACCAGCGACCTCTTATACATAATATCCCTCTCAGGTGATCACAAGGATACATACCCTAGGATAAGGCTGTCAAACCAAATAGATCTATCATATGTATTAGCGTTTACCTTGCAAGGTAATTAACAGTTCATGAAATTCAGGGACTTCATAAGACAATGGTACTTAGGCATTTATCATCATATTCGGGTCCAGCATACCGAAAACAACTTGTGTTCATTTTATAAAACAACATGTTTCCCCCTCGCGGGTTAAAAATCATTAACAAGATAATATAAAAGCGAGGCTATAGACTCACCTGATATAGCTATCACACATTTATCAAGGAACAACCATCCAATATACTTATTTACTCCAAAATCATCATATGCAAAAACTTATTTAATTCAGCCCCTAACTTGACCAAAATTAAACTCCTTGATAAGCTTCCTTTTGAAGAATACCAAAATAATAACTAGTCACTTAAGCCTTCACTTTTATCTCCAAAATTTGCTAGTTAATTTAATGAGATGTAATGTTATAGTGAGGAAGTGTTTCGGAAAAACAAAGAGAAACAAGAAATATGTGTTTAGTTTGGTGTTCAATATGTGGGGATTGAATTAGATATTTTAATCGTGCCTTCCAAGTCATGCATCCAAATCTTTACAAATGATAAGATAACGAGTTTAAAAGACAAGTGTCTTATGACTCAATGTTATATTTGGCCACGTAAGGGTATGGGTGAGATTTAATATAAATCTAGCCCATTATTTGTAAAAGCGGGTATTATTGAAATCTTATATTTTTAACGTTACGCGATCTAAAAGATATGCGTTAAGCACGAAAAATAAACGCTCAATATAAAATAAAAATGTCGACATTCGGAGAACGTTGATATTTTGATAAATAAACGAGGGTTTATAATTTAATAAGCGTTAACGCGTCATTTAAACGATGACGGTTAAAGGATTAACGTAATTTACGAAGAATGCTCATAAAACGAGAAATTAAAATGACGACAATATAAAATATTTCTATGTCACAAGGAAAATGTTTACGATCGATGACGGGCATAGAATTTGCCGACAAATAATAAGTGACATGTACTCAATACGTTATAGTAACCTTTCCGGTTAGCCGAGAACTTAAAATTATTCGCAAAAATGATCATGACAAATAAAAGTCGATTAATAAATATTGGTCCGAATATTAGAAATCGTATTAGAACTCGGTCTAAATGTAGATTCTAAAGTTCGGGTTATTACATCCAACATCGATTTTACTTTAAAATCTATGTATGTTGGTCAAAGTCATGTGTTTTGACTAGAAAATCTATGTATTTTACTTTAAAATCTATGTACTTTAAAATCTATGTATTTTATTTCTTTTAAGCATGCCTATAAGATTAGTTAGACTAGAAAAATAGGATTTGCTGAATTGAAAAATTCTCCTTATCCCCCAAAACACATCCTCTGTGGGTGGTTATATAATTGTCCCACGGTTCATATATTTATTGAACCGCAGGGTGAGATAAAGAACCACAGGCAGAAGCCTCCAGATTCGGATTTTTTGAAACTCCAAAATTGTTCCAACATATTTTTGGAATCTTTGTTTCAAGCCTTTGACCACTCCAAAAATATCTTGTGCTTTCCCTACTTAACCCTAAGCATTTTGCATCCTTTTCTCAAATCAAAATGTCTTATCCACCAAATGAAAGCCTTGATTCTCCTCCATTTTCTCCAATCTCTTTCAATCCAAATTCACCCAAGAACACGTTCAATCAAATTTCTTCTCCTTCTAAGAAAATTAATTTTGGAAACTCTTTTTTTTTCATCACTTCCCTTTTGTGTTCTTCCTCCCTCACATGATAATGTCATGCATCATGGAACATATTGTCATTGTTGTCAATATCAACATCTTTCTATGGCTCATATCTTTTAGGAGTTGAATTCATCAAGAGTCTCCTAGTCAAGCCTCCTCTTCATTATGACTACGAGACCATTGACAAGCCTCCACGATGCAATTTCGCTACTACTTCGTCTTCTAATTAAGCACGTGGGTTTCTTATTAAGAAGACATCTAATTTAAGTAAATCTTAGAATTCTAGTGTAACTAGGATTAGATTCATGCTTACGTTTTTAGGCTTGTGTTTCATACATCTTTGTATTATTTATTTCCTTGTATCTTTTCATGTTTTTGGATTAACATGATTTATTATGGATCTTCGTTATTCTTTCTCTTCTCCTCTTATTTTTTGGTGACCATTGCTATATTTTGTTGGGTGTTTCTTTTCTTCTTCTATCCCTTCTATGTAGCTTGTCATCATAGCTCGATTCCTTAGTGCCCCAAGCAAAGGGGATTAAGCACCAAGGGGGAGAATTAGCAAAGTCTGTTTTTTCTCTACCTCCAAGACTTTTGCTACCTTTTTGCTTCGACAAAGGGGGAGAAATGAAATAAACTCGTCTTCGAAAATCTTGTTTTCATACTTGTTTGAGTTTATGTATTGTCAAATCAAAAAGGGGGATATTGTTAATGCAATGATGCCTAAAAACGTTACTTGCATTTTTCAGTCTCGCTTGGTTTTGATTACGACAATATATAAAAACAACGAAAATCGAATTCTTGAGTTCAAGTATTTTTCATTTCATCCATTATCACCTAAGGTATGAATAAACAAGTTATCAACCTAACTAAGTGATTAAGGATTTAGTTTTTCTTAAAACTCACTTTTATTTTTAAGTGACAAAAGTTTTTATTAAACTTTATTTTTAAGAAAATGTTTTATTAAATTAGAAATTTGAAAAATTGAAAATGCCATATTCCATATGGTTTAGGAATATCCTATGAGGATAAAAACTTCACCAGATGTGACTAACCCACTAAAAGAGAAAAAGGAGCGGAGTCTAGTTTGTGCGGTTCTTTAAATGCCTATGCGGCTCGTTATTGATATCGAACCGCAGGACAATTAATGAACCACATGCAGATAGATCCGTTGGAGCTTTGTCTTATAAATAGTGGACCATTTCGAGATTTTCTCTTCACCTCTTTTGCACATAAATTTCTAGATTCAACCCACCTTCTTAAATCACTCAAATCCTTGGTTATTTGGTTGATTACTACTTTTTTAAAAGTGAATCTTTCTCCTCCCATCTCATCCTCTCAAGTGCAAAGAGAAGAACACTTTCATCCTTGAACTGTTGTGTCTACCTCAAGATCCATTGAAGATTAAACTTTTATTTCATTCTTGTGTTGTTGTGAAGATCCAAATTATTGTGTAAATTTGGAAGTTGTGTATGTATTGTGGTTAATACTTAGTCCTTAAACTATATTGGTGTCGATTGGTACTAGCTAAGATTAGGGCTCGACTTTTAGCTTAGAGTCGGAAATTAGTTAAGCGACGTGTACAGTTTCTACACCTTAAGGAGCTTGTTGATTAGTGAAATCTCGAGTAAGGAGTACTCGATGAGTGCAGTAGGAACGAGGGGTGAGCTTTGTTGCAGAACCACTATAAATCCTTGGTGTTTGGTTTGATATTTCCTTTCTTTATCTCTTTACATTCATTATTCTTTCATTGCATATACTTGTGTTTATTAGTTTAGATCCACCTATTGTTCATATTGTGCATAGGAAGATTTCACATAATCACTCAAGTCTAAGTTTTCGAAAATGGATTTTTGAAAATCGATTTTTAAGCAAGTAAATATAAGAAACTATTTAACCCCCACCCCTTCTAGTTTCTACAAAATTGTTCATATTGTTGAATCAAAAGATATATTTTGCTTTCTTTGACTTGATTATTACCTTGGTGGGTTATCAAAAGAGTTTTCCAAATTTCTTTAGCGGTTTTGCATATAAAAATCATCTTGTACTCTTTCTTTGGTAAACCATTATAAATCACCATCTTAGCCTCATTATTTTTTGCAAGTTTCTTATTAGTGTCATCAATTTGATTTTCATAAGAAACTTTCTTTTTAGAAACTTCATTATATTGCATAGGTAAAAAGTCACCATTAGTAATAACATGCCAAAGATCTAATTCTTTTGATTTCACATAAGTCTCTAATCTATTTTTCCAATATATAACACTATCAGTTTCAAAAATAGGTGGTCTTTGCATAGATTGCCCTTATAGGTATTTATCGGAATCCATAGATTTATCCGAGTTTTATAATACAGTATACTTTAAAAGCTTGAGTGAACTTGGATCTGATACCAATTTTAGAAACTAGAAGGAGGGGTTGAATGGTTTTACCACTTAAAAATTGATTTACAACATTCCTTTTGAAAATAGTTAGATTCAAGTGATTATTTGAAACCTTCTTATTCTAAATATGAACAATTAATAGTGAAGCTAGATTGATAATCACAAACTATATGCAAGTATAATGAAATAATGTAAAGAGAATAAGGAAAGGAAACATCAAACTGAACGCCAAGGATTTATATTGGTTCAGTCACTAAGCTCTATCTTCGTCCCTACTCCACTCCTCGAGTACCCTACTCGATAGTTCACTTAATCAACAAGCTGCTTCCAAGGTGGAGAAACCTTACACTTCGCTTACACCAATTTCCAACACTAAGCTAAATGTCGCTCCCTAATCTCAGCTAGGACCAATCTACACCAATATACTTTAAGGCCCAAGTATTAGCCACAATACATACACAATTTCCAAATTATACACCAATTTAGATCTACACAAATGCAACACACAAGATTGAATAAAAGTTTGTGTCACACCCCACCATGGCGGAATATGGGGCGCGACGTATGGATATCATCACAACATGGCGTGTCTATAGAGGTAACTATATGCAATAAGAAATATCATAAAATGGTGACACCAAAGTCATGACAATATCTCATCAAATGCAGGAGTCTAGGTAAGTAGGTAACAGTCCTACCGCTTACCCAAGACAAACAAATAACATAACCAAACAAAAAAATATGTGTGCCACAGTATCACTTATTAAATGAACAAATAAAAACTAAGAAGGAAACGGGGATGTCCTTCTGTATGCATTCCTACGCTCTCCAAATCCTAGCCACTTAAGTTCTCACGCCTACCCAAAGCATCACCTGAAAGAGACACTAAAACACGTCAACATAAAGTTGGTGAGAGTCATAGGTTTAGACTCCAACGCTAAATCAGTTAAAATTTGTGAATAACAATCATCAACAAAAGAACATATGGACAATGCGTTACAAATATGCATTAACAACTATCAATCAAGATTAATCACACCAAAACAATCCAAGGCTCCTACCTTGCCAAACAACATCATGGTACCATAGATGATCACACTATGTACCTATCCCAAGGCCACTACCTTGGCAAACCACAAGGCCACTACCTTGTCAAACCACAAGGCCACTACCTTGTCAAACCACAAGGCCACTACCTTGTCAAACCACAATAACTGAGACGGCACATGTCCCTCGATCCAAATCATACACAATCAAGAATCACATAGCAGTTAATCACATAAGTGTACACACAAGTCCATTACCAAACACAAAACATTCACAGCATAATTTATAAAAACAAGACAGTGCCTCTTCCGTCCCATCTGGAAGTCAAAATCATTAGTAAACATAGGACTATGAAACTCACCTGATAGCTTCTTCACGAGTCCTCGCACTAGCAACAAGCTATCAAACCAAAAACACGAATCAATACACAACCAATCACTAAGATGGCTCATCAACCTATGATGGACATCTAACCTATTCCCACACAAATTCCTCATTGATAAACTCTAATCACCCTATTACCCATCCCTAACAAGTCCTTAACTTGGTTAAGTTCAATAACTATCCCGTTCATATTTTACACAAAACAGTCCCAGTTTTTAGGTCTCAAAACTTTAAGTCAAACGTCTACTTAAACATACCCATGGTTTCTGTAAAAGGAATATTCATACCCTTACATATGTTGGCTAACACCTCCCACTTGCCCTAACCTTAAAGCTACTGTTAAGGCCCCGATATACATATATCTACTATTGTCATTCCAGATTTACTGATTTTAAACGTACTAAAAGTTTATTACCATTAAGGGGTCTTACCCTAAACCACAACCTTAGCCCAAGTGAAGATACATACTACAATATATAAACCATCTCTCATGTTCGTGAGAAGATCCCAATGCAACCCTAAGTACCCCAAACAACCCAAAACTTAAAAAGAAAACAGGCTGAATTCAAAACTGTTTTGACCTCCGACTGTTGTAACCTGTTTTTGACCCACTTCCCGACCTCCAATTTAGTTCTCGTTTCTTGATTAAGAAAGCCAACTCAATTACCTATCCAGGGCTAGTTTGATCGCATCTTGAATGTTCCTAGAACTCGAGATATGATCAAAACAATAGACTCAAAATTCTGCCCAGTTTTTAAAAACGGGTTTTAAACAAATTGATCTAATTAATCACCTATAACCCTTCTAATACAAGCCCTAGATTTTATGATCATCATGATATGATTAATACATCATTGATATACTGTTTTTATATAAACTCTAACCCTTAATCCATCATAAGGATGATTAATTAAACATAAAACAATTTAAATTAAAAAGGTTAATGAAGGTTTTTACCTTAAATCAATGGAAGATGAAAAAGCTATAGAAACCTAATTTTTCTCTCTTAGGCCGTCGACTATAATGCTCCAGGGATAATAATTCGTTTGGTGTAGGGTATGTGTTCCTTATATAGCCAAAATCCTAGTCCAACTCAAACACTAGTTACCATAAACTTTTTTTTTCCTTTTTTTCTTTCCTCTTTTTTTTAAACCGACTATACACCTATAAATTCGTTTATTTATTTATTTTATTATTAATATATGTATTAATAATATTACCTTAATTTTCCTTAATTTATTTCAGCTCCTAAAGCCTCCAAAACCTCAAAACCGTAAAACTAGTCAAATTTACGCGTTTTACCGTAAAAGACGTAAAATATACACTCTTAAAAAAAATCTCAAATTTTGAAATAAACTTTATAACTAAGTCCTAAATGACTTAAAACCATCCCGAAAAATATTCATATGACTAATTACCTCATCCGGGACCTCTAAATGCTAAACCGTAAATCGTAAAAATACGATTTTTCTATAATACATATACGTATACGTAAACACCAAAATATCACCATTTCATTTCATAGTCACAACTTGTGAGCTCATGAACGTGAAATAACCATTCCTCGATTTACTTATGAGTACTTCTATACTCATAAATGATAACCACACCAACCTTAAACACTCAAAATAAACACGTAATCACACAAATCAAGTAAGCACACATAAAATAACTTAAGAGTAAGACCAAGTGAAGAACCTCGAAACCACGGTTGTCACATCACTCCCTCCTAATAGAAATCTCGTCCCGAGATTTACTCCTTAGGATCGTCATTTATAAACAGCTGAGGATACTTACTCCTCATAAACTCTTCCCGTTCCCACGTGAACTCCGGTCCACGTTTAGAATTCCATCTAACCTTAACTAACGGTATCTTACTTCTTTTCAATGTTTTAACTTCACGGTCCATAATCTCTATCGGCTCCTCAATAAAACGAAGGCTCGCATCTATACTAATATCGTCCACCGATACTTGCAAGTCAGTTCTTGCTAAGCATTTCCTCAAATTTGAGACATGAAACACATCGTGTACACTACTCAACTCTTCCGGCAATCTCAACCTATATGCCACTAGCCCAATCCTTTCAAGGATTTCAAATGGACCCACAAATCTAGGCGCTAACTTTCCTTTCTTCCCGGACCGCATCACCCCTTTCCATGGTGAAACCTTTAGCATAACCTTGTCCCCAACCTCAAATTCCAATGGCTTACGCCTCTTGTCCGCATAGCTCTTTTGTCGATCCCTAGCCGCCTTTAATTTCTCCTTAAGCACGGTTATCGCATCCGTAGTCTCTTGTACCATCTCTGGTCCAATTAGTTGACTACTTCCTACTTCAGCCCATAGCAACGGTGACCTACACTTCCTACCATAAAGTGCTTCAAACGGTGCGCACTCTATACTAGCATGGTAGCTATTATTGTACGAGAATTCTGCCAACGCCAGATGATTCTCCCAACTTCCCCCAAAGTCTATCACACACGCCCTCAACATATCCTCTAGCGTTTGTATAGTCCTCTCACTCTGTCCATCTGTCTGCGGGTGATATGCTGTGCTCATATCCAACCTCGTTCCCAAGGCCTTCTGCAATAGTCCCCAAAATCGAGACGTAAACCTGCTATCCCTATCTGATATGATCGAAACCGGCACCCCGTGTTTTGCCACCACATGTTCCAAGTACTTCTTGGCAAATTTCTCCATCTTATCATCCTCCCTCATTGCCACAAAATGTGCAGACTTAGTCAGTCTGTCCACTATTACCCAGATCATGTCATTACCACTGTTAGACCTTGGCAGTTTTGTAATGAAGTCCATGGCAATATTCTCCCACTTCCACTTAGGAACCTCTGGTTGTTGCAATAACCCTGATGGTCTTTGGTGTTCAGCCTTTACCTTGGCGCAAGTCAAACATTCACTAACGTACAAGGCTACATCTTTCTTCATTCCCGGCCACCAATACATATCCCTCATGTCCTGATACATCTTATCAGCCCCTGGGTGTATCGAATACCTCGACGTATGAGCTTCATCCAAAATAATCTTCCTTGTATCGCCAAACAACGGAACCCAGATTCTATCTAAGTAATACTTACAACCATCTCCTCTTTCTTCCATATATTGATCCATGGTATGTAGATTTTCTTCAACCAGCCTATCTTCCTTAACGGCCTCTATTTGTGCTGCCCGAATCCTATCCTTAAGAGTTGTCTGGATTGTTATGCTCATTGCCCTTACTCTCTTTGGTTTTAGCCTCTCCTTCCTACTTAGCGCATCCGCCACCACATTGGCCTTTCCAGGGTGATACTTAATCTCACAATCATAATCACTAAACAACTCCAACCATCGTCTCTGCCTCATATTCAAATCCTTCTGATCAAAGATGTGCTGCAAACTTTTGTGGTCCGTAAAGATCACACTCTTCGTCCCATACAAGTAATGTCTCCATATCTTGAGAGCAAAGACTACAGCTCCTAGTTCTAAGTCATGTGTAGTGTAATTCTTCTCATGGTTTTTCAATTGTCGTGATGCATAAGCTATGACCTTATCTCGCTGCATAAGAACACATCCTAAACCCTGATTGGACGCATCACAATAAACCACAAAATCTTCCACCCCTTTCGGTAAGGACAAGATTGGTGCGTTACACAACCTATCCTTCAGTGTCTGAAACGCCTGCTCTTGCTCTTCGCCCCATTCATACTTCTGATTCTTTTGGGTCAACAATGTCAAAGGCTTTGATATTCTAGAGAAGTTTTCAATAAACCTCTTGTAATATCCTGCCAACCCTAAAAATGACCGTATTTCTGACGGTGTAGTGGTTGCCTTCCAATCTTTCACTGCTTCAATCTTCTTTGGGTCTACATGGATGCCATCATTGTCGATTACATGACCTAGAAATTGTACTTCTTGCAGCCAAAATTCGCACTTGGAGAATTTCCCATAAAGTTTCTCCTTCCTGAGCAGCTCCAATACCGACCTCAAATGTTGATTGTGCTCCTCCTCCGTCTTAGAGTAGATAAGTATGTCATCGATAAAGACTATGACAAATTTATCCAGGTATGGCTTGCATACTCGGTTCATTAGGTCCATGAACACGGCTGGCGCGTTGGTCAATCCAAATGGCATAACGGTGAATTCAAAGTGTCCATACCTTGTTCTGAACGCGGTCTTTTGTATATCCTCCTCACAGACCCTTAGTTGGTGATAACCGGACCTAAGGTCAATTTTTGAGAAGTACCTTGCTCCTTGCAGCTGATCAAATAAATCGTCAATCCTCGGGAGAGGATAACGGTTCTTAATTGTCAGCTTATTCAACTCCCGATAATCGATACACATTCGGAATGATCCATCCTTCTTCTTGACAAATAGCACTGGCGCTCCCCATGGAGAAGAACTTGGTCGAATGAAACCCTTGTCCTGTAACTCCTTAAGTTGTTCGGCTAATTCTTGCATCTCTGACGGTGCTAGGCGATATGGTGACTTCGCTACGGGTGTTGCCCCGGGTACTAAGTCAATCTTAAACTCAACTTGTCTCACCGGTGGTAACCCCATCAAGTCATCTGGGAATACATCGACGAAATCTCTCACTACTCGAATTTTATTGATTTGTGGCTCATCATCCTTGGCATTCATAAGGGACTTGGTCTTCTTCTCATTCCTTTCTCCGTACACGTATAACACTTTATTATCACCTATGGGTATCTTAACAATCTTTTCATGACACATTAGCTCAGCCCTATGCTTTGATAACCAATCCATCCCAATGATCACATCGAAGCTCCCATGTCCTAGAGGGATTAAATCTATGGTGAACTTAAATTCTCCCAACTCTAATTTGCAGTTTAAAAATACCTCATCTACTTCTTCTTGTTTACCACTAGCTATTTCGATCACATAACCTGGTTTCGCTACACTAGGGTTCATATCTAACAAAGGCACGAATTGAGAAGACACAAAACTAAAATCTGCCCCAGAGTCAAAAAGAATTGTAGCGAGGTGATTGTTAACAGAAAACGTACCCGTCACCACATTCGGGTCCTGAACCGCCTCTACTGCATTTGCAAGGTAAACCCTGCCTCCGTTCCGATTTCCCCTATTCTGATTTCCCTCGTTCCTGTTCCAATTCCGATTCCCAATGTTTCCATTGTTGCGGTTTGCATTGTTCCGGTTCCCACCGCCTTGGTTTCCTCGATTTCCTTCCAAAGCTAGCTGGCCTCTGCCCTGGTTGGTTGCTCCAACCAATCTAGGACACTCTCTCTGGAAATGCCTGGGTTGTCCACACTCAAAACAATTTCCCCCGGTGACATTCATCCTCACAGACTGGATTGGTGTTGCGTTCCTGTTAGGTGCGTCACATTTTCTAGCAAAGTGTCCTGGTTTCTGGCAAATGTAGCATGTCTGGCATGGTGTACCTCTTGGATGGAACCTAGAGCAGGTTCGGCAGGCAGCATTGTTGTTGTTCGGGTTTCCAGCAGCTTGAGGTACCCCCATGGCAAAATTTCTTCCATCTTTTGCCTTCTTAACATTTTTCTAGTTGGTGTCAGGCGATTTCGCGGCTTCTGGCTCCTTTCTTTTCTCTCCCGCCTTGACCAAGGTTCCACTAGATACCGCCTCCTCAGTAAGTATTCCTGCTGTTAGTATGGCTTGTTGTATTGTGTTAGGCTGAGTAGCCTTAATCATTCCCCTGATCTGCGAAGGCAACCCGGCGATGTATCGTTTAATCTTGTTCGCCTCTGGGGTGACCAAGTGAGGTACCAATTTTGCCAACTCGTGGAAACGATCCGTGTACTCTGCATGAGCAGCTCCAACCATGGTATGTCCCCAAAACTCATTTTCCAGCTTCTCCATCTCATTGCTTGGACAAAACTCCGTAGTCATAAGAGCCTTAAAATCAGCCCAAGCTATAGCATTTGCAGCAACTCTCCCTCTTGCTTGAACTTGAGTATTCCACCAAGTTAAAGCCTTCCCTACCAGCGAACCAGTTACATACATGACCCTTTGATTGGGTAGACAACCACTCATCTGAATCACATTTTCCATCTTCTCAATCCATTGGGTAAGTACTACCGCGCCGCCCTTCCCATCATACTCTCTTGCACCACAAGAAGTGAATGCCTTATAGCTACAACCATTGTTTCCACCTCCTCCTTGACCATTGTTGTTGTTATTGTTGTTCAGGTTGTTAGTCACCTGCTGAACAATGGTTGGTATTAAGGTGGCCATTTGAGCAGCAATCAAAGTAGCCAAATCAGGATTTCCATCACCACCACTTCCACCAGCACCATTTCGCGTATTCACCATGCTATAGTAACAGAAAACATGACACCCGTTAACAACTACTAAAATCCTCCATATAGTATACTTACCACCATACACACGCCTAATATAACCATACATACTACCAACATATACTATACAAGCATGTATTAACTCTCTTTCATGCAATCATACTTGGAAATCCAGTGGTGTTGTGGCACATATATAATTATGTAGGCCTCCATAATTATACCTGTTCCCTTTCACCAATGTACTCCCTCCTATGATGACACTTATAAGAAATTAATACTACACATAACACATAATCCAACAACTCACAATAACTACATAAATCCTACAACTCATATAAGCTCATAATCACATAAGATAAGATCCAAAACCCCATGTATTAAAATAACATAGCCAATGCATGATACACATAAACTCGTAGTCCAGTCGAACTAGCGTCGACAAAATTCAAAATGTATAAAGAACATGAAAACATAATTAAGCGAAATCCAACAATGACTAGCGTATACGACCATGGTTTAACCCGCACTAGTCAAAACTCGTAAAGAAAATAACATGTAGTTAAGTATGAACCATAATAGTTCATAACCTAACAGATACTGCGAAAATAACATTCAAGCACATCAATTACCATAAAGTGCACACATACTCATATGACGCCTATATGCAGGGACCCTTAAGCTATAGACTAGGCTACGCGACTAGGCAACCTAATTCTCTATAACCATTGGCTCTTGATACCATTCTGTCACACCCCACCATGGCGGAATATGGGGCGCGACGTATGGATATCATCACAACATGGCGTGTCTATAGAGGTAACTATATGCAATAAGAAATATCATAAAATGGTGACACCAAAGTCATGACAATATCTCATCAAATGCAGGAGTCTAGGTAAGTAGGTAACAGTCCTACCGCTTACCCAAGACAAACAAATAACATAACCAAACAAAAAAATATGTGTGCCACAGTATCACTTATTAAATGAACAAATAAAAACTAAGAAGGAAACGGGGATGTCCTTCTGTATGCATTCCTACGCTCTCCAAATCCTAGCCACTTAAGTTCTCACGCCTACCCAAAGCATCACCTGAAAGAGACACTAAAACACGTCAACATAAAGTTGGTGAGAGTCATAGGTTTAGACTCCAACGCTAAATCAGTTAAAATCTGTGAATAACAATCATCAACAAAAGAACATATGGACAATGCGTTACAAATATGCATTAACAACTATCAATCAAGATTAATCACACCAAAATAATCCAAGGCTCCTACCTTGCCAAACAACATCATGGTACCATAGATGATCACACTATGTACCTATCCCAAGGCCACTACCTTGGCAAACCACAAGGCCACTACCTTGTCAAACCACAAGGCCACTACCTTGTCAAACCACAAGGACACTACCTTGTCAAACCACAATAACTGAGACGGCACGTGTCCCTCGATCCAAATCATACACAATCAAGAATCACATAGCAGTTAATCACATAAGTGTACACACAAGTCCATTACCAAACACAAAACATTCACAGCATAATTTATAAAAACAAGACAGTGCCTCTTCCATCCCATCTGGAAGTCAAAATCATTAGTAAACATGGGACTATGAAACTCACCTGATAGCTTCTTCACGAGTCCTCGCACTAGCAACAAGCTATCAAACCAAAAACACGAATCAATACACAACCAATCACTAAGATGGCTCATCAACCTATGATGGACATCTAACCTATTCCCACACAACTTCCTCATTGATAAACTCTAATCACCCCATTACCCATCCCTAACAAGTCCTTAACTTGGTTAAGTTCAATAACTATCCCGTTCATATTTTACACAAAACAGTCCCAGTTTTTAGGTCTCAAAACTTTAAGTCAAACATCTACTTAAACATACCCATGGTTTCTGTAAAAGGAATATTCATACCCTTACATATGTTGGATAACACCTCCCACTTGCCCTAACCTTAAAGCTACAGTTAAGGCCCCGATATACATATATCTACTTTTGTCATTCCAGATTTCCTGATTTTAAACGTACTAAAAGTTTGTTACCATTAAGGGGTCTTACCCTAAACCACAACCTTAGCCCAAGTGCAGATACTTACTACAATATATAAACCATCTCTCATGTTCGTGAGAAGATCCTAATGCAACCCTAAGTACCCCAAACAACCCAAAACTTAAAAAGAAAACAGGCTGAATTCAAAACTGTTTTGACCTCCGACTGTTGTAACCTGTTTTTGACCCACTTCCCGACCTCCAATTTAGTTCTCGTTTCTTGATTAAGAAAGCCAACTCAATTACCTATCCAGGGCTAGTTTGATCGCATCTTGAATGTTCCTAGAACTCGAGATATGATCAAAACAATAGACTCAAAATTCTGCCCAGTTTTTAAAAACGGGTTTTAAACAAATTGATCTAATTAATCACCTATAACCCTTCTAATACAAGCCCTAGATTTTATGATCATCATGATATGATTAATACATCATTGATCTACTGTTTTTATATAAACTCTAACCCTTAATCCATCATAAGGATGATTAATTAAACATAAAACAATTTAAATTAAAAAGGTTAATGAAGGTTTTTACCTTAAATCAATGGAAGATGAAAAAGCTATAGAAACCTAATTTTTCTCTCTTAGGCCGTCGACTATAATGCTCCAGGGATAATAATTCGTTTGGTGTAGGGTATGTGTTCCTTATATAGCCAAAATCCTAGTCCAACTCAAACACTAGTTACCATAAACTTTTTTTTCCTTTTTTTCTTTCCTCTTTTTTTTAAACCGACTATACACCTATAAATTCGTTTATTTATTTATTTTATTATTAATATATGTATTAATAATATTACCTTAATTTTCCTTAATTTATTTCAGCTCCTAAAGCCTCCAAAACCTCAAAACCGTAAAACTAGTCAAATTTACGCGTTTTACCGTAAAAGACGTAAAATATACACTTTTAAAAAAATCTCAAATTTTGAAATAAACTTTATAACTAAGTCCTAAATGACTTAAAACCATCCCGAAAAATATTCATATGACTAATTACCTCATCCGGGACCTCTAAATGCTAAACCGTAAATCGTAAAAATACGATTTTTCTATAATACTTATACGTATACGTAAACACCAAAATATCACCATTTCATTTCATAGTCACAACTTGTGAGCTCATGAACGTGAAATAACCATTCCTCGATTTACTTATGAGTACTTCTATTCTCATAAATGATAACCACACCAACCTTAAACACTCAAAATAAACACGTAATCACACAAATCAAGTAAGCACACATAAAATAACTTAAGAGTAAGACCAAGTGACGAACCTCGAAACCACGGTTGTCACAGTTTGGATCTTGACTAGATCTTGAACTTGACACAACACTTTAAGGATGAAAGTGTTCTTTTCTTTGCACTTGAGAGGAAGAGTGGTTAGAAGAAAGAATCACTTCTTAAACAAAATTAATCAAACAAATAATCAAGGATTTGAATGATTTGAGAAGTGTGAGATCTGAGAAAGTGTGTGCAAAAGAGGTGCTTTAAAAAGCTGGAAATGAACCACTATTTATAGGCACAGAGGGAGCAACGACTATCCTTGCACGGTTCGTTATTGTTCCCCATGATTCTTTCTACCGTTGGACCCTATAAGGAAGTGTGTTGAGACTACGCTCCCTTTTTGTCCTTTACTGATAAAAGCTTATTTGAACAGGTTGAACGTGTTGGAATATCCAATTTTAAAATTGGAATATCCAAATTCAAGCTTTTCTATTTTAATAAAACATTTTCTTAAAAGTAAATTTATTTTAAAAATACTTTTTCATTTAAATAAAAGTAAGTTTTAAGAAAATAATTAATCATTGATCACTTGATTAGGTTAATGACTTGTTTATTCATACCTTATGTGATTGTACATGAATTGGAAAATATACACTTAATAGTTCGATATTAGTTGTTTTTGTGAGATGCATGTTTTTATATATTGTCGTAATTAAAACAAAGCAAGACTGATAAATGCAAGTAGCGTTTTTAGACATCGTTTGCATTAACAAAAACTTCTTCAATAAAAACAATCAACTTTTTTTTCTCCCTACATGATGTCAACCGCATCTCCACACATACGCGTGCACATCGTCTTGCTTTTGCTCCAAACTAGGCAACTACAACATCTATATATGCTCATTGTTGTGTTCGCACAATCTTTATTTATAAAAGAAAGAAAAGAACATATTAGGCACCATGTTATTAGCAACTGATAATATATGATAAAAGGCAAGTTTAAAGAGCTTAAAGAGATTTTGTGAAAATTAGTCAAAACATTTGATTTTCCGTGGTTTGTTAGATAAATCATATATGATACCTTATATCATATATGATAAACCCTGTCATATATCACTTATTATATAATTATCATGTATGATAAATGAGGTATCACATATGATATGTCAAACTTAATTCAGCTTACATCAGCAACTTAATTAAAATTGATAATTATACAACTTATTCACACTAAAATAAGCTTATTCATAACTTTCATGCTTCTAAATCCCGATAATTCTCTATAATAAGCTAATAAGATATGTTATTTACAACTCTCTTAATTTATAAGCTTATTCACATAATTCTCATTTAATTCATACGCTTATTCAGACAACTCTCCTCTAATTCCTACGCTTATTCACATAACTCTCATCTCCTCTAATTTATAAGCTTATTCACTTGAATCAACTTATTCACATGAAGTAGCTTATTCACAGTAATCTAATTATTCACATAAATCACCTAATATAATTAAGAACAATAAATTCAGATAATTTATTCAATATAAGCTAATTAAAAGCTTATAAACTCAAGTGATGGTAAATTAGTAAGCTTATTCCCATAAAATAAGCTAAAATAAGAATTAATCTAAATATAACCTGATGATGGATCAATCGATTCGTGATTATGGATCAATCGGTTCGATGATGGATGGATCGATACGTGATGATAGATTCATGATGATAGATTTGTGATGGATCGATTCATGATGTTAAAGGATTTGTAAAGAGAAAAATATATCAGAGGATAGACAGGAAAGAGATAAGAAAAAGACGATGTATGTTTTAAAATAAAATAACAAGTTTATAAAGGGTCTTTTGATATCAATCACTTTTTTTAATCATAATTTGTTTATAACTTATTTCCTTTTTTTTTTGCAAATCATCAGTTGCATTGTATCGTTATTAATTATCATTGGCATATTCCTTTTTTCTTTTTTATAATATCACTAGCTTCAAGGCCCGCCCGATGGGCGGCTAGCTTTAAATAATTTTTTTTAAATAAAAATGTATTAGTTGAATGAAAGATATAATAATGTTAAATGATTGAATATTAAAAACAGTTTTTTAGTAAAAGTAAAATTTCATTGCAGAATATTTATATGTCACGTTATGTGATTTTGGCCAATGTGTGCAAATTGGGTGCTTTGCGTTCCTCAATTTAAAGTATTAAGTTTACCTGGCATGAAATTATTTAGCCTATAATTCAAGACTTTAGCAATTACTACGTATTTATATAGTTGATCTACAATGAGCAAATACAGTAGGCTACATATGTGATATATACAGTTTCTCGACTACCAATATATTTGTAACTGCTACAACTTGAAGTATTGTAAAAAGTAATAATATATGAAAGACTATATTTGACAAAAATATAAAGGTATATAAACTCAAAATCTCTAATAGTGTCCCCAACTTATTTAACTTCAATGACAACTACAGATATCGATAACGACTAATTTGATGTGGAAATCACACTGAGTTTATAAAAAGCAACACACAAAAACTAAAATCCTATTTTCTACATCATCACAACCAACATCATGTTTTTAATCACTTCAACTCTTTTGATCACATCTGGGATTACTCGATAATCCTTGACGCGCCATAGCAACAAAGACAAACTCATGCTTGTACTTCACACTATTAGCATAATAGGCTATAGATTACCATAAAACTGTATAGCATAATTATCAGTCTTATAAGATACTTTATTTGATTGTCATCACTTTCTTCTTACATATACAGTTTTGTATTCTTCGGCTAAAAAACAATAAAAACGTGTTACTATCTTTTTTTATATCTAACAATAGCAACTAATAAATATAAACCAAGTAAAAAACCAGCTTTGAAGCATAATCACCAATTTGATAAGGAGAACCTCATTAGCCAAATTAGCACCCACCCCCATGGCCCCATCGATTCCACAATAACCATAAAATCATATGCAACCCACCAAACTTTAAAAGGTTCATTGTCTCTATGACAAAAGCTGAAATGATTTCAAAAGAAAATATCCATACGTACTTATATCATTGCATACTGAAATGGGGTTTGTTGGTGGTCTAATTATTTGCTGCGAAAAAACCACCCATATTTAGTTAAGGCTTATGTAAAATTATATAATCAAGTTAAACATAATTTCCTTTAAAATGTACCTATAAGCATCACTCAATAAGGACGAAACATTGCTATTGTCATCATAATGAGGTCCAACGGTCAAGAAAGTAGGATATAATTCATTTTCTTTTGTGGAATGTTGTACGAATGTGAAAGTATATATGGGCGGACGTACAGCCATAACAGTGTATGCACTTGCATACCCTTTGATTTCTCCCGGCAGTGTAAAAAGGCATGAGTTTAAAGGTTTTTTTAAATCGAAATGGGAAGAGTGCATACCTTAAACTATTTCACCCAATTCAATTCCTAAAATTACTAAACTAATAAATGAAAAATGAAAAAACTATTCTGTTTCCGGAACAATATAGCAGCGGTCAACTCCTGAAGTTGAAAAAGATGAAGAGATGGTTTTTTAGCAGGGGGCCAATATCATATTATATATTCATTAAAAAAATTAATAAAAAAATGATTACAACTCCAAGTTGATAAACATCTTCTTTAAAGATGAATTTGGATGTGTAATTGCAATCATTTTCATCTTTATCACAACACAACATTTTTTACCAAAACAATATAGAGTTAATAAATTTAATATTAATAACATATACAGCATTAAGTAATGCTATATGTGTATCAACTATTTGCCAACGCCCCATATAAAACATGTACAAAGTAAGTACAGTGAGATGCTTGTTATGCTCGTGAAAGGATAGTTGTAAACCTTAACATTGACATTGTGAAAAGATACTTAGCGGGGGGTACTCAACGTAGTGAGAAACTTGTGGGCTTTCAAGAATTGAATATTATAAAAATCAGTTGCAAAAAATGGCTTCAGTTATGTTACATCTTGGTTTAGCAAAGTGTCTCAGTGTTTGAAGATATGACCAATTTAGTTTTCATTAAGATAATAAGAGTAGTTACAAAACCTGAACTGACTGTCATCACCAATTTAGTTTTCATTAAGATAATAAGACAGAAGCTTGTAATAGCCACCACCAGACTCGAAATTATATAAAAACATTATGGATGCTTGCTGCTGAATTCTCGGATCTTTGTCATTGAAAAGGTTTATAAAGAATGAGAAATACCATCATAGTTGTCTGCAGTTGCATTACTTTATGTGCTTCTTTGTCATCGCAAATTACTTCCTGTTTCTGAAAATAATGAAATGTAAAATACATTTTAAGATGTGAGACTTAAAGTCTGAATAAAAAGGCACAAGTTAGAGAAACAAATACAAATCTTGCGTGTTGTTCCCAAATTAAAGAAACAAATGTAAAGTATTAATATTATGACATTGTAAATTACAGTGGTATAGGTTAAGATATGAGACTTGCCATTTGAATAAAGTTGTGGAAGCTAAAAGAACAACTTCGATTTTTTGCTCGTTTTCAACGAAAGGCTCTTTCCCCTCTTCTCAAAGTGATTGAGGATGATGTAGTCGCCGACTGCAACTTCTTTCTATAAGCACTCAAGGAATTAAAACTATTCACACCAATCTAATGTGAGTGAAAATTTAAAGATTCTTCTTTTTTTGAAAATCAATTATTCCATCAATGTCTGAAGTATGATACTTGGGATTACAAATGGCTGTAAGTGACCAAAAATTCGTACACTCGTTCACATTTTATTTATCAAATACGTAGATTAGAACTTTCTATAGCCGAAAGTGACCCAACATAATAGCTAAAATGACCCAACATAACAATTAATATTATTTTCAAATTGATCAAGAAAACCTATTTATTTAATTCAATCAATTCCATGAATCCATAAATCCATGGTTTGGAAATTAAAATTGAACAAAAATCATTTATTCAAACAATTTAAAAAACATAATAAGTTATCATATATTATCATACAAAAATCAAAACCGAGATAAAAACAAACCTGATAAAGTTGCAGGAAGAAGATCATCATTAATTGAATATGGAAAAAAATCTTTAAAGGATTTGTAGTTGTAATTAAGGAACACCCAAATATGTAGTCGATTTGTAACTATGGAACATGATTTGTTGATCGGCTGGTTTTATTGTTTTTTTCTTGACATACCTGAACAGATATGGATTGGTTTGATCGAGTCGGTAGGATTTGGATGAAAGTGTTTGTGGAGATGGTGGTAATTGATGGAAGGCATTTAATTTTTAGGTAGCAGATTCAATATGGTGCGTTGATTATTTTTTATTTTACAGGTGTCAAATTTTCAGATTTTTCAATTAAGATGGACTTTTCAAAACCTTCCTTTATATAGGTAGTAGATATCTTTTCTATGTCTAAAAGCTCATATTTTCTTCTTTTATAAAATAATATGGCGGCCATTTTTATTCAAACAAGATATTTTAGTGTTAAATGTAAATAGCAAATGCTTACTATCTAGGTTATAGGTTTTTTAATCACAACAAACCAAAATTGGGAAAGATATGATACCTATTTCAATCTATTAAATCAAACAACCAAGTTAGGGGCTGTTTGATAAAATAAAATGATTTAGTGTTGAATTATTTAACGCCCTGAATGATTCATATGCTCTGTGTGAATTTGCTTCTGAATAAAAATGAAGCGTTTGCTAACTATACTGAATAAAAATCTGAATAACATAAAATTATCAATTTAACAAGTAGAAACGCTAATTAAAGTAGTGATATAAGTAATTATTTTTTCTACCTCAGTTTTATTGCAAATAGAATATGTTATCTTTTTCTTGAACAAAATAGAATATGTTATCAAGTCCTATTTTTATAAATCTGAGAGCATCGAGCTTTTTTATATATTTAAAATGTCATTATTGATTAATAAATAATATAATGTTTAAGAATGTTTTTGTTAACGTGAAACAATTACATTCATTAACAAAGAGTTAAACATTAATTCATATAAAATAAGGTTATATGAAGTTATCCAATATGGGAATATTTAGAGGATATGGTTGCTGAATGACGAAGCATGCCCACCGTTCTAAATCACTCAGAATCAATTGGAATAATACAGCATACAAAATTTTGCTACCAAACAACCAAATGGTTTACCGATTCAGATTTGCCCACTTAATCATAGATAGTATCATACCATTCAAAGACTACAATTCATGATATCAAACCAAACACACCCTATATAGTAGGAAAATAAAGAACATATATAACAAAGATAACTTGAAAACACCAACATAATCGTGAAAGTGAACAACTTTTTAGTTTTAAGCAATTGGCCACTTGATTACTTTTGAAGTTGGGGATGGGGTTTGGTATAGGGTCTAAGTTTTGTAAGTGACAAAAATACATGTTTTTTCTTTTTAATACGAAGCCGCGAGTTTTATGGTTTTTTTTCGTGAGTTTCTCCTAGTGGTCCGGATCCCAAAACTTGTCCGTTATGGATGGTATAACTCAAAAGTCAGATTTCAGTCGAGATTGAAGTGCCGTTTTAAATAAATAATAAAAAATAAATATCAAATTAATGAGAAATCTATGTTGACTTTCGGAATACGTCTTTAACTCAAATTACCACGTGAATATTCAACTGGTAATTACTGGCGGAGCACATGCAAAGATGAGCTAATCAACTTAACTCTTTTCTAATGCTATTTTTTCTAGTTTGCTAATTACTGGCTTTATATAATCGTGTATTTTTAATACACGCGGAGCACATGTACTAGAAAAATACTATAAGTTAGTCAATTTAACTCTTTTTTATGGTACGTAAATTTTTTGATTACACGTACTCGATTCATGATCTTTTTACAAATGAAACCTTGGTGTTCACTATAAGACCTAACTCGATCATTATTCATCTTAATCTATATATCTCACACCAAACCCTATCTTTCTATTATGGACCAAAAGCCTGAAACGCCATCACTTCCTCTAATCACACGGTTCAAGCTTTTGGTACTCACCACCCTCGTAAACTTTTGCTTCCGTGATGATGGCATCGTTGACAGAAGATTGACCGACTTTGTTGACTCCAAGTCTCCTCCTAACGCAACACCTGTTGAAGGTGTCAAGTCTTATGATGTTTCCATTGACACTCGTCGCAACCTTTGGTTCCGTGTCTACGTCCCTGCTGATGTAACAGACAACCTGCCAGTGATTGTGTACTACCATGGTGGTGGTTTTGCAGTTTACAGCGTTGATAGCAGTCACTATGACGGGCTATGCCGTAGATTTGCTCGTATGATACCAGCTATTGTTGTTTCCGCTAGTTATCGCAAAGCCCCAGAACACCGATATCCTTGCCAGTATGATGATGCGTTTGATGTCCTAAAGTTTCTTGATGACTGCAAAAACTTGCCAAAGAACGCTGACCTACATCGTTGTTTCGTGTTGGGAGACAGTGCGGGCGCCAACCTTGGACATCATGTTTGCATCAGAGCTTCTCAGATTCGTTTTCAGCAACTTAAGGTATATATATATGACTTGAAATACTATCTTACTATTACTGTACTAGTTTTTAATACTGTACTTACATTCTTTTATCTCAACTTGTTGTAACTGAAGATTATTGGACTAGTGTCACTACAACCATTCTTTGGGGGAGAAAAACGTACTGCATCAGAGTTATCACCAGAGAAATCGCAAGGATTGGCATTGAACCACACGGATTTCTTTTGGAATGCGTTGAAGCCCCTCCCATCATCATCCAACGAAAAATGGGACAGAGACAACGAGGTAATCAACGTCAGCGGGCCAAGGGCTGCTGATATATCAGGGTTGGAGTTTCCTAAGACATTAATCGTGGTGGCCGGACGTGATATCCTTTGGGATTGGCAAATGAAGTACTATGAGTGGCTAAAGAAGTCGGGAAAAGAAGTACATTTGGAGGAGTATCCATTCATGTTTCATGGCTTCTATACGTATACAGAACTGGATGAAGCTATGCATGTTATATCTCTAGTCTCGGACTTTGTTCAGAACACGTCTGCTAAAATCTGAATAGCAAAAAATTCCTTTTTTTCCTTATATTATGTTTTTATAGTTATGACTTGAAAACGCGCAGGTTTTATTTATTAATGATGATGATTTGGTAAGTGGGGTGATTTTTTTAGTGAAAAAAATGGAGGGTATTTGTTTTTGTGTATGGAAGAAACATGTTTACTGTTGACGAGTGGGGGTGATAGTGATCGGAGTGGGAAATGGAGGTGAAGGTGTGTGGCGGTGTGTTTAGAGATCAAAAAAGATAGGTGTTATAATCTAGTTTTTCTGTTAAATTGTATGCAAATTCGAAAATATTGATGATTGATTTTTTGCAGGTCCCCAACCTGTTTCTATCCAGCAAAAAAGTACCCATTTCTAACCGAACCCATTTTGACTTGGTACGCCTTTCGCCCTGTTTGTCTCTAGAAGTAGCAATACATAGCTCACCCGAGAGCCTGAAATTTTCAAGCAATTGAGCTTAAATTTCATATTTATATAGTCTCACGAATTTCTAGTAGTTTACGGCAACTCCAATCATCTTATTCGTGTTATGTTACTTTTTAGTCACATACATGCATTATGTGTATATTTTGACGCTTCGGAAAGAAGGGATAGATAAGATGAAACCAACACATGTTTATAGGCCGCAAATAAGAATATACCAGTAGTAACTTTTCTGATAGACACGCGCAAATAAGATGGCGAAAATTTATCAAAAATTTAACAATAATTGGAAAGGCATGAAAAAACCTGATGTCGTTTCGTTTAAAACAGGGCAGATATAAAGCTGTAAGTTTTAATCATCTCTTGTGAAACTCCAAGTAAACATAAACCATCTGTCTTAGAAGTATAAAAAGAAAGGAAATATACATTAGCTATGCTGAAGAGAGTTGACCAGGTTATCGCTATAGTCCCATAGCTTCTTGGCCAATTCAGGATCAGTTGCAAAGTTGCTTGCTGGCCCTTCATTGCAGTCCAGAAAGTACTTCCCACTCATCCCTTTTAGGTTTGGGTGCACTGCCGCATAGCAAGTTGTTGCTGCACCCTATACACAATAAACGATTTACATCAAAGAAAAAAAATGTTATCTAATAAATGAGTTCATTTAGATGAACAATGCTATATCATCCTGACTTTTAGTCTATAGAATATCCTGTTTAAGGATGGACTATTTACTACGGAATCTGTTGTGATTTTGTATATAGACAGACTCGTGTTGGGTGTTGTAAGAGTACCTGTGTGACATTTTTCCAGAGGATACAAGTGAACAGCCTCAAAAGTCCTGCAAAATAGCAGAAGCCATTTTTTTTAACTATATTCAGATAGTTAAAAACTGGTAAACTTGTAGTAATGTATAACGGACAACAGTATTGATGTTGAAACGGCACATGTACTCTCCATGGTTCAAATTTTGAACCATCAAATAAGTGAAATTACCAAACAGACACTATAAATTGCAGGAATGAACCAATCTCAACAGATTACGTAGATCCAGTGTATCGTCCTTTACCCTTTTATTTTGAACTCTAATAGCTTATATTGGAAACAAAAGTTTATTTATGTATTTAGCCTATCAATAATTGTTTGTTCATAGCACAGAACTAAATTATCAGCATTCATACACTTACTCATAAGCCAAAAAGAATGCCTCATGAGATCTGTCATTATTAATCCTGGGTGTACCGAGTTTACTGTTATATTTGCACCTTCCTCCTGCATTTCATTTCCAAAAAGATATGAGCCTTTTCTTAGTTACTAACAATTCGGTCAACAGAATTAGTACCTTTAAGCGACGAGAGAGCTCATTCGCATGTAAAATATTTGCTAACTTGGACTGGCCGTATGCTCTTTTGTCTGAGTAACTGTTTCCGAAAAACATTGAGATCAAAGATGCAACTGCTCAGCTAGTTTAAATGGCATAAAAAATATCATTAGTTTTACCTATCTTCATCATTGATTTTGTCAAGTTTGATCCCTTGTTTATAAGTGTACACATGAGCCACGGATGACAAATTTACAATTCTACCCTCAATTCCCGTAGTTGCAGCTGTTATCTTCATCTTATCAAGTAGTAGGTTTGTCAAGTAAAAGTGACCTGAGAGCATTCGATTGTCTCATAAATGGCGATCAACATAAAAAATGTCATACTTGTTTGAACTGAAACCTTAGACTCGTGTATGTATACTTTTGCTATATGAAGTTTTCATAATCTGACAGTCAGTTTAGGTTTCTAATATACGAGTAGTAATTTACAGTATAATTTGAGGATTAGTACATAAAATGACCAAGAATTACGTGCAAAAGAAGACATCTGGTGAGATGAGAGCAAGACTGAACAGGTTAAAGAATGCGTACCACACTCACTACGTGGTTCCTTAAATAATTAAACAGTCCTTTGCATAACGCAAACCCAAACACACCAAAATCAACTTCAAAAGGATTATGTTGATATGTTAGAGGCCCCATTTCATAGATAAAATGAGAGCATGACCTATACCTAGATGATTTGTCGCAAATTGCAGCTCTATACCATCCTGTGATTGTTGGTAGGGGCAGAACATAACACCAGCATTGTTTCTGAAAATTTGGAGATTATTTTGGTTAGATATAAATATATATACATGTGCTAACACGTACTCTTCACATTCGTCGTTTGTATGTTTTGTTCAGAACGCTAACTTATGGGTTGCAAAGGTTTATTAATACTCGTCATGTGATCACAATTCACAAATGTGTGGCACAACACTAGTGCTTATCTCTACACTTGGGTGAGAGCAATTTGTTCAGAACACCGACTTACATCAAGATGTTGAGTGGAAGATTAAGAGCTTTGAAGTTATCAGCAAAGGCTTTAACTGTCTTGAGAGATGAAAGATCAAGCTCAAGAACATCAATCTTCGCATTCTCATTGTTTTCAAGAATGAGTTGTTTGGCTTCATTTGCAGCCTTCGTGTTCCTTGCACCTATGATCACACGAGCCCCCCTAAGTGCTAGTACTCTTGTGGTCTCTAGCCCAATCCCACTTGCTCCTCCTACACAAGCACACATATTGTTAGACCAATTGAGATACGTGAGGGGTGGTCACATGGGATGAAAAATACGGCAATGCCAAAGTTAAACAAGCGGCTAAACTAATAAACACAAAATTTATGCGGTTTAATCGCCCAGAGTAATCCGCCTAGTCCATTGGCACTTGGCACTTGGCACTTGGCAGGGTGAATCTCTTATAAGTATGCAATTGTATGAATTACGTGATATAAAACCTCAACTTTTGGAAAGGAAAAACGTGATATTCTAACGATCTAGCTTCGGTTTTAACAAATATTTAGATATAAAAACATGGGTTAATTATATATATACTGGATACAAACCTTTAAATGACATATTTATCCAACTAAATACATTATATTTACTCATTTCATTAGTTTATACATTAAAATTTAGAAGTAAATAAACATACGTAGATTTCTAATTTCCTGTAAACTGTAATGAACCCGGCCTTGTCATATTTAGAAAATGGAAAAAATCGCAAGCCTTAGCAATGATCCAGGTACTGGTGTTATCTTGGTACGAAATGATTCCATTTGGATAAAAATAAATATGAATCATGTCAATCTCATGCATAGAATCGCAAACAACGTTAAGAGAAGTGGCGTTGACACACAAATTCCATTCCATATGATTCCAATAGAACATGTTCCAATAGTGTTTATAGCATTATTACAAGATAATGTTCCATGCATCTCGATAGATTAAAATATAAATCATTATAGCAAGTTAGCAACCATATATATGATAATACGAAGCTAATAATCCTCGTATTTATATTTTCCTTAAACTCGATCAAATCCTCGTATAGAAAAAGGAAAAAAAAAAAAAAAAAAACTTCTTATCTACCTTAATTAAATCTTTATTTTATATGACAACCCAAACTTAAAGAGGTTTTATCAAAGCAATTTTGAAATCATTTAGCTTATAAAGATAGCTTTAATTTTAAGCTTCTGTTTCCGTTTCAGTTTCATCTACACTTGCATATCTAATTTCGGTATCAGTTAGTTTTGCCAACCATATCCCAAGTATATTGAGAAAAAAACAATTATCATTCGGGTCATGGAAATATCATTGTACTTATAAGTTATACAATATTTCCAAAAAGTTGTGTTAGTTCATTCATGATAATTTAGTGATTCTACTAATTACTTGTCCTACTGCATGCTCCATCTTCTTCATTTCATTTCCTAAACAATATCTATCCAACTTCTATCTAGCTTCTCTATCACACACAATGCTTGTGTGCAACAACAACGACAATACATACCCAATCTTGTCGGAGCGAGATATAAAGTAGAATTCATCGGTATATCCAAGGGTAAAAAGCCTATACTTCCAGGAGCTTTGCATGTGTGCAAGTGCGTAAGACAAAAAAGCATTGACGGACAAAAATGAACTACACATACAATGACGCATTTCCCATATTCGTTAATTTCAAGATAATATGGAACTATAATATTTACCATAACAATATATGATCGTACAGAAAAGCTAATTATATCACTCATATATGATTGTGGTCGTGGATAAATGTGTATGTGGTTTATATATGTAGTACTCGGTACGTGTTTGTAAAAAGCATACGAACATATATATGCATTATATCGATGAATCTATATGTTTAGTGCACATGATTTATGTAGTACTAAAGGCTTATGCAGGTACTAATACTATACCTGTAATGATGAGAGTAAGATGGGAAGCATCCACGGTAGACGAAACTTGTTCAGCAGTCGAAGCTGATCCGAATCCACTCGGCCCTGGCCGTCCTGATATCAACGAAAGTATTCCCATTTTATACTCAAAAATTTGGTTTCGGTTCGATGTCAAGTTCTATGTGTGTACTGTGTAAGGTAGCAAATTTGCTTACATCTCCCACGTATATATATATTAAGAAATGAAGATGTATTTTAAAGAGTTGGTGTCAAATGCGTGAAAGTGTAACAGATGAATTTATTATACTAATAATACCAGTAATTTAACACACAACCAAATCCAATAAGTTTTATTTGATTCTTACGCCTTCCAAGACTAGCAAGTCAAATATATTTTTAATTCATTTATTGCTTTCATATGCTAGCTCAAACAAACACACAAATAGACTTCTTGGAAGATAAACAATCATGCATATATAAACTGACATAAATGAAGATACTGTGCTACATAGTGACATAGCGTAATACTAGGGATATGAGAAGAGGTCGTGTCTCTAGCTGCTCTCTTTCTATTATGAAGAGATAGATGATAGGTAAGCCTGGAACACTTAATTAGTGCACCAGACTCGAACTTATTAGAATCAAGCCAAAATACAAGCCCAATGACTCGGGTCAGAATCAACAGAAATGGATCAGCTTGGTTCAGTTGACTTGATGGCGCTGTTTATTTTTCCCACGTTTTTATTTCACAGCTATTTTAGTTGTGATTTATTTTTGTTTATTTGTTTTAGTTAAGCATTAACTTTTTTTTATTCCAAAAGTATAGGAGAATGTGGGGTAGCGGTTTCTTTTATTTCCTCTTTGTTATAAACTGCAAACACATGAATGGAAAGGTAGTGGAAAATTTACAAATTTTATTCTCTGTGTGTGAGAGTATTTCTTCTATTACTATCCCAGTTTTGGCAACATTAGGAGGTGATCTTGAAAACTAATTTAAATTAGCGTGGTGTTCCTGTAGCGTAAGGTTCAAGTTAGATTGCCCAACGAGAGATTCGAGTGGTGTGACTGTAACTCGAAAGGACCGTTGTTTTAGTATAGGTTTGTGACGGGTTCAAAGATGCAAATCCATTCTTCTGCCTATCATTTGGTATCAGAGCGCATGGAGACCCGAACTAGTGCCTAGTTGAAGAAATTTTGGAAGTTATGGAAGCCGACAAGAGGGATGTGGCACAACAGATGAAGGTGATGCAAGATCAGATTCAAGAGTTTATTCTTTCCACTAACCAGCGACCCAATGGTGATAGTTCTAGTTCTGGTGATTCCGTTAACAGGGAAGGATATGGCAACCGTTATGCAAATGACATTAAGCTTGACATACCCAAATACGATGGAAAACTAGATCCGGATGAGTTTATGGAATGGCTCCGGACTGTAGAACTTGTTTTCGATTACAATAGACCACTGAGGACAACAAGGTTAAAATTGTCTCATTGAAACTACGCAAGTATGCCTCAACATGGTGGTCTAATGTATGTTTGAAGCGAGAACGATTGGGGAAGGACAAGATTTGAACATGGCCAAAGATGAAAGAAAAGATGAAGCAGAAGTTTCTTCCTTCATACTATATTCAGGCAAGTTTCTCTCAATTACACTATTTGAAACAAGGCTCAGGTCCCGTTGAAGATTACTCATGTGACTTAGAGTATCTATTAATGAAATGTGATATACCCGAGGATGATCCTCCGACCCTAGTTCGCTATTTGGGGGGCTGGAACCACAAGTTGCCAATGTTGTGGAACTACACACATACCAAACCCTTGCTGAACTCACACTTCTGGCCCACAAGGTTGATTCACAACAACGGACTAAAGGCAAACAAGAATTCGGGCCTAGTTTCAAACCTAACCCACAAACAACACCCACCATCACAACTAAACCTATTAACCCAATAAACACTAAACGGTTCATCAACAACAACCAAACCATCAAAACCCTCAAATCTCCTCGAAAATGCTTCCTATGTCAAGGGATCAGGCACATTGCGTCTGAGTGCCCAAACAACAGACTTATTACCCTCGTTGGTTTTGAATTAGCGGGTGGATATGACTTTGGTGTTGAACCCAGTGTTGAACAACCGCTAACGGTTGAATCAAAAGAGGTGGTTGGTCCCGATGTTGGTGAGTTATTGGTGGTTCGGCGGGCTTTGAACAGCGCACCAGTTCGAGAGGAAAAACTCCAACATGAGTCCATCTTTCACACAAGGTGTACCATTGCGCAAAAGGTTTGTTCTGTGATAATTGACGGAGGTAGTTGTACCGATTTCGCCTCCCAAAGGATGGTTTCCAAGCTGAATATACCCACGGAATCCCACCCATCACCCTACGTCATTCATTGGTTGAACCAAGGAAAAGGTATACCTGTGTCCCACCGAGTTTTACTATCCTTCAGTACTGGTAAATCTTATTCAGATAAAATTTGGTGTGATGTCATCCCTATGGATGCTTGTCATGTATTGCTTGGGCGTCCTTGGCAATTTGATCGACGAATGATACATGATGGCTACTGGAACACCTATTCTTTCATTCATAATAATCGAAAGATAGTCCTCACTCCCATTTCTCTAACCACACCACCCTCAAAACCCACACCGTCTTTGAGCATACTTTTAAAATCTGAACAACATGAATTCCACCCTGCTAGAGAGTCTATTTTGTTGGGGCTTGATGAAGATGAGAGACCACCCCAGCCAACCACACACACACTTGACCTTGTTGTTCTTGATAGAAGCTCCAAATTTAGCAAAGAAGCAAGTGACATAGCAGCAGAACTTAAAACCATCCATCAGAAAGTTCATAAGAGAATCAACAAAAATAATGAGCTTATTAAGTATCGTCGGGATAAGGGGCGTAAACATATCCTTTTCAAGTCGGGTGACTTGGTATGGTTGCACATGTGAAAGGAAAGATTCCCTGCCAAACGGCGATCTAAATTGAACTCTAGATCGGATGGTCCGTTCAAGATTTTGGAAAAGGTGAATGATAACGTCTACAAGCATGATCTCCCTGGAAACGTTTCAACCTCCTTTAACGTAGCGAATCTTCAACCATTTTTGGATCCAGTAGAACCCCTTACAAGTTTGAGGACAAACTCTTTCGATGAATGGGGGATGATAGGCAAGCCTGGAACACTTAATTAGTGCACCAGACTCGAACCCACCAGAATCAAGCCAAAATACAAGACTCGGGTCAGAATCAACAGAAATGGATCAGCTTGGTTCAGTTGACTTGATGGCGCTGGTTATTTTCCCCAGGTTTTTATTTCACAGCTATTTTAGTTTTGATTTATTTTTGTTTATTTGTTTTAGTTAAGCAGTAACTTTTTTTATTCCAAAAGTGTAGGAGAATGTGGGGTAGTAGTTTCTTTTATTTTCTCTTTGTTATAAACTGCAAACACATGAATGGAAAGGTAGTGGAAAATTTCCAAATTTTATTCTCTGTGTGTGAGAGTATTTCTTCCATTGTTATCCTAGTTTGGCAACATTAGGAGGTGATCTTGGAAACTACTTTGAATTAGCGTGGTGTGGCTGTAGTGTAAGTTCAAGTTAGATTGCCCAACGAGAGATTCGAGTGGTGTGACTGTAACTCGAAAGGACCGTTGTTTTAGTATAGGTTTTGTGACGTGTTCAAAGATCCAAATCCATTAGCTTCTACCTATCATTAGATATATGTGCAAAGCTTATATATCGTATACTTAGGTAACCTCAATTATTGTCAGAAATTTGGTGCAATTGAAATATCGTAATGACTAAAAAATGAGACTAGAAGTACGAACACCTCTTAAGTCACTGAAACTTCATGAATCAGATAGAGATATTCAGCGAGCCATGTGATGAGTTCATTAGGGAGTTCTATTCATAATGAATTCATCAGTGAGTCCCAGAAAATACAATCTTTCGAGCATAGCACCCATCATAAAACTCATCAGAGAGTTGATCATCAAAAAGTGTTAGAAGTACAAGGACTGGAATGAGTCAAACCAAATGTAAAAGGTTTGAAGTGGAAAAGAGAAAGTAGAGGGACCGAAGTTACAAACAAGAAAATTCTAAGGGTTGCTAATGTAATTGAGCTCAGTATATAACCTGAGTTTATAGCTAGGGTTTCATTATTCATTTAGCCGTTTAATTACCTTTTACATACATCGGGTCTTTAGTTTGAGTTTTCGGTTCAAGTTTCCGATTTAAACTTTTTATAAACGTATCCAATAACAAAATACAGTAAATATAAAATATATTTAAACGCTTATATATTAATATATAATCAAATTTTTGATGTAGGATCACGTGTGTAATTATTAGTTGTACTAATATCACAATTAAAAAACATTAACCACGAGAAAACTTTCATATATCCGTGTATTAAAATAAATTTGATTGTGCATAAACCTGGTGTATGCACGGGACTTATAATAAGTTGATACGAAAACAAAGGTATCCAAGAATGAAAACATAATAAGCTAGAGTTAGTTATTTGGAGCGAAATAAAATGTGAGGAGAATGAGATGGGCTTATGAATCTATTTCTTTTGGTATACAATCTTATTAGTTACTTTATCTAGGTGGAATTTATAGTTATTTATTTATGTATTGTACATGGGTTTTATTAAATTGATTTTGTTAGAGATGGGTTAACTTAAGCTTGACTTTTCTACACAATTTGTTGGAATTCTTTTGGAGGGTATGCAGTCAAATTTTGAAGGGTGTGCACCTCCTATATTTATTGCTATCAAAACTTACTTTTGCTATACTTAACACTAGATATTTTCTTTTAAGGGTATGCAAGTGCATACTCATGCTAATACATACGTCCGCCTATGTACACACACACATTTATTTTTTGATTCTTAGTCTTGTTCAGTTATCAAGTCATCCATCTTGATAACTTGTATTGTCTAGATCAATTGTTATTGATCTTCTTGTGAGTTTGAGAGTGATTTGTAGGGAGGTAACTGGATCAACATAGTTGAGACAATTTTGTGTGTGTATCACTAGCACTCGCTTGAGGACTAGTTGTATTGTATTGATTCTTTGATGATATTGAACTTGGAGAGGTTGGTTGTGTGCAGATTTATTGTTCTTGATCTTGATTACATGGTATCAGAGACATGTTCTTTGAATCATGGTTCTAGATATTGACTTTTTGATCTAGGGTATTTGAGATCAAGATTTGGGGGGTTGTGATTTCCTAGTGTATTTTGGTAATTTGATTGGTGATTCTTAACGGTCATGTTAGGAATTATTAATTATCGAAAGATGCGGTGATCTGTGAGTATGGGTTTCTGAATAGCTACTTTTAATTTTTGAGGGTTTTTTGAACTGAGTGATTTTGGGCTCAATTGATTAGTTTCTTGTGTTTCTTGACTTGAATCATGAACACGGGTGGCCATCTCCATTGGGTATTGCAAGCTCTGTAAGTTTTTCTTATTCTTGTTGATTGTTATCTCTGGTGATTACACTATAAACTCAGTAGGTAACATCTTGATTCTATTCCCTTTGAGAAGTGTGAATACCTACTCTTCCCACTGATAGGTGATAAGCAAGGGGTTGTAATCTTCTGTTTCTTTGTGTTCTTGTTCATTCTTGTTTATTGTTTATGTCTTATTTATTTTTGTTGTATGTTTATCTTTTCTTGATTATCTGTTGATTGCTTTGTCTGTTTGTCATTATGTCTGCTAGTGGTAGCAATCCTATTATTTCTATTAATGGTCTGGATGGTGGTCATCCTTTAGATGTGCAAAACTAATGATACTACTACTACTACTACTACTACTACTAATCTTATTCCTTTTAAGTTGATTGGTACTGAGAACTATAGGATTTGGTCAAGTGCTATGAAACTTGATTTACATACTAGGAATAAGTTTAGTTTGGTTGATAGTTCTTGTTTGAAAGAGTCTTATGATATTAGTGATGTATTAACTTCCCAATAGGATAGATGTAATGCTATTGTGTTTACTTGGATTATGAATTATGTCTCTCAAGATGTTTATATGGGTCTTTTGTATTTTGATAATGTTTCTTCTGTCTGGAATGAACTTAATAGCACTTATGATAAGGTTGTTGGATCTAGGATTTTTAATCTGCTTCAAAAAAATTAATAATGTGAAACAAGGTGGTACTTTTGTTGTTGATTAATATCTTAGATTGAACTCTCTTTGGATAGAATTTGATGCATTGACTAAGTTTCCTAAATGTTCTTGTGTTGATCCTTGTACTTGTGTTGCTAGTACTGAGTTAGTTCTACACCAGCAGCTTATGAAGCTAATGCAATTCCTAGTGGATCTGGATGATTGTAATCAGCCTATTAGGAGTGCACTTTTGAATAGGGATCCTCTCCCTGAGGTCAAAGATTCATATGCCACTGTATCTAGAGAGGATCCCATTGAGGAATTCCTGATCACTCTGGTGGTGTTGATTCTAAGCTGAATGCTTTTTCTTTTGCTGTTAAATCTGGGTTTAATAATAATAAGAAATCTTTTAGTAATGGAAACAGTTTTACCAGAGGTTCTAATGCTAATGGTGATAGTAACTTTGTCAATAGAGGGCCTAACCCAAACTTGAACTATAAAAATTATAGAAAAACGGGTCACACTATTAATAGATGTTATGAAATTGTTGGGTTTCCCCCTAGGTTTAAGAGGAACTATAAAACCCGCATTATAATACCATGAACAGTACATACACGAAAACACGAATAAAATAAAACTTCCCAATTATAACACACGACACGTGTCACAAATATTAAACACAAGTATTTAATATATTATTAGTACACGACAAATATTACGTATAATATTTATAGCATGACAAGAAATAAAACACGACAGTAAAACACGAACACATACGATTAATAATTAAGCACGGAAATCAAAACATAAATTGGTGTTGGCTAGTAGTTGGTCGCGGCTAGGAAGAAAGGAAACAAGAGCCCAAAGCGTAGCCCATTATGAAAAATTAAAAACACAGGAAAAGGCTTAATAACTTTCATTTATTATTTTAGAAGAAAACAACAAGAAAACCCTAGCCTCCATGGAGGTCTAGCCGCCGGCTTTTACAAGGAAAAGGGGGAAAGAAAATGTGTTTTGATCTTGATGGTTTACGGGTTTATGTTCGTGTTCATAAACTTAACATCTACGCATTGGTAATCCTTAATCCTTAACGTTTTATTAAATCCTTTTAATTCATAAATCAATTTATTAACTATGAAAAACATGTTGTTTAAATGGTAAAAGCATGAAAGGGTTCGAGTTTGATGAGGTTTTGTTTCGGCTGTGCTCAAACCATGAGTCTTAGACTCTCGGTGGGTATTTTACAAGGCCAATCGCACCCTTTTCTGGGGCGGTGGCTGTTTGTTTTGTCCTGCCGCAACACCAACACCCCCAGTAGGAGGGGGGTTGTTTGGTTAGAACAGTGGGAAACCGACAGGAGTCGGTGGGTACTCAAGTCAAACAAGGGGAAACCAACTGCAGCCAGGGGCTGCGTTGGTCTAACAGTGGCAACCGGCAACAGTCTAGGCTGCTGGCCGCCGACTAGAAACCACGGCCGCCAGCCGTAGCAAGGGTTGTTTTGGTTTGTTTGTTTGGTTTAGTGCGACCGGGACTTGGGTGTCTCGGTAGGCTCGGGTAAAAATAAGTTTGACCAATACATCTTAATAATCATTAAATTAATTTAATTTTCATCAAGTGTTAATTAATTGATTTAATTCATGACTTAGGTTATATTTATTTAATTAAATAAATCATGAAATTATCCTAAGTAATTATTTTGGCCTAATTAAATTAAAAACTATGCTTTAATTTAATTATTGATATAAGGTAAAGTTTTTATTAAATTATCCATGTTATTTATTTATTTATAAACTATGCATCTTATTATTAATTAATAATCATTTTAAGCTAAGTATTTAATTTAATAAACTTTACTACTATTATCATAACTTATAGCTTGTAACTAATAAGCCTTAACTTATATTTTAGACTTATAAATCCAGTTTATTTCTATTTTTCAAAACTTACTATTTTTTGGAAACTTTCTATTTTTAGGAACTTGCTATTTTTAGGAAGTTATTCAATATTACACAGTACAAGTATAGTAATACAAGAATACATGAATTATATGATCATAATACATAAATAAATACAAGATAACACATAAAACAGTAAACATGACAAAACATGAATACTAAGCTAAGAACACACAGAACCAGTAAAATACACGGTATATCAGACAACTCATACACATCCATTATCTTATGTAGTATTATCCGTGAAGGCGGAGTAGTTTCGTCAGCTCTTTCATTCTAGCTTCTACTGGACATAAGGTACAAATTTTCCGTCTTTTAGTAAGGATAATCTCTTTCTTTATTAGGATTTCCCGTATGCAGCCAACTGTTTTCCCAGTAGTTACAGATTTAAATGCTTATGTTTTATTAGTTACCTTAGCCATATACATGCATGCTAGTTTCACCTAGTTATGGATGTACCATAACCATAACACTGGAGGCACCAGTGTTATGACTTTACCACGCCGGAGTGATAGCTCATGGTGTCCCTTTCAACTTATTTGGCCTTTATTATTATTATATTATCATGTGGGGCGTATGGGTGCATCCTAGTTACAGTTTCAGTCAGGATTTCATGGTGAATGTGGTGTGTGCCTTGCATCCTTCACAAGGTGATGATCCCTCCTACCCAGACCATATTAATTAGAGGCATCTGTTGTCCCATATATTTAGATGATTAGAGATAGAAAATAGATGAAAAGAGATGGATTCCTAGAGAGAGAAAGTAGTGAGAGAAAGTAGAGAGGATTAACTTGTAGAATATTAGATTAAGAGAAAAAATGAATCACCAACCCTCCTAACATGCTAGGAGGGTAGTATATATAGTCCACCCACATGCGGGCTTCTTTATGGACTATATGGTTTGGGCTGGGCTTTTCTTTTGGGCTTTAGTTACTTATTAATGAACTTTAGCCTAAAGTTAAGCCCGTATAACACGACTAATATACTACCTATTACAACGTTCTAAAATACGATACATAATAAACATATGACCGAGCATTCTTGTTTGGCTCAATATTTTGAGGCTAACAATCTCCCCCAATGAGAGGTCATAAACCTTGGTCATTTAGGAAATTTGTAGAGATTACTAATCTCGCCATAAATGAGTCTTGAACGTGTAATCGTAGCCTTGTTCCTTCATGCTGTGATCTTTGAGCCTTTGTCGTTGTCTTTCGACTTTGTCTTTAAGCTTGAGATCTTCAAATCATCCTTGACTTGTCTTTGCCATCTTGCGATCTTGTGTCTTCATCCACATGCTCACACTATTAATTGTTGAATATGTCTTTAGGCATGAGTATGTGGTTTTGAATCTTTGACTTTGCTGTGTACACCGTGATGCCACCTTCTCGAGACAAAACATAGACACGGACTGAATGGCTTTGACATTCGTCCTAAATCGGTAGCGTTTTACCTCCGGTCGGTGAAGACCGTTATACGATATTAAATATCGTACCTGTGATCAGGTAGATTCAATTAAGAATCTCCTTGACAGGGTTTCGCGGCTGTACTAGCCGTTCTCTTTACTCGACCGTCTCAAAGCAAGACTGCGAACATAAAGAGTGAATCAATTGGATAGATATCCGCTTGATTAAAGTCATCAATTCAAATTCCTGGAACAAGTTTGATTCTTAACGAATCTTACCATTGTTGCTTTCCAGTTGACACAAGTTTGATTCATAAGAATCTCACAAGTCACCTACCGTAGCGCTGTTTGATGTTGACGCTAGAAGGATTTCCATTCGTCACTGTGGATATTAATGAATATCACTCTGAATGTTCTGGCAAGACCATAAAGATATTGCGTAGAAACCTGAAACGAGTTTGAATCAATTAAGAATCAAACCACTGTTGCTTTTCAGTTTTGCACATGTTCAATTCATAAAGAATCTTGCATATGACCTACCGCAGTGCTGTTTGATGTTAACACTGGAAGGATTTCCACTCATCATTGTGAATACTAGGTAGTATTACTCTGATTGTTCTAGCAATATCACAAGGATATAACGTAGGACTCTCTTGATCTTCATCCGTGTGTCTTAACGAGATTTGATTGATCTCTTGGCTCTAGACTCGATTTGTGCACTTTTAGTGGTCGGAGGCTGGAGCATATGCCACCTATTCAATATCAACTATCTCAGAGTGAGAAAGTCAATAGAAGTCGTGTTGATCTCCTTGACAATAAAACAAACTTCTTTTGAGAGAAGCCTGAGTAGCTAGGAAAGGGTTGTGCTTCACATCATTGGGTCCATGATGAGTTTGTCTTCATGATGAGTTGACCCGGTTTCTGCCTAAGTTGTATGGAGGGCTTCTTTCTTTAGACCCTTTATCCTTACATTTCTTTTTCATTCTTCAACCCCTTCAATGCTTACCAAGACATCATTACTAGCACCTTGTTGTGATTGTTCCAGTGCTAGCATTAGTACTTAGTCGGCATTCAGCTACGTTCACATTCTACCCCATCTTTCCTAAGGACTTCTAATAGTCTATTGGATTGTCCCTGGGAAGATCCCTCCGGTTCTGGTTGGATCATAGGACTTAAACCTAACCACCCTTTTGACACCAATAACGTCGTGAATTAAAGATGTTGTGGGTATTTGATCGTAACCATGAAAACCACTTTAAATTCTAACAAAGTGTTTGAAAAACAATTAACACCTTGATAGTTTTGTCGTTTTAGAAATGCTCCCCCTTCACATGTGCATCGATAATCGAAAGTGTTTCGCACATGTAGGTAAGAGTTAAAGTGCTTGAGTCTTATATTAGATCACGTTTTAATCACATTTTCTCCCCTATCTCTAATATATAAAATCTTTTGATATTCGAGATACCAAATTTGATTAAAATATATTTTGAAAAAATAGTCTTGAAATCTCTGGGAGAAAGATGTGTTAATCTTTTGCATGAAGTTAAAAATGCTCCCCCTCAAAAATTGATCCAATTGAATTGTCATTGTGAGGATATTATCCACATTTCGCTTTTTGAGGATGGGAGTTGTTGAACACACAATTTTTGAAAGATTTTGAATATCATTGAAAAATTCTTGAAAAAATTGTGTTCAACGCTTTTTGAAAAAATCAATTCTTTTTCTCGAAAGGTTTTTCTAAAGCATAAACTGAGTTCATAGACTTTGAATGTCTTGACGAATCCACTCAAGTGTAAGAAGATTTAACTTCTTTTGCTAAGGGTAGGAGCACGAAATCGTACACTCCCCCGTGAATATAGTTCCGGGTTGCAATCTGAAAGTGATTACAAGCCATTGTGTTGAGCTCAAAACGTTGAATGTTTTGTGACAAGCTCAACCCGTGATAGATTGCTCTACCCGTTGTTTGGAAATATTGTCCAAAATAGACAATTTCCTTTATTAAAAGAAGAAATGACATGTTTTGAAAAATATTTACAACTTTCATTCGAGCTTTATGTACACACCCGTGTCGTTATTGAGCGACATTTCTAGGCACGTCCATATTATCGATACTGAAAGACATGTCGAGAAGAATATTTTTGGATTTTGAAAGTTTTTTAATTTTGTGTTTTGCTTTTATGTGTTTTATATTTTTGTATTTTGCTTTTTCAAAGATATTTACAAGTTGATGTTTGATAGATAAATCAAGCAGACACCTTTGCCAGAATCTCCAGGTCTGCTGGAGTCAAACATCTCATACCAATTTGCCTAACGAGGTACTCAAACCTATCTTTCGACAGAGCTTTCGTAAACAAGTCGGCTAATTGGTAATCCGTTCCAACAAAGTATAGTTCAACGATACCTCTTTCAACTTGTTCCTTTATGAAGTGGTATCTGACATCGATGTGTTTCGTGCGGGAATGCTGTACCGGGTTGCAGGAGATGGCTATGGCAGAATTTGATCACAGTACATAGGTACTTTATCAAAGTGGAAGCCATAATCCGTGAGTTGTGTTCTCATCCAAAGAACTTGAGCACAACACGCAGATAGAGACACATACTCCGCCTCGGCTGATGAAAGTGACGTGCAATCCTGCTTCTTGGAAGACCATCCGACAAGCTTATCTTGTCTTAGAAATTGTGCACCACCAGAAGTACTTTTACGTGTATCAAGACACCCTGCATGATCAGAATCTGAATAGGCCGTTAGAAAGAAACCGGTTTCCCTCGGATACCAGAGTCCCATGTGAATGGTATTCTTAAGGTACCGAAAGATCCGTTTAACCTCCTTGAGGTGCTTTTCAGTGGGTCGTGCTTGATATCGTGCACAATAGCATGTAGCATGATGAACATCTGGTCTACTTGCTGTCAAGTACATGAGGGACCCGATCATGGAACGATATCTCGTTTGATCTATGGGTAATCCCTCCAAGTCAGCATCTAGGGATGTGGTTGATAATGGTGTCCCAACGGGGTCACATGAGGTCATACCATGCTTTTTGATTATCTCTTGACAATACTTAGCTTGGTTTATAAAGATACCACTTGGGGATTGGTGAACTTGAATTCCTAGAAAGAATTTTAGTTCGCCCATCATTGACATTTCAAATTTGCTGTGCATTACTTTTTCAAACCATTTTGAAAGTTTTGGGTTTGTAGACCCGAAAATAATGTCATCAACATAAATTTGCACAAGCAAAATGTCATCCCCATATTTATAAGTGAACAAAGTTAGATCAATGGAACCTTTTGAGAAACCTTTGGATACCAGAAATTTCGAGAGCTCGTCGTACCACGCCCTTGGAGCTTTCTTGAGTCCATATAGTGCCTTGTGGAGACGATACACCTTGTCAGGATAATGAGGATTGACAAATCCTTCCGGCTGCGTGACATAGACTTCTTCCTTCACAGGACCGTTAAGAAACGCCGTCTTTACGTCCATTTGATAGACAGTGAATCCCTTATGTGCAGCATAAGCAAGGAAAATCCTGACCGCTTCCATGCGAGCAACTGGTGCAAATGATTCATCAAAATCAATTCCCTCTTTCTGGCCATACCCCTTAGCCACTAGCCTAGCTTTGTTCTTGATGATCGTATTCTCTTCATCCATCTTGTTTTTCCAGATCCAACGAAGATTTAATGGAGTCACATCGTATGGTCTGTCAACAAGTTCCCAGACTTTAAGTCTTTCAAATTGTTGAAGTTCATCCGTCATCGATTCAATCCAAGCATGATCAGCCATGGCTTCTTTGATGTTTTTCGGTTTAGCCGTACTCACGGCGAGTGCGAACATACAAACATCGCCATCAGTGGCTAGTTGTCGTCTTGTACGAACAGGCTGTGAAGGGTTTCCAGTTACGTGAACCAAAGGATGATCTCGGGTCCAATGATGTGTTGAAGGATGTCGTTGATAGAACGTATGCATATTTGACGGATCAACATGGCGAGTAGAATACTCTCCAGTTTCGTGTACCGGTGTACCGAATGGGTTGATAAATTCGTCTTCGTCAGATAATGCATCGTCTGCTTGATGTGTGTTCTTTGGAGCAATGACAGTAGTTGTGGATGTTGTAGGATCGATTGTTAATGTGATATTCTGAGGAGGTAAATCTGCAGCAACCCGTGTTGAAGTAGATGAAGTTGTATCCATTTGTTGATGATGATCGGTATCATCATTCGTATCATGAGTGACAGCGGAAGACTTCGATGCAACTTGTTTCTCCCCCGTGAAATATTCATCATACATTGGTCCATATAACATTTCCAACTCTTTAAGTGTCGTGTCCACTGTCATATCTGCTCTAGGAACATGTTCAGGAACCAGCTTTGAACTTGACGGTTCATTGCTGTGGTCTTGAGTTCCGAGTTCCGTGCGGTTGTGAACGGAAGTCGTGTGTCTTTGTGGATCAGGACTTAAACTGTTTTGTTCAAGTGCCATTTCTTGTAATTCATCGAATCTGATATGAATAGTCTCGACTATCAATTTTGTTCTCTTGTTGTATACTCTGTATCCCTTAGACTGAGTTGCATATCCCACTAAAATGCATGCATCACCTTTCTCTTTCATCTTGTCCAGATTTTCACCATCTCGAATAATGTAACACGTACATCCAAAAACATGAAAGTGTTTGAGTGAAGGTTTGCGATCATTAATTATGTGATATGGTGTCTTTTCGTGTCTTGGGATAACTAAGGAGCGGTTTTGTGTGTAGCATGCGTTTGACACGGCTTCAGCCCAAAAGTATAGTGGAAGTTTTGAAGCGGATAATAATGTTCGAGCAGCCTCAACTAAAGTACGGTTTCGTCTTTCAAAAACCTGTTTTGTTCGGGTGTTCGAGCAATAGATGTTTCATGTTCAATTCCTTCGGCTTCAAAATAATTTCTCAGTTTTGAATTCAAAAATTCTGTACCTTTGTCAGTACGAACCACTTTAACTTGAGCTTGAAGACCACGTTGTATCACTTTAAGGAAGCTGATGAGAACATCGGGTGTTTCATCCTTGGATCTCAAGAAGTGAGTCCATGTGTACCTTGAGTAGTCATCGACAATTACCATAACGTATTTCTTCCTATTGATACTTTGAACACGCATGGGACCACACAAATCTATATGAAGAAGATCTAACCGTCCTTTAGAGCTTGGTGTAGTCTTTGTCTTGAAACTACTCCGTTTAGCTTTACAAAGCTCACAAGAAGAACAAAGATGATCTTTGATGAATTTCAAGTTAGGAAGGCCTCGCACAATATCTTTCTTGGAAAGCAAGTTGATGGTATCAAAGTTAAGATGAGATAAACGTTGATGCCATAACCAAGCTTGAGTCGTTGAAGCTTTAGCCATGAAACAGATTGGAGTTGAAGATGTGGAGTCTTGTAGTGAAATAGTGTAGAGATCAGTACCCCGTGTACCGGTAAGTAAGTCATTCCCATCATAATCACAAACAAAACATGTCTTCTTTCTAAAAGCAACCTCCAAATCCGCATCACAGAATTGACCAACCGAGAAAAGATTGTGATTGAGCCCTTCGACGTAGTAAACCCTTTTGATAGTGATATTCCCCTGAACCAAGTCTCCATATCTTAGGATCGGTGCAAATTGATCATTTCCGAATCGGACCGTACCCAGGAACTTCTCCACGAAGTTAATTAGAAGCTTGAGATTCCGCGTCATGTGCTTCGTGCATCCGGAGTCCAGTATGAAGAGAATTATTTCAATCACCTGCAAAAGAATTAGAACACGATGGAGCATTTGCTAAATTGGATTCCATGTTAGTTATGATTTCCGATTCATTAGTTTCCCTAGTTTCATCACTTAGAGGCACACTAACGCTCGTAGTCACATTTTCTGTCCTAACCTTAGGCATCCATTTATATCCTGGAGGACATTGATTAGCAAACCACCATATCCAAGGCTTGCTAGCAGATTCATATAATTCCCTAATTCTGCTTCTAGGGTTCTTAGTGGTGGAGTCTGATGCAATACTTTTCTTAGGGGGGGTTGCACCAGAATGGTTCACTTTGCGTTTGGGTTTTCTAGCACTAATAGGCATCACAGTTTGCTTCTTAGTTCTAGTTTCTACGCCTTTGACATTATTCGAAACACACATAGCATGATTAGCATTAGCACACTTTCCACATTTCACACAAACAAACTTAACTTTCATAACATTCAAAGTTGAATCATTCAAATCGTCATTACACGCGATTACAGACGTTTTATTCTTAGAAACATTGAAAATCCTAGGGTGGTCTTCTACTTCCTTCATCTTCCCTTGACTTTTGTTTTGCCAGACCTTTTCATTCATGCGAGTGCTCTTAAGCTGGGGCCGGCTAACACTAGCAGTGGGGACTACTCCTGTAGTAAAAGACACACGTCTATTAGTGTTTCTAGAAGTCTGAGGTGAATGACTTTCTTTGTTTTGTGTGGGTTTAGTGGCCAATCTATACATCCCTGGTTTAACCACATTTGTGTTCTTAATGCTTTGTGATCGAATATGTGTTTTGGGAGTGTTTTGTGGTAACCTATCCTTCCCATCCGTCTTGGGGGCAAACGTAGGTTTTGCAAATGCAAAATTAGAGAAAACAGATGGTTTTCCCAAGACAGAGGGTCTAGTCACTTTTTGAGCATTGGGTTGTCTTACAACAGGTTTCTTAACACTAGGTTCCACAATCTTCCCACCCATCTTAGCAACGAGTTTCTAAAATCTGCTATCGCTCTGTCCCTATCTTGTAACTGAGCTTTCAACCGTTTAATTTCCAAATTCTGTTCGTTCATTTCTCGAAACGTTTGGGAAAGTTTTTCTTGCAGTTTATTATTATGTGGAAAACTACCAACGTCTTTTTGCAAAGCAAGTTCAAGAGAATGACAATGTTTTTGAAGGAAATCAGTTTTGTGTTGAAGTAACTCAAAAGCCTTTTTATCAACATTTTCTTTATGTTTCGAAAGCTCAAGTTCAAGACGCTCACACTCTTTGATTTTATCAAGATATTCGCATGCAACATCAGAATATTCATCGATATCAGCACATGGTTGAAGAGTAACACACAAAATTTCTTTGGAGATACATTCTTCTAAGAGTAGATCATATTCGTTTGAAAATTCTAATTTGTCATTTTGAAGGTAATCAATTTCTTTTTCAAGAGACTCAACATATTTTAAATCATCAAACATTTCAGACTGAATGAAATTTTCAAACTCAAGAACATGTTCTTTTATTATTTTCGTATTTGGTATTAAAAGTTCTTTCACAAGCACAATTATGTCGTGAGGAATCTCGGTTTTCCACTTATCCTTTTGACGTTTCTCCCAATCGCTTTCAACAATAGATTGAACATTATTAACGTGGTGTTTAAGAAAACCAAGTATTTTTCTACTTTTGCTTTTAGAAGCATCTAGAGGCAAATAGTTAATATATTTAAAAACATTAGTTTTCCTCTTAGTGGCAAAAGCTTTTTTCCATTGAATTCTTTTTTGTTCGCATTCTAAAAATAATTCCTCACGAGACTTCTGTTTTTGTGGAGTGAAAAGACCATAAAGACTGTTTTCATAAGCATAGTTATATGGTTTCACAAAATCTTTATTGACCGGTGATCTCCTCTCCTCATCCCAAAGGGACGTCTCTTCACTATCGATGTTAGCTACTGGGCAGGCATTATCAGTCCATTCGGACTCATCAAGATATAAGTGAGGGTTCGCAGCTTGAGCTTGTTCGAGGTACTTGGGGGTGGCAAAGCTAGGTTGACCCTTGAAAAACGACCGAGGTGCTATCATTCTTATGGTTTGAATAGAGTCATGTGTATTATAAACAACTTTTTTCAAAAAATCGACTTGTTCTTCGAGATCCTTTACTTTTTCAGTATCTTTGCTTTGTCTATTTTTGAAATCTTGTTTTAATGTTTCAACCTCTTGTTTCTTCTCGTCAAGAATTTTAGCAGAATCGTTGGTGTTCATAGAAATCCTCTGTTCAAGTTCATTAACTTTTGTTGTGGCAAGGTACGTTTTTTGACGTTCATCACTTAATAAAACATTAAGTTGACGTTTTTCTTTAGTTAACAAAGCAAGAGCTTCATTGTATTTATTTTCAAAATCGTCCTTTTTAACGTTGATGACACGACTTTTGTACCCCTCAAGCTCGTTGGTCTTCTGAAGAAGCTCAGCCCTATAACTATCAATAGTCTCACTAGATTTTATAAGAGCGGCTTTGCATTCTTCAAAGTTTTGAGTGAGCGTTGCGTTTGCCTTCTTTAATTGCTTTTGATTCTTTCTATTATCATTGACATCTTTTTGTAAACTAGCAATTAAATTAGCAAGCGCGATACGCTCCTCGTCATCATACTCATTTGCATGTTGATCATCCTCAAACTCATTATTGCACATGTCTGATGAATCGGGTGTGGTATTGCTATCAACCGTTTCTATCATACACGTGTCAGTAATTGTTGTTGGAAGATCACTATGCTCATGTGTATCACCAAACACATTATATGCAGCATTATCTTGTACCTTATCAATTGGCTCGGTATCAAAGATAGGACCATTGTCATCTTCAGTGACGTTAAGGACCTCATGAATCTTTGCCATGTATGAATAATGTGCCTCAAGTTCTTGGTCAGAGATTTCATCATCTGTGTCGTCAAGCAATTCTCCTTCCTCAGCTGATAACTTGATTCCAGCTTCCATTTTCTTGCACAGTAACATCTTTTCCTTATGATAACCATAATCTTTAACCCTCTTTGGCTGCCTGCATTCCCTAGCCAAATGCCCAAAACCTCTGCAGTTATAACACTGAATCCCACTTTGTTGCACAACTTGAGTACCAACAGTTTCCCTATTTCCAACAACAGTAGCCACCCTCTGATTATCATACTTAGGTTGTCGATCATACTTTGGAGGACTCTCAGCACGTCTTCGTGTGTCATACCTTGGAGGACTCTGTGCATGGGTGTTCCTCGAGTTTGAAGATGTTCGAAGGTTGTTGTTTGTAGGTTTGTAGATTTTCTTATATTGCTTCATAACGAAAGCCATTTGTTGCTTGAATTCCCTATCCTTTTGAGCTATTTCTTCATCACTGTCTTCTTCGGATGATTGCTCAGGTGTGGGTGATGGTGCTCTTGCAACTTCTTTGCCTCGGGATCGTGTTGGAACATGTGACTTGGAGACAATGGATGATCGTGGTGATGATGATTGAGTAGAGTAGGTCTTTGAAGTACGGGAGTGATAATCTGGGTAATGTTGAGTGGTAGACACCAAAGCAAGTGGATTGGAAATCTTTGCAACTCGTTCAGCTCGAAGTTCATTTCCCTCATTTTGAAATTGTTTCAAGATGTCAAAGAGCTTGTGATATGAAACTTCGTCTAACTTTTGTTGTTGTTTCACCAAGGTGACAAACCGTGTCCACTCTGGTTGAAGTTGCTGTAGAAACTGGACATTGACTTGCATGGTGGAAACTTGCAAGTTGTTTCGGGTCATATCATTCATCATCTTGTAGAATCGGGAGTAATAAGAATCAATTGATTCCCCATCCTTTGATGTAAACTTGCCAAAGTTCCAAAACATATTAGTTTTCACATCTTGTTTGTTGAGTGATTCACCTTGTTGCAATCTTTCAATTGCCGTCCACATTTCTTGAGCAGTAGGACATGCGTCAACCGTAGAGTAAATTTCATCTCCAATGCCACTGAGAATTAAGTAGATTGCTTCCTTCTCTGCATCAAACCACGCACGGTTCTCTGGGGTGAGGTCGGTCCTATTTTCATCACGTTCATATGCGGGTTGTGCGTCACTTGTGTCTGTGGCTGGTACTGCAGGAACTTGAATCCTTGAGAGTTTATAGGGTCCTTCCAAGATACATTGCCTTAAAGCATCACCGTTAGGTTTTGTGTCAAGGTAACGTATAAAACGGGATTGCCATTGATCATATCGACCCGACACAAGCATTGGTGGTCTTTCTTTGTTACCTGCCACCATTATGTTGTTGTTCGTCATACGATATTCAGCGGTAGAATCCATCTCAATGTTCTCTGAAATGATGAATCGAATGTGGATCTTAAGTAGTTGTGTTGTGATTGTTTGGTTGTAGAAATTCCGAAAATTGCGATTTTTTTTCTCAGCCCGACAATAAATTCCTCAGTCCGACAAAACGGTAGCCCTAAAAAATTTGTAATCACCAAATTTTGAAATTGAGCTAGAAATGTCCTAAAACTAGTATGGAAAAAATTTGATTTTACTTGACCTAAAAATTTTAACACTTTTTTTTTTTTTTTTTTTTTTTTTGATCTTCGTGTAAAGGATAGTCCGAAACTAGTCTAGATAGTGGCTAAGTATAAAAATTCTTCAGTCAAAAAGTTGCACAATTTCGCAATAAATAATTCCGCAATGTGCACAATGTTCAAATTCGCAATTCCTTCGAAGTATAAATTCGCAATTCAGGCAAGATTTCGCAAGTGTGAAGATTTCGCAACTTTGCAGTATTCAAATTCGCAACTTTTCAATAATTTCGCAACTTTTGATGGAATTCAAATTCGCAATAAAGGACACAATTTCGCAATAAGAGAAAAAGATGCGAAATTTGTACCAGATTAGCTAGAAAATAGGAAGAAGAAGAACACTTATCAAAGACGTGATTTCACACCAAATATCAAGCCAAACATCACAAAATTTTGCGTTTTTAACCAAACTAAGTAACCCAAATCACTACCACGCCTATGGATATGATTTGTCTACTCACTAACACCACAAAAACGCAAAAATTTTTGATGATTCTAGCTAGAAAATGAAGAAAACTCACGAACACAATAGGAAAACCAAAACCAATCACGTATCTACCCCATGGCGATTGATACCAATTGTTGTCCCATATATTTAGATGATTAGAGATAGAAAATAGATGAAAAGAGATGGATTCCTAGAGAGAGAAAGTAATGAGAGAAAGTAGAGAGGATTAACTTGTAGAATATTAGATTAAGAGAAAAAATGAATCACCAACCCTCCTAACATGCTAGGAGGGTAGTATATATAGTCCACCCACATGCGGGCTTCTTTATGGACTATATGGTTTGGGTCGGGCTTTCCTTTTGGGATTTAGTTACTTATTAATGAACTTTAGCCTAAAGTTAAGCCCGTATAACACGACTAATATACTACCCATTACAACGTTCTAAAATACGATACATAATAAACATATGACCGAGCATTCTTGTTTGGCTCAATATTTTGAGGCTAACAGCATCCCCTTTAATTGCATGATGAGGTCACCCCTCCAAGTATTCATGCACGTTGTTGACCTCACAACCTATATTCGCTTTTGGTATATTAAACTATTACAGATTTTCATAAGTAAACATAAGCTATGTTTTCAGAACTAAACCAGTAAAACATGTTATACGCCTAGGTTTCTCCCAGGACTTAATCATTTTCGCTGCTATTCATGCGTTATAGTTCTTTACTATGTTTTGCCATTCATGCTTTATATGCTCTTTATGTGCTTTCATTACACTATGTTTTCCACGCTTTATGGTATCCGTGCACTGGGCGTTATGCTCAGCCTTTTTCCATTTCCATGTCCCAAAACGGCAGTTACCCAAGGTTAGACTGGAGCATTTAGAGGACATGCATGGGATGGGAGCTACCTTAGACTTCTTCTCCTCTTGCCTTAATATTTTTATGCTTGTTTAGTCTTCCTTTAGTTGATTTATTTTATTTATGTTTTGGGCTTATGTTTAGGAATCGATGTTTGATTCCGGTTATCCCTTTGGTCATGTATGTTTACGGCATATTATCTTGCATGCTTTGATGACACGTCATAATTATCTTGTGATATTCCATTTATCAAAATGGGGTGTTACAATTATGGTATCAGAGCCTGGTTTCGACCTGTAGGCTCTAAAACTTGACATGTGACTAGTGGGTAGTCATCCGGATCTTCCCAAGCAGACGTCTAATATTCCACGCATTTATATTTCAGAACCTCGTTGTTTTCAACCATGATGTTTTCCTTAGAATTGTTTTACTAATATGGATTGAACAACTGTAACACCCCATTTTGATAAAAGGAATGTCACGCGTGATTATGGCGTGTCATCAAAGCATACAAGGATAAATGTCTAAACATTACATGACCATAAAAGGAAATACCGGAAGCAAACATCGGTTGTCCAAAAGTAGAACTCATCACACACAAACATAAGTACTGTAAATGAAAGGACTAAACAATGTCCATGGAAAGAGTATCAAAGTATAGATAAATGCATAAAGTAAAGAAGGCTAGAAAGTTTCCAGTCTGTATGCACGTACGCTTAAAGTCTACGAGCGTCCCTGAGTACCTGCCGTTTTGGGAACATGAAAAGGAAAACGGCTGAGCAATACACTTAGTGCACGGATGTACAAATAAAGCATGAATAATATAAGCATATAAGCATGAAACAGCGGAAGAAACTAAGTCCTGCATAACCCGGTAAGTCTTAGTAAAACTGGTTTTATAGTTTGAAAAGCCTTATGTTTATCTTGTAAAAACTGTTTAACATATTTGTAGAATATTGATAATCAATGAATCTATGAAGGGGTTTGTTGATTTCTAGAGAGAGAAAGTTAGAGAGAGAAAGTGAGAGAAACTATGTGTATTTTATTAATATGGAAACTAAGAAATGACAACAACCAACCCCTTTCCTTAGTGGAAAGGGGTATTTATAGTCCAAGCCTAACATTGGGCTTGGGCCGGTCCATGACAAGCCCATGGACCGGTTCTTACTTAAGTTAATAAGCAACTAATAACTAATTACTAACTACGAGCTATTACAACATAAATCATATTGTGGAGTGACCGATACTTCTAATATACGTTAAAACGTATTTCTAACAATCTCCCCCTAAGGGAGGTCACTCCACGTTACAAAGTTCTAAACCTAGCATACTATACTAAGTCTTCGTTCTTTAGCTCGTAGTCCTTTCTTCTTTTCTTTCTTTTGTTGTGAATATGTTGGTTTGATCTTTTTGGCTTTGACTTGAGAGCATTGTTCTTTGGCCTTTCACGTGCGATCTTTGCCTTTCTTGTGAACTTTGCCTCCTCGTGACTTCATGTTCCACACACTTACGTCTTTTTGTTGAATTCTCGAAAGCTTCAGAGTTTGGTACATCGGAAGACTTCATCTTGTACTTTCTTGAATTTTTGCTGAACTTTGTTGCAAAAGACATAAGCATGTGGGAACGACTTTTACAGGTACACCGCAACACCACCGTCTTCACTGGTACACAGCAACGCCACCGTCTTCAACAGGTACACAGCAACGCCACCGTCTTTAACAGGTACACAGCAACGACACAAATAAAATGGCTTTGAACATTTTATTCTAATTCGGTAGCATTTTACCTCCGGTCGGCGAAGACCGTTGGACGATATTAGATATCGTACCCGTGACGGATAGTTTCAATTAAGTAACTTCCTGACAGGATTTCGCGGGTAAACCCGTTCTCTTTATTCGATCGTCCAAAGCTGACTGCGAACATAAAGAGTGAATCACTTGGATAAATTATCCTTGTGATTAAAAGCCGTCAATTCATGAAACCTGGAACAAGTGAATTTCAATTAAAATTTTCACCATCGTTGCTTTCCAGTTGTCACGAGCTCAATTCATAAAGAATCTTGCACGTTACCTACCAAGTGCTGTTTGATGTTGACACTAGAAGGATTTCCACTCGTCACTGTGGTCAATAAAGAGTCACTCTGAGTGTTCTGGCAAGATCATATGATAATGCGAAGAGGCCTGGAACGAGTTTAAGTTCAATTAAGAATTAAACCACTGTTACCTTCCAGTTTTTCACAAGATTGGTTCTAAAAGAACCGCACGTGTAACCTACCATGAGCTTGTTTGATGTTGGCTCAAGCAGGATTTCCATCTTCATTGTAATACTTACGTATTACTCGGATGTTCTGGCAATATTACAGGAATATTGCGTAGGACTCATGAAAATCTCTTACTTTTCATAGTGTGTGAGAAAGCAAGGAATAAATGGAAAGTGTCCTAATGAGACTTTTGATGATCTCTTGGCTCTAGACTCGATTGTGCGTTTTGATTTAGTGAGCGATGGCTGGAGAGGAGTGCCACCTTTTCAATACCAGTTTATTCGGAGTGAATAAACCAATAGATAACGTGTTGATCTCCGTGTGATTAAAACAAATACCTTTTGAGAGATATTTGAGTTAGCTGGGAAGGGTTGTGCATTGCATCACTGGGTCCATGATGTCTTTCTTCAATACCGAGAATCATTAACAAAAATGATCTCAATAGCATATGTATTGACCCGGTTTCTGCCTAAAGTTGTAAGGAGGGCTTCTTTCTTTACACCCTTTATCTTTACATTTCTTTTTCATTCTTCAACCCCTTCAATGCTTACCAATACGTCATCACTAGCACCTTGTTGTGATTGTTCCAGTGCTAGCTTAAGTACTTGGTCGGCATTCAGCTACGTTCACATTCTTTCTCCATCTTTCCTAGGACTTCTAATTCTATCTAGGGAATTGTCCTTGGGAAGATTCCATCGGCTCTGATGAATCATTGGACTTAACCTATTCCTACCACCCTTTTGTCACCACATCCGTCGTGAATTAAGCGTGTTTTGGGAAGGAATTGCCACCATGAAAAATCATTGAAAATCACCTAAAGTACTTGTGATAGTGAAATCAAAAGTTTTGTACCTTAGGTGTTTTGTTCATCAAAAACGCTCCCCCTTAACACGTGCTTTACACATATTAAGTTGGATAATCTTTAAGTCTTTTTCATCTTTTAGCCAAGTATCACTTACGTCTCCTTAATCCCATTTTCTCCCCTTATCCAAAATGTTAACCATTAATATTTGGGATATTGAATGGATTAACCGGTCTTTGGGTAAAAATGAAATCGATGTTTTGGCCATAGAACAAGTTATTGCTCCCCCTTAATTCAATAAGGGATAGTTGTAGTGCTTTAGTATGATATATTTTGAAAGATTTAGAATCTCGTGAGAAATTCTTGAAAAATTATCATACCTTAACACTACATCAAGCCATTAAAGCACATTATTCACAAATATACATATTCACAATTGAAAACCAATATAAAGTGACCTGAAATGTACGACCCATTAGATGGATCGTTGCAGTAGCTTGTGGTGCACTAAATACGGTCTTCCACCCACGAATCTTTCCAAGCTCCTCATCAATCTACGTTCACGGAGCTTTTGATCAATCTTCTTGATCACGTACTTCGCCATCTGCCGGTAACCCGGATGCCAATCCTCCGTCATCTCTGGCAAAGTCCCACCCGAGTTCACATGCTCCAACTTTCCTCTGACTTGTATAAGAGTTCCATCACTATACTTGTGGAGCTCCCCCACCCTCATAAACTTCATCAAACCTCGACTGTTCAAGTAGAAAATGCCGTAATTTGGGACGGAAATGCCGGTATAGGGACATCTTTCTACATGTTGAGGTAGCACTTGATTCACAGGACGGGTTAAGTTGAGCTTCCTTTGATAGCTTTCGACTCCCAACTGAAGATCTTCAACTCGTGACTTGATGACAACGCTTCGTGTGAACATGCGAAGTGCTGTATTCAAAGCAATCAGGTCTTCACGAGGAATGTGTGTAAGTTGATCTCGGGTCATCAGAAGCAGCATATCTTCGATATCCTCAAGGCGAATGATGGAAAAATCTCCTTGCTGGATTTTGTATTCCCTGTCATCCTCCCTTTTCAAGCGAATCTCCGTCACATGATAATAGCCGTTCTTGGCTTCAGTTTTCATTCCTAAGATGCTGGAGATGCGGATGTCGGATCTAACATTGCTTCCAGAATTGACCAAGCAGCAACCCCTGTACGCCCTTCGGACTCGTTCGTCCCAATGAGATGCACCTATGACAGCATACATATCATAATTACGATTCATTTTTGGGACCCAGAGTCGATTTACCTTTTCCTCGATGAAGGGTATTGTCCCCCAGTTGGCAGATTTCAGCAAGGTCAGGGAGGTTGCGTACTTTGATGATCCCTTCAGTAGATACACAAGATCGTTGGTGACGAAGAAGTCAAGAGCAATCTGATTATCTTGAGCAGGATCCATTGGAGGTGGAGCTCTTTCTGATTCATGAAGTCCTGGCCGTTGAACGGTTTTCAAAGCCTTCAGGATCTCATCGGCATAGTACTCGAACTCCATTCGGGTTAATCGGGTTTTGGCACGCAGTCTTTTATCTTTCAGCGCTTTCTTCACCAAGGATGGAGTAACCGAAGTCTTATACTCATGAGCAAGAAATGCACATAAGTCAATAGGACTGCGGATACGGAGATACAGCACATCTTTGTCAGCATCTGTGATCGGATCATATTGTGCTGCTGCCGTGATCCAAGCCTGTGGTGGTGCAGTTTCGTCTATCTCCAACGTGTCTTCCCAAACTCGTGTGCTTGGTTCAGGAACCGTAGATTGTTGAGCTTGTTGTTGAGGAGTAGAAGTGCGAACATCTATTGGTTCAGTTTCAGGCATTTCGGCAGTGTCGTGAACTGGAGAGTGTTGTGCAGCTTCGGGTTCCGTCACTGATTCTGCAAGCACAGGAGCAACAACAACAGAACTAATGGGGTTAGTGGTAATAGGTAAAGATACAGCGATAGAGATACCGGGAACCGATGACGCTGTAGTGGCATTCACATCGTGGCGCTACTTAGTTCGTCTTGATTCCGATGAAGTAGATTTGTCCTTCTGCGCTGCATCTTTCTTGGACTTGGTTCCAGTCTGAGTAGTTTTCTTGGAGCTGGTAACCTTGTCTCCCTCCATCGGCTGTTCACCCCCATCATCATCCTGATTGTCATCCCCGTTACTACCCCTAGCACTCTCCTGATTCTCATCACCACCATCATCGCCATCATCATCCTCATCCTCGTCATCATCCTCATCATCATCACCACCCTCGTCATCGTCTTTATCCTTATCTCCTTCTTCTTCTTCTTCTTCCTCTTCTTCACCCGTACCCTCTTCTTCACTCTCTTCCCTTTCTTCCTCAGGTAAGATGTGATATGGTACCACACTTCCAAACGTTTTGAATAACCTATCATCCTCCATGATAGCATCATTCAGGGATTTATATAGAGCCCGTTGAATTCTAGACTTATCAAATGATCCCAGTTCCACCATACAAGCCTTAAGGATCTTCTTTAATTCAAAATCCGTCAGGTCATAAACAATCTTGTAGGCGGCTTCTGAAGGATTGGATGATTTGAGCATCAAGTTGTCAGCAGCAAGTGTCTTCAACTCATCACGAAGTTTAGGCATTAAGGATTCAACAGATTCTTGCACTCTTTCTTTCACAGAGGCTTCAAGTGCTTCTTTTTGTTCCTTATATTTATCCCTCATCGCTTGAAGTCTAGTAATACGTGCAGCATGCTTATCTGCCTCAGCCTGCTTAACCCGAGCAAGTTCTTCTGCATGTGCTTTTCTTGTCAACTCCATATCTGAAGCGAACCTAGCAATCATCTCCTCTTGGGCTTTCCTAGATGCTTCTTCCCTTTGAGCTCGTCTTTGCAACTCTTGGCGAAGTTCATCCATTTCGCGTTTGTGAGTATCCACATGTTTGTCAAACATTTCGGCCATCACTAATGCAGCCATTGCAGATGTTGCAGAGCTGCTCTGGGTTGACTGAAGAGGCTCGGTTGTTACTGCGGTGCTAAGGATGGGAATTATAGGTGGTGGAAGAAATGGTGTTGAAGCCGGTCTGGTTGGTAGGGGTTGTATGGGTGGAGGTTGAGTTGTTAATGGTTGAGTTGACACCATGATCGTAGGAGCAACAGGTTCCTTTTCCACACTTGCTGAAATAGGGATTGAAGGCTCCTTCGAAGTGGAATAATGTTCAGGTGACCCAAATTCATCAACGTCATCTGGTTCCACGTACTCATCCTCAATATCTACCCTTGCACCTGAACCACTACCGCCAGTATCTTTCCTACTCCTTTTAATAGCAATCTTCATCATTTGTTTCTCGGTTTTATCAAGAGCAGGATCAACAATATCTTCTTCATCACGTAAAGCCATCTCATCAGCCTTACCCTTTCCCTTCTTACCCTCTGTCTTCGTCTTCTTGGGTTCGGGTTCAGGTAACGCAGCTGGTTGTTTGCGTTTACCTTTACTCTTAACCGTTGTGGACGAGTCTTCTCCAGTCTGAAGGTTTGCTTTCAGCCTCTTGATCTCTATCTGCAGTAGCTTGTAATCAGCAGAACCTTTGATTTTATCAGACAGAAGGTAATCAGGAATAGGACCCGGAATCACACCAATAGACGGTCCTTCATGCCTCAGATCCACAGTATCATCAGCTTCTTCAGTGTGATAGCGACTTCCTGCACGCCTATCAATAGTAGTATCATTCTTCATAAAGTAATTAATGATAAGCTTGATGAACCTTGGATAAGGAAAGAAATTTGTCTTCAGCTTCTTGTTCTGGAAGAGTTGAAAGGTGAATTCTTCCCATATCAACAAAGCATAATCTGAATTTGCAGCTTTGTACATGCCATAGAAGAGATTTATTATCGGACTGCGCAAAGCATCATGGCCACTCGTTTTTGGTGTAAGACATTTACTGAGAATACCCATCAATGCTCTCCAAGGTTGTCCCACCTTAGCAGTGGTAAACTCAGACGCAACTCGTATTTCCGGACATCCAAGTGCGTCAAATAACTCCACGAGTTCATCTTTAGTAGGATCCCTCGAGAATGACATGCCTTTGGGTGTATCCTGTATACCAAGAATCTTACGGAAGTCTGAAACTGTGAGTGTTTGCTGCTTGTTGTCGATGGTGAAGGTGATCTTGTTCGAAGTGATTTCCTTGGTAGCCCAAAATTCAAACATATACTCATAAGGCACCGAGGCTGTACTCCTAAGGGCGTTCTTGAAATGAGAGTTATCGAGAATGGCTATGGCGACCTTAAAACCATGGTGAGTGGATTTAGAGACTTGCTTCAGCCGGTAGTTGTTGGGTATAAACTTAAGGGTTCGTGCTTTAGCAATATCGGCTTCTCTAGATTCTTGGATTGCTTGTACTGTTGGATTAGTCATTGTATCTGCTTAAGATAAGACATGAAAGGTTGATGCACAAAAACATATAGATATATATCATTCTTACTTCTAAGCATAACACATTTCATAGGATAAAACAACAAGTACATATAGCATGCAAACAAGAATATTCAAACAACTCATCCGGAACTTTTCCTCATTCGGAACATCTTCATCCGGAACATTCTTTCATTCGGAACTTCTTCATCCGGAAGTTCTTCATTCGGAACTTCCTTCATCCGGAAGTTCTTCATTCGGAACTTCCTTCATCCGGAAGTTCTTCATTCGGAACTTCCTTCATCCGGAACATTCCTTCATTCGGAACTTCCTTCATCCGGAAGTTATTCATTCGGAACTTCCTTCATCCGGAAGTTCTTCATTCGAAACTTCCTTCATCCGGAACATTCCTTCATTCGGAACTTCCTTCATCCGGAAGTTCTTCATTCGGAACTTCCTTCATCCGGAAGTTCTTCATTCGGAACTTCCTTCATCCGGAAGTTCTTCATTCGGAACTTCCTTCATCCGGAAGTTCTTCATTCGGAACTTCCTTCATCCGGAAGTTCTTCATTCGGAACTTCCTTCATTCGGAAGTCCTTCATTCGGAACTTCCTCATTCGGAAGTCCTTCATTCGGAACTTCCTCATTCGGAAGTTTTTTAGAAGAAATCCTTCATTCGGAAGTTCTTATCCTAGTTCATCCGGAACTTTTCAAACACAGCTTATGATGATTATTCTAGCGCGTTTGTGAGTTTCTAAGGCAAACTAAGGCATATAAACATCATATCATACAAATCCGCATAAAACCCACTACAAATCCTTAGTTAATTAACCCTAATTTAATCATAACCCTAAATGGATTAAACTGATTAATTGAGAATGTTTAACAGAATTATATGATAAGAAATGTGGATTAGAAGTTAACATATTGATGTATATACCTTATTTAGTCGAAAGAACGGGATCTAGATGGATTAAGCGATTGATTTGATTTCTTGTGTGTGTGTATAACAATGGCGGCAAATGAGCAGGAAAACAGTGATTAGAAAATAGGGGGCGGGGGTTATTTAGTTGACTAGGTCAAAAATTTTGACAAGTTAAACAATTAACACTTTAAGTCCCTCTATTTATCTTTCCTTTTCCTTTTTGTCTATAATTTTTCATTTTTCTTATCCCTTGTTTAATCCTACACACAACTTAGCAAACGCAATCTATTAGCATATCCCCAAAATCTAAAAGCCATGCCTATCACTTAGAACGAACACAAGTCGTTTTCTAAAGCAGAAACCACTCAATTGCCATGTAGCCCTTAATTTTCACAATCACTTTTGAAAATCAATTTAATGACGAAGATAATTTTAATATTTTCTCCCCCTTAAACGATGACCCGTTTTCTATTTAAAGAGCTGTAGTCATTGTTTAAAGAGTCAAATATTGATGAAAGCATTTCCAATTTCTTTCTTGAAAAAGTTTGATTCGTGGTGACAATAAGATTTCTCTTATTTTAACAAATTAATGCACTGAGACGTACACAAATTCGTGTTAGACCAAGTTATAAAGTAAACTTGATCCCTTTGCATGATTTGGCTTGTAAATCACGCCCGAGAAAATTAATTCCCGTTCTGAGCCAACGTTTTCAAAGGAAATACGTGACTTTAATATGAAAACCGGGTTGCAGTCTGAAATAACTACAAGCCATAATGGGCATGTTTTAAAAAATGTACAACTTTTATACGGACTCTATTTATGGCACCGTGTCAATATTGATCGACATTTCTAAGGCCGTAAATATTACCGTACTAAAAGACATGCCCGATTTAAAACGAAAAAATATTTTTGGTTTTTCTTGATTTTATAATTTTTATGGTTTTTCTAGGTTATATATTTTTTATGGTTTTTGTTGGTTTTATATTTTTGTATTTTCTTTTTGTGGTTTATATATTTACGATAATATACATGATCACAACCAAAGGATACTCTGAATAGTTTACCACGACTATTCAGCTGATTCTTCTGCCAACTCTTTGAGAGTCGCTGGAGTGAATGATTTCATGCCAAGCTTGTCGATCAAAAACTCGATTCGTCCTCGATCTAAGGCTTTGGTGAACATATCCGCCAGCTGGTACTCAGTAGTGACAAAATACAGCTCTATCACTCCGTTCTCCACCTGCTCCTTAATGAAATGGTAGCGAATGTCTATGTGCTTGGCCCGGGAGTGTTGAACATAGTTGCAGCAAAGGGCAATGGCGCTCTTGTTGTCACAATACATCGGGATTTTGTTGAATCCCAAACCGTAGTCAGTTAATTGTGATCTCATCCAAAGGACTTGAGCACAACAACCTGACATGGCGATGTATTCAGCCTCCGTGCTTGATATTGCAGCGCTTTTCTGCCTTTTTGAAGACCAACTGATCAATCTATCTCCTAGGAGTTGCACAGATCCAGAAGTGCTACGCCTCGTGTCTTGACATCCAGCATGATCGGCATCTGCGTATGATATTAAAGCAATCGAGGAATCTTTCGGATACCATAGACCACGATGAAGTGTTCCTTTTAGATACCGAAAGATCCTTTTAACTACATGTAAGTGCTTTTCGGTAGGCCGGGCCTGATACCGGGCACACATGCATACAGCAAATTGCAAATCAGGCCTGCTAGCAGTCAGATATAAAAGAGTGCCGATCATCCCACGGTAAAGTTTTGGATCGACAATAGTCCCATTCCTATCTTCATCTAACTTGGATTTCTCCACCATTGGAGTGTCTACGGGGTCACAATTCTCAAAGTTATATTTCTTAAGAGATTCTAGAGCATATTTGGATTGATTTATAAAGATGCCTCTGGGATTCTGAGAAATCTGTAATCCTAAGAAAAATGAAATTTTTCCCATCATCGACATCTGAAAGCGTGTGGACATTATCTTCTCAAATTGTTTAGACAATTCAATGTTAGTGGCAGCAAATATTATATCATCAACATAAATTTGTACCAGAAGCATGTCGTTGCCGTCCTTGAGAGTGAATAGAGTGGGGTCCACTTTGCCTTTGGAGAAGCCTTCCGACATGAGATATGTTGACAGGAGATCATACCACGCGCGTGGAGCTTGTTTCAACCCATAGAGAGCCTTCTTAAGCTTGTACACATGATTAGGAGACTCCGTACTGACGAACCCATCCGGTTGACTAACATAAACTTCTTCCCTTAGTTCACCGTTCAAAAATGCCGTCTTCACATCCATTTGATAGACGATCATGTTCATATGAGCAGCAAATGCAAGGAATAGTCTAATCGCCTCCAATCTAGCCACAGGAGCAAAAGATTCCTCAAAGTCTATACCCAAGGCTTGTTTATATCCTCTAGCGACCAATCTAGCTTTATTCTTTAATACCGCACCCATCTCATCAAGTTTAACCTTATAAACCCATAACAATGTTAGGATGTTAACCTTGTCAGGGCGAGGAACCAATTCCCATACTTCAAGTCGTTGGAATTCGTTTAGTTCCTCCTGCATAGCTTCAATCCAAGATGATTGGGTCATAGCCTGCTGCCAATTTTTGGGTTCAACTTCAGAGAGAAATGCATCAAAGTAACAATATAGTGCATTCTCTTGTAATTGATGGCGTGTAGAGACTGGTCGATCTAGATCTCCAATAACATTCCTAATAGGGTGATCTTTTGTCCATTTAGTGCTATGGTTTTCAATCCTTGGTGGTCTGGAGTGAACAATAGAAGGAGCTTCTTCTGAGGTAGACGCGGCTGAAGGGTTTTCAGGGATCGCTACACCAAAGAAAGGAAGCTCTTGCAAGTGAGCATATTCCAAGTCGTGATCAGTAGAATCCTCTTCCACATCATTAGGCACAAGTAGGGGTGATGATTCAGGTGTAGTTTGAGAATCACTTGGTGAAGGTGCATCCGGTTCAATGTGAATTGTAGATGCATTAGATAAAGGTTCATTAACTTGAGCAACCACTTCAGGTATTGGAGCAATTACTACAGGTGCTGGAACTTCATCAGTCGGGGGATCGAAGAATTCATCAAACAACGGTTGAAACAGTTTATCCCACTCGGGCCTTGAAGGTGGTAAAAATGATGTAGAAGTAGGATTATTGGGAATTAATCCGGAACTAATAGCACCGGTTCCCATCTCATGAAGCGCGGGTTCAGAGCTGTGTTGCTCAGAAGCCATCGCTGTCAGCTCGTCGAAATCGGCGTCCATAGTTTCTACAATCTTGCCAAGACGACGGTTATAGATTCGGTATGCTCTTTTGGACGGTGAGTAACCAATGAAAATACCTATATCGGCTTTCGGTTGAAGCTTACCCAAGTTCTCACTATTGATGTTTGGATAACACAGAGCACCAAACACATGGAAAAATGAAACATCGGGTTTGCGGTCATGTAGAAGCTCATAAGGTGTTTTTCCATGGCGTTTCCGAATGATAGAACGGTTTTGGGTGAAACATGCAGTAGAAATAGCCTCTGCCCACAAGAACAATGGAGCGTTCGCATAAATGAGCATGGTCCTAGCAGCTTCCATAAGTGTACGATTCCGTCTTTCAACGACACCGTTTTGTTGTGGAGTGCGTGCAGCGGATGTTTCATGTGATATACCAACTCCTTCATAATAATCACGAAGAGTCTGGTTGACGAACTCTGTACCATTGTCTGTACGAATACGGCGGACAGTGGTATTCAAACGTACCTGAATGAATTTCAGAAAAGTAATGATAGCCTTCGGAGCTTCATCCTTTGTACGTAGAAATCTAACCCATGTAAACCTTGAGAAATCATCCACAATTACCAGAATGAATTTCTTACCGCTCACACTTTCAGTTCTCATCGGCCCACAAAGATCCATATGCAAAAGATGAAGTTTTTCTTGATTGGTGTCTTCAGCTTTGGGCTTGTAAGATTTCTTGGTACTTTTCCCCCTTGAACACGCGGAACATAAATGGTCCTTGTGAAATTTAAGCTTTGGAAGACCACGAACTAACTCGTTTTTAGCCAGATGATTAATAGCATCAAAATTAAGATGAGATAATCTGCGATGCCATAACCATGACTTGGTCTTAGAAGCTTTAGAGAGAAGACATACTGGAGAAGCGGCCATCATGTCTTGTAAGGACAAAGTATAAAGATTTGCACCACGAGATCCCTTCAACAAATCTTTTCCTTCCAAGTTGCGGATGAAACAAGTGTGTTGTCGAAAAGCAACCTCAAGGTTGGAATCACAAAACTGTCCTACTGAGAATAAGTTATGACCAAGACCTTCTACATAGTATACCCTTGAAATCATCACGTTTCCAATCTGATATTCACCATACCCCATTATTTTTGCTATATGATCATTCCCGAATTTAACCGTACCAAGAAACTTGCTGACGAAATTTCGGAGCATCGAGCGATTTCCGGTCATATGTTTTGAACAACCGGAGTCCAAATACCACAGGATGATTTGGACCACCTGAAAATATCACCACACAAAGACAATGTAGAGGTATCGGAATCTGAGTGTTCCTTGTTATTAGCAGGTACAGATTTAATAATCTTAGATTTGCTAACTCTAGGTTTCGTAGATTTCCTAGCCTTCTTTTTCTTAATAGGTGGTGTAGATTCTAGTTGGCTCAAATCCTGAGGTATTTCTACACTGATAGGCACTATAGTGGGGGCTGACCTAATTAAAGGGCGATGTTTCCATACTTGAGTGCGAGTGTTCCTAACTAAAGGACGCTCAGACCTAACCTCAATGGATGCATTCCTAGTTAAAGGGCACATTTTTCCATCTAATGTAAAGGTCCTACCAGTGGGACGCCATTGCCAGCCAACTTGGGCACGAGTTCTACCCGTTGGCTTCCATTCAAGACCATTCTTAATAGCATTCATTTCATTAACGTGATCAATCAGACACAAATCATGACGCTGGGAAAACATACATTCATTACAATTCCAACAATTTAAATCAGAATTCACGAATGGTTTAGGCTGCTGCACAGGCGCAGAGCTTTTAGTCTTAACATGATTCGTTTTATTTAAAACTGAACTAGCATTCCTATTGTGGACTTCTACTTTCTTCTTTGTGGCACTACTAGTGGAGGGCTTGATCTTAGCTTTCTTGAGTGGCGATCCTTTAGCCTTAGTAGTCGCTTTTAATCCTGTAGAAGGCAAAGTGGGAACATTAGCAACAGATTTTAAAGGTGTCTTACTTGATTGTGCCAATGACGGTTTCGCTCCTGGAGTCTTATTAAATGGAGTGACAGCAATGGGCCTATTATTAAGTAGTGCAGAACCTGGTGTACCTATGTATTGCAAATAAGCCAAGCAATATTGAATTCGCTTAATATATTCATGAGCCGAATAATAGTCGCTACTTGAGGGATCTAAGGCATAAAGATCGTCTAAAATATCCCTAAGAAGATCGACATGCTTAATGGCATTCCTCATATAATCATCATAGGTAACCTGGTTTCTCTTATGAAGCGGATTCTTATAAAGCACTACTGACTTGGTTGTTGGAGCACTAGTGGACGGTGCAGAGTCGGTAGCTAAGTTATCAACAACTTCTTTTCGGGTGAGAAGAAGTGTCTCCTTTAACTCAGCCAAAACCATATTCTTGTCTATGAGCAGGATGTTCAAGTCAGAGATTTCCTCGCACTTTTGGTTCAGTTGTTCAACAAAATATTGTTGCTGTGCCACATTAAAAGCGAAGCGTTCTTCTAGTGAACCATAAAGAGCGGATAATCCCTGTCTTGTCCGATCCATCTCCCCTAGAACAGACGAAAGTCTAATCTCTAAGACTTGGTTTTTAGACTCTGCAGCCTCTAGTTCCAATTTTAATGTTTCCTTTGATGATACCTCTCTCTTCAATCTCATGATTTCTTCCTCTAATGTCTTAACAATTGCAATCATCTTGTCACTAGTCTCAACACCGTTTTCACAACCATTTGATATCAAAAGATCCTCATTTTGAGTTTGTTGTTTTGATTCTAAAGATATACAGTGTTGTTCTAGTTGATTAAAGCGTTTTGAAAGTAAATTGTAAGAATCTTGTAGCTTTAAAAACTCAGCGTTAGATTCGTGACAGGAATGATTATCTACCTCATTTACAGTTTCAGCAACATTTACAGAAAGATCACAAACATCATCACAAATATGCACAGCATCACAATTCATCATAGCGGATGTAAGCTCATTCGAATAATTAACATTTACAATAGTAAGCACATCACACGAGATTACTTCGGACAAGAATCGGTCATATTCGGTTAAAATCTTTTCTTTTTCAATTAGTTGCAGTTCGTAAGCGGTGTCCATTTCATAAAACACTTTTTGAACTTCACCAATTTCAAACTGAAGATTTTCCTTAAGAGATGCAAAACTTCCTTTTAGACTTTCGACAAACGGATTGATCTCAGTTTTAAACACCTCGTTCATGTGTTCGAAAGCCCATTCTCCGGCGTTTAAGCCATTTGAAGTCGTACATTCCAAAATGACCTTGTCAAAGTTAGTAAAGTATCGGTTAATCTCTTGCAAGTTTAACCATACAGTGCTAACAGGTGGAAGATTCTTTGGAATTTCCTTAGGACCTTCCATGTTGACAAGTGTAGGAAATGTACTAGGGCTTTCTGCCTCTATCATGTAGGTTGGTGCTGTGATGAGATCTTTATCCATATGGAAGCGAACTCTAAAATCAGTTTTTGCAAGCTCCTTATTCATTTTAAAATAATCACAATCGGGATATTTTGCTGAATTGTATGACTGATCCTCATCAACTAGATCCTTATTTGTTCGATCATCGGGAAAAACAATCGGGTCTAAGGCCAATCCTAATTGAGTTGCATTATACAATCTTGGACTATGTCTAAAAGCTTGTTTTGCATACTTTGGGTTAGGGGGAAGGCCTTTTTGACGTGATAAGTTAAACTCTCTAAACGAAGCATCAAATAAGTGCACTAGTTGAGAAGCAGCGTATTGTCTTAAAAGCAAGTAGTCTAGACTTCTAATCTTATTAGCAGCATTAATCTCCATCTCATTCTTCTTAGATTCGAGTAATTCAAAATCAGTTTGAAGTTTTTGAAAATTAGTGACCACTAACTCCTTTTCTTTAAGTTCATTAGACAGATTTGCTCTTAAGTTTTCGATCTCTTGCAAGTGACCCATTTGTTTGTTTCTAAAATGATCATATTCGAGATTTGTGAGAACACTTGACGAAGGCACTAATTCCAAAGTTTGTACTTTCTCATTGCTTAAGGCAAGCTCATCAGACAAATTCTTATTCTTAGCTAAGGTTTCTAAGAGTGCAGCATTCATTTGGCTAAGTAATGTAGCAGGAACCATTACCAAATCTTGTTGAGCAGGAGTAGGCGTATGCGAACTGGGTCCCGGTTGTGATTCACTCAAAGTCTGGGGACTCACATTGATATTGCTATCATTGTTTGTCTCCTCGTTTGAAGGACTCACCACCGAAGATTCATTCGAGTCAGCACTCTCTTGCACAACTTGATGTGGTTGAATACTAGCATCAGTGGTATTATCGGTGGTATTAATAAGTACCTCAGATCTCTTTTCTGGCCCTAAGCTGGAGATAGTTGCCATGAGAGCAGCCTTTGCAGATTGAAAGTCATCACAGTCGGAGTCATACGCATCAAGATCATCGGCTTGGTAAGCTGCATTCTGCGTAGTGACAACGTCTTGTTCAGCAATCCCTGGGTCAGCAAGAAATGCAAGCTCCTCTTCATCAAGTTCCCTTCCTTGCGCCTGAGCATTTACCAGATAGATCTTTTCTGCAAACCACTGTCCATCCCTTCTCCTCTTGGGTTTCTTACAATCCCTGGACATATGACCCTCTTCCTTGCAGTTGTAGCATATAATCATTCTCAACTTGCCTGTATTAGCCCGTGGAGGATTGTTGACCATTGGAGCAGGAGCAGGATTGATCGTGCGAGCATTGGTTGATGTGGAAGGTCTCCCCTGATATGGTTGAATTGGCTGAACCATTACCCTGCCATTCTCAATTGTAGCTTGTTGGTGAGAATTGGATGAATTCCTCAACTGATTGTTGGTAGGAGCTGATCCTCTGTATCCTCGTTTGCTTAAAGTTCGTGTGAGATAAGCAGACATAGTAGTTAGCACTTCAACTGGGTCAGCTCCTTGTTGGAATACTGGAACGGGGACTTCCTCATCATCACAATATAGTGCTTGATCTGGATGAGCTGCATAATCAGTAGAAGGAATACTCATTTGATCAGGGTAGCTTGATGGATATGCTGCATAAGGTGCAACATTTGCTGGATGAAGTTGTGAAGCATACTGTGGTGAAGGTGCATTGAACCGATATTGTTGCTGATGTGAGGTGGGTGGTTGTGGTAGAATCGAGTATTGGGGAAAGGCTGGTGTCATGTAAGGTGATTGATGATAGGCTTGATGTCCCAAGATATAAGGTGTGTTGTTGTGAGACAAGCTTGGTTGATTCGCCATCAAAGCTAAGGAATCTGGGTACATACTGCGAGGAGAACGGTGCATAATCACATGCTTCTCATGCTGCTGAAGGAAGGCATATATTTGATCCAAATTGCACTTATGCAGATCCCTGGTTAACTTGACATCGGTAATGTACTCACCCCATTCAGCTTGAGGTAGAGTATTCAAGAATTTGGTGTTAACCTGGAATGGTGAAATCACAAGATTGTATACATTCAGATCATTCATGAGTGTGGTGAATTTGAAGTAATAATCGTGAAGCGTTTCCCCTGGGTTGTACGTGAATCTATCAAACAGGTCATACAACTGACATTCCCTTTCCTGTTTGGTGAGAGACGTTCCTTGTAGCAACACCTTAAGACGTTCCCATAAATCCTTTGCCACCGTATACTGACTCACCATCCTATAGATGTCATGGGGAAGAGCTTGGAGAATTGTTTAAAGAGCTTTTTCATCTGCATCTGCAACAAGTTGTTGAGCTGGAGTGAGTTCTTCAAATTCTCGTGGTCTAGTCACGTTGTCAACCACAATGGTACCATAGTCGAGTGGACCATTCAAAATCGATTTGACCATAAGCCTTCCGTATGTCGGTTTCCCCTTTAGATATTGCATCATTCGACCTTGCCATGCCTCAAACACCTCTTTAATAAGCATTGGTGGACGGCTATCAGTTCCCGTTATGATTGATATATCCGTAAGAGATGTCATCTGAGGCATTACTGAATTTGGATTCATTTTGTTTTCTTCAAAGAAACAGAGATTATCGGTTGATCGAGCAGTGAAGTAAAGCTTGTGAATTGTGTTGTGTTTTTGTTGTAAGAAACCAAGATTAAATCCTCTAAAAAATCGTCGAAAAAACAAGCAAAATAACCCTTGATCCGGAACTTCTTGACCCGGAACTTCTTGATTCGGAAGTTTCCTTGGTTCGGAACTTGTTGATCCGGAACTCCTTGATCTGGAACTTCTTGATCCTGAACTTCTTGATCCGGAAGTTTTGCTGGGTTAATCAGAAATTTCTTACGATGAACAGTCGACCTTAAAACAAGAGATTAAACCCAGATTTTGACCAAATAACCCAAAAAGTTTTGTGCTTTCGACTAAAATAAGTAACAACTAATACTTATCCACTAATCCCAATCACAAAAACACCAAAAACACCAAGAATCAAGATGATTTTTCTTAAAGAACACTAATACAATCAAAAACTAAAAAACCACACAAATCACCACCTTAAATCACCCCATAGCTCTTGATACCAAATGTAGAATATTGATAATCAATGAATCTATGAAGGGGTTTGTTGATTTCTAGAGAGAGAAAGTTAGAGAGAGAAAGTGAGAGAAACTATGTGTATTTTATTAATATGGAAACTAAGAAATGAAAACAACCAACCCCTTTCCTTAGTGGAAAGGGGTATTTATAGTCCAAGCCTAACATTGGGCTTGGGCCGGTCCATGACAAGCCCATGGACCGGTTCTTACTTAAGTTAATAAGCAACTAATAACTAATTACTAACTACGAGCTATTACAACATAAATCATATTGTGGAGTGACCGATACTTCTAATATACGTTAAAACGTATTTCTAACAATATTTTACCATTAGCCAACATAGGTCATGAAATATCAACGTCCATGAATACTTGGAGGGTGACCTCGTCATGCAAATTAGAGGGGCTGCCTCTAATTTAATATACTGGCTTTTTGGATAGGAGGGATCAGCTCCTTGTGAAGGATGTAAGGCACACACCACATTCACACTGAGTAATATGCTGAAAATATGTGACTAGGATTCACCCATACGCCCCACATGATAAATATAATAATATGGCCAAAAGATGAAGGGACGCCACGAGCAATCACTCCGCCGTGGGGAAGTCATAACACCAGTGCCTCTAGTGTTATGGTTATGGTATCTCCATAACTAGGTGAAGCTGGTCATGCATGTATATGGCTTTAGGTATTCTAATTAAACATAAGCAATCAAAACATATAAAACATATACTAGGGAAAACAGTTGGCTGCATACGGGGAATCCTAATAAGGAAAGAATGTCCATACTGAAAGGACGGAGAATCTGTACCTTATGTCCAGTGAACGAAGAAGACGAACATAAGAGAGTCCTACTTCGGTATCACTAATGCTACATAAATACATACGTGTATGAGTATCTGATTACTGAATACGTAACTGGTTTTATATCATGTCTTAGCTTGTTTTATATGTTCATGTCATGTTTTACTGTTTTAAGCTTTATACTGTGTTTACCATATATTCTGTCTATTCTGATTAAGTATTACTTGTATTTCATGTATTATTATACTTGTTGCGTAATAATAAGTAACTTTCTAAAAATAGCAGGTTTCCTAAAATAGAAAGTTTCCAAAAATAGAAAGTTAGCAAAAATAGAAAGTTTCCTAAAATAGAAAGTTTCCGAAAATAGAAAGTTTCCAAAAATAGAATTACTGCTTAAAATAGATAATTTTCTAAAAATAGAAAGTTTCCATAAATAGATTAGCTGCCTTAAATAAATAAGTTTCTAGAAATAGAAAGTTTCCATAAATAGATATAAACTGGTTAATTAAGCTAATTATATAAGCTTAAGTGTTTTATGATTATTATTCTAAGTCATGTGATTATATAGTATAGTTTATTAATTATTACATGTAAATTAAATAAACTATAGGTTAAAGTATTTAATTATATATAACATGATTTTAATTAAATAAAGGTAAAATACTTAGGTTAAAACATGTATTATTTACTATTAATAATATAACCTAAGTCATGTAAATTAATTATTATAGTCATGGTTTTTAATAATTAATTCATTATAAAGTCTAATTAAATAATAAATACTTAGGTTAAAATTCATGAATTACTAATTATATTAATAACCTAAGTCATGTAAATTAACTTAATCATGTCATGCTTTTAATTAATTTAATTTAAGTCTAAAAAAAATAACATAACTTGTAAAAATCATAAACCTTAAAAAAATGATTCATGAACTGGACCCGTGACTAAAACCCATGAACCAGACCCGTAACCATCACCATACCCCGACCTAAGTCGGGTATTCCCTTGGTTTGGTTGCTGCCGTGGGACCACCACCACTATACCGGGACCATATGGTCTCGGTGGTGTGAGATAAGCCAAGCCGAGACCCCTATGGGGCTCGGTTAGGCGTCGGCTAGAAACAAAACACCCCTAAACCTATGCTTCGATTTAACCCCATGATTAGAACATGTTAAAAGTACTTGTTTTTAATTAGTTAATTAAAAACATCATGATTTTATGTGATTCAATTAATCAAAACATAAAAAAAGAAAAGGTTAAAAGTTATACCGATTACGTGAATCAAATAAGGACGAACACACACGAATCCTTGCAATAATTCCAAGATCAAAATCAACCTGAAACACCCTTGTGGTGTTCTTGAAACCGGCGGCCAAAGAGAGGAAGAAGAAAAGGGATTTTTAGGATTTTTAGTTATTTTTCTAAATCTTGTTAAATGAAAATACCTTTTCCATAATTTGCATGTTTAGTAAAAATTATGGGCTTGGCCCATTTCTCTTGGTGTAGCTGCAGCATGGGGGCCCCACATGGGGTAACCCGTACCTTTTTTCGTGTCTAAATAATAGTGTGATCTCGTGTGTTCTCGTGTTCGTAATTTACGTGTTCTAATTAGTTTACGATCGTGACTTAGTTATTCGTGTTCGTAATAAATATATATACATACGTAATATTAGTTCGTGATTAATTTACGTTCATGGTTTCATGTTCGCATGTTCGTGATTATAATTATTATTTGAATAATTATCGTGTGTTCATACGTAATAAATACTTATCGTGTTATAACACGTACGTAATACTAATAATTCTTGTTCATGAAACGTAAACGTGCTATAAAAGGAAAGTTCTAATCATGTACGTACGATCTTAAGGGTACTATTCATGGCATAAGCATGCGGGTTTTACAACTCTTCCCCCTAAAAAGAATAATTCGTCCCTGAATTATAGATAAAGTAAACTGGAAAAGAAGAACATACCCGAATTCAAAATATGAAATGAGGGTAAGAAGCCCGGATAGACTCCTCTGTTTCCCAAGTGGCTTCCCGCTCGGTATGATCCCTCCAAAGGGTTTTGACGAATGGAATCGTCTTCCTTCTCATGACTCGTTCTTGTCTGTCAAGAACTCGTTCGGGTTCCTCTATAAAAGTTAGATCTTCACGAATCTGTTCCAGTGGATACTGAACCATGTGAAGGGGATGATACTGGTACCCTCTGAGTAAGGACATGTGAAACACATTGTGTACATGCGAAAGCTGCGGAGGTAATGCTAAACGGTAAGATACTTTAGCGACTCGTTCAGTGATATCAAACGGTCCAATGAAACAAGGACTGAGCTTCCCTTTAATTCCAAAACGTCTAACACCACGTGCCGGCGAAACCTTAAGGAAAACGTGATCTCCTACGTTAAAATGTATGTCCCTACGATGCTTGTCGGCGTAGCTCTTCTGTCGTGACCGTGCTTCTTGAAGTTTCTGTTTAGCTATTGCGACCCTCTCATTAGTCAACTCTATGATCTCTGGTCCTTCAAGTCTTCGCTCACTAACTTGATCCCAGCAGATTGGGGCGCGACACTTCCTGCCATACAACATCTCGAAAGGAGCACACTTGATACTTGCGTGCCAACTGTTGTTGTATGCAAACTCCACCAAACAGATATAATCGTCCCAATCACCCATCCATTCCAACGCACATGACCTCAACATGTCTTCCAATGTCTGAATCGTTCGCCCCGACTGCCCGTCTGTTTGAGGATGAAAAGCCGTGCTAAGCTTAAGTTGTGTACCCCAAGCTTTTTGCAGACTTTTCCTAAATCGCGAAGTGAATCGAGGATCTCTGTCTGAGACGATGCTGGATGGAGCACCGTGGAGTCTCATGATCTCCCTTCTATAAGTATCGGCGAGTTTACTGACCGAATCTTCCTTGCGGATCGGTAAGAAATGAGCTGATTTGGTAAGTCGATCTACGATAACCCAAATTTCATCGTGCTTCCTCTTGGTTGGCGGAAGACCAGTAACTAAATCCACGGTGATTTTGTCCCACTTCCACTCTGGAATATCTAACGGTTGAACGAGACCGCCAGATCGCTGATGCTCGATCTTAACCTGCTGGCAGGTAAGACATTTGGAGACGTAAGTGGCAACATCCTGTTTCATACCACTCCACCAAAAGTACTGCTTGATGTCATGGTACATCTTAGTCGAACCAGGATGTATAGAGAATAGGGAGCTATGAGCTTCAGCTAACAAGGCTTCCCGGAGTTCTTGATCATCAGGAACACAAAGTCTCGTGCCCTGCCATAAGATACCATTTGCATCTACTCTGAATTATGTCTGCTTCTCCAAATTCTAAATTATCGCCCAGATTTCTCCATCATCTTTCTGAGCTTCCTTGATCTTAGAGAGTAACTCGGGTTCTACTCTAAGATTAGCCCAGTAACCGTGCTGTCCACGTACCATGATCTCTATGTCTAGTCGCTCCAAGTCTCTTATAATTTCCTCCTCAATCTTAATGTCGTTGATCATTCCGGACTTTCTGCTCAGTGCATCTGCTACTAAATTCGCCTTGCCGGGATGATACTGTAGATTAATGTCATAATCCTTCAACAGCTCTAACCATCTCCTCTGCCTCATGTTCAATTCACGTTGAGTGAAGATATACTTCAAGCTCTTGTGGTCCGTGAAAATATCACATGATTCTCCATATAAGTAGTGCCTCCATATCTTCAATGCAAACACGACTGCAGCAAGTTCCAAGTCATGCGTAGGGTAATTTTCCTCATAAGGCTAAAGCTGTCGTGAAGCGTACGCGATCACTTTCCCATGTTGCATGAGAATACAGCCAAGTCCCTTCCCCGATGCATCACTATAGTTTTGAAATCTACCCGTACCAGATGGGAGAGTAAGAATAGGTGCATATACTAACTTCTACTTCAGGTCTTCAAAGCTCTTCTCTCGTTCTTCAGTCCAAACGAATTTCACCCCTTTCCGCATCAGTTTGGTCAATGGTAGTGCTAGGCGGGAAAATTTCTCTATGAACCTACGGTAATAGCCAGCTAAGCCTAAGAAACTGCGGACTTCAGTCGCTAATGTCGGCCTTGGCCACTTAGTAATAGCCTCAACCTTCGCTGGATCCATAGTGATTCCTTCTGCTGATACAATGTGACCTAAGAATGCCACCTTGTCTAACCAGAACTCACACTTGGAGAATTTAGCATACTGCTGCTTCTGGCGAAGAATCTGTAGTACTGTACAAAGATGGTCTTCGTGTTCCTCCTAGGACTTTGAGAAAATCAGGATGTCATCGATGAAGACAATGAAGAACTTGTCCATAAATTCATGGAAGATCCTGTTCATCAAATCCATGAACACTACTGGAGCATTGGTCAGGCCGAATGGCATGACTACAAATTCGTAGTGGCCATAGCGTGTACGGAAAGCAGTCTTGGCGATGTCCTGCTCCTTAGCTCGTAGTTGATGGTAGCCTGACCTAAGATCAATCTTGGAGAAGTGTTTGGCCCCTTGGAGTTGGTCAAACAGATCATCTATTTGTGGCAGTGGATACCTATTCCTGATGGTAATCTTGTTGAGCTCGCGACAGTCTATGCAAAGACGCATACTGTCGTCCTTATTCTTAACAAATAAGACCGGTGCGCCCCATGGAGATGCGCTCGGTCGAATGAAACCTCGTTCTAAAAGTTCTTGCAGTTTATCCTTCAGCTCCTTTAACTCTATGGGAGCCATGCGATAAGGAGCCTTGGAAATCGGCTCAGCTCCTGGGATGAGCTCGATATTAAATTCCACTTCACGTGCAGGTGGTATGCCCGGAAGTTCTTCTGGAAATACATCTTGAAATTCTGACACTATCGGTTGATCCTGAATTGATGGGAATTCAGAATGCATGTCATGAACCGTAGCTAGATAACCCTCGCAGCCATGTGACAGTAGTGTACGTGCTTGCAGGGTTGATATGATTTGTACAGACCTGCCGGGTATGAACCCGTTATGAATGTACTCTGGTGCATTAACATCGCCGAAGATGACTCGATATGAATGGCAGTCTATGGTAGCATGATGCTTGGATACCCAATCCATGCCCAAAATCATGTCAAAGTCATTCATATCCAGCGGAAGTGCGTCAACAAGACGAACCTTATCATCAAACTCTAGGGGAAGACTCTTGTACACATGGGTGATAAGTACAGAGTCTCTCAAAGGTGTGGAAATACTGAGTCTATTCTCTAGTGTCATGGGGAGTATCCTAACATTCTTGGCATAAGCAGTAGAAATGACTGAGTGAGTAGCACCCGTATCAAACAGAACACATGCAGCTTGACCATACATATACAAGATTCCAGTGATGGTACCTGTAGACTTGTTGGCCTGATCGCGAGATGTCGTGTAGACGCGTCCAGTGGTAGGAGGCGGCTTGGTATCGGCATGTCCCGATGTGCCCTCCATCTCGCCCTTGCGGTAGTCCTTCATGCGATGGCCAGCAAGACCACACTTGAAGCATGTGTCACTGTCACGGTGACATGGCCCTGGGTGCCTACGGTGGTAAGTAGAGCAAAGAGGATGAGTATATCCTCCAGCAGGTTTCCTGACTGGTTGAGAACCTGATAAGACATTATACATGAGACATGATAATAGGGTACAAAGGACAATGTGGATAATCGTAAGATTGAATACCAGTAATAGCTGGACGGCTAGGCTGTGAACCTCTCTGGTTCTGGTCCCTACCGTTTCCATGGTTCCTGGTAGAAGATTTGCTAATGTGTCAGAATTATGAGTTATAACATGAAATCATAAGAAAATGCGTAAGTATAAGGACTTGCTGCTGTCGGAGTGTCCAGCGTTGTTACGGTAATTATCATTACCGCTACGCTTATCCGTAGCAGAACGGTCGTTAGTCTGACCGTTTCCCTTGGGTTGATTAGGTTGTTGCTGAGTAGCCGTCTGAGGCCGGTCCCCAGTCTTCTGCCTGGAAGATACAATTTAAAGAGATGAGATATTGACATATACTGAAAGAATACGGATTGGTCACCGCTCGAATACGAATGTTTACCTCTTCTCGGGTCTTTCTGCTTCCCCGAACTCATCTCTCTCCTGCATCTCTAGCTTACGTGCTGCATGGGCCACTTGTGCTACCGTATTGAACGTAGCACACACCAAGTTGTTTGCGACCGATGTGCGAAGAGCCCACCTAAAGTGGTGTGCCTGCTCTTCAGGAGTACCTGCCACTGCACCAAGGAAACCAGCTAAGCGAAGAAAGCGCTGCATGAACTCGTTGCTATTCTCCCTATCTCTCTGTCGGATCCCATGGTACTCCCTCTTCATCTTGTCTTGCTCAGCCTTGGGAAAGAACTGCTTCATCACCCATATCTCTGAACTGAGTCCATGTCAAACCAGCCACCCAATTATCACCTCCCTCAGACTGCTTCAATGCTAACCACCAATTTAACACATCGCCTTCGAACCGGTAACATGCCAACCTCTCCTTGAAGACGGGGTCACAACCCATAGCATCGAAGATCTTCTTGATGTGAGCCAACCAGCTTTCAGCTTCACTGGGGCTATCTGTTCTCTCGAAAGCTCGAGGACGGAGCTTGTTGAATCTCTCCAGCCATGTAACCAATGTCATTGGAGGAGGAGGAGGAGGTGCTGGGTGATGCTGCTGATTGTTGACAGCCTGAACCTCAGCCCTGATGTCGTTCTCAGTTGAGGAAGCAAAGCTTGCATTGCAGCTTGGATTGTTGCGTTGAGTTGTTCCTGCTCGCGTGTGAGAACCATCTGACAGTATAACATGAAATACATGATTAAACTGATCAAAACATAAAATATATACATGAAAAAAAATTATACCAATAAATTATGAGAAAATTTTTATGCAGTAAAACTAGTACATGAATGCATGATGCAGTTTTATGAAAACTTTTGTATGCTCGAGAGTGAACGCCTATGGTCAGTTCACCCATAATAAAAGACATGGCGAGGGGACGCCTATGGTCCGGTCCCAAATTTAAAAGTTTCGATAAAACAAATGCGACTAAATAGGGCCAGTCCTGTACCAACCATTACTTAGTCATACACCTGCGACAATGACATGTATATTTATGCATGAAAATGATGAATGCATGAAAACCGACTGTCAGTTCTAGGAAGACCATAGTGACTACCCACTAATCACAGGTCATGTTTTGAGAGCCTACAGGTCGAAGCCTTGGCTCTGATACCATAATTGTAACACCCCATTTTGATAAATGGAATGTCACACGTGATTATGGCGTGTCATCAAAGCATACAAGGATAAATGTCTAAACATTACATGACCATAAAAGGAAATACCAGAATCGAACATCAGTAGTCCAAAAGTAGAACTCATCACACACAAACATAAGTACTGTAAATGAAAGGACTAAACAATGTCCATGGAAAGAGTATCAAAGTATAGATAAATGCATAAAGTAAAGAAGGCTAGAAAGCTTCCAGTCCATATGCACATACGCTTAAAGTCTACGAGCGTCCCTGAGTACCTGCCGTTTTGGGAACATGAAAAGGAAAACGGCTGAGCAATACGCTCAGTGCACGGATGTACAAATAAAGCATGAATAATATAAGTATATAAGCATGAAACAGCGGAAGAAACTAAGTCCTGGATAACCCGATTAAGTCTTAGTAAAACTGGTTTTATAGTTTGAAAAGCCTTATGTTTATCTTATAAAAATTGTTTAATATATTTTACCATTAGCCAATATAGGTCATGAAATATCAACGTGCATGAATACTTGGAGGGGTGACCTCGTCATACAAATTAGAGGGGCTGCCTCTAATTTAATATACTTGTTTTTGGGTAGGAGGGATCAACTCCTTGTGAAGGATGCAAGGCACACACCACATTCACACTGAGTAATCAGCTGAAAACATGTAACTAGGATGCACCCATACGCCCCACATGATAAATATAATAATATGGCCAAAAGCTGAAGGGACGCCACGAGCAATCACTCCGCCGTGGGGAAGTCATAACACTAGTGCCTCTAGTGTTATGGTTATGGTACCTCCATAACTAGGTGAAACTGGTCATGCATGTATATGGCTTTAGGTATTCTAATTAAACATAAGCAATCAAAACATATAAAACATATACTAGGTAAAACAGTTGGCTGCATACGGGGAATCCTAATAAGAAAGAATGTCCATACTTAAAGGACGGAAAATCCGTACCTTATGTCCAGTGAACGAAGAAGACGAACGAAAGAGAGTCCTACTTCGGTATCACTAATGCTACATAAATACATACGTGTATAAGTATCTGATTACTGAATACGTAACTGGTTTTATATCATGTCTTAGCTTGTTTTATATGTTCATGTCATGTTTTACTGTTTTAAGCTTTATACTGTGTTTACCATATATTCTGTCTATTCTAATTAAGTATTACTTATATTTCATGTATTATTATACTTGTTGTGTAATAATAAGTAACTTTCTAAAAATAGCAGGTTTATAAAATAGAAAGTTCCTTAAATAGAAAGTTACCAAAAATAAAAAGTTTTCTAAAATAGAAAGTTTCCAAAAATAGAAAGTTTCCAAAAATAGAAATACTGCTTAAAATAGATAAGTTTCTAAAAATAGAAAGTTTCCATAAATAGATTAGTTGTCTTAAATAAATAAGTTTCTAAAAATAGAAAGATTCCATATATAGATATAAGCTGGTTAATTAAGCTAATTATATAAGCTTAAGTGTTTTCTGATTATTATTCTACGTCATGTGATTATATAGTATAGTTTATTAATTATTACATGTAAATTAAATAAACTATAGGTTAAAGTATTTAATTAAATATAACATGATTTTAATTAAATAAAGGTAAAATACTTAGGTTAAAACATGTATTATTAACTATTAATAATATAACCTAAGTCATGTAAATTAATTAATTATAGTCATGGTTTTTAATAATTAATTCATTATAAAGTCTAATTAAATAATAAATACTTAGGTTAAAATTCATGAATTACTAATTAAATTAATAACCTAAGTCATGTAAATTAAATTAATCATGTCATGCTTTTAATTAATTTAATTTAAGTCTAAAAAAATAACATAACTTGTAAAAATCATATACCTTAAAAAAATGATTCATGAACCGGACCCGTGACTAAAACCCATGAACCGGACCCGTAACCATCAGCATACCCCGACCTAAGTCGGGTTTTCCCTTGGTTTTGATGCTGCCGTGGGACCACCACCACCATACCGAGACCATATGGTCTCGTTGGTGTGAGATAAGCCAAGCCGAGACCCCTATGGGGCTCGGTTAGGCGTCGGCTAGAAATAAAACACCCCTAAACCCATGATTCGATTTAACCTCATGATTAGAACATGTTAAAAATACTTGCTTTTAATTATTTAATTAAAAACATCATGATATTATGTGATTCAATTAATCAAAACATAAAAAAGGTTAAAAGTTATACCGATTACGTGAATCAAATAAGGACGAACACACACGAATCCTTGCAATAATTCCAAGATCAAAATCAACCCGAAACACCCTTGTGGTGTTCTTGAAACCGGAGGCCAAAGAGAGGAAGAAGAAAAGGGATTTTTAGGGTTTTTAGTTATTTTTCTAAATCTTGTTAAATGAAAATACATTTTCCATAATTTGCATGTTTAGTAAAACTTATGGGCTTTGCCCATTTCTCTTGGTGTAGCCGCGGCATGGGGGCCCCACACAGGGTAACCCGTACCTTTTTCCGTGTCTAAATAATAGTGTGATCTCGTGTGTTCTCGTGTTCGTAATTTACGTGTTCTAATTAGTTTATGATCGTGACTTAGTTATTCGTGTTCGTAATAAATATATATATATACGTAATATTAGTTCGTGATTAAGTTAAGTTCATGATTTCATGTTCGCATGTTCGCGATTATAATTATTATTTGAATAATTATCGTGTGTTCATAAGTAATAAATATTTATCGTGTTATAACACATACGTAATACTAATAATTCTTGTTCATGAAACGTAAACGTGCTATAAAAGGAAAGTTCTAATCATGTATGTACGATCTTAAGGGTACTATTCATGATAAAAGCATGCGGGTTTTACAACAACCGTTATCCATACTTAGTTACATGTCATTGTTTTATGCATAATGTTTTTGTAAAAACTAGAAGGGGGTTGAATAGTTTCTAGTTAATTTTTCAAAACATTTCGCATAACTCACTGTGCGCGGTTCTTTAAACATGTCTGCGGTTCGTTACTAAAGAAACGTGTATCCCTTTAAGGAACCACCGACAGTGAACTAGGCTATTTATTACATGTTGATCTTAAACACTCCTTGGTATCAAATTCTAAATCAAACTTGACTAGATATGAGATGTGTTTGATTGAAAAATAAATACAACAAGTAAGAAAACACACAAGCACATCAAATCAAGAGTACATCAATCAATGTCTAAACACTAAGCACACACGTACTAAGCATAAGCTTTTCCGCAACTAGGATGTTTAGACTAAGTGATGTACACTTGACCATAATCTAAACATGAAGCACACACGTACTAAGCCATAGCTTTTCTGCAACTTAGATGTTTAGATTATGATATGCACACAACACACAACAACATATAAATGCATCAATAAGAGTAAAGACATAAAAATAAAGGAAAGTACCGACACGAAGATTTATAATGGTTCGGTCACGAAGCTCCTCTTCGCCCTACTCCACTCCTCGAGTACACCTTACTCGAGAGTTACTTCACTAGTCAAGAAACTCCTTTAGGTGGAGAAACCATACGCAACATCGCTTATCCAATTTCCGACTCTAAGCTAAAAGCCGAGTCCTAATCTTAGGTAGGACCAATCTACACCCATCTACACAACTTCCAAATTGACACACCAATTTGGATATACACAACTACACAACTCTTCACAACTACCCAACTCTTTACAACTACACCTACACCACTCTTCACAACTACACAAGTATACAACTCTTCACCCTAGTTATGTTTTATGTCCCAACATAACAAACTTTGTGTTTTATGGCCTAAACACATAAACCATATAGATCTAAGTACTCACCACTTAGATATATGACTCTAACACTATATCCAAGTATTAACAAACTTGGTCTACACAGCTAACACCTAATCCAAGGATACCCATCTCTTGGATCTACTACCCTTACAAACACATCCAAGTGAACCCAACACTTGGATCTTCTACATATACATAGTAGGAAAACAATGACTTTTTATAGAAGGAGAGATCTTCATCATGTTATGAACCCAACATTTTATGGTAATGAAAGTGTTCTTCTCTTTGCACTTGAGAGGATGAGAGGATTGAAGGAGAGAATCACATCTTAAACAAGATTAATCTAAACTAACTAATCAAAGAGTTTAAAGATGTTTTTGAAGAAACTGTGCAAAAAGGGTTGAAAGAAAAGCTGGAAATGATCCACTATTTATAGGGCAAGAGTGCAACGGTCAAAAACACCCGCGGTTCCTTATCAATAAGGAACATCCTGCTTGGAGACCGTGCATTTTTGTTCATTAGTGGGGATATGCCATCTGGGGTAATTTATACCTTCAAAGGATATTCCTTTGGCATATGGAATATGCTAAATTCAAATTAAAGAATATTCTTTGGAATATGTTGATAGGTGTGTAAACATCCATCTTTTCTACCACTTAATTACAATAATAACCGGACCAAAACGTGTATTTTATGTCAGAATTATGCGTGGTTTGTGTTTTTGTTGTGATTTAGGACGAAAAGGTGAAAAGTGGAGAAAACACGGGGATTCACGGGCATTTACGGACTTTTATTGAAGAAAAAGATGAAAGACGAAGCCAAGAAGTCAAGAATGCAAAAAGAACGGAAGTCCAAGACCAATTCTGAAGATTTATCGAAGAAAAAGTCAAAAGACGGAAGTTTATCAAAAGCCGAAGAATTCAAGTCTATTTTATTGAAAAATTTAAAGAAGAGTTCAAAGAAATCCCGAAGCCAAAAGTCCTTAAAGTTCAAGTTTAAAGAAGATTAGAAGAATAAAGGACTAATGGTGCAATTAATGAAGATTAAAGAAGGAAGGACCTAATCTTGTAATTAAGAGAAAAGGAAAGAGGGGAGGAAGCTTCCTTAATCCTCCCCTATAAATAGTCATTAGTTGTAATCATTTTCTCTTGTTGGCTAATAGTGACAATTAGTCCTTCCACCTTTAATTACCTTGTCATTTACTTTTCTTGTCAACTTTAAATACATGTTTTGCACCTTAATTACCATTAAATTCCAAGTAAGTTTTCATTTTAATTCTTGTCAATCTTTACTTTATCTTGTCAATCTCTTATCTACCTTTCTTAATCTTTGATTTTTATGTTTATGTTTGTGTTCATGTTCATGCTTTTATTTTGATCCAAGTGGTTTTTGATTATTGTGGTTAAAGTTGTTTATTTTATTGCTTTAAATTGTTTGATTATGTTTACTGTTGATTCGTTATTAGTATTTTTAATTCGTGTGTTTGATTTTGATTATATTGTGTTATATCTGCTATTACCGTTATCCCTTGTTCTTCGGGATAGTTTGTTTGTGTTTCTGTATTTCCAGGAAATCTTCCGAATCAAGAGAGGGAGTCTGTTCATTTGGAACTTTCAAAGTTCCGAACCAAGGGCTTCATCCGGAAGTCTCAAACTTCCGAATCAAAGGGAAGAAGTTCTTTCATTCGGAACCTAAAAGTTCCGACTCAAGCATTGTTCATCCGGAACATTAAAACTTCCGGATCAAGAGTGTTCATTCGGAACTCAAAAGTTCCGAGTAAAGACTTCCGAACGAAGTTCCGAGTAAAGACTTCCGAACGAAAGTTCTGGACGAACTTCCGAACGAAGTTCCGGACGAAGGGCTAAGTTCCGAATCAAGGGTTTCTTGTCAGGTTCTTTTTGGTTTTCCCTTTAAAATTTCTGTCTTTTATTTTTAAGCTTTATTTTCCCCGCCTTTATTTTAATTGCACTTTAAGTTTATTTGCCTTAGTTAAATTTTAGTCTTGCCTTAGTTTAAGTTTTAGTTGCGTTTTAAGATTGCCTTAGATAAATTTAAATTTGCGTCATTTACTTTAGTGCCCTTTAATTTTAGTCACGCTTTTAAATACTTGCACTATTATTTTAATTAGACTTAGATTTACTTTAAGAGCACCTTTACTTTAATTGTTCCGCACTTTTATTTAAAAACAACCAAAAATATTTGTTTCACCAAAGAACGACTGAGTCACATAGAGAGCCTAGATCAATTCGTTAAGATACTGAGAATACGAACTTTAATTTTTATACGGGCAAAAGCCGTGAATCAAATGGCGCCGCTGCCGGCTCTTTTCGTAAAGATTAACGGTTTTTTGTGAGAGACGCGTTGCTTTTTGGGATCCGTTCACTTGTGAGCGTTATTTTTCTTTCATAAAAAAAATTCTAAAAATCATAAAAATTAAAAATTGATAAAAAACCATAAAAATTAAAAATCTCAAAAATCCAAAAAGATTTTATTTTTATTGTGTATATATATTGTCTTTGTGTTTGGTTTCTTTTTCTTTTGCATTTTCAGGTGTATGCGTACTAGATCTTCCAATGATCAAGAGCCCGAGTCTCAAGAAGATTTAGATATGGCAGGTGTTAACAACAACAACATTCCACCACACCTTAATAATAATAATAATAACAACAATGTTCTTCCACAGCCCGATCTTCAGACCATGGAGGAACTTTGTCAACCAACCATGTTTGGACGAGGAGGACCGATTGCGCCGATGCAAATCAACGCTCCTGAGTTTTCGTTGAAGCACCACTTGATTCAGCAAGTACAAACAAACCCATTCCGTGGATTGCCTGATGATGATGCCAACAAACACCTCGACAAGTTCATTACAATCACCCAAAGCATGAAGTTGCCTGGTGCCACAATGGATGTACTTCGCCTACAACTCTTCCCACATACTTTATCGCATCATGCCGAGAAATGGTTTGATCGTCTCCCGAAGAATTCTATTCACACTTGGGATGATATGACTCAACGCTTTTTGTCGCGCTACTTTCCACCATCCATGGTCACGAGCCTTCGCAATCAGATCAGCGGTTTCATGCAAGACCCTGATGAATCTCTTTTTGATGCTTGGGAGAGATATAATGTCTTGATCGATAGATGTCCAAATCACAACATGCTACCTGTGACCTTAATTGATACTTTCTACAACGGTTTGACTTTTCGAGATCGTGATACGATCAATGCAGCCGCCGGTGGCACATTCATGAAAAGGAGACCCGAGGAGTGTAGAGAGTTAATTGAGAACATGACTACTCACCACAAGAACTGGGATTCCTCTGCTTCTTCTAGGAACAACCCGAGAGTCAATGTTTCTTCCACCTCAGCAAACCCTGAGATGACCGAACTCACCCGCATGATGGCTGAAATGAGCAAAAGTATTACGCTTCTCGCTTCAAACCAACAACACCAACAAGTTAAAGCGGTTGCTAATCCTTGTGAAACATGTGGCGGTCCTCACTCATACACCGATTGTCCTTCGACTCAAGGAAATCCGGAAAATGTGTATGCTGCTTATGGTAATTATTCACCGGAAAATTACCAAGCTAGACAACAAGGGGATAGAAATCTGCTGAGTTACCGATCCAACAATTACCTTTCACCCGGTTTTTCTCCTCAAAACCAAAACCCCGCCAACAACTACAATAGAAGCAACCAAATCCCACCAAGAGCTTCTAATCCTTATAACCCACCCGCCCAACAACACCCACCCATTAACTCCGATGTTGAAGCCATCATGAGAACTCATGGTGAGCAAATCAAGAATCTACAGAGCCAAATTATCAATCTGAAAGGAGATATCACAAAGCAAGGAAATGAGATTAGATCCGAGCTGCGAGATAACATGCAATCCTCATTCAGCAATCAAACCAATGATTTGAAGAATATGCTTGCTAGTTTCTTGCCCGCCGCTCAACCTTCTACTGCAAGTTCTCTACCTTCAAACACCGTCACCAATCCGCGAGTAAATGTGAGTGCTATTACTACGCGTAGTGGAATTACCATTGTCGATCCACCAATCCCACCCCCATCATCTACACCTCCTCCCCCACCATTTATCCTTACTCCTCCTACACCTAGTATTAGTGCACCATTACCGCCTCCGCCTCGTCATGACGATGTCTCTAGGAAGGACCCTTCAACATCTCAACCTTTACCTTCACCTTCACCTGCACCTTCACCACCCAAACCCAATATCCCTTATCCCTCTCGTTTAGGAAAGAACAAAATGCTAACAAAGGAGGACTCCGACGTGACACGCTATGTGAAGATGATCTCTCAGATGAACTTCAACATTAGATTTCTTGAAGCACTTGTCCACATGCCCAAATTTGTCAAAGCATTTAAGGAATTGCTTAACAAGAAGGAGAAGCTGATTGAACTCGCCAACACACGCTTAAATGAAAACTGCTCTGTAGTTATTCTTAAAGAACTTCCGGAAAAGCTTGGAGATCCCGGTCGTTTTGTGTTGCCTTGCGTGTTCAACAAAACTGAAGAATTTACTGCCCTTGCTGATCTCGGGGCCAGTATTAATTTGATGCCACTGAGTGTTTGGAAAACACTATCATTGCCCGACCTCACACCAACAAAGATGACTCTTGAACTTGCAAACCGCACTCTCGCTTACCCCGTTGGTATAGCCGAAGATGTGTTCATCAAAGTTGGCACATTTACTTTCCCGATCGATTTTTTCGTCGTTGATTATGAAATGGACCCTCGTATTCCTTTAATACTTGGTCGGCCATTCTTGAGAACCGGACGAGCTTTAGTGGATGTGGCTGAAGGTGAGTTAATCTTACGAGTCGGGGATGATTCAAAAGTTTTTAAAATGGGGAAGCTTACAGGCAAATCTTTTGGACGAGAATCAGTGAATATGATTAATGTGCTTGATGACTTTACCATCTATGACAATCCTCTATTCGATTCTTCCATCGATAATCCATTATTTGATGATGATATGGATGATTCTCGCTCCACTTTGGAAGCTTCTCCCATTTACGATTCGCCACCGGTCTTTGATGCTTATGATGATGATGATTCTAGCTCAGATTCGGATGATTTTAATGATTGTACTTCTGAGTATCTCGAGCTTCCCACATATGATGATTTCGATGAGGCTGATACTCTTTCGAGCGATTCTTCACATGATGAAGATCCTCCGCCATCACTCGATCCTACTTTGGACGATTACTCATTTGAGGAAGACTTCTCTGAATTTCTCAACACTTACTTCCCTCATGAGAGTGATGCTCCTCCTTATGACTTTGAAGATTATCGTCTTGATCCTACTTTGGATTTGAAGAACATTCTGTCAAAGGAGAAGAAACCGGTTGACACCAATATCCGTTGCACATATGATTTGACACCTCTGTGTCCCCCTTCTGAGGACGAGGTTGTGCTTCTTTGCGGATCTTCTTCACACTCGGCTGAGCCTGCGTGCTATTTTCCCCTAAAGGAAAAGGTGTTCGACCCCGGTATTGAAGTCTTTAAGCCATCTCAGTATCCACCTGATGAAATAAAAGGAAAAATCTTTGGAACTATTGAAGACATGCTTGCACCTCACCATACTTGCTCCCACCGTGCTCCATCACTGCTTAAGGGAACCCTGCCACTTCTTCTCTGGCTTGCCTTGTTCGCCTTAAACTTGTGTTATTTGCTCGATGAAAACTACGTCTTTGATCCTGGTGGATATGTTTCATGCTTCTTCCGTTGATGATCAAGGTCGAGTCAGGCTCACGACTCGGTTAACAAAAATCAAGCGCTTCTTGGGAGGCAACCCATGCATCTATCTTTTAGCTTTCTTTATCATAAGTGTAGGGGGGACCCTTTGGTTTGCTATTTCCTCTCCTCACTTCTTAATCAGGGATTCGAGCTTCAATGATCCACTCTTGATGATTCTTGACGACCGGTGATTCCGTGTTCTACTTCTTCCCGGTTCTATCCTAAACTCTTTTTGATTCACTATTTTATATTTTTTTCAATATTAAAATAGGAATCTCTTTAGTTGTCCTTTCCTTAGCGAGATTTAAACAAAGTACACAATGTCCTAAGTGTAGGGGAGTTTACTCCCACATGCTTAAACATTGAGGACAATGTTTATCTTAAGTGTAGGGGGGACTTCTATCGAAGTTAAGTGGTCTTTTCCTTGTATTTGTCCTCATTTTAACCGGAAAATCAATTTTTCGACATTTTTCAAAATTGTTGATCTATTTTGGCCTATTAGTTTTTACCCTTTGTATAGTTATTTTCTTTCTTTGCTAGAATAAATGTTTAATAAGTGGTTTTAATTTTCAAACGTTGTGAATCTTTTGACTCAACCCGAGTTTACTTATCTAAGTTACTCTAGCTAGTATCCTTAATGTGTTTAAGTCAAGTTTTGCTAGGCTTTTATATAGGGAGCTATAAAACGCGAAAGTCTTAACTCTCACGGGTTAAGAACAAGAACTTTTCGCAAGTTCCTATAATTGATCCTAGAGAGTCGTTTATCAAGGGAACTTTAAAATGCGATTTCTAAACTTGAAAAAGTCCAAGAATTTGCAAGATCCTATAGGCGACTCGAAAACCCAAAACTTTGATTTAATAGGCTAAGTATCCACAAATCTCATTACTTGAGATTTTAAACTGTGGAGAACGAGAAATGATAGAGCCAATTATAAGTTCGGTATTCTTTCGTGAATTTATGTGAGTTAATTATAAGCCTATTCTCCCATCGCTTGCTAATAATTTATCTGCTAATAAATAAGGTTGTACGATTTGAAAAGTTACTTAGCTTCTAGCCCAAGATCATTTAAAAGTTGCTCGGTATGGATTAGAGTTCATAGCCAAGGCATAACTTATTGAAGCGGGATGCAAAGATTGGCGAGTCCAAAAAGGCCCTAACAAGGCATGAGGGCTATATTTTGTTGCTAAAGATCCAAAGTGATGTGAAGAATCATTTATCGAAAATCAATATGAAGGATCGAGACACACGGCGAAAAGCAAATACTCCCCAAAAGTCATGGAGAAGTGTATCCGAAAAGACCCTAACAAGGTATGAGGATAAATAGATCCAAGTCATAAAAGGAGGCGGATCGTTGTATATCAAAGTCCAAAATAAAGATTGGAGAAAAATGAAGAAGTCGTGGTCCAAGTATGAATCTCTCAAAACTTCAAGTGAAGAAATTCCTATTATGAAGAGAAGGCCATTATTTCATGAACGTCTCTCAAGGTTTGAAGTATGAAGTCGCTGCCAAATATCGGTCCGAGAAAGGTCTCAAATCGCGAAGCGAGTTATGCCAAGATATGAACTTTATGAGGTCCCGAGAAGCAGTTTTAAAAGATTTTGTCCTTTAGCTAACTACTGATTAAATCGTTCACTTTATTTTCAGACTTAAAAACTATCGAAATAAGTCAAAAATGCATCTTAGTGATCATTCAAGACAACAATAAAATATAAGAGATACCCCTAGGAATAAGGGAGTCTAAGTGAGTAACTGGCCCACATGAGTTCGTGATACTTTACTAACTTATAATAACAATGATCTCGTTTTTAAGCTTGGTTTGGAGAAAGTGAAAACTTGAGGATGATGATTATTCATGACATTCCCAAAACCTAAGGTATGCTTTTGATTTCTTTAATTTTGTATGTTTTTAATTTTCTATTTCTTTAATAAAGGCCACTATGGATTGATCATGATGAAAAGTGTAATCTTGCTTTGTAACTAATGCATTGCATGAGGACATTGCAATGGTCAAGTGAAGGTCTACGAGATCATTGGCCTATTCTATGTGATGGATTTGATGAATTAATATGGTTGATTTAGATGATAATCATAAGGAAATGAAGGAATGAGATGAAGGAGTAGAGAGAGAAAGGAGAGAAGGGAGAAAGTTAGAGAGATGAAATAAAGATGGAAATGATTAATGTGTAATGACAATCAACAACCCCTCCTAACATGCTAGGAGGGGATATATATAGCCCACCCTACATGTGGGCTATATGGACTATACATAAAGTAAATAGATCACGAGCCCATTACATAATTATCGTTGGAGCGACCGATCCTTCATAAATACGTAAAATGTATTTCCAACAATCTCCCCCTAAGGGAGGTCGCTCCAAGAAACAAAGTTCTAAATAGTCTATAACTCGTGATCTATGCTAACTAAGATGTGACCGAGACTTTATTGGGAAAAACGTATTTCCAACAATCTCCCCCTAAGGGAGGTCACATCTTTTTACAAAATCTTAAACCTAGCATCTATGCTTGAGTCTTCGATCTTGTTCTTGTGAATATGCTTGATGTGATCTTTGACTTTAGTCTTGAGCATGTTTCCTTGCCTTGACCTTGTGCATTCTTCACTTGTGATATTTGCCTCTTCGTGACTTCATGTTCCACATACTTATACTTTTAAATTCTTGAAAGCTTTAGAGTTTGATACAGCGGAAGACTTGACCTTCAGGCTTTCTTGAATTTGTTGAAGTACTAATTGTATGTAGTATAAGCATGTGGTGACGACTTCTTCTGGATTGTACACCGCAATGCCACCTTCTTGTTACGCTGCATAAGACAGTTAGCAACAAAACAATATACACGGATGAAATGGCCTTGAACATTTCATTCTAATTCGGTAGCAATTTACCTCCGGTCGGTGAAGACCGTTGGACGATATTAAATATCGTACTTGTGGCAGGTAGTTTCAATAAAGAACCTCCTTGACAAGATTTCGCGGGTAAACCCGTTCTCTTTACTCGACCGTCCAAAGCTGACTGCGAACGTAAAGAGTGAATCATTTGGATAATATTATCCGCATGATTTGAAGCCGTCAATTCATGTTCCTGGAACAAGTGAAGCTCAATTAAGAACCGCACCATCGTTGCTTTCTAGTTGTCACTAGCTTGATTCATATAGAATCTTGCAAGTTACCTACCAAGTGCTGTTTGATGTTAACACTAGAAGGATTTCCATTCGTCACTGTAAATACTTAATAGTATTACTCTGAATGTTCTGGCAAGATCACTAAGATATTGCGTAGAGGCCTGGAACGTGTTTAAATTCATTTAAGAATTAAACCACTGTTGCTTTCCAGTTATCACGAGTTTGATTCATAAAGAATCGCACAAGTCACCTACCATGAGCTTTTTGATATTCGCTCAAGAAGGATTTCCATCTTCATTGTAAATACTTTCGTATTACTCGGATGTTCAGGCAAGATCATGAAGATTTTGCGTAGGACTCTTAAGATCTTTCTTACTTTTCACAGTGTGTGAAGAAGCAAGGAAATATGAAAGTGTGTCCTAATGAGATATTTGATGATCTCAAATGGCTCTAGACTCGATCGTGCATTTTGGATTTTTAGTGATCGGAGGCTGGAGAGGAGTGCCACCTTTTCAATACCAATTTATTCGGAGTGAATAAATCAATAGATAATGTGTTGTCTCCGTGTGATTAAAACAAATATCTTTTAAGAGATATCTGAGTTAGCTGGGATGGGTTGTGCCTTGCATCATTGGGTCCATGATGTCTATCTTCAATATCAAGAATCATTAAAATGATCTCAATAGCATATGAATTGACCCGGTTTCTGCCTAAAGTTGTAAGGAGGGCTTCTTTCTTTACACCCTTTATCTTTACATTTCTTTTTCATTCTTCAACCCCTTCAATGCTTACCAATACGTCATCACTAGCACCTTGTTGTGATTGTTCCAGTGCTAACTTAAGTACTTGGTCGGCATTCAGCTACGTTCACAATCTTTCTCCATCTTTCCTAAGGACTATTATTTCTAGCTATGGAATGTCCTTGGGAAGATTCCTCCGGTTCTAGAGAAATCATTGGACTTTAACCTATCCTACCATCCTTATGTCACCACAATCTTCACCGTCGTGAATAGAGATGTTTTGGGTAAGTGTATGTCACCATGAAATCCATTTTGAAGTGCAAATCCATTTTGCTCCCCCTTAACATATGCCACGATATCCGAAAACATTTTGCACATGTCGGGATGAGCTATCACGTTAAGTCAAACCATTTATGATTGATCATATCCCATATTAAATCACATTTTCTCCCCCATATTAAAAATATTAACCCAATCGATGTTTTTAATATCAATTGATTTAATAGCATTTTAAGAAAATTTGGGAAGAAAAATGCAAATCCAATTATCTTCATGAATTACACAAGCTCCCCCTCAAATTAATGAGGGTGTGCTGAAACGTAAATTAAATACCTTTTAAACACAAGTGTAAGGTATTTATTACGTGCAAAGATCATATATAATAATGAATTCACAAGATTAACAATTTACGAGGTAGGACCTGAATGATGGAGAACATCATATGAGAGATTCACATGGTTCTTGTTCACGAATGCTGGTCACCTCGTCACGTCCCCAAGAAAATTAATTCCCGTTGTTGAGTCAAAGCTTTCCGGTGAAATGCTTGACTTGATTATGAAAAGCGGGTTGCTATCTGAAATAATAGCAAACCATATAGAGCATGTTTTAAATCTTTTAAACTTCTGCTCGAACTTTATTTACAACCCCGTGTCATTATTGAATGACATTCCTAGGTTCGTAAATATTATCGATTCCAGAAGACATGCTCGTTTTATCAAAACGTTTTTGAACACACAATTTTGAAAGATTTAGAAAAATCTTTTGAGAAATTCTTGAAAAATTGTGTTCAAAGTTTTGAAAAACAATTACTTGAGCTTAAGATGTTGAATATCTTAAAAGCGAGCTCAAGTCCGAGAAGTTGTGAACTTCCCATTGTTAAGGATAAGTTACCATCGGCGATAAGCTTTCCTTTTATCTGAAGGACGAGTCCTAAGCTGACATTTACTTAGAAGTCGTGTTCATGAGCTTGAAAACTTTGACTATTTTAACGGAAAGCTCATGACCGAGAAAGGTGAATTTCTCGTTACGAGGAAAAGTTCTCTTATTTAAAAGATACACTTTCCTTTCTGAGCTTAAAACTTCGAATGTTTTAATACAAGCTCATGACCGAGAAAGATGAATTTCTCGTTAAGAGGATAAGTTATCATAAAAGATAATCTTTCCTTTATTTTAAGTTCGAGTTACAGTCTGACATTTAACTGTAAGTTATTGTGCATGAGCTTAAAAAACCTTGAATGTTTTTAATTTCAGCTCATGCCCGAGAAAACTTAATTTCTCGTTGTTAGGATAAATTTATCATCGGCGATAAACTTTCCTTTCTTTGATGCACGGGTTACCATCTGATATTTAATGATAAACCATATACACGAGCTTAAAACCTTTGAATGGTTTTAGGATAAGCTCGTGTCCAAGAAAACTTAATTTCTTGTTAAGAGGGTAAGTTATCGTTGCATGGATAAACTTCCCTGTCTCTGAAGTCCGGGTCGTCGTCTGTCATTTAACGAGGAGCCATAATGCATGAGCTTAAAAAACTTGGAATGTTTTTTGATATAAGCTCATGCCCGAGAAAAATTAATTTCTCGTTGTTAGGATAAGTTTACCATCGGCGATAAACTTTCCTTTCTTTGAAGAGCGAGTTATAGTCTGTGATGTGACTATAAGTCCTTGTGCATGAGCTTAAAAACGTGGAATGTTTTTAACATAAGCTCATGCCCGAGAAAAATGAATTTCTCGTTTTTAGGATAAGTCATCATCGGGATGAACTTTCCTGTCTTTGAAGATCGAGTTACAGTCTGTTATGTGACTGTAAGTCCTATGTGAGCTTTAACCATGAATCCCCTGAGATACTAGTTTCTCTGATATCTGCTTCTTCAGCAACCAAACTCTGAGAGTGTCCTTAGTTGAACGGTATACAATGATTGGACCGCTTCGTTCTTTTGGAACATCAACTTTGGTACCTGCATTCTCATTAGGAGTTTGTATACTTTTGCATGGGTTAGAGATATCTATTTTAGAAGCACATGGGGGTTCACGGTTTTCTTTTCTTGTGTCAGAGGTGGCCTGAGGGGATGATTCACTTGTCTTAGTTAGCAAACGTTTCCTTTTATAGAAAATCTTAAGTTCAGGCTTAAGTGAAGTATCATCCTTTGCAATTTCCTCCCTAGTAGTCTTCGTAGAATCAGAGACTATCCTAGTTAAAGGGCACTCGTTTCCTACAAGAGTGAAAGTTCTACCAGTGGGGCGCCACATTTTACCAAAGGGTTTGATTTTAGCGACCCACTGGGATTTAAGTCTAGCACGGGAGTTCACCTCATTAAGTAGTTTCTTGATACAGGAATCATGATTTGCCGTAAAGACACATTTTCTACATGTTTTACAGGTAGCATATTTAATGTCCGAGTATTTCCTAGATGATTGATCGATGCTCCTGGGTAATCTAGAAGGCATCTGACTAGGTTGGACACTACTATCTCTTACATGTGTCTTTTGAATAGCTTCCCTTTGACCAAAATCATGGCGCACATCAGTTGAACTAGTTCTAGACGTGTTCATTGAACTATTCTTAGAGAAACTAGGAGCAATCATGTGATGAGGTCTTGCTAAAACTGATTTAGTCACATTAGGCCTAGTTGGTGGAGTGACTGTTCTAGAAATATGTCCCAAATCAACTTGGGAGGCAAACCGCGGTCTCGAGGATTGTGGTCGCTCGGATCTAAATGCAGTAGGTTGTCTGACAAACTGATTTGTAGGCGGTTTCCCCAAAATTGATGGTTTTTCAAGCTTAGTGTCCACACTAGGTCCTTTACTTTTCCTTAACTCGTTTTTCAACGCGGCTATAGCAAAGACCTTTTCCTGTACTTGAGCCTTTAATGTTTCATTTTCTTTGAGCACGTTATCTTGGAATGCCAACTTAGATTCAAGCAGTTGAATTTGTTTCAAAAGATTATCCTTTTCAGCTTTAGAATCTAGAACAGTTTGATCCAATTTTCTTTCAAGAACAACGTTTGACTTTTCAAGTTTTTCAAAGTATGTTTCAAATTTGTCTGTTTTCTTAGAAAATTCAAGTTTGGCATCCTCAAGATCTTTTGATTGCCGAGCTACGATTGTTTCGAGCTCTTTTATCTTGGAATCAGAAGCAGTCAATGAATCATGTGGTTCCCTATTGATCGTTAGACTCAATGGTTATGAACCATTATATCTAGGTTGATCATCGTTCATATGATAACATAGCGGAAAAGAACAATGATCATAACAAGGTGTTTAGGCACAAAGAACACGAATTAAAACACATGGATTGCTAATTATATTAATAATCAACAATCACTAGACGTGTATACATTGAATCCCACGTCTAGTGCGACACACACTTTAGGTTTACATTGTGAATGAATAATATGAATAAAACCTAAGACTCTTGTTCCTTTTATAGTGGAAGGAACAAAATCTACAAGAGATAATATCAAATAAACATCTAAATATTCTATTTCTATAGATATATACTGAATATATTATTTATAATATATCCAATATATTCCCTAAATAGAATTCTCCATCAGCGTGTAAACATCTGTCAGCGTCTCAACACTTTCTGTCAGCGTCTCAACTAGCCGTGTCAGCGGCTTTGACAAACGTCTTGATGTTTTCTTCGTTTTGAGTTTCTGCCACATCAACTCATATAATTTTAGACCCAACAATCTTCCCCTAGTTGATGTCGGCAAAACTCTTTGTATATCTCTTGTAAGTTGTACATGATCTTCAAATTGCTTCCCCTCAAGTGTAGCATGCGTATCTTCCCCTTTTTGTCACATCAACAGGGAAGTAAACAATGTAGGCAATCTTGAAGATTCTCCAAATGTAGGCTCTGTGTAATGATCCTGAAGAAAAATAACTTTAATATTTTTTGATGTAGAAGTAAAATATCCCAACCTTGTGTTCCATGTCTTGTACTATCCACGTGACTAAGAACTTATAGAGGAGGATATAAGTAGACCTCGATCCCTTGTCAATATTCTCATCCTTTGTGAGACACTGAGCACGATAATGTAACTCCTTCAAGTGTTTATGACAAGTCTTCGTCACCAACCATGTAAAGTACGAACAAGTTACCTTTAAAGTGTGAGTGTCACAGGAAACACCACGACTTTAAGATATGATAGAACACAAACTCGCGAAAATCTTCTTCAATCATCAAACTTACCATAAGAATTCTTCCCCTTAAGCTAACACTTCTTCATGATAAGTCAATATCTTCATATGTAAAAGATGTCAACGAATAACTCTTTCACAAGGCTATTCCGATTACATAATCCAATAAAATTCTTCATGAATGGTTGCTAACTTACTTAAAAATCATTAATTCCTTTCAAAATATCCGAGCCATAAATATCATCATGATATTCTATATTAAAACGGAGATTCCATGTACCTTCGTGTGTAAATAACTTCTTTTTGTGTGCTTAAAACGTACCAGTTTTCTCAAACAGCAGCAAACTTTGTGTTGTCCAATATCTCTTCTGTCCAATATCTTAGTCAGATGTATTGTCTGATATCTGACAATACGTATCAGCGTTGAAGCTCATATATCGGACGACACTGTCAACTCTATCAGTGTTGACTTATTCCTTTGTCAGCGTCAAAATCCTTCTATCAGCGGCTGACGTCATCATCTCATAACAGTGGCTAAAAATCTGATTGGCTAAGAAAAAAAAAATATACTTTCTGATTACTCGAAAGTTGAAACGTGAACGCCTTGTCTGCCACAGATCTACGAATTTCTTGTATCCTTCACGTCATCCCTTTAAATCAATCGTATGAACATATGATTGTCTACCAATAGGAATTCTTCATTCGTGTGAATAACAACCAATGAGAATTGAGTGGTCGTGTGAATGCAAAACTTCTATACCAATCATGATTTACAAACCGTGTGAATGTAGATGTGAATACTTTGGTCGTGTGAACATGGATTTAGACCAATCAACACCTCTTCACCTTGTGAACACAAACTGAAGCTACGTCATAATGAGAAGTCTTTTTGCTGCTACTATCATGCGACCAGTATCTAGGGTTTTACTTCAGAAAGTAAATATTGAAACCCTAGAATGAAGTTTGTTTAATTCGAAACCCTAATTAGGGTTTGTAAATAATTCTAAGATCGTGTATCTTCACACGTTTTAACAGCCACGAACACCATAACATTCTGCTTTTTAGGTAGATCTAGGGTTTGAGAAAACCTAGGTCATGATTTTATGTAAAAGCAGAAATCTGAAAATCTACCATCAGCCAACTTCGACGCTTAATAACTTTTGCCTGGGGATAAAACTCGACAATCCCTCTGGTGGATGTTTAGATCTATGTATGTAGAACACACATATAAAATTTTTATAGTGGAAGGAACAGAATCTACAAGAGATAATATCAAATAAACATCTAAATATTCTATTTCTATAGATATATACTGAATATATTATTTATAATATATCCAATATATTCCCTAAATAGAATTCTCCATCAGCGTGTAAACATCTGTCAGCGTCTCAACACTTTCTGTCAGCGTCTCAACTAGCCGTGTCAGCGGCTTTGACAAACGTCTTGATGTTTTCTTCGTTTTGAGTTTCTGCCACATCAACTCATATAATTTTAGACCCAACAAATCAGTTATAGGATAATTATCATGATGTTTAGCATTCTGAACAATCTCTCCCCCATTATGACTTACATCGGATGAATCAGAAGTGGTATTGCTATCACTCGTTTCCATCCCATGTTTGTCATAATTAGGTTCAGAATCCTCAATATGCGGCATATCATCAGCATATACATCAAAAACAACATTACATTGTACCATGTTTGCAGGCTCTGCGTCATAAATGGGTAAGGTGTCATCAATAGAAATCTCGTGAACATTCCCTGACGTGCCACTGGCATCATGTTGTCTTCCTGATTCTGTGCTCTTGCCATCGTTAGGCTCCAAGTTGTCAACCGTATGACCATTCTCCTCTTGCATCTGCGGCATTGATTCTTGCACTCCATTATCATACGTTTGCTGAAGTTGTGATTGTTGATAAATCGAAGACGAGACCGATGTCATGAGTTTCAATATTGTATCACGGAAAACACGAAGCTCGGTATGTGTATCTCGAAGAAATGATTGGCAAATCACAGAACTTTCAGGCTTAATGATATTGAATTGGAGGAAAGGCGTGAGTTGTGTCACAAGATCCTTATAGGCAAGTGCCGATGCAGAGTGATTAAAGTTTCCATGGTTGAGTTGCTCGGCGAGTTGGGTCAAAGTGGTAAAAATTGAGTCGATGAATATATGACGATCTTGTCCAAAGATTGTCACAAATTCGCTCCCTCCTTGAATCCCCGAAAGAGTGACAAGATGAGACTGGAGCATTTGAAATGAATTTATACCACTTTCTCGAGCTTTGTCTTGCATTCGATGCAAGTCTCCCTCTTTAAGTGTCGAATTGAACGAATCCATTGAAAATCGAGGAAAGATAAAGAAAAATGATGTGGATGTTGGTGTTGTCGGGTTTTTTAATTCGATTCGGCTCAAAAGATGTTGTCGGCTCAGATGAGGAAAGATTAAACCCGATCAAAAATTCGTAGTCACTAAAAATGAAGTCTGTCACTTTTGTCTTTCAAATCCGGCCACAAAAATGTTTAACCCGACAAATATTTTTCGACGTTAACTTAAAAAGAAATACCCGCCTCAACACGATTTGTCAAAAAAAAAAATTAGTAAATAAGATTTACTAAACTAAAATTCAAAAGTGACAAATATTAATTGACAAAAATACCAATATTAACTTAATTAGAAAAAGATTAACTTTTAAAAAAAATATGAGAATATATATAAAAAAACTTTACCTAAAAAAAAACTTAACTAAAAATAGAAAAGGAAATAATAATAAAAAAAAATCTGATATTTTTGAAATTTAATAACTTGAATAAAACGTGTTGTGCTTGTCTAACATAACATTCAAATTAAAAAAAAATCTGATAAATGAAGGGATACAACACGTGTAAAATCTTGTTTCCTCCGCCCAGTCAAAGGAAACTTAGTTATCTCCGTCAAAGGAAGCACGTGTCCCTCTTTAATGTCTCTCTCTTGGTTTTTCCGTCCAATAAAATATAATCCTATTAAACTCTCTCTCTCCTCACTTGTAAACTCACACGCACACAGCACCTAATCTCTCTCAACACAAATCTGATGAACAGATCACCACTGTATCCCAATCAACTAAATCCCAATCACCTAAATCCCATGCAACAATCGAAGTATCAAGATCCACAAATGGGTCTCGGGTAGGTTTCTTATATGTTTAATTATGTTCTAATCTTTGTCTCTCTCATCTGTAGTGTCATTCTGTCAAGAGATGGAGTCAAAAACTTTGTTGATGAATCTAAGGTGTTGGTGTTTAGTTTTGAGTCCGAGAGTGTTTGTTGTCGAAAGAGGGTGAGGGAGTCCGAGAGTGTGGGTTTGTTGTTGTTCGAGTGTCGGTTTGGGAGAGAGATTGTGTCAGTCGAGAGGAATGGGTTTTTGAGGTTGTTGGGTCTTGGGTGAGTGATGAGAAATCGAGGGTGGGTTTTATTTGAGTCGAGTCTTAATGGTGAGACGAGGGTGTGGGTGAGGGGACGAGGATTGGGTTTGAGTCTGCGAGGTTGGGTAAATGAGTCGAGGGTGGGGGGTGAGACCGTTTGGTGTGCGAGTCTTGAGTCGAGTCGTGAGGGTGTGAGGGGGAGTCTGTGAGTTTGTCGAGAGAATATGGGTCGAGAGGGTGTCGGCGAGGGAGTGAGGGGCGAGAGTGTTGTTTATGTTGATGGGTTTTGTTGTCGAGTCAAGAGTATGAGTCGTTGGAAGAGACGATGATGACAAGCCCGTTGTGTTTGAATTTTATAAAGCTTCATTCGGAAGAGTCATTCGTTCGGAAGAGTTCCGAATCGGAAGTTTTTCAAAAATTGATTCGGAAGTTTTTCAAAAATTGATTCGGAAGTTTTTTCAAAAAATTGATTCGGAAGTTTGTCAAAAAAATTGATTCGGAAGTTTTTCATTCATTCGGAACTTTCGTTCATACGGAACATTTCCTTCACCCGGAACTTGTTTCTTCACCCGGAACTTTTTGTCTTCACCCGAAACTTTTTCTTCACCCGGAAGTTTCGTTCACCCGGAACTTTTTTTGTTCGTCCGGAACTTTTTTCGTCCGGATGTTTTGTTCACCCGGAACTTTTGGGTTTGATTCGGAACTTAGAGTTTGATTCGGAACTTAGAGTTTGACCCGGAACATTTGAGATTGATACGGAACTTTTGTATCAGATTTGTTGGGACAAAGTTTGGACAGTTAGGATTGGACAGATTTGACAATTCGACCAACAATTAAGAAAGTCCAAAAAAAAATAACACTGATAGACGAAAAAGGAGATATCTTTCAAACAAAAATGTGATTAAAAAACAGATTAAAATAATAACTGATAACTGATTAAAAACTGATATAACAATATAACTGATTAAAAAAGTTATATAAAAACTGATTAAAAAAAAATTAAAAAATAAAAGGATGAAATTGATAAAAAAATTTAGAAAACTAGTAATAGAAAAATTAAAGTGGCAAAATTGATTAAAAAAAATAAAAAAAAGGACAAAATTAAAAGTTCAATTTAAGAAATTTAAACAAAAAGGCAATCAAAATAGAAGGATTTAATCAAAAAAAATACAAAATTAAAAAGAGAAAAACACAAACTTTTATAAAAAACACCAACTTTTTATAAAAACACAAACTTTTTAATATTTGATAAAGAAATTTTTGATTTTTATATAAAAATTTGTGATTTTTTATCTAAAAAGTAAGTAAATTTGAAGATTTGATATGATTTAACACATAAAAACACAAACTTTTTATAAAAAATACAAACTTTTTAATATTTAAGCATGATTAAATAAAAAAAAAACCCACCAAAATCAAAAAAAGAAATAAAAGAAGAATAAACCAATCAAACCTTGGCTCTGATACCAATTGAAGGTCTACGAGATCATTGGCCTATTCTATGTGATGGATTTGATGAATTAATATGGTTGATTTAGATGATAATCATAAGGAAATGAAGGAATGAGATGAAGGAGTAGAGAGAGAAAGGAGAGAAGGGAGAAAGTTAGAGAGATGAAATAAAGATGGAAATGATTAATGTGTAATGACAATCAACAACCCCTCCTAACATGCTAGAAGGGGATATATATAGCCCACCCTACATGTGGGCTATATGGACTATACATAAAGTAAATAGATCACGAGCCCATTACATAATTATCGTTGGAACGACCGATCCTTCATAAATACATAAAACGTATTTCCAACATCAAGTGTAGGGGATTTGATAGGTGTGTAAACACCCATCTTTTCTACCACTTAATTACAATAATAACCGGACCAAAACGTGTATTTTATGTCTTTTATGTCAGAATTATGCGTGGTTTGTGTTTTTGTTGTGATTTAGGACGAAAAGGTGAAAAGTGGAGAAAACACGGGAATTCACGGGCATTTACGGACTTTTATTGAAGGAAAAGATGAAAGACGAAGCCAAGAAGTCAAGAGTGCAAAAAGAACGGAAGTCCAAGACCAATTCTGAAGATTTATCGAAGAAAAAGTCAAAAGACGGAAGTTTATCAAAAGCCGAATAATTCAAGTCTATTTTATTGAAAAATTTAAAGACGAGTTCAAAGAAATCCCGAAGCCAAAAGTCCTTAAAGTTCAAGTTTAAAGAAGATTAGAAGAATAAAGGACTAATGGTGCAATTAATGAAGATTAAAGAAGGAAGGACCTAATCTTGTAATTAAGAGAAAAGGAAAGAGGGGAGGAAGCTTCCTTAATCCTCCCCTATAAATAGTCATTAGTTGTAATCATTTTCTCTTGTTGGCTAATAGTGACAATTAGTCCTTCCACCTTTAATTACCTTGTCATTTACTTTTCTTGTCAACTTTAAATACATGTTTTGCACCTTAATTACCATTAAATTCCAAGTAAGTTTTCATTTTAATTCTTGTCAATCTTTACTTTATCTTGTCAATCTCTTATCTACCTTTCTTAATCTTTGATTTTTATGTTTATGTTTGTGTTCATGTTCATGCTTTTATTTTGATCCAAGTGGTTTTTGATTATTATGGTTAAAGTTGTTTATTTTATTGCTTTAAACTGTTTGATTATGTTTACTGTTGATTCGTTATTAGTATGATTAATTCGTGTGTTTGATTTTGATTATATTGTGTTATATCTGCTGTTACCGTTATCCCTTGTTCTTCGGGATAGTTTGTTTGTGTTTCTGTATTTCCAGGAAATCTTCCGAATCAAGAGAGGGAGTCTGTTCATTCGGAACTTTCAAAGTTCCGAACCAAGGGCTTCATCCGGAAGTCTCAAACTTCCGAATCAAAGGGAAGAAGTTCTTTCATTCGGAACCTAAAAGTTCCGACTCAAGCATTGTTCATCCGGAACATTAAAACTTCCGGATCAAGAGTGTTCATTCAGAACTCAAAAGTTTCGAGTAAAGACTTCCGAACGAAGTTCCGAGTAAAGACTTCCGAACGTGTAGGATTGTAAATCTTGCTTATGTTTCTAGAGAGAGAAAGAGATAGAGAGATGGTGGATTTCACACAAAGCTAGAGAGAGAAAGAAATGTTTACTATGTGAAAAATATGAAACCACACCACCCTCTCCATCAAAGGAGAGGGTTTATATACCCAAGCCCTTGTCATGGGCTTGGGCTTACATTTTGGGCCGGCCTACACATGTTGTAGGCTAGGCTTGATGTTGTTTGATAAACAAATAAAGTTAACTAAACTACGAGCTATTACATGAACTATCGTTGGAGTGACCGATCCTTCTTAATACGTAAAACGTATTTCCAACAATCTCCCCCTAAGGGAGGTCACTCCAAACAAGGGCGTTACCCTAGTTACAATAATAAAATAAACCTAGCATACTATGCTTGTCTTGAGCTCGTAGTCTTCGTCTTTCTTTTTCTTTTTCTTTTCTGGTGAACATGCTGATGTGATCTTTGATATCAATCTTTGAGAATTAATCTCTTGCCTTGATCTCGTGCATCCATCACTTGTGATCTTCGCCTCTTCGTGACACCATGTCCCACATACTTATACCTTCGTAATTCTTGAAAACTTCAGAGTTCGATACAGCGGAAGACTTAACTTTTAGGCTTTCTTGAATTAGATGAGATATTAAGTGCATAAAGTATAAGCATGCGGGGACGACTTCTTCTTGGATTCCGCAACGCCACCGTCTTCAAATGCCGCAACATAAGTAGACACGAACGAAATGGCTTTGAACATTTCATTCTAATTCGGTAGCATTTTACCTCCGGTCGGTGAAGACCGTTGGACGATATTAGATATCGTACCCGTGACGGATAGTTTCAATTAAGTAACTTCCTGACAGCATTTCGCGGGTAAACCCGTTCTCTTTATTCGACCGTCCAAAGCTGACTGCGAACATAAAGAGTGAATCATTTGGATAAAATTATCCGCATGATTTGAAGCCGTCAATTCATGTTCCTGGAACAAGTGAAATTCAACTAAGAACCGCACCATCGTTGCTTTCCAGTTATCACGAGCTTGATTCGTATAGAATCTTGCAAGTTACCTACCAAGTGCTGTTTGAGGTTAACACTAGAAGGATTTCCACTCATCACTGTGAGCACTAAGGTATCACTCTGAGTGTTCTGGCAAGATCACTAAGATATTGCGTAGAGGCCTGGAACGTGTTTAAATTCAGTTAAGAATTAAACAGCTGTTGCTTTCCAGTTATCACAAGTTTGATTCATTAAGAATCACACAAGTCACCTACCATGAGCTTTTTGATATTCGCTCAAGAAGGATTTCCATCTTCATTGTAAATACTTTTGTATTACTCGGATGTTCAGGCAAGATCATGAAGATTTTGCGTAGGACTCTTAAGATCTTTCTTACTTTTCACAGTGTGTGAAGAAGCAAGGAAATATGAAAGTGTGTCCTAATGAGATATTTGATGATCTCAAATGGCTCTAGACTCGATCGTGCATTTTGGATTTTAGTGATCGGAGGCTGGAGAGGAGTGCCACCTTTTCAATACCAATTTATTCGGAGTGAATAAATTGATAGATAACGTGTTGTCTCCGTGTGATTAAAACAAATACCTTTTGAGAGATATCTGAGTTAGCTGGGATGGGTTGTGCATTGCATCACTGGGTCCATGATGTCTTATCTTCAATATCAAGCATCATTAAAAATGATCTCAATAGCATATGTATTGACCCGGTTTCTGCCTAAGTTGTAAGGAGGGCTTCTTTCTTTACACCCTTTATCTTTACAATTCTTTTTCATTCTTCAACCCCTTCAATGCTTACCAATACGTCATCACTAGCACCTTGTTGTGATTGTTCCAGTGCTAACTTAAGTACTTGGTCGGCATTCAGCTACATTCACAATCTTTCTCCATCTTTCCTAAGGACTACTATTTCTAGCTATGGAATGTCCTTGGGAAGATTCCTCCGGTTCTGCAAGAATCATAGGACTTAACCTATCCTACCATCCTTATATCACCACAATCTTCATCGTCGTGAAATAAATGGGTTTTGGGTAAGTATATGTCACCATGAAAATCCATTTTGATATGCAAATCCATTTTGCTCCCCCTTAACATGTGCCACGATATTCGAAAACATTTCGCATATGTCGGGATGAGCCAGCACATTAAGTCAAACCATTTGTGATAATATCCCATATTAAATCACATTTTCTCCCCCATATTAAAAAAATTAACCCAATCGATGTTTTTAATATCAATTGATTTAATGAAGTTTTAACAAAGGTTTTGGGAAGAAAAATGCAAGTCCATTTTATCTTCATGATATCAAACGTATGAGATATGATACCGATTTGTAATATGATCACATATTCACCATATTAGAAAAGAATTGACAAGGTTGGACCTGATAGATGAGAACATCATATAATAAGATCAAATGGTTCTTGTCAGCATATGTTGGTCGCCTCGTCACGTCTGAAGTCATCTCTTGACACCACATGTACGATTGGTATTGTTGTCTTGACACCAACTTGTGAACTTGGCACGTTCGGCATCGAAGATTCTGAATGCTTGACAATTGCTCCCCCTCAATTGTTGACCCGTGTTCTATCGAAAGAGCTGTAGTCGTCGGTTGATAGTCGCATCGTCGAGTATGTAGATACCAATTGTAGATAACTATGGTTGTAGAGATGATAGCTTCATAAAAACAAGACTTCTCTTGTTTTAACAAATAAATGCATTGAAACGTACATATATTTGTGTTAGACCAAGTTATAAAGTAAACTTGATCCCTTACAAGGTTTTAAAGTAAACCTTGCCCGAGAAAATTAATTCCCGTTGTGAGCCAAAGCTTTCATAAGAAATACTTGACTTTAATATGAAAACCGGGTTGCAGTCAGAAATAACTACAAGCCATTTAGGCATGTTTTATGAAATATTTACAACTTTTGTACGAACTCTATTTATGGCGCCGTGTCGATATTAATCAACATTTCTAAGGCCGTAAATATTATCGTACCAAAAGACATGCCTTTGAAAAATAAAGTAAAAATATTTTTGGATTTTTCTAGATTTTTCAATTTTTATGGTTTTTATATGGTTTTATATTTTTGTATTTTGCTTTTGTGGATAAAAATATAAACAATATATACAAATGATGACCAAGGATACGGAGAATAGTTTTACCAAGACTATTCTTTCGCTTCATCTGCTAGTTCCTTTAGAGTCTCAGGCGAGAAGGTTCTCATTCCTAGCTTGTCGGCCAAAAATTCAATTCGAGCGCGATCTAAAGCCTTCGTGAAAATATCCGCCAATTGATACTCAGATCGGACAAAGTAAAGCTCGATTACTCCATTTTCCACTTGCTCCTTGATGAAGTGGTAGCGAATGTCAATATGCTTCGACCGGGAGAATTGAACGTTGTTGCAGCATAAGGCAATTGCACTTTTGTTGTCGTAGTACATCGGAATCTTGTTGAAACCTAGACCATAGTCGGTTAATTGCGATCTCATCCAAAGAATTTGAGCACAGCAACCGGACATAGCTATGTATTCTGCTTCCGTACTTGAGATTGCAGCGCTTTTCTGCCTTTTCGATGCCCAACTGATTAGTCGATCTCCTAGTAGTTGCAAAGTTCCACTCGTGCTACGCCTGGTATCTTGACAACCCGCGTGATCCGCATCTGCATATGCCATTAGTGCAATAGAAGAGTCCTTCGAATACCAAAGTCCCCGATTAATGGTTCCTTTAAGATATCGAAAGATCCTTTTAACAGTAGCTAAGTGTAACTCAATAGGCCTAGTTTGATACCTGGCACACATACATATAGCAAACTGAAGATCAGGCCGACTGGCTGTGATATACAGAAGAGTACCGATCATTCCACGATAAAGTGTCGGATCAATGGCAACTCCATGTGGATCTTCATCAAGCTTAGTTCGTTCCACCATTGGAGTATCCACGGGGTCGCAAGATTCCATCTTATACTTCTTAAGCGATTCAAGGGCATACTTGGATTGATTGATAAAGATGCCTCTGGGACTCTGAGATATCTGAACACCTAAGAAGAATGATACCTTGCCCATCATTGACATCTTAAACTTGGAAGACATGAGTGTCCCAAACTCATCTGATAAGGTTTGGGTCGAGGCTGCAAATATAATATCATCAACATATATTTGTACCATAATCATATCTTTACCTCGTTTCTGAATGAACAGCGTGGGATCCACCTTGCCTTTAGTGAAGCCTTGCGTAATGAGGAATTGTGACAATAGATCATACCATGCGCGTGGAGCTTGCTTCAACCCATAGAGAGCCTTCTTAAGCTTGTACACATGATTAGGATATTTAGGATTCACAAAACCATCCGGCGGTTGAACATAGACCTCTTCCTTGAGTTCACCATTAAGAAATGTCGTCTTCACATCCATCTGATAGACGACCATATTCATATGGGCTGCATAAGCGAGGAATAGTCTAATAGCTTCCAAACGGGCAACAGGTGCAAAGGATTCCATAAAGTCGATGCCCAATAATTGCTTGTATCCACGAGCTACTAGACGAGCTTTGTTCTTCAATATTCCGCCTAACTCATCGAGTTTCACCTTGTAAACCCATTTCAAAGTGAGTAACTGCACTTGATCCAGGCATGGGACAAGTTCCCAAACATCAAGACGTATGAATTCGTTAAGTTCTTCTTGCATAGCTTCTATCCAACAGGATTGAGTAAAAGCTTGTTGCCATGTCTTAGGTTCAACTTCAGTGAGAAAAGCATCAAAGTGACAAAACAATGCACTTTCTTGTAACTGACTTCGTGTGGATACTGGACGATTAGGGTCACTAATAATAGAATCTATAGGATGATCCTTTGTCCACTTGCTGTCATGTTCACGAATCCGTGGATTGGAGTAAACTATAGAAGGAGCTTCCTCTAAGGTGGACGACCCGGCTTGATTAGGGTCGGGAATAGATACACCAAAGAATGGAAGTTTACGCATTTGAGCGAATTCCAAATCGTGATCATCATCATCCTCTTCATCATCAGTAGGCATGACATGGGTAGTTGAAACATGTGTTGGTTGAGAATTACTTGTTGAAGGTATATCTTGACCAATTGTTGGTGCAGATGTATCTGATTGTGCAACGGTTGCTGGAGCGACAACTTTGGTTACCGGAGCTATTACCTCAGGTTCTGGAGCAACAATAGTTGGAGGAGTAAATAATTCATCAAAGAACGGTTGAAACAACGTATCCCATTCATTCCTAGAAGGTGGTGTAAATGATGATGAAGTAGGGTTGTTTGGGACAAGACCAGAACTAATGTTACTGGGTCCCATTTCATGAAGTGCGGGTTCAGAGCTGCGTTGCTCAGAAGCCATTGCTGTCAGCTCATCAAAATCAACATTCATAGTTTCAAGGATTTTGCGAGAGTTACGGTTGTAGATTCGGAATGCCTTCTTTGCGGGTGCGTAACCAATGAAAATACCAATATCAGCCTTTGGTTGAAGTTTTCCCAAATTGTCACCATCATTGTTTGGATAGCAAAGAGAACCAAATACATGAAGATATGATAAATCTGGTACTTTTCCATGGAGAAGCTCATAAGGTGTTTTACCATGGCGTTTACGAATTAGTGACCGGTTTTGGGTGTACACTGCTATAGATACTGCTTCTGCCCATAAAAACAATGGAGCCTTTGCGTAAATTAACATCGTTCGAGCAGCTTCCATAAGTGTGCGATTTCGCCTTTCAACGACACCGTTTTGTTGTGGAGTGCGTGCAACGGATGTTTCATGAGAGATGCCAACTTCTTCATAATAATCACGCAAGATTTGATTCACAAATTTGGTTCCATTATCTATACGAATGCGTCGGACAGTAGTGTTGAGACGCACTTGAATCATCTTGAGAAATCCGATGATGAATTTAGGTGCCTCATTTTTTGCTTTAAGAAATTTCACCCATGTAAACCGAGAGTAATCATCGACAATGACGAGGATGTACTTCTTGCCACTAAGACTTTCAACACGCATTGGCCCACAAAGATCCATATGCAACAGATAAAGTTTCTCTTGGTTGGTGTCTTCCGTCTTGGGTTTGTAAGATTTCTTAGTGCTTTTCCCCATTGTACACGCGGAACACAAATGATCCTTGTGAAATGATAGTTTAGGAAGACCACGAACAAGTTCGTTTTTCGCCAAGTGATTGATAGCGTCAAAGTTAAGATGAGATAACCGTCGATGCCATAACCATGACTTAGTCTTTGATGCTTTGGAGAGAAGACATACGGGAGAAGCGGCCATCATGTGTTGTAGAGACAAAGTATACAAATTATTCCCTCGAGTACCTTTCAATAAATCAACCCCTTCCAAATTACGAATGAAGCAGGTATGCTCTCGAAAAGCAACTTCTAGGTTTGCATCACAAAATTGTCCCACAGAAAATAAGTTGTGACCGAGACCTTCCACATAATACACTCTTGAAATTATAACATTCCCAATATGATATTCACCATAACCCATTATCTTTGCAATATGATCATTTCCAAATCGAACCGTACCAAGAAACTTGCTGACGAAATTTCTGAGCTGAGAGCGATCTCCGGTCATATGCTTGGAGCAACCAGAGTCCAAATACCAGAGAACAATTTGGACCACCTGTTTTCAATCACAACAGTAGACAATGCATTGGAAACTATTGGTTCCGAAGTGTTAGCAGATACAGATATGTTATTATCAGAATTGCTAACATTTTTGTTATCCTTAGATTTCCTGCATTTTCTAATGTGAGTTTTAGCATTTACAGGTTTTACTGTTCCAATTTGCTGAGGTTTTGGAGTATTAGCGGGCACTACAGTGGGAGTAGACCTATTTAAAGGGCACTTTGTTCCTACAGTAGTGTTGGTGTTCCTAGTTAAAGGACACGCTTGTGTTTTGGTAGCCTTGGTACTCCTAGTTAAAGGGCACGCTTTCTTCGCTGTAGTGGGAGTGATCCTAGTCAAAGGGCACATATTTCCTAATATAGTGAAAGTCCTACCAGTGGGGCGCCACATCCAACCAACTTGGGTTAACACTTTCCCAGTCGGTTTCCATTCTAATCCATTTTTTCGGGCATACATCTCATTCACATGGTCAATAAGGCAAGAATCATGACGACTAGAAAACATACATTCATTGCAATTCCAACATTTCAAATTTGAATTCACAGTAGGCTTAGAACGCTGCACAACCGCAGAGCCTTTAGGTTTAGCTACATGATTCTTTTTATTCAAAACAGAAATAACATTCCTAGGATGGGCTTCTACTTTCTTCTTCACTTGACTACTAGATGGGGGCAAGATCCTATCATTCCTCTTGTTTCTCTTAAGCTTAGATCTTTGAGCCTTAGTAGTGGTGCTTACTCCTGTAGAAGGCAACACGGGAATATAAGAAGCTGGTTTTGATTCCGCCTTATCTTTAGTGACCAATGTTTGAGAAGGTTTAGTCCTAGGGCCCTTGTTAAGTGGTGTGACGGCTATTAGGTTCCTTTTGATTGCACTAGAGGACGAAGCTGAGATAGTGGCTGCGTTATCCACAACATTCTTACCTTTTAGAGTACGAAGTGTTTCCTTTAACTCAGCCAAGACCAGAGTTTTATCACAAATTTGTTCCCTCAAATCAGATATTTCCACCGACTTTCGATTCAATTGTTCAATCAATGATTGATTCTGTGCAGTGGTATCAACACATGCGGGCTGTACTGAATCGAAGAGTCGTGTATTTTTCTGTTTTAAGTTATCAACTTTGGACAAAATCTTGGAAACTCGATTATCTAGATCAAGTCTAAAATTCTCAGCGGCCTCAAGTACGTTCACACAGTTAAGCTCCTTAGATTTCTCTATTTCCATCGGCAAAGAGTTAGCAACTTTGTCCCTTGGCTGACGCTGTTTTGATTGTAAATTCAATCGAAAATTCTTTTCAAAATTTGCATCATCGATATTAACACCTTCGAATGACGTTTCAAAGATTTCTTGAATAAATTGTTGCTTGCATTCAAGCGAAATACAATGTGTTTGAATCTCATCAAAACATTTTGAAAGCGATGAATATGAATCTTGAAGCTTTAAAAATTCAGCGTCAGATTCGTGACAAGTACTATCTACCACAGTATCCACAGATTCACCATTATGCACAATAGAATCATTATCAACACTTGTACTTACACAGACAGAAACTATATCATGAGACATCACTTGATTCAGAAGCAGATCATTATGGCGTGAAACCCGTTCTATTTCAAGTAAACTGTTTTCATAAGCATCTTCCATTTCATTGAAAACACGTCTAACTTCTTCTATTTCCAAAAACAAATCTTGATCAATATTACGAAGACAAACTTTAACATTGTTTACAAACGGAACAATTTCATCTCGAAACGCAGCTCTAGTGTGCTCAAAGTTCCATTCACCTTCCGTTATGGCCGTGGCCGTCGTACGTTCCAAAATGACCTTGTCAAAATCGGCTAAGTGTTGGTAAACCGTATTTAAGTTAACGGACGCCTTACTTACCGGTGGAATTAACTTCGTTAAATCCTTTTTGACGAGTGTAGGAGACGTACTAGGAAGGTTTTCATTTGACAAACTTTGGGGCACAAGAACTGTTAATTCTGCTAATTCCTTTTGTAAGCGAATGCGTGTCTTTTTCGAAAATTGATCTTTGTTATGTTGATCATAATCAATTGTATGAAATTTTGAAAGCATTTTAGAATGAGTTTCATCCCCAAGTGATTGTGTCTCCTCAGTACTACGAACAAAAGGTGCTTCTTTCGATTTTCCAATTATGGTCATATCATAAAGACCGGGAATATATTCCTGAGCTTGTTTTGCATAACCGGGATTAGGTGGTAAATCTTGAAGACGTTTAAGTTCGAATTCTTGAAATGATTTAGTTAAAAGATGAACCTTTTCTGTGGAAGCGTATTGTTTTAAAAGCTGTTGTTCCTTGAATTTAAGAAGTTTGGTAGCATTAATTTCTGATTCAACCTTTTTAGACTCGAGAGTTTCGAAATCCATTTTAAGTTTCTGAAAATCATTGACCACCGACTCTTTTTCTTTTAATTCATTGGAAAGATTAGCTTTTAATGATTCTATTTCTTTCAAGTGTTCAATCTTTTCAAAACGAAATTGGTCAAATTCAGAACATGTTATTTTCTCTGCTTGAGGGACCATTTCAAAAGCTTTGACCTTTTCTTTATGCAACGCAAGCTCAGCAGTTAGGGTGGAATTCGTATCTACGGATTGTCTGAGGGCCATATGCATTTGATCAATAATATGTTTAGGCACCATTACCAAATCATGTTGAGCATAAGATTCCATACCCGTCGTAGCATTTGGTTGAGGTTCACTCAAATGTGTAGAATTGGATACCACAGCATTTGAGTTACTAGTTCCCGAATGCTGTTCGAGGTTGTCATTTTCATGCCCAACTTGATGTTGGTTATCATCAATATTATTAGATGTGGTTGGTACCTCACTGATGACATCAGAACCGTAGTGAGAGAGATTAGCAACGAGAGCAGCTTGGGCAGAGTGAATGTCATCACAATCCGAATCATATGCATCAAGATCATCCGCTTGATAAGCTGCATTAGAAGTAGAAACGACTGCAATGCCTTCAGTATCTGCTGCCCCTGGGTCTGCAAGAAATGCCAACTCCTCTGAATCCAAAATCTTCCCCTTAGACTGAGCATCAACCAAATACATCTTCTCACGAAACCATGCATCATCCCTTCTCCTTTTCGGCTGAGTGCATTCCCTAGCCATATGACCTTGTCCTCGGCAATTGTAGCAAGTCACAACCTTCTTAGGACCAATAGGACTCCCATTTCCACTAGCTTAAGAATTCACAGCTTGATTGTTCCCAGTCCTTGTAGGAGGTCCATATGAATTTTGCCTTCCCTGAATAGGTTGCACCGTCACTTGACCATCTTGAACAGTGGCTTGTTGTCGAGGATTTGATGAGGTGCGGAGCTGATTGTTTGTTGGTGGAAATACTCTAGTTGCAACAAGTTTTGACAAGTAGGCGGTGAGATGGTTTAAAACATCAGCTGGCGTATCATTTGGAGTAAAGACCGGTGCTTGGATTGGTGGAAGTTCATTAGAGTAGAGAGCTTGTGCTGGTTGTGCTTCAATTGGAAAATATCATTGCTGAGGAGTATAACCCAATGGAGAAGTGTTGGTTTGTGATGGTGATGTTTGATATGGTGGTTGCTGTTGAAAAGATTGTTGATGAACACTTTGTTGATATTCTTGCTATGGCATCATTGGTGGTTGATAAGATGGTTGATGTGGTTGCTGATAGATGTGTGGTGGTGGCTGCTGCAAGTATGATGGTTGTTGATAAGTATAAGCCATGTTTTGTTGAGAAGCATACATAGCAAGTGGATCATGAACTTGAGGTGTAGACAACCGAGCCTCGATCACATGGCATTCGTGTTGTTGAAGAAAAGCTTGAAGTTGATCCACATTGGTGTTATGCAAGTCCTTAGCCAATTTAACATCCGTCACGTATTTTTTCCATTCTGGAGGAAGAGTGTTCAAATACTTGGTGTTCAATTGAAAGGTAGGAATTGCCATGCCATAAATATTTAGCTCATTCAACAATAGGGTAAATCTCAGATAGTAGTCATTGAGAGTCTCCCCTGGCACATAGGCAAACTTATCAAACGCATCATAAAGCTTACACTCTCGTTCTTGTTTAGTTAACGAGGTGCCTTGCATTAGAACCCGAATTCTATCCCATAACTCTTTGGCAACTTTATGTTTGCTGACGAGTTTGTAGACATCTGGAGGAAGGGCTTGGAGAATGATGTTTGTAGCATACTCATCACATTTATCTTGAATCTTCATATCTCCAGTCAACTCACCCGTTGTGCGAGGACGAGTAGTCGTACCTTCCGTCACTGTACCATAATCTAATGGTCCACTGAGCACCGATGCCAAAATTAGATGTCCATTCTCCTTGTTCAACATATAAAGTTCCATTCGGGAAGCCCATTCCTCATACATAGTCTTCACCAACATTGGTGGACGATTATCCGTACCCGAGAGGATGGACTTATCCGTAAGAGATGTGTACTCCATTTCAATAAGTTAAGATTTACAAAGTTTGATCGATCAATGAAAGAAAGTAAATGTGTTTGTTGTTGTGAGTTGAAGTCGAGAAACAATGTTAAAATCCCCTAAAATATGTTCTCAATAAACCAAAAATTCCAAGTCAAAATTACACACGGTTCGAAATTTTTTAAGGAATAATTTTGTTATCAGAATGTTGATCGGAATATCAGTCGGAATCTCCCAAATCGGAATACCTTGATCGGAATGTACCTAATCTGAATACCAATCGGAATGCGTGATCGGAATACCCAATCTGAATACCAATCGGAATGTACCTAATCTTAATACCAATCGGAATGCGTGATCGGAATACCCAAATCTGAATACCAATCGGAATGTACCTAATCTGAATACCAACCAATCGGAATGCCGTGATCGGAATACCCAATCTGAATACCAATCTGAATACCAATCGGAATACCTAAACCCTATTCCGATTACACTGATCGGAATGTACTATAAACCCCTTTCCGATGACCAGATCGGAATATTTCCCACTTTTCTCGGACAAAACTCAACCAATTCGTGATTTTAAGCCAAAAAATGATCAAAACACCCAAAATTTTTGTGTTTTTAGCCAAAGTAACTATACCAAATCCCTACCACAACTATGTAGAAGATTTGTATCAAGAAAAAACCATCAAAAACACAAAAAAAAAATTTGGACGTGTGAAAATGGATCAAAAATGGCGTATGAATCAAGAACACAAACACATGAACAATACAATCATCCCATGGCTCTTGATACCATTTGTAGGATTGTAAAATCTTGCTTATGTTTCTAGAGAGAGAAAGAGATAGAGAGATGGTGGATTTCACACAAAGCTAGAGAGAGAAAGAAATGTTTACTATGTGAAAAATATGAAACCACACCACCCTCTCCATCAAAGGAGAGGGTTTATATACCCAAGCCCTTGTCATGGGCTTGGGCTTACATTTTGGGCCGGCCTACACATGTTGTAGGCTAGGCTTGATGTTGTTTGATAAACAAATAAAGTTAACTAAACTACGAGCTATTACATGAACTATCGTTGGAGTGACCGATCCTTCTTAATACGTAAAACGTATTTCCAACAGAACGAAAGTTCCGGACGAACTTCCGAACGAAGTTCCGGACGAAGGGCTAAGTTCCGAATCAAGGTTGTTCATTCGGAAGTCTTGAACTTCCGAATCAAGGGTTTCTTGTCAGGTTCTTTTTGGTTTTCCCTTTAAAATTTCTGTCTTTTATTTTTAAGCTTTATTTTTCCCGCCTTTATTTTAATTGCACTTTAATTTTATTTGCCTTAGTTAAATTTTAGTCTTGCCTTAGTTTAAGTTTTAGTTGCGTTTTAAGATTGCCTTAGATAAATTTAAATTTGCGTCATTTACTTTAGTGCCCTTTAATTTTAGTCACGCTTTTAAATACTTGCACTATTATTTTAATTAGACTTAGATTTACTTTAAGAGCACCTTTACTTTAATTGTTCCGCAATTTTATTTAAAAGCAACCAAAAATATTTGTTTCACCAAAGAACGACTGAGTCACATAGAGAGCCTAGATCAATTCGTTAAGATACCGAGAATACGAACTTTAATTTTTATACGGGCAAAAGCCGTGTATCATATGTCTTAGGGAATATTCTTTTGGAATATTCGAAATTCAAAACTCCATTTTCTTTTTAATAAAAATTTTTCTTATAAATAAAGTTTTTAAAAATCTTTGTCACATTTGATTAAATGTGATTTTTAAGAAAATATTAATCCTTGATCACTTAGTTAGGTTAATGACATGTTTATTCATACCTTGAGTGATTCATGCCGAATGCGATATTAGAGATGTCGAGAGAAGTATACAAATGTATTCTTGAGTGATTACGAGTACCTTAACATTTTATATAATGTATTGTGAATTATTCGTTGTCATCAACAAAACATAAAGAGATTATATCGACAAAACATCGTAATGTTTGCACTAGCAATCTCCCCGTTTTTGATGATGACAAACAAGTAAACCGCAACGCATATTAAAATGTATAAGTTACTCGTTTAGACTTACTTCTCCCCCTTTTGTCGAATCAAAAAGGTAGTCAGCGTCTTTGAGGAAGAGAAGAATCATAGTCGAGAGAGCACACATCCAAAGTGGTAATCATCGATAACACGTCATTTGAAGAAGAGAAGAATTGACGTCACGAGAGCTTGCATCCAAAAAGTAGTCTTCATTTGTAGAAAAGGAGGATCGACTTCGAGAGAACATGCATCCAAAAAGCTAATCATCCATTGTGGTTGTCGGTTGAGAAGCGAGAATCCAAACTGTAGACCCATCATCTAAAGATATTGAGCTTGCGTCATCCTAGTGAAGTCTTCAATCAACATAGGTTAACCAACTCCATGCATAATAAAATGCTTATCTTCGAGATTCCAAAATTCATTACTTGCAAGAAGTTCGATGAATGCAATTTAAGTGAGTCAACGATCGCAAATGTAATGACTAGAAATCTTGCAAATTCTCCCCCTTGCTTGAGGCACCAATGAAGCAAGGATAGTGACAAGCTACAAAGAAGGGTTAGAAAAGTCCTACAAAACAAAGTTAGTGGACAAGAGCATATATGTATAGCAATGTCACCCAAACGGAATTAGCTTTAAACATCTCGAGTACAAAGAGAGGGACTCAAGAGAAAGCTAAAACAATCTTAACTTTTAGAAGTGTCAGAAATATGACAAGTAAAGAAAAATAAGAGGGCTATTAGATAGAAAATAGAACCCAACTTATTTTGGTGACACCAAAAAAATAGAGAGGACTAAGAAAGAAAAGAAATGTCCAATTTGTAAGAAAAAATATTGTCGAGAGGACATACTCCACTTTAATATCATGGCAAAAATACCAAACTAAAGAGAGTATGACATGGACAATAAAAAAATTCTACATAGTCGAAAAGAGAGGAGGAATGACTATGATGGAAAGGAAAACGAGGATGATAAACAAGTCGTTTGCACAAACAATGACACGATTGAAGAAAGAAGTGTGCACGTGATGCTAGACAAGTCAAACGATAGGATCTTGACAAGATCATTTCACAATTGTTGGAATAGAGGTAGAAAAGAAAAACCGATACCAATTGTAATGATAATATGTCAAAGGGTTAAAAGCTTAGAATTTGGAATCACCCAAGAAAATTCAAGATTTAACCAAAATCCTCTCAAAAGGTTAAAAACTTAGAATTGTTGGAATCACTCAATCCAATTGTAAATTTTAACCGCAATCAACTCTTAACAACGAGAAAGAGAAAAAAAATCTCAAACCAAAGACATTTTTTACCTTAAAAATAATTCCTTTAGAAAGCTCCAAAAGCTTTAAGTCGGGAATCAAGGTACAAAAATAAAGAAAAACCAAAAGCGAGGATAAATCAACGCTTAAGAAAAATACTAGATATAAGACATTATAGGCAAGGATGCTTATGAATGTCGAAACCAAAAAGATGGCTCAATGATATAGAGAGATATCAAAGGAGCCAAAGAAAAGAAAAAACCAAGATGGATGGTGTTTAGCATACGATAAAATACATGCGCAAAGTTTCGTAGCACTTCTCAATCATTGTGAATGTTCAAAGAACAATTACATGACGAGGAAAAGGTGAGGCTCGACTCGACTTAGTTTAGAAAGGATAGAAGAGAAAGACTCAACTTAGAGAGACATGATTAAAATCAATCGAAAGAGACTCAACAAAGAAGTTAAGGATAACTTCACAAAATAATTCAAGAATATTATACCTTATTAGGTGATAGTGAGGTCTTGAAGGAAAAAAAGAGAAGAAACTCAAAAGAGAAGAAAAGAAGGAATCTTCAAGAAAAGTCGTCAAAGAAAGAGATAGACCAAAAACGAACAAAGGGACTCACTGGTCGCGGTTCGTTAAATAGGTCCGCGGTTCATTATCAATAATGAGTCGCTAGGTTATTTGAGAAACCGCGGACAGTGGGTGTCCAAAAACGATTATCGACTCAAAAGAAAATCACTTGGTCAAACAATTTAACATAAGTTGCTAAATGGATTGAAGTCAATGCTTCGGATATGACTTTTAACAATTGCATTGCAAGTTAAAATTACTTGAATATTTCGAAAGAAATATTTAAGTTGTCAATCTTACTAGGAGAGGAATTAGATTTAAATCTCACATTCCTTGACAACCAAGTGAGAGAATAACGAGATCCAAGACCCAAAGACAAATCATGTTGAAAAACATGAAAGGAAATACAAGAAAATAAAGATCATACAAAGATGTATGAAACACAAGCCTAAAACTTAAGCATAATTTTAATCTTAGTTACACTAGAATTCTAAGATTTGCTTAAATTGGATGTCTTAGCAATAAGCAATCCACATGCTTAAATGAAAGACAAGGTGGTGGCGGAATTTGGTGGAGAAGGCTTGGTGATAATCTTGTAATTCAACCCATCATAAATATAAGACATGACAAGATGTTGATATTGACAACAATGACAATATGTTCCATGATGCATGACATAATCATGTGATGGAGTAAGAACACAAAAAGGAAGTGGTGGAAAAAAAGAGTTTCCAAAATCAATATCCTTAGAAGGAGAAAAGATTTAATTTGGTGTGTTCTTTGGTGAATTTGGATTAAAAGAGATTTTAGAAAATAGTAGATAATCAAGGCTTTCATTTGTGAAAAAAATACATTTTGCTTTGGTGTGAAAGAGATTTCAGAATGCTTTGGGTCAAGAAGAGAAAACACAAGATAGTTTGGGAGTGACCAGAGGTTTGAAACAAGGATTCCAAAGGGTGATGGAACAATTGGGAAATTTTGGAAAATCCGTTTTTAAAAGTGTCTGCCCGCCGTTCTTTTTCTCCACCAGTGGTTCCATATCGATATGGAGTCGCGGTCTCTATAAAGAACCGCCCATAGAGGGTGTGTTTTCGAGGATAAGGGAATTTTTCCAATTCGGCAAATCCTAGTGTTCTAGTCTAACTTATCATAAAGTTATGCTAAAGAGCAATAAAAACTAGAACACACACAAAGGAAAAACACATAGGTTCAATTAGCACGCGGGAAGAAGGCTAAGAAAAACCTAATGGTTATAAAAGAAAAAAACTCCTAATGACATACAAAGTTCATCAAAGTAAACTATCATTAGTCATATTTAGGAAGAGCCATTTAGCCAATTTAGAGAATGAGTATGAGACTATCACTAGAGATGCTCAATTAAGGCTAAGCACGATCGTTTTTACGAGTTATAAAATAACCCATCTTCCCACATGGAAGTAATTCAACCATTAGGTCAAATTAAGATTCTAGTGCATAAATTCTCTAGTAGTCATTCTCAAGTTAGACAAAATGTAATTCCTACATTTGTCTAATAAGTGTAGCAAGGATGAAAGTGTATGACGACACAATGCACAACCTAATGAGGGTACAGAATGCACCATTGCATATCTTGTCAAACAAGTCTAGTTAAGGTTATTTACCTTAGTATAACTTGATGCCAAACACTTTAAAGTGTATAAACAACGTTTACACAAAACAAATGAACACTCTTGATTGGTCTTTCGGAGATGACACATTTACAAATTGCATTGCAATGTAAATTACTTGAGTATTTCGGATGAAACATCCAAGTTGTCAAACCGCCTCCATTGTGCATTATAAGCAATTATTAAACAAAATATGTCTAATAATTTGAACAAGTAGATTCAATGTACCATCATCAACACAAGTGTGAGTTATGATCCGATGTATACTATTAATAAACCACATTTATGTCTACACTAAAAAATATGTCAATTAAATTTGATAATAATACCAATCATAGTTTGAATAATGAATTGATATTTAATCGAAATCTTTCTTGATTCCCACAAACACTCCTTTAAGAGAAAATAGCTAAGATTTTCAAAGGGTGTTTCATGTTTTATAGTGAGACATTAATCTACTTGAACTAATAACACAATGATCGAGTAAGACGACCCACATCAATAGATTTGACAAGCTCCCAAAGCTTTCAAACCTAAAAGTGTTAAAGAACATGCCAAGGAGTACAAAATGTTTATGTGAAAATTATAAACCAAGAGATGTTAATCCTATATTCAATGCACACATAAGTAGACAACTAAGTAACACTACTACCAATAGTAATGATCACATAAGAATGTCCAAAAACAAAAGAAGAAAGCACAAAAGCATCCGTCTTTGTTTTGAGTGTTAGATACACCGAAGTATAGAAGCTTGATTTTATCTGAAAATAGTTTTCGACCCATTTCAAAATTTAATTAAGTTCAACACTTTATAAATATATCAATTTACAAAGATATATCAACAAGATATGTCCAACTTAATATAAAAGAGTAAAACACAAGTTTTACGACAAACCGACTCTCAATACTTTGGACAAAGTATGGAACTTAGAAAACGTCCAAAATTTAAAGTTTGGACAAAGGTTTGGAATCATTTTTAATAGAAAAGAAATTCAATTACTTTCGAAACGACGGGTGGCACGACTTCTGCGGACTTACGGTTGATTTTATATGATTTTTCAATGATTTCAAAAATCTGAGTCGGACTGACTGCGGTTCCTTATTGATAAGGAACCTCGGGGAACAGATAAAGAACCGCGGTCATTAGGCAAAAATTGATTTTTTGGCCAAAATCATTTGATAACATTTTGGAAGGATTTAGGACTCTAAAAAATCATTTTAGACACATAGGACTCCTATTTTAGAGTTAATTATGACACAAAATATTTTTATACTTCCAAACATGAAAAGATTTGTTATCAAGCTATTATAAGAAGTTTATTTAACACCAAAACTTGTACGAATGAAACAACAAAACACATTTCATAAGTAATCACTCTTCATGAACAATTTGATACAAAGATCGTCTCTATTTTTAAAAACTGTTTTAGTTTTTAAAAACCATTTGTTTTGAAAAAGAGAGCAAAGAGCGATCCAAGATTTAAATTACAATATACTTCAAATATCTTGAATAACCACGCTCTGATACCAGTTGTATAAACTAGAAGAGGGGTTGAATAGTTTCTAGTTACTTTTTCAAAACATTTCGCATAACTCACTATGCGCGATTCTTTAAACATGTATGCGGTTCGTTATCACTTAAGAACCGCGTGTCCCTTTAAGGAAACACCGACATTGAACTAGGCTATTTATTACATGTTGATCTTAAACACTCCTTGGTATCAAATTCTCGATCAAACTTGACTAGATATGAGATGTGTTTGATTGAAAGATACATACAACAAATAAGAAAACACACAAGCACATCAAATCAAGAGTATATCAATCAATAGTCTAAACACTAAGAACACACGTACTAAGCATAAGCTTTTCCGCAACTAGGATGTTTAGACTAAGTGATGTAAACTTGACCATAATCTAAACATGAAGCACACACGTACTAAGCCACAGCTTTTCCGCAACTTAGATGTTTAGATTATGATATGCACACAACACACAACAACATATAAATGCATCAATAAGAGTAAAGACATAAATATAAAGGAAAGTACCGACACGAAGATTTATAGTGGTTCGGTAACGAAGCTCCTCTTCGCCCTACTCCACTAATGAAGTACACCTTACTTGAGAGTTACTTCACTAGTCAACAAACTCCTTAAGGTGCAGAAAACATACACAACGTCGCTTATCCAATTTCTGACTCTAAGCTAAAATTCGAGTCTGAATCTTAGGTAGGACCAATCTACACCCATCTACACAACTTCCAAATTGACACACCAATTTGAATCTACACAACTACACAACTCTTCACAACTACCCAACTCTTCACAACTACACAACTACACCACTCTTCACAACTACACCAGTACACAACTCTTCACCCTAGTTTTGTTTTATGGCCCAACATAACAAACCTTATGTTTTATGGCCTAAACACATAAACTATATAGATCTAAGTACTCACCACTTAGATCTATGACTCTAACACTGTATCCAAGTATTAACAAACTTAGATCTACACAACTAACACCTAATCCAAGGATACCCATCTCTTGGATCTACTACCCTTACAAACACATCCAAGTGAACCCAACACTTGGATCTTCTACATATACATAGTAGGAAAACAATGACTTGATCTAGAAATAGAGATCTTCATCATGTTATGAACCCAACACTTCATGGTAATGAAAGTGTTCTTCTCTTTGCACTTGAGAGGATGAGAGGATTGAAGGAGAGAATCACATCTTAAACAAGATTAATCTAAACTAACTAATCAAAGAGTTTAAAGATGTTTTTGAAGAAACTGTGCAAAAAGGGTTGAAAGAAAAGCTGGAAATGATCCACTGTTTATAGGGCAAGAGTGAAACGGTCAAAAACACCCGCGTTCCTTATCAATAAGGAACCTCCTGCTTGGAGACCGTGCATTTTTTTCCTTTAGTGGGGATATGCCATCTGGGGTAGTTTATACCTTCAAAGGATATTTCTTTGGCATATGGAATATGCCAAATTCAAATTAAAGAATATTATTTGGAATGTGCCTTAGGGAATATTCTTTTGGAATATTCCAAACTCAAGTTTCCATTTTATTTTTAATAAAACATTTTCTTAAAAATAAAGTTTATTAAAATCTTTTGTCACATTTAATTAAATGTGAGTTTTAAGAAAATATTAATCCTTGATCACTTAGTTAGGTTAATGATATGTTTATTCATACCTTGAGTGATTCATTTCGAATGCAATATTGGAGATGTCGAGAGAAGTATACAAATGTATTCTTGAGTGATTACGAGTACCTTAACATTTTATATAATATATTGCGAATTATACGTTTGTCATCAACAAAAAACAAAGAGATTATATCGACAAAACATCGTAATGTTTGCACTAACAGTTTCCTTGTGAATTTTGACTAGTATGAACTGAACCATAGTAGTTCATACTTAGTCACACGTTTTCCGTCAGGATTAGACAGTTGGTTTTCATGCATTCATTTCATTTTCCAATGCATGGATTTATTTCATGTAGCAGGTATTTTGACTAAGTAATGGTTGGTACAGGACTGGCCGTAATTAGTCGCATGTGCTTTTATCAAAACTTTTTTTTGTTTAGTGGACCGACCCATAGGCGTCCACACTTGTCTTTTGTTTGGTGAACCGACCCATAGGCGTTCACTCACGTACATGTCATCATATTTATTAACCATGCATTTTAAAATGTTTCATGCATTATAAATTGTTTCATGCTTTATAAAGCACTTCATGCATCTTTTATGTTTAGGTCATGTTATATATTGTCAAACTTATCATTTATGTTGCATTAAATTGCATTGTGAAACGACTCATAGTCGTCCACACTATCGCTTCTTAAAATTCATTTCATTACAGTCATAACTTTCCATGTACCCTCATTTATTGTTACATTTCTTTATGTCGATTGTGTTGTCATACTATCATGGTTAACCTTGTTTTCATGCTGATTATGTTTTGTACTCATTTATGTTAATTTTGTTCCATGTTTCCTCATGTTGATTTTGCTTCATACTGTACATTGATAGATTGTATTTAATCATGCTTTCATGATAGTCATGGTTGGTTTTCATTGATCATGCTTTCAGGCTAACAAGCATACGATTTCATTTAACCATGTTTTTGTACTTCAACGCAACTGAGATTATGTCTACGCTAAATTAGCTAGATTATTATGTTGTTTTATTCAGTTTGATTTCAACCATCTAATCATTTACCTTCCTCTAGTCATGTCAGATGATTGACACCGTATCGATCACCTAATGTGAATCCCATGTGTACTCCATGTATCATGTTCCATGTTTACTTCATGTATCATGCTCCAAACTTATTCCAGTTACCACACTCCATGTGTGATACTAACCCATTTTCAATTTTCTCAGACATTTTTTTCTTATCCAATGTTGATTAAAAGATGATACCGTTCCTAGCTCGGACATTTTATAAAATAAATAAGAAGGCGACAGATCGGAGCAACCCTACTAGAATTTTATTAACCCACCAGATGTACCGTTTCATTCCATATTATTACCTTTTCAGATTGTACGTCACGTGCTATCCATTTGTCTTTTCCAGCATACGAGTGGAAACCGGTACTAGTCAGCCACTCAGCTAAAAAGTTACATGAATCACAGTCATAATAATGACCGTCATGAAACTGACCTGCAAGGAGGTAGTAACAAATACCGTGACAACAAACACTCTGACTATAACTATGGAACTTCAGTTACGGACATGATCAAAAATACAAAGGGTTAGAAGTCCAACCGATCCGCCAAATTCTGGCATGATGACCTAAGATTTTAAATCTCATTGTTTCACATCTCGAGACACATGTCAAGACACTAGTCAAGACACATGTCGTACGCATATTTTCTCAAAACACGAATCAGGACACATGACTCACGTTTATTATCTAAAACAACCATACGTAATTCAGAATACGCTCCAAAGGGTATAACCATTCTGATTTGCCATGAATAATCAGGCCATAAGAATTTCAGCATCATCACCGGAGTGTTGTTCACGTTTGAACACGCATTGTTCGTTCTACGAGGGGCAGGCGAAGCGCATTCAAGTATTTGCAACGTTTTACTCCATGCATTAGCATGGCACGTTCATTTCTTCATCTCATATTTCATATATCCATGACCATAAGGACGCCATTTGTATCACCCATGTAAATGAAGACATTCATTCCAGTATGACGATAAGATCCAATTTGATAACGCACTTCCCTCGGACAGATGTGAGTTAAATATGGTTTCGTCTGTGGGCTATGAACAGCAACCCATTCTGCGATAAGCCGCCATTCATATCAGAGTATGTATAGCAATGTTTAGGCTCCTGAATACATTCAGCATGGTTTTCTATCAGGAAAATCTGTACAATTTATTTACGTTTTACAAGCATATGATCGTCATTCCATGGCCGCGAAGATTTTCTAGCTGTCATCTATGACACGATTTCTAAAACTCTTTTTCACCTAAAATCAGCCGATTTTTTTTAAATTTCCAGATGTATTTCCAGAAGAACCTCAATGTAGGTCCATGTTTTCTTATGATTGTTACAAGTGTTGTAATGATCTAAATAGTGGGAGAGGGATTAAGATCTAGAGAGAGAAAGTTAGAGAGAGAAAGGAGAGGATTAGAGAAAGAAAGATGTATTAATGAAAAGTGAGAAACAAAACAATGAGCAACCCCTCCTAACATGCTAGGAAAGGGGGTATATATAGCCCACCCTACATGTGGACTATATGGACTATATTGATTACATATTGGATCACTAGCCCAATACTTGAATATATCATTGGAGTGACTGATCCTTTCTAAATACGTAAATACGTATTTCCAACAATCTCCCCCTAAGGGAGGTCACTCCAAGTTACAATGTCCTAAATAGTCTATAGCTCGTGATCTATGCTAACAATGATGTGACCGAGACTTTCCTTGGAAAAACGTATTTCCAACAATCTCCCCCTAAGGGAGGTCACACCATTTTATTAAATCTTAAACCCAGCATACTATGCTTGAGTCTTCGATCTTGTTCTTGTGAGTATACTGATGTGATCTTTGGCTTTAGTCTTGAGCATGTTTCCTTTCCTTGACCTTGTACATTCATCACTTGTGAAATTTGCCTCCTCGTTACTTCATGTTCCACATACTTATACTTTTATAAATTCTTGAAAGCTTCAGAGTTTGATACAGCGGAAGACTTGACTTTTAGACTTTCTTGAATTTGTTGAAGTATTAAGTTCATACAGTATAAGCATGTGTTGATGACTTCTTCTGGATTTTACACCGCAATGCCACCTTCTTGTTACGCTGCATAAGACAATTAGCAACAAAACATATACACGAATGAAATGGCTTTGAACATTTAATTCTAATTCGGTAGCATTCTACCTCCGGTCGGTGAAGACCGTTGGACGATATTAAATATCGTACTTGTGGCAGGTAGTTTCAATTAAGAACCTCCTTGACAAGATTTCGCGGGTAAATCCGTTCTCTTTACTCGACCGTCCAAAGCTGACTGCGAACGTATAGAGTGAATCATTTGGATAAAGTTATCCTCCTGATTGAAGTCGTCAATTCATGTTCCTGGAACAAGTGAAATTCAATTAAGAACCGCACCATCGTTGCTTTCCAGTTGTCACAAGCTTGATTCGTATAGAATCTTGCAAGTTACCTACCAAGTGCTGTTTGAGGTTAACACTAGAAGGATTTCCACTCATCACTGTGAATACTAAGGTATTACTCTAAGTGTTGTGGCAAGATCACTAAGATATTGTAATAAGTGTGTAAACACTTATCCTTTTTCTACTAAAATCAAGGAAAAACAAGACCTTATCATGTGTTTAATATCGTAAAAGTCGGAATTACGCGTGGTTTTGTGTTTTTGTCTTAAAATAGGTACAAATGATCAAAAGAAGAGAAACACGGGATTTCACGGTCAAATGTTGCAGAAAAGTCCAAGAAAGAGACGAAGATGAAGGCAAAAGACCAAAAGTGTGCCCAAGTTCACGAAAGCCGGCGAAACCGACATGAGTTTGAAGAAATGATCAAGGAAGCCGAAATCGAGCTTGATTCTATTGGATTTAATCTTTTTGAAGATATTTGGGCCTTGTGGGTCCCACTTGTGATTAATGGGCCCAAAAGCCCATTTGTGTGGATATTTTATCATCTTTTGGAAAAATAGCCCAACAAGAGCCCAATCTATATATACGGATGAAAGCCCAAATTTATAAATGTGACTTTTGGAACTAAATTGGGCCAAGCCCAAATTATCAAAACACATGGGACGATTTCAGTTTTGTTTCATTATTTTTCCCAGTCAAAGAATTGGTCAACTCCCCATTTCACTCCCTCACACGTAACTTATTTACCAACCCCACATGAATTAAATAAAACGTTTTTACCCCACTTTCTTCATTCGATGAAAACAAGAAAGACACCCACCACCCTCCCACACGTTTATTAATAAACGTCTATCCCACACCTACATATCTCTTCGATGAATCCTAAGCAACACAACTCTCTCTCCCAAATAAGCAGACACCATTTCCATTTACCCCAAAAACCCTAATTTAAATCACCAATTTTTACTCAATATTTGGGGCTTTTAATCCATTCGTGTGATTCACATGGATGGGGATTAAATCTTCATCTTTATCGAAAGAAAACACTAACTGTGGTCCTCATATCAAATCCAACGTGGCTATTCTCCCTCCTTTGATTGGTTAAACCTCATCACTAATACCAATCCCTCCAATAAGGATACTCCACCTCAGCCAAAACTAACACAAACAAGCACAATACATGCCACGAGGGCGATCCGTGTGACGCTTGGGTGATTTTCAGCCTTTGATCAAGTGAAGAAGAAAGAGAAGATGAATAGAACGGCTCAGATTTAACTGGTCACTCTCGAAGCTTCATGAAGAAGTTTTTGGGGTTTTGCCTATAAAAACCCCATCATTAGTGTAATTTCAATAGCACTTTTCTTTATTTAATTTTCTGCAAAATTAGTTTTAGGTTAATATTGTAATTTTTAATTTTTCCAGTAATTGTACTTTTTTATTATTAATGAAAAGTTGTTCTTAATTAATTAATTCGTGTCTCATTTTAATTTTCTGCAAAGTATAATATTCCTTTCAAAGTTTTTATATTACTGTTCGTTGATATTATTATTAATATAAATTAAAAAAAATAATAAATAAAAAGAAAGTGTAAATAAATTTCCCCACTGGAAATTTATAAAAAATACTGTTCGAAGTATAATATTTGGTTCGAGAAGAGTGGATCGAGATGATGATGTTGATGATTGGTGGTTAAGGTGTCGTTTCGGTTTAACAAGGAGGCTCAGCGCCCATCGTTCGTCGCAACGGTGTCGTCAACTAGGTTCTTCTTCCTTTTAATTTTTGTTAAGTTTTTTTCTTAGTTAATATTAATCTGCTAGTTTGGTTTAGTAATACTGTTTGATTTAGTGTATCTGTTTGATCTGCTTAAGTTTATCTATTTTTAGTTGTTGTTTTTTTATTTGGAAATTTAGTAGTTTAAAGTTGAATATTATAGATTTTATTTGTTTGTATTATAGTTTTGTTTGATCTGCTAGTTCGAGTCATGTTTGAATAGGATTATTATCTGCTTTTTGCTTTTAGATTGGGTATTATTTTAGTTTGTATCTGCATATCTGTTTAAGTTTTTGTCTGGTTTCGAATCTGTTTAAATCTGCTTTACTTTATCAGATTCTTTGAGTTAGTTTCGGGATTAAAGTCAGTTTAGTATAATGTGCTTATTTGCTTTTTAGTTTATTTGTTTTGGTTTGTTTAAACAGCTTATTTGGATTATTTGGTTAGTACTGTCATAGCTTATATTGTTTTCTGGTTGCTGATCTAAATAGCAGACTCTATTAGTCTGTTTTCTTTCAAATTCCAAAAAAATAAGTCATAAAATAAAATATTAGCATAAATATTGTCTGTCAGGGGACTTGAACCCCTGACCTCTCGCATATTAACCAAACGCCCTTACCATTCCATCTAGCTTTCTTTTTGTGTTTATTCTCTTAAAGTTTAATTAATATAGGGTTATTATTTAGTTGGCAGTTTATTTAATATACTTTTTATGCAATTTTAGTTTAATTAATTTTTTATATAAAAGTTTTATTTAAAAGTTTTCTTTATTCAGTTTTGAAAAAATAAAAAGATAAAAAATATATTTTTTAATTTCTTTAATTAAATGATTTTATTTAAAATTAGTTTTATTTTTATTAGTTGAAAATTAGTTTAGTTTGGTTTTAAACTAGTTTTCATTAAAAAGTTTTTGATTAGTTAAAATTAGTTTTCAAATTTTGTTTAAATGTTTTTTTAAATAGTTTAAAATTATATAGTTTTTAGTTTAGTTTTTAAAATTCCTAAAATATATTTTACCAAAAACAAATAAATCCACGTTAAGTCCGATTTTAATTCGAGTCGATTTGTGGAACGAAAATAGATCTAAAAAGAGTTTGCAAAAAACTTGGTATTAAAATGGCGCCGCTGCCGCTTCGCTCGTACGATTGACGATTTTCGTGAGACATTTGGATTTTGGGATCCGTTCATTTAGAACGTTAATTTTCTTGCACAAAATCAAAAATACAAAAAAATCAAAAACTTAAAAATACAAAAAAATTAAAAAAATCACAAAAAAAACAAACTCTTTCCTAAGATTTGCACCAAAAAAAATAAAAAAATCCAAAAGTAATACTTTTTCCTAAAAGTATTACACCAAAATATTACGTATTAGTGTTATTTTTCTTAGTTTGATTTCTTTCGATTTTTCTTGTGAATATATATTTTTCTAAAAAAATACAAAAAGATTTTTCTTTTACTATAGTATATTACGTAGAACATTAATTTACCTACTTTTCAAATAAGCCTTAGTTGGGATTTCATCACCTAACTATTGTATTCGCATCCATAGCGAAATAAAAGGGCAAAATAGATAAATACTAGTAAGACGTTTGAACTCAAAATATACAAACTATAAGGTGGGTATAAGGCGACGCGCTATAAAAGGCCGTCTAAGGAAAAAGGTTTTTAAGTGCTTTGTGCCACCTCGTTTCCCCGCTTGCTTGTGCGTATATTGAGAGGGACGACCGATTATTGGTTTGCCAACTCAATTAGTATTAAGTATATATTTTTTTAGCTTTTTAATATTGCACCTCGAGAGGGAAAATCCTTTTCCTCTCAAAGTCGACCGAGGTCACCTACCTCATTCCAAGTTTTAATTTTATGCGCACTCGCGCGCATACATACATACCGATTGGTGTACCAAACTCTTCCAATTCTTCCAAAAAGAAGAAGAAGAAGAAAAACAAAAAGACCGTCATTCAAGCTGATCCCGAGAATCGAGCTTTCGACAATACGATGGCAACGGATAATCGACCAATGATTGAGATTCTCCAATCTCACGTTGAAGGAAACGATGACGCGATTGTGGTGCCGGATATTGGAGCAAATCATTTTGATCTTAAAACGGGTTTTATTCAAATGGTTTCCGCTACACCATTTTTAGGCCGTACTAATGATGATCCACACGCTCATATCAAACGTTTCATCCAATTAGCAAACACCGTCAAATACAACGGGGTGCCACAAGAGGCTATTCGTTTACAACTCTTTCCTTTTTCCCTCGAGGGACAAGCCCGGATTTGGCTTGATAAGGAACCACCCCAAAGTATTACAACATGGATCGATTTAGAGACCAAGTTCATAAACTACTTTTTCCCACCATCACGGACCACCTCGTTAAGGAATGAAATCATCACCTTTGAGCAACAATATGGGGAAACGTTTAGCGAGTCTTGGGATCGATTTAAAGAGCTTTTGAGAAAATGTCCACGACACGGTTTCACTAAAGTGCATCAAATAAATACATTTTACAATGGTTTAACTCTAAATGACCAAGACTCACTTAATAGTGCCGCGGGGGGCAATATTCTTGTGAAAACCATGAACGAGGCTTGGGCTATAATTGAAAACAAGGCTAAAGTACAAACCAAGAGTGTTAGGGCCACTATGGCAAGTGCTAGTTCTAGTGAGAGTGACAAAAGAATCGATAAACTCACTTCGCTTGTTGAAAAAATTGATTTACAAACCCAAGCCCTTAATGGTCAAGTGAATGCCTTGAAAGAAACTAGTGAAACGTGTGAGACTTGTGGTGGATCACATTCATATTTCAATTGTGACAAGGTTTACAATCAACAACAACAAGTTTGTGCTTTTAATGCTAATGAAAGGGTTCCATTTAAACCAAATGTTGATGTTAACCATTTGTCTTATAAAAGTACTAATTATTTGGCTCCCCCGGGATTTGTAGCACCACAAAGACCACCCCCACCCGCCCAAAATACCCAATACTAAAATAGGAACCAAGTTCCTCAAATGGGTAATGCAAATCAAGGGAATTTTAATGGTCAAAATCAAGGGTTTCAAAATCATAACCAAGGTTTTCATAATAACAACGGTTTTCAACCTCAATATCAAAACCAAGGTTTTCCTAATCAAGGTTTTCCTGATCAAGGGTTCAATCAAATGAATATGCATAATCCTCAAATGGACTTGGTTCTACAAAATTGACCGACCATGAGCGAATTATGAAAGAAATGCAAGAATCGACCGATAAGAAATTTTTGACAATGATTCAAGCCCTTAGACCCCAAGGAGCCTTACCTTCAAATACCGAGATTAACCCTCGTGCTAATGTGAGTGATATCAATACTCGAAGTGGAGCCACTTTAGTGGGACCTTCCATCTCTTTGCCCATAAAGGAGAGACAAGGCCCGGAGATCATAATGAGTAATCCTACTCCCCCTTCGGTGATTCCTCCCATTACCACTCCTAGTACTAGTGCTCCATTGCCAAAAGATCCTATCCCTACGGTTGTTCAAGAAGCGAGTCCTTCTCCTTCTCAACCTTCAAAGTCTAAGCCTAATGTCCCTTATCCATCTAGGTTAGACAAGGCTAAAGTGCTCACCAAAGATGACGTTCATGTTTCTAACTTTTTGAAAATGATTTCCAACGTCAATGTTAACATAAGCCTTATTGAAGCACTTGCTCAAATGCCAAAATTTGTGAAAATGTTTAAAGATTTACTTAATAAGAAAGAAAAAATGGTTAAGCTCGTGAACACCCGTTTAAATGAGAATTGTTCCGCGATCCTTCTCAAAGAGCTTCCCGAAAAGCTTGGAGATCCCGGACGATTCGTGTTACCTTGCTCGTTTCCTCAAATCGATGATTGTATGGCTTTAGCGGATCTCGGCGCTAGCATCAATCTTATGCCACTTTCGGTTTGGAAACAATTGTCATTACCCGACCTTATACCGACTCGTATGACTTTAGAGTTAGCTAATCGAACTCTCGCATACCCCGTTGGTATTGCCGAAGATGTTTTTGTTCGAGTTGGTACATTTACTTTTCCCGTGGACTTTGTCGTCGTCGACTATGAGATGGATCCTCGTATTCTGTTAATACTTGGTAGACCATTCTTACGATCCGGAAGAGCCTTAGTTGATGTGGCCGAAGGGGAGTTAATTCTTAGGGTTCGGGATGAACAACAAGTTTTTAAAATGGGAAAAATCACAACAAAATCAAATGGAAAAGAGTCGGTCAATATGATTGATGTTCTTAATTATGATAATGACGAGATTTATATTAATCCTTTTGGAATTGAAAAGTCTAATCAAAATGATTTTGAGATAAATTCATCCCTTCCCTTAGAGCCTCAAATTTTTGATACTCCTATTTATGATACCTATAGTGATGACATTTCTTCAAGTGATCACACTATCTTCGGTTTAGACGACTTATCTTTAGACGACCCACCTTTTGACCCACCCATTTTTGATCAACCAATCTTTGATACTTACGATGATGACACTTCTTTAAGTGATCTCATTAATTTTGATAACCCACCCCTTGATTTTAATGCACCTCATATCTCTATGAGTGATTCTTCCATGGAAACTCCTTTTGACTTTTATACTCCAATTTTAGAAGTCATGACTTTTGAGGAGGATCCTCCACTCTTAGAGATCTTTCCTAGTTTAGAGGTTATTCCATTTGAGGAGGATTTAGATACCTTTCTAAATACCTATTTTCCTCATGAGGAAGAGTTTTCCTATGACTCCGACGATACTTATGTTTTCACATCAAGTTTGGAAGAGGACGACTTTCCCACTTTGGATTTTGATGATATTTTGAGCTTAAATGTCACTACCTCTTGCTATTTTCCCATTAAGGAACCGGTGTTTGATCCCGGAATAGAGACTTTGTTCTTTCATTTCCATATCTCCATAACACCTTCCCTAGTAAGAGACTTTTGCCTAAGGATACCCCACTTTACTTTGACTTGCGTACCACCTCGGGGTTTATTTCCTTTTGTGATGGAAATTATGTGTTTGACCCGGGTGGATTTTCATGGGGTATGCCTTATATGACTTTACTTCACCCTTTATCATGGAGAGATTTTCCTCCCTTGGAAATCTCGGTTTTTTCCATGATTTTCCTATTTGAATGATGACATTCGGGAATTCGAGTCGAGCTAGAGACTCGTGATAAATAAGTCAAGCATCGTTTAACTAGGTTAGATTTTTACCCTTTTTCACCTTCACCCATTTCCACCAATAAGTGTAGGGGAGCCAAGTAGGTTGTTTGTGTTGTGATGTTGTGTGCAGGGACATGTGCTTAATGATCCACTTTTGGTGCTTTTGACACGATCCGTGTTCCCGTGTTTCCCGTGTACCCGGTTCCTTCGATAAGTTTTTGCTATTGTGATTCAATCTTGTATATAAATAAAACAAATAAATGTAATCACTTTAGTTGTCCTTTTCTTAGCTCGATTTTAAACAACGTACTCAATGTCCTAAGTGTAGGGGAGTTTATTCTCCCACGTGCTTAAACATTGAGGACAATGTTTATATTAAGTGTAGGGGGGATTTCTATCGAAATTTTAGTGGGCTTTTCCATGAATTTGACCCCATTTAACCGGAAAATTTAAAAAAAAATTCAACGTTTTTCAAATTTTTGATCTATTTTGGCCTAGTAGTTTTCCATTTATTTTCTTTCCTTTTATCATCGCATCTTATTTATATTTTGCATTTCAAGAATAAAGTCTAAAATAAATAAATGAATAAAATGGTTTTAACAAGTTTAGATATCTTTGATATATTAGGCCCGTCGTAAATATTTTGACTCAACCCGAGTTTACTTATCCAAGTTTACTCTAGCTAGTATCCTTAACCATATGGACCTTAATTGGTTTATTAGGCTAAGCATCCACGAGTTTCATTCTTTGAGGTTTTAAATTGTGGAGAAAGAGAGATGATAGAGTTGATAATAAGTTTAAGGGTTAATTTTTGCTTATATGGTTTTTGTGGCTCTTTCTTCCCGCTTGTATATTTAATTGCTTAATAAATGAGGATTCTTGCGGTGTAGATTCGATATCTTAACTCTTAGCCAAATCTTTATTCTCCTTGTAATTAAAGCATGAACACATTGAGGGTGCCAGCGTTGTGGACTTCCGACTAAGGTGGCTCATAACTACTAAGTAAGAGGTATTCAGACCATGGGACCGCGGAATTTGGCCAAATATATATATCATAAATAAAGAAAGAACAAGATTAAAACATGACCTCAAGGAGCCTTAGGGTGTGGGGCATGTAGCACGAACCTTGTCATTAGAGCCTTAGGGTGTATGGCATGGTAAGTGTTGAATAAAAATTGATCAAAAAAATCAATTCCCTCGTTTATCGTTCAAGGAGCCTTAGGGTGTGGACAATAGACGGGGAGCATTTTTACATCTTAAAGAGCCTAAGGATATATGATGTGAAATTGCTAAACTTCACATAAAGTCTACATGACTTTGGAGGAATAATTAATAAGCAGTACTATTTGGCCAAATTTTGGGTCCGGGAATTTATTCCCCAAATCGTGTTAAATCATCCTTGATGTGGGCTTACTTTAGTGACAACGTTTTTTAGGACAGGGTTAGGTTTTGAGTGTCGGGTTTGCACCGTTTGGCCTTCATTTTTGGAATAATAATTATCAAATAAGTCAAATGAGCCTACGTAATCTAGAGATACAAAGTAGGAATTGGAGAAAGAGTTTACACAATTATCTTATATGAGTGGTTTTAACCTAAGAACTTATGGTAAACAATGATCTCGTTTTTAAGCTTGGTATGGGGAACGTGAAACTTGAGGGTGATTTATATTCATAACACCAAAGCCCTAATTCAAGTCTTAGATTTCTTTACGAGTTTCTTCCATCAAATAATTTCCAAGTTAATAAATCATTATAACTTTTGTCTCTTTTTAAATTTTTATCTTTTCATCGTAGTAGTAGTAATAATAGTAATAAAGGCCGAGATGGATTAATTATGAGAAAAATGTAACTTTATGCTTTAAAATAATGCATTGCATGGGGTCATTGTAATGGTCAAGTGTAGGGGATTTAATAAGTGTGTAAACACTTATCCTTTTGCCACTAAAATCAAGGAAAAACAAGACCTAATCATGTGTTTAATATCGTAAAAGTCAGAATTACGCGTGGTTTTGTGTTTTTGTGTTAAAATAGGTACAAATGATCAAAAGAAGAGAAAACACGGGATTTCACGGTCAAATGTTGAAGAAAAGTCCAAGAAAGAGACGAAGACGAAGTCAAAAGACCAAAAGTGTGCCCAAGTTCACGAAAGCCGGCGAAACCGACACGAGTTTGAAGAAATGATCAAGGAAGCCGAAATCGAGATCGATTCTATCGGATTTAATCTTTTTGAAGATATTTGGGCCTTGTGGGTCCCACTTGTGATTAATGGGCCCAAAAGCCCATTTGTGTGGATATTTTATCATCTTTTGGGAAAATAGCCCAACAAGAGCCCAATCTATATATACGGATGAAAGCCCAAATTTATAAATGTGACGTTTGGAACTAAATTGGGCCAAGCCGAAATTATCAAAACACATGGGACGATTTCAGTTTTGTTTCATTTATTTTCCCAGTCAAAGAATTGGTCAACTCCCCATTTCACTCCCTCACACGTAACTTATTTACCAACCCCACATGAATTAAATAAAACGTTTTTACCCCACTTTCTTCATTCGATGAAAACAAGAAAGACACCCACCACCCTCCCACACATTTATTAATAAACATCTATCCCACACCCACATATCTCTTCGATGAATCCTAAGCAACACAACTCTCTCTCCCAAATAAGCAGACACCATTTCCATTTACCCCAAAAACCCTAATTTACATCACCAGTTTTTAATCAATATTTGGGGCTTTTAATCCATTCGTGTGATTCACACGGATGGGGATTAAATCCCCATCTTTATCGGAAGAAAACACTAACTGTTGTCCTCATATCAAATCCAACGTGGCTATTCTCCCTCCTTTGATTGGTTAAACCTCATCACCAATACCAATCCCACCAATAAGAATACTCCACCTCAGCCAAAACTAACACAAACAAGCACAATACATGCCATGAGGGCGACCCCTGTGATGCTTGGGTGATTTTCAGCCTTTGATCAAGTGAAGAAGAAAGAGAAGATGAATAGAACGGCTCAGATTTAATTGGTCACTCTCGAAGCTTCATGAAGAAGTTTTTTGGGGTTTTGCCTATAAAAACCCCATCATTAGTGTAATTTCAATAGCACTTTTCTTTATTTAATTTTCTGCAAAATTAGTTTTAGGTTTAATATTGTAATTTTTAATTTTTCCAGTAATTGTACTTTTTTTATTATTAATGAAAAGTTGTTCTTAATTATTCAATTCGTGTCTCATTTTAATTTTCTGCAAAGTTCAATATTCCTTTCAAAGTTTTTATATTACTGTTCGTTGATATTATTATTAATATAAATTAAAAAAAAAATAAAAAGAAAGTGTAAATAAATTTCCCCACTAGAAATTTATAAAAAATATTGTTCGAAGTATAATATTTGGTTCGAGAAGAGTGGATCAAGATGATGATGTTGATGATTGGTGGTTAAGGTGTTGTTTCGGTTTAACAAGGAGGCTCGGCGCCCATCCTTCGTCGCAACGGTTTCGTCAACTAGGTTCTTCTTCCTTTTAATTTTTGTTATGTTTTTTTAGTTAATATCAATCTGCTAGTTTGGTTTAGTAATACTGTTTGATTTAGTGTATCGGTTTGATCTGCTTAAGTTTATCTATTTTTAGTTGTTTTTTTATCTGGAAATTTAGTAGTTTAAAGTTGAATATTATAGATTTTATTTGTTTGTATTATAGTTTTGTTTGATCTGCTAGTTCGAGTCATGTTTGAATAGGATTATTATCTGCTTTTTGCTTTTAGATTGGGTATTATTTTAGTTTGTATCTGCATATCTGTTTAAGTTTTTGTCTGGTTTCGAATCTGTTTAAATCTGCTTTACTTTATCAGATCGTTTGAGTTAGTTTCGGGATTAAAGTCAGTTTAGTATAATCTGCTTATTTGCTTTTTAGTTTATTTGTTTTGGTTTGTTTAAACAGCTTATTTGGCTTATTTGGTTAGTACTGTTATAGCTTATATTGTTTTCTGGTTGCTGATCTAAATAGCAGACTCTATTAGTCTATTTTCTTTCAAATTCCAAAAATATAAGTCATAAAATAAAATATTAGCATAAATATTGTCTGTCAGGGGACTCGAACCCCTGACCTCTCGCATATTAACCAAACGCCCTTACCATTCCATCTAGCTTTCTTTTTGTGTTTATTCTCTTATAGTTTAATTAATATAGGGTTATTACTTAGTTGGCAGTTTATTTAATATAGTTTTTATGCAATTTTAGTTTAATTAATTTTTTATATAAAAGTTTTATTTAAAAGTTTTCTTTACTCAGTTTTGAAAAAATAAGAAGATAAAAAATATATATTTTAATTTCTTTAATTAAATGATTTTATTTAAAATTAGTTTTATTTTCATTAGTTGAAAATTAGTTTAGTTTGGTTTTAAACTAGTTTTCATTAAAAAGTTTTTAATTAGTTAAAACTAGTTTTCAGATTTTATTTAAATGTTTTTTTAAATAGTTTAAAATTATATAGTTTTTAGTTTAGTTTTTAAAATTTCTAAAATATATTTTACCAAAAACAAATTAATCCACGTTAAGTCCGATTTCAATTCGAGTCGATTTGTGGAACGAAAATAGATCTAAAAAGAGTTTGCAAAAAACCTAGTATTATATTGCGTAGAGACCTGGAACGTGTTTAAATTCATTTAAGAATTAAACCACTGTTGCTTTCCAGTTATCACAAGCTTGATTCATAAAGAATCGCACAAGTCACCTACCATGAGCTTTTTGATATTCGCTCAAGAAGGATTTCCATATTCATTGTAAATAGTTTCGTATTACTCAGATGTTCAGGCAAGATCATGAAGATTTTGCGTAGGACTCTTAAGATCTTTCTTACTTTTCATAGTGTGTGAAGAAGCAAGGAATTATGAAAGTGTGTCCTAGTGAGATATTTGATGATCTCAAATGGCTCTAGACTCGATCGTGCATTTTGGATTTTAGTGATCGGAGGCTAGAGAGGAGTGCCACCATTTCAATACCAATTTATTCGGAGTGAATAAATCAATAGATAATGTGTTGTCTCCGTGTGATTAAAACAAATATCTTTTAAGAGATATCCGAGTTAGCTGTGATGGGTTGTGCATTGCATCACTGGGTCCATGATGTCTATCTTCAATATCAAGAATCATTAAAAATGATCTCAATAGCATATGTGTTGACCCGGTTTCTGCCTAAGTTGTAAGGAGGGCTTCTTTCTTTTCACCCTTTATCTTTACAATTCTTTTTCATTCTTCAACCCCTTCAATGCTTACAAATACGTCATAACTAGCACCTTGTTGTGATTGTTCCAGTGCTAACTTAAGTACTTGGTCGGCATCCATCTACGTTCACAATCTTTCTCCATCTTTCCTAAAGACTACTATTTCTAGCTATGGAATGTCCTTGGGAAGATTCCTCTTGTTTTAAAAGAATCATTGGACTTAACCTATCCTACCATCCTTATGTCACCACAATCGTCACCGTCGTGAATAGAGATGTTGTGGGTAAGTATATGTCACAATGAAATCCATTTTGATATTCAAATCCATTCTGCTCCCCCTTCACATATGCCACGATATTCGAAAACATTTCGCACATGTCGGGATGAGCCAGCACATTAAGTCAAACCATTAAATTGATTGATCTCATTATTAAATCCCATTTTCTCCCTCATATTAAAAATATTAACCCAATCGATGTTTTTAATATCAACTGATTTAATAAAGTTTTAAAAAAATTTGGGAAGAAAAATGCAAATCCAATTATCTTCATTCTTTACACAAGCTCCCCCTCAAATTAATGAGGGTGTACTTGAAACGTGAATGAAGTACCTTTTAAACACAAGTGTAAGGTACTTATCACATGCAAAGATCATATATGATAATGTATTCACAATATTAGCGATTTATGAGGTTGGACCTGAATGATGGAGAACATCATATGAAAGAAGCACATGGTTCTTGTTCTCGAATGTTGGTCGCCTCATCACGTCTGAAGTTATCTCTTGACTCCATGTGTACGATTGATATTGTTGTCTTGACACCAACATGTGAACTTGGCACTTTCAGCGTCAAAGATTCTGAATGCTGGACAATTGCTCCCTGATGAGACTGCTTTTATACATAGTCTCATCGTCCAAATCGGGCTTAAAATGCATAAAATATCATTAAAACTGCCAAATATATGCTCGTGTTTGTTGCTTGTGTATTTTAGGTACGGATATTGAGGAAATAGCAAAAAGATCACAAGAATCAATCAAAAACGAACACGGGAAACGAAGCCGCACAATGAACCGGACCCGAATCAAGAATTTCCAAAATGGTCCTTGAAGAATTGAAGATTGTTAACAAAGGTCCTCCATGTTTGAAGATATTACAAGAATGGCCCTTGAAGAATGCAAGTTATGCATTTTAAGTCCTTGTTTCAAGTTTTTAAAGTATTTGGGCCAAATATGCCAAACTGCCAAAGTAATTATCAAAGGAAGTGGGATTTTTGCTATTTATTACAAGTTGAAGACAATTGGAACTTTGGGGGACTTAAATTGCCAGACACATAAACTCACCACCACCAATCATCTTTCCACATCACTCCACCCCACCACTCACAACCCTCCACCTCACACCCCTCCCACACGTCACCTTCCACTAAACTTAAATAACTAATTAAACTGGTTATTTAATTACTTCCCACCAAAACACGTTTTTAAACGTGATTACCCCCAAATCAGATCAAATCCCTCTCTTCACACCCCTTAAACCCTAAAAATTACCAGGTCCAATTAACTTTAATCCAAAGGGGTTTTTGTTAAGCTGCTCCAGATCCTTGATTAACCTCACCCACTACCTATCCCACACCCTAAAACACTCACACACTCACCCTGGACCCCCCATGAGATTCCCCATTCACGTCCCTTTCTTCCCAAACCCAACAAAGGGACAAGATAAACGCCCAGGATTGTATTACTTGGTCCCCAAGACCATTTTAACGTCCATGATCAAACATATACAGCTGGACATCACAAGAACCTTTCAGAAATCACATGGACGATTTTTTGACCAAGATTCCAAGTCAAGACCAAGGGCATGTTAGGAAATTCACCCATTAGGGTTTTAGCTTCTAGTTTATTCTATTCAGTTGTATAAATACTTGTGGCATGTCACAAGTATCTTTGTTCCAGATTTTTCTCAAAAAAAATTGTAATTCCTTTTTGATTTAATGAAAGTTGGTGTTTTTGTTAAAAAATTGCAATTCCTTTTCCTTGTTAAAAGTTGGTGTTTTTGTTGAGTAAAAATATGTGTTCCAAATTAATCTTGTGAGTTAATTGTGTATTAAAGTTTTCAAAGAAGGCATTTTCAGAAAATTATCATTTTTAAGGATTATTGAAAAAGGTTTTCAAAAAGAGTAAAATTCAGTGTTATGATGAAATGATAGTGGATTCATAACACTGATTTTTCTTTGTGTAACTTCTTGTCAAAAATTCTTGGTTGGTTTCAATTTTCAGTTTTCAAAGATTTTCCAAAAATCTTATTTCTATTATTTTTTACTCATACTTACTGTTTAATAAGCTAAAACCAATAAGCCTTATAAACTTATTGGTTTCAAGTTTATTAAGCTTGTGTTGTCTTCTTGATTGTCTGTTTTGTGCAGGGTCAAGAAACAAGGTTATCATCATCATTTTGCCTTCAAATTGCCAAAAAGTCTGCACAAGCCCGGGCTTGTTTGGAGGTGACTTTTCAGTCACTGTGGGACCTGGATGTGGGTCCCACAAGGTAACCATCTCAATCCTTGTTTAGTTTTCAAAATTTCAGTTTTATGTGATTTTTCATGAAATTTGTGAGAAAGTGTTTATGTGTTGTTAAGCTGTTTGATTATGTTCATTTGATGATAATATGTATGTTAGTAGTGGTTTGAATCATTGTGGTTAAGTGTTAATCTTATTTGGTTTCAAAAAATTGAATTTCAGATTTAAAGGGGTGTTTGGATTAGGGTTTATAGTAGGGTTTAATGATATGAATCTTGTTTGAAACCTGTTTTATTCACTCATTTGGTTGTTAGTAGGTGGTATATGCTCTTGGTTTTCAGTTTGGTAGGGTTTAAGTCACATTTGCATGATAAAAATTTGGCCTAAGTAGCTCAAAACAGAAAGTGCCTTGGTGACTGATTTGTGTTGATTTGGTTCATTAAATTCTTAGATTTGTTAGATACCAGGTTTAAGTAAGGTTTGTGATTGGTTGCATGTGATTTGGTGAACTTATGTGCTAGATTTGAGCTCTTGAAATCCACCATTTTGCCAATTGAACCAGCAAATACTCACAGACCTGAAACAAGCTTAATCAGTAACTTGCTTGCAATTTTGTGCTTGATTTTGTGGAATACTTGTGTGTTTTTTGTGATTCACTTGACTCCCTACACTCAACTGAGTGTAGGGGTGCCCCCATTGACCATCAAACATCAACAAAAATCCAAGAACAAGCTCATCTTGTTCTAATCTTCACAAGTGAAGATACGACTTTTCTTTTGTGTCAACAAGTAACCAAACTGGGCACGTTTTTTACAGTTCTAGGGCTTAATTTGGTTTGACTTGGATTTGTTTTTGTGTTTTGGTGATTAAAGTGTTATCAGATTGAGTTTTAAAGTTTTAAAAAAGAAAAAAAATTAAAAAGTGTAAAAAAGGGGGTGCATAGCCTCGACCCCGTGACCTCTCGCTCAACACACATACGCCTTAACCATCTCTGCCCTTGGGTCTTTTACTGACCAAGGGTGGATTCACATTGTATTTAAAGGAATTTGGTTTGGGCTTTTACAAATATAAGCCGTAGCTAAATAAGCTCTCACAAGCTTATTGGCTAAGGTTTTTGGCCAGTTTATATTTTTCTTAGGTTTGTCACTCCATTTAGGTTTTTTCTAGCCTAAGTTTTTATTTTTCACTTCTTTATTTATTTTTTATCATTTTTTATTTACCCGTTTTTAATTAAATAGTTTAAAAATAGAATAATTAGTTTTAAAATTTTATAAAAATTATTTTTAGGTGTTAATTTAATAACTTGAGGTTTACATCCAATTAAGTTTTCAAAAAGTCTTATTTTTGATTTTATATGATTTTAGGGTTTTTAACCAACTTTAGAATTTAATATAAAATTATTAAAAAGGTTTTAGAAACTTTTGATTGCATTTCTATCTTAGTTATATTATTCTAGATTTGTTTTAGATTTTTTTTATAAACCTTGAATTTTTTTGAATATTTTAATATTATTTTATTATTAAAAATTAAAAGTCTGATTTTTTTAAGTTTTTACATTTTTCCTAGATTGTAGACACTTAATTATGCATTTTGTAACTTTCCAAATATTTTTAAGGCTTTTCAATTATTTTCTAGAATTAATTTAAGTTTTAATTGATTTTAATAGTTTTTAAGTGTTTAAAAATAGTTTTATTTGGTTTTAAAATTTTAAAAAATACTTATTAGCTTAATTAGGTTATTTTTGAGGTTTACAAACTTTTAAATCTTGTTTGGGATTTTCTAATAATTAATTTTGATTTTTAGGGCTTTAATTAGTATTAAAAAGTCATTATCTAATTAATTAAAAGGTTTTAGCAAGTTTGGATTTTTGGTAAACTCTTAGAATATTATTGTGGATTTTTAGTAATTTTTAGGAATTTTTAGGTTTAAAATTTTTAATTTTGGTAGTTTTTACGGTTTTACGTGAACGACCTTTTCGTCTTAGCTCGATCCGTCTTCGTAACCGTCATTCTTTTCTCACCCCATTTCTATTATTTCTTTTTATCAATATAATCACAAACATTAATCAATTCATTACACAACGCACTAGCCTCCTCGAGAACGAACTCTTATTTTGGGTCATAACTTGTGGTTTTTCTAAACTACTCGTTAATACTTACCCTAATTGCCTTGTTTTCCTAAACAAGTGTGATTTTACAACTATCGTTTTGGCACCGCTGCCGGGGAGGCGTGTTGTGTTTTGATTGAACAATTGTTGTTTTTATATACTAACCATAATTAGTATTTGTATTAGTAGCACTCTACTAATACGTATTATCGGTTTTTGATTTTTGTGTGAATACTATTACTATATTGTATACGTAGAACAATAAATTCACAAGTACTCCAAATATGTGAGCAATCACAACCTTGACTTGGGAGGTCATTACCTAATCATTGTATTCGAATCTCAAACCAAAGAAAAAAGGCAAAAATAGATAAATACTTTCGTGAAGCTCGATTTTGAAAAATACAAACTATAAGGTGGGTATAAGGCGGTTGTATTTCACGACCTAAATGAAAAAGGCTCTTAAGTGCTTCGCGCCGCCTCGTTTCCTCCGCTTGCTTGTGCGTATTTTGAGATTGAAAGCTAATCGAGGGTTTTGCCGCCCAAAGTATTATTACATATCATATATATTTTCTTGGTTTCTATTGATTAAACCCTCTTGAACGTTTTGGTGTTCCACCAACGTTCTAAAGTCATTGAAGGCGTTCACTTCACGTGATCGTTTTCATTCCTTGAGGCTTCTTTAATCGAGAGATTTGATTAAGGAGGAGATTTGTAGATTTGTGTCTACTTAATACATTCACCAAGATCCAAAAAAGTTAATACCATCAAAAACCACAAAAAAATTGAAAAATACAAAACACCAAAAAGAATCTTCTTTGCTCGTCCCCTCGTTGTACGTGACGTTTATGCTAACTCGTAATCAAGCAAGACGTGCACGTAAACGAAAGAACAAAACTCCCACTCCAAATCATTCTAGTGAGGAGTCTCCTATTGACGAACCCATTGTACGAGAAGCACCAACCATGGCGAATCGAACTATGATAGAGTTACTTCAAGCACCCACCGAGGGTTATGGAGAGGCTATTGTGATTCCCGCTATCCTTGCGGAGAATTTTGAGGTGAAAACGGGTTTGTTGTCGATGATCCAAAACAACAAATTCCGTGGCGATGAGAAGGACAATCCACACAACCATATCCGCCAATTCAATCGTCTTACCGCTACTTGCAAATTTAAGGATGTCTCGAATGACTCGATTAAGATGATGCTTTTTCCGTATTCCTTAGCGGGGCCCGCTAAAATTTGGTTAGAGAAAGAGCCACCCAATTCTATATTGACGTGGAAGGATCTCGTTTCAAAATTCATGAACCAATTTTTTCCGCCCTCTAAGACTACGCACTTGAAAAATGAGATTTCAAAGTTTTCACAAGAATCAAATGAAAGTTTTTCAACGGCTTGGAATAGGTTTAAGGAAATGTTACATGAATGTCCTCATCACGGTTTTTCCGACTTGCATCAAATTGACACGTTTTACAATGGACTTAATGATCATGAAAGAGATTATTTAAATGCCGCCGCGGGTGGTAATTTTTTGTTTAAAACGGTTGAGGAAGCTTTGGTGATAATTGAAAATAGGTCTAAGGTTTATAGCCCTCGTAACACACCGAGTGTTACCAAATTGGGTTCATCATCGTCACCATCGTCTCGTAGCATTAATGCCTTACAAGATGAGGCAAATGAGGAGAATCGGTTTTTCGATAGGTTTTCGACTCTTATGTCCCATTGGAAAGCTCAAGAAGCTTCGAATTCCGCTTCGGTTAAAGCGGTTGCTAACAGTTGTTTGTCGTGTGGTGGAGCTCATGATCTTTCCGAGTGCATTACCGCGGATGGTAACACTTCGAGTGCTTATATAGCCACGGGAACTTATAACCAAAACGGTCAAGGTTCCCGCCAAAATCAAGCTCCACCAAATCAAAATGCTAATAACTATCGAAACAACAATCAAGGTGGTAATTATCAAGGCAACCAACGTAATTACAACAAGGGTAATTATCAAAGTGGAAATGGGCAAATTTTAAACCAAAACCAAAACCGTGATTTTCAAACTACCACTCAAGGTTTTCAAAATGATCACACCAAAAATCTTCAAGGAGAATTTTTGAATTATGCTAAGGCAAACGATGCTAAGTTTGACAATATGCAACGTGAAATGGTTAGCTTAAGATCCGAGTTGAAAAACGAGCTTAAAAACGAACTTGCTAATGAACTTAAGACTCATGCTAATAAAATGGAAGGAAATGTTCAACGACTCCAACAAAATCAACAAAAAATGGAGCAAGGTCAACATGAGATTAAGCAAGAGTTGTTAAAAGCGGATGCTAGGCAATCTAAATTTGAAGACCGAATGGGAAAAATGTTTGAAGCTATCATGTGTAAACCTTCTTCTTCGGGTGGTCTTCCTAGTGATACCATCGTAAACCCGAAAGGAGAATTGAAGGTCTACTACTCGTAGTGGTAAAACTTTCAAAGAACCCATTTCTCGTCCAAGTACTTCTAGGGAGAAGGAAAAAGAGAAAGAACCCGAGGTGGTGGTAGAAAAGGAGCAAATTCCAAGCCCACGAAGTACCGCTCAAACCACACCTACGGTTGAACCAATACCAATAGTGGAACCCGAGATTCCAAGGCCTTTGCCTATGCCCCAACCCACACCACCCTTACCTTACCCTTCAAGACGAGACAAGGAAAAGGCACAAGAACGAAATAATTATCAATTTGAACTTTTTATGAAAATGTTTCGTGACTTGCATTTTAATATAAGTTTTGCCGACGCCTTGGTCATGATGCCTCGATTTGCCGCGAACTTCAAAATTATGTTGAATAACAAAGAGAAATTGCAAAAATCGTCTAGTTGTTCATCGGTTTTTCTTAGCCGCATACCTCAAAAAGTCGGTGATCCCGGCAAGTTTTTAATCCCATGTGCTATACAAGATATGGAAGAATGCTACGCCTTGGCCGATCTTGGTGCTAGTATTAATTTGATGCCTCTTGAGATTTTTAAATCGCTCAATCTTCCAAATCTCACTCCTTCAAGAATGTCAATCGAGATGGCCGATCATTCTACGATTCTAGCTTGTGGAGTAGCCGAGGACGTCTTTGTGAAAGTTGGAAAGTTCTACTACCCCGTAGACTTTATTGTTGTTGACATTCCCATCGATCCTAAAGATCCTCTATTTTTAGGTCGATCATTTTTGGATACCTCGAGAGCACTTATCGATGTGCATGCTAGGAAAATCACTCTTCGTTTCAATGAGGAAGAACTCGTCATTAATGCAACTCAAAACTCCACACTTTCTCATGTGTATTCTATCACGTCTTTGTACATTATCAATCCCATCAAAAACATTTGCAAAAAGATTTCAAAAAGAGTTTTAGAAGTTGTTGAGAAAAATGAAGTTTCGTCCCCTCCGCCGGTGGAGGTTAAGAGTGTTAAGCCTACGATTCCAATTATGAATGATTCTTCGGGTGATGAATGTGTTGATCCCGATGGGGGAGTTTTATTTATCGACAAACGTTTTGAAAACTTACCACCACCTTTACCAAAACGGTTTTCAAATGTGAGAATTTTTAGTGTGACTAACATTGCTTTAGAAACACCAATATATTTTTGACATAATTAAATCGGGTTTCCACAAGGAGAGTTTAAAAGATGAAAAAGGGAAAGATTTTTAAATTGGATTTAAAAGATTTTTCTACAACTCTAACTCCGTCATCACCACGTGTTTTGAGTACTACAAGCTCGTCTTCTCCTTTTGACGATGCTTTGTGTGGACCTAGTGTGGGGGAAGCCCCATATGTTCCCTTCCCTTTCTCCACCGAGGACGAGATATTTGATCCTGGAATTGTTTATAAAGGGAAATCTCGGTCTTCCACCGATGCAATAAATGGAAAATCTTTCTATTTGATTGGTGCGAGTCTACCTTGAGTAGCTCAATGTTTTTATGACTTACCCATTGTCCCACCCTTCTATTTCTTCTCATCTATTTTCTTGAAACCCTTTAGGTTTGTGTTGACACACAATGAAGTGGCGTTGATTTGTTTTTCCAATGAAAACGAGAACGCCATCTTCGATCCCGGTATTTTGCACCATCAAAGGACTTAGTCCTTTATAACGGTTGCTTTTGGGCCTTGTTTATCATGTAAGCCCCACTAAAAATGACCGAACCATGATTATCCCTAAATGATCACATTTATGGAGATTCGAGTCGAGCTTTTGACTCGGTAATCAAAAACAAGGTGCCTCGTGGGGGAGACCCATGCTTATACATGTACATATTATTGCTTTCTAATTAGTTTAATGTGAGGGGATTTGTGCCCTTCCAACCTTTGTTCCGTGGTTGTTTGTGCATTGTGGTTTTTAGATCATGATCTTCACGATTGGAGCCTCTCGTGTTCATTTTATGGGAGCACTCGATCGTTTGCTTTGAAGACTTTCTCAATATCCAAATGATATATCCTTTGATGTTCTAACCTTAGGTTTTTAGCACACTTCATAAACGGCTATTAATTTATTGGTTACACCCTTTCCATGCTAGATTAGGCATTCGACTACGTCTCTAGTATGGGGATGTTTTGCACCCCTAGACTCGAAACATTGAGGACAATGTTTAACTTTAGTATGGGGGGGTGAATAGATACTTGCCTTGCCAAACCTTCACGCTTTCCAAAGTTTATCTTTTTGTTTATCGTTTTGTTGCAAAATAAGGCTAAAAATGGCCAAATTTTAAAAATTTTCTCATGTTTTATAAGTGTTTGAAGACACAAATGTAGATTTTCCGATGGCGAGAATAAGAGTAATTTTTGACTCGACCGTGCGTGTTGAGCACTTAGCTTTGATTCCTTAACTACACATTAGGCTAAGTCTCTTAAATGAGGACGAGAAATGATAGGGTTAATTATAAGTTACTATGTTAAACGTAGAGTACTCGTATTCTTTCAAAAACTCATGTGTTCTCGTTGTTTGCTTATTCTCCCTTCGCATGTAAATATTTTTTGCTTAATAAATATTGACTTAGCAGTTTAGTTAGGATTGTTGGGTTTCTAGTCTTTTCTAGTAGCTTCCGTGTAATTAAATTGGGAAGACATTAAGGTATCGCCAGCGTCACGGTTTTGAAGTATTGGCAACCCGAATAATCGAAAGCTTCACCCAATAATAAGATTTCAAGTGCTCACCTAAATCTAGAAAACAATTTGAAGCCCCACAAGGCCGAAAAATCTATGCAAAATTGAAAGTGAGTCAAGCCTTAATCTTTGAAGCTTTAAAGATCCAAAATTCGCTTTAGCGTGAGGATATACGTCTTTGGCTAATAAAACCACCGATGAGGCGGATAATAAAAGGCAAGGCAAGACCGAAGTCATAATAAAATCTTCATGGCGAAGTTGAATAAAAGATGGAGGTAAACCAAAGATAATAAGGCCCTTCCGTTAGGGGGCGTATAAAAGTCTTGGTAATAAGTCTCATGTTCAAAACCGTTATAAAACCGTGTTTATCGATTCTTCTTGTCAACTTAATTTTTTGACATCGTTGTCTATTAGGAGGGGTTATTGATTTGATGGTCTTAGTTACACCGTTAGGACTCTATTTTTAGACCTAAATCTCTATTATCGCATAAGTCAAACAATGTATCCTCGTGAAACATTCAAGACAAAATAAAATATAAGAGATACAACTTAGGAAAAATGGGAGGATAAGTACGTGACTAGGGCATATGAGTAGTGTTAGCATTACTAACTTATAATGACAATGATCTCGTTGTACGCTTGGCATGGAATTAGGGTGAAAATCGAGGACGATGAAATTATTTCTAACGAAGCATTCACGTGTTCTTATTCTATGAACCTAAACGTCCCATTTTGCGATGAAAATCATACATTATGTCTATAACACAAATAGTAGTGATAGTAGTAGTGTAGCTAGTTTATCGTTCAATAAAGTGAATAAAAATGAATTTTGGAGATGCTATGATACTTTATTCTAGCATTGCGTGAGGCCACGGCAATGGTTTAGTATGGGGGAGTGATGAGACTGCTTTTATACATAGTCTCATCGTCCAAATCGGGCTTAAAATGCATAAAATATCATTAAAACTGCCAAATATATGCTCGTGTTTGTTGCTTGTGTATTTTAGGTACGGATATTGAGGAAATGGCAAAAAGATCACAAGAATCAATCAAAAACGAACACGAGAAACGAAGCCGCACAATGAACCGGACCCGAATCAAGAATTTCCAAAATGGTCCTTGAAGAATTGAAGATTGTCAACAAAGGTCCTCCATGTTTGAAGATATTACAAGAATGGCCCTTGAAGAATGCAAGTTATGCATTTTAAGTCCTTGTTTCAAGTTTTTAAAGTATTTGGGCCAAATATGCCAAACTGCCAAAGTAATTATCAAAGGAAGTGGGATTTTTGCTATTTATTACAAGTTGAAGACAATTGGAACTTTGGGGGACTTAAGTTGCCAGACACATAAACTCACCACCACCAATCATCTTTCCACATCACTCCACCCCACCACTCACAACCCTCCACCTCACACCCCTCCCACACGTCACCTTCCACTAAACTTAAATAACTAATTAAACTGGTTATTTAATTACTTCCCACCAAAACACGTTTTTAAACGTGATTACCCCCAAATCAGATCAAATCCCTCTCTTCACACCCCTTAAACCCTAAAAATTACCAGGTCCAATTAACTTTAATCCAAAGGGGTTTTTGTTAAGCTGCTCCAGATCCTTGATTAACCTCACCCACTACCTATCCCACACCCCAAAACACTCACACACTCACCCTGGACCCCCCATGAGATTCCCCATTCACGTCCCTTTCTTCCCAAACCCAACAAAGGGACAAGCTAAACGCCCAGGATTGTATTACTTGGTCCCCAAGACCATTTTAACGTCCATGATCAAACATATACAGCTGGACATCACAAGAACCTTTCAGAAATCACATGGACGATTTTTTGACCAAGATTCCAAGTCAAGACCAAGGGCATGTTAGGAAATTCACCCATTAGGGTTTTAGCTTCTAGTTTATTCTATTCAGTTGTATAAATACTTGTGGCATGTCACAAGTATCTTTGTTCCAGATTTTTCTCAAAAAAAAATTGTAATTCCTTTTTGATTTAATGAAAGTTGGTGTTTTTGTTAAAAAAGTGTAATTCCTTTTCCTTGTTAAAAGTTGGTGTTTTTGTTGAGTAAAAATTTGTGTTCCAAATTAATCTTGTGAGTTAATTGTGTATTAAAGTTTTCAAAGAAGGCATTTTCAGGAAATTATCATTTTTAAGGATTATTGAAAAAGGTTTTCAAAAAGAGTAAAATTCAGTGTTATGATGAAATGATAGTGGATTCATAAAACTGATTTTTCTTTGTGTAACTTCTTGTCAAAAATTCTTGGTTGGTTTCAATTTTCAGTTTTCAAAGATTTTCCAAAAATCTTATTTCTATTATTTTTTACTCATACTTACTGTTTAATAAGCTAAAACTAATAAGCCTTATAAACTTATTGGTTTCAAGCTTATTAAGCTTGTGTTGTCTTCTTGATTGTCTGTTTTGTGCAGGGTCAAGAAACAAGGTTATCATCATCATTTTGCCTTCAAATTGCCAAAAAGTCTGCACAAGCCCGGGCTTGTTTGGAGGTGACTTTTCAGTCACTATGGGACCTAGATGTGGGTCCCACAAGGTAACCATCTCAATCCTTGTTTAGTTTTCAAAATTTCAGTTTTATGTGATTTTTCATGAAATTTGTGAGAAAGTGTTTATGTGTTGTTAAGATGTTTGATTATGTTCATTTGATGATAATATGTATGTTAGTAGTGGTTTGAATCATTGTGGTTAAGTGTTAATCTTATTTGGTTTAAAAAATTGAATTTCAGATTTAAAGAGGTGTTTGGATTAGGGTTTATAGTAGGGTTTAATGATATGAATCTTGTTTGAAACCTGTTTTATTCACTCATTTGGTTGTTAGTAGGTGGTATATGCTCTTGGTTTTCAGTTTGGTAGGGTTTAAGTCACATTTGCATGATAAAAATTTGGCCTAAGTAGCTCAAAACAGAAAGTGCCTTGGTGACTGATTTGTGTTGATTTGGTTCATTAAATTCTTAGATTTGTTAGATACCAGGTTTAAGTAAGGTTTGTGATTGGTTGCATGTGATTTGGTGAACTTATGTGCTAGATTTGAGCTCTTGAAATCCACCATTTTGCCAATTGAACCAGCAAATACTCACAGACCTGAAACAAGCTTAATCAGTAACTTGCTTGCAATTTTGTGCTTGATTTTGTGGAATACTTGTGTGTTTTTTGTGATTCACTTGACTCCCTACACTCAACTGAGTGTAGGGGTGCCCCCATTGACCATCAAACATCAACAAAAATCCAAGAACAAGCTCATCTTGTTCTAATCTTCACAAGTGAAGATACGACTTTTCTTTGTGTCAACAAGTAACCAAACTGGGCACGTTTTTTACAGTTCTAGGGCTTAATTTGGTTTGACTTGGATTTGTTTTTGTGTTTTGGTGATTAAAGTGTTATCAGATTGAGTTTTAAAGTTTTAAAAAAGAAAAAAAAAATAAAAAGTGTAAAAAAGGGGGTGCATAGCCTCGACCCCGTGACCTCTCGCTCAACACACATACGGCTTAACCATCTCTGCCCTTGGGTCTTTTACTGACCAAGGGTGGATTCACATTGTATTTACAGGAATTTGGTTTGGGCTTTTACAAATATAAGCCGTAGCTAAATAAGCTCTCACAAGCTTATTGGCTAAGGTTTTTGGCCAGTTTATATTTTTCTTAGGTTTGTCACTCCATTTAGGTTTTTTCTAGCCTACGTTTTTATTTTTCACTTTCTTTATTTATTTTTTATCATTTTTTATTTACCCGTTTTTAATTAAATAGTTTAAAAATAGAATAATTAGTTTTAAAATTTTATAAAAATTATTTTTAGGTTTTAATTTAATAACTTGAGGTTTACATCCAATTAAGTTTTCAAAAAGTCTTATTTTTGATTTTATATGATTTTAGGGTTTTTAACCAACTTTAGAATTTAATATAAAATTATTAAAAAGGTTTTAGAAACTTTTGATTACATTTCTATCTTAGTTATATTATTCTAGATTTTTGGTAATTTTTTAGATTTTTTTTATAAACTTTGAATTTTTTTGAATATTTTAATATTATTTTATTATTAAAAATTAAAAGTCTGATTTTTTTAAGTTTTTACATTTTTTCTAGATTGTAGACACTTAATTAGGAATTTTGTAACTTTCCAAATATTTTTAGGGCTTTTCAATTATTTTCTAGAATTAATTTAAGTTTTAATTGATTTTAATAGTTTTTAAGTGTTTAAAAATAGTTTTATTTGGTTTTAAAATTTTAAAAAATACTTATTAGCTTAATTAGGTTATTTTTGAGGTTTACAAACTTTTAAATCTTGTTTGGGATTTTTTTAATAATTAATTTTGATTTTTAGGGCTTTAATTAGCATTAAAAAGTCATTATCTAATCAATTAAAAGGTTTTAGCAAGTTTGGATTTTTTGTAAACTCTTAGAATATTATTGTGGATTTTTCGTAATTTTTAGGAATTTTTAGGTTTAAAACTTTTAATTTAAGTAGTTTTTACGGTTTTACGTGAACGACCTTTTCGTCTTAGCTCGATCCGTCTTCGTAACCGTCATTCTTTTCTCACCCCATTTCTATTATTTCTTTTTATCAACATAATCACAAACATTAATCAATTCATTACACAACGCACTAGCCTCCTCGAGAACGAACTCTTATTTTGGGTCATAACTTGTGGTTTTCCTAAACTACTCGTTAATACTTATCCTAATTGCCTTGTTTTCCTAAACAAGTGTGATTTTACAACTATCACTCCCCCTCAATTGTTTACCCGTGTTCTATTGAAACAGTTGTAGTCGCCGTTTGAGTAGTCGCATCGTCGAGTATGTAGATATCAATTGTAAATTGCTACGGTTGGTGGAGATGATAACTTCATAAAAACAAGATTTCTCTTGTTTTAACAAATAAATGCACTGAAGCGTACATATATTCGTGTTAGATTGTGTTATTCCGTAAACACAATCCCTTACATGGTTATAAATTAAACCATGCCCGAGAAAATTAATTCTCGTTGTTGAGTCAAAGCTTTCCGGTGAAATGCTTGACTTGAGTATGAAAAAAGGGTTACTATCTGAAATAATAGCAAACCATTTTGAGCATGTTTTAAAACATTTGAACTTCTGCTCGAACTTTATTTACAACCCCGTGTCATTATTAAATGACATTTCTAGTATCGTAAATATTATCGATTCTAGAAGGCATGCTCTTTTTAACAAAACAATTTTGACCACATAATTTTGAGAGATTTAGATAAACCTTTTTGAGAAATTCTCGAAAAATTGTGTTCAACGTTTTGAAAACCAATTACTTAAGCTTAAGATGTTGAATATCTTGCAAAACGAGCTCAAGTCCGAGAAGTTGTAAACTTCCCGTTGTTAAGGATAAGTTTATTATCGGCGATAAACTTTCCTTTTAACTGAAGAACGAGTCCTAAGTTGACATTTACTTAGAATTCGTTTTCATGAGCTTGAAAAACTTTGAATGTTTTAACGTAAAGCTCATGACCGAGAAAGATGAATTTCTCGTTATGAGGAAAAGTTCTCTTATTTAAAAGATACACTTTCCTTTCTGAGCTTAAAACTTGGAATGTTTTAGTACAAGCTCATGACCGAGAAAAATTAATTTCCCGTTACGAGGATAAGCTATCTTTAAAGATAAGCTTTCCTAAAATTGAAGTCCGAGTTACAGTCTGATATTTAACTGTAAGTCATTGTGCATGAGCTTTAAAAACTTCAAATGTTTTAATATAAGCTCATGCCCGAGAAAAATTAATTTCTCGTTGTATGGATAAGTTTATCATCGGCGATAAACCTTCCTTTCTTTGAAGTCCGGGGCATAATCGGAAATGTGATTATACGCCATTTACACGAGCTTAAAAACCTTTGAATAGTTTGAATGTAAGCTAGTGTCCGAGAAAATTTAATTTCTCGTTAATGAGGATAAGTTTATCATCGGCGATAAACTTTCCTTTCTTTGAAGATCGGGTCATCGTCTGAAATTTAACAATGAACCATGTACACGAGCTTAAAACTTTTGAATAGTTTTAAATTTAGCTCGTGTCCGAGAAAAAATAATTTCTCGTTTTGAGGGTAATTTATCGTTAACGAGATAAACGTCCCTTTCTTTGAAGTACGGGTCACAGACTGTGATTTGATTGTGAGCCATTTACACGAGCTTAAAACATTGGAATAGTTTTAACGTAAGCTCGTGTCCGAGAAAAATTAATTTCTCGTTGTGAGGGTAAGTTATCGTTGACGAGATAAACTTCCCTTTCTTTGAAGTTCGGGTCACAGACTGTGATTTGACTGTGAGCCATTTCCACGAGCTTAAAACAGTTGAATAGTTTTAATGTAAGCTCGTGTCCGAGAAAATTTAATTTCTCGTTAATGAGGATAAGTTTATCATCGGTGATAAACTTTCCTTTATTTGAAGATCGGGTCATCGTCTGATATTTAACGATGAGCCTTTGTGCATGAGCTTAAAAACTTGGAATGTTTTTGATATAAGCTCATGCCCGAGAAAAAATGATTTCTCGTTGTAAGGATAAGTTTATCATCGGCGATAAACTTTCCTTTCTATGATGAACGAGTTACAGTCTGTGATGTGACTATAAGTCCTTTGTGTATTGTAAGCTTAACTGCAAATCCCCTGAGGCACTTGTTTTTCTGATATCAGCTTCTTCAGTAGCCAAACTCTGAGAGTGTCCTTATTTAAACGGTATATAAAGTTCGGACCAGTTTGTTTTTGTTGATCCTTGACTTTGGTACCTGCATTCTCATTTGAAGTTTGTATACTTTTATATGGGTTAGCAATATCTATCTTAGAATCATGCGGAGATTCACAGTTTTCTTTTCTTGTGCCAGAGGTGACCTGAGGGGATGATTCACTTGTCTTAGTTGGCAAGTGTTTCCTTTTATATAAAACCTTAAGTTCAGACTTAAGTGATGTATCATCCTTTGCAATTTCCTCCCTAGTAGTCTTAGTAGAATCGGAGACTATCCTAGTTAAAGGGCACTCATTTCCTACAACAGTGAAAGTTCTACCAGTGGGGCGCCACATTTTACCAATGTGTTTGATTTTAGCTACCCACTGGGATTTAAGTCTAGTACGGGAGTTCACCTCATTCAGTAATTTCTTGACACAAGAATCATGATTGGCTTTAAAGACACATTTCCTACATGTTTTACAAGTAGCATATTTAATGTCCGAGTAAGATCTAGAATTCCTAGAAGATTGATTGATGCTCCTAGGATATGACATGCTACGGTTAGCAGTGTTGGATAATCTAGAAGGCATCCGACTAGGTTTGAAAATTCTATATCTCACTTATGTCTTTTTCTTAGCATTCCTTAGATAAAAATTATGGCGAACATTATTTGAACTAGTTTGAGACGTGTTCCTTGGACTATGTCTAGGGAGACTAGAGGCAATCATGTGATTAGGTCTTGGAAAAGCTGTTTTAGTCACATTGAGCCTAGATGGTGGAGTGACTGGTCTAGAAAGATGAACCATATCAACTTGGGAGGCAAACCGCGGTCTCGAGGATTGTGGTCGCTCGTATCTAAATGCAGTCGGTTGTCTAACGGACTGATTTGTAGGCGGTTTCCCCAAGATTGATGGTTTTTCAAGCTTAGTGTCCACACTAGTTCCTTTAGTTTTCCTCAACTCGTTTTTTAGAGCAGCTATTGCAAAAACCTTTTCCTGAATTTGAGCTTTTAAAGTCTCATTCTCTTGGAGTAATTTATCTTGGGATGCCAATTTAGATTCTAGCAAGTTAATTTGTTTCAAAAAATTATCCTTTTCTGCTTTAGAATCTAGAACGTTTTGATCCAATTTTCGTTCAAGAACAACGTTTGACTTTTCAAGTTTTTCAAAATATATTTCAAATTTGTTCGTTTTCTTCGAAAATTCAAGTTTGGCATCCTCAAGATCTTTAGATTGCTGAGCTATGATCGTTTCGAGGTCTTTAAATCCTAGAATCAGAATTATTTATAGAAGCAGTCATAAGGCACTTATCATGATGTTTAGCATTTTGAACATTTTCTCCCCCATTATGACTCACATTGGATGAATCAGAAGTGGTATCGCTACCATTCTTTACCATCCCATGTTTGGCATACTTAGGTTCAGGATGCTCAACATGTTGTAAATTGTTGAAACTTGGCACCTGAACAGTTTCCAATGTGGAACATAACATCAAGCAGGTTAGGGAGCAGAACCAGTTTCCAAGGCTCTTCATAGCAGGGCTTTCTTGAGCTAAAGAATTAAAGGTTCAGCTACAGAGAAGCCTGAATAAGGTGAATCACCCTGACGTGCACCGGTCTTGGTTATTGAGGAGAAGGACGGTAACATAAGATTATGTGTCGACTGCCGTCGATGTAAACAAATCACCATTCATGACCGTTAATTCCCTCCACGTGTTAAAGACGTATACGACCGACTATAGAGTGCTAAGCACTTTTCCAGGAACAATTTACAATTATGGTGTCAACGGTGGCGAGTGAAAGAGCAGGACATTCCCATGACTGTTATTCGCACACGATTTGATCATGCTGAATCTACGATTTTGTTTTAGTCTCAAGAATGTTTCAACAGCATTATGTACTTGATAAATTGAGTTTCCATGAACTCATAAACAAGTTCGTTAGTACTTTAATAGAGGACAACCCGATCTTATCTAAGTCTAGAGAAGATCAAGAAGAACATACTCGTTTATGCTTCAAATTATACGACATCAGCAATTTCACCTGAAATTTTGACAGTAAGAATTCCGAGTGATTATAATGACACGCTGAATCACGTTGACTCTTATGGTTAATCTTACCATGACGCGGTTTACGCGTAAAGGAGAGAACCCTACACTAAACTATATGTTCTAGAGAATCCTAAGCTAACAGAAGTCTAATTTTAGAGACTCATAGTTTTGCAAATTTCTGTGTATCCAGTTTCTATGAAGCAAGATACAGTTAAGTTCATATCTAAGTATCTGCCATACCGACATGTTAAGATAGAACACCAACAGGTTAGGAGTTATTTCCACCCTAGGAAATTTTGAAACGGAGTAGGGACAAGACCTCCATGGGATTGTTACCAGACTAGCGTAACTCGGAAGAAGCATGATGCTATCTGGATTGTTTTCAACCGTTTGACCAAGTCTGCAAAAATCCTTTCATCAGTAGGGATTTCACAGCTAGCAGATTATCAGACATTACTCAGCCAGAGATCAAACGATCACTGGGCATTCCTTCATCCATCAGCTCAGATGAAGACTCGCGTACGCATTCGTTATTGCGTTCACGTCCTTGTGTAATGCTTCGTTTTGCATTCGCATCTACGTTCATGACACTGTTCACGTTCATGATCGTATTCTAACTTACGATTTACGTTTCACTTTTCGTTCTGAGAGGTTTTGTAGAAAGCTCGGGAGACCAGACTCAAGTTCAATAAACTGTCCATCCTCATACAGATATTTCATGTCATATTTCACGTCTCACCTCGTACCGTTTGGCGTTACCTCCTCAGTTATTACATGTTCATGATATGTTGCACGTATCACGTCCACCATATGTTTACAGGTTACATTTACCATATCTCCACGTATCATGTTCACAATTGCTCACGTATCACGTTCACAATTGTTCACGTATTACGTTTCAGTAGGTCTCGTACATCTTTACTAAGAGGTTTCTTATGTCATTATTCCAGATTATTTCGTATCGTAACGTTTAGTTATCCTTATACATTATTTCTTAGCCATTCGATCAAACTCATGAGAACCTATCTCACGTTGGTGAACCATAAACTTTCTGTATCATCAAGGCAGAGGCATGAAGATCAAGACCATTATTTCTCGCATAGACCAGTTAGAAGATCGTTCCGAGTGGGAAGCCACTTGGAAACGGAGGAGTCCATCTGGATTCTTATCCTCTTTTCGATTCATGAGATTGTTTTATTCGTTTCAATTTATGTCACGTTTCATGTCTCTTCCGGTCATCTCATGTTCCATGTCCTTTCCAGTTATATCGTATCCATGTCCCTTCATCTTACATGTCCTTTTAGCTTTTGTTTACTTTCAGTTATTATAACTCTATCACTTGATCTTACCCTAATTCGAGGACGAATTATTCTTTTAGAGGGGAAGAGTTATAAAACTCGCGTTATAATGCCATGAACAGTAAATACACGAAAAGACAATTAAAATAAAACTTCCCAATTATAACACACGACATGTGTCACGAATATTAAATACAAGTATTTAATATATTATTAGTACACGACAAATATTATGTATAATATTTATAGCATGACAAGAAATAAAATACGACAGTAAAACACGAACACATACGATTAATAATTAAGCACGAAAATCAAAACATAAATTGGTGTTGGCTAGTAGTTGGTCGTGGTTAGGAAAAAAGGAAACAAGAGCCCGAAGCCCGGCCCATGATGAAAAATTAAAAACATAGGAAAAGGCTTAATAACTTTCATTTATTATTTTAGAAGAAAAACACAAGAAAACCCTAGCCTCCATTAAGGTCTAGCCGCCGGCTTTTACAAGGAAAAGGGGGAAAGAAAAAGTGTTTTGATCTTGATGGTTTACGGGTTTATGTTCGTGTTCATAACCTTAACATCTACACATTGGTAATCTTTAATCCTTAACCTTTTATTTAATCCTTTTAATTCATAAATCAATTTATTAACTATGAAAAAAATGTTGTTTAAATGGTAAAAGCATGAAAGGGTTCAGGTTTGATGAGGTTTTGTTTCGGTTGTGCTCAAACCGAGAGTCTTAGACTCTCGGTGGGTAATTTACACGGCCAGCCGCACCCTTTGATAGGCGGTGGCTGTTTGTTTTGTCCAGCCGCAACACCAACACCCCAGTGGGGGGTTGTTTGGTTAGAACAGTGGGAAACCGACAGCAGTCAGTGGGTACTCAGGTCAAGCAAGAGGAAACCAACTGCAGCCTGGGGTTACGTTGGTCTAATAGTGGCAACCGGCACCAGCCTAGGCTGTTGGCCGCCGGCTAGAAACCACGGCCGCCAGCCGTGGCAAGGGCTGTTTTGGTTTGTTTGTTTGGTTTAGTGCGACCGGGACTTGGGTGTCTCGATAGGCTCGGGTACAAATAAGTTTGACCAAGACATTTTAATAAACAGTAAATTAATTTAATTTTCATCAAGTGTTAATTAATTAATTTAATTCATGACTTAGGTTATATTTATTTAATTAAATAAATCATGAAATTAACCTAAGTAATTATTTTGGCCTAATTAAATTAAAAACCATGTTTTAATTTAATTATTGATATAAGGTAAAGTTTTTATTAAATTATCCATGTTATTTATTTATTTATAAGCTATGCATCTTATTATTAATTAATAATCATTTTAAGCTAAGTATTTAATTTAATAAACTTTACTACTATTATCATGACTTATAGCTTGCAACCAATAAGCCTTAGCTTATATTTTAGACTTATAAATATAGCTTATTTCTATTTTTGGAAACTTACTATTTTTTGGAAACTTTCTATTTTTAGGAACCTGCTATTTTTAGGAAGTTATTCAATATTACAGTACAAGTATAGTAATACAAGAATACATGAATTATATGATCAGAATACATGAATAAATACAAGATAACACATAAAACAGTAAACATGACAAAACATGAATACTAAGCTAAGAACACACCGAACCAGTAAAACATACGGTATATCAGACAACTCATACACGTCCATTATCTTATGTAGTATTATCCGTGAAGGCGGAGTTGTTTCGTCAGCTCTTTCATTCTAGCTTCTACTAGACATAAGGTACAGATTTTCCGTCCTTCAGTAAGGACAATCTCTTCCTTTATTAGTATTTCCCGTATGCAGCCAACTGTTTTCCCAGTAATTACAGATTTAAATGCTTATGTTTTATTAGTTACCTTAGCCATATACATGCATGCTAGTTTCACCTAGTTATGGAGGTACCATAACCATAACACTGGAGGCACCAGTGTTATGACTTCACCAGGGCGGAGTGATAGCTCGTGGCGTCCCTTTCAGTTTATTTGGCCTTTATTATTATTATATTATCATGTGGGGCGTATGGGTGCATCCTAGTTACAGTTTCAGTCAGGATTTCATGGTGAGTGTGGTGTGTGCCTTGCATCCTTCCTAAGGAGTTGATCCCTCATACCCAGACCATATTAATTAGAGGCATCCCCTCTAATTGCACGACGAGGTCACCCCTTTAAGTATTCATGCACGTTGTTGACCTCATGACCTATATTGGCTTTTGGTATATTAAACTAATACAGATTTTTATAAGTAAACATAAGCTATGTTTATAGAACTAAACCAGTAAAACATGTTATACGCCTAGGTTTCTCCCAGGACTTAATCATTTCCGCTGCTATTCATGCGTTATAGTTCTTTACTATGTTTTGCCATTCATGCTTTATATGCTCTTTATATGCTTTCTTTACTCTAAGTTTTCCACGCTTTATGGTATCCGTGCAATAGGCGTTATGCTCAACCGTTTTCCATTTACATGTCCCAAAACGGCAGGTACCCAAGGTTAGACTGGAGCATTGGAGGACATGCATGGGATGGGAGCTACCTTATACTTCTTCTCCTCTTGCCTTAATATATTTATGCTTGTTTAGTCTTCGTTTAGTTCATTTATTTTATTTATGTTTTGGGCTTATGTTTGGGAACCGATGTTTGATTCTGGTTATCCCTTTGGTCATGTATGTTTACGACATATTATCTTGCTTTCTTTGATGACACGCCATAATTATCCTGTGATATTCCATTTATCAAAATGGGGTGTTACAGGAACATTGTCTTTAGTAAGCAGACTTATAGTTCTAATGTGGTTGTTAAATCTAATGATAAGTAGTCCTCTTATAGTATATCTTCTGGTTTTACTCATGAACATATGCAAAAATTGCTTAATATGATCAATGAGAAACCTTCTAGAAACATTCATGCTTATATGGCAGGTAGAGCTTCATTCTTAAATTGCAATGTATGTGTTAATGCAATGATACCTAAAAACGTTACTTGCATTTTTCGGTCTCGCTTTGTTTTTTATTACGACAATTAAAAAAACAATCATTTACGAAAACAACGAAAATCCAATTCTTGATTTCAAGTATTATTCATTACCATTATCACTTAAGGTATGAATAAACAAGTTCTTAACCTAACTAAGTGATCAAGGATTTACATTTTTCTTAAAACTCACGTTTATTCAAAAGTGACAAATGTTTTTAATAAACTTTATTTTTAAGAATATGTTTTATTAAAATAGAAAATAAAAATTTTGAATATGGCATATTCCAAATGGTAAAAAATATCCAATCTTGATAAAAACTACACCAGATGGCATTTCCCCACTAAAGGACAAAAAGGAGCGGATTCTAGAGCCGGCGACTCAAAATAGGTGTCTGCGGTTCAATATCAATAATGAACCGCAGGCCTATTTATTGAGCCGCGACCAGATAGAGCCATTAGAACTTTGACTTATAAATAGTGGACCATTTCAAGATTTCCCTTTCACCTCTTTTGCACATAAATTATCAGATTCAATCCACCTTCTTTAATCATACAAATCCTTGGTTATTTGGTTGATTATACTTGTTTAAAAGTGAATCTTTCTATTTCCCTCTCATTCTATCAATTGCAAAGAGAAGAACACTTTTATCTTTGAAGTGTTGTGTCTAACTCAAGATCCATTGAAGATCAAAACTCTATTTCATTCTTGTGTCATCGTGAAGTTACAAATTATTGTGTATATTTGGAAGTTGTGTATGTATTGTGGTTACTAGTTAGTCCTCAAAGTACATTGGTATAGATTAGTCCTAGTTAAGATTAGGACTCGAATTTTAGCTTAAAGTCGGAAATTGGTTAAGTGACGTGTATGGTTTCTCCACCTTAAGGAGCTTGTTGATTAGTGAACTCTCGAGTAAGGAGTACTCGAGGAATGATATAGGAATGAAGAGCGAGCTTCGTTGTCGAACCACTGTAAATCCTTGGTGTTCTGTTTGATCTTTCCTTTCCTTATCTCTTTCCATTCATTATTCAATATTTCATATACTTGTGATTATTAGTTTAGTAACACTATCACTTGTTCATATTGTGCCTAAGAAGATTTCACATAAATTACGTAAGTCTAGTTTTTAAAAAGGATTTTTGAAAACCGATCTTTGATCATTTTAACTAGAGAAACTATTCACCCCCTACTAGTTTTACAATTGGTATTAGAGCGGGTGGCTCAAGCTTTTGAACTATATTGTATTTTTAAAACTTGAATCGATCTATGGATTCCAATAAGTACCTAGAAGGTCAGTTTATGCAAAGACCACCACTTTTTAAAAGTGATAGTTCTATTTATTAGAAAAATAAATTGGAGACTTATGTGAGCAAAAGATTTAGATCTTTCACATGTTACTAACATTGGGGACTCTTTGCCTTTACAATATAATGAAGTTTCTAAAAAGAAAGAACTAGTTTCTTTTGAAAACTTAAATGATGACACTAAAAAGAAACTTGCTTAGAATAATGAGGCTAAAATGGTTATTTATAATGCTTTGCATAAGAATGAGTATGAAAGGATTTTTATGTGTAAAACCGCCAAAGAATCACACGGTGCTTGTTGGAGGGTCGTGGAGCGATAATGGTGAAGAATGCGATGATAGTGCTAAAGACGATAAGTATCTAATGGCCCATTCTCCAAAATAGGTACATTCTGAAACCGAATATTATAGCAAGGATAGTTCTTCTCTAGATGATTTAGAATTAGAGAATCAATATGATAATCTATGCAAACAAAGTCTAAAGTTCATATAAAATAAGAAATTGCTAAAATCAACTAAGGCTAAACTTGAAAATGAGATTAGTGAGCTAAAAGATAAATTAGCTAAGTTAGAGAAAAATAAAGAAGTTGATTTAGGTTGTCTAAGTTGTGAAAACCTTAGGTAAGAGAATGAAGATCTCAAGAACACATCCATTAAATTGGACAAATTCATGAAAAGTACAAATACTCTTGATGATATGCTAAGTAGACAAATTTATTCTAAAGAAATACTTGGTTTAGGTTTTGACACTAATGAAGCATCAACTAGTAAAACCAAATGAGGATTTTCTATATATGATCTGGTGGTCTAACATGGTGGTAAATGGTGGTGGAAGCCATTGTTGAGAGAGAGAGATAAGAGAGGTTGTGTGTAAAAGAAAGAAAATGAATTAAAGTGAAAATGACACAAGCAACACCCCTCCTTGGAATAGACGAAAATCAACACAGATCGATGAAGAGTTAATCGAATAGACGAAAAGAGTATAACTTGTTGTTATTATTCTTTGTTATCTTCGAAAATCAACACAGATCGATGAAGAGTTCTTTTCCGTGTTTAGATCTAAAAAGATCTACGCATGCATGACAAAAAATCTGAGATCATACTTAAGTTACTGTTTGAGTCTAGATTGGGATTTAGGTGTCGATGGGTTAGGGATTAGATATGGTGTTTGAGGAGTTAAAAGGTTGGAAAGTGAAAGTGGTTCTGTGCAAGAAACTCACTAAGGCACCTGAGTCAACGCGGTAATAACCGAGTTGACTCGGCTGTATTTGTGAAATGTTTTAGTTGAATGTTTTGCGAGTCAAAGCAATGTTTTCAGAAGAAAAAAAAAATGATGCGCCATCGGAATGTCTAAGTCTCCATCAGAATCTTGTTAAGTCTCCATCGGAATGTTTTTCTTAAGTCTCCATCGGAATCTTGTTAAGTCTCCATCGGAATGTTTTTCTTAAGTCTCCATCGGAATGATTAAGTATCCATCGGAATCAAACAAACACCCCATCGGAATGGCTATCCGAATAATCATCGGAATGACCATCCGAATAATCATAGGAATAAGCGTAATCTGAATCCCCATCGGAAACCCCATCTGAATCCCCATCGGAAAAGGGTTTTGACCCTTTTTCATGGTTTTTCCAAAAAAAAATGGATCTGAAAACTTTTGTCCTTTTCCCAATGAAAATAGATTTGTTAGATGTAAGGAACAAAAAACGTGTACCAGATGGACAAAGATTTGATGAAACCGAGAATGAATACTGATTAATAAATGGATACCACAAACACAAAACATCGTGACAAAGATTGAACACAGATTGAAACTTGTTTGGACAAAAATAAGAAGACGTGACAAAAAATTGTGACAGATTGGACCAAAATTATTATAGAACGAGACACAAAGAAATATAGACCACCAAATCGAAAACAATAACGATCCAAGGATGAAACCGAGGCTCTGATACCAATTGTGGATTTGCTATATATAGATCCGGTGGTCTAACATGGTGGAATATGGTGGTGGTAGCCATTGTTGATAGAGAGAGAGAAGAGAGGTTGTGTGAAAGAAAGAAAAATATATTAAAGTGAAAATGACACAAGCAACACCCCTCCTTGGAAGCTAAGGAGGGGTATATATAGTCACACACACTACATAAACTATACAACGAACCTAGTCTAGTCTAAACGTGTGTGACTATGATAACTAATGGGAATTCTTAAATGTCGTCACATAAAGTGAGTTTCCAACAATCTTCCCCCATGGGACGACGTGTAGAATTCCTTACAATATTCTTCCTAACAAGTACAAAATTATTAAGAACAAGAGCTTTCATGAAGCGTCCAATGCTGATGAAGTCTTCTGAGGCCTTCGTCTTCAAAACGACTCATCTTTAAAGTAACTTGTAGAAGAAATACTGTAACGGCACGAGCTAAGTAACCCATACACTTCTGGTTAAGGAGAAGCTTCTGAATTAGCTTCCCCCTAATTCATGCCACATAAACTCGATGTAGAAGCTTTTAAATAGCTTCCCCCTAAATCGACAATCCTCGTAAGCAACTTCAAAGCTTTCAATAAAGCTTAGAATGATTAAGCGCACAGCGGAATATAACAAGCAAATCCCATCATATAACATGATAACGTTGCTAATAGGGATTGAAAGTAAGGGGTACACCAAGTAGATCAACAACTTTTCTTCTCACGCTTGAATAATTCTTCAGAATTTTTCTTCCCCCTGAGAGTTCGAGTTATGCATACCAGAAAGAATCAAGACATTTCTTCCCCCACATAGTTGAAGAAAGTAAATCAATCCCAATTATGAAGCTCAAATCCTGAAGTGGACACTTTATCCCATTCGTGAAGTTAACATCGTAACACCAGAGTCAGTTAAGTCCCGGAAATGCACGTATCTTCTTCCGGAGATGCATCAGAGTCAATTAAGTCCCCGGAATGCATATAGGATAATGATGATGAATAATTGCAACAATCAAACAATTAAACCTCGAATCAGTAGTGTACCGTTTGGAGATTGATAACGCCACGAGTTAAAACACTGATTTTCTCTGCGGCTATGACAAATGTCATCCCGGAATGTCTTCAAATCAAAAGAAGGTATGAAGTTCATCACGTGTACTCGTTGTGTGTTCAATGTGTCTTCTTCTTCCCCGTTGATGGTCTCGAAACTCGGAACCATCAATAAATCGTACGCACATGAACCTGAAATCTCGTGAGAATAATAAATAAGCTGAATTATATATTTTGTGAGAATCAGCTGTTGATCGAAAATCTCTTCTCATAAACTCTCCATGGCCAACTTTACCAACCCACGTGAAAGCAATTTGAAGTGACCACTGATAGAATGAACCAGATACATCAAACGTGAAACTGAATAAGAATCCTTCGATCTTGTGACTTAAGCTTGCACAATTGTTGAATGAAGAACGGTGGAGAAATCTCTAAGTACTCAATGCATCACTGAAGAAGTCTATAAGCACAACACCTCTTGAAATTATCCACGTCGACTAAGCGCGTGACACTGAGTACAACAATGTAACCCCTTTAAGTGATAGTTATCCGAGTCATCAACCAACCACCCCGAACCCGGAAACTAGATAACCAAGTCGTCATTCTAAGATTAAGCACGAACAAGTTATCTTTGAAAGATAAAATAAATACACGCCTTCGAAAAATCCGTCTTCAACTTCCCATAATTAATACCCGATCCAAAAAAATCTGTACTCACTAAAAAATCGCCCATTTTTTCTTGGTCTCGTCTCAAATAAATTCTCGTCACATTTGTCGCGTCACTTTGTCACGTCACTTGTTGTATCGTCAAAACCCCGGTTATAAGCAACAATGCAACATTTCCCAAAAATTATCCAAAATAATGAATTTTGAAAAAAATTCGGATAAATTTACAACAATTGGCCCACATTGCTACTTCTTGTTGTCCATACACACAGCCCATCTGAGAGTCCATGGTCCAAGTCTCAAATACTATACCCGGTCCAACAATTTGGAGATAAAACATTCCCAACCCTAAAAACTCTCACACTTAACTTAATCACAACACATCTCATTGTTTCCTCCGCCCCCATTTTCACTCACCTAAAAAACTTCGCCTCTTAATCTAACAAAATAGATCTAAACTCCATCTTTTCCTCAAATCTCAAATCTAAACAACTTCGTCCCATCTCAAATCTCCAATAATCATCATCATCATCTAATCTTTCAAACTGAGATCAAATAAATTAAAACTGCAATCATTCGATCTACTGTAATATCCCAAAGTAAACACAAAATCAAACATTCTTCCATTTAATATACTCTAAGGCACGAATACAAGCCCAATTCATCAACTCGACACCTAAGGATAAATGATTGAAGGCATCAAGATCCTCTAAGGTCTCGGGTAGGTTAATTAACTGCATGTTGGTTGATTTTTTTGTTTCTCATAAATCGAAACAATTAAGGTTTGTAACATATTTGTTATGAAACTTTAATTATTTTCGAATATTAAAGATGGTGAAAACCGTTGACAGATCGATGATGATCTCGACATGCATGGCGTTTTTCTGGTTATTAATCGAATAGACGAAAAGAGTATAACTTGTTGTTATTATTCTTTGTTATCTTCGAAAATCAACACAGATCGATGAAGAGTTCTTTTCCGTGTTTAGATCTAAAAAGATCTACGCATGCATGACAAAAAATCTGAGATCATACTTAAGTTACTGTTTGAGTCTAGATTGGGATTTAGGTGTCGATGGGTTAGGGATTAGATATGGTGTTTGAGGAGTTAAAAGGTTGGAAAGTAAAAGTGGTTCTGTGCAAGAAACTCATTGAGGCACCTGAATCAACGCGGTAATAACCGAGTTGACTCGGCTGTATTTGTGAAATGTTTTAGTTGAATGTTTTGTGAGTCAAAGCAATGTTTTCAGAAGAAAAAAAAATGATGCACCATCGGAATGTTTAAGTCTCCATCGGAATCTTGTTAAGTCTCCATCGGAATGTTTTTCTTAAGTCTCCATCGGAATCTTGTTAAGTCTCCATCGGAATGTTTTTCTTAAGTCTCCATCGGAATGATTAAGTATCCATCGGAATCAAACAAACACCCCATCGTAATGGCTATCCGAATAATCATCGAAATGACCATCCGAATAATCATCGGAATAAGCGTAATCTGAATCCCCATCGGAAACCCCATCTGAATCCCCATCGGAAAAGGGTTTTGACCCTTTTTCATGGTTTTTCCAAAAAAAATGGATCTGAAAACTTTTGTCCTTTTCCCAATGAAAATAGATTTGTTAGATGTAAGGAACAAAAAACGTGTACCAGATGGACAAAGATTTGATGAAACCGAGAATGAATACTGATTAATAAATGGATACCACAAACACAAAACATCGTGACAAAGATTGAACACAGATTGAAACTTGTTTGGACAAAAATAAGAAGACGTGACAAAAAATTGTGACAGATTGGACCAAAAATATTATAGAACGAGACACAAAGAAATATAGACCACCAAATCGAAAACAATAACGATCCAAGGATGAAACCGAGGCTCTGATACCAGTTGTGGATTTGCTATATATAGATCTGGTGGTCTAACATGGTGGAATATGGTGGTGGTAGCCATTGTTGATAGAGAGAGAGAAGAGAGGTTGTGTGAAAGAAAGAAAAATATATTAAAGTGAAAATGACACAAGCAACACCCCTCCTTGGAAGCTAAGGAGGGGTATATATAGTCACACACACTACATAAACTATACAACGAACCTAGTCTAGTCTAAACGTGTGTGACTATGATAACTAATGGGAATTCTTAAATGTCGTCACATAAAGTGAGTTTCCAACACCAAACAAGTTAAATTCTCAGAAAAATCATCTCCTTGCCACGGATCAATAAAGTTTACAGCGTTCCATAGATTTATAGAACCGCTGACAGAGATAATGAGCCGCGGACAGAGAGTGCAAAAACTGAGAAATTAATCTTTTCTGAAAAGTCTATTTTAGGTAGAGGTGGCAAATGGGTTGGTTTGGTTGGGTTTGGGTGATGGGTCAAATGGGTTGTGGGTCAAATGGGTCATCATTTGTTAATGGGTATAATGGGTTATGGGTCAAATGGTTTGGGTCGGGTTAACCCACTAACTTATAATATTTTCCTATCTATTAACATGTTCAAGCGTTTTTATCCGTATTCGTTTGATTTTGACGTTTTGATCAGTTGTTTTAAGTTTTTCATCGATTTTTAGGTTTTCATTAGTTTTTTTACGTTTTTATCAGTATTTTTACGTTTTCGTCAGTAAATTACGTTTTCGACAGAAAATTTACGTATTTGTCTGTAAAATTACGTTTTAGTCAGAAAATTTATGTTTTCTTCAGAAAATTTACGTTTTCGTCTATAAATTTATGTTTTCGTCAGTAAATTTACGTTTTCGTCAGAAAATTTACGTTTTCGTCTAAATTTACGTATTCGTCAGTAAATTTACGTTTTCGTCAGAAAATTTACGTTTTCATCAGAAAATTTACGTTTTCGTCTGTAAATTTATGTTTTCGTCAGTAAATTTAGATTCTCGTCAGAAAATTTACGTTTTCGTCAGATAATTTACGTTTTCGTCTGTAAATTTACGTTTTCGCAAGTAAATTCACGTTTTCGTCAGTAAATTTACGTTTTCGTCTGTATATTAACGTTTTCGTCAGAAAGTTTATGTTTTCGTTGGAACATTTACGTTTTCGTTCGAAAATTTACGTTTTCGGCAGTAATTACGTTTTCGTCAGTAAATTTAGGTTTTCGTCAGAAAATTTATTTCGTCAGTAAATTTACGTTTACGTCAGTATATTTACGTTTTCGTCTGTAAATTTACGTTTTCGTCAGTAAATTTACGTTTTCGTCAGTAAATCTACGTTTTCGTCAGTAAATCTACGTTTTCGTCAGAAAATCTACGTTTTCATATGTAACTTGACGTTTTCGTCTGAAAATTTATGTTTTCGTCATAAAATTTATGTTTTCGTCATAAAATTAACATTTTCGGCAGAAAATTACGTTTTTGTCAGTAAATTTTTGTTTTCTTCTGTAACAAAAACGTAAATTTACTGAAGAAAACGTAATTGTTCTGACGAGAACATAAATTTACTAACGAAAAAGTAAATTAATTGACGAAAACAAAAATTTACAGACGAAAACGTAAAAATACTGATGAAAATGTAAAATTGCATACGAAAACGGTAACATACTGCCGACAACATAAATATACTGACGAAAACTTAAATTTTCTTACGAAAGTAAATTTACTGTCGAAAATGTAAATTTATTGACGAAAACGTAAATTTACTGTCAAAAACTTAAAATTACTGCCGAAAACATAAATAAACTGACGAAAACGTAAATTTTCTAATGAAAACATAATTTTTCTGGCGAAAACGTAAATTTATTGACGAAAATGTAAATTTAAAGAGAAAACGTAAATTTTCTGACGAAAACGTAAATTTTCTGACGAAACGTAAATTTAAAGACGAAAACGTAAATTCACTGTCGAAAACGTAAATTTACTTACGAAAACGTAAATTTACTGAAGAAAACATAAACTTAAGACGAAAACGTAAATTTTCTGACGAAAACGTAAATTTACTGACAAAAGCGAAAAGTTTCTGACGAAAACGTAAATTTTCTATCGAAAACGTAAATTTACTGACGAAAACGTAAATTTACAGACGAAAACTTAAATTTTCTGACGAATACGTAAATTTGCTGACGAAAACGTAAATTTACCGACGAAAACGTAAATTTACTGACGAAAACGTAAATTTTCTGACAAAAACGTAAATTTACTGACGAAAACGTAAATTTACTGACGAAAGCGTAAATTTAGTGACTTAATAATAAAAAATAACTTTTTATACTATTGGATTTTTGGTCCAATAATAGGAACCATCTGGCACATTCTTAAACCCATTTGACCCATTCTCAAACTTATTTGACCCAAACTTAATTTTACACAAAGAAAGGAGGTGACCCATTTGACCCATCACTCTATTTTTGCTCAACCCATTCCAACCCATAAGGATATGAAATTGAACCCAATTGACCTACTTTTGGTTGAATGGGTTAAAATTAGGGTAAAAGTTATAAAATACCATCTTACTTATTCATTTGTTCCGATTTTAAACACTTACTATTTAATCTCGTGACTTTACAATTCTACTTTCAAAATCGTTTTGAAGTTACCAATTTGGTAACTTGTTACCGACAGCGTGGCACGGTAATTTCCACGTCATTATTTTATTACGTTAATATGGCCACGTCATTTCTACTTTTTGCAAGACCCCATTTTCCAGACTATGGTCAATGCCAAATAAAGTCAACCTCTGTCAAATAATATCTTTAATCAATCATCTTCAACATTTGGTAAACTGAATTCTAAATCTGAAACGACAAATGATCCAACTCAAACTACAAAACCCATAGCAAATCGTTATAAACACACCCGAAACCTATAATTATCATCTATAGTTTCTTTTCCATAAAAACACAAATTCAATAAAAACACCTGAAACCTATAATCTGGACACACCTCTGATTAACACACTTTATCACCATCATAGAAACCTTGCTCATGGCCCACCGATCCTTCAATCCGTCATCCACCACCACCAAGATTACTCACATCCATCATACACCCTCCATCGCAACCACCTGCCACGAGTCCACCACAGCCGTGGTATTCACCCTCGCCACCAAACCACCATAGATCTACTCGATCCATGTAAAAACCACCAGCACCCCTGTTTTTCCCCACAGTAGCCTCTAATAGCTCGTCACCATCACCATCCTTGTTAAACCAATCAGCCGCCACCCGTATGTTATACCTCCGCCATCACCACGAGACATACCATCGAAACCGCCACACCCACTATGGTGTTTGTTTTAGTTCGCAGCCATGAAGAGGCCTTCATTGTTCTTGGTGTTTGTTTTCATGTGTTCACCATCGAAAAGGGGTGTTTGTTCAAGTTATTGTTATTAAAGGGATGTTTAGCTCGTGCAGTAAACACGACCAGGGCGTGCTTGATTCGGTTACACCAGCCATCAAGGGTGATCATTTTACTCAGCAGGTGTTGGTTTCTGATTTGCAACAATAAGGGTGTGTTTAGTTCGTTTCGTCTCCAGTATAGTATGTGAATATTAGGAGTTTTTAGATTTTAGTTAATGGATATTCGATTAGGATTTGTTTAATGTATTGATTTCTAGTTGAGATGTAGATTTCAAGATGAAGATGATGTTAGTTAAAAAAACAATGAAGATGGTGAGTGGTTTATCATTAAAAAGAAAATGAAAATATAAATTAGAAGTAAGTTGTTGAAGGAAAATAAAAAATAAAGTTTTGCCACATGGACGTGATTAAGAAGTCCACAAATGATATTTTTTAAGCTGTTGAACATAAAGTTAATTAAATAATGACGTGGAAATGTAGCCGGTAATATAGGTAATATTATTACAAAACAAACAAGTACGTTAGTAAAGTCACGAGATAAATAAGTAAGTGTTTAAAGTCGGTACATATTTAAAAGTACGTTGGTATTATTTAGCTTTTACCCTTAAAATTACCACCTCTAATTTTAGTTAAGGGGCTAAAACATCTTTTCGCTAATAAAGCCAAAGTATCTATTATTGATGAAAAGGAGTTTAGTAAGTTCTACACTCCATTGAGTAAACCTTTGATGGGAACGAAAGGCAAAATGAGAAAATCATCTACTCCTCCTTGAAGAGTAAGAAATGATTCAAGGCCCAGAAGTAGAACACCTACACCTAAAAAATGACCATACTAAGTCACGACCTAGAAGTAAAACACCTACACCTAGAAATAATAATCGTTCTAGATCAAGGTCTAAAACACCTAAGAAAAACATTGGACACCTAAATGCTCCAATGAATTAGAATAACTTTTAACAACAATATCTTTATCCCTGGGGTATGTGTCCTTCATTCATGTATCTCAGCCAAATGCAAGGGATGTTTGGAACTAACAACTTTGGACCCATGAGATATTGGGGACCAAATGTTTGATTTTGTATGTTGTTACCTAGATATGTTTGGGGATTGATTTAGAGCCCGACGAGTGGATTAAAGATAGTAGTTGTTCTAAACACATGACGGGTAATCGAAGTTTATTCTCTACTTACAAAGCATACAATGAAGGTAACGTCACTTTCGCTAGTAAACTGCATGGTAACATCATTGGCAAAGGTACGGTATCTTTTGACTCCATGACAATTGAAAATGTTGAGCATGTAGACAACTTAGGTTTTAATTTAGTAAGTATAGGTCAAATTTGTTACAATAAGCGTAAGGTCATCTTTTTCGAACATGATAGTGAAATCATAAAAGATGGAAAGATCTTTGGAAAAGGTGTTAGAAATCATGGGCTTTATGTCATGAAAGTTAATAGGAAGTCTAAAGACAACATATGTCTAGAGACTTTAGATGAAAGTTCTACTCTTTGGCATAGTAGATTAGGTCACACTAATATGCATTTTGTTAATACAAGTGATGCCTAAAAACATTATTAGTGTTAACTAATCTTTCTTAGTTTTGATCACGACAAATTAAAAAGACATTTATCGTCAAAGACAATCGTAAGACGAATTATTTAACAAACACTATCATCAAGGTAATAATCATTTAGGTATTTCACAAACATATCTTAATCATGATTAGTGATCATAAAAAGTTATTATCCTTAAAACTAACATTTTATCAAATGTGAGAAAATATTTTAATAAATTTTTTTTTAAGAAAATGTTTTTTTTTCATAGGAATATCCTTTGAAGGTAAAACTTACCTTAGATAATACTTCCCCACAAAAGGACAAAAAGGAGCGGAGTCTACTAATCACGGTTCCTCAAATGGCTATGTGGTTCTTTATTGAAATGGAACCGCAGGCACAATTAAGGAACTGCGCACAGAGATCCGTTGACGTTTGTCTCCTATAAATAGTAAATCAAATCTGTATTTTCCATGAACCTTTTTGGACATTCTTTCTGCCTTCTCTCTCTTTTCTAAATCCTAATCATTGGTAAATGATCACTTAATGTGTTAAGTATGTTTACTTGTGATTATCCTCTTGATCCTCTGCTTTACTTGTCCAAAGAGAATATCACTCACACACTTGTGATGTGATTAAAGATGAAGCCTTGATGAAGATCAACCTACCTTAGATCTAGTCTTGTTCATCATTTTTATTTGAGTCTTGTGTAGATCCAATGTATTTGTGTATACTTGGATTAGTTGTGTTAACCCAATGTATTTGTGAATACTTGGATTAGTCTTGTGTAAATCCATTGTATATGTGTATACTTGTATTTTTCTTGTGTGGATCCAAGTTACATGTGTATACTTGGATATGTTTTATTGAGTTGTAAGAATTGTGTGTTAGCTCTCACTAAACTATAAAGTGATTTGTATATGTGTCTTGTGAGTTCTCAGTTAGTTTCAAAGTGAAGAGTTGTGAAGATTGGTTCTAGCTTTGGATTAGAACTCGACATCTAGCCTTGTGTCGGAAAAGAAGATGGGCGACGAAGATTGGTTCTAGCTTTCGGTTAGAACTCGACATCTTGCCTTGTGTCGGAAAAATGGTGAAGTAGGCGACGTGTGTAGATTGGTCCTAGCTAAGATTAGGTCTCGACATTTTGCTTAGTGTCGGAAAATAATATAAGCAATGTGGATATAGTGGAGATCTCTAGTAAGGTGTACTCGAGGAGTGGAGTAGGAACGAAGATAGAGCTACGTTGTCGAACCACTATAAATCTTGGTGTCTCCCTATTAGGTTGCTTATTTCCTTATCCTTTACTTACTTACTATATTACATTGCATACATCTATTACTTGTCATTGTTAATGCATTAGAGTTGAACTTAATCATTATGAAACTAGCTTTCAAGTAAAAGGTAGTTTTGGACAATCCTAATTGAAAGGACTTTTAATTAGGATATAAACCGAAGAGAAACTATTCAACCCCCACCCCCCCCCCCCCCCCTTCTAGTTTCTACACGTTTGATTCAATCTTTAGTCTCTAAGGACTTGGTAAGACATCTCCCCAATATCAAGTTTGATAGTCACTTTTGTGTTGCTTGCAAAGTTGGGAAACAAGTTCACTCTAGTCACAAAGCCAAGAATTTGGTTTCAACCTCTAAGTGCCTAGAGCTCTTACATATGGATCTCTTTGGACCTTCCGCCATACTGAGTTATGGAGGTAACCTTTATACCCTAGTAATTATTGATGACTATTCTAGATTCACTTGGACTAGACTTTTGGCTAATAAGAATGAAGCTTTCGATCATTTCGAAATCTTTAGTCGGAATATCCAAAATCAACTAGGATGTCCAATTGTGTCTATTAGGACGGATCATGGTAGGGAATTTGATAATGAAGTGCAATTTGGTTCATTTTGTGAAGCTCGTGGGATCAACCATAACTTCTCGGCTCCTCGCACTCCACAATCCAAACATTTCGCATAACTCACTGTGCGTGGTTCTTTAAACATGTTTGCGGTTCGTTATCACTAAAGAACCGCGTGTCCCTTTAAGAAACCGCCGACAGTGAACTAGGCTATTTATTACATGTTAATCTTAAACACTCTATGGTATCAAAATCTCGATCAAGCTTGACTAGATATGAGATGTGTTTGATTGAAAGATAAATACAATAAGTAAGAAAACACACAAGCACATCAAATCAAGATTACATCAATGAATAGTCTAAACACTAAGCACACACATACTAAGCATAAGCTTTTCCGCAACTAGGATGTTTAGACTAAGTGATGTACACTTGACCATAATCTAAACATGAAGCACACACGTACTAAGCCATAGCTTTTCCGAAACTTAGATGTTTAGATTATGATATACACACAACACACAACAACATATAAATGCATCAATAAGAGTAAAGACATAAATATAAAGGAATGTACCGACACGAAGATTTATAGTGGTTCGGTCACGAATCTCCTCTTCGCCCTACTCCACTCCTCGAGTACACCTTACTCGAGAGTTACTTCACTAGTCAACAAACTCCTTAAGGTGGAGAAACCATACACAACGTCGCTTATCCAATTTCCGACTCTAAGCTAAAAGTCGAGTCCTAATCTTAGGTAGAACCAATCTACACCCATCTACAAAACTTCTAAATTGACACGCCAATTTGGATCTACACAACTACACAACTCTTCACAACTACCCAACTCTTCACAACTACACAACTAAACCACTCTTTACAACTACACAAGTACACAACTCTTCACCCTAGTTATGTTTTATGGCCCAACATAACAAACCTTGTGTTTTATGGCCTAAACACATAAACTATATAGATCTAAGTGCTCACCACTTAGATCTATGACTCTAACACTATATCCAAGTATTAACAAACTTGGATCTACACAACTAACACCTAATCCAAGGATACCCATATCTTGGATCTACTACCCTTACAAACACATACAAGTGAACCCAACACTTGGATCTTCTACATATACATAGTAGGAAAACAATGACTTGATCTAGAAGGAGAGATCTTCATCATGTTATGAACCCAACACTTCATGGTAATGAAAGTGTTCTTCTCTTTTTACTTGAGAGGATGAGAGGATTGAAGGAGAGAATCACATCTTAAACAAGATTAATCTAAACTAACTAATCAAAGAGTTTAAAGATGTTTTTGAAGAAACTGTGCAAAAAGGGTTGAAAGAAAAGCTGGAAATGATCCACTATTTATAGGGCAAGAGTGTAACGGTCAAAAATACCCATGGTTCCTTATCAATAAGGAACCACGGCCAACGGTTCCTTATCAATAAGAAACCTCCTGCTTGGAGACCGTGCATTTTTGTCCTTTAGTGGGGATATGCCATCTGGGGTAGTTTATACCTTCAAAGGATATTCCTTTTGCATATGGAATATGCCAAATTCAAATTAAAGAATATTCTTTGGAATATGCCTTAGGGAATATTCTTTTGGAATATTCCAAATTCAAATTTACATTTTCTTTTTAATAAAACATTTTCTTAAAAATAAAGTTTATTAAAATCTTTTGTCACATTTGATTAAATGTGAGTTTTAAGAAAATATTAATCCTTGATCACTTATTTAGGTTAATGACATGTTTATTCATACCTTGAGTGATTCATGCCAAATGCGATATTGGAGATGTCGAGAGAAGTGTACAAATGTATTCTTGAGTTATTACGAGTACCTTAACATTTTATATAATGTATTGTAAATTATACGTTTGTCATCAACAAAACACAAAGAGATTATATCGACAAAACATCGTAATGTTTGCACTAACGGTTTCCTTGTGAATTTTGACTAGTATGAACTGAACCAGAGTAGTTCATACTTAGTCACACGTTTTCCGTTAGGATTAGACAGTTGGTTTTCATGCATTCATTTCATGCATTTTATTTCATGGATTTATTTCATGTAGCATGTATTTTGACTAAGTAACGGTTGGTACAGGACTGACCGTAATTAGTCGCATGTGCTTTTATCGAAAACTTTGTTTGTTTAGTGGACCGACCCATAGGCCTCCACACTTGTCTTTTGTTTTGTGAACCGACCCATAGGCGTTCACTCACGTACATATCATCATATTTATTAACCATGCATTTTAAACTATTTCATGCATTATAAATTGTTTCATGCTTTATAAAGTACTTCATGCATCTTTTAGGTTTAGGCCATGTTATGTTGTGTCAAACTTATCATTTATGTTGCATTAAATTGCATTGTGAAACGACTCATAGTCGTCCACACTATCGCTTCTCAAAATTCATTTCATTACAGTCATAACTTTTCATGTACCCTCATTTATTGTTACGTTTTTTATGTCGATTGTGTTGTCATACTATCATGGTTAACCTTATTTTCATGTTGATTATATTTTGTACTCATTTATATTAATTTTGTTCCATGGTTCCTCAAGTTGATTTTGCTTCATATTGGACATTGATGGATTGTATTTAATCATGCTTTCATGATAGTCATGGTTGGTTTTCATTGATCATGCTTTCAGGCTAACAAGCATACGATTTCATTTAACCATGTTTTTGTACTTCTACGCAACTGAGATTATGTCTACGCTAAATTAGCTAGATTATTATGTTGTTCTATTCAGTTTCATTTCAACCATCTAATCATTTACCTTCCTCTAGTCATGTCAGATGATTGACACCGTATCGATCACCTCATGTGAATCCCATGTGTACTCCATGTACCATGTTCCATATTTACTTTATGTATCATGCTCTAGATTTATTCTAGTTACCGCACTCCATGTGTGATACTAACCCATTTTCAATTTTCTCAGACATTTTTTTCTTATCCAATGTTGATTAAAAGATGATACCGTTCCCAGCTCGGAGATTTTATAAAACAAATAAGAAGGCGACAGATCGGAGCAACCCTACTAGAATTTTATTAACCCACCGGATGTACCGTTTCATTCCATGTTCTTACCTTTTCAGATTGTACGTCACGTGCTATCCAGTTGTATTTTCCAGCACACGAGTGGAAACCGGTACCAGCCGGCCACTCAGCTGAAAAGTTACATGAATCACAGTCATAATAATGACTGTCATGAAACTGACCTGCAAGGAGGTAGTAACAACTACCGTGACAGCTAACACTCTGACTATAACTACAGAACTTCGGTTACGGACATGATCAAAAATACAAAGGGTTAGCAATCCAACTGATCCGCCAAATTCTGGCATGATGACCTAAGATTTTAAATCTCATTGTTTCACATCTCGAGACACATGTCAAGACACCAGTCAAGACACATGTCGTACGAATATTTTCTCAAAACACAAATCAGGACACATGACTTACATTTATTATCTAAAACAACCATATGTAATTCAGAATACCCTCCAAAGGGTGTAACCATTCTGATGTGCCATGAATATCAAGCCATAAGAATTTTAGCATCATCACCGGAGTGTTGTTCATGTTTAAACACGCAGTGTTCGTTCTGCGAGAGGCAGGCGAAGTGCATTCAGTAGTATTTGCAACGTTTTACTCCATGCATTAGCATGGCACTTTCATTTCTTCATCTCATATTTCATATATCCATGACCATAAGGACGCAATTCGTATCACCCATGTAAATGAAGACATTCATTCGAGTATGACGATAAGATCATATTTGATAACGCACTTCCCTCGGACAGATGTTAGTTAAATATGGTTTCATCTATGGGCTATGAATAGCAACCCATTCTGTGATAAGCCGCCATTCATATCAGAGTATGTACAGCAATGTTCAGGCTCCTGAATACATTCAGCATGGTTTTCCATCAGGAAAACTGTACAATTCATTTATGTTTTACAAGCATATGATCGTCATTCCATGGCCGCAAAGATTTTCTAGGTGTCATCTATGACATGATTTCTGAAACTCCTTTTCACCCAAAATCAGCCGCTTTTTTTTTAATTTCCAGATGTATTTCCAGAAGAACCTCAAAATATATGTTTCCTATCTGCAAGGTGGAACATAACATCAAGCAGGTTAGGGAGCAGAACTAGTTTCCAAGGCTCTTCATAGCAGGGCTTATTGAGCAAAAGAATTGAAGGTTCAGCTGCAGTGATGCCTGAATAAGGTGCATCACCCTGATGTGCACCGGTCTTGGTTATTGAGGAGAAGGATGGTAACATAAGATTATGTGTCGACTGCCATCGATGTAAACAAATCACCATTCATGACCATTAATTCCCTCCACGTGTTGAAGACGTATACGATCGACTACAGAGTGCTAAGCACTTTTCCAGGAACAATTTACAATCATGTTGTCAACGGTGGCGAGTGAAAGAGCAGGACATTTCCATGACTGCTATTCGCACACGATTTGATCATGCTGAATCCACGATTTTGTTTTAGTCTCAAGAATGTTTCAATAGCATTATGGACTTGATAAATTGAGTTTCCTTGAACTCATAAACAAGTTCGTTAGTACTTTCATCGAGGACAACCTGATCTTCTCTAAGTCTATAGAAGAGCATGAAGAACGTACTCGCCTATGCTGCAAATTATGCGACATCAGAAATTTCACCTGAAATTTTGCCAGTAAGAATTCCGAGTGATTATAGTGACACACTGAATCGCGTTGACTCATATGGTTAATCTTACCATGACGCGGTTTACGCGTAAAGGATAGAACCCTATGCTAAACTGTATGTTCTAGAGAATCCTATGCTAACAGAAGTCTAATTTCAGAGACTCATAGTTTTGGAAATTTCTATGTATCCAGTTTCTATGAAGCAAGATACAGTTAAGTTCATATCTAAGTATCTGCAATACCGACAGGTTAAGATAGAACACCAACAGGTCAGGAGTTATTTCCATCCTTGGAAATTTTGAAACGGAGAAGGGATAAGACCTCCATGGGATTGTTATCAGACTAGCGCAAGATCGGAAGAAACATGATGCTATCTAGATTGTTTTCAACCGTTTGACCAAGTCTACAAAATCCTTTCATCAGTAGGGATTTCACAGCTAGCAGATTATCAGACATTACTCATCCAGAGATCAAACGATCACTAGGCACTCCTTCATCCATCAGCTCAGATGAAGACTCGTGTACGCATTCGTTATTACGTTCACCTCCTTGTTTAATGTTTCGTTTTGCATTCGCATCTACGTTCATGACACTGTTCATGTTCATGATCGTATTCTAACTTACGATTTACGTTTCACTTTTCGTTCTGAGAGGTTTTGCAGAAAGCTTGGGAGACCAGACTCAAGTTCAATAAACTGTCCATCCTCATACAGATATTTCACGTCATATTTCACGTCTCACCTCGTACCATTTGACGTTACCTCCTTAGTTATTCCATGTTCACGATATGTTGCACGTATCACGTCCACCATATGTTTCCAGGTTACATTTACCATATCTCCACGTATCACGTTCACAATTGCTCACGTATCACGTTCATAATTGTTCACGTATTACGTTTCAATAGGTCTCGTACATCTTTACTAAGACGTTTCTTATGTCATTATTCTAGATTATTTCATGTCGTAACGTTTAATTATCCTTATACATTATTTCTTAGCCATTCGATCAAACTCATGAGAACCTATCTCACGTTGGTGAACCAGAAACTTTATGTATCATAAAGGCAGAGGCATGAAGACCAAGATCATTATTCTCGCCAAGACCAGTTAGAAGATCGTTCCGAGTGGGAAGCCACTTGGAAACGGAGGAGTCCATCTGGATTCTTATCCTCTTTTCGATTCATGAGATTGTTTTATTCGTTTCAATTTACGACACGTTTCATGTCTCTTCCAGTCATGTCACGTTCCATGTCCTTTCCAGTTTTATCGTATCCATGTCCCTTCATCTTACATGTCCTTTTAGCTTTTGTGTATTTCAGTTCTTATAACTCCATCAGTTGATCTTACCCTAATTCGAGGACGAATTATTCTTTTAGAGGGGAAGAGTTGTAAAACCCGCATTATAATACCATGAACAGTAAGTACACAAAAACACGAATAAAATAAAACTTCCCAATTATAACACACGACATGTGTCACGAATATCAAATACAAGTTTTTAATATATTATTAGTACACGACAAATATTACGTATAATATTTATAGCATGACAAGAAATAAAATACGACAGTAAAACATGAATATGTACGGTTAATAATTAAGCACGGAAATCAAAACATAAATTGGTGTTGGCTAGTAGTTGGTCGCGGCTAGGAAGAAAGGAAACAAGTGCCCAAAGCCCGGCCCATGATGAAAAATTTAAAACACAAGAAAATGCTTAATAACTTTTATTTATTATTTTAGAAGAAAACAACAAGAAAACCCTAGCCTCCATGAAGGTCTAGCCGTCGGCTTTTACAAGGAAAAGGGGGAAAGAAAAAGTGTTTGGATCTTGATGGTTTACGGGTTTATGTTCGTTTTCATAACCTTAATATCTACGCATTGGTAATCCTTAATCCTTAACCTTTTATTTAATCCTTTTAATTCATAAATCAATTTATTAACTATGAAAAACATGTCGTTTAAATGGTAAAAGCATGAAAGGGTTCGGGTTTGATGAGGTTTTGTTTCGGTTGTGCTCAAACCGAGAGTCTTAGACTCTCGGTTGGTATTTTACACGGCCAGACGCACCCTTTGATGGGGCGGTGGCTGTTTGTTTAGTCTAGCCGCAACACCAACACCCCCAGTGGGGGCTGTTTGGTTAGAACAGTGGGAAACCGACAGCATTCAGTGGGTACTCAGTTCAAGCAGGGGGAAATCAACTGCAGCCAGGGGTTGCCTTGGTCTAACAGTGGCAACCGGTAGCAGCCTAGGCTGCTGGCCGCCGGCTAGAAACCACGGTCGCCAGCCATGGAAAGGGCTGTTTTGGTTTGTTTCTTTGGTTTAGTGCGACCGGGACTTGGGTGTCTCGGTAGGCTCGGGTACAAATAAGTTTGACCAAGACATTTTAATAAACAGTAAATTAATTTAATTTTCATCAAGTGTTAATGAATTAATTTAATTCATGACTTAGGTTATATTTATTTAATTAAATGAATCATGAAATTAACCTAAGTAATTATTTTGGCCTAATTAAATTAAAAACCATGCTTTAATTTAATTATTGATATAAGGTAAAGTTTTTATTAAATTATCCATGTTATTTATTTATTTATAAACTATGCATCTTATTATTAATTAATAATCATTTTAAGGTAAGTATTTAATTTAATAAACTTTACTACTATTATCATGACTTATAGCTTGTAACTAATAAGCCTTAGCATATTTTAGACTTATAAATCCGGCTTATTTCTATTTTTGGAAACTTACTATTTTTTGAAAACTTTCTATTTTTAGGAACCTGCTATTTTTAGGAAGTTATGCAATATTAAAGTATAAGTATAGTAATACAAGAATACATGAATTATATGATCAGAATACATGAATGAATACAAGATAACACATAAAACAGTAAACATGACAAAACATGAATATTAAGTTAAGAACACACCGAACCAGTAAAATACACGATATATCAGACAACTCATACACGTCCATTATCTTATGTAGTATTATCCGTGAAGGCGGAGTAGTTTCGTCAGCTCTTTCATTACTGGACATAAGGTATGGATTTTTCGTCCTTCAGTAAAGACAATCTCTTCCTTTATTAGGATTTCCCGTATGCAGCCAACTGTTTTCCCAGTAGTTACAGATTTAAATGCTTATATTTTATTAGTTACCTTAGCCATATACATGCATGCTAGTTTCACCTAGTTATAGAGGTACCATAACCATAACACTTGAGGCACCAATGTTATGACTTCACCACGGCGGAGTGATAGCTCGTGGTGTCCCTTTCAGTTTATTTAGCCTTTATTATTATTATATTATCATGTGGGGCGTATGGGTGCATCCTAGTTATAGTATCAGTCAGGATTTCATGGTGAATGTGGTGTGTGCCTTGCATCCTTCACAAGGAGCTGATCTCTCCTACCCAGACCATATTAATTAGAGGCATCCACTCTAATTGCATGACGAGGTCACCCCTCCAAGTATTCATGCACGTTGTTGACCTCATGACCTATATTGACTTTTGGTATATTAAACTAATACAGATTTTCATAAGTAAACATAAGCTATGTTTATAAAACTAAACCAGTAAAACCTGTTATACGCCTAGGTTTCTCCCAGGACTTAATCATTTCTGCTGCTATTCATGCATTATAGTTCTTTACTATGTTTTGCAATTCATGCTTTATATGCTCTTTATATGCTTTCATTACTCTATGTTTTGCACGCTTTATGGTATCTGTGCACTGGGTGTTATGCTCATTCGTTTTCCATTTCCATGTCCCAAAACGGCAGGTACCCAAGGTTAGACTAGAGCATTTGGAGGACATGCATGGGATGGGAGCTACCTTATACTTCTTCTCCTCTTGCCTTCATATATTTATTGTTTAGTCTTCCTTTAGTTCTTTTATTTTGTTTATGTTTTGGGCTTATGTTTAGGAACCGATGTTTGATTCTGGTTATCCCAGTGGTCATGTATGTCTACGATATATTATCTTGCTTGCTTTGATGACACGCCATAATTATCCTATGATATTCCATTTATCAAAATGGGGTGTTACAGGAACATTGTCTTTAATAAGCAGACTTATAGCTCTAATGTGGTTGTTAAATCTAACGATAAGTAGTCCTCTTATAGTATATCTTCTGGTTTTACTCATGAACAGATGCAAAAATTGCTTAATATGAACAATGAGAAACCTTCTAGAAACATTCATGCTAATATGGCAGGTAGGGCTTCATTCTTAAATTGTAATGTGTGTGTTAATGCAATGATACCTAAAAAACGTTACTTGCATTTTTCGGTCTCGTTTTGTTTTTTATTACGACAATTAAAAAACAATCATTTACGAAAAGAACGAAAATCGAATTTTCGAGTCCAAGTATTATTCATTTCATCCATTATCACTTAAGGTATGAATAAAAAATTTCTTAACCTAACTAAGTGATCAAGGATTTACATTTTTCTTAAAACTCACTTTTATTCAAAAGTGACAAATGTTTTTAATAAACTTTATTTTTTAAAAAAATGTTTTATTAAAATAGAAAATAGATATTTGAATATGGCATATTCCAAATGGTAAAAAATATCCAATCTTGATAAAAACTACACCAGATGGCATTCCCCCACTAAAGGACAAAAAGGAGCGGATTCTAGAGCCGTCGACTCAAAATAGGTGTCTGCGGTTCAATATCAATAATGAGCCGCAAGCCTATTTATTGAGCCGCGGCCAGATAGAGCCATTGGAACTTTGTCTTATAAATAGTGGACCATTTCCAGATTTCCTTTTCACCTCATACAAATTATCAGATTCAATCCACCTTCTTTAATCATACAAATCCTTGGTTATTTGGTTGATTATACTTGTTTAAAAGTGAATCTTTCTATTTCCCTCTCATCCTCTCAAGTGCAAAGAGAAGAACACTTTCATCCTTGAAGTGTTGTTTCTAACTCAAGATCCATTGAAGATCAAAACTCTATTTCATTCTTGTGTCATTGTGAAGTTACAAATTGTTGTGTATATTTGGAAGTTGCGTATGTATGGTGGTTACTAGTTAGTCCTCAAAGTACATTGATGTATATTAGTCCTAGCTAAGATTAGGTCTCGAATTTTAGCTTAAAGTCAGAAATTGGTTAAGTGACGTGTATGGTTTCTCCACCTTAAAGAGCTTGTTGATTAGTGAACTCTCGAGTAAGGAGTACTCGAGGAGTGAATTAGGAATGAAGAGTGAGCTTCGTTGCCGAACCACTGTAAATCCTTGGTGTTCGGTTTGATCTTTCATTTCCTTATCTCTTTCCATTCATTATTCATTATTGCTTATACTTGTGATTATTAGTTTAGTTACACTATCACTTGTTCATATTGTGCCTAAGAAGATTTCACATAAATCAGTAAGTCTAGTTTTTAAAAAGGATTTTTGAAAACCGATCTTTGATCATCTTAACTAGAGAAACTATTCATCCCCTACTAGTTCTACAATTGGTATTAGAGCGGGTTGCTTAAGCTTTTGAAATATATTGTATTTTAAAACTTGAATCGATCTATGGATTCCAATAAGTACCTAGAAGGTCAGTTTATGCAAAGACCACCACTTTTTAAAAGTGATAGTTCTATTTATTGAAAAAATAAATTTGAGACTTATTTGAGCAAAAGATTTAGATCTTTCACATGTTGTTAACATTGGGGACTTTTTGCCTTTACAATATAATGAAGTTTCTAAAAAGAAAGAACTAGTTTCTTTTGAAAATTTAAATGATGACACTAAAAAGAAACTTGCTTAAAATAATAAAGCTAAAATGGTTATTTATAATGCTTTGCATAAGAATGAGTATTAAAAGGATTTTTATGTGTAAAACCGCCAAAGAAATTTGGAAAACTCTCTTAATAACCCACCAAGGTAATAGTCAAGTCAAAAAAGCAAAATTGATCTTCTTATTCAACAATATGAACAATTTGTCATCTTAGAAGATGAAACTATTGATAGTGCATTTGCTAGGTTTGATATTATTATTACTAGTCTAAAAGCACTTGATGAAGGTTTTTCTATCAAGAACAATGTTAGGAAGTTTCTTCGGGCATTGCATCCAAAGTGGAGAACTAAAGTACGACGATTGAAGAATCAAAGGATCATACTACACTATCACTTGATGAACTTATTGGTAATTTGAAAGTTCATGAGATGATAATCTTGAAGGATTCGGAGATGGTCAAAAGCAAGAGTGAAAGAAAGTCTCTAGCATTAAAAGCCAAGAAAGTGCAAAGTGATCATGAAAATTCTTCATCGATTAGTGATGATGAGGTATATGCTATGGCGGTTAGATACTTCAAGAAGTTCTTCAAGAGACGAGTTCAATACGTGAGACAACCAAGCAACAACAAGAAAGCATTCTCGAAGAATCTATTTGTCAAGAATGACAAAGGTGATAGGAAATGCTTTAGATGCGGTGATCCAAATAACTTATTGGTGAATGTCCCAAGCCACCTAGCGACATGAATCACACGGTGCTTGTTGGAGGGTCGTGGAGCGATAGTGGTGAAGAATGCGATGATAGTGCTAAAGATGATAAGTGTCTAATGGCTCATTCTCCAAAATAGGTACATTTTGAAACTGAATATTATAGCAAAGATAGTTCTTCTCAAGATGATTTAGAATTAGAGAATCAATATGATAATCTATGCAAACAAAGTCTAAAGTTCATAGAAAATAATAAATTGCTAAAATCAACTAAGGCTAAACTTGAAAATGAGATTAGTGAGCTAAAAGATAAATTAGCTAAGTTAGAGAAAAATAAAGAAGTTGATTTAGGTTGTCTAAGTTGTGAAAACCTTAGGTAAGAGAATGAAGATCTCAAGAACACATCCATTAAATTGGACATATTCATGAAAAGTACAAATACTCTTGATGATATGTTAAGTAGACAAATTCATTCTAAAGAAATACTTGGTTTAGGTTTTGACGCTAATGAAGCATCAACTAGTAAAACCAAACAAGTTAAATTCTCAGAAAAATCATCTGCTTGCTACGGATCAATAAAGTTTACAGCGTTCATAGATTTATAGAACCGCCGACAGATATAATGAGCCGCGGACAGAGAGTGCAAAAACTGAGAAATTAATCTTTTTTGAAAAGTCTATTTTAGGTAGAGGTGGCAAATGGGTTGGTTTGGTTGGGTTTGGGTCATGGGTCAACTGGGTTGTGGGTCAAATGGGTCATCATTTAATAATGGGTATAATGGTTATGGGTCAAATGGTTTGGGTCGGGTCAACCCACTAACTTATAATATTTTCCTATCTATTAACATGTTCAAGCGTTTTTATCTGTATTCGTTCGATTTTTACGTTTTGATCAGTTGTTTTAAGTTTTTCATCAGTTTTTTTTACGTTTTTATCAGTATTTTTACGTTTTCGTCAGTAAATTACGTTTCCGACAGTAAATTTACGTTTTCGTCTGTAAGTTTACGTTTTAGTCAGAAAATTTATGTTTTCGTTAGAAAATTTACGTTTTCGTCTGTAAATTTATGTTTTCGTCAGTAAATTTACGTTTTCGTCAAAAAATTTACGTTTTCGTCTGTAAATTTACGTTTCGTCAGTAAAGTTACGTTTTCATCAGAAAATTTACGTTTTCGTCAGTAAATTTACGTTTTCGTCAGTAAATTTACGTTTTCGCCTGTAAATTTAGGTTCTTGTCAGAACATTTACGTTTTCGTCAGATAATTTACGTTTTCATCTGTAAATTTATGTTTTCGTAAGTAAATTCACGTTTTCGTCAGTAAATTTACGTTTTCGTCTGTATATTAATGTTTTCGTCAGAAAGTTTATGTTTTCGTTGGAACATTTACGTTTTCGTTCGAAAATTTACGTTTTTGGCAGTAAATTTACGTTTTCGTCTGTGAATTTACGTTTTCATCAGTAAATTTAGGTTTTCGTCAGAAAATTTATGTCGTCAGTAAATTTACGTTTACGTCAGTAAATTTACGTTTTCGTCTGTAAATTTACGTTTTCGTCAGTAAATTTACGTTTTCGTCAGTAAGTTTACGTTTTTGTCAGAAAATCTGCGTTTTCATCTGTAACTTGACATTTTCGTCTGAAAATTTACGTTTTCGTCATAAAATTTACGTTTTCGTCATAAAGTTTACGTTTTCGGCAGAAAAATACGTTTTCGTCAGTAAATTTACGTTTTCTTCTTTAACGAAAACGTAAATTTACTGACAAAAACGTAATTTTTCTGACGAAAACATAAATTTACTAACGAAAAAGTAAATTAACTGACGAAAACAAAAATTTACAGGCGAAAACATAAAAATACTGATGAAAATGTAAAATTGCATACGAAAACGGTAACATACTGCCGACAACATAAATATACAGACGAAAACGAAAATTTACTGACGAAAACGTACATTTTTTGACGAAAACTAAAATTTTCTTACGAAAAGTAAATTTACTGTGGAACGTAAATTTGTTGACGAAAACGTAAATTTACTGTCGAAAACTTAAAATTACTGTCGAAAACGTAAATAAACTGACGAAAACGTAAATTTACTAACGAAAACGTAAATTTTCTAATGAAAACATATTTTTTCTTACGAAAACATAATTTTTCTGACGAAAATGTAAATTTAAAGAAAAAACGTAAATTTTCTGACGAAAACGTAAATTTTCTGACGAAAACGTAATATTTCTGACGAAAACGTAAATTTCCTGACGAAACGTAAATTTAAAGACGAAAACGTAAATTCATTGTCAAAAACGTAAATTTACTTACGAAAACGTAAATTTACCGAAGAAAACGCAAACTTAAGACGAAAATGTAAATTTAAAGACGAAAACATAAATTTAAAGACGAAAAGGTAAATTTTCTATCAAAAACGTAAATTTTCTGACGAAAACGTAAATTTACTGACAAAAACGAAAATTTTCTGACGAAAATGTAAATTTACTGACGAAAGCGTAAATTTACAGACGAAAACGTAAATTTTCTGACGAATACGTAAATTTGCTGACGAAAACGTGAATTTACTGACGAAAACGTAAATTTACTAACGAAAATGTAAATTTTCTGACGAAAACGTAAATTTACTGACGAAAACGTAAATATACTGACGAAAGCGTAAATTTAGTGACTTAATAATAAAAACTAACTTTTTAGATTATTGGGTTTTTGGTCCAATAATAGGAACCATATGGCCCATTCTTAAACCCATTTGACCCATTCTCAAACCTATTTGACCCAAACTTCATTTTACACAAAGAAAGGAGGTGACCCATTTGACCCATCACTCTATTTTTGCTCAACCCATTCCAACCCATAAGGTTATGAAATTGAACCCAATTGACCTACTTTTGGTTGAATTGGAAATTATCACCTCTAATTTTAGGTAAAGGGCCAAAACATCTTGTCACTAATAAAGCCAAAGTATCTATTATTGATGAAAAGGAGTTTAGTAAGTTCTACACTCCGTTGAGTAAACGTTTGATGGGAACGAAAGGCAAAATGAGAAAATCATCTACTCCTCCTTGAAGAGTAAGAAATGATTCAAGGCATAGAAGTAGAACACCTACACCTAAAAAAATGACCATACTAAGTCACGACCTAAAAGTAAAACACCTACACCTAGAAATAAGATCGTTCTAGATCAAGGTCTAAAACACCTAAGAAAAACAATGGACACCTAAATGCTCCAATGAATTAGAATAATTTTTAACAACAATATCTTTATCCCTGGGGTATGTGTCATTCATTCATGCATCTCAACCAAATGCAAGGGATGTTTGGAACTAACAACTTTGGACCCATGAGATATTCGGGACCAAATGTTTGATTTTGTGTGTTGTTGCCTAGATATGTTTGGGGATTGATTTAGAGCCCGACGAGTGGATTAAAGATAGTAGTTGTTCTAAACACATGACGGGTAATCGAAGTTTATTCTCTACTTACAAAGCATACAATGAAGGTAACGTCACTTTCGCTAGTAAACTGCATGGTAACATCATTGGCAAAGGTACCGTATCTTTTGACTCCATGACCATTGAAAATGTTGAGCATGTAGACAACTTAGGTTTTAATTTACTAAGTATAGGTCAAATTTGTGACAGTAAGCGTAAGGTCATCTTTTTCGAACATGATAGTGAAATCATAAAAGATGGAAAGATCTTTGGAAAAGGTGTTAGAAATCATGGGCTTTATGTCATGAAAGTTAATAGGAAGTCTAAAGACAACATATGTCTAGCGACTTTAGATGAAAGTTCTACTCTTTGGCATAGTAGATTAGGTCACACTAATATGCATTTTGTTAATACAAGTGATGCCTAAAAACATTATTAGTGTTAACTAATCTTTCTTAGTTTTGATCACGACAAATTAAAAAGACATTTATCGTCAAATACAATCGTAAGACGAATTATTTAACAAACACTATCATCAAGGTAATAATCATTTAGGTATTGCACAAACATATCTTAATCATGATTAGTGATCATAAAAAGTGATTATCCTTAAAACTAACATTTCGTCAAATGTGATAAAATATTTTAATAAATTTATTTAAGAAAATGTTTTATTAAAATGGAAAATGTAAATTTGAATATGGCATATTCCAAACGCCATAGGAATATCCTTTGAAGGTAAAACTTACCTCAGATATTACTTCCCCACTAAAGGACAAAAAGGAGCGGAGTCTACTAATCCCAGTTCCTCAAATGGCTATGCGGTTCTTTATTGATATGGAACCGCAGGCACAAATAAGGAACCGCGCTCAGAGATCCGTTGGCGTTTGTCTCCTATAAATAGTAGATCAAATCTGCAATTTCCATGAACCTTTTTGGACATTCTTTCTACCTTCTCTCTCTTTTCTAAATCCTAATCATTAGTAAATGATCACTTAATGTGTTAAGTATGTTTACTTATGATTATCCTCTTGATCCTATGCTTTACTTGTCCAAAGAGAATATCACTCACACACTTGTGATGTGATTAAAGATGAACCCTTGATGAAGATCGACCTACCTTAGATCTAGTCTTGTTCATCATTTTATTTGAGTCTTGTGTAGATCCAATGTATTTGTGTATACTTGGATTAGTTGTGTTAACCCAATGTATTTGTGAATACTTGGATTAGTCTTGTGTATATCCATTGTATATGTGTATACTTGGATTTGTCTTGTATGGATCCAAGTTACATGTGTATACTTTGATATGTTTTATTGAGTTGTAAGAGTTGTGTATTAGTTCTCACTAGACTATAAAGTGATTTGTGTATGTGTCTTGTGAGTTCTCACTTAGCTTCAAAGTGAAGAGTTGTGAATATTGGTTCTAGCTTTAGATTAGAACTCGACATCTAGCGTTGTGTCGGAAAAGAATATAGGTGACGAAGATTGGTTCTAGCTTTCGATTAGAACTCGACATCTAGCCTTGTGTCGGAAAATGGTGAAGTGGGCGAGGTGTGTAGATTGGTCCTAGCTAAGATTAGGTCTCGAAATTTTGCTTAGTGTCGGAAAATAATGTAAGCAACGGTGTAAGATTTTCTCCGCCAAGAAAGGAGCTTGTGGATATAGTGGAGATCTCTAGTAAGGTGTACTCGAGGAGTGGAGTAGGAATGAAGATAGAGCTTCGTTGCTGAACCACTATAAATCTTGGTGTCTCCCTATTAGGTTGCTTATTTCCTTATCCTTTACTTACTTACTATATTACATTGCATACATCTGTTACTTGTCATTGTTAATGCATTAGAATTGAACCTAATCATTATGAAACTATCTTTCAAGTAAAAGGTAGTTTTGGGCAATCCTAATTGAATTGACTTTTAATTAGGATATAAACCGAAGAGAAAACTATTCACCCCCCCCCCCCCCCCCCCCCCTTCTAGTTTCTACACGTTTGATTCAATCTTTAGTCTCTAAGTACTTGGTAAGACATCTCCCCAATATCAAGTTTGATAGTCACTTTTGTGATGCTTGCAAAGTTGGGAAGCAAGTTCACTCTAGTCACAAAGCCAAGAATTTGGTTTCGACCTCTAAGTGCCTAGAGCTCTTACATATGGATCTCTTTGGACCTTCCGCCATACTGAGTTATGGAGGTAAGCTTTATACCCTAGTAATTATTGATGACTATTCTAGATTCACTTGGACTAGACTTTTGGCTAATAAGAATGAAGCTTTCGATAATTTCGAAATCTTTAGTCGGAATATCCAAAATCAACTAGGATGTCCAATTGTGTCTATTAGGACGGATCATGGTAGGGAATTTGATAATGAAGTGCAATTTAGTTCATTTTGTGAAGCTCGTGGTATCACCCATAACTTCTCGGCTCCTCGCACTCCACAAGCAAATAGGGTAGTTGAAAGGAAGAATAGGACTCTCCAAGATATGAGTAGGACCATGTTAAACGAGCAATCCTTGCCTCTAACATTTTGGTGCAATGTCGTAGACACATCGACCTATATTGTCAATCGAATTCTTATACGACCTTTTCTAGGAAAGACACCTTATGAGATTCTTAAAGGTAAGAAACCCTAACTATAATAGTTTAAAGTGTTTGGGAGCAATTGATTCATTCTCAACACCAAAGATTATCTACTAAGTTCTACCCAAACTCGTACGAAGATATCTTTTTAGGATATTCACAAACTAGTAAAGCCTACATAGTCCTTAATAGAACGTGGGCGTAATCAAAGAATCATTCAACGTAACATTAGATGAACTCCACCTTTATCTAAGACACCACCTTTGCTGATGATGACTTAGATGAATTAGACATATTTAGAGCCACAGAGGTTAGAAAACTAAGAGTTGAAGACCTTAGTATTGAAAAAGAAAGTAAATATTAAGGAATCTAATGATCATGCCCTAGGTAATGTCATAGGCGACCTTAACCAAAGGACCCTTAGATCTCAAGTCCAAGATCAAAGTAACTTATTTTACTTCGTCTGATTGAACCAAAGAATGTTGAAGAAGCTTTGATGGATGAGAGTTAGGTCATCGCCATGTAAGAAGAATTAAATCAATTCATTGCTAATGACGTTTGGGAACGTGTTCCTCCACCTATTAGTACCACCATCATAGGAACCAAATGGGTTTTTAGGAACAAACTAGATGAGAATGGTGTAGTGTCTCGTAACAAGGCTAAAGTTGTAGATCAAGGTTATAATCAGAAAGAAGGAATTGATTATGACAATACGTATGCACTCGTAGCAAGGTTAGAGTCCATTAGGATCCTTTTAGCGTGTGTTTGTGCCTTAGACTTTAAGCTTCAACAAATGGATGTAAAGAGTGCCTTTCTTAACGGTTTGATCAATGAGGATGTATATGTGGCTCAACCTCCCGGCTTCATTGATTTTGAGAAACCATATTATGTCTACAAGCTTAAGAAAGCTCTTTATGGTCTTAAACAAGAACCCAAAGCTTGGTATGATAGACTTAAATCATTTCTTGTAAAACATGAGTATACCATGGGAATTGTAAACAATACGCTCTTTACAAAGAAGAACGGATCTCACCCTATCATTGTTCAAATATATGTTGATGACATTATATTTGGTTCAACTTGTCAAAGTATGTGTGATGGCTTTGCCAAAATAATGCATGACGAGTTCGAAATGAGCATGATGGGTGAACTTAACATCTTTTTAGGACTCCAAATTAAACAAATCGATGATGGTATTTTTTTTAAACCAATCTAAGTATGTTAAATAAATGCTAAAGAAATTTAGATTAGAGGACTCTAAGCATATGAAGACCCTTATGGCCTCGGATACTAAACTCACTGTAGATGATGATTGTGAGTTGGTAGACAATACCAAATATAGAGGTATGACTAGTAGCTTGTTATACCTTACGGCAAGTCGACCGAATATCATGTTTAATGTTTGTCTTTGTGCTCGTTTCCAAGAGGCTCTCAAAACCTCTCACCTTGAAGCGGTTGAATGTATATTCCGATACATTAAAGGCACTGTACATTTAGGATTATGGTATTCTAAAGGGACCGGCGTAGAAACCACAGTATACACCGACTCAGATCATGCGGGAGACTATGTGGACTGGAAAAGTACTAGCGGTATTTGTACCTTCATGGTTTGTTGTTTAACTACTTGGTTCTCTAAGAAACAAACCGCTCTCGCTATATCCACCACGGAAGCCGAGTATGTGAGTGCCGGTAAAGCTTGTCAACAAGATCTATGGATGAAACAGGTGCTTGTTGATTACGGGATTACACTCAATGATATTTCCATCATGTGTGATAATAAGGGTGCAATAGACCTTAGTAAGAATCCCGTGTAACATTCGTGAACTAAGCACATAGAGATTCGTCACCATTTCCTTAGGGATAATGTTCAAAAGGGGAACATTTCGATTGATAAGGTACCCTAGGTAGAAAACTTAGCTGATATTTTCACTAAGCCACTTATGAGGAAACCTTTTAATTTCTTGCGTCTAGGTCTAGATTTAATGGAACATATACCTTGATTGTGCTTGCTTGATTGAGTCTTTTCTCTTTTAAGTCTTTATTTTCTTTTTGAGTCTTTGAGTCTCTAAAATTTGTTTTGAAAACTCTTCTTTCTTGATTTCAAAACCTCTCAAAGTCTTTTCTTAATGGTCGAGAAATGTTTGTGAATTGTTAATTCAATCTAAAAACGTTTCTCAAAAGTTCCTGCCATCTCTAACGAACATACATAATTAATATGTATGGGTCACACAATCAAAGCAAGAACAACATTGAATTATGGAGGATTCAAAGATTATCGAAAATATCTCATGACTACGTGTCTAGGTAATCGCACCTCTGACATCGATATTACTCTTAAAATTAAGTATTTTGGTCAAAGTCGTGTTGGATGTGTTCTTATGTGTTTATTAGTCTTTTATTGCTCTTTAGCATAGCTTTATGATAAGTTAGACTAGAATATAAGGATTTGCTGAATTGGAAAAAATTCCCGTATCCTCCAAAACACACCCTCTATAGGCGGATCATTATTTTTCCGCGGTTCAATATATTTATTGAACCGCAGGCTTAATTATTGAGAGGCGGACAAGAGCTATGTTTTTCATGTTTTTTTGAACACCCTAAACTACTCCAACAAGTTTTGGAATCTTAGTTTCAAACTTTTGACCACTTCCAAAATATCTTGTGCTTCCTCTACTTAACCCTAAGTATTGTTGCATTTCTTTCACAAAGAAAAATGTCTTTTTCACCAAATGAAAGCCTTGATTCTCCACCATTTTCTCCAATCTCTTTCAACCCTAATTCACCAAAGAACACACAAAATTAGTTCTCTTCTCCTTCTAAGGAAATTGATTTTGGAAACTCTCCTTTTCCACCACTTCCCTTTTGTGTTCTTCCTCTATCACATGATAATGTCATGCATCATGGAACATATTTCCTTTGTTGTAAATATCAACATCTTGCCATATCTCACATCTATGATGAGTTGAATTACATCAATTTCTTCTAGTCAAACCTTCTCTCAACTATGACTACAAGACCATTGCCAAGCCTCCACCACCATATTCCGCTACCACTTTGTCTTCAAATTAAGCATATGTGTTGCTTATTAATAATACATTTAAATTAAGAAAATCTTAGAATTTTGGTGTAATTAGGATGAAAATTATCCTTAAGTTATAGAGTTGTGTTTCATAATTCTTTGTATGATTTCTTATTTCTTTGTATCTTTTCATGTTTTGGTTTAACATGATTTCTTATGGATCTTGGATATCTTCTTCTTATGTTCTTTCTTTTATTTTCTTTGTGACCATTACTATATCTTGTTGGGTGTTTCTTTTCTTCTTCTAACCCTTCTATGTAGCTTGTCACCATAGCTCGATCTCTTGGTGCCCCAAGCAAGGAGGAGTAAGCACCAAGGGGGAGCATTAGCAAAGTCGTTTTCTTCTCTTCTTCAAAGACTTTGGATAGCTTTTTGCTTCGACAAAGGGGAAGCAATGAAATAAACTCGTATTCAAAAATCTTGTTTTTATACTTGATTGAGTTTATATGTTTTCGCAATCAAAAAGGGGGAGATTATTAATGCAATGATGCCTAAAAACGTTACTTGCATTTTTCGATCTCGCTTTGTTTTGATTACGACAATATATAAAAACAAGCATTTGCGAAAACAAATAAAATTGAAATCTTGAGTTCAAGTATTTTTCATTTCATCCATTATCACATAAGGTATGAATAAACAAGTTCTTAACCTAACTAAGTGATCAAGGATTTACATTTTTCTTAAAACTCACTTTTATTCAAAAGTGACAAATGTTTTTAATAAACTTTATTTTTAAGAAAATGTTTTATTAATATAGAAATTGAAATTTTGAATATGGCATATTTCAAATGGTAAAAGAATATCCAATCTGGATAAAAAAAAACTACACCAGATGGCATTCCCCCACTAAAGGACAAAAAGGAGCGGATTCTAGAGCCGGCGGCTCAAAATAGGTGCCTGCGGTTCAATATCAATATTGAGTCGCATGCATATTTATTGAGTTGCGGCCAGATAGATCCATTGGGCCTTTGTCCTATAAATCGTGGACCATTTCCAGATTTCCTTTTCACCTCTTTTGCACACAAATTATCAGATTCAATCCACCTTCTTTAATCATACAAATCCTTGGTTATTTGGTTGATTATACTTGTTTAAAAGTGAATCTTTCTCTTTCCCTCTCATACTCTCAAGTGCAAAGAGAAGAACACTTTCATCCTTGAAGTGTTGTGTCTAACTCAAGATCCATTGAAGATCAAAACTCTATTTCATTCTTATGTCATTTTGAAGTTACAAATTGTTGTGTATATATGGAAGTTGTGTATGTATTGTGGTTAATACTTAGTCCTCAAAGTATATTGGTGTAGATTGGTCCTAGCTAAGATTAGGTCTCGACTTTTAGCTTAGAGTCGGAAATTGGTTAAGCGACGTGTACGGTTTCTCCACCTTAAGGAGCTTGTTGATTAGTGAACTCTCGAGTGAGGAGTACTCGAGGAGTGGAGTAGGAATGAAGAGTGAGCTTCGTTACCAAACCACTATAAATCCTTGGTGTTTAGTTTGATCTTTCATTTCCTTATCTATTTCCATTCAGTATTCATTATTGCATATACTTGTGATTATTAATTTAGTTACACTATCGCTTGTTCACGTTGTGCCTAAGAAGATTTCACATAAATCATTTAAGTCTAGTTTTTAAAAACTGATCTTTGATCATTTTAACTAGAGAAACTATTCAACCCCCTCTTCTAGTTTCTACAGTGTGGTTCATTGTTAATTTTTCTATGTACTTTTTTGCTAATTCTAGTCTTAGTGTTCAGACAATTACTATGGGCTGGATTATTGATTCTAATGCTAATCAGCACTTAAATGTTTCTACTATTGGAATGGTTAATGGGGATATTTCTGATCTTAAAATAACTGTTGGGCATCCTAATGGGACTTTAGCCACTATTAGTCACATTGGAAATTTAAAACTGACTACTACTGTGACGTTGTATGATGTTTTGGTTGTTTCTGGTTACTGTGTGAGTTTATTATCTGATAATAAGCTCATTAGGGATAGTAAATTGTTTGTTGGTTTTGATGAAAATAAATTTTATATTCAGGACATGAAGAAGGAGACTGTCTTGGGAAATGGTAGTAAATTTGATGGCCTATATGTGTTTGATATAAACAATAATGACAGTGTAGGTATGTCTAATATGGTTTTAGATTTTCATGCTTCTAAATTGGTTTCACATAACTCGCTTGGTCATCCTGTTAATAAAGTTTTATTTGTGCTTAAACATGATTTAAATATTTCTTATAATACTTCTGTGTCTGTTTGTGAAGTCTTTCAAAGGGAAAATTAGACTAGGGAACCATTTCTCTTGTCTGATTACAAGTCCAAGTTTCTTGGTGAACTTGTTCACCTGGACTTGTGGGGTCCTTTTAGGGTTCACAATAGAGAAGGTTTAGATATTTCTTTACCATTACTGATGACTATTCTAGAGCTATATGGGTATATCTATTTAAAACCAAGGATGAATTTTTTGATATATTTATGTCATATATTAACATGATTCTTAATCTGCATAGTTAAGCTTAAAATTGCCAGGTCTGACAATGGAACTAAATTAGTTAATAAGAGAACGAGTAATATGTTTTCTAATTTGGGAATTATTCATCATACTTCTTGTGCCCATACACCTCAGCAAAATGGGATTGCTGAGAGGAAACATAGACACTTGCTTAATGTAGCAAGGAGTCTTATGTTTCAGGGGGAATTCCTCTTAGGTTTTGGTTTGATTGTGTTCTTACTGTTGTTTGTCTTATTAACAGACTACCATCATCTGTCTTAAAAGGAAAATCTCCTTTTGAGTTGGTCAATAAAAAAACCTAATCTTACCCATTTAAGGTCTTTTGGTTGTTTATGTTTTTCAATTGTTTTGAATAATCATGATAAGTTGTCTTTTAGGTCTGAAAAATGTATCCTTATTAGATATTCTTCTACTAAAAAAGCATATAAGTTGTTGAGTATGGACTCTAGAAATGTCTTCTTTTCTAGGGGTGTAAAGTTTTATGAAAATGTTTTTCCTTTTAAACAAACTTGTGAGTCAGCTGATGTTGAGAGAACAAGTGAAGCTGATCACTTGCAGTTTTTTAAAAATTATCAGATCTTAATTCCCTGTGATGATGGGAAAGATGCATCAAGTGAGGAGGGTATTTTTTCACACTCTGAGACTGATCAACTTTTATCTCCTCAAGGTTACAGTCAGAGTAGTGGGCATTCTGCAACCCATATTGATGACCATAACCAAGATTGGTTTGAGGGACATGTTAATAATATCCATTCTAGTTCAACTCATAGTCATGATAATGTGAAGACACCTGATGGTAGAGAAGTTAGAATTCCTATTAAATTTAATGACTTACTTAATTCTAATGTGAGATATAGTATTCATAAGTATGTTGATTATTCTAAGTTGAATGGTAGTATCTGCGTTTTACTGTCACTTTGAATAAACTTGTTGAACCTACTTGTCTTGCTGAGGCTCTGTCTGATCCTAATTGAGTTGATGCTATGAATAATGTGATTGAGGCTTTAAATAGAAACAATACTTGGACTGAATGTGATCTTCCTGTTGGAAGAAAAGCTGTTAGTAGTAAGTAGTTATGGAAAATTAAGTATAAATCTTCTGGGGATGTTGAAAGGTATAAGGTCAGACTTGTGGCTAGAGGGTTTCGCCAAAAGGATGGTTTTGACTATGATGAGACCTTCAGTCATGTTGTCAAAATGGTTACTGTTAGATACTTAATTAGTATTATTGCTGTTAAAAATGGCCTTTTGAATCAGTTAGATGTTAATAATGTCTTCTTGTATGGTGATCTTAATGAGGATGTTTATATTACTCTTCCTGAGGGTTATAATAGTAAGTCTAAAGTGTGTAAGTTGAACAAGTCTTTGTATGGTCTTAAGCAAGCTCTAAGGCAGTGGATTGCTAAGCTTACTGCTGCTTTGGTTGAGCATGGCTTTTAGCAAAGCCAGTTTGACTGTTCTTTGTATATTAAACATCAAGGTGATATTTTTGTTGCTTTACTTTTCTATGTGGATGATATTTTATAACTGGTAATAATAAGAAAGAGATTAGTAGCTTTAAACAGGTTTTAAAGACTAAGTTTCTTATTAAATATTTGGGTGAGCTCAAATTTTTTTTAGTATTGAAGTATTGAGAAATGACAATAGGTTGTGTATGACTCAAAGAAAGTATTTTATAGAATTAATTCATGAGTATGGTTTATTAGCTGCTAGACATGTTGATATTCCTTTGCTTGAGAATTTTGTTTTGAGTTGTAATGAGTATAATGATGATGATTATCCGACTAACTTTACTAGTTATCAAAAACTAGCTGGCCAACTGATTTACCTGACTTATACTAGACCTGATATCAGTTATGATGTTCATTGTCTAAGTCAACATATGCATAATCATATGCAATCTCACATGAAGGCTACTCTTAGAGTTTTAAGATATCTTAAGGGGTCTCCTGGTCTTGGTATTAAATTTGATAAAACTTCTTATTATAGTCTTAGTGTTTTATCTAATGCTGACTGTGCTAAATGTCCTAAGACTAGGAAATCTATGACTGGTTTTTGTGTGTTTTTGGGTAAACTCTTATATTTTAGAAAAGTAAGAAACAAGCTATTATTTCTAAAAGTTCTACTGAATCTGAGTATAAGCATGGCTTCTGCTACTTGTGAAGTGATTTGGTTGGCTAATTTGTTGCGTAGTATTAAGTTGTGTTGTGTGCTTCTTGTTGAGATATACTGTGATAACTCTTTAGGTATACATTTGGCAGCTAATCTTACGTTTCATGAGAGGTCTAAACAATTTTGAAATAGACTTGCATTTTGTTAGAGAAAAAGTTTTTGCTGGTGTGATTAAACCTGTTAAGGTTCATTCTGATATGCAAGTTGCAGATCTGTTTACTAAGTGCGTTGGTATTGTTCAACATAGGTTTTTGTGTGGAAAGTTAGGTTTGTTTGATATGTTTGCAGGTAAGCTTTATGGGTGCAGTCTTACATTATGTTTGAAGGAGGGTGTTGGAAGTACAAGGACTGGAATGAGTCAAACCAAATGTAAAAGGTTTAAAGTGAAAAAAGAGAAAGTAAAGAAAAGAGGGACTGAAGTTGCAAACAAGTAAAGTCTAAGGGGTGCTAATTTAATTGAGTTCAGTATATAACTTGAGCTTATAACTAGGACGTTATTCATTCAGTCTTGTTATCTTTTACACACAAACATTCATTTCTTGATTCTTAGTCTTGTTATGTTATCAAGCTATCCATCTTGATAACTTGTATTGTCTAGATCAACTGTTATTGATCTTCTTGTGAGTTTGAGAGTGATTTGTAGTGAGGTAACTAGATCAACTTAGTTGGGACAGTTTTGTGTTTGTATCACTAGCACTCATTTGAAGACTAGTTGTATTGTATTGATTTTTTGATTATATTACACTTGGGGATATTGTTTGTGTGCAGATTTATTGTTTTTTTATCTTGATTACAGAAAGCCAACCTTTATGAGATTAATCTCATGTAGATTATGTTCTTTAGAACTCATCGATAGGTTCTTTAGCATTCTTCTTTGTAAACTATATATTGTAAGCCTTGATATATAAAGGAAACTTATAAAGGTATATTGTTTCGTGTGTTATATTACTCTAGTCGACCTTTTTGTTTATGTGATGTTCATGTCACTCTCAATTTAATTACTACTTGTTCTCGATATAAATCTATAATCTAGCGTTCTGCGTAACAAATACAATGTTTGGTTGACTCCTGTAGGCATTACATTTAAGCTGAAGCCCGATGTTAATCGTTTGGTAGAGAATCGTGGGTCCTAAAAATGGCAGTGAATACCAAAAATATGATGTGTGCAAATCCAGGGCCATTCCCTTACTTTTTATACTAACTAGTTTAAGACCCGTGTAATACACGGGTAGTCTAAGAAGTTATTTGATAAAACAAAATGATCTTGCGCAAAATAGTTTAAAAAGTTGAATGATTCAACAACTTGAGTTATATTTTGAGTTTGTGACAAATTAGTAGGGAACACTTCATAACAATTAGGAGTACTATTATTTTAGCCTTTATTGTTGTATATGTTTTTGATAACTTATTATATTTTGTGAGATAATCAAGTTTAAAAGTGTAACATAAAACTTGTAGATGAAAATTCTGCCTAAATTTGATTTAGTTTATAGTAAAATATAAAAATCAAACGGGAAATCCAAACACGTCTTTAACCAGATAAAGAGTAACCTAAAGACCTAAACTACTAAAAAAACTTGGCTTTAGTAAGTTGGTTGTACAAATATGCAACAAACACTCTTTGGGAATTCGTACCTATAAAATTAATATCATTCACTTAGAATCTTGTAGCCTAAAATAAGTGTTGCTATTTTCTTGCAGAAGGTAATAAACCTCAACTAACGTGGCTAACGAAACAACATGCAGGACTAAACCTTTCTTGTATGAAGCCAGCAAATAAAAGTGCATTAATCATTTTTTGCTTCACTTTGACATAATTAATATTTTAAATAATGATTTGAGTCAATTTTCATAGTCAAAGGCTAGTTTTTAAAGTAACATTACCTTAATACAGAAGGGGGGAAAGAGCACGAACCTGGGCACATTCGGGTTAGGATTGTTATGGCCTAGATTGTTTGAGACACGTCCCCAGCTTTACACCCATAAGAATTATTCTTATATCTATCAGCTATATTACATGGGTTTTGATACACTTTTGAACAATGTCATCAGCGTCCCTGTTTTTCCTGAAAAAATGCCAACCAACCATTAACAAATAGATAGAAATGACGAACTCGAGCACAACATTTCAATACTACAACACATCAAATTAAGCAAAAGAAGGTAAAACAATTCTAATACTCCGCATTAAAAAGAAATTATAACCCCTTCTATTACTATAGAGCCTAAGCCTTATTTAGCTATCTACATCTATTGAATTTGCGAAAGGTCTGTTAAAGAACTGTGGGCATTAGTATACAACATAAAGTTCCAAAATAATGCCCAACCTAATGTCTTTATAGTCTTTACCCGAACAATATTAATCAATATTACGTTCCTTTAAAAGGAAGCAACATGCCCTTATGACAGAACATAGTGGTCCAAATAAGAAAAACATCAGCAAAAAAAGTTCAGTATTAGTAGGCAAAGGATCTATACCGTAACATAAGATGCAAAACATAAATGAAATAAGGAATTTCTATATAATGGTTCTTTATTGTTTCAAAAATAGATGTCTTTTTTCAACCCTTCTCAATAATCAGTTTCACTGGTTCCTTACCAAATGATCACATATCAATGTTAAGAAAATCAAATATCACTTTGAAGAGCTTGAGGAAATGGGTATAAATTTTAAGAAAAGAGGGGAGGTATGAAGATAAAAAAAATAAAGATGGATAACCAGGTGAAGAATGGAGGAGGATAATATAAATTTGAATTTTAAATTTGTTACAAAAGCTTTGTTGCCATTATTATATTTATTTCTAAGATATTATATTGCTAAATAATTTTTTTTACATACATGATACAACATCACCATATTGTATAAGATCCTCTAGCGAAAGAACACGTTAGCAAAATGACATAGAACTGAAGAAACTGAAAAAAAAAAACTGGCATCTTAAAATCAACTTCCATACCTTCTTTTTAAATAGCTAATTGCAGACACACATAGAATGGGATTGGGCATTCTAGCGGATTCACCTTTCAAAATATCAAATGATATATAAATATTGCAACTACAAACGCAATAAACGTGTTTCGCTACTTATCGCTTTGTGAAAAAGCACACTTTTGTTTTGCCTTTAAAAAGTATAAATAAAGGTCTAATGAAGCTCTAATGTGCATATATCTAATGAAATCGTGACCTAAGACGAAGTTGAAATATAACTTATTTCAACTATTTTATAACATGTATACATATCTTATGATAATTTCCATAACATTCTTGGGTCTCATCTCTTTTTTTTTTATCAAAATGAGATCTAAAAACTAAATGAGAACTAAAGCAATTGGCTTACCATTGTTCAGTGCTTAATAACGCAAGCTTCAAAGGTTCACACTCTGCTGAATCCAAAGCACCATACATATCTATCTTCTTTAGCAAATAGCTAAGAAAAAAATAGGCGGGAAAGGTTAAAAGTCAATACAAAAAAGATGTATATGGTAACATAAGGTGCAAAACTTAGAAGAAGAACGAAACCGTATGGTCTTTATGGTTTCAAAAATAGACGTCTTTAATCAACCATATAAAAGATAGCAAAAATATGTTAAAAAACATCTATTCAAACGTATATCGATATAGATTTTGACCCAGTATAGGTGTATTTAAAAGTATACCAAGATAAATCGACACTAAGTTGTGCCAACTTCTTCTATAGACAACAGTATTAGGCTGTAACATCTCATTTTAATAATGATACAAATACGGAAAAGAACGCTCCTGTACCTCCTAAAGATGATTAGCCCTATCTATATTCCTAACGCACAACATCCTCTCCTATGCAACATTGACACAAATTCCTGAACAAATCATCGATCTATTACGAAAATTACAGGAAGCATTCAACAAAAGGTATTAAATCAGTACTTATCTAGCTAAGTGTATTCTCTTAACACAATTATTCATTTTCACTCACACATTTTAACAAATACCTAGCATGCATTGCATAAAGAAAAGGATATAGTAGAAGTTAATGAAGTTCGAGCTTGAAACTACATTAAATATAAATATTCAACATATATATCTTTAGACAATGAGTTAATCATTTTATAAATTTCAGCATTAAGTCTCGTTACGTTGAAATAAAATGATCAAAAAGATGAAATAACGTGTACGAAAATCAAGACAAATGGGAATGAAGGTGTGTCGAAATTCATTGGTTAAATTCAAACATAATAACTAAATAATCAAAAAAGAAATTACCCCCTTAATACAATAAGGGGAATTGGGAAATACCCCAATAAAAAACATTATAAAGTTTGTGAGGGGGAAACTTATTCGCCTCTTATCTACCGTTCATATTCCTCCTTTTCCTGTTCACCGGTATGGTTCTTCAACTCAATCTAGATCTCAACCGTGTATTGGTTCGAGAGACTGTTCACCGGTATGGGTTCCTTTCCTATCTTTTTCCAAACCGTTGATTTTTTCCTATGCGATCTCACCCGCTCAATGATGTAAACCATTATCTTTATCCCAACCATTCATATTCAATAATTCATAGTTTCTTCCATATTACTTTTAACAATGGTCGTTCTAAATAGACTGGTTTCTGATAAGAAGATTAATTGCATGTGAGTTTCTTTTTAATTATTTAGATTATTGATTTTAACTGGATTAAAGTTATAATTGGATTGTAATTATTGTTTTTATTAAAGATTGAATGATAGGCTGTTTGATTATTATGTTCATGTAGTTATAGTTTGGTTTAGATTATTAACAGTTGGTTCTCAATTATTATGTTAGTTTTGAAGTTGTGAATTGGATTGGATCTGCTTCTGGTATCATACGAGACATAAAAAATGAACACTAATTTGAGCTTGGGTTTTAAAGTTTGTACATTGTTTGAAAGAAAAAAAAGGCTTATGCAATGATTTTCCTTATGTTGGTTTCTGGATATCTTTTTTTCGTGAATTACTACTTAAGATTGCCATTTATGGTTCTGTCTTGATAATAGGTACTGCAGCATTGTCGGCATCCATTGTTTTGTTACTGCGATAGTTTGGAATCGAGCCGTATCTTGGCGGGGCATCACGTAAATGTGTTTGCAGCCATGGCGGTTCGAAGTCGGTTTACTTTCTTGAAAGATATTGGTCCGTATAATCTGTTGCTTTGATATTACTGTTGCTTCATTATTGATTTTTAACAGGTTGTGATGACTCTTAAGTGGGTCACGCAGCACACCCGGATTTTGGCGGGGCGATCATGTGGTCGCAGCCATGACGGGTTTTTGGTCCACCTTTCGTCCTGTCATGTTTCTTTCAAGCTTTGGTTATTTTTGTTTCACAAACTGACTGTGAAAAGTAGCATCATCTTAATCCATATGTGTGGATTTCGAATAAGCTCATAGGCTCCTAAATGTGCAGCCTTTAAAATAAGTTGGTGTTTGTTTCTGTTTATATTCTCGGGTTACGGCTTATTGGTTTAAATAAGCTATAAAATGTATGTTCATGAAATATAGCTCTAAAGTCGCAAATGCTAATGGCAATGATGATAAGGTGGTGTTTGTTTCTGGTTTTTGGTCTATTGTAGTTTTATTTTCGTTGATCATGTTATATGGTGAATTTTCTTGCAGAACCTTCACCGTTGCATACCACCATAATTGTTTGAGAAATGTACTATGGGGCAGTGATGATATTTACGAATGAATTTCGAGTCAATGAATTTGAACAAAGGCTGAGATTGGCCGTATCTTGGCGGGGCAATTCATTGTCAATGTTTTGCAGCCATGGCGGTTTTATCCCCTTTGTTTCATACCCTTTTCTCTTACAGATCTGAGCCTCTTAAATTTATATTAAAGATGCTATTTGTTGTTTAGGCTTATATGATGGGTGTATTACTTGATTTCTGCTTACGTTTTCACTGTTCAGTTTTTCCTTATTTGACAAGAGACAAATTTTGGGTTGCGTTCTGTGATGATCTTATGTTGTGTTGCTATGGAGAATGGAAGGATGGCAGAATGCGAGTTGTTCGATACATTCAGGTGTGTTCATTATATATCCTTTCTGTTTTCTAGATTACGATGAATGACTAAAGCGCTATATCGGGGATTTGAAATCAGAAACACGGATTACCATCATTTGAACTATCAGTACGGTATGTAGTTTGATGCAACATTTAAAGAGTTATTTATGTTCGGTTGGTGGATCGCGAGGTGTGTAAGATTATATTATATATTAAGGGGGTAATGTGCGGTTGACCCTGTAAAAGGTGTTACCCTGTTGTCACAGGCTGGTTAAAACGAAAAAAACGTTGAACCGGTTGTCACAGGCTGCCTAAAACAAAGGCAACGTGATGTGTATTGAATTAAAAACAAAGTTTGGTTATGCTTATTGTACGGGTACCTGATATGGCTTTGTTGTTGGTTTTCCATTGCTATACTCTGGAACACCAACAGCAGCATGTCTACATTCATTTCAGCGCATGCGCTCTGGTGCTACCAGTATTGATTATTCATGTTGCTTGAAGCATAACGATATTTTCAGTTTGTTTTAGCTAGCATTTTTCTTTGCTGGTGTGAAACAGTTTTTGCAACCATTAAAAACATGGTACTTGGTTAGGGTGACTAAAATTGGCATGTATCTGTGAGGCAACATGTCTTATTACTTGCAGCCATGGCAGATGTGACCCACGTTCCACCAGGTTGCATCCTTTAAAACCCGACCCACGGGTTTATGGTACTGACCCAAAACAACCCCCTACACACATAAGAAATTTTTTAACGTGCTTTGGAATCTGGGTGTCCCCGTAAATGCTATAGGGGTTATTGGCAATGATGATAATATTTAAGCAACTCTAATCGTATTTGGTTAGAATTCAGATTATGTGCCTCATGGCGAGGCAGGCTTACTGAGTTTGCAGCCACGGTGGCCATACTTTTATATCTGAGTGCTCACTTATCTGAGCCTAAACATAATTACTTTCTTCAATGTGTTTGACCTATCCTGATCTGAACCGAGTACATTGCATTTTTTCACTTTTTATGCAGAAGTCGACCTCAAATGCCCGCAAGTTTGTGGAGAGGCGGTATATTGAAGGCTATGTTCACAAGGTATGTGGAATTTTGTTGTTTATTTTGTAACGGTTTGTTATACATACAGGGTGTAATTCTATCAGAATGTCATATTCATTTAAAATCTGTCAGCCTTATTGGATTTATACAAATTAAGTTTAATAAAAGCTCCTCCAAAAAAATTAAATTTTTAAAAGCTCCTGCAAACCTCGAATAAGATTCTAACAAAAAAGTACCTTTTGTCGTAACTTTATGAAAAAAAAACAGAAAATAGTAGTTTAATTGAAGTTTTGGAGTACTCAAAAAAATTTCAAGTTATTTACTAATACAGTATTACATGATGCACCGTGTAATCTTTTGTTTCATCTATTGAATGATAGAATGAAAAGGCATGAAGTCTATGAAATAAGAACTAACTAAATGGAAGGAATTACATTTGTGCAAAAATTATCTGTTACATAATCCATATAGCAAAAAGAAATGTGTTATTTTTTTTCTTCATTATAAATTTACTTAAATCTATTTTAGTCTAAAGGTAGAGTTATATAATAAACCATTGATATGTTAATTAGTAAATGTGCCTAAATTATGACCTTCCATCCGTTTACTCATGATATATTATCGCAAGCTATTAAAAAGGAAACGTCCAAGAACCTTATGGATGCTCTTGACACTAATTTGCGATGCGCAGAGAATCCGGAGAAGTATTTTACCAAGGTATTATTATGGGTTGACAAATATCTTACAAAAACATAGTTTCAAACATATACTGTATATTATAGAAAAAAGTTACGACTGTTTCCTGTGTGATCTAACCAAAGCGATATGCTGGTAAATCTTTTGAATCTACAGAAAATGCGAGAAGCAACGAAAGGCTTGGGAACTGGTGATAAGACACTTATAAGAGTGATTGTGAGGAGGCCGGAGATGGATATGTATTATTACACACATCCAGTCCAGGTTCTAAGCCAATGAAATACAACAACGTTTTACGAGTACCTATGATATATCATCTGTAGTGAAAGCTTGCTGAATTTCTGCACGCAAAAGAGGTCGAATTTAAATGATGTTCATTTTGTTTAGACATTTTTATTATAATAAAAAGATCAGTGGCCAAACAGCATAATAGCATACATATGCCATCTTCAATGCAAGGTAGAACAATGCTTTTTTTTGCTCAAATTAGTCATTGTAATACTTCTTCCCATTAAAGTGCAACCTTTTTTTAGAAATTGACTTCAGCTGGCTCTCCCACCACTTAAGTATCTTAATAATAGAAGTAAAAAATAAAAGGTTTACAAACACTTTGCATTGGAGCAGATGTTGTGATGATAGGTAAAACTTAGAAGATAGTGGGAAAAAAAAAACTCAACTAACAGGTCATTGCTATTGTAATATTGTGGCTGCTCTTAGATCTATATGATGATGGAAAAGTATGTGTTGGTAGGATGCGTATTTACAGCATTTTTACGACCATTGTATAAATGAATCGTCGACTACCTCCTTCCACCCTCTCACCTTATAAACATCGCTTTAAAATACCCCGCTGCGAAGCGCGGGCATTAATCCTAGTAAATACCTAATGAAGAAGAAGCAGAAACTAGAAGGGTTGAATATTTTCTCATCGGTTTATCTCCTAATTAAAATTCATTTCAATTAGGTGAGTGCACAAAACTATCTTTTACTTGAAAGCTAGTTGCATAATGATTAGGTTCAATTCTAATGCATTAATAATGTATAGTAAGTGTAGTGATAATGAATGTAAGTAAAGAGTAAGGAAAGAAACAACCTAGTAGGAAGACACCAAGATTTATAGTGGTTCGGCAACGAGGCTTTTTCCTCGTTCCTACTCCACTCCTCGAGTACACCTTACTCGAGATTTCAACTATATCCACAAGCTCCCTTCTTCGCGGAGAAAACCTTACAACGTCGCTTACATTATTTTATGACACTAAGCTAAATGTCGAGACCTGATCTTAGCTAGGACCAATCTACACAACGTCGCCCACTTCACTCTTTTACGACACAAGGCTAGATGTCGAGTTCTAATCTAAAGGTAGAACCAATCTTCACAACGTTGCCTACTTCACCATTTTCCGACACAAGGCTAGATGTCGAGTTCTAATCCAAAGGTAGAACCAATCTTCACGACTCTTCACTTTGAAGCTAGGTGAGAACTTCACACAACACAACTACATATCACTTTATAGTTTAGTGAGAACTCACAAGACACAACCACGCCACTTTATAGTTTAGTGAAAACTAACACAACTAATTACAACTCAACTAATCATATCCAAGTACACACATGTAGCTTGGATCTACACAACATAAATCCAAGTACACACATATGCAATGGATGTACACAACTCTAATCCAAGTATTCACAAATAACTTGGATGAACACAACTAGTCCAAGTATTCACAAATACATTGGATCTACACAAGACACAAATAGACAAATGATGAACATGACTAGATCTTTAGGATAAGGTGATCTTTATCAATGCTACATATTTAATCACATTACAAGTGTGTGAGTGATCTTCTCTTTGGACAAGGTAAAGAAGGAGATCAAGAGGATAATCATGAGTAAACATCCTTAACACATTAAGTGATCATTTACAAATGACTAGGAATAGAAAGGAGAAAGAAGGCTGAAGAAGATGTCCAAAAAGTGATGAGAATGCAGATTTGATTCACTATTTATAGGACAAAACATCCAACGACTATATCTGCCCGCGGTTCCTTATTGGAGCCCGCGGTTCCTTATCGATAAGGAACCGCCATAGGTGTGCTAAGGTACCGCTGGCGTAGACTGCGCTCCTTTTTGTCTTTTAGTGAATTTGAAATATCTGGGGCTGTTTAAACCTTCAAAGGCTATTCTTATGGCATTTAGAATATGCCATATTCAAACTTGCATTTTCATTTTAATAAAACATTTACTTAAAAATAAAGTTTATTAAAAATCTTTTGTAATGTTTGACAAAAGTGAGTTTTAAGGCTAATCACTTTTATGATCACTAAGCATGATTAAGATTGTTAGTGTAATGATTATTACTTTGATGATAGTGTTTGTTAGATAATTCGTTTTATGATTGTATTTGACAATAAATGTCTTTGTAATTTGTCGTGATCAAAACTAAGAAAAATTAATTAATACTAACAATGTTTTTAGGCATTGTTTTGCATTAACAAAGCAGATCATAGTGATTTAAATGATTTTGAAATATGAAGTTTGAACTTCGCAAACGTTTTATTTTTAAGGTACCTCCCAATCTGTCCAATCGGGAAGAGGAGTGTCTGTAAAGAAAAACTGCACAAAGAGTCTGAATTGTATTCTTTTTCTCTTTTTAATTTCTATTTTCTTTAACAAAAAATTCATTTAAATTATGACATCAGTATATCATACTTTTTATTAAATTGACCAATAATAAGAATTCAACTAGTAAAAGATGACATAACCTTCTTTTGATAGATTAAATAGACTAGGATTGATGCCCGCGCGTTGCCGCGGGTTAGATATAGAAGATGATATAAACTTTTCATCAAATAAGAAAGATCTTAAATAAAGCCACTTTAAATTGTGACAAATAAGCGTCAATATTCTTTTAATACAAAGAACCAAAACCAAACGAACGGGGAAGACTACACAGGACCATCAAACAAAAATGGACCAAAATTCTGTACCACCAATTGGACTACATACCACTTAACAAAAACATTACCAGACTTGGAACGTCGATGGAAGTTGTAATTGTTCAACAAATTGACAATACAAAAATTCGAACAGCAATCCTGCAGCAGCAATCCTGCAGCAGCAATCCTGCAGCAGCAATCCTGCAGCAGCAATCCTGCAGCAGCAACCTGCATCCAGACCGGCAAACTCATCCTATCTGCGAGTATTGCATCCCTGTTTTCTTTCAAAAAACATGACACTATGTGAATTTAAAAATAAAAAAAAACTTTCGAGGCTGCTACTCCATAAACCACTAAATTATTTTTCTACGACCTTAACAATGTACTAATTCATATCAAGAACAGTCATTGAGATTACAACTTGGGTCCATACATGAGATATATCTTGCACTAATCCAACAAACAACATATTTGAAACGCTAGAAACTAACTTAACAACTACTTGAACGTAAGTGAAAGTGAGAATTAAACCATTGATGTTACTGTTAAGTCTCGATACATTGTCTTTCAGTAACGTGACCAAAACAAACGTGGTTTGATGAAGTTGATGACGTCCCAATAGTAACTGTCCAAACCGCAATAGGAACCAGTAAAACACCACATCAAGTCATCAACCACCTGCAAATGATAAACAAACATACTTAACGTTTCTTGTGAAGTTCAAACGAAAGAGAGATATCACATTGATGAGACAAACATACTTAAAAAGAAGGAAAGGAATAAGACACACTTGATAAATAACATAGCATCTATGCATTCAATTTGATGAGACAATGCAACCTGTGCATCTATACACAAAGACTACCCAAGGCAAAAAGAAACAACATAGTTTTGCAAAATACCAAAAGGGTAAATGATTTGTGCACCACCGATGTTGCAATTTGATGTTTTACATTACTATAACTTTGGTAATACAGGCAGGTATTTAAGATGACAAGCATAGAACTCAGATCACTGAACTTTAATAGACACTAAATTCGTTCTAATCAAAAGTTACTGTAATGGTGAAGGAAACTTCCATTAGATTTAAACAGAAGCACATGAGCTTCTGTGAACAATAAAATTACCAACATACTTAAAGGCTCGCTTCGCGCATTCGCGGTGCGATGGCGCACTTGATACAAACTTAGAAGCTAACGCAAATATTATACTTTTGAAATTGTAACTAACTAAACTACTTGCTGTGCTAGAAGCCATGTAATTAAAAATATAAAAAGGTAGGTTTGGTAATGGGTCATAATGGATCGGACTGACCCGTTACGTATATTTTTAGGCCAATAATCAAAGAAAGGTTTTTTCGTGTTGGGTAATGCAAGTGTACAGACTCGAGATAACATAATCTTATTAACAATAATGATATTATAATTTAAGTTAAGAATAAACAAATCGAGGAGTGGTTGGAATGTACTTACTTGTCTTTCGCATATCGCTTGATTCGTTTACAGGACTTGGTTGCGATAGAAGAGAAGTTTTAACTCTTATATTTATAAAATGGATCAGAATCATCTTTAAACATACCAGTTGGGTCACAAAACCATTTTAAGATAGCAGATCCAAACACCCTCTAATCTAAAATTTCCATCAAAAGAAAGTGCAAATGAACTTACCTTCCATTAGAGACGCGTATCTTCAATTCCTATGCTAAATTCTTGTGTTGGAGATTGTAACCTGCAACGTTCAAACCAAGAAAATATAAGTTTGGTGTGTATTTTCAGTTAAACGATTTTGAGTATACAAACAACAATAGGAACTAAAAGGCATGTCCCATCTTCCAGTTTTAAGATATTGAATACAAATAATTAAAATAACATAGGACTACGTTTATTTGGAAATTTCTTTGGTTTGACACAGAGTGGCTCGCAAACGTGGCCAATATGTTTAGGTTAGTAACATTTCAACTTTTCGACAATTTAGATGTGTAATATCCTTGACCTTGATGGCACCAACACCACAGTAAAGTATATAAAATATTATAATGTTGCCAAATAGAAAATGCCACAATAAATACTTACATTTGTAAAACAAAAATGACCTAGGAGGTGAAGTAAACCTTGAACTATCACCCTTGAATTGATGCATATAATCATCCAGCTTGCCAAATCCGAAGGGTGATTGTGCCTGGTCACCGTTAAGCCAAGACCGATGTAGAACATGTAGGCAGTTGCACCTTTCATAATGTGGTAACATGGAAGTGGCCAAGTACCTGAAAGACAAAAAGAAGCAATACATATAAAATGAATTAAAAGCCATCGAAAGCGTATTTAGGATCCTTAGCAGCTGTGTAATAAAAAATCATGTAAATTTGATCGTATCAATTTTTAAACCAAATGAGACATTTGACATCAACACTCAGACGTTTCAATCGACACTGTAAAAAAAGGAAAACAATTAGCTTCACTCGTCGAGTGTCAGATTAGTTCTGATGAATGACCTTCGTTCCTTTACTATAATTATTCAAGGAAAATGAATTTCAAGCATAAAGAATCGAGCAAACAACTGTAATATTACCAACACATCCATTTGCTATAACTATTCAAGTACCCTGATGGCCTCATTGCTTCTTTTAAAATCTTAGGTCAGTGTCTATATTTTTGAAACTTTCAGGGTAGATAACCTTTTGTTATAGGTTTGAGCCATAGAAACGAAACAATATTTTATTTTGAAACTTTCAACTTAGATAACCCTTTGTTATAGGTTTTAGCTGCGTCTGCAAGTGACTCTAATAGGTCAATATTTTAGTTTTATAATAAGTAACCAACTTTGCATCAATTATTGATCCCCAAAAAATTGATCATTCACACTAAAAAGTTAGATGATGTTTTAACTTCCTGTTGCTGTAACATTAGGCATATAAAAAATAAGGTTCTAACTCATTTCAAGTTGCATTAATATGCACGTTTCTTAGTACAATAAAAACCTCAAATAATTTCATATTAGAAATCCAAAGCTTATCTATATACTGTATTTCTAAACGACCCAAAAATAAAAAGAAAACAATTATTGGATAAGTAATCATATAAAGCACTTGCATAAGATATAAGAATTCATATTACCTCCTATTTCAAAGCCACAATTACCTCTCATTATCTTAGCTTGTAAACAACTTACTCATCAATATAACATCATGTGTACTGTAAAGCATATTGCACGTATTAAGGTCACTAAAATTAGAGGCGGCGTTTGGCAACTGTTTTAACAGCAACCAAACACCCCATTTGCAGCAGAAGGTGTGTTTGGCAGTTGTTTTAACAGCACCCGAACACCCCATTTGCAGCAGAAGGTGTGTTTGGAAACTGTTTTAACAGCAGCCAAACATCCCTTTTGCAGCAGGAGGGGTGTTCCGCTACATTATCTCGAATGTATTTTCTTAATAAATAATTTACATGTGAAACCCAACGTGCACACCTCAATAACCTACGCTTAGTTAATCTATTTGTAAAGCATTTAACCACAATAAATCTAAATGATGTACCTTATTCCAGTGGGATAAATCTAAACGTCGTACCGCATCGAACCTGTTACATACAAAAAAAAAATTAATTAGCTATGCTGCTTTTTTTTTTCTTGCTATTTCAAAAGAAGAAAATATGATGCAGTTGGTTAACGGAGCCAAAATGGTCTTTGGAAATCTGAGTTGCCATGTAGCTTATATGTCCTGCTTGCTTCTTTATGTATTCGAGATTTGGAGTATATAGGTGAATATATGGCATATATATTAGTGTACGACCCAATAATGAACAACTCGCTTTCTACCTTCCAACGTATTTTTGAGCGCTTGAGAGTTACACATTTCTTGCTTATAATAGTTACCACTGTGTGTGACTTCATTTTTTTTGTACCAGTTTTTATGTACATGTTAGCTAATTAGTAATTACTACAAATTTTTACATAAAACTCTATATGACGAATGGGTGACTATGACCCAACTGTGCGTAAACTGATTGTGTAACTCAAACTTTCTGCAATCTGTACCTTAAGTAAGAATGCCATCACAAATTGGATTCTAATGATGTTTTTCCATCTTGCAGTTAAGAAGCATGTCCCGAAAGCTAACGCTATTCATGTCTCAGTTACACAGTCCTAAAAGGGAACGCGATTCCACTTGATAAACCTTTGCTTTTTGTCAACAATACCAGACCATAATATCAGCATTGCTAATGATGTATTGCTATTGCATTTAGATATTTTATAATGAAAAGTTGAAAACCTGGGCGCAGCTTCTATAGGGACATCGAATGTGTAAATACTGCTACGGAAGATAAACCAGCTTCTTTGTTAGGCTGTGAACAGCGGTTTCCTGTTGTAGAACGTGTTGTAACAAATGAATCTCCTGTACACGATTGTATCTGATATCTATAAATATTACCTGTATATAAAATTAGCGCCGGATAGGAATGAGCATAACCCTATATCAGCATCTCAATTTACAAAGAATTTTAATCTACAGGAAACTGGAAGTGTATTACGTAGCAGAAAAAAAGTGGCCCCGCTGCAACGCGCGGGTAGATCCCCTCGTTTGGTATTACGTTACATCGACTTTAATTATGGCTTCATACCTAAGAGTATGATTATATGCATTTTAACACACCTAATCGAGAAAAGCATTAAACCAACTGGTTGCTCGGTAACCTTGCTAATTTGTTCAAAAACTAATTTCATCTGAAATCTCGCACCATTTTTGGCTCTAGGAATTGCAGTTGCCCTGCAAAACCAAGACGAACAGACACAAAATCAGTTTCAACGCATTTTTTCATATATTATCAGTTTCCAAACACTCCATAAAACTGATAAAGGTAACATCTTCATCTCTTGGAGTACCTCATAAGCCTCTTTCCCTTTCCGTGCCTCGCAAACGAACGAAACCATTATAGTATATATCTCTGGATATCAATAAAATACTCTTTGTCAGATAGAATCTCGAAAACTTCTAATAATCCATCGTGATTTCCTTCCATATAAAAAGCTATTTAATTGGTGACTGATCAAGAGGTAAAACATCGATTTATCAGCATATACGTCGATGGTGTCCAAATTCGATTTTGGTAACTCTCTTCCTTCAGAAAGCTCATAGGCTCTAGATAATTATTTGGTTAAATTAAGCAAGTTTTATGAGCACTCCCACCTGATTAAAGAAAACTGTGATTACTAAATAACTCAAAGCCTTTTATTGATTTGTAGTCGGGGATATTTATGTTACTATTCTAGTTTGGTATGTAGAAGTGTTTGTTTAGTTGTGATTGCATACCGTTGAGACCGGAGACTCGGCAAAACCTGATGGCTCTCTCCTGCTGCGACTGCTGAGATGAACTCGGGTGTGTCAGGTTTATTTGGTTTTTTACCCTGCATAGTTAAGTTCATTAGTTAAAAAGGCATGTTAAGTACGATCCCTCGCATATATTGCACTAATGCACTAAACTAATAATAGTCTAAAAATTTATATTTATGTACATCAGTAGATGAAGTGCAGACATGGTTAGTAAACTATTGAAATGTACACATAAGCTCATAAGCTATTTTTTTATATTTTTAGAAGCTAATAAGGTCATTTTTTTAGAAGCTCATAAGCTCATTTTTTTTACATCTAAGCTTATAGCTTATAGCTTATTGCAGCACATAAGCTGAAGTTCATAACTCATCATAAGTTCATTTGTAAATAACTGCAATTAAGTGCATCACCTGTACTTTTAATATTGGGGAAAAGCTCAAAACATCGAATAACAATGAGTCCTTAATTCTTCAGTGTATGTCATGGTTGCACTTGATATGAGCCGGCTGATCTCTGCAAACAAACCAAAATGAATACGGAACTCAATATTCATAAATGAACAACGTATCCATATATATTTTATTAAAAAAACGAATCTAACAATCTTCATTTGTTTGTTGTACCTGTGGATGTTTGTTTTGTTAACTTGGTGACAACTTATATTTTGATAGAGCTATGTCCTCATCATCATAGCATCTCTTAACTGGTATAAACGTTTCAGTCACCATCTGTACAACATTCAATTGACTGTTAATCACACAATAATTATAATCCAGATAAAAAAAACCAACATTTACTAAATTAAACATAAACTAATAAAAAATGCATCTTCTGACGAAACTGAACTTACCAACATAAACACAAACGGGTTATATATCTCGACGGCTCATGCTTTTTTCTTGTTTCGGGCTTATTACATTCTTTGGATTCGTAGGAAACCTCTCAACTTATACATGAATTTGAACCTGTAAATCAATCGAAATATAAATTTTATCTATATTTTGATTATACAACAAAGAAATAAATCTAATTTAAATATGCGATTAGAGATGTTACCAGTACCACATCGGATCACAGATCGGATGGATTTGATAAAGTTGAATGAAGAAAGGTAGATTTGAGAGACATCTATTATTTGAGAGAGGGGAGGAGACAAAAAGGATATGGCCAATTTTTCAAAGCGTGGGTTGATTTTTCAAAGGCAATAACAGGAGAAGGTATGGGGCATGATAATTTGAACGGTTAGGAATGTATGTGGGATGATTTTGAACGGTCCATATTTATCTTGTCTCACATCCATTTTTCAGTTTTGATGAATGAATAAGGGGGGTAATATTATTTATGGTGGGCCCAATTCTAACTGTCACCTCTTATTTATTTGAATGAGTTTTATTTTATATAAATTTTATATTTTATATATTTTACTTAAATATTAAAATAATCTAAATATTTAAAATTTATAACAAACCGAACATTTTAACAATACCTAATCCTAAACTATTAACTTTATAAACTCACACTCAAATTAAAACCCAACTTCAAACCAAACTAACCCTTATTATTATAATTATTGTCATAATTAGCATATGATGAGCTCAAACAAGTTGGTCATGCAATTGGTAAAAAAAATGGTACGATAAGAAGAAAACGATAAAATGCCAGGATGTAGTCCCCCACATTTGATTTGAATCTCATGATACTATTCAATATTCATGTTCATGATGCATTCATTTTGTCTATTATTTTCCATGGCCCAAATTGTGCCCTCGTCATTAAATCTTTATGTTTCGATAAACTTTGTAATTATCAAAGTTTCTAGAAGTACTGATGTTTTAGGCTTTTTGGAAGGATTTAATTCTCCTGATATTTCAAAACGGGTAGGGCCATCTATTCGAATTTGATGCAGTCTGTGTATTCATCTGATGCACATCTGATGCACAGCATCAAAAAGAATTTAGATACAAGTTACATCATCTATTCTTAAGATTGTAAATTGCTTATGAGAAGAAAATTTCAAGTAGATTTAATTTTTTAACATATGTCCAATCGACCAATCATACTCACATATTTTTTTTATCTAACAAAAAAATCCATTTTTAAAAATTAAATATTTCACAGACCTTGTTTTTTGGATAAAGGGAATCATCCCTGGTAAAATATTCACAGACCTTGTTAATCGTTACGTAAACGAAAAATACAATCGTGACGAGAATTAAATCATCTTTCAATCGAGGGGCACATGTATATATATATATTTTCGACGAACTGTTTTTTGCGAGAAAATCATGATTCGTATCACGAATCATATATGATTTTGGAAGATATATGATCCGTGATACGAATCATATATGATTTTCTCAGAAAAAAAAGTTCGGCGAAAGTATATACATATGCCCCTCGATATAAAGATGATTTAATTATCGTTGTAATAGTGTACTTTTTGTCACTTGACTATTTACCGTTTATGAGATATTTATTTTTTTTAATTTTTTTTGAAGTTTGTCTGAATTAATGTGGTTGATATAGTCTATCCTAAAAAGATACTCTATATTCATCTCAATATAAGAGAGGAAGGTACCACGGCGAGGGGTGAAAGTTTATGGACTTAAAATCGATAGTCGTGTAATAGGATCGAACTCGAGATCACGGGATTGCACAGATTACGTAAAGGGTTAATTTATTTATTAAATATAATTATTATATTTATTAAATCAAACCGTAGCTTAAACTAACGATCGTTAAGTAATTAAAAGTTAAGTATTAAACGACCGTTATGGAAATCAAATAGAAACTAAAAGAAGGTGTCGGAAAAGTTCCGGAAGCCCCTCTTGGGCCTTGTTAACCGCCGGCTATAGGGAACCCAAAGGGAAGGGAAAAAATATTATGTTGCCTTAATTTGTTTGACCTTGGAGGAAAAAATTTTCCTAGGTGTATATAAACAAACCAAGGCTTCATAATTTTTACACTCTTCCTCTCTCTCTTTTGCTCTTAAACTGTCGGCCAAAACACCCCAATTAGGGTTCTTCTTTGTTCTTCAATTAAGCTATTGTAGATCTAGTCCTAGCCCCTCTCTAGGGTTGTTGGGTAGATCCTCTATAGACTTGGAAGCTCGGTTTTGTTCGTGCTAGACTCACGATTAACTCGCCGCATTACGTGTGTACAAGATCGTGGTATAGTCTTGCTTTAGACTATATCCTGGTGGTGTTCGTGATCTATCTCTACTGGTGACCGTTCCGTTATCTTGTAGATCTTGCTAGGATAAAGGTATGTAACCCTAATCTTGATTAATTATAATTATGTTAAATTAATGATCTTGTTAATTTGCTTCCGTTGTATGTGCTTTGATCCATATTAGGGTTTTAATAATTGTTATGATAAATATAAACCTTCAGTGGTTTGATACATACTGATGTGTGTGGACCACTTAGACATGTGTCAAGGAAAGGTGCTAGCTACTTCTTAACGTTTATGGATGATTATAGCCGTTATGGTTATGTTTATTTACTTAAGCATAAACATGAGGTATTTGAAACATTCAAAACGTTTAAAGCAGAAGTAGAGTTATAACTAGGAAAGAAGATTAAATCTCTTCGTTCTGATCGAGGTGGTGAAGATTTAAGTCAAGAGTTTAAAGATTATTTAAGTGAGAATGGAATTGTCTAGAAACTTACTTCTCCATATACTCCACAACAAAATGGTGTATCTGAAAGGAGAAATCGTACATTATTAGATATGGTGCGATCTATGTTTAATCTTACAACTTTACCATTATCCTTTTGGGATTATGCTCTTGAATCTGTTGTTCGTATTCTGAATATGGTTCCCACAAAGAAGGTTGATAAGACACCATATGAACTATGGCATGGCAAGAATCCATGTTTGTCTTATTTGAAAATATAGGGTTGTGAGGCGTATGTGAAACGTGACTCTGGAGATAAACTCCAACAACGCTCAGTAAAATGTATCTTTGTAGGTTACCCTAAGGAAACTATGGGTTACTACTTTTATTATCCGGCTGAGAACAAAGTAGTTGTGGCTCAGTATAGACTTCCTTGAAAGTGATCTTGTAAATCAAGAATTCAGTGGGAGAAATTATGATCTGGAAGAAATTCAAGAAGATACATTGCCTTCTGAAAATACTAGAGAAGAAATTCTTGTAGAACCATAAAGTCTGGGAGTTCCACCGGAATTAATTCCTCCACGTAGGTCTCAAAGAACCATACGTGCGCCAGACAAACTATGTCTCTACATAGAGGATGATGAGGAGGAAGTAGGGGATCTTGGTGAACCTGCTAACTATCGATCCGCAATGTCTGATCCAGAAAAGTCAAAATGGATAGTTGCGATGAATGAGGAAATGAAATCCGTGGGAATCAACGATGTTTGGATTCTTGTGGACGCACCTAAAAATGTTAAAGTAGTAAAAAATAGGTGGATCTACAAGAAGAAAACCGACATGGATGGTGAAATACAATCCTATAAAGCACGTTTAGTAGCTAAAGGTTTTACTCAAACTTTTGGCATAGACTACGAGGAGACATTTTCTCCTGTATCAGACTTATGAGCTATTAGGATTCTCATAGCTATAGCAGCATACTATGACTATGAGATATGACAAATGGATGTTAAAACTGCCTTCCTGAACGGTCGCTTAGATGAAGACATCTATATGCAACAACCAGAAGGGTACGTTGATCCTAAATATACAAAGCACGTATGCAAACTTCAAAGATCTATTTATGGTTTGAGCAAGCATCACGTCAATGGAATAAGCGATTTGATGAAGAAATCAAAAAGTTTGGATTTATTCAAAATCGTGACGAGCCATGTGTATATCGCAAAGCTAGTAGGAGTAATGTAGTATTCCTAATTTTATATGTCGATGACATATTAATCATGGGAAGTAACATTCCAGGACTTAAGGAAGTTAAGGATTATCTTGGTAAATGTTTTTCTATGAAGGATTTGGGAGATGTTGCATATATTCTGGGAATTAAAATCTATCAAGATAGAAGTAGACGGTTAATTGGTCTTAGTCAAGATGCTTATATTGATAAGATATTGAAGAAGTATAACATGCATAACTCTAAGAAAGGTTTTCTACCGATGGAGGTTAAGCATGAATTAAGTCATGAGAAAGATGCATCAACACCCGAAGAGGTGGCTTACATGCGAAAGGTGCCTTATGCTTCGGCTGTAGGAACTATTATGTATGCTGTAAGATGCACAAGGCCTGATGTGGCGTTTGCTCAGAACTTGGTCAGTAGATACCAACAGAATCCAGGAAAGTTCCACTGGACTGCTGTTAAACATATTCTAAAGTATTTGAGAAGTAAGAAAGATATGTTTTTGGTATTCGGGGGTAAACCAGACACAAAATTGAATGTAACAGGGTTCTGTGATGCATCCTGGTAATGTGATAAATACGATACGAAGTCTCAGACGGGTTACGTGTTCGTCATCAATGGAGGAGCAGTTGACTGGAAGAGCAGTAAGCAGAAAACCATTGCTATGCATGCGACTCAATTCGAGTACATGGCCGCTTCAGAAGCTGCAATGGAAGCTGTTTGGATTAGGAAGTTTATTGGAGATCTTGGAGTGATGCCTTCAATTAAAGAACGTATTGATATATATTGCGACAATTCTGCTACAATTATATTCGCCAATGACCCTGGAGTTATGAAAGGCGCCAGACACTTTAAACGTAGATATCACTACGTTCGAGAACAAGTGGAAGCTCGAGAAATAAAATTAATAAAAGTTCACACATATGATAACGTAGCCGGTCCTTTTACTAAGGCTTTATCTAGGCCAAAGGTAGTTAAGCATGCCAAAGCTATTGGGCTGCAACTAACTAGCGAATTCATGCAATAAATCTGTTGATTAGTATTTGGATAAAGGATGTAAGACATTATTGAATTGATGAAATAAAGATTGGATTTCGTTTATTTTTCTGTTATTTGATTTTGTATCCTATTTTATATGTTTTAATCCATGAGCATTATGATGTTTCTAAATGTCCGTTGTCGATTAATAATATGGGAGTATTATTAAATTAAGACAATTCAAAATAGTGACAGAGTATACTTGAAAGTATATTGGTCAATTTTGATGATATTTGATGGATCAAATATTGGACGTATCCCAACTATATGATTTTACTTTATGGATCTTTGTCATTAAGTAAATCATAAATAGTTATCCTTAGACCTGAGATACCAGAAAACTGCATTGAATGTAGTGCATTTCTGTAAGGTAACCTAACGTTAAACGTAACTGGTAGCTATAAGGGTTATTTTCAGAAGTTTTGCAAAGTTCATGTGTTTTGCTTGTAGTCAAAATGGGATTTGTTTTCTTCAAATTATTTTGAAGTATAAATACAGCTGGGCCCCTCGGGGGAGTAGTAAGATGTTTGTGTGGCCACACCCAAATGTGTTTTGGTAATCTTACTATATCCGTAAACGAGAAACGGGATAGTTAATGAAAGGAATGACTGAGATCAATATCCTTATTAACGATGTATTTGAAATGAAAGGATAATAATAATGATTATATATCATTAAAAGGTTCTGTCCAGGAAACCTTACTCGAGTTGTACTAGTGACATTGTTAGTGTAACTAGACGCTAATCAATGTGATCACGATATTCGAATTTTTTCCAAGTGGGAGCTGAAAGTTTATGGACTTAAAATCGATAGTCGTGTGATAGGATCGAACTCGAGATCACGGGATTGCACACATTACGTAAAGGGTTAATTTATTTATTAAATATATTTATTATATTTATTAAATCAAACCGTAGCTTAAACTAACGATCGTTAAGTAATTAAAAGTTAAGTATTAAACGACCGTTATGGAAATCGAATAGAAGCTAAAAGAAGGTGTCAGAAAGTTTCCGGAAGCCCCTCTCGGGCCTTGTTAACCGCCGGCTATAGGGAACCCAAAGGGAAGGGGAAAAATATTTTGTTGCCTTAATTTGTTTAACCTTAGAGGAAAAGTTTTTCCTAGGTGTATATAAACAAACCAAGGCTTCATAATTTTTACACTCTTCCTCTCTCTTTTGCTCTTAAACTGCCGGCCAAAACACCCCAATTAGGGTTCTTCTTTGTTCTTCAATTAAGCTATTGTAGATGTAGTCCTAGCCCCTCTCTAGGGTTGTTGGGTAGATCCTCTATAGACTTGGAAGCTCGGTTTTATTCGTGCTAGACTCATGATTAACTCGCCGCATTACGTGTGTACAAGATCGTGGTATAGTCTTGATTTAGACTATATACTGGTGGTGTTCGTGATCTATCTCTACTGGTGACCATTCCATTATCTTGTAGATCTTGTTAGGATAAATGTAACACCCCATTTTGATAAATGGAATGTCACGCGTAATTATGGCGTGTCATCAGAGCATACAAGGATAAATGTCCAAAACATTACATGACCATAGGGTAAACCGGAATCAAACATCGGTACCCAAACATAAGCCCAAAACATAATAAAGTAAATGAAATGAATGAAAGACTTAAACAAGCATAAATATGTGAAGGCAGAAGGAAAAGAAGTCTATGGCAGCTTCCCTCCTATGCACGTCCTCCAAATGCCCGAGTTTGTCCTTAGGTACCTGTCGTATTGGGACATGGAAAGGAAAGTAACGGCTGAGCAAAACGCTCAGTGCACGGATGTACAAGTAAAGCATGAATAATATAAGCATATAAGCATGAAACAGCGGAAGAAACTAAGTCCTGGATAACCCGGTTAAGTCTTAGTAAAACTGGTTTTATAGTTTGAAAAGCCTTGTGTTTATCTTGTAAAAATTGTTTAACATATTTTACCATTAGCCAATATAGGTCATGAAAATCCACCGTGTATGAATACTTGGAGGGGTGACCTCATCATGCAAATTAGAGGGGTTGCCTCTAATTTAATATACTGGTTTTGGGTAGGAGGGATCAGCTCCTTGTGAAGCATGCAAGGCACACACCACATTCACACTAAGTAATCTGCTGAAAAACATGTAACTAGGATACACCCATACGCCCCACATGATAAATATAATAATATGGCCAAAAGCTGAAGGGACCCCACGAGCAATCACTCCGCCGTGGGGAAGTCATAACACCAGTGCCTCTAGTGTTATGGTTATGGTACCTCCATAACTAGGTGAAACTGGTCATGCATGTATATGGCTTCAGGTATTCTAAATTAAACATAAGCAATCAAACATATAAACTTATACTATAGGAAAACAGTTGGCTGCATACGGGGAATCCTAATAAGGAAAGAATGTCCATACTGAAAGGACGGGAATCCGTACCTTATGTCTAGTGAACGAAGAAGACGAACGGAAGAGAGTCCTACTTCGGTATCACTAATGCACATAAATACATACGTGTATAAGTATCTAATTACTAAATACGTAACTTGTTTTATATCATGGCTTAGCTTGTTTTATACGTTCATGTCATGTTTTACTGTTTTAAGCTTCATACTCTGTTTATCTTATATTCTGTCTATTCTGATTAAGTATTACTTGTATTTCATGTATTATTATACTTGTAGTGTAATAATAAGTAACTTTCTAAAAATAGCAGGTTTCCTAAAATAGAAAGTTCCCAAAAATAGAAAGTTACTAAAAATAGAAAGTTTCCAAAAATAAAAAGTTTCCAAAAATAGAAAGTTTTCAAAAATAGAATTACTGCTTAAAATAGATAAGTTTATAAAAATAAAAAGTTTCCATAAATAGATTAGCTGCCTTAATTAAATAAGTTTCTAAAACTAGAAAGTTTCCATAATTAGATATAAGCTGGTTAAATAAGCTAATATATAAGATTAAGTGTTTTCTGATTACTATTCTAAGTCATGTTGTTATAAAGTATAGTTTATTAATTATTACATGTAAATTAAATAAACTATAGGTTAAAAGTATTTAATTAAATATATCATGATTTTAATTAAATAAGGTAAAATGATTAGGTTAAAACATGTATTATTAATTATTAATAATATAACCTAAGTCATGTTAATTAATTAATTATAGTCATGATTTATAATAATTAATTAATTATAAAGTCTAGTAAAATATAAATACTTAGGTTAAATTCATGATCTAATAATTAAATTTATAACCTAAGTCATGTTAATTAAATTAATCATGTCATGTTTTATTAATTTAATTTTTAACACATAACTATTAAAATCATAAACCTTAAAATAATATATGAACCGGACCCGTGATTAGAAACCAGGAACCGGACCCGTAATCAACACCATACCCCGAACCAAGGTCGGGGTTCCCCCTTGTTTGCTGCTGCCGTGGGACCACCATCACCATACCGAGACCATATGGTCTCGATGGTGGTTAATAAGCCAAGCCGAGACCCCCGCCTTGGGGCTCGGTTAGGCGTCGGCCAACACAAACACCCCTAACAACCCTTGTTTTGATTTACCCCATGATCATAAATAATTGTTTTTAATTAGTTTTTTTAAAAACATCATGATTTTATGTGATTCATTAAATCAAAACATAAAAGAAAAGGTTAAAAAGGTTATACCGATTACGTGAAACAAAAGAGGATGAATACACACGAATCCTTGCAAAATTCCAAGATCAAAAATCAAACCGAACACCCCTTTTTGGTGATCAAACCCGGCGGCCAAGAAGGAAGAAGAAAAAGATTTAGGGTTTTTGTTATTTTCTTGTTTTGTGAATTATGACACAAGATTTCCTAATTTCCTTGTTTTAGTAAAAATTAAAATGGGCTTGGTCCATTCTCCTTGGTGTAGCCGCGGGTAGGGGGCCCCACATGGGGTAACCCGTACCTTTCTCGAGTCTAAATATTATAGTGTGTTCGTGTTTTATCGTGTTCGTGTTTTATGTGTTCGTGTTAATTATTGATCGCGACTTAATATAATTATTCGTGTTCGTAATAAATATATATACGTAATTAATATTAGCTCGTGATTAAATTACGTTCATGATTTCATGATCACATGTTCGTGATTATAATTATTATTTGAATAATTATCGTGTGTTCATACGTAATAAATACTTATCGTGTTCTAACAGGTACGTAATACTTAAAATTCTTATACTTGAACGTAAACATGCTACAAAAGGAAAGTTTTAATCATATATGTACGATCTTAAGGGTACTATTCATGGTAAAAGCATGCGGGTTTTACAACTCTTTCCCCCTAAAAAGAATAATTCGTCTCCGAATTATAGATAACGTAAACTGAAAGAGAAAAACGGATAAGAAGTCCGGATGAACTTGTCCGTTTCCAAGTGGCCTCCCTCTTGGAAGGGTTCCTTCACAAGATCTAGACACGAATGTTAAATCTTGGTCCTCCTGACCTTGACTTGAAATACGAAGAAGTTCTTGGTTATCAACGTAAGGTAGATCCCGTAAATTTGATCGAGGGAATAAGAATTAACGTGTATGGGCAACTAAACGTTATCGTGCAAAACACTCTAACTTAACTGATAATTAGCAACGATGCGCGAGACATAAAGAAACGTAGTACGTGAAAAATTTTGAACGTGATACGTGAAAAAGTTTGAACGTGATACGTGGAGATATAGTGAGTGTGGTATGAGTAAACATATCGTGATCTATGATACGTGTAACATATCTTGATCATGATATGAGGAACGTGGAATGAACATGACATGTGAAACATATAGTGAACATAGAATATAATGGCGGTAACGCCAAACGCTACAAGGTGAGACGTGGAATATGATGTGAAACGTCTATCTGAGGTTAGAGAGTTATACTAAACTTGGGTCTGGTCTCTCAAGTTCTTGCAAAACTTCCCAGAATGAGAAAAAAAATGAACGTAAAATCGTAAGCCAAGATACCATCATGAACGTGAATGGTGTCATGAACGCGAGCGTGAAAGCAAGTCGTGGAATTAGAATGAAGACGCGAAGTAAATAAGGAGCACAATTGCGAATATTTATCTGACCCGATAACTGAGGGATTACCAAGTGATCGGATGGGCCTTGGCTGGGAAATGTCCGATCAATTTGTTGGTTCTGGAATCCTTGCGGATGTAAGGATTATGCAGACTTGATCAAACTGTTTGCAATAACCCAGATAGCATCATGCTTCTTCTGAGTTTGCGTTAATCTGGTAACCAAAATCCGTGGAGATCTTGTCCCATTTCAATTCACAATTTCAGATGATGAAAACATCCCAGTCTGTTGGTGTCAACCTGTTGGTATGTCAGGTACCTAGATATAAACGTGACTGTATCTTGCTTCGTAGAAACTCGATACATAGCAATTTGCGGAACTATGAGTCTCCAAATTTAGACTTCTCTTAGCATAGGGTTTTCTAGGCACCTAATGTAGTGTAGGGTTCTCATCTTTGCGCATAAGCTGAGTCATGGTAAGATTAACCATGCAAATCCATGTGATCCAGCGTGTCACTGTAATCAACCAGAATTGATATTAGAAATTTCCACGGTGGAATTTCTCCTGTCATAGACTTTGTAACATGGTGCAAATATGGTCTTCCTGTTCTTCTCTAGGCTTAGAGGAAATCAGGTTATCCTCAATGAAAACACTGATGAATTTGCTTATGAGTTCATGGAAACTCATTCTTATAATGTTGTTTGAGCATTGATGAGACTAATTCAAAATCATAAATCTAGCATGACCGAGTCGTGCACGAATAGCAGTCATGAACATGTCCTGCTCTTTCACTCGTCACTATTGGCAGCATGATTATGAATCCGATCTTGGAAAAATGCTTAACACCATACGGTTGATTGGACATGTTGTCAATACGTGGAGGAGAATAACGGTTATGAATGGTGATTTGTTTAAATCGACGGTAGTCGACACATAATCTCATGGTGTCGTTCTTCTCCTTGTAGGTTCTTTTGGAATGTATGGGAAGATTTTGGAATAATCAATTTGCTATGCGTAAAAGGACTTCGGTGGTCATGTCTTAACTGACAGCTAAAAAATTTAGCAGTCATGGCTAACCAAGCAAGTGCTTGTAAAGCATAAATGATTTGCACAGATTTTCCTGATGAAAAATCATGCTGAATATATTTAGGAGTCTGAACATCACCGTACATACTCATGAATCGTAGCATGGTGTGCGATTCGTAGTCCATAATTAGGATTAAATTCAACTCGCATCTGTCCGAGGTAATGCGTTATCAGTTGGGATCTTATCATTAGGCTGAAGAAAACCTTCGTATACATGGGGAATACGACTGGCGTCCGATATGGTCATGAACATATGAAATATAGGTGCAAGAAAGGAAAGTGTCATCCAGCGAACGTGACTGACCTTACCGATACACCGGTGATGGTACTGAAATTCTTGTGGCCTGATTAATACATGGCATAACAAAATGGATATACCCTGGGAGGGTACCCTGAATTTCTTAGATATGTTCCATAATTGGACGTGAGTCATGTGTCTTGACTCGTGTCTTGGAAATATTAGCATGACATATGTCTTGACTGGTATCTTGACATGTGTCTTCAGAAAGTATACGTGAGACATGTGTCTTGACTGATGTCTTGACATGTGTCTCGAGACGTGAAACAATAGAACTACAATATTAGGTTATTATGCCAGAATTGGCGGATCGGTTGGACTACTGATTATTTGTATGTTTGATCACGTCCGTGGCCGGAGCCTCGGTTACGATTTCTAGGATAGTTGTTGTCATAATAGTGGTTACTATCATCCTGTCTGTCAGTTCCATGACGGTCATTCTCATGACTATGATTCATGTAACTATTCAGCTGAGTGACCGGCTGGTACCGGTTTACACTCATATGACTGAAACGACAACTGAATGACGTGTGACATGTAACTAAGAATTAGGGACAATGATTGATGAAAATCATCTGATGGTGAAGCATCTGCTCGTCCGATCGCTTTGATCTAACGCCTTTGTCTTCGTCTTGTAAGATCTCCAGGTTGTGAACAGCATCAGCATCTCGTAGCGTCTCTAAACATCAGCAACATCAACCCTAGTAACATCTCCAAGCTATGAGCGGCATCAGCAATCTTGTAGAATATCAGCAAGTGGACATATGCCTGAGATGATTAAAAATCGACTAGCGAATACTCGTGAAGTATTGCAAGTGAAATACACATGGATTTAGGTAAGGTGTAATACACATGGAATACGGTACATGGAGTACACATGGAATGCACATGAAATGATCGGTATGGGGTCGATCATTTGTCATGATTTAAGGAAATATATCGGTTAAACGGTAAGAAAAACCATCATGATAACCTTATTGTATTAGCATAGACATCATTCTGGTTGTATCGAGAAACATTAAAGTGTGGTTACACAAAATTCAACGATGATATGCCTGACAGCATGATCAATGAAAACCAACCATGACTATCATGAAAGCAGGATTCAATGAAATCCAACAACGTCTTGCATGGAAGCATAAATAACAAAAGAGGCGTAAGACGTAATTAACAAGAAGGCGGAATTATCATGAAGAAACATGAAGCAATCTATCATGAAGGAGTGTATAACATAATTATCATGAAACTGAAGTTAACCATGACAATATGAAAATATACTTGACATAAAAACATAGTAACTTATGAGGGGACATGAAAAAAAATTATGCCAATAAATCATGAAAAAAAAAATTTATGCATGAAAAACAGTGCATGAATGCATAATGTAGTTTATAAAAACCTTTATATGTGCGAGGGGACGCCTATGGGTCGGTCCCAAAACAAAAGACATGGCGAGAGGACGCCTATGGGTCGGTCCCAAAGTTAAAAGTTTCGATAAAAGCATATGCGACTAAATAGGGCCAGTCCTGTACCAACCATTACTTAGTCATAATTCCTGCAACAATGATACATGAAACATAAATGAATGAAACTCATCTGTCAAAACTTATCAGAAAAAATTTTATGTGACTAATTATGAACTACTGGGGTTCAGTCCACATAGCCATATTTTATGTGACTAATTAAATATATTTATTATATTTATTAAATCAAACCGTAGCTTAAACTAACGATCATTAAGTAATTAAAAGTTAAGTATTAAACGACTGTTATGGAAATCGAATAGAAGCTAAAAGAAGGTGTCAGAAAAGTTCCGGAAGCCCCTCTTGGGCCTTGTTAACCGTCGGCTATAGGGAACCCAAAGGGAAGGGGAAAAAGATTTTGTTGCCTTAATTTGTTTAACCTTGGAGGAAAAGTTTTTCCAAGGTGTATATAAACAAACCAAGGCTTCATAATTTTTACACTCTTCCTCTCTCTTTTGCTCTTAAACTTTCGGCCAAAACACCCCAATTAGGGTTCTTCTTTGTTCTTCAATTAAGCTATTGTAGATCTAGTCCTAGCCCCTCTCTAGGGTTGTTGGGTAGATCCTCTATAGACTTGGAAACTCGGTTTTGTTCGTGCTAGACTCACGATTAACTCGCCGCATTACGTGTGTACAAGATCGTGGTATAGTCTTGCTTTAGACTATATCCTGGTGGTGTTCGTGATCTATCTCTACTGGTGACCGTTCCGTTATCTTGTAGATCTTGCTAGGATAAATGTAACACCCCATTTTGATAAATGGAATGTCACGCGTAATTATGGCGTGTCATCAAAGCATACAAGGATAAATGTCCAAAACATTACATGACCATAGGGTAAACCGGAATCAAACATCGGTTCCCAAACATAAGCCCAAAACATAATAAAGTAAATGAAATGAATGAAAGACTTAAACAAGCATAAATATGTGAAGGCAGAAGGGAAAGAAGTCTATGGCAGCTTCCCTCCTATGCACGTCCTCCAAATGCCCGAGTCTGTCCTTGGGTACCTGCCGTTTTGGGACATGGAAAGGAAAGTAACGGCTGAGCAAAACGCTCAGTGCACGGATGTACAAGTAAAGCATGAATAATATAAGCATATAAGCATGAAACAGCGGAAGAAACTAAGTCCTGGATAACCCGGTTAAGTCTTAGTAAAAGTGGTTTTATAGTTTGAAAAGCCTTATGTTTATCTTGTAAAAATTGTTTAACATATTTTACCATTATCCAATATAGGTCATGAAAATCGACCGTGCATGAATACTTGGAGGGGTGACCTCATCATCCAAATTAGAGGGGTTGCCTCTAATTTAATATACTGGTCTTGGGTAGGAGGGATCAGCTCCTTGTGAAGGATGCAAGGCACACACCACATTCACACTGAGTAATCTGCTAAAAAACATGTAACTAGGATGCACCCATACGCCCCACATGATAAATATAATAATATGGCCAAAAGCTGAAGGGACGCCACGAGCAATCACTCCGCCGTGGGGAAGTCATAACACTAGTGCCTCTAATAATATGGTTATGGTACCTCCATAACTAGGTGAAACTGGTCATGCATGTATATGGCTTCAAGTATTCTAAATTAAACATAAGAAATCAAACATATAAACTTATACTATAGGAAAACAGTTGGCTGCATACGGGGAATCCTAATAAGGAAAGAATGTCCATACTGAAAGGACGGGAATCCGTACCTTATGTCCAGTGAACGAAGAAGACGAACGGAAGAGAGTCCTACTTCGGTATCACTAATGCTACATAAATACATACGTGTATAAGTATCTGATTACTAAATACGTAACTGGTTTTATATCATGTCTTAGCTTGTTTTATACGTTCATGTCATGTTTTACTGTTTTAAGCTTCATACTGTGTTTATCTTATATTCTGTTTATTCTGATTAAATATTACTTGTATTTCATGTATTATTATACTTGTTGTGTAACAATACGTAACTTTCTAAAAATAGCAGGTTTCCTAAAATAGAAAGTTTCCAAAAATAAAAAGTTACCAAAAATAGAAAGTTTCCAAAAATAGAATTACTGCTTAAAATAGATAAGTTTCTAAAAATAGAAAGTTTCCTTAAATAGATTAGCTGCCTTAATTAAATAAGTTTCTATAAATAGAAAGTTTCCATAATTAGATATAAGCTGGTTAAATAAGCTAATTATATAAGCTTAAGTGTTTTTTGATTATTATTCTAAGTCATGTTGTTATAAAGTATTGTTTATTAATTATTACATGTAAATTAAATAAACTATAGATTAAAAGTATTTAATTAAATATATCATGATTTTAATTAAATAAGGTAAAATACTTAGGTTAAAACATGTATTATTAATTATTAATAATATAACCTAAGTCATGTTAATTAATTAATTATAGTCATGGTTTTTAATAATTAATTAATTATAAAGTCTAGTAAAATATAAATACTTAGGTTAAAATTCATGATCTAATAATTAAATTTATAACCTAAGTCATGTTAATTAAATTAATCATGTCATGTTTTATTAATTTAATTTTTAACACATAACTATTAAAATCATAAACCTTAAAATAATATATGAACCGAACCCGTGATTAGAAACCGTGAACCGGACCCGTAATCAACACCATACCCCGAACCAAGGTCGGGGTTCCCCCTTGTTTGCTGCTGCCGTGGGACCACCATCACCATACCGTGACCATATGGTCTCGGTGGTGGTTAATAAGCCAAGCCGAGACCCCCCTGGGGCTCGGTTAGGCGTCGGCCAACACAAACACCCCTAACAACCCTTGTTTTGATTTACCCCATGATCATAGATACGTTTTAATAATTGTTTTTAATTAGTTTTTTTAAAAACATGATGATTTTATGTGATTCATTAAATCAAAACATAAAAGAAAAGGTTAAAAAGGTTATACCGATTACGTGAAACAAAAGAGGATGAATACACACGAATCCTTGCAAAATTCCAAGATCAAAAATCAAACCGAACACCCCTTTTTGGTGATCAAACCCGGCGGCCAAGAAAGAAGAAGAAAAAGATTTAGGGTTTTTGTTATTTTCTTGTTTTGTGAATTATGACACAAGATTTCCCAATTCCCTTGTTTTAGTAAAAATTAAAATGGGCTTGGCCCATTCTCCTTGGTGGAGCCGCGGGTAGGGGCCCCACATGGGGTAACCTGTACCATTCTCGAGTCTAAATATTATAGTGTGTTCGTGTTTTATCGTGTTCGTGTTTTATGTGTTCTAGTTAATTATTGATCGCGACTTAATATATTTATTCGTGTTCGTAATAAATATATATACGTAATTAATATTAGCTCGTGATTAAACTACGTTCATGATTTCATGATCGCATGTTCGTGATTATAATTATTATTTGAATAATTATCGTGTGTTCATACGTAATAAATACTTATCGTGTTCTAACACGTACGTAATACTTAAAATTCTTATAGTGAACGTAAACATGCTATAAAGGGAAAGTTTTAATCATATATGTACGATCTTAAGGGTACTATTCATGGTAAAAGCATGCGGGTTTTACAATAAAGGTATGTAACCCTAATCTTGATTAATTATAATTGTGTTAAATTAATGATCTTGTTAATTTGCTTCCGCTGTATGTGCTTTGATCCATATTAGGGTTTTAATAATTGTTATGATAAATATAAACCTTCAAGGGGTACCTCGTCGAGCCGACGTGGCCCCTCGTCGTGCTATGTCGCCACACTCACCCCATTTCGTCGAGAGGTTTTCGTTTTTGCGAAATATGAACGACGAGAGTTAGTGGCCATATATAGCCGTTGGTTTTGTAACGGTAAGTTTTTTTTATTTTATTTTTTTATTTTTTTTTCTTATATATAATCCTAATTTTCTTATTTTTAACACATTCAACTAAAATCTCTCTTTCAAACAACAAACCTTATAAAAAAAATGAATAACGAATGGTCCGGTGAAGAAGATATGGATGATTTAGATTACATAACCCAGCTTGAAGAAGAAGAAGCACAAAAAGAAGTTGAGACAATAAAAAGGCGTAGATACATTAACCGTCAACGTGACATCTTCGAGGCACGTTTGATGGAAGATTACTTCGGCCCGTATCCAAAGTATCACGAGGAGTATTTCCAGAAGCGGTATCGAATGCGGCGTTCTCTTTTCTTAGAGATTGTTCAAGGTATTGAAAATTACAATCAATCAAATAATCCTCTACCCAAACACTTTTACTTTTTTACTAGCCGCATTGATGCAACGGGTTTAAAAAGTTTTAGTGTAATTATGAAATGCACACCTGTCATACGCCAATTGGCGTTCGGTGCACTGCCAGATTCATTAGATGAATACTTGTAAATGGGTGCACATTGCGCACGTGATTGTCTTGATTACTTTATGATGTGCGTAATGGATTTGTTTCAACCTGAATTTTTAAGAAAACTCACACCAGCTGACATTCAAAAGCTATATGCCGCTCATAATACGATTCATGGGTTTCCCGGGATGCTTGGTAGTATAGATTGTATGCACTGGGAATGGATTAATTGTCCGAGATCATGGCACGACCAATTTGGTAGAGGGGATAAAAAATACCCAACCATAATACTAGAGGCTACTACATCATACGATTTGTGGATCTGGCATGCATTTTTCGGGGTTGCAGGTTCAAACAACGATATTACCGTTCTCAATCATTCACCCTTATTTGTTGATCTTTAGAATGGGAATGAACCCAAGGCCCCGTATGTTGTAAACGGGCAAACTTTTCATAGAGGATACTACCTTGCAGACGGGATTTACCCACAACTTTTGTGAAATCATTTAGTATTGCACGCGATGAAAAAATAGCTTTTTTTCAAACGCCTTCAAGAAGGTGCCCGAAAGGATATTGAAAGGGCATTTGGTGTCTTACAAGGGAGATGGCGTATTATAACTCAGCCAGCGCGTCAATTTACTGTGAACAAGTTACGTAGAATCATGTACACCTGCATCATATTGCACAACATGATTTTGAGAAATCAGGGGGGGTGCGATATCTGAAGCTGCAGAAATGTATGTTTGTCCACAGTCAAATATATTTAGAACATGGGTCGAGCGTTGTGCAATATGTCAAAGACAACAAAAAGAACTTCGTGATAAGTCGACACATACAAGGCTTCAACGTTGTCTTATTGACCATATTTGGGAGCGTCGTCAACCCCAAAATGAGTAGTTTATATTAATTGTTGTGTTTTTAAATTTTCGTTTTTTTTTTCGTATCGTATTTCTTTTTTTTCGTATCAATGTAATTTTTATTTCCGTATTTGTAATGTTTTATTTGAGTGAAATAAATTTTAGTTTGTGTGAAAATGAAAAAAAAAAGATAGTGGTGGGCTCAAGTGATGCGGGGTTGGGTGTGTTGTAAGACTAGTGGGAGTGGGGTGAAACCCACTCACCTCCACCTCAGCGCCACGTCAGCTTTTTACCAAACTCACCAAAACTCATCCAAACTCACTACAGGAGGTAATGACACTCACCAAACTCACTCAAACTCACTCCACATCACCCCATCTTTTTATTAAATATTTTTTATTCATACATTTTATTAAAACACAGGTACATATAAAATTAAAACATAGTACGAAATTAAAAGACGATACATAGGAAATTTAAAAACAACATTTTAAAAAAACATAAATATAAAAAAAAACTTAATACGATTAGTCAGTTCCCGGATCTGAATCCGAAAGCTGACCAGGTAACTCCCAACGCATTGTTTCTTCTTCATCTTCTTCCGCCATAATTTGCGCCTCCAGCTCCCTTCTTTCCCTTTCTTCTTCTTCCTGAGTTTGTCTCAACACTTTTTGATCTAGGTATTCTTGATACACCTCATTGTCAGTCATTCTGCCATCTGAGTCATTTGGAATTGAAAAGGGTAGATCGGGCGACTCATTTCTTCTTCGGTGTTGTTGCAACGAAGAACCGATATGAGTTGTTTCAGATTGGGACGAAGAACCCAAGTTATTCAACCATTTAGTATTTTCTTCAATTCTAGCCTGCAATTTTATCGACTTTCTAAACATAGATCTCCGGAAGGTGAAATCGATATCAGATTGATCTCTAAAATACGTGTCGAGTAACTGACGCTTTTGTGGGGAGAGATCACGGCAGATCCCACATTTCGTGCGCAATTTCGTATTTTCTTCGGACGCGGCATCGAAATCATCACCTAACTTTGTAAGCTCATCGTAACGACGTTGTTGTTGAATTATTTGTCTCTGAATCATGGCCTTAATCTCGACTTCGGTATGTGGGAATAAGCATGCCATTTTTTATTGCGATAAAGATGGAGATGAAGATGAGATGTTTGATTTTGTGTGTGTGAAAAATGAAGAAGATGCTGGGGTATTTATTAGTAAATTTTGGGTAAAAAAAAAATTCTTTTTATTTAAAAAAAAACGGTTATGTGAGTTTGCTAAGGTTTTTTGGTGGTTGAAGAGTGAGTCGCGCGCGGCTTGAAGGGGGGGGGGGGGGGGGGGGGGGGGGGGATGGGGGCAGCGCGTGGCTTAAGTCATGCTGCTCGTGGGATCATCCCACTCCCACCAGCCTAAGTGAGGGGTATTTTTGTTAGTTGTGTTGGTGTGATGTGACGCTGAGTTGGCAGCTGACTAGACAAAATTTTGAGGGGTGGCTTGTTGTGACATCCTTGTCTCGTCTCTAAGTCTTTGTTGTAAGATTTTTTTTTAAAGTTATTTGATGTTTGTGTTTTCTAACTTGGTGCTAGTTATGTTATGATATTCGCCAGAAATGCCTCAAAGTCTCTCAACTCAACCCTTAAGCATAGTGTAGATTATTTGATTCGGTTTATTTCATTCATGAATAAATCTCCTAGAATGTTGCAACGACCAAACGTGTGTAACAACTCCACTTAACTCGTTGAAATTGAGTGATTATAGAAGCTAAACTTGACCATGAGTGGATATGTACACATACCAGTTTTTTGGTTCATGGTCTAAAACAATGTTCACCTATCCGTTTGTTCGAGCAAAAATCAGTTTTGTTAAACTTTTTCAAAACTAAAATGACATAATTATGATCATGAATCGCTTCCAAAGCGATTCTAATCTATATCAAACGACTATCTACATTGTCTCGCTTCCAATCTCTATCACCGTGTGCAAATCACCGTCATTCTCTGATCTTCGTTCACTAAAGCATGGAGATAGGTCGACAATGACAACTTGCCTGTGTCTGAAGGCTTAGGAAATGAACACCTGTAAAGAGGTCTAAAAGAGATGGAAATTCTAGGTAATGCACTAATTCCACCCCCGGTTACATTTGAGAATGATTCTTATAAACTTAATCGAAACACCACCTATACTATTTTCTTAAATATTTTCAGACTTTGGACTAGTTTCTTGAAGATTTCAAGCATCATGTTAGAAAAGTGACTTAAACTCTCAAGTGGCGTTTGGAATTTGATATTCGGATATTTGAATTTGAAGACCAATATTCGTTTTTTTTGAAGTTTCGTATGAAGTTGAACTCACGGTGGATATTGTTAGAAAGTGAGTTAAACTTTAGGGTTCGTTTGGTAATTTGTTTGACTTGTCCTACAAGTTTTGTTATTTTTAGTATGTTTGGATTTAGTATGTTTTAAGTCATTGGTCTCTTATAAATAGAGGCCAATTTCATTCGTTTTTTTTGTAACTTTCGAATTGTAACTTTGATATTTGAATAAAAGCTTTCGCTCCGTGTGTTCGACTTTGTTTGTTCGTTTGATTTATCCAACAAGTGGTATCAGAGCGTGGTCGATCCGCAATCATGAAGAAGAAAAGGAAAAAAAAAGGTTCGGTTGTTTTTGTTTTAGTTCGATAGTTCGACCTGCGTAAGTTATAGGATAAAAAAAATCGGTTTGAAAATCGATAGGTGTTAGAGATTTTGATTGGTCGATTGAATTAAGAATTTGATATTGGTGTTTGCGATTAGTTATTTGGTTTCATTAAGTTAGTAGTTTTTATTGGTCGGCAACATTTGGTATTATTGAATTGGTGTACTGTGATTCGTTTGGAGCCGACATGAAATTTGGTTTTGGTGCATATAATCACTTATGATAGTTGAATTTGACATATTCAACTCGGTATTAGTTTAAAGTTCGAGTGTTTCTGGATCGGGTTGTTTAGCATTTATTCGATCATTTAGAATTCGTTAGTTTTGAAGATTCGGTGATTTTCGGATTTAGGAATTGTTAGGTTACGGTGGAGTCGTTTGAGTATTTGAAATTTGAAGATTTAGTAATATTCGGATCGGTTGAAATTCGTTAGTTGGAAAGTTTGGGATCTTTGTTCGTCAGGCTTTTGAAGTTGATTGCTCGAATTTGATATTCTTTGGTGAAGATTGTTTGGGGCGATTTGTTTGTTTGATTGACCGTTTTCAGGTTCGGTCGTTTGTTGGTTGACCGTTTTCAGGTTCGGTCGTTTGTTTGGTTGACCGTTTCAGGTTCGATCGTTTGTTTGGTAGATCGTTTTCAGGTTCGATCATTTGTTTTTGTTTGGATCGTTTTCAGGTTCGATCATTTGTTTGTTTGTTTGGATCGTTTTCAGGTTCGATCATTTGTTTGTTTGTTTGATCGTTTTCAGGTTCGATCATTTGTTTGTTTGTTTGAGATCGTTTTCAGATTCGATCGTTTGTTTGTTTGTTTGTTTGTTTGTTGTTTGTTTGTTTGTTTGTTTGTTTGTTTGTTTGAGTCGATCGTTTATTCGTTCGTTCGTTTGGAATTCCGAATTAAGACGGAATGTTCGTTTGGTTTGAAGTTTCGAATAGAGTTGAATTCACGGTGGAGATTGTTAGAAAAGTGACTTAAACTCTCAAGTGGCGTTTGGAATTTGATATTCGGATATTTGAATTTGAAGACCAATATTCGTTTGTTTTGAAGTTTCGTATGAAGTTGAACTCACGGTGGATATTGTTAGAAAGTGAGTTAAACTTTAGGGTTCGTTTGGTAATTTGTTTGACTTGTCCTACAAGTTTTGTTATTTTTAGTATGTTTGGATTTAGTATGTTTTAGGTCATTGGTCTCTTATAAATAGAGGCCAATTTCATTCGTTTTCTTTGTAACTTGCGAATTGTAACTTTGATATTTGAATAAAAACTTTCGCTTCGACTTTGTTTGTTCGTTTGATTTATCCAACACATCAGTTTGTCGATCAAGTATGTTGGTTATTTATCCAAATTTAATTTTCATCTTGTGTTAAACAAACTCGTTGCATGTTATTTCTTTGAACAGCAACTTTATTGATGCTAGCATAACTGCATGTCTACATAAGCTCAAACCAAGTTCAAGCAAACACAAAAACTCAAGACAAACAGACAAATACAATGATAACACAGGCAATTAAGAATCCTACTATCCTAGTATATTGAGAAACTACCAACAAGCCATTCGGGCATCAATATTGTGTTTTTGAAGATTACATGAGTTTGAACCCAACATTAATACTGATCAACAAGGACTTGAATAACAATCAAAGAATGGGGAAGAGTTAAATCTATACTGGCGAAATCCTTTACCCCGCCTATGTTAAGTATGAGAACTAACTTTCAGCTCATGCATAATTTTGTTTGTGTTTGTTGAAGATGTTGGTAGTACTGTGTAGACGTGTTTGATTTACTTTGCTGTATTGTTTTGCTCAAGTCCATCAAGTAAGCTGTTGTTTTCTGTTAAAATGGTTGATTGATTCAGTCTCAGTCTCTCATATGTCTTGGATCCATGTTAACACTTTGATTCATGTCAGACTAAAGCCTATGGGATTTAATTTATGTTTTGTGTGTAAGATGAGGTGATGGTTAGGTAATTTTTTTCTCGATGGTTTTGAAAGAGTATAGTTATAAGAGTTTACAGTGGTTCCGTCTGTCTGTATACATGGCTGATTCGTACCAAGTGTGACACCATCACAAAAAAATTGCTGAACAGGGCCGACTGTTGCTGAATGTTAACAATTGGGTTCTATGAGGGTACATTGTTTGAATGTTGTCGAATTGGGGGCTTATGGAGATGGAGGCTACATTGGTGAATGTTGTCGAATGCCTGAGGTCAGGTTGTTATGAAAGGATCTACGGTCACAGGTTATACAGGTAGTTAATTTGGATAGAGTATCTTTGTAGCAAGTATTCAAAGGTCTGAGTGATGAAGGTAAAAGATCCTAAGATGCACTTAGATGTTAATGGGATGAATTGGGTTGCTGTCAGGACACGCTGCATAACTTCATGTTACTACCGATATCAACTTGGCCTCTAAGTGCTGCTGGTATTCAACCTTGGCATTGACTTGGGATGAAGTAAGCCCTGGTACGAGTTTGTTTAACATAGCTCAGCAACAAACTCACTGCATTGCCTCCATTAAAACAGCTCACAAATCTTAACTGATAATTGCATAAGTTTTTTTTTTTGGTGCAAAGAGGTGAATGATATATTAATCTCAACCAGTTGTACATGAATAAAACAAAAGCTATACTGGACATGCCCAGTTAGCATACAGACAACATTCTAGCCTATCCCTTATCACAAGATTAGTATCTCAGACCGCCAACTAATTTCTCAGATGTAACAGATAAAACAGAGGACACAAGATGATGAGCAACAGCACACAACCATACATTCACCTCAAAATGCACCAGACCATATAGCTTCATAACTACAATTCCATACCCTACCCAATTGATCATTCAACCACCACCCACAATAACCAACTGGGTAGATAAGGCAGGCGTCATTATGCAAGCAATAACCCCATAACCTCTCCATCTAAGGGCTATACCAGCCAACTACATTTCCACCATCAGTACAGAAAAACCAAGGGGCATCGGTGACTGGGAACACACACCCTAGATGAGTACCAACCGAACCCCCTTATAGCTCAAATCTAGGACCAAGTAGTATCATCTTGCATTGCTCAGTATTCCTAGAAACTTGAGTTATACTTCAGATCAATACCCTTCACAGTGAGAAACCTACTTTATGAATCAGCAAGGCAAAAGTCAACTTAATTCAACTAGCCCTCCCAAGGCCAACTAGAAGAAAAAAAACAACCATTGACCTGTTGTCCAAACTACAAGGCCATTCACTGTAATTTGATCTCAATAAAACCAATAGTAAACAAAGCCCATCAATTCAAGCCATAACCGTGATTTCCTTCACAGATCACATATGTTCAGAGTGAACATAGTATCATGAATCAAACACACAGGAAACTGCCTTATGGTGAGTCTAAAGGTCATTAGAGCATGATTACTCATAAAGATCCCACCCAAGGCCAATCAGTGTGAGCAAAATACCTTTAAGGACCTTAAGAAACACCAAGATAGCAGCCATCTGCAATTCAGGATACTCATCTGGAAATTCCAACTGGCACATTCATTAACCCAAACACTCCTTATCACAAAATGGAGCTTGTGGAACACTGCACTCTTTTGCATTTAACATCCCACTCTTTTTCCACTGCTTCCACATAAGTAGTATTAATAGTACAGATACTGCACTGTCCTTTTTTCCTTAGAAAACTGTCTTTTGTTCTTTTCTTGCCAGACAAAATACACAGCTGCCCCAAACACTATCTTACTGAGAATACTCTTAATACTTCTGTTTTGAATTTACTACTATAAGTTTAAAACAAGTAAAAGCAAACACAAACACACGCCCGCTTATGTACGGGAAAAACTAGAGCTATTTAAAGCAAACTCATACCAGGCTTACTTCATCCGATATCGATACCAAAGGTTATATAACAACAGCAGATTAAGACATACAAATGGACCAACTTTATATGAGCAAACACAAAAACCCTGCTTAAAAACACTACAACACACGCCCAATTTTCTATATGGACAACTAGAGCTTTTTTGAACAAAATCACACGAGAATTACAAATAAAACTACGATATGCAGTATATCATGATACCTGACGATACAAATGGACTATATTTATATCAGAATAACAAATAATATTAGGATATGCATCATATCATGATATCTGATGACAGCAACCTGATTCATCTCATCACACCAAGACAGTGTAACATTCATCTTTATAAGCCCGCATCATCAAGATTCTACATCAGTCTACAACATAATCTTTGTTAAGTTATCACGTGTACTCTATCAGCAATCTCAAAATGGACCAACCATGTCCCTTATTACACAATCAGAAACACATAACTGTTCAAAAACAATCAGTTGGAGTGCTCTAAAGTTTCTCATATCAGCAACAAAATATAATTTCTAACATAACTTTAAACTTTACCAAAACAAATATAAGAAATCACATTAAAATTAACAAATATGTTCAAACGATACAATCACATTAAGCTTGAAACAATAACAGTTAACACGACCCACACATCGGAATTTGAAACAATAAGCTTGAGCTGCAATTCTGGGTAATAGAATAAACAATCTAACTATTAAATTTTGTAAGTCATATTAATTCGCCAGAGAGATTCAGTTACAAGATGTAACAACCACATCTAGACAACATACGAAGCACCACAACCTAACCCTACACCACTAAGACCTAAAACATAACCATAACAACATACGAAGCACCACAACCTAACCCTACACCACTGAGACCTTTTATTACTGATTAGCACAATATACTACTTGGATTAACTTTCTGTATAGCATACTTACCTTTAAAACAAATTGGCCTCATACATTCAACCAGGCTATCTCTTATTTCATCTGGCAGAGTTCCAACACTCAATGACGTATGATTCATTTCCATAAGCCCCAATCACGATCAATCAGTTACAGACTTCAGCCCAGTCCAAGTGATTATGTTACTTAGATCCCAATCAACCATGTCAAAGACTCAAAGGGGACTAACCATGTCCCTAAATCATGATTAGTGATTACTGCTTGGAAACTATTCACATACACCATCGTCGATGTCAATAGTCTACCAGATAAATAAGCTGGCTGCAGGAAAATAAGCCTAAATCTCAATGTACTTAAATAACAAATTTGACGCGAGATTTGAACCAATTGACTTATTCCAGAAGACCAACTCCCATGAATACAGACAAGCGGAATCACTATAAACTACATAAACATCGCTTCATGTAAGTTGATTCTCAGGGGGTGTTTGTTTAAGCTTACGAGACATAAGCCCATCTCGGCTTATATTAATTTTTTGGCTTATTTGAAGACTTATGAGCTTATATAAGTATATTTTGATATAATAAACTTATTTAAGCCCATGAGTCTCAAAATAAGCTGAAAATAAGCCAAATTTGGGCTTATATTACATAAGCCCCAAATTTTTAGCTTATTTTAAGACTTAATAGGCTTATAAAGGTGTATCATATCATAATAAGGTTATACATCCCATAAGTCTCCATATAAGCTACAAATTTGGGGCTTATGAAATATAAGTCAAAACACGCTTATATTTCATAAGCCTTAACAAACCCAATCCCTCTATCACATCTCATTTACTTAAACAACATATATCAAAATATTCAATAAGCGCGCTTTCAAATAAAACATATAAGCATTTGAACAGAAAACACTAAAATTCATATTACTTCGCTTTAGTGATTAAATTACAAGATGCAACAACCACAATAAGATCTAGACCTAATTAGAACTCTAACCACCAAACCCGTAAAGAGTACGTCCTTGCCTCTTCAAAGCATAAACAACATCCATAGCAGTGACAGTCTTCCTTCGAGCGTGCTCAGTGTAAGTGACAGCATCACGAATCACATTCTCCAAAAAGATCTTCAACACGCCACGTGTCTCCTCGTAAATCAACCCGCTGATACGCTTCACGCCACCACGACGAGCCAATCTCCTGATAGCAGGCTTAGTGATACCTTGAATGTTATCTCGAAGAACCTTACGATGACGCTTTGCTCCTCCTTTGCCTAATCCCTTCCCTCCCTTGCCTCTTCCTGACATTTTTGGGTTTTGAATGAATTAAGGGGGTGTTTGGGTTAATGGATTGTTGTTATTTGCAGTGTTTTAAAAACCGGTTCAACCCGGCCGGTTCAACCGGTTGAACCGGGAACCGGAGTGACGACCGGTCCGTTGTAAGCCGGGTTAACAATAAAATTCAAACCGGATTGAACCGCCGGGTTTCGGCCGACCCGGGTCAAACCGCCAGACCGGAACCGGCCGGTTCGACACATATCAAAAGAAAAAAAATAGGACGATCTACTATCAGATTATGTAATCATACAAGATCGATGTGTAGTTGTGATCGATTGATTTGATTTTCAATTTTCTGGTATTGTTGGTGTGATGAAGACTTGTTTCTGTGGGAATGATGAGTAATAGTTCTTGTGGATGATGAATATGAGGATCGTTTTGAGTGAAATATACTGGTTTGGTTAAACTAAAATAAAGAAGACAATGATGGATTGATGGCGGATAGGAAAGGTTATGTTTACAGTGCAACGTCTTTGTTTGTGACTTTTTTTTTCTTGTAGGAAATGATATGAGTAAATGAATAGAAAAGTCAAAAAGCATTGGTTTGTGGTGATGTGACTATACTTTGACCATTTCCAAAAAAAAAAAAAGGCTATACTCTGACAAATTGAGAGTCCCTATGGCAATGAACTTTTTTTTTGACAAAATATACAAGTAAAGTTGGATATTTGATATCACGTATGTATTTTTTATCCTTAATATTAGTGATAAGATGCTTTTTTTTCTATATACAGTTTGAATGTGGGTAATATTTTCTAGTGATATAAAACCGGTTTGAACCGGCGGTTCAACCGGTTGAACCGGTGACCCGGTAAACCGGTGACTCGACCGGGTCAATTAAAAAACCGGTTTTTAAAACATTGGTTATTTGTGTGTGTGTGTGTGTTGAATTGGGGGTGTGGGTGGTTGGGGTTATATAGTGGTGGGGGGAGTTTTGTGTTTGTTTGAAGGGTGTGAGGATCGTTGGATTGGATGGGTGTAGGTGAAGGAGAGACGTTGGATGGTGATCCGTGTGTTGAAAATGGAGTGTTTTTATTGGTGGGAGGGTGTCAATGCGGATTTGACCAAATGAAATGAGAAATGATTAAATAAAAAAACAATTCATTAGAAGTATCTTTTATATAAAAGAATTAGTAGGTTATCAAAAAAAATTAGTGAAAAGTAGATATTGTAAAAAAATAATTGGACCAATGAAATGGCTTGATTTTGATAAATAAATAAAATCGAGCGATGTGATTGATCGAAGAAAATTAAAATTAAATATTTTGGTATATGATGAAAATCCATAAAAATATATATGTCAAATTTGTGAAGAAAAATAAAATAAAAGAGGAATAGGGGATTTAATTAAAACTTTAGTAGTTGAATTATAAATAAATTAAATAGACTTAAGTATAAACTTATAATTTTCTATATTCTTTTAGTAACTTTAGAAAATAAACAAAATAACCCTTTATACTTTATACTCTCTAACTTTATAATTTATATTTTAGAAATAAAACATATATGTAATATTTAAAATCAACAAATCAAATGTAAAAATATTCAAATAAAAACACAAATTATTATTTATTTCTATTTTGACACTTAACAAAGCAAGTAATTCAATATGCGTAAATAATTATTAACATGAATATAAATATCAAAATGAATGCAAGACCTCAAACATCGGTGTGAAATGAAAATATATAGACGGGATTCGACATATTACAACAACATATTTTTATCAAGGTCGTTATATGTTACTAAACACACAATGTTTAGAAAAAATATAGCTAACATTTCTGTTAAAAAAAAATCAAATCATTTATGCAACAAATATTTATACAAAATATCAATTAATATTATCACATAATGAAAAATCATGTAAAACTCGTGGGTCCATAAGCATCGTAAATATTTAAGTATTAAAAAATTAATATTGTTTTATAAAATAAAATTAACTATTATAAATTCATGAATTAATAAATCGTGTACGTGTAATGTTGATGTAAATGGTTTGCTGATTAACAATTAAGATGTAACTATTTAGAATAAAAATATCGAAAGTAAAAAGAGTATGAAATTTATGTGAGTTTATATTAATTTACACGGTACACAGTAAAACAACAATATAATCAAACATATAAACATTAGATGTTCTTTAAAAACATATATAATATACACAAAATCGCAATAACAAAATTATTACTTAAATATCTTTTATGTTCAAGTCTCGTGGGTGCACAGGCATTAAACTAAAAACCCACAAGAATACGAGGCGAAGCTTTCCGAGAAACATCTTAGAGCTTAAAACTATATTAATATTTAGTGTTAATTTTTTTTAGGACCTAGCTTAGATTCAGATAAGGATCCAACTTTTGAGTATGAGATAAAATTTCGATGATTTATGTGATGATTTTAGAAAGAGATAAAATTTTGGTGATTTTTGTGATGAACTTAGAAAAGTTGTGTGAAAAAGAAATGGTTGAAGAAATAAAGTAAGAAAATATACGTATAATAGAATAATAAGTCAAAAAGTAACATTGAACTTTATGTGTATTATTATTAAGTAAAAATAACGCCATAAACTTATTATGGGTTCTATCGTCCTGTAAAGTTTTCTTTTATTTCAAGTATCTAAATTAACTCCTATTTATTTGAGTGAATATGTCATACTGCACGTGTCACGTTTAAACAAAATAAAAGAAAATAAAAAAATAATCGTGTGTTTTTATCATCGATCATGTCTAAAAAGTCAAACACTTCCCTTTTAAAACTATAGTTTAAAAAAAGCATTTATTACGGGTTGCTTTCGTATATTTTACAAAATAAAACTGTTTTTCATTGTAATAATAACCTTAAAATCAAGTGAAATTAATATGATAAAATTCAAACTAAATGAGTAAATTCTATATCGATTTATTGAAGTGAATATTAATTTTGAGACGAGTCAATATAAAATGAGAACAATAAATATTGGACGAATGCAATAGTATTTTTCTATTTATTTTGTCACAACTTCAGTCTTTTTTTATATTTTTGTTTAATTTTTCATTAATAAGAAAAGATAAAGATTTTTGATCGACTTTGCTTTATTATTATATTTAGTTGAAATAATTCTATTGAGATGGAAAATAATAGTATTGAATAAAGTTATTGTTGAATTAAATAATGATACAAGTTTAGGAAAAATGAGACACTACTTTTTTAAGTGGAGTTATTTTTTATACTCACCTTTTTTTGGTTGTGAGGAACCGACCACAACCACCCATCTAAAGAAGACCAACGACTAAGATTAAAACAACTAATTTTAAAAATGGGCAAAAAGGTATTATGATAATTACCAAACAACTAACACAACGTCACGATCATAATTGTCTTCATTCTCAAACACAACTAAAACACACACTACTTACACAATTACATCGATAAGAAAATACACTAAAACACACATACATACACTAAATCAACAATTACATAAACCATGATTATGACCAAATAACAAGTATTGATAACCAAAAAAGGCAACGACGACAAGTATTCATTAAAAAATGTGCAAAAATGAAAGATAAAAGTATAAAACACATATTAACGACTATGGTTCAATTCAGACTAGTCAAAGTTTAAAAGAAAACATGTGACTAAGTATGAACGACTATGGTTCAATTCATACTATTCAAAACCTAACAGAAAAGAAATAATACATGAAGTAAAATCAAACAGTTTAGGAAGATCCTGACTAGTCACATGTCAAGTTTTTAGAGCCTACGGGTCGAAACCTTGGGCTCTGAACCATAATTTTAACGACCCACTTTGATAAGAAGATCGTTACATGATAATTATGACGTGTCATGAAAGCATAACAAGGTAATATGTCTTAAAAACATAAATGACCAACAGGAAAGCCGGAATCGAACATCGGCCCCCAAACATAGACTCAAACATACATAAAGTAAATAATGTAGAAAAGGACTAAACATTGTCCAACCAATCATAAGTAATTAAATGCAAAATGAAAAGAAGTCTAAGGGAGCCTCCATCCTATGCACGTACTCTCAAATGCCTAAGTCTGTCCTTGGGAACCTGCCATATGAGACATGGAAAGAAAATACGGCTGAGCAATACACTCAGTGAATGAATATAATGACATGAATAGGATAACTAAAATATAAGCAAAAGATATGAAATACAGCAGAATATGTGTATGTCCTGGAAAGCATGGAATATGTTTTATAAACTAATTTATAACTGAAAAGTCTTAAGTTTTATGCATACAATATAACTTAAATGCCAAAGAGCTCATATAGGTCATAACATATATCAACGTGCATGAATACATAGAGAGGTGACCTCTTCATGCAATTAGAGGGGTAACCTCTAATAATATAAGTCGGGGTAAAGGGATCAACTCCAATGTGATGGATGTAGAGCACACACCACAATCAGCTTGTAAACCTGAAAAACATGAAGTTGGATGCACCCCACCCCAAAATAATAATAATGATGGCCCATGTAAACTGAAGGGATGCCGCGAGAAATCACTCTCGTCGCGAAAGAGTCATGACACCAGTGCCTCAAGTGTCATGATTATGGTACCTCCATAACTAGGTGGTCATGGTCATGCATCAGTCAATTTAAAATGATAGCATGGCAAACAATGAAAAGTTTTATCATATGTAAACTAGGGAAAACAGATGGTAGCAAACGAGGAATCCTAATCATGCATAGAAAGAGATGTCCTTACTGAAGGACGGAATATCCGTACCTTATGTCCAGTAACGAATGAAGATGAAAGGCGGAAAGTACTACTCCGACTTCATGAGTGCTACATAATAAAGGACGTGTATGAGTTGTTTGTTCGTGTATAACTTACTAATTCTTAGTTTAATTTACTTGTTCTTGACTTGTTTTACTTGTTCTTGACTTGTTTTACTTATTCATGTTTTATCGTGTCTTTATTAGTATTATATGTTTCATGTGCTCTTGATTAACGTATTACATGTTTCATGTGTTATTATACTTGATGTTTATATAATTAGTAACTTTCTAAAAGTAGCAGGTTTCTATATATAGTAACTTTCCAAAAATAGCAGATTTTCATATATAGTAACTTTCCAAAAATAATAAGTTTCCATAAATATTAAGTTTCTAAAAATAGTAAGTTTCCATAAATAGTAAGTTTACATAAATAGTAATAAGCTTATTTAATAAGCATATAATATAAGCCGAAACTTAACGAACATATTTTATAAGTCATGATTTTTTAAATAATATAATAATAAAGTTTATTAATAAATACTTTTACATGTTATAATCTTATAATTAAATATTAATTAATAATGTAGCATGGTTTTAAAGTGATTATTAATTAATAATAAAATATTATTTTATATTAATAAGACTTTATCATAAACCTGATAATTGTATAATTAAATTAAAAGTAATAATTAATTTAATTAGAACATGGTTAAAATGTAATTAATTAAATGGGCTATATCCTTAATTGAATTTAATTAAATGGGGTCATGATTAATTTCATTAATAATTAAATAATTTAATTATCATAAGTCCAAAATTAACTTAACAAAAATCATAACCAAACACCCCTTTGGTGTTTCGGTATAACCGAGTCCCACAAACAAGCCCACCAAGACCACGAGGTCTCGGTTGCACGAATAACCAAACAACCCAACACCCCTACTGCAGCCCCCTGCTGTCGTGGGTTGCCACTGTGTGACCGAAGCAGCCTTCACAGCCCCATGGCTTGCGGCTGCTTGGTTCCCTGTTCCCACTGCCAACCGTGGCTTTGCCACCGGCTGTGCAGCCTTCCCACCGAGAACACCATGGTCTCAGTTGCCACTGCATGAACAAACACCCCCACTAGGGCCCTGCTGCTTGCGGCTGTCAAAGGATCCCAGCCACCGAGACCTTAAGGTCTCGGCTGGCCGGCCAAATAACCCACCAAGACCACCATGGTCTCGGTTTCCGTGTCCAAACCGATCTAATTTCATGTTTTAAATCCTTCAGATCATGTGTTCATTTATTAATTAAATAGATTCATGATTTCTTAATATGAAAAGAAATATTAGAGATTACTGAGTGTGTACAAGATCGAGGATTAACAAACACGAACTATACCCGAATGATTCAAGGACCAAAAAAATGTTTTCTCCCTTGTTTTGTTGCTTGGCCAGCGGCACCAACACCAAAGCAACCTAAGGTTTTCTAATTTTTGTGTAAACTTGACAAATGAATAACATGGGAGTAGTTTTACTAGTTAAAAGCTTAACGGGTTGGGCTTGGGCCCTTTCTTTTCTTTTCTTTCATAGCCGGCCACAAACACCCCTTATACTTATGTTTTCGTGTTTTATGAATTTCCGTGTATCATAAATACGTAACTTAAGTTCGTATTATATCGTGTCATGATTTATTTATTATACATAAATACTTGTTGTTAATCACATAATATACGTAGTACTTTTCGTGCATTAATTAATTATAAAGTTTTAATTAATTCGTAATTTCATTTATTTTATACTTTCATGTATTTTATGCGGTTTTACAACTCTTCCCCTCTAAAAGGATAAATCGTCCTCGAATTAGAGATACGATAAACAAAAAAGGAAATACTTGAATCATAGAAGAAAATGAGGATAAGAAGTCTAGATAGACTCCTCCGCTTTCCAAGTGGCTTCCCGATCGAGATGGTTCCTCCAAAGGATCTTGACAAATGGAATAGTCTTTCTCCTCATGACCGATACTGACGATCTAGAACGGCTTCGGGTTTCTCAACGTAAGACAGATCTCACGAATCTGATCGAGTGGATAAGTGACAACGTGCAGATGATGGTAATTGTAACCTCTGAGTAAAGACACGTGGAACATGTTGTGGACATGTGATAGATGAGGAGGTAACGCCAAACGATACGATACCTCACCGATACGATCGAGGATCTCAAAGGTTCGATGAAACGAGGATTGAGCTTGCCCTTAATACCAAAACGCTAGACTTTACGCGCGGGTGATACTTTCAATAAAACATGCTCAGGCTGGAATTCTATTGATCTGTGATGTTTGTCAGCATAACTCTTCTGACGAGCACGAGCTTCCTGAAGCTTCTCCTTAGAAATGGCGACCTTCTCATTGATACTTGTGTGCCAACTGTTGTTGTAGGCAAACTCAACCAAACAGATGTAGTTGTCCCAATTTCTTGTCCACCCTAACGCACAAGCACGTAACATGTCTTCCATAGTGTGAATAGTACGCTATGACTGACCGTCAGTCTGAGGATGGAAAGTTATGCTAGCCCTAAGCTTTCTGTAAACCTCTCCGGAAACGAGACGTAAATCATGGATCTCTATATGATATGATATCTGATGGAGTACCCTGTAGTCGCACGATCTCCTGCTGGAATAATTCTGTCAATCTGCTAACTAGGTAATCCTTGCGGATTGGAAGGAAATGTGCAGACTTGGTCATACGATCGACAAGGACCCATATGGAATTATGTTTCCTATGAGTCTGTGGTAGTCCGGTAATAAAAATTATCGAGATCTTGTCCCACTCCCATTCGGGAATTTCTAATGGTTCTAGTAAACCACTAGCACGCGGATGTTCTATCTTAACCTGCTGGCAGGTCAGACAATTAGAAACAAAAGTAGCCACATCTTGTCTTATACCGCTCCACCAAAAATGTTGTTTGAGATCATGATACATTTTGGTAGAACCTGGATGAATAGAGAATGGAGAGTTGTGAGCCTCAGTCAACAAAGCTTCTCTTAGAGTAAGATATTATGGAACACATAACTTGGTACCCTGCCATACAATGCCATCGTCATCTATACGGAACCCAGTATGCTGATCAATATTCTGAATAATGCCCATATCTCCCCGTCATCCTTCTAAGTTGCCTTGATCCGAGAAATTAAGTATGGCTCAACTCTCAGATTAGCCTAGTAACCATGTGGTCTACGTACAAAAAGCTCAATATCTAAACGCTCAAGATCACAAATAATTTCTTCCTCTACCTTAATGTCGGCAATCATGCCTGATTTTCTACTTAAAGCATCAACCACCACATTAGCTTTACCCGGATGGTACTTAATGTTGGTGTCATAATCCTTCAGCAATTTTAACCACCGTCTTTGTCTCATGTTTAATTCTCGCTGAGTGAAGATGTAGGTGAGGCTCTTGTGGTCAGTGAAGATGTCACATGACTCACCATAAGGATAATTGTTTGGTCCTTAAGATATATATCTTTCAGCCTGTTGAGGATGGTGAACAACTTCTGTAATCACAAGTTTATTCATAGAGAAACTCTAATGAGAACAAAGTATTTGTGTGGAATACAAACACTAAGAACCAGAAGAAACAGATAACTAAATGAATAACATGATCCTTTCTAAGGATTTCTATTATTACTGATATGAAAATAAATGGTGAAAGGTGTGTCTCACTCTTCTATTGATGGGTTCCTTTTATACTACAAGGAAACCCTAAAACCTCATTAACACAAAACGTGTAACATATGACATGCATATCCTTTCCTAAGATATCTCATGCATATCCTAACAGATTACTACTAATAACATTGTTTGACTTTCTATTAGACCAGGAGTAACGTATTACTCCTACTACTACTATGAACAAGAGGAACTACATACCTCCTAGTCAACCTATTACAAAACACTTATTACAGAAGTCATAACAATCCTCCCCTAAACTTGAATTTGACTTGTTGAGTTCAAGTTTCTTGATAGATCTTTCAGAAACAAATTGAGGATTGAATCATCACACCCTTAGCAGCAGCATAAACATCATGGAATAGCACCGGATAAAACACAAACCTTGCTGCTACTAACATATCTTGTGAAGCTTCTTGAAAGCTTTGAAAACATCTGCACTTGTTGAATCTTCACAGCAATATGAGCAGATTTGATAAGCCTTTACCAAGTAGTTGCTCGCTAAGAACCTTCAGGGCTCAAATTAAATAGAAGCAGGAGTGGGATTTATCCTCTAAGGAGAAGGTTCAAGGCTTGCATACTGACCAATTGGATGTCACTGTAAGCTCGAATCACTAACTACTAACTCGCCATTAAAAAACACTTATAAACCATCATCCTAATGTTATAAACTTTCTAGTTACAATATTTAAACCCTAATTACACACTAATCCATCACTAATCAAATTCTTAAACTATTAATCTTAAGAATTACAAAGTTATAAGCTCTAGGTTACAAACCGGCTAGATTTTCATTCTAATTTCACTTCAAACCATAAAACCAATACTAAAAAATTCTTAAATACAATGTGCAAATCTTGATTATACCTTAATTTATCCTTAATCACCATTAGAAACCATAATTATCAAAAGTTACTGATGTTCGTTTTGTAAGTCTTAAATTTATATTACAAGGTTTAGACAAACAAGGGACTAGAATGCAAACACGGGCAAGTATTTTCGTTCGTTTGTAATATAGCTTGTAGTGGTAAGCCAAGACCGTTCGCTGAGACTTAATTTTGTTTTGGTAATCAATATAATAATTGAAGAAAGAAATGATTGAAATAAATAACAATAGTAACATGTATGACTAATATGGGATAGTTCGTATAAGTTCGTGATGATGATAATAATGATCCAGATATGTTTATGTAGGTAAATGTTGGGAATAAAATTAGCTAAGTTACTATGCCGCTGACAAGAGGATTTTTGACGCTGACAAGAGTAATCAAGGCGCTGACAGAATGAGCACTGACAAGACAAATCAAGGCGTTGACAAATGAAATTCCAATTGTTGTCAATTACTTGGTCAACACGTATTGTATATTTAGGAAAAGATATATTCTACATTGTATTCTTAATATTTATCTTTTCCTAAAATAGTTAATAGGTAGATTATTGTTCAAGACTCCCTGTGTTATAAAAGGAGGTCTTAGGTTTGATTATTGATATACGTTCTTAATACTTTCATTGTACCTCATCGTTTATGTTAGGATCAGCTAGACAAAAGTGCACCAAAACTTATTGATCAGAACAGATACAAATGATCAGAACAAGGGAGTTTTAGGATAAAACAAAAGTAGTGAACTTTGTTATATGGAAGTTTTTCTCATTGTCTCATATATTACAAACAAATGATACAAATATATATAGACTTATGGTTTCTAGAACTTTCCTATCCAGAACCTTCCTAGATTTTTTCCATAAGTCACTCCTTTTCTAGATTCTTCTTAAGAAACTATCTATCTAGATTTTTCTTAAGTTTCTAGCAAAAAGACCAAAATACCCTTTAGACCAAAATTACTAAACTGCCCTTAGGAGGTCAAGTCAAACAACTAACAATCTCCACCTTGACTTTAGCTCCTAAGTGACACCGAAGTTCCAAATCAAAATCAAACCTCCAAATGCTAGACAAACTAGCCTAATTCAAATGATCGAATCCGAAAACGATCCAAAACAAAACCAACCAAAAACAAACGCCGATATCTTCAAATACGAACAACCAAATGTTAACCGACAATTTCAAACTCGGTCAACAAACAACCAAATCGGCACAAACGATCTTCAACAAATAAATTCGGGCAACCAACTTCAAAGGCCCGACAAACGAAGATCCAAATTTCCAAATTTCAAACGATCGAACAACTTCAAACGACATGATGATAATCAAGTCTTCAAACATCGAATCGATCTTTAAATTCCAAATTCCAAATACCAATTTAAAATTCAAATACCAAACAAACTGATTCCAAGAAACCAATACCACCAACCAATGATCTCATATTCCCATGTCGTTACTAATAGCCAAGTTCCAACTTCAAACATCAAACAAGAAGTAGACAAATCCATAAACGATCGCTCCACCATACAAAATGAAGTACCAAGCCCTGCTATATGTTATATATAGAGACCAACAAACTTCTTCGTTATCAAAGTCCTATGAAGCAACCAACCCTAGCTAATTCACAAAACCTAACTCTAATTTGCTACCCAATCCTAATTAACAAACCCCTTTGATCAATCAAATAAGCGGAAGCAACAACGAGAACTAGATGGTTTGACTACTGTTTTGGGTTTACTAAAATTCTGGAACAAAACCACCCACAATAAATAACAAATTCTAATCCTAATTCCCAATTAACAAACACCTTCAATTTATCAAACACATAGTAGCAACAAATGATTGAAGGATAACAAAACAACAAAGCTGATGTGTAACAAGCCCACCAAATCAAGAGGATAAATAAACCTATTCAAAAGATTCAATAACCCACAATTGAATCTTGATTCAAATGGACCGATTGGCTCTGATACCAATTTGTTAGGATCAGCTAGACAAAAGTGTACCAAAACTTATTGATTAGAACAGATACAAATGATCAGAACAAGGGAGTTTTAGGATAAAACAAAAGTAGTGAACTTTGTTATATGGAAGTTTTTTTCTCATTGTCTCATATATTACAAACAAATGATACAAATATATATAGACTTATGGTTTCTAGAACTTTCCTATCTAGAACCTTCGTAGATTTTTCCATAAGTCACTCCTTTTCTAGATTCTTCTTAAGAAAATATCTATCTAGATTTTTCTTAAGTTTCTAGCAAAAAGACCAAAATACCCTTTAGACCAAAATTACTAAATTGCCCTTAGGAGGTCAAGTCAAACAACTAACAGTTTATAGATACAAGTGAAAGTTTGGTATACATTGTGTTTTGCCTTGTTCTTTGTTCTAAGTGTTAATTCCGCATAACACTTAGATTGTCATAAACATAAAGTTTCTCTACGTGTTATACTTGATTAAATCTCGATAACACAAAGCTAAATCGATCTAAGTTTGGGATCAACAAGTGATATTAGAGCCTTGAATAACTTTGATCGAAGAACATCAAAACCCTAATCGTATAAAACCCTAATTTTTTCAAAACCCTAAAATAATCATGTCAACCTCAACCTCAGAAACCCAAAGTTCAGGATCCTCAAATCATAACCTCAAAATCCCCATGCTTGACCCTGATAACTTTAAAATATGGAAGTTCAACTTTGAGTAATTATATTCTCCAGGAGGTTGTTGAGCTTGGAAACAAGTTCAACCAGGCTCAAAATATCTTGGACTTCATTGACAAAAGGAGAACATCCAATGCTAAGACTGAAGATTTGCTTCCTAGACCTGAAGATGGAAGAGTCACCTTAGCTACAGAGGTAGCTGATAGAAGGTTTGACATGAAGGCATTGAGCATTCTAAAACTAGCCCTTGGAAGCAAGAACCAACAAAAATTCAGAAAGTATGAATATGTTAGAGATCTTTGGGAAGCCCTTGAGATTACCTATGGTGATAATGAGGACACTCTCAAACAAAGGAAGAAGAAGATGGTAATGGAGTTTACACTCTTTAAAGCTCGACCTAATGAAAAGTTAAGCGAGGTGAGAAGTCGTCTTCAAGACATTACTAGCAAGCTGGCATTCATGGAGACTGAATTTGAAGATTATGACATTAATGCTGCTTTGCTTGGAGTCCTTGGAGATGGTTGGGAAATTCATGCCAATTCAATATTGGCCACACAAGCCTACAAGACTATGACTTTTTTGATGATATCTACAATCAATTGAAGGTTATGGAACCTGAAGTTCTGCTTAAACAAGGAAGTAAAACACCTTTTGGAAGCATGGATTTTATTTCCCACCATGACTCTTTAGACGCTGACAACTCTTGCTTTGTCAGCGGACAAACTTCTCATGACAACGGCTCATCAGACGCTGACACATACAACTTTACTTCACCAAATCTTAAACCTGCAGGAATTGATTTGGATACTGTATGTGCCTATATTGCTTCTTTGCCCAATGGATCTTCAGTTTCTTTTGAAGATCTTTAGCAAATTAGTGATATTGATCTTGAGGATATGAATATCAAATAGAATATGGCTCTTAGAAGTATAAGAGCCAGTAGGTGGAACAAGATATTTGGAAGGAATATGACTTTCAATAGCAAAGAGACTGCTAGATTTGATAAATCCAAAGTTGAGTGTTTCAATTGTCATAAAATGGGACACTTTGCTAGAGAATGTATATCTCCTAAGAGGAATGATGGAGGACAAAATCCTAAACAAATCATGAAGGTTGTAGATGCTAAACCTAAAGCAATGGTATCCATGCAAGGAATTGATGGCGTTAGATTTGATTGGAGCTTTCTGGACAAGAATGAGATGGAGAATCAAGCTTTGGTTGCTGAAAAGGATGAACAGCATATTCAATATGCTCTCATGGCCAAATCTTCTTCTTCATCAGACAATGAGGTATAGGATGATGCTTTTTGTAGTAAGGGTTGTAGACTTAACACTGATAAGCTTAACAAAGAAGTTTTAAAGTTACAATATGATATTCTTAGGTTAAATATCACTATTTCAAACTACAAAAGGGGACTTGCACAATTAGATGGGATGGTGCAAGAACATAAGGACATGGAATTTAATCTAAAAGATCAAATAACTGTTTTAAAAAGGGATCTAACACTTAGTTATGAAGCAAAAGCTTCTTATATAGAAGCTAACAACAAATTGAAACTTAAGCTAGACGAGGCCATTCAAGCTAGAGAGAATAGCTAGTCAAACCCTAGAAAAGGTTATAAGTGAACAGAGAAACCCTAAAGACATGTCTAGGATTCGGATGCATGCAAAGGAGTATGTTGTTGTTCCACCCCCAACAGGTAACTTCTATTGGGTTTCTAAGAAAAACTTGTCTTTGACTGGTATTCTAGAGTTCCAAGTGGAGGAATTTACTCCTACCACGTGTGCTCACACTAGTTGAGGAATACAAGCAAAGGGTGACTGGCCTTGACATATGAAAGAAAGCCAACCTTGCTCTCTTTGTTCCATAGGTCAAGGTCAGTCACCCTTTGCTTGTATTAAGTACTACTGGCAAACCTGTTGACCTTGGCTCACAATCTAAAAGCAAAGCTAGTGTTAAGTATGCTGAAATGTATAGAAAACCTAGATCACCAAAGACTCAAGCTAGTGTTAATGAGACTGGATTTTATGAACCTAGACCTAAGGTTATGTCTAGAAAGGCTTGTTATTCATGTGGGAGCTTCTCACATTTGTCTTATAAGTGTGTCAGCTGATACAAACCAGCCGCTAACAATAGGTCAACTATGGTAAACCCACAGCCTTATGTTCATACTAGACCACAGGCCACTAGACCAACTCCTTATTTCTCTAAGGCAGTTAATACCCAAGGCCAAAGACCCTTCCAAAAGACCAACACTTGGTCTAACAAACAGTGGGTTCCTGTAGCAAACCCTAATTCATCCGCTGACGGGAACAATCATCCGCTGACAGGGCAAAACCAGCCGTTGACAGAACTAGGGTTGGTATGAAAATGCCACAATTAGCAGCTGTCAGACCCAATGTTAGACCCAGTAATAACAAGTATTTACAACCTAAGGGAAAGGGATCTAAGGCTGTTGGGAATAAATTATAGCCAGTCTACTTGAGCGCTGACAAGAGTAAAATAAGCGTTGACAGGAGTAAAACAAACGCTGAAGCTCAAGCGTTGACAAGACAAAGTCAAGCGTTGATACATTGAAGACAAGCACTGATGGAAATATATACTCTACGCGTTTATTGTATTCTAGATTACTTCTAGTAAAGATAGGAACAACAATGTATTTTCTATATATATCTTTACCTAGAATAGTTGATACGTAGATTATTGTACAAGGCTTCTTATGTCTATAAAAGAAGACCTTTAGGTTAATGTTCAATACAAGTTTTCATACGTAAACTACTTTCATTGTAAGCAAGTTTGATATCATTAATCAAAGTGAAAGTTTGTTTACATCTTGTGTGTTCTTGTTTAAGTGTTAATTCCGCATAACACTTAGATTGTCATATACATATACAAAGGTTTCTCCAAATGTATTACTTGATCTAATCTCGTATACATAAAGCTAAATCGATCTAAGTTTGGGATCAACAAGTGGTATCAGAGCTTGTTGAGGAAATTTTGATCTTAAAGAACACAAGAACCCTAAAAATCACCAAAACCCTAATTTTCTCAAAAACCCTAACAACATCATGTCAAATCCAGAACTAACCTCCTCCTCCTCACCTTTACCAAACATCAAGATTCCCATGCTTGATGCAACCAACTTTAAATTATGGAAATTCAACTTTGAAAAATACCTGGGGATTTATGACTACACACTCTGGGAGATTATTGAATATGGAAACACATTCGATAAGGCTCAAAAGATTGCTAATGCTATTGCTAGAAGAGCAGATGTTGCTGGATGTTATGAAGCAGATAAGAAAGAAAAGCCTGATGATGGTAGAGCTGTGGCTGCTGAAGACATAGCAAAGAAAAGGGTTGATATGAAAACCCTAAATATTCTGATACTCTCTTTGGGATAAGAGAACCAACATAAATACAGAGGTTATGAATCTGCTAAGGACCTTTGGGCAGCTCTTGAAGTTGCATATGGTGGCAATGAAGATACTAAGGAAGAGAAGAAGAAGCAACTCATGCATGATTATGCTGTCTTCAAGGCTCAACCTAATGAAAAGCTTAGTAGTGTGAGAAGAAGATTGCTTGATATTACAAGCAAATTGTCCTTCATGGGGACACAACTTGGTGATGTTGATATTAATTCCACTTTTCTTAAAAGTCTTGGTGAGGCGTGGAAGATTGAGGCAAGATCTATTCTTGCCAATAATACTTATAAAAGTTCCACGTTTGATGATATCTACAACAAACTAAGGCTGTTGGAAGATGAAACTCTTTTAGAGCATGGAAGCAAGTCCATCAACAGTAACATGGCCTTCTTTTCTCATAGTGAAGGTCAATTCAATCAGAAGGACTCCTACATGCATCCAGTTACTAGATCATCATGTGTCAGCGCTGGAACATGTCCTGTCAACGTCTCCTTTTCAGACGCTGACACATTCAAAAGTGACTCACCAAGAGTTAAACCTGCTGGTTTGGACCTGGATACTGTATGTGCTTATATTGCTTCTTTGCCCAATGGTTTAGTGATTACATATGAGGACCTTGAGCAGATAAGTGATGAGCACTTGGAAGAGATGGACATTAAGTAGAACATGGCTCTTGCTAGTATAAGAGCAAATAGGTGGAACAGAAGGTTTAAGAAGAAGATGACCTTCAATGCAAAAGACACAGCTGGATTTGATAAATCCAAAGTTGAGTGCTACAACTGTCATCGTATGGGGCACTTCATGAGGGAATGCAGATCTCCTAGAAGATCTGATGCTGGTAAACCCTCAAGTCAAATTGTTAAAGCTCAGGATCCTAAGGCGATGGTTGCAGTTCAAGGAATTGATGGAATGGGATGGGATTGGAGCTATTTGGCTAAAGATATAGAAGAGGATAAAGCTTTGGTTGCTGAAATTGAAGAAAAAGAGCATGTTGAATATGCTCTCATGGCACACTCCTCCTCTTCATCTGATAATGAGGTATACGATGATGCTTTTTGTAGTAAAGGTTGTAGGTTAAACACTGAGAAACTTAATAAAGAGGTGTTAAGATTATTAGATGATGTGAGTACTAAAAGATGCAAATTGTCTAATTACCAACTAGCTCTCACTCAAACTGAGAAGACAGTTTCTGAATACAAGAAAATGGAATTTGACTTAAAAGATAAAATAAATATCTTAAAACATGAGTTAAATGCTAGTATGGATATTAGAAACATCATGGAAAGGGTTAATGGTGAGTTACAGGCTAAATTAGATGAAGCCATTAAAAACAAAGATAATATTGGCCATAAAATCCAGAGATTTGATAAGGCAACACAAACCCTAGGAGAATGTGTGAGTAAACAAAGGGATCCTAAGGACATGACTGGGATTGGGATGAAAGACTACTCTGTGGTTCCACCACCAGCTGGTGACTTCTATGGTGTCCAACAAAAGGACCTATCTTGGACTGGTTTGCCAGAACTCCAAGAGGAGGAATTCATTCCTCCACCAAGAGTTGTCACCCCAGTTGAAGAGTATCAACAAAAGTTGACTGACCTGAATGAATGGAAGAAAGCCAACCCTACATTATTTGTTAAGGGTGGCTTGCTATGTGAAAGCCCTAATGAGTCAACTCCCATTAAGGTTTAATAAGTGTGAAAACACTTATCCTTTTACCACTTATTTCCAATAATAACAAGACCAAAACGTGTATTTTATGTCGTAAAAGTCGGAATTATGCGTGGTTTGTGTTTTTATTGTGTTTTAGGACCAAAATATGAAAAAGGAAGAAAACACGGGCTTTCACGGGCTTTCACGGGCTTTTATCGAAGAAAACGGGAAAAGACGAAGTCAAAAGATCAAGAGTGCAAAAAGAACGGAAGTCCAAGACCTATTCTGAAGATTTATCGAAGAAAAAGTCTAAAGACGGAAGTTTAATGAAGTCGAAGAACTTAAGTCTAATAGAATAAGAAAATTAAAAGACAAATCCCGAGACGACATCGAGAAAAGACAAAGAATTAAAGTCGAGTCGAGAAGACGTGAAGAAAGAAAGAAAGAAGATGCAACACATGCACTCCTCCCACTTTTCCTATAAATACCCTCCTAATACACATTAGGAGGGTGGTTAGTCTTTGTTTTTAGTTTTAGTTTTTCATTCTCTCTAGCTTTAGAGATAGAAAGTTATAAACTTTCTCTCACTAGTTTTCATCTTTCTTTCCTTCAAGATTAAACTTTTGTATTGCTTTTCATTAATCAAGTTTAAATTCAAGCTTTTAATCTTTAATCTCATTCTACCTTTCTTTGATTTTGATTCACTTTTGGTACGAATTACTTATGATCCGTGTTGTTCATCTATGTTTTCGTGCTTAAAAAGTTAATTTTTTTATGTTTCCTTAAGTTTCTATACGAATAAGCTTTAAGATCTTTGTGCTTATTGGCTTATTTGTAAGTTTAGCTTATTTACTTTTTAAAGTTTTCATATAAAGTTCATCTTTTTATTGTTTGATTTAAAAGTTTGCTTAATATAAGTTTAGATAAGTTGTTATTTATGCTTATTTGATCCGTTTAATATTAGATTCGAGCTAGTTTGGGAATTAGCTTATTGAAATAGCTTATTTCCCTTGCTTATTTTTCGGATCACATTGTAATCGGAAAGGGTAAAACCCTCTTCCGATTGGGTCATTCCGACCAGAGCACCACACCCCTTATTCCGATCGTGTGATCGGAAAAGGGTTTATGTTTATTCCGATTTTGACTTGTTTGCTGAGATTCCGATTAGTGCATTTTTCTAGTTATTCCGATTGGGTATTTTTAGTGTATTTCGATTAGAACCTTTCTTCCATATTCCGACTGCTTCATATTTGATATATTCCGATTATCAGCTTCATTTCCAGTATTCCAATTAGAGTGTTGTGTAACATTCCGACGGCAAGCATCAATATTCCGATCACTGTTGATCGGAATAGGGTTTATTATTCCGACGGTAGCCTTTATGGTTATTCCGATCTGGGTGTTTTATGATATTCCGATTATACTTGTTTTTAGATTATTCCGATTTGAATTCCTTTGCTACATTCCGATCAATGCATTTTAGATATTCAGATTTGGCTATTTTTCAATTGTTTAATTTCTAGTTTTTACAAGTTTCGAAGTGTTAGTTTCATTAAGTTTTCAAGTATTTCTTTTAATTTAGTGTTTAAATTTTCTAGCATTTATTTTTAACTTGTCAATTTAGTTTAATCTTTTAAAGCTTTAATTTTACTCTTCGACACTTACTTATTTGTCATTAGTTTAAAATAGAGAAACAAACCAACACCTTTTTATTAACCAAGAACAAATCATTCCACTTAGAGCCGTGATCAATTCGAGGAGATACCGAGAGACAAATCTAGAACCCATACAAAATCAGTGTATCAAATGGCGCCGCTGCCGGCTCTTCTCGTTAAGATCAACAGTTTTTTGTGAGAACTTGGATTTTGGGATCCGTTCGCCGTGAACGTTACTTTTTCATAACAATTTTCAAAAAACCCTAAAAAATACAAAATTTTCAAAAATAAAAAAAAAATAAAAAACCATAAAAACCAAAAATATTTCTTGCTTGCTTTGTTAGTTCTTTTGCAGGTGCATGCGTACACGATCAACGTCTTATCAAGAGCCCGAGCCTCTCGAAGACTTAGACATGGCCGGTGTACAAAACAACAACAACAATCCACCTCGAAACAATAACATAACAACCCGCCTCTCAACAACAATAATAACAACAACAATGAGCCTCTACCGGATAATCGCCCGATGATAGAACTTCTACAAGCACATGTGGAGGGCAACAATGATCCAATTGTCATACCCGCGATTGCAGCCAACAACTTTGAGCTCAAATCCGGCTTTATCCAGATGGTCTCTGCTCAACCATTATTGGGGCGTACCATTGATGATCCTCATGACCACATCAAGAGATTCTTGCAACTCACGAATACGGTCAAATTCAATGGTGTTCCACAAGAGGTAATCCGTTTACAACTTTTTCCTTTTTCTTTAGAGGGACAAGCCCGGCATTGGCTTGCTAAGGAACCGCCACAAAATATTCTTACGTGGACGGATTTGGAGACCAAGTTCATAAATTACTTTTTCCCACCCTCTCGTACTACTGCTTTGCGGAATGAAATTATCAATTTTGAACAAAAGTACGATGAGTCTTTTAGTGAATCTTGGGACCGTTTCAAAGATCTTTTACGAAAATGCCCACAACATGGTTTCACCAAAGTGCACCAAATTAACACTTTTTATAATGGTTTAAGCATGAATGACCAAGATTCACTGAATAGTGCCTCGGGGGATAATATTTTGGTTAAGACTTCTAATGCCGCTTGGGATATTATTGAAAATAAGTCTCGTGTGCAAACCAAGAGTGTGCGGACCAATGTCGCCAGTGCTAGTACTAGTGACAGCGACAAGCGACTTGACAAAATTACTACGCTTCTTGAATCGCTTGCCGCCCAAACCGCCAGCAACACCAACAACATCAACGCTAAAAACGCTCAAGTCAATGCTGTAAGCCAACCATGTGAAATATGCGGGGGTCCTCACTCTTACACCACTTGTACCGCCACCCAAGACTACCCTTCTAAGAATGTTGTTGATGCAAAAGTTGGGTGATCTTTGCTAGACCCGAATTAGGCTTAATTCGGGTTGGCTGGGCTCCGGCTCCTGCACCAAGTGAATCGTTTGGTTGGGATCCTGCACACTAAACAACACGCGTTAGGCTTACCGTGGGAGTGTTTCCCACGATTAGACTCCGGCGTGAGAGTAAGTAATCGGTTAGGGTTTTATGTGAGTTGAGAGTATAGAACGTAATACCTTTGTGGAACCCTTGGGGTTCCTTTTATAGGCAATGGAACCCTAGTGGGCTGCCACTGATACTTTGGCCTCAAGGAAAGGATAACTATCATAATTAAAATGATTGTTATCTTCTAATTATGGTAGTGAATATCCTCCTCTTTTGGGGTAAACCTATTCCTAGACAGAATATGATTCTGTCTAACCCTATGTCGGCCGCGCCGGGCCGTGGGCCGCACATATGTGTGCGGTTACTGTTCATTCAAGCCCATAAGCTTGAATGACATTATTCCCACCCATCTGTGATGGGCCGGATACGGGTAGTACCCGTGGGCCGAGTTCCTGACCCGGCTGGGGACTATACGTCATCATGTCCCCCCAGTCTAGTTGTGACAGCCGTAGGCGTAACCTCTAGACTATCAAGGTGCTCTCCGGACGTACCAAGAAAGACCTAGGGTACTAAAAAATATTGGAAATGTTGTTTTGGCCGCACGTGACGGCCTGCCTTAGGAATATTTTTTGAATAGCACCTCAGCCGCACGTAACGGCCGAGACAAATTAAATGTAGTATTAAATGCGGTCTTACGTAAGAGCCGCATATCCCGACACAAGAATAAGAACATTAATGGTAGTCAACTTTCCAGTCGCACGCCTGCAAAAATTGCACCATTAATGCCCACCATTGAGCCACGTAAAACTGCCAAGAAGTGACCCATGGGCCCCCCTCTGATTTTGCAGAAGTGTCAGAAATCCTATCCGTTGGATAGGCATGGTGGCCTACACGTGTCGAGCATCCATGTTACCTCGGAAACCGAGGCAACCCTATATAAGAGTTGGTATGTGTGTTTGTTACACACACAACTCCCATTTCCTTCCGCCATTGTTATTTTCAAGCTTTTTCTCCCAAAACTTTGCCTTCTTTTCCACGGACTTCCTTCGCCGCAGGTTAGATTATCACGCCCTTAAAAACCTTTTTATAAAACATGGTAAAGGACAACCCCCTTATCACGGATATCCTCAACGTGATGTCCGCGGAAAAATACATCGAATTCCTGTCGAAGTATTATATTCCCGAAAGCGTACACCCCACCTATCCAGGTGAAGGTGAAGCGATTACGGATGTACCGGCGGGGAAAATAGGCGTGTACACACGCCTGTTTGACTCGACCAACTACCGTATCCCCCTGTCCAAATTCTTGGTAGACCTACTATTGTATTATGACTTCCACATAACCCAACTTCACTGCATAGGGGCGTGTAAAATCAACCAGTTTGAAATTACATGCCATACCTGCGGAGTAACCCCAACCGTGAACTTTTTAGGGCCTTTTACTTTCCCCAGCTAGTGAATGGGTGGCTGTCGTTTAAAAAACGACTCGAGAATGCCCCTATGACGTATAGGAAGCCTCTAGACTCTCTTAAGAACTGGTACGACCATTACTTCTTTGTAGATGAGAAGGTATTCCCTACCCCTTTTGTACTCAAAACCAAAGCACCTAAAGACTATCCGCCCAAAGCCAAAGACTATAGCAACAAAGACTTAAAGACACTAGATACCCACCGCACGAAATTCCATAGAGGGTTGCCGGAACACTTTATGTGCTTGGTAGGAATAAGCCGTCGCTACTTTGGGAGGGATGACCTATATCCGTGCTTCCTGACGGAACAGGGAGAGGGTAGGTTTACTTTATACCTTGTAAATGTGAAATGCCATGCATATTTGTAGAACCTTACTAACCCACATACTCATAAATGTCCGCATAAATGAATCTACACGGGTTAATACGCCAGGGTGACCCCATGAAGGTTCCCGAAGGGTTCCGACCATTGAAGGAGAATGAGCTCCCCCTGTTGGAGGCGACTGCTGACCGCACCATGCCGCTCGAAGAAACGTCCGAGCCCAGATCGGATGAAGAAGAGCCCATCATTGAGAAATCCCCATTGGATTTCCATAATGAAGATGGCGAAGAACCACTGTTGGAGGGGGGCGCGACCAACCAGGAAGAGGGAAATGACCTCAATGAAGACACTACTCAGGCGTCCGGGTCCGCCCCTCTCACATCTAGGAAGAGAAAAACCACCAGGAGGGTGGCAAAGAAGATAGGGGACGAGGCCGGAGCCGCGAATGCTCCCCCAAAGAAACTGAGGAAGGATCATCCGCAGTACCAAGAGGGGAGTGGTACCGCGACTGCTCAGGCCGACCCCACCCCGAACATGGGAGGGCCAGTCTTGCGAGTCACACCCGTGAGCGCTGTAGCTCCTACCTGCCCAGACCCTGCCATTGATACCTCGTAAGTGTCCTTCAAAGATGATTCATGTCATTATATAATGCGTGGACTAATTTTGCTATGTCAAATAACAGGGCTAATCCGGCGGCCGTAGCGCAGGAGGAAGAAGTGGGGAGGAATCCATCCCCCGCACCAACTAACAAACCCCCATCCCCCGCTGCAACACACGCCAAGGAACCACACCCCGAGGGGCCAGAAGAAAGCCTGCGCATAGCATGGAACCTGTCAAGTTTGACAAGGTTGGAGGCCAAATCTGAGTGCTCAGAATTCATTGAGCACATCACCCTGCCCGTCCTCGCACAAGATCTAGACGAGTTGGATCATGAGGCCCTCCTTGAGCAATTTGACGTGTCGTCCGCACACCAAGTGACGGTGGGAGCCGCGTTGAGACGCCGTTTAATCAAGGCCCTCACAAATGTGAATCGGGCAGATAAGAAGATAGCCCGTCGTGAGGCGATGGTCGTGAAGAACGAGAAGACCATCGCATCCTTGCAGGCAGCGCTGGTGACAGCAGAGGCGACGGTAAAAGAGCAAGCTCATCACGCCGACACCCGAGAGAAGCGCATTGCCGAGCTCGAAGCCCTTGTAGCCGCATCAAATGAGAAGGTATACTTTCGAAATTTTTGTACATATAATCAAACTTTGGGTATTCATTTGACCCAAAAAAGTATATGCCCTTGTAATAACTCCAAATTTTATACGCAGGTGTCTGCGGCTGAAGCTGCTACCAAGGCCGTGACCGTGCAATCCTTCAACATCGCCCAAGAGCGTGATGCGCTAAAGAATGAGTTGACACAGGTGTAGACCAACCTGGAAGAGCAGGCTGCCTCCGCGGATGAGAAGCTAAGCAGGATGGCCATAAGTTGTGCTGAGAGACTATGTCCTCCCCTACTATCCGCGATAGCTGGACGTAGGTGGATAATCGGGCAAGGACTGCGACTTGCTGTGAGCAGGGCCCTGGAAGCTCCACACCTATTGCATGCATTCGCCGGGGTCGTATCCGATGGAATCGACCGTGGTAGACATGAGGGCTTGGTCAAAGCTGCAGAACTGATAGGAAAAAATGAAGACATCATGCAGCATCCCTACCACAATCCCTCCGCCGCGGATAATATGACCGCGTCCATGAATGCCTTGGCGGAGATCCGACACCCTCTCCTGGATGAGCTTGAGACACTTAGAGACGCCCTAAACGAGGCAATAATGTCCCGGCTGACTGCGGATCCCATCCCTTTGACCTTGGCCACTTATGATTCCACCTCCAAGACGATGAAAGGTGAGAAACTGCTTGTAGAAGCGTTGGATGCGATTGTGGTCAAAGCCCAGGATGGGAAGAATGCTCGTGGGGAGGTTCTCCATGCTCTGACTGAAGACGGGAAAAAGGACATAGGGGAATTCCTGCCCCCCTTGTAATTTATCAGTTGTAAATATTTGTAATTTTATTCGTCCGTGCATGTACACGGCTAAGACATATGCGAAATGACTGCCTTTTATATGGAAGTCCGTGATTACCACGACCATTTTGTTATTTAACTTGTGTATTTTCATTTCGTTTGAACATTGTATGCCAATACCGCATGACATGTCACGTCTTACACAAAAAGAAAATACCTACAAGCCTATAATTTACTAGACATGCGACGTGCGTCTTTACTATGCGGAGCACTGCGTGAGTACGGCATACGAAACTTACCACAACGTCTTGTGAGTAAGGTGTCTAGTAAGGATACATGATCCGTGCGGCTGGGGTTGCATCCCTCTTACGCGGCAAGTTGAATTAGTAGGTTCACTTAATCCTCTTACCCCGCCTGGAGGCGTATAGTACATGTACAGTAATTTGAATGAATGCATACGAATGAAACATGACATTATAATAACAATTAAAAAATTCATATGACTAACAAAAAATCTAAAAAATGATTTGCACGAAACAAGCCGTGGAGCTAGCTAGGCGCCACGGCATTTTATTAGAACGTTTACATGTTTTGTTTGAACAATAATGACAAGTCCTAGAAAAACAAGAAAGGAAACTAAACAAAACATAAGAAAAATAGATAAGCCGCATGGTTCTTCATTAAAGCCACATATAGCGAAGCACCCATGCGGAAGCCGTAGCTTTCAAAGATAGCACCTTTTGAGATTGGAGATGTTCCACGTGCGTTCTAGGTCGCGGCCATCCATGTCACATAACTTGTACGCGCCTCGTCCCAAGGCCTCCGTGACTTCATACGGTCCTTCCCACTTAGGGCCCAGTTTTCCTGTATTCTCCGCTCGACTTGCTTCGTTAGCACGATAGACATAATCTCCCGGTCGAAAAGAAACACCCTTGACCTTGGCGTCATAATAAGCCTTCATTTTAGCCTTGGACTTAGCCTCATTGATGGCTGCTATCTCCTTTTTTTCTTCCAACAGATCCAGGTTGATTCGCAGCTGCTCGTCGTTCGTGACGACATTAACCTCCGCCGTGCGGATGGTAGGCATTCCTATTTCTGCTGGTATAACAGCTTCAGTGCCGTAAGCCAATGCAAATGGAGTATCTCCGTTGGCTGTTTTGATCATAGTTCTATGCGCCCATAGCACATGTGGTAACTCATCGACCCATTTGGCACTTCGTTCATCCAAACGCGCCTTGATGCCATTTCCCAAGCTTCTATTTGCTCGTTCGACGAGGCCATTTGTCTGCGGATGCTTAACAGATGCGAAGCGCCGCTTGATGTTCAATGATGCACACCAGTCTTTGAATGGATTGTCCGTGAACTGTTTACCGTTGTCCGAGATGATTTCTCCTGGTAGGCCAAAATGGCACACAATATGCTCCCAAACAAACTTTTTAACTTGCTTGCCTGTGATGGATTTGACTGCCTTGGCCTCTATCCATCGTGTGAAGTAATCCATTGCGACAATCAAGAACTTCACTCCCCTCGCAGCTACAAGAAACGGTCCTGCGATGTCAATTCCCCACTTATAGAATGGCCATGGGGATGTAATAGGTGTAAGCTCCTGCTGTGGATGTCGCGGCACTGGTCTATGCACTTGGCAATCACTACACTTGCGAATCATGTCGCGCGCGTCTCTATGCATGGTAGGCCAATAGTATCCTGTTCGTAAGGCTCGAGCTACCACAAATCGTGGACCTGCGTGCATGCCGCATAACCCTTCATGTATGTCACTGATTACGTAAGCGGCCTGTCGTGGTCCAACACACCGCAACCACGGCTACAAGAAATAGCGCTTATAAAGGATGCCTTCTCGAAGTTCGAAGTGTTGCGACTTCCTCCTGATGCGCCGTGCTACTTTTTCCTCGTCTGGGAGGGTCTCACTAGTCAAATAGTTGATGATCGGGGTCATCCATGTAGGTCCGTCCTCCTCAACTATAGTAGCGACCTCCCCTTCTGTTATAGATTTCTCCTTGAGTATTTCTACCAAGACTTGTTTGGACAAGTGAGCGAAGCTTGTGGATGCAATCTTGCTGAGAGCGTTCGCCTTCTTGTTCTCGCCTCTTGGCACCTGCTTGATGGAAAATTTGTTGAAAACCGCAATTAGTGACTTGACTTTTTCCAAGTATCTGACCATGTTGTCCTCCTTAGCCACATATCCACCTAGAATATGGTTCGCGACAAGCCGTGAGTCCACGTAGGCCTCAAGGTTGCGGACTCCCATTCTAGCGGCGATTTTTAAACCCGCAATTAATGCTTCATATTCCGCTTCATTGTTGGTGGCCGTAAACTCAAAACGGAGGGCGTACGTGAACTCCATTCCTTCCGGATTTGTGAGGATAAGACCAGCTCTGGAGCCATCCGTACACGAAGATCCGTCCGTAAATAGCACCCATGGTTATGTTGGAGTCTCGTCTTGAATAACGATTGGCCCTTCCTCATCCGGCTTCTCGATCAGGAAATCTGCCAAGATCTGGCCTTTCACAGCCGTCCTTGGCCTATAAGATATATTGTGCTCCCCCAACAAGATGCTCCATTTTTGTAGCCTCCCTGCCACATCCGGTCTAGAAATAACCTGCTTGATTGGCTGATCTGTAATGACTATAATTGGGTGCGCCTGAAAGTAACGGCGCAACCGCTTTGTAGAAAACACTAGTGCTAACACCAATTTTTCCATAGAGGAGTAATTCAGCTCCGGCCCTTGTAGTGTTCTACTTATAAAGTAGACCGGAGTTTGCACTGTATCTCTATCTGTCATGAGTACCGCGCTTATTGCGCCATGAGTGGCTGAGAGATACATAATGAGTTCCTCCTTTGGCCGGGGAGCTACTAGCATAGGGAGAGATGCAAGATGCTGCTTGAGTTGGCCAAAAGCTTCCTCGGCTTCCTTCGTCCACCGGAAGTCTCCCTTTCTAATGCACTTCTTGAGTGTCTTAAATAGGGGTAATGACTTCTCTGCGGATTTGGATAGGAACCTATTCAGCCCGGCTAGTTTCCCATTTAAGGATTGCACCTCCTTCCGTGTCTGAGGGGATGGCAGTTGTATCACTGCGTCCGTCTTCTCTGGGCAAGGTTTGATGCCGTTTGGATCAATCAAATATCCAAGGAATATTCCCTCCTTTGCCCCAAACGTACATTTCTTTGGATTTAGCTTCATGTTAATCCTTCTCAGTGTGTCGAATGTCTCTTGGACATCCCGGAGAAGTGCATCCTCCGTATGACTTTTTATAACCAAGTCATCAACATAGACTTCCAAGTTGCGGCCTATCTGTGATTCAAAAGCTTTGTCCACAAGTCGTTGGTATGTAGCACCGGCGTTCTTCAGTCCAGACGGCATTTTTGTATAGCAATATACGCCCTGGCTTGTATGGAACGTCGTTTTTTCTGCATCCTCCTCCGCCATCTGGATCTGGTGATATCCTTTATATGCGTCTAAGAAGCATTTAAAAGGATATCCACATAGGGATTCCACCTTCCAGTCGATTTCCGGTAACGGGTAACAATCCTATGGACAGGCCTTGTTTAGATCCGTAAAATCCACACACATGCGCCAACTTCCGTCATGTTTTTTGACCATGACCGGATTGGATAACCACTCGTGGTAATATAACTCGCGCATGATATCTGCGTCAACTAGTTTTCGTACTTCCTCCAATATTACTTGACTGTGCTCAGGCGCCTGGCCGCGCTTCTTTTGCTTGACAGGTTGGTACCCCTGGCAGATCTGGAGCTTATGTTCTGCTATCGCCCGTGGCATGCCTGTCATATGCTTTGGCTCCCATGCGAATATATCTAGGTTTGCACTTAACAGAGAGCACATGGCCCTCTTGCCGTTATCCGAGAGTGCCCCCCTATGGATATCTCCTGTTCCGGATAGTCGGGATGAATTGCCACCTTCCAATTGGGAGGTGGTGATCCATCCTTGGGTGGTACAGGTGGAGCCGGTGTTGTCACGGTATGGCATTCGGATGCTGGTACGATTGTGTTGTAAATGGTGACGATTCCTCCCTCCACAGGGAATTTGATCATTCCGTGCGCCGTGGAGGGTACCGCCCGTATAGCCAAAATACATGGTCTGCCTATGATCCCATTGTACGGAGAATGTGAGCGTATCACCATGAAGTTCATCCATGCCGTAGTGGAGTGTTCCTCATTCCCAATGGTTACAAGCAGACGTAGTTGCCCTATCGGCCAGATAGTGTCTCCACTAAAGCCAGTGAGCGGCGACGTGGCCGGTACTAATTGGCTTCTTATTTCTGGGCATAACTGCACGAAACAGTGTTCATACAGTACCTCTGCTGACGACCCTCCATCCACATACATGCGACGAACATTGTGTGTTCCAATGCTTATCTCAATAGTGAGAGGCGCATCAATCACGTCGCTTGCTGTGACGGGAGGGAATGAGATTTCCCTGCCGCGTGAAAATTTTTGGCCAACTTTCTGCCTCGTGCGGCGGTGTCTGGATTGGATCATGTATATAGTCAAAGGTTTGTCCTTTTGGGGATCCTTCTTATCATACTTATTGTTGTCTTTCCCATCCTTCCAATCCTTAACTAAGTGCTTGAGTTTACCTGATTTGATCAGTGACTCAATGTGCTTCTTGAGCTGGATACACTCCTCCGTACCATGGCCCTTGTCATTATGGAACTCGCAGAAGCGATTTTCTTGCTGATGGTCCGGCGGAGTTGTCATTGGGGGAGGCCTTGGAAAGTTTGCCCCTTCCGTCAGCAAGATCTCCCAGTAGGACATCTTTAGGGGGTAAAATTATCGTCCAGCCGTCCTCCTTTGTTCTGGATCTTATAGTCTGAGCCCTTGCTATTGTTCTGACTGCCCTGACCGCCCGACTGTCTTCGAGACTGGTCGTTTGACCGGTACCCATTTCCTCTGGATGGGTAAGCCGCGGCAACAGCTGTTTCTCCTTCTATGAAATTTCTGACCCTTTCCATGAGGTCATCATATCTCTCTGGACGCTTGTCATTGAGGCGCCTGATCAATTCCCTGTCTGTTATGGCGTGCATGTAGTCAGAGATTTTCAGGAGTTCCGGCATTGTTTTTGTGCGCGTGCACTCATCATTGAAGCGTTCAGTGAAGGCTTCTGTGGACTCCCCCGGCCGTTGTTTGACAGTCGCCATTGAGACCGGATCCCTATTATACTTCTTCCTCTGAGTATAATTATTCTTGAACGCAGTGCGTAGTTCCGTGAAACTATCAATGCTTCGTGGAGGGAGTCCCTCAAACCAGTCACGGGCATTTCCGATCAGAGTTGAATTGAACATTTGGCACCATATATGCATGGGCCATCGCTCAATTTTAGCCTGCGCATCAAATATTTTGAGGTGATCATCCGGATCACCAGTTCCATCATAGGTCTTGACACACGCCGGCATGCGACGTTTAGTGTCCTCAGAATAGTTTCGTATGCGGAGGGTGAACGGGTCTTCCCTGGGATCCGCCCATGGCCGGGTGAGCCTAGGATCATCCCATGGTTCACACCATGGGCGCGAAAGATCCTCCGCTTCTGCATCTCGATAATAAGGGCCACCATAATACTCATCATTGTTTGGTGGTGGTGGAGGGGTACGCCTAGGTCGGCGACGCTTAGGCGGATGGTCATCTGAGTCCTCCCCTGATGGGTCTGGAGACGGCGGTGGTGCCCCATCCTTTGGGTGGGGACCACTTTTTTGGGATGAACCAGGAGCCTTTTTACCAGTGTTCATTCTGTCCCACACGCTCGTGCGGCGGGCGGTTCTGGCCAGCTCTCGATCTGGTCGCTCGGGTGAACCGTCAGACTTATCTCCTCCTTCTCGAGACTGCATTAGTTCCTGTATGAGGCAATCTCCTATGCGCTCAAACACATTCCTGGGTTGAGGGGTTTCCTGAAAGATGCTCTGCTCCTGAGGTCGAGCTCTCCTTTTCCTCTGGTTTTGGGAAGAGGTGATTGGTCCGGTGTCACCAAAGTTGAGTCTGGATTGGAGGTTCCTCCCCATATTCAACCTTCATGCGATCCCCGGGAAAATCCTATCAAAGTTCTGCGTGAGAACTCGAGTGAGATCCTCCTCGCTGAGTGGTTGGACTTCTACTTCCTCCTCCGCTGACGGTCTGCGCGACTCCTTGTTAGGAGGGTTGGGCGCACTCCCTGGGTCAGGGTTGTCCAGGGTTGAAGTAGGTGGGGGTGTTATGGAGATCGTGCTCGTCACCCCCAAGGGCTAAAAACCGCCACGGTTACCAGGTCCGCCTGCAAGGCGGCTAGGTGATTGATTGGGGATGAGTATCCCTTCCCCTTGGGATTTCCGATTTCCAGGATTCGTGTTCCTGGGGTTGGCTTGCGGATGCCCCTTTGTCATTGGAAATTCAGAATGAGGTTTTGTTCTAGCTTAGTGTAATGGGTCCCACGGATGGCGCCAACTTGTTGATGCAAAAGTTGGGTGATCCTTGCTAGACCCGAATTAGGCTTAATTCGGGTTGGCTGGGCTCCGGCTCCTGCACCAAGTGAATCGTTTGGTTGGGATCCTACACACTAAACAACACGCGTTAGGCTTACCGTGGGAGTGTTTCCCACGATTAGACTCCAACGTGAGAGTAAGTAATCGGTTAGGGTTTTATGTGAGTTGAGAGTATAGAACGTAATACCTTTGTGGAATCCTTGGGGGTTCCTTTTATAGGCAGTGGAACCCTAGTGGGCTGCCACTGATACTTTGGCCCCAAGGAAAGGATAACTATCATAATTAGAATGATTGTTATCTTCTAATTATGGTAGTGAATATCCTCCTCTTTTGGGGTAAACCTATTCCTAGACAGAATATGATTCTGTCTAACCCTATGTCAGCCGCGTCGGGCCGTGGGCCGCACACATGTGTGCGGTTACTGTTCATTCAAGCCCATAAGCTTGAATGACATTATTCCCACCCATCTGTGATGGGCCGGATACGGGTAGTACCCGTGGGCCGAGTTCCTGACCCGGTTGGGGACTATACGTCTTCAAATGTGAATGCAGCATACGGTACCTATCCTCTGGCCGCTTATCAAGCTCGTCCTCAAGGTGACCGCAACTTGCTTAGTTACCGCTCGAACAACTTTCTCTCACCACCCGGTTTTCCTCCTAACAACCCAAACCAACAACAAAACCTCAATCGCCCTCCTCAACAACAACAACAACCTCGTACACCATACATACCTCCTCACAAATAACCATATCCACCTCAACGAAACAACCAAGTTTACCAGCAACCTGCTTATCAACCACCCGCATACAATGCTCCTCCTAACCAACCCATCGCATTACACCAAGACATTCGAACCTACATGAGGACTAATGATGTGATCATGGACAACCTCCAACGGGAAGTGCTCAACCTGAAAGCAGACCTGGTGAAACAAGGGAACGATCTGAGAGCTGATATGAGAAACACTTTGGATAGTCAAACGAATGACTTAAGGAACATGATGGCCAGTTTCTTCCAAGGTAATCAATCCTCTTCTTTGGGTACTCTTCTGAGTAATACCGTTGCGAATCCAAGAGGGGAGATGAAAGCAATCACCACTCGCAGTGGTAAAGGTAACAAGGAACCCGAGCTTCCTATACCTCCACCCGTGATTGTGACTAAGGAAAACGAGTCACCTGCTCCTATTCCTCATCCTTCTATTTCCCCAATTTCTCCACCTCCTTCTACCCCCATTTCCCCACCACCCGTGGTTGTGAGTGATCCTATTCCCCTAAAGCCTTCTTCTTCATCCAATATACCTTATCCTTCAAGGTTGAGGAAAGAGAAGCAAAAGAGCAAGGATGATATTCAAGTTTCAAACTTTCTCAAAATGTTTAAACAATTGAATTTTAACATCTCCTTTGCCGAGGCTCTCGCTCACATGCCCAAATACGCGAAAATGTTTAAAGATCTTCTAAGTGACAAGGAGAAGCTTCTTGACATTGCTCAGACCCAACTTAATGAGAATTGCTCCGCCGTTCTCTTAAGGAAATTGCCCACCAACCATGTTGGCTGATGCTCATTTTCCTATAGCCTTTTGGGCTGAGGCTGTTAATACAGCTTGCTATGTTCAAAATAGAGCATTGGTCAACAAAATTCAGAACAAAACACCTTATGAGTTACTTTGGGGAAGAAAACCTAATATTGGTTTTCTCAGACCTTTTGGTTGTCATGTAGTAGTTTTAGATACTAGTGATGCCCTAGGTAAATTTAGTGCAACAGGTGATGAAGGCTACTTCATGGGGTATTCAATGCAGAGCAAGGGATATAGGGTTTATCTTAAAGAGGAAAAACGTATTCTTGAAAGAGTACATGTTAGGTTTTTAGAGAATAAACCTAGTGATCCTGAAAGTGGTCCAAATTGGTTGTTTGACTTGGAACCTTTATCTAGGACTTTAAATTATATGCCTGTCACTAATCCAGACATTGTGAAGGTAACTTCAAGTGTTGTGGAAGAACAAGTTGTTAATGTTTCAGGTACACAGGTTCATGAAAAGGTTGGATCACAAGCAGAAAGGTCATCTCCTATACAAGAATATGTTACTATCCCCATATGGACAGATGCTTTTGCTGCTGCTGCTGCTGCTGCTGGTAAAGATAATGGTGGTCCCCAAGTACCACCAGATAACAACATGCATGGTCCTTCAGGCGCTGACAAAGGCAAATCTAGCGCTGACAAGACCAATTCAGACGTTGATGGCTCATACGTTGACAACAACAGTTCAAGCGTTGTTAGCTCACATGCTGACAAACAAGGTTCAGGCGTTGACAACACTTCTGCACATCTTTTCTCTTCCACTTTTGAACAAGGTGAACCTTCCAATTTATATGAAGAGGTTCATCCTCATGTTGATGAAAGAGAGTCTGAAGAAGAAGATATTGGCAACATGGAGAATGAGGTTGAGGACACCAGACTTTTTGAAGGAGGAGTTCTCACTTCTACTATGAAGAATCACCCCACTTCTCAAATCATTGGTGATATTATGACTCCTGTTCAGACTAGAAGATCTCATCAAGGTCTTGGTGGGTTTATTGCCAATATTCACAAGAAGGTTGATACCCCTCTTGTGCAAGCATGTTTGTTTGCCTATTTTCTGTCACAACAGGAACCCAAGAAGATATTTGATGCTCTCAAAGAACCAAGTTGGGTGGAAGCAATGCAGGATGAGCTTCACCAATTTGCAATTCAAGATGTTTGGGAGCTGGTGGATTGTCCCAGATATGTCAGACCTATAGGGACAAGATGGGTTCTAAGAAACAAGAGAGATGAAAGGGGTATTATGGTCAGAAACAAGGCAAGATTAGTGGCTCAGGGATATACACAAGAGGAGGGGATAGACTATGAGGAGGTCTTTGCACCAGTTGCAAGGATGGAAGCTATTAGGATCTTTTTAGCCTATGCATTCTGCATGGGCTTCACTGTCTATCAAATGGATGTCAAGAGTGCCTTCCTCTATGGAACAATTGTTGAGGAGGTATATGTGATGCAACCTCCTGGTTTTGAGGATCCAGAGAATCCAGACAAGGTGTATAGAGTCAAGAAGGCTATGTATGGACTTCATCAAGCCCCAAGAGCATGGTATGGTACTTTGTCTACTTATTTGGTGGACAATGGATTCAAGAGGGGAACCATAGATCAGACACTATTTACAAAGAAGAAAGGTAAGGATGTGTTGCTTGTTCAGGTCTATGTTGATGACATCATTTTTGGGTCTACTGATCCAAAGATGAGTGAGGATTTCTCCAAGCTGATGACAGATAAATTCAAGATGAGTGCTATGGGGGAGATGAACTTCTTTCTTGGTTTACAAGTCCAGCAGAAAGAAGATGGTATCTTCATCTCCCAGGATAAATATATGGTTGAGATCTTGAAGAAGTTTAGCTTTTATTCACATGAAAAGAGGGCTACTACTCCTATGGATAGAGAACACCTTTGGGGAAAGATTGGAGATGGGAAAGATGTTGATGTCAGGCACTATAGATCCATGATTGGATCATTGATGTACCTTACAGCCTCCAGACCTGACATCATGTTTGCTGTGTGTGCTTGTGCACGCCATCAAGTGACTCCTAAAGAATGTCACCTTTATGCTGTGAAGAGGATCTTTAGGTACCTAAGATGCTATCCTAGTCTTGGTTTGTGGTACCCAAAGGATTCACCATTGGAGCTGATTGCATATTCAGACATTGACTATGGAGGTGATAAATTTGATAGGAAATCCACAACTGGTGGATGTCAGTTTCTTGGGAGCAGGTTGATATCTTGGCAATGCAAGAAACAAACAGTGGTGGCTAATTCTACAACTGAAGCTGAGTATGTGGCTGCAGCTGCTTGTTGTGGACAAGTTTTGTAGATTCAGAACCAGCTGTTGGACTATGGGTATAATTTCATGAATACCAAGATATTTGTTGACAATAACAGCACTTTATGCATCATTAAGAATCCTGTACATCATTCTAAAACTAAACACATAGAAATTAGACACCATTTTATAAGAGATTGTTTTGAAAAAGGTTTAATACAACCAGATAGGGTTGACACAGAAGAGAATGTGTCAGATTTACTAACTAAACCTTTTGATGCTGGGAGGTTTCAATACTTGGTAACAAGTATTGGAATGATCAATCTCACATAATATGTGTTTTGGAGTCTTTTTGTAAAAGTATGTACAGGATAATGCATTGTTATTGGTCTTTTTGAGGATTTAGATTTTCCACTATGTTTTTCTAACACTGACAAAGGTTGCTTGAACGCTGATAAGTGTTTTTGTGACGTTGTCAGCAATATATTTGTCTAACGCTGACAAAGCTTCCCTCAACGCTGTCATGTGTTATCGGGGCGTTGTCAGCAACAATGTTAGTTTTGTGGTTTTTAATCTAAATGTGCAGGTGGTGTTAGCAGTATACCATTGGATACAGAGTTGCTTATGGATCATTGGATAAGCATTTGGGCATGTTTTTGTTTATGGATGATGGTTGGAATTTTTAAATTCCTATCTTGACATCCATTTTTATGTTCATGCATATTTTTAACAACTTATGTATTATAGTTTAAGGGGAGGTTTTAGGAACCTTTAGGATGTTTGGGTATCCATACGATACTCTTATCACAATTCTAGATTGTGTCCACAGGTGAGTATGAGTTAGTTTTACTAAATCATGAGGCACTGTAACATGCAAAGTTGATATACTATGCATGCTGCCAAGACATTTTTGGCCTAGAATTGGTTGTGGTCTGTTGGGAGACTTGGGAATGATTTTGTCATGGGATTTACCTGGGAATAACAAGGAATTTTATAAGGTAACTTAGTTGTTAAGAGTTTTGGTTAGTAAGGGACACTAGAGGACTATTATGTCTATCTTGCATAAGCAAGTGTGCATAACTAGACAGTTCTTGCCGCCCTATAATAATTATCAGCTTTTTGGTTATCTTCTCTAGGATAAATTACTTTGTTAAGGTCATTTTTTATTTTTTAAACATTTTTATTTTTGGACGCTGACAAGTATTTTTCCAAGCGTTGTTGTGACCAATTTAGACGCTGGCATGGCTATGGCAAACGTTGACAAGAATATAGCCGTTGGACGTTGATAGGTTATTTTTTACCGTTGACACTCAATGGGACCTACCCAGTTGTTACTTTTTGACATATTTTTAGGCCGTAATTTTGGAAGCTGATAACTTTTATTTAATGCATGAGATAAACTTATTCTTTTTCAATATCTTCATGATTACATTTTGAAAATACTTTCCTATTTTTGGGCCAATCACATGCATTTTCTTCTCCTATATATTTGGCTCCTATTTTTAAACAGGGTACCTATTATTCTTGTCTAACACAAATTTCTCTTATCAACTTCATCTTCATCAATCATTTTTAACAGCTTTCAACAATGGCACCAAAGTTTAAACCATCAGATTTGGAATTGGGGTTCAGAAGTCAACACAACATGATCGCGTATCTTGAAGCTGATGATGCTCTGTTTCCCCAATACACACAAATGGTGGCGTATTTGAACGCATCTCCTTTTAGGTATGCTCTTTCTCATGCACCACTCATTCCTGTCACACATATTAAACAGTTTTGGAACAATGTTAGTTCCTCAACAGTTAATAGAGTGACTACATTATCTTCTATTGTTCATGGGAGAACTTGGGTGGTTACTGAAGCTTTGGTACGCCAATCTTTGCATCTTGATGATGCTGATGGTATAACCACCATTCCCATTAGTGAAATAGAACAAGGACTAAGGGCTTTGGGTTATCCTTTTCCTGCTCAAGGAACTTTAAATAAATATCATAAACAGGAGTTTCCCCCAGCCTTGAAGTACCTAATACATGTCCTCCTACAATGTTTGAGTCCCAAGTGCACTGCACACAATGAGATCAATAGATCTATTGCCATTGCTATTGTGTGCATTGCTATTGGGCAAAAATTTAATTATTCCAAAATGATTTTTGAGGGCATGTGTAAAAATAAAGGGAACAAAATGACTTTAGCTTATCCCAGATTTTTACAAATGGTTTTTGATGTCCAAGGATACTGCACAAGGGATCATAATGATTTTTATGAGATCCATGTGCAAAAGAAAGCAATTTTTATGAAGATGAACTCACCCCCACATCGTGACCTACCCCTAACCCCAGCTATGATTGCTGTCATTGAAGAAGCTCAACCCCAACCAGACCCCCAACCCCAAATTGACCCAATCTCTGAACCTTTACCTTCACCCCAACATATGCAAATTGATCAAGAACCCTTCGACGCTGACACGTTAAATGTTGGCGTTGATGTTCCTATTTCAAACGTTGACACTCAACCTTCACAGACCTAAACACCCCTTAACCAACCCACATCCACCCAATCTACATCATCATCTCCACCAACACAATATAGGTTACAAAAATGCCAAAGGACTACTGGAGTGTTCTCCTCTAGTGGTCCTAGCGATGTAGCAGAGAGAACCACCACCACAAGTGTGGTTGGTGTTATGGATGAGACTGGGACTATTGGTTCTGGCTTAGAAGCTGGCCAAGGCAGTCCCACCATAATTAATACCTCATCCATGCCTAATGAATCTGACTTGGGAGGTCAAATACCCATTTTAGAAGAGGGCAGATTGGAACCAATGACCCTAATGGAATTGACGGTTGTCTGCATGAGCTTGCAAAAGCAAAATGCAGACTTGGTACAAGTTGTCAGCACACAAGGCCTTGAACTCAAGCAATTGAGGGAGAGGATTGTTATTTTGGAGACTGCTAGTACAAGGAGAGGGATGGAGGAATCTTCCAAAGGGGAGGATGAACAAATAAATGTAAGTGATAAGGGCAGCCATGATGGTCAATCTTTGGATGTTGCTGAGGCCCTAACAAGTTTGAAGAAACAGACGAGTTTTGATACGTCTCTAGTCTCTCCTACAAACTTAAATTTATCATTTACAGCCATGTTGGAGGAAATTGCAAAAGGCGCTGTGGCAGGAAATTTGAGCGTTGACAAGGAGAATTTGAACGCTGACATGAGTATTTTGGGCGCTGACAAAGCAGAATTGGGCGTTGACAGACCTGCAAATGAGGTTGATGTATCCCAGTCATCATCCATCATCAAAGAGGTTTCTTCACAGGTATTGCCATCTACCTTACCAATAATTGATCCATTAGATAAGGGTAAGGGTATTATGGTAGAAAAGGTTGTTCCAAAGAATGCAACACAAATTGAATTTGATAGAAAGTTGGTTGCACAAATTGTGGAACAAGAAAGAAAGGAGGTGAGAGAGTCACCTTTTGTTGTCACTTCAGAAGAGAAATAAGGAAGTGATGAAGCCAATTCAGACTCAAGTGTTATGATCATAGAACAGCCAGAAAGACTTGAGTATGGAGATGAGTTGGCCAAGGAGAAATTGAGAGAGTTGAAATTGCAGGTTGATTTTGATATGCCAGAGGTTGTTCAGATGTATCATGCCTGGGAAGATAGATGTATGGAGAATCCACACTTGACCATTTCAGATCAAATATAGGGTTTGGAGATTCTTCTAAGAGTCCAAAAGGATTGCAAGGTCATACTGAAACACAAAGCCAACAATGTTCTCTCAAATTTGAAAAGAGATAGAAGGGAGTTGTACTGCATGTTGCTCAGGTGTCATGGAATAGGGTGGACTTATAAGAAGTTGATGACATTGACATTTGATGAGTTAGAATGTAGAGCTTATCCCATTTGGGTTTGAGTGCAGGAAGCAAACACTCTAAGACTTATTTCTGATGAAAGAAAAGAAGAACTTGTAGAGGAAATGGAGCTCAAGAAAGCAATGTTTGTTCCCAAACCAGTGAAAAAGGGAGTTTCTCTTGAGTTTCCCAAAGATATGGATCCATTACATCCAAGTGAAGCTGTTATAAGAAAGAGCCTCAAGCTCTCACCATTAGAAGCTTCAGATATGGTACAAGTGTTACCACTTGATTCCAGAAACCCAATTGTAAGATATGAAGAAGATGAATGTGGGTTTTGGAAGATTGGCAGGTATGGAAAAGAGGTTCACACTTTTACCACCCTTATATCGTTGTTTGCAAGTTTTGACAGAGAAGACTTGGTAGACCTATGGAGGTTGTTAGAGGCCAAGTATGAGGCTGAAGCACCAACTTCAGCCAATGGAATAAAACTGTGGTCCACATTCAAGAGAATGTGTGGACCAAAAGATGAGGATCCTGCTATTTGGAAGGATCTTGAAGATGACCTCAGTGGTCTTCAATGGAGATTGTATTCAGCTGCTAGTATTTATTATTTGAGTTCTACAAAGTTTGCTGAGTATCTACTTGTGGATGGTCAGTATTTCATGTCCAAGGATATCTTGGAGAAGATGAAGAACACTCAGCTGGAAATTGATTATTCAAGTGACGTGGTAAAAGACTTGATCATATTTATTTATTACCAATATGAGAAGGTTTGTAAGATTCCTCCTAGTTCTTAATGTTTATTCAGAAACTTGATCATTAGAGTAGATATCAAGTTTAGGGGAGGATTGTTGGGAATAAATTATAGCCAGTCTACTTGAGCGCTGACAAGAGTAAAACAAGCGTTGACAGGAGTAAAACAAACGCAGACAGCTCAAGTGTTGACAAGACAAAGTCAAGCGTTGATACATTGAAGACAAGCACTGATGGAAAGATATACTCTACGCGTTTATTGTATTCTAGATTACTTCTAGTAAAGATAGGAACAACAATGTATTTTCTATATTTATCTTTACCTAGAATAGTTGATACGTAGATTATTGTACAAGGCTTCTTATGTCTATAAAAGAAGACCTTTAGGTTAATGTTCAATATAAGTTTTCATACGTAAACTACTTTCATTGTAAGCAAGTTTGATATCATTAATCAAAGTGAAAGTTTGTTTACATCTTGTGTGTTCTTGTTTAAGTGTTAATTCCGCATAACACTTAGATTGTCATATACATATACAAAGGTTTCTCTAAGTGTATTACTTGATCTAATCTCGTATACATAAAGCTAAATCGATCTAAGTTTGGGATCAACAAAGGCATCATCCAACTTAACATGGAGACCTAAACAAGAAGAGTCATCAACTTTTAATGGTGTCTCCATGACTTGTAATAGGTTTAAATATCTTGAAAAGTATGTTGGAACTAATTGGGTGTTTAATGTTAAAAGGGATGAACATGGGGTTGTTACAAGAAACAAGTCTATTCTTGTTGAACAACCAAATGGATCAAAGTTTACTAAGGCTTGGGTTCCCAAAGAAAACTGATTTGTTTTCTTTATGTGCATGGCATTCCAAAGCAGGTTAATGACCATGGATATTAGGATAGTGGATGCTCAAGGCACATGACTGGAAAGGAAGACTATTTGACAAACTTTACTCCTATTCCAGATGGTGATAAAGTGTACTTTGGAGGAGGATTTGGTACAATATCAGGCAAAGGCACTCTTATCACTAACAACTTGAGGTTTGATGAAGTTTTTCTGGTAAAAGAACTTGACTATAACTTGTTTAGTGTGTCACAAGTGTGTGACAAAAAAAATAAAGTTCTTTTTATTGATACTGAATGCTTAGTTTTGAGTAAGGACTATGTGTTACCTGTTGATAAGAACACCTAGACATAAAGACATTTATAATGTCAATCTACAAGGGATTAAAGTGAGTAATAACTTGTCATGTCTATATGTTAAAGCTTCAACAGATGAGAGTATCTTATGGCACAGAAGGTTAGGGCACATTAACTTTAAGAACATGAATAGACTTGTGAGGCATGATCTTGTAAGAGGATTGCCTTCAAAAGCATTCAACAATGATCATAAATGTGTTGCATATTTTAAAGGCAAACAACACAAGTCCTCATTTAAGCCTAAGAGTGTTTACTCTAGTTCTAAACCCTTACACTTGCTTCACATGGACTTATTTGGACCTACTAATATAGAGAGTTCAAATGGTAAATCTTATTTCTTTGTGGTCACTGGCCTTTTGTTGTTCAAAATTTATAGTTTCATTTTTGTAATTTTCTTTCTTCTTAGTCAAAAAGAGTGATACTGCTAAAACTTTGATTAATTTTATTAATCAAATGAAAAAGAAATCAGGGTTTACAGTTAACATTCTTAGGAGTGATAATGGTGGTGAGTTTAGAAATGACCTATTAGATGCCTTCTATGTTGATAAGGGAATTACTAGGGAGTTTACTATAGCTAGAACTCCACAGCAAAATGGTGTAGTTGAGAGGAGAAATAGAACTCTTATTGAAGCAGCTAGAACCATGTTAGCAGATGCTAAGTTACCCATCGCTTTTTGGGTTGAGGCTGTGAATATTGCGTGCTATGTTCAAAATAGAGCCTTGGTTAACAAGATTCACAATAAGACCCCCTATGAGCTCTTTTGGAATAAAAAACCTAATATATATTTTCTTAGACCCTTTGGATGTCATGTAGTGATTCTTAATACAAGTGACAACCTAGGTAAGTTTAATTCAAATAATTCATTGTCTAGGTCCATGAATTATTTGCCTGTTACTAATCAAATTGTCTTGGAGAACCCTCCAAAGATTGTGGAAGAACCTATTGTTGATAATGCAGGTACACAAGCTACAAAGGTGATAGGATCACAAGCAAATAAGTTCACTCCCATATTTTCCTTTGTGGATTTACCCATTTGGAGTGAAGAATTCATTATAGCATCTGCTGTTGAGAGAGAAATGGAAAGAAAGCAACAAGAAGAGCAAGTCAGTGAAAGTATTCCATCCGTTGACAAAAGTAATTCAGCCGCTGACGCACCTATTTCAGCCGCTGACAACTTGCTTTCATCCGCTGACAAATAAGTGTTTGAACTTGTTGACAATTCCATACCCAATGAAGGTGTCAGCGTCATCAATTCAAACGCTGACAATTTGCTTCATAGTTCAAGTGAGTATGAAAATCATGATGATGGGGATTATGGCACATTGGAGTCTACAGTGCATGATAACACATTGTTTGGGGGAGGAATTGTCATTAAAGTTTCCAAAATTCATCCTCCCACTCAAATCATTGGTCCCATCAATTCACCAGTTCAAACAAGAAGAAATAAGAATCCTTAAGGAGGATTCATTGCCAACATTCACAAAAAGGATGATACCCCTTTAGTTCAAGAATGTTTATTTGCCTGCTTTCTGTCACATAATGAGCCCAAGAAGATTTTTGATGTTCTTCAATAACCAAGCTGGGTTGAAGCAATGCAAGATGAGCTCCATCAGTTTGCAATTTAGGATGTTTGGGAGCTTGTGGATTGTCCCAAGCATGTGAGACCTATTGGAGCACGTTGGGTTGTAAGGAACAAGAGAGAAGAGAGAGGTATTGTGATCATAAACAAGGAAAGACTAGTTGCTCAAGGTTACACACAAGAGGAAGGCATTGACTATGAAGAGGTTTTTGCACCTGTTGCTAGAATTGAAGCAATAAGGATTTTCCTAGCCTATGCTTCTTGCATGGGTTTCACATTCTACCAAATGGATGTCAAGAGTGCTTTCTTATATGGCACAATTCAAGAGAAAGTATTTGTTATGCAACCTCCTGGTTTTGAAGATTCAGAGCATCCAGACAAGGTTTATAGAGTAAAAAAGGCAATGTATGGCCTTCATCAAGCCCCTAGAGCATGGTATGGTACTTTATCCACTTATCTTGTGGAAAATGGTTTCAAGAGGGGCACCATAGACCAAACTCTCTTTACCAAGCAGAATGGAAAACATTTTCTACTTGTTTAGATCTATGTTGATGATATCATTTTTGAATCCTCCAATCCAAAGATGAGTGAAGCATTCTCCAAGCTAATGACTGATAAATTTTAAATGAGTGCTATAGGAGAGATGAACTTCTTTCTAGGTCTTCAAGTCCAACAGAAAGAAAATAGCATCTTTATCTCTCAAGACAAGTATGTAGAAGAAATTTTGAATAAATTTGGTTTTCCCCACATGAAAAACGGGCTAGCACCCCCATAGACAGGGAACACCCTTGGGGAAAGATTGGATATGGAAAGGATGTTGATGTCAGGCATTATAGGTCAATGATTGGTTCATTGATGTATCTTACTGCCTCTAGACCTGACATCATGTTTGTTGTGTATGCATGTGCACGTCATCAAGTGACTCCCAAAGAGTGTCATCTTCATGCTGTCAAAAGGATCTTTAGGTATCTTAGGTGATATCCTACTCTAGGGCTATTCAAATAGTGATTATGGAGGTTGTGGGTAATTCAGATAGTGATTATGGAGGTGATAACAATGATAGGAAATCCACAACTGGTGGATGTCAATTTCTTGGGAGCAGACTTATTTCTTGGCAATGCAAGAAACAAACAGTGGTGGCCAATTCAACAAATAAGGCTGAGTATGTAGTTGTTGCTGCATGTTGTAGACAAGTGTTATGGATTCAAAATCAGCTTTTTGATTATGGGTACGATTTTATGCATACCAAGATCTTTGTAGATAATAACAATACACTTTGCATTATTAAGAATCATGTACATCATTCTAAAACTAAACACATTGAAATTAGGCATCATCTTATAAGGGATTGTTTTGAAAAAGGTTTAATATATCCAAATAGAGTAGACACAGAAGATAATGTGGCTGATCTTTTAACTAAACCTTTTGATGTTGGGAGGTTCCAGTACTTCATCACAAGTATTGGAATGATCAATCCATAAAATATGTGTTTTTCAACTTAATATATAGTATGTACATGATGTGCATTGTTATTACTACTTGTAAAAGTGTTAGATTTTCCACTATATTTTCTAAACGTTGACAAAGGCATTCTATCCGCTGGCAGCCTATGTTAGTTTTTGTGGTTTTTCATCTAACCATGCAGGCATATTGAGCATTGTGCAATAGGATACAAAGTTGCTTATGGACTTCAAAGATATGAATAATATTTATTTATGATGGTTGGAATGTTTACACTCTTATCTTGAAATAAATATTTATCATATTTATTTATTTTGCAAAGTGTGTAAGTTTAAGGGGAGGTTTAAGAAACCTTTAAGTTTTTGGGTACTTTTAGAGTGCTCTTATCATAATTCTAGATTGTATCTACTGGTGAGTAGGGGTTAGGAATAATGAAGACTTTTATTTTTAAGAATTGTTGGAATTTCTAAACCTTGAGGCACTGTAGCATGCAAAGTTGATATAACTGTGCATGTTGCCAAGACTGTTTAACCTAGAATTGGGATTGGTCAGTTGGGAGACTTGGTGTAAATAAAATGGGCTTACATGGGAGTTACAAAGTGTTTACATGAGATAACTTCACTCCGAAGGACTTACTTTAGCAAGGTTCACTTGAGGACAGTTATGTCTATCTTGCTTATACAAATGTGTATAATTGGACAGTGAATGCTAATTTCAGTCTGTGTTAGAGGAAGAGTTATCTTCATTAGGGTAAACCTCTTTGTTAAGGTCTTTTTATTTTATTACTTTTTATTTTTGGTCGTTGACACATAAGTGGTTTAGACGCTGACAAGCACATTTTTAGACGTTGACATGGCAAAATTTCAACGCTGACAAATATAGCCGTTACCCGCTGACACTCATATTTTGACCGTTGAAGGACAGTGGGTCCCATATAGTTGTTACTTTTACGATATTTTGGGTCGTAATTTTATGGGATTTGGTAATTTCTTTTAAAGCTAAGAGATAAGTTATTATTTTTCAAGATTTTAATCATTACTTTTTGAATAACTTACCTTTTTTTCAACCAATAATAACTTAGCTTACCTCCTATATATACGGCTCACTATGTTTAAATAGCGTAACTTGCTTGTTTGTCTAACTTTCTCCATACTCAAAATTCTCAATTTTCTTTCACCTTAAAGCTTTTCACAACAGTTTTCATGGCTCCATTGTTTAAACCTGCTGGTGCTACATTGTGATTCAGGGATCAACACAATATGGTTGCTTATCTTGAGGCTGATCCTGATCATCATCTCCAATATACTCGAATGATTGAGTATCTCTTGGCTTCTAACCTAAGGTATGCTTTGACTCATGTTCCACTCATTCCTATCACACACATCAAACAGTTTTGGAACACTACCAGTTCTGAAACACTTGATGGAGTGATTACATTATCTAAGACTGTTCATGGGACCAAATGGGTGGTCACTGAAGCACTTATTCGTCAAACTTTACAGCTTGATGATGCTGATGGTGTGACTACCCTTCCTATTGAACAGTTAGAAGAAGGACTTAGAGGCTTGGGGTATGATTTGCCCCCTGAAAGGAAAATAAACAAGTATTCAAAACAAATATTTCCCCCAGCATGGAAGTTCTTAATACATTTCCTCCTACAATGTCTTAGTCCCAAGTGTACATGTTTCAATGAAATCAATCGTTCATTTGGTTGTATTCTTGTTTGTATGGCCACTGGCAAAAATATAATTTTTCTCATATGATTTTTGAGGGCATGTTGCACAACAAGGGTAGCAAGATGACTCTTGCTTACCCTAGGTTTTTACAAATGGTTTTTGAGCAACAAGGTTATTGTCGTATGGATCATGACAACTTTTATAAGATCCCTACTCAAAAATCATAGATTTTTCTTTCCATGAACACTCAACCTTTCAGACCCCTACCTTTGACCCCTCCTATGTTGGTTATCATTGAAGCAGCCTAAAACCCTCAACCACATCCTGAACCTGAATAACCACCACCTTCGCCTCACCATGTTGAACACATGTATATTGATCCCCAGCCGTCAACCGCTGATACTCGTGTTTCAGCCGCTGACACAGTCATTTCACCCGCTGTCACCTCACCACCCCAAACACACGCTCACCAATCCACCTCCTCTTATGAACCCTTTGATTTTCGATTGGAGAAAAGACAAAGGACTATTGGAGTGTTCTCCTCTAGTGGTCCCAACCATGAAGCAGAGAGAATAATGCCTGATGAGTCTATATTGGGGAGTCAAATTCCACATATGGAGGAAGGCAATATGCAACCACTTACCAATTTGGAATTGACGACTATCTGCATAGGCTTGCAAAAGTTTAATGCATAACTTGTACAAAAAGTCACTGCCCAAGGCCTTGAACTCACTCAGTTGAGGGAGAGGTTGGTTATTTTGGAAGCTGCTAGTTCAAGGAAAAGGAAAACTATGGTGTTATCTTCTGAAGATGATTCTTACAAAGAGGAGGATGCACCTACTAAACCATTTAATGTGAGTGATAAGGGGTCCCATGAAGGTTCTTATGGGACAAAAGAGGTAGCAAAGGCGCTTGAAGGGTTGAAAGAACAACAATCTTTGGTGACCCCTAGGAAGCAGTCTTTCACAGAGATGATGTTGCAAGCAAGTGGACTTTTAGCCGATGGCAAGGGTAATTTGAACAATGACACATCTATTTCCACCGCTGACAGGATTCCTAGTTTGACTGGTGTATCTCACCCACCTTTCATGATCAAGGAGCCTTCCACTCAGGTAACAATTACTTTGCCCATTATTTATCCATTGGATAAGGGTAAAGCTATTTTGGTAGAACAAGATATTCCCAAGGATGCAGCCCAGCAAAAGGTTGATGCTATGCTTGCTCAACAACTTCATGATCAAGAAAAGAAAGGACTTGAGAAGGGAAGCATTGAAGCTTAGATTATTTCATCAGAATTTGAGGGTGATGAGATTGTTAATGATGATGAGAGTTCACACAACTCAACTGATGATATAGACACTTTGTGGACTTGGAAAAATTGGAGTATGGGGAGGATGAGCTAGAAAGGGAAAAGCTCAGGGAATTCAAGAAGCAGGTAGATATTGATATGTCTCATGTGTCTGATATGTATTTTAGATGGGAAGAGACCTGCATAGAAAATCCAGACATGACATTGACAGAGTAGATACGGGGTCTAGAGATTTTGTTGAGAGTTTAAAATGATTGCAAAGTCATTTTCGAGCACACGACAAACAAGGTATTGTCCAAGAACAACACAACCAGGAGAGAGCCTTATTACATGCTTCTTAGGTGCCACCAAACAGGGTGGACTTACACAAAATTAAGGAAGCTTTCTTTTGAGCAAATGGAGTATTATGCTTATCCTATTTGGGAGTATGTTTATGAAGCAAATACATATAGAATGCTTTCTGTGGATAGACAGGAAGAACTAGAGGAAGAGCTAAAGATTAATAAGGCATCGATTGTGCCTAAACTAGTGAAGAAAGGATTCAAGTTGAGATTTCCAGTACTTGATCAAGTGCACCTATATGAAGCTACATTGAATAAGAATATGGTGCTTTCTCCATTGGTGGCCTCTGATTTAGTTGTTGTTGTACCTTTGGACTTCAAGAACCTAATCATCAAATATGTAGAAGATTCTGTTAGCTTTTGGGTGATCACCAGGGTTGGTGATAAGGTACACACTTTTACTTCCTTGGTTTCATTGTTTGCCATCTTTGATAGGGAGGATGTGGAAACTCTGTGGAGTTTGATGAAGGAGATGTATGAGGCTGAAGCTCCTACATCTTTGAATGGAATAAAGATCTGGACAACATTTAAAAGGATGTTTGTTCATGATGATGCTGATCCAGTATGGTTGGATCTGGTTGATTTGAGTAGCTTGAAGTGGCATTTGTATTCAGCTGCTGGTGTGTTTCATCTTAGTACTACAAAGTTTGCAGAATACTTGTTGATAGATGAGAAGTATCCACTATCACAAGAATTATTGAAGAATTTGATCAGCGGGCTTGAAGTTGATTACACCAGTGATGTTAGCATGGATTTATTAAGGTTTATATATGCTCAGATTAAGGAGTAGGTTTTATTTGCATGAATCCTCTCTTGTATTTTGTTTTTATTCAGAAACTTGAATATTATTATAAGTATCAAGTTTAGGGGAGGATAGTTGGGAATAAAATTAGCTAAATCACTATGCCGTTGACAAGAGGATTTTTGACGCTGACAAGAGTAATCAAGGCACTGACAGAATGAGCACTGACAAGACAAATCAAGGCGTTGACAAATGAAATCCCAGTTGTTGTCAACTACTTAGTCAACACGTATTGTATATTTAGGAAAAGATATGTTCTACATTGTATTCTTAATATTTATCTTTTCCTAAAATAGTTGATAGGTAGATTATTGTTCAAGACTCCTTGTGTTATAAAAGGAGGTCTTAGGTTTGATTATTGATATACGTTCTTAATACTTTCATTGTACCTCATCGTTTATCAATAGAAGTGAAATTTTGGTATACACTGTGTTTTGCTTTGTTCTTTGTTCTAAGTGTTAATTCCGCATAACACTTAGATTGTCATAAACAGAAAGTTTCTCTAGGTATTATACTTGATTCAATCTCGATAACACGAAGCTAAATCGATCTAAGTTTGGGATCAACAGTAAAGTGTGATAATACTTTTTCGTCAAAATGATGTTTGCACAATTTACTTAGTGTGGTTCAATACTTATGTTTATTTAAGCGACTAAGCTTAAAACAAGTTGCCAACAAGTTCAATATTTTATCGAAGTTTCTAATCAGATATCTCCAACCAAAGATTTAAAACCATAGACAAGTCTTTAAAAACTTATTATAACAATTTGCGTTTCTCAACGGCAAACTATTGTAACAAATCAACTCTAGATAAAATATGGTTTATAGAACTAGGTGGTAAAATGGTTCTACAACATTAGCTTGAAATCAATTATAAGGGATCATATCATAGCATCATCACTAATTAGTCACATACCCATATAGTCACAAATAGCTTAGCCTAACATAGTAATCAAAGTAACAAATGGAAAAGAGTAAGAGAACATCATACTTAGATTGATCGAATGAACGAATATACAAGTGTCACGATTGTATCGTTTCTCCAAGAATCAAAGAACAGATACTCTCGTTACAAGTATTTCCCAAAAGTGGAATATACTGAAAATTTACTAAGAAAGCTAAATTACTTTAGCTATGGAGTATTGAAGAGAAGAGGTGTGTGTAAAATGAGTAGACGTGGCCTCTATTTATAGTGTTGGCTGAGGGAAAATGTGCGCCACACTTCTCCAAAAGTGCGCCGCACTTTGGAGGTGTGGAATGTGCGCCGCACTTTTGTGCGTTCCATAATCTTCTCTCAATAGTTTTGTTTATTTGCACTTCAAGGACCCTTCTTTGTATATCTTCACTTTGCTTCCTCAAACTTTATACCTGCATGTAAAACGCAATATATTAAGTATTGAAAGCTCTTATTTATAATACAAAGTGGCATTATAATAACGGGTTGAATATGTATATTTAGGTCGTTATCAGTTACAAACTATAAACCCTAAACCTAATCCGACTAGGTTTTTTCCTCTTTTTCTTATTCAAACTTGTTTCCCTCCTATATTTTTAACTAAGTAACATATATTTTAATATGTTTAGATAAGATTACAAGGAGGTGCATCAACTCTTTGACAAAATCACATGGTCTTGTACCTCCTTCCTCATTTCGTGGCATTTAGAGGATTTTTCACCATTTTCTTTCACTTATAGCCAACAGTAGTCATACATAAGCTTCATTACTCATCATAAAAACATCTTTATTCATCTTCATTTCTCTTCATCCACCATTTTCTTACCTTAAACCCCATAAAATTTGATATTTCACTTATATAAAAGTCATAAGAAGCCTATAAGACCAGAAACCCGGTCTAAGAAGAAGCAATTGAAGCTCTTGAAGCTTTATGTGCAAAACATGTTCATAACAAGCCCTAATTTCCATTTGGAAAATCACCATGTTACTTAAGCTTAATCCTTGTTCTAATACTTTTATAAGCCTTGTTATAATTCTAATAAGTTGTTAGAATAAGCCTTGTGTCCATAAATAATCATGTTTGATTTTCCTAAATCAAGCTTGAATCTAAAACCCTAGATTTATAATTTACATGAAATAATGAGTTAAAATCAATTTCAAGAGCTATAATTCTGGTAAAGTAATGTTATTATGATTATAAATATATTTTCAAACTTTGTTCTAAATTCCTATATTTTTTTTATACAAATTTGAGCTTGTTATGTAATTATACACAAGTTCGTGGTCAAAACTGTCAGTTATGAAACTATAAACATTTTGGGACAAAAATGTCATTTTACTATATTTAAAACTATAAGGATTGATTTTGTTAGGTTTGAAACCCTAAGGTTAATAGTAAGATTGAAAATATAAATTTTTTAACCATATACTTTAAGGGTTAAAAGTGTAATTAACCTAAACTTATAACTATAGGGGTTAAAAAATATAAATATCCCAAATTACAAAACTATAAGGGTCATTTTGTCATTTATAAAACTTAATGATCTAAAATGTATAATGAAATATGTTTTCTAAAGTTATATAAACTTAAAGGGTAGTTTTTGCCAACTCTAAAACTTAAAGGTATAAAATGCAATTATGTAAACTCTTCAATGGTTTCCAAACCACAACCCCAAAGGCTTTTGGCCTTTAAACCACTTCAAACGATAACCAAATAAGCTACTCCAAGCAGCTTATCACAAAAATAAGTTGTGATAAGCACTACTACAGTGATATGATTTTTAAACCTTTTTTTGTTTGTGATTTTGTAAAAGTAAGAACAAGGCAAGGAATTTAAGAACAAATAAAACGACTTTGCATAAAACTTAAATGACAAGATATTAAATTTTTTTTTTTAACTTTTTATTAAATTAAAATGAAACTCAAATTTTAGTTATTTACAAAAAAATGGAACTAGAAAAAGTTACATAAGACCATAGTCTATATATAATCTGTTGATGGAAACCATATGTCTTCATCTCTTATCTATCTTGATCAAATATTGGCCATTGGATGGTGATTCTAGACCCTTCCTTCTCCATCTTGTGGTTGAGATAATCTTTAGATGTTGTTAAACCGAAATTGAGCTGGTAATGTTCTTCAAATGAGCAATTCGTGGCCCTTGGATTGGCATGGTAAAAAAAGGAGCAAATCTTACCCTTAGGATTGTAATTACTTGTCTTTTCTTGATGCTGAGTTGGCCAAACCATGTGGGTTTGTCTTAATGGCTGGTGAATATTGGAGAGTGACAAATTAATTAGGTTTACCATGGTTGATTTGATTTGTCTCTATAAAAAGTACACGAAAGGGGAGAAGGTACACAATAACTCATTCTTTCCCTCCCTTTTCTAATAATGGGTTGGACGAGGCATGGATGGGTTTGGCTTACTTTTGGTTTGCGCCTCTAATGGATGAGCTTTGTTAATATTTAAAAGTTAATATTAACTTTTCACATTTAACAAGAGTTAAGTTAAACATGCCACCATTAGTCCCTTGTTAGTTCAAGGACTAACTGTACAAATATAAAAGGACCAAAAATGGATTTTAACTTAACATTAAGGATGTTTTTGGTAATGTATGTGATACATGGTTTTTCATAGGTTTCAGATTTAAGTTCTCGGTATCTTCTCGAATTGATCACAGCTCAAAGTGGAATGATTTGTTCTTGGTGACAAAAAGTGGGTTTAGTTTTCTATTCTATTAAAAGATAAATGAATGAAGTAAATTTAAATTTAAACCAAAACAATTACTTAAATAAAACTAGAATTTAAATTGAACAGTTAAATGATAAAACAGTAAATTAAACTCACTGGAAACGGGCTCTATTCGGAATGTTGATCCTACTCGGAATAAGTGTGGCTACTCGGAATGCTAGTGCTATGCGGAATGAACATACCAATCGGAATATTTTGATCATGCGGAATGTATGGCTATCCGGAATAACTGAGAAATCAATGCTATGCGGAATATCTTACTCGGAATAAAAATCCTATTCGGAATTTAGTACTATGCGGAATATTAAAGTTCTATGCGGAATAACTTGTTACTCGGAATAAATAAGTCTATGCGGAAAAATCACCCTATGCGGAATATAGGACTACTCGAAATACTAGTCTATTCGGAATAAGAACACTTATGCGGAATGTCAGGCTTACTCGGAATAAACTATTCTATGTGGAATAACTAAAAATTCCGAATAAGAGAAAAGGCAAGAAGACTATTCGGAATATTTAAATATTCCGAATAAGGAAAAAGTGAAAGAGACTATGCGGAATAACTGGGAATGGAAGAACAGTGGCAGACGCAAGAACAGGGGAACACGAATTTTAACCAAATCGAGCCAAATGAACAAAAAGGTTTGAACCAAACTAACCAATAATCATCTATTAACCATAAGGATCAAATCCCAATCATAAAAACACAAAATCAACAACTTTTGAAGATCAAAACCAACTAAATAAGAACTTAAGAACTTGAATAAAAAGATGATGATGAACAAGATTAATGAAAAGATTAAATAAAAACTTGTATTGATGATTAAGATTCAATAAACAAAATGGAAGGATTAAGCTACAAGATTTGTGAACAAAAACAAGAAATCAAAATCACCCAAACACCCTAATGGTGTTGGTGATGCCTACGAACCGAAAGGAGAAAAAAACTAAAAACTCAAAACTCAATGAAAAGTGTGAAGGGAAATCTGTATATAGGTCTTCCTTTTGGTTGGTGAGTGGGCTTTCTCCCTATCTTCTTGTCTTCTCGTCTTTTCAGAAAAGTTGACGTTTTCGATTCTGATTCGGGATTTGTCGACGATTAACTTCAACTCGTCTTTTAATATCTTTGTTTAATAGACTTGAGTTTCTTCGACATATGTAAATCTTCCATCTTTGGCTCTATTCTTTAATAAATCTTCAAATAGGCACAATGACTTCAAATCTTTTGCATCTCTTGGACAATAGACTTCGTCTTGAGTCTTTTTCCTCGATAAAACCCGTGCAATCCCATGTTTTCTTCAATATTCATCCGGTTGGCTCTGAAAGCACATTAAACACAAAAACCACGCATAATTCCAAACAAATGATATTAAACACGCGTTTTGGTCTTGTTTTAGTAAGAAATAAGTAGTAAAAGGATGGGTGTTTTCACATCTATCAAATCCCCTACACTTAACCATTGTCATGCCCTCATGCAATGCTTAGTGATAAAGCAAATTTACATTTTTCTCATAATCAATCAACCTTGGCCTTATTAACATACTACTAAACAAGAAGTTAAAGTACTAAGAGAAATTAAAACTTTAAAGTAAACAAAAGGATAGAAAACCATTTTCACTTGAAAATAGCTACATGGAAATAAATTGCAAAGAGATCAGGGACTTACATTAGGGCTTTGGTGCTGCGAAGATTTATCACCCTCAAGTTTCACGTTCCCCAAACTAAGCTTAAAAACGAGATCATTGTTATTATAAGTTAGCAAATCAAACACTTACACACATGGCTTAATTATATGCTTAAACTCCCTTATTCCTAGGTGTATCTCTTATATTTTATTTTTGTCTTAGAATCATCATGAAGATGCATTTTTGGACTTATTTCGATAGTTTATTTAGGCTGAAAGCAAAGTAGGACGATTTGATCAATAGTTAGCTAAAGGACAAAATCTCTTAAAACTGCTTCTCGGGATATCAAAAAGTTCATATCTTGGCATAACTTGGTTCACGATTTGAGACCTTTCTCGGGCCGATATTTGGCATGTACTTCATACTTCATATCTTCGAGAGACGTTCTTGAGATAATGGTCTTCTCATCGTAATAGAGTTTCTTCACTTGGAGACTTTTGAGGGGTACTCCAACTTTGTTGACCACGACTTCATGATTATTTCTTCAATCTCTAATTGGGATTTTGAGATACAACGATCCGCCTCCTTTTCGGACTTGGATCTATTTATCCTCATACCTTGTTAGGGTCTTTTCGGATAGACTTCTCCATGATCTTTATGGGAGTTGATTGCTTTTCGTCGTGAATCTTGATCCTTCATATTGATTTTGGGAATAATGCTTTTCACATCACCTTGGATCTTTAGCAATAAGATTGAATCCTCATGCCTTGTTAGGGCCTTTTCGGACTCGCCAATCTTCGCGCCCCGCTTCATAAGTTATGCCTTGGCTATGAACTTTTATCATTACCGAGCAACTTTTAAACGATCTTGGGCTAGAAGCTAAGTAACTTTTCAAATCGTACGACCTTACTTATTGCACATAAGTTATTAGCAAGTGATGGGAGAATAGGCAAATAATTACACCAAGTGAGCTTGTGCAAGAATACCGACTTATAATTGACTCTATCATTTCTCGTTCTCCACAATTTAAAATCTCAAGTAATGAGACTCGTGGATACTTAGCCTAATAAACCAATTAAGGTCTACATGGTTAAGGATACTAGCTAGAATAAACTTGGATAAGTCTATTCGGGTTGAGTCAAAATAATCGCAACGGGCCTAATATGTCAAAGATTTCAAAACTAGCTATACCACTTTATTAATATTTTTGACTTTATTGCGGGATATATACATATGAAAGCAACGATAAAAATTTAAAAATTACGACTACATGGCCAAAGTTAATAAAAAATTTGAAAAATGTTGAAAAAGATGATTTTCCGGTTAAATGAAGGCATTTTCATGGAAAACTCCACTTAAAACTTCGATAGAAGTCCCCCTACACTTAAGATAAACATTGTCCTCAATGTTTAAGCATGTGGGAAAAGTCTCCCCTACACTTATGACATTATGCACGTTGATTAACTCAAGTTAAGGAAGATACGACTAAAGTGATAAATTTCAAATGTGAGTATAAAGAAAATTGAATCACGATAGTTGAGGGATAGAACCGGATTTCGGATAACACGGGAGCACGGTTCTTCAAAGGTTCCAAAAGTGCATTCATCCCTGTAATCACATCACCACACAAACACAAAGAACCTATACAGGTCCCCCTACACTTAGGAGGTTAAAACAGAAAAGGATAGATACTCGGGTTGCCTTCCGAGGAGCGCTTGTTTTTGATAACCGAGTCACGAGCCTGACTCGACCCGAAATTAGTTCATGGGAAACGTGGTGAGGGATGGAATCATCTCGTGAGAGATGTCCTCACCAAAGTACAACTTCACTCGTTGGCCATTCACCTTAAAATTCGGTCCATTAGGTTGAGCGAGCTCGAGAGTACCATATGGAAAAATTTGGGCAATGGTGAATGGGCCGGACCAACGAGATTTCAGCTTGCCCGAAAAGATTTTTAACCGAGAGTTAAAGAGTAAAACTTTGTCTCCAACTTGGAACTCTCGGTTTTTAATCTTGGAGTCGTGAATGAGCTTAGTCTTTTCCTTATAGATCAAAGAATTTTCATAAGCCTCATTACGGAGTTCATTCAGCTCATTGAGTTGGAGCTTGCGTAGGTCACCGACTTTGTTGATATCGAAATTAGCCCACTTCAAGGCCCAGTAAGCCTTGTGCTCCAACTCAATGGGGAGGTGGCACGCTTTCCCGTACACGAGACGATATGGTGTACAACCAATTGGAGTCTTGTATGCGGTACGAAAAGCCCACAAAGCATCATCAAGTTTATCGGCCCATGCGACACGATGCTCTCCCACGGTTCTTTCAAGAATTCACTTTAATCCTCGGTTGGATATTTCAGCCTGGCCATTAGTTTGTGGGTGGTAGGCGGTGGAAAGACGATGATCTACACCATACTTAGCCATGACTCTTGCGAATTGGTCATTGCAAAAATGAGTCCCGCGATCACTAATAATGGCACGAGGCACACCGAATCTAGCGAATAGCAATTTCAAAAAGTTACAAACCACCCTTGCATCATTAGTGGGTAAAGCTTTTGCTTCAACCCATTTGGAGACGTAGTCAACGACTACAAGGATGTATTTGTTTCCTTTAGAGGAAGGAAATGGCCCCATAAAGTCGATACCCCAAACATCAAAGATTTCACATTCTTGTATGAAATTTTGAGGCATCTCATCTTTATGTGTGATCTTGCCTTGTTTTTGGCAAGCATCACATCGTTTAACCATCTCGTGAGCATCACGGTAAATGGTGGGCCAATAAAATCCCGAGTCAAACACTTTTTTGGCGGTGTAGTTGGGACCAAAGTGACCACCGGTGGGTCCTTTGTGGCAAGCGTCAAGGATTTCTAAAGTTGCCGGTCCATCAACACATCGGCGAATAATCAAGTCGGCACATTGTTTGAAAAGATACGGGTCATCCCAAAAGTAAGTCTTGATGTCTTTGAAGAACTTTTTCTTTTGTTGGGATGTTAGCCCGTCAACGAGAATTCCACCCGCTAAGTAGTTTGCAATGTCCGCAAACCACGGGGTTTCATCAGAAGTCGAGTTGATAGACATTAAGGTCTCTAGGGGAAAAGAATCATTGATTTCTTTGTGCGGATGATCCCCTTGGTAAGGATCCTCAAGTCTACTGAGATGATCCGCGGCTAGGTTTTCAGCTCCTTTTTTATCGCGAATTTCGATTTTAAATTCTTGGAGTAGCAAAACCCAGCGAAGAAGTCTTGGTTTGGAATCTTGCTTGGTTAACAAGTACTTCAACGCGGAATGATCGGTATAAACGATTGTGGTGGAAAGGACAAGATAGGGGCGGAACTTTTCAAAGGCATAAACAACAGCTAAAAGCTCTTTTTCGGTTGTCGTGTAATGCAATTGAGCCCCCGTCATTGTCTTGCTAGCGTAGTGGATTGGTTTGAAGTGTTTATTCACTCTTTGGCCCAAGACCGCTCCAATAGCAAAGTCGCTAGCATCGCACATCAACTCGAAAGGCAGCTCCCAATTAGGGGTAACCAAGACGGGTGCCTTAGTTAGCTTATCCTTAAACAAGTTGAAGGCTTCAAGACACTCTTTAGAAAAGATAAAAGGAGTATCTTTCCAAGAGGTGGGTCATCGGGCGAGCGATTTGAGAAAAATCTTTTATGAAACGACGGTAGAAGCCCGCATGACCCAAGAAACTTCTCACACCCTTCACGGTTGAAGGTGGAGGCAACTTAGAAATAACATCGACTTTAGCACGGTCTATTTCAAGACCGGCTTTGGAGATCTTGTGTCCTAGCACGATGCCCTCTTTTACCATGAAATGGCATTTTTCCCAATTAAGAACAAGGCGAGTGTCTTCACACCGCTTCAGCATACGTTCTAAATTGGCAAGGCAAGCAGAGAATGAATCGCCATAAACCGAGAAATCATCCATGAATACTTCCATAGTGTCTTCCACCATGTCATGGAAGATAGCCATCATACACCTTTGGAACGTCCCATGAGCATTACATAAACCAAAAGGCATGCGTTTGTAAGCAAATGTTCCGTAGGGACAAGTGAATGTGGTCTTTTCTTGGTCTTTGGGATCGATGGGAATTTTAAAATACCCGGAGAAACCGTCTAAAAAGCAGTAATAGTCATTACCAGCTAGACGCTCGAGCATTTGATCCATGAAAGGAAGAGGAAAATGATCTTTTCTCGTGGCATCATTGAGCTTGCGATAATCAATATAAACTCTCCACCCAGTAACGAGACGAGTGGGAATCAACTCGTTGTGTTCATTAGAAACAACGGTTATTCCGCCCTTCTTGGGCACACAATGGACAGGACTGACCCACGGCGAATCCGAAATAGGGTAAATCAAGCCGGCATCAAGAAGTTTGATAACATCTTGTTTGATGACGTCATGAATTCGAGGATTAACCCTTCTTTGGCTCTGGATTGCGGGTTTAAAGTCATCTTCCATGAGAATCTTGTGAGTACAAAAGTTCGGATCAATTTCGCGGATATCGGAAATTTTCCAAGCAATTGCCTTCTTATGATCTTTAAGCACGGCGATGAGGCGAGATTTCTCTTATTCTTTCAAGTCCTTCGCGATGATGACGGGCGACTTCTTCTCTTCTTCAAGGAACACGTACTCGAGATGGGGCGGCAACTCCTTAAGTTCTAAATCCGGAGGATTTTCGATGGGAGGCATTTTCAAAGTCGGCGCATCGATAGCAATAACCTTGGGAGATGGTGGAGCAATTATGTCTTCATCCCAATCGGTGGGAGAATCGGCATGTTCTAAGTTCACATCTCCTATGGTGGCTTCCAAATCTTTCCAAAGGAAATCACTTTCTCCAAATAGAGATAGTGATGAGTCAATAGAGGAAACGGTCTCAACATTGGGAAGAGAGGTAGGAATACTTTTACAAGCATCTTTGAAGTGTTCTTCACAAGCCTCATCAAGAACGTCAATACAATTAACACTCTCGTTAGAATAAGGCTGTTTAGACAACTTTCCCATGTTGAAGACAATTTTATCGTCACCCACTCTCATGATAAGCTCACCAGCTTCAACATCGATGAGAGTGCGACCGGTCCTCAAGAATGGACGACCAACGATCAATGGCACACGAGGGTCCATGTCGTAGTCAACGACAACGAAATCAGCAGGAAAAGTGAATTTGTCGACTCCTACAAAGACGTCTTCGGCTATCCCCACTGGATAAGCAACCGTACGGTTAGCTAATTCCAAAGTCATTTTGGTGGGGACTAGCTTAGGGAGAGATAATTGCTTCCAAACGCTTAAGGGCATTAAATTAATACTGGCACCTAGATCGGCTAGGGCCATGCAATTCTCTACTCCCGGGAAGTTGTAAGGAATTAAGAAACGACCCGGATCACCAAGCTTGGTTGGCAATTTCCTTAAGAGCACTGCAGAGCAATTCTCATTAAGTTGGGTGTTAGCAATATCAAGAAGCTTCTCCTTGTCGCTAAAAAGATCTTTGAACATTTTTGCGTACTTAGGCATGTGAGCGAGATCCTCAGCGAAGGAGATGTTGAAATTCAATTGTTTAAACATTTTGAGGAAGTTCGAAACCTGAATATCGTCCTTGCTTTTGAGCTTCTCTTTCCTCAACCTTGATGGATAAGGTATATCGGAAGAAGAGGAAGGCTTTGGGAGAATAGGATCACTCACATCCTTGGGTGGAGGAGGGGTAGAAGTAAGAGGTGGAGAAATTGGGGAAGTAGAAGGATGAGGAATAGGAGCAGGTGACTCGTTCTCCTTAGTCACAATCACCGGTGGAGGTATAGGAAGCTCGGGTTCCTTGGTACCTTTGCCACTGCGAGTGGTGATTGCTTTCATCTCCCCTCTTGGATTCGCAACGGTGTTACTCGGAAGAGTACCCGAAGAAGAGGGTTGATTACCTTGGAAGAAACTAGCCATCATGTTCCTTAAGTCATTCGTTTGACTATCCAAAGTGTTTCTCATATCAGCTCTCAGATCGTTCCCTTGTTTCACCAGGTCTGCTTTCAAGTTGAGCACTTCCCGTTGGAGATTATCCACGATCACATCATTAGTCCTCATGTAGGTTCCAATGTCTTGGTGTAATGCGGTGGGTTGGTTGGGAGGAGCATTGTATGCGGGTGGTTGATAAGCAGGTTGTTGGTAAACTTGGTTGTTTCGTTGAGGTGGATATGGTTGTTTGTGAGATGGTATGTATGGTGTACGAGGTTGTTGTTGTTGTTGAGTAGGGCGATTGAGGTTTTGTTGTTGGTTTGGGTTATTAGGAGGAAAACCGGGTGGTGAGAGATAGTTGTTAGAGCGGTAGCTAAGCAAGTTGCGGTCACCTTGAGGACGGGCTTGATAAGCAACCGGAGGATAGGTGCCGTATGCTGCATTCACATTCTCAGAAGGGTAGTCTTGGGTGGTGGTGCAAGTGGTGTAAGAGTGAGGACCCCCGCATATTTCACATGGTTGGCTTACAGCATTGACTTGAGCATTTTTAGCATTGATGCTGTTGGTGTTGCTGGCGGTTTGGGTAGCAAGTGATTCAAGAAGCGCAGTTATTTTGTCAATTCGCTTGTCGCTGTCACTAGTACTAGCACTAGCGGCATTGGTCCGCACACTCTTGGTTTTCACACGAGACTTATTCTCAATGATATCCCAAGCGGCATTGGAAGTCTTAACCAAAATATTACCCCCCGAGGCACTGTTTAGTGAATCTTGGTCATTCATGCTTAAACCATTGTAAAAAGTATTAATTTGGTGCACTTTGGTAAAACCATGTTGTGGGCATTTTATCAAAAGGTCTTTGAAACGGTCCCAAGATTCACTAAAAGACTCATCGTACTTTTGTTCAAAATTGATAATTTCATTTCGCAAAGCGGTAGTACGAGAGGGTGGGAAAAAGTAGTTTATAAACTTGGTCTCCAAATCCGTCCACGTAAGAATACTTTGTGGCGGTTCCTTAGCAAGCCAATGCCGGGCTTGTCCCTCTAAAGAAAAGGGAAAAAGTTGTAAACGGATTACCTCTTGTGGAACACCATTGAATTTGACCGTATTCGTGAGTTGCAAGAACCTTTTGATGTGGTCATGTGAATCATCAATGGTACGCCCCAAGAATGGTTGAGCAGAGACCATCTGGATAAAACCGGATTTAAGCTCAAAATTGTTGGCTGCAATCGCGGGTATGACAATGGGATCATTGTTGCCGTCTACATGTGCTTGCAGAAGTTCAATCATCGGGCGATTGTCTGGTAGAGGCTCATTGTTGAGAGGTGGATTGTTATTGTTGTTGTTATTATTGTTGTTGAGAGGTGGGTTATTGTTGTTGTTTTGTACACCGGCCATGTCTAAGTCTTCGAGAGGCTCGGGCTCTTGATAAGACGTTGATCATGTACGCATGCACCTGCAAAAGAACTAACAAAGCAAACAAGAAATATTTTTGGTTTTTATGGTTTTTTAATTTTTAGGATTTTTGAAAATTTTATATTTTTTTTGAGTTTTTGAATTTTTTTATGAAAAAGTAACGTTCACGGGGAAAGGATCCCAAAATCCAAGTTCTCACAAAAAACTGTTGATCTTAACGAGAAGAGCCGGCAGCAGCGCCATTTGATACATGGTTTTTCATAGGTTTCAGATTTAAGTTCTCGGTATCTCCTCGAATTGATCATAGCTCAAAGTGGAATGATTTGTTCTTGGTGACAAAAAGTGGGCTTGGTTTTCTATTCTATTAAAAGATAAATGACTGAAGCAAATTTAAATTTAAACCAAAACAATTACTTAAATAAAACTAGAATTTAAATTGAACAGTTAAATGATAAAACAGTAAATTAAACTCACTGGAAACGGGCTCTATTCGGAATGTTGATCCTACTCGGAATAAGTGTGGCTACTCGGAATGCTAGTGCTATGCGGAATGAACATACCATTCGGAATATTTTGATCATGCGGAATGTATGGCTATTCGGAATAACTGAGAAATCAATGCTATGCGGAATATCTTACTCGGAATAAAAATCCTATTCGGAATTTAGTACTATGCGGAATATTAAAGTTCTATGCGGAATAACTTGTTACTCGGAATAAATAAGTCTATGCGGAAAAATCACCCTATGCGGAATATAGGACTACTCGGAATACTAGTCTATTCGGAATAAGAACACTTATGCGGAATGTCAGGCTTACTCGGAATAAACTATTCTATGCGGAATAACTAAAAATTCCGAATAAGAGAAAAGGCAAGAAGACTATTCGGAATATTTAAATATTTCGAATAAGGGAAAAGTGGAAGAGACTATGCGGAATAACTGGGAATGGAAGAACAGTGGCAGACGCAAGAACATGGGAACACAAATTTTAACCAAATCGAGCCAAATGAACAAAAAGGTTTGAACCAAACTAACCAATAATCATCTATTAACCATAAGGATCAAATCCCAATCATAAAAACATAAAATCAACAACTTTTGAAGATCAAAACCAACTAAATAAGAACTTAAGAACTTGAATAAAAAAATGATGATGAACAAGATTAATGAAAAGATTAAATAAAAACTTGTATTGATGATTAAGATTCAATAAACAAAATGGAAGGATTAAGCTACAAGATTTGTGAACAAAAACAAGAAATCAAAATCACCCAAACACACTAATGGTGTTGGTGATGCCTACGAACCGAAAGGAGAAAAAAACTGAAAACTGAAAACTCAATGAAAAGTGTGAAGGGAAATCTTTATATAGGTCTTCCTTTTGGTTGGTGAGTGGGCTTTCTCCCTATCTTCTTGTCTTCTCGTATTTTCAGAAAAGTTGACGTTTTCGATTCTGATTCGGGATTTGTCGACGATTAACTTCAACTCGTCTTTTAATATCTTCGTTTAATAGACTTGAGTTTCTTCGACATATGTAAATCTTCCATCTTTGGATCTATTCTGCGATAAATCTTCAAATAGGCACAATGACTTCAAATCTTTTGCATCTCTTGGACAATAGACTTCGTCTTGAGTCTTTTTCCTCGATAAAACCCGTGCAATCCCATGTTTTCTTCAATATTCATCCAGTTGGCTCTGAAAGCACATTAAACACAAAAACCACGCATAATTCCAAACAAATGATATTAAACACGCGTTTTGGTCTTGTTTTAGTAAGAAATAAGTGGTAAAAGGATGGGTGTTTTCACATCTATCAAATCCCCTACACTTAACCATTGCCATGCCCTCATGCAATGCTTAGTGATAAAGCAAATTTACATTTTTCTCATAATCAATCAACCTTGGCCTTATTAACATACTACTAAACAAGAAGTTAAAGTACTAAGAGAAATTAAAACTTTAAAGTAAACAAAAGGATAGAAAACCATTTTCACTTGAAAATAGCTACATGGAAATAACTTGCAAAGAGATCAGGGACTTACATTAGGGCTTTGGTGCTGCGAAGATTTATCACCCTCAAGTTTCACATTCCCCAAATTAAGCTTAAAAACGAGATCATTGTTATTATAAGTTAGCAAATCAAACACTTACACACATGGCTTAATTATATGTTATCTCTTATATTTTATTTTTGTCTTAGAATCATCATGAAGATGCATTTTTGGACTTATTTCGATAGTTTATTTAGGCTGAAAGCAAAGTAGGACGATTTGATCAATAGTTAGCTAAAGGACAAAATCTCTTAAAAATGCTTCTCGGGGTATCAAAAAGTTCATATCTTGGCATAACTTGGTTCACGATTTGAGACCTTTCTTGGGCCGATATTTGGCATGAACTTCATACTTCATATCTTCGAGAGACGTTCTTGAGATAATGGTCTTCTCATCGTAATAGAGTTTCTTCACTTGGAGACTTTTGAGGGGTACTCCAACTTTGTTGACCACGACTTCATGATTATTTCTTCAATCTCTAATTGGGATTTTGAGATACAACGATCCGCCTCCTTTTCGGACTTGGATCTATTTATCCTCATACCTTGTTAGGGTCTTTTCGGATAGACTTCTCCATGATCTTTATGGGAGTTGATTGCTTTTCGTCGTGAATCTTGATCCTTCATATTGATTTTGGGAATAATGCTTTTCACATCACCTTGGATCTTTAGCAATAAGATTGAATCCTCATGCCTTGTTAGGGCCTTTTCGGACTCGCCAATCTTCGCGCCCCGCTTCATAAGTTATGCCTTGGCTATGAACTCTTATCATTACCGAGCAACTTTTAAACGATCTTGGGCTAGAAGCTAAGTAACTTTTCAAATCGTACGACCTTACTTATTGCAGATAAGTTATTAGCAAGTGATGGGAGAATAGGCAAATAATTACACCAAGTGAGCTTGTGCAAGAATACCGACTTATAATTGACTCTATCATTTTTCGTTCTCAACAATTTAAAATCTCAAGTAATGAGACTCGTGGATACTTAGCCTAATAAACCAATTAAGGTCTACATGGTTAAGGATACTAGCTAGAATAAACTTGGATAAGTCTATTCGGGTTGGGTCAAAATAATCGCAACGGGCCTAATATGTCAAAGATTTCAAAACTAGCTATACCACTTTATTAATATTTTTGACTTTATTGCGGGATATATACATATGAAAGCAACGATAAAAATTTAAAAATTACGACTACATGGCCAAAGTTAATAAAAAATTGAAAAATGTTGAAAAAGATGATTTTCCGGTTAAATGAAGGCATTTTCATGGAAAAGTCCACTTAAAACTTCGATAGAAGTCCCCCCTACACTTAAGATAAACATTGTCCTCAATGTTTAAGCATGTGGGAAAAGTCTCCCCTACACTTATGACATTGTGCATGTTGATTAACTCAAGTTAAGGAAGAGACGACTAAAGTGATCATTTTCAAATGTGAGTATGAAGAAAATTGAATCACGATAGTTGAGGGATAGAACCGGATTTCGGATAACACGGGAGCACGGTTCTTCAAAGGTTCCAAAAGTACATTCATCCCTGTAATCACATCACCACACAAACACAAAGAACCTATACAGGTCCCCCTACACTTAGGAGGTTAAAACAGAAAAGGATAGATACTCGGGCTGCCTCCCGAGGAGCGCTTGTTTTTGATAACCGAGTCACGAGCCTGACTCGACCCGAAATTAGTTCATGGGAAACGTGGTGAGGGATGGAATCATCTCGTGAGAGATGTCCTCACCAAAGTACAACTTCACTCGTTGGCCATTCACCTTAAAATTCGGTCCATTAGGTTGAGCGAGCTCGAGAGTACCATATGGAAAAATTTGGGCAATGGTGAATGGGCCGGACCAACGAGATTTCAGCTTGCCCGAAAAGATTTTTAACCGAGAGTTAAAGAGTAAAACTTTGTCTCCAACTTGGAACTCTCGGTTTTTAATCTTGGAGTCGTGAATGAGCTTAGTCTTTTCCTTATAGATCAAAGAATTTTCATAAGCCTCATTACGGAGTTCATTCAGCTCATTGAGTTGGAGCTTGCGTAGGTCACCGACTTTGTTGATATCGAAATTAGCCCACTTCAAGGCCCAGTAAGCCTTGTGCTCCAACTCAATGGGGAGGTGGCACGCTTTCCCGTACACGAGACGATATGGTGTACAACCAATTGGAGTCTTGTATGCGGTACGAAAAGCCCACAAAGCATCTGTTAATGCAAGTAATGCCTAAAAACATTATTAGTGTTAACTAATCTTTCTTAGTTTTGATCACAACAAACCATACAACACATTTAGTGTAGAAACACAAAATGAATTATTTAACTAACACTATCATCAAGGTAATAATCATATCACTAACCTTTCTTAATCATACTTAGTGATCATCAAAATGATTATCCTTAAAACTCACTTTTGCTAATAAGACAAAAGACTTTTTAATAAACTTTCTTTTTTAGAAAATGTTTTATTAAAATGGAAAATGAAAATTTGAAAATGGCATATTCCAAATGTTGTTAGAATATCCTTTGAAGGGTTTAAATACCTCAGATATTCCCACCCCACTAAAAGACAAAAAACGGAGCGGAGTCTAGTGGCGGTACCTTAAGTACCTACGCAGTACCTTATCGATATGGTACCGCGGGGTAAGATAAGGTACCGCGCACAGTAGCCGTTATATATCCGTTGTAACTTTGTCTCCTTTAAATAGTGGGTCAAATCTCATTTTCCAGCAAGCCTCTTGGACGTTTTTCTCAGCCCTCTTTCTATTTTCTATAGCATAATCATTAGTAAATGATCACTTAAATTGTTAAGGATGTTTAGATATGATTATCCTCTTGATCCCCTCCTTTACCATGTCCAATGAGAAGATCACTCACTCACTAGTGTAGTGATAAAGATGAATTTATGAGCTAGTCATATTCATCATGATACCTTTGTGTTTTAGGTCAATCCAATGTATTTATGAATACTTGGACTAGTTGTGTTCATCCAAGTTATTTGTGAATACTTGGATTTGTTGTGTACATCCATTGCATATGTGTTTGCTTGGATTTGTGTTGTGTAAATCCAAGCTACATGTGTGTACTTGGATAAGTCTAGTTGAGTTGTAATAGATTTGATTAGGAGTTCTCACTAAACTATAAAGTGATGTGGTTGTGTCTTGTGAGTTCTCACTAAACTTTAAAGTGATTAGTAGTTGTGTTGTGTGAAGTTCTCACTTAGCTTCAAAGTGAAGAGTCGTGAAGATTGGTTCTAGCTTTTGATTAGAACTCGACATCTAGCCTTGTGTCGTTAAATTGTGAAGTAGGCAATGTCGTGTAGATTGGTCCTAGCTAAAGATTAGGTCTCGACATTTAGCTTAGTGTCGGAAAATAATGTAAGCAGCGATGTAAGGTTTTCTCCGCCGAGAAGGGAGCTTGTGGATATAGTGGAAATCTCGAGTAGGTGTACTCGAGGAGTGGAGTAGAAACGAGGATAGAGCCTCGTTGTCGAACCACTATAAATCTTGGTGTATTCCCACTAGGTTGTCTCCTTCCTTGCTCTTTACTTATTTCATTATCATTATACTTGCTTATTATTATTGCTAGTGCATTTCAATTGAACCTAATCATTATGCAACTTAGCTTTAAGTAAAAGATAGTTTTGATACAAACCAAATTGAAAGAAATTTTAATTTGGTCACCAATCGAAGAGAAACTATTCAACCCCCCCTTCTAGTTTCTACAATTGGTATCAGAGCGATGGTCAATCAAGATCTTTGAAGTATATTGTACTTTAAAACTTGGATCGATCCATTGTCTCCTCAAATTATAAGGTCTAGTTGTACTAAAGTTTCTCTTTGGTCAAAACTATGTTTTCTTGAAAAATAGGTCTTTTAATTGATAACATTGCATCCCACTTAAGATTAGTAGCCTTTATGCATTTTAGATATACTCTTGAAATGTATCTACTAGTTTGCATCTTGCTTTGTGTAGGTACTCATGAAGATCAATCACTTAATTGGTTTTGGATTAAGTTACTTGCACTTGTAGAAGAATCATTTTCATTGATATTTAACATCTTTGAATGATGATACCAAGATTATTGGGAATGATACTAGTCCTTGAAGACTTAGTACTCATCATAGTCATTGATTGGGCATAGCACCTATTCCTTCATGGATTGCTCTTTGTGGCCAAGGTACGCTTTCGTTCTTCCACACGCCCTTTGATCATTCTTTTGATCATTGCTTGACTATGTGCTTGTTCTCGGCATCCTTGCCTTGACATTTATTTGTAGTTTGTGCTTCTTTTCTTTATCCTCTCAAACCTTGATTGCTTGGATACTTGACTCACTATGGTGATGTAGAGTGAGTTAGTAGAAGCTTAAAGTATCAAGCATGATTTCTATGGTTTACACCCATACGGTTAGTAAGCCCTTTGTGGGAGAGAAAGTGAATTAATACTTTGCTCATATTTTAGTTTAGACTAAGACTATTATTGAAAGTGATCTTAGTTTAGACTTGAATAATTGCTTTGTGCTTATTCATTACCAAAGTCGTTTATCGTTTCGCCGGAAAGGCACGTCTTAAACCACTATATATGAGACAAGCTCTTCGTTTCAACTACTTGAAGATTGTCATTGAACCCTTAAGCATTGATCCTAGTCTTGATTCACTTCTCTTGACTTCTCTCCACTTATCGTTTTGCTACGAGTAGTCGTTTGTCCGTTTCGGTTCTTTTCGATCTTGATTTAACTCGTAATCCTTCGTTAAGGCATATTGGTTAGTGTATGATGATCCAATGATATTCTAAAAGGCTCATGATTTAATTTTAAGTATTTTAGAAAAACTGAGTTTTCAAAATTTGGCTTTTTTCAGAGATAGAAACCTGCCTCTGTAGGCGGTTCCTTATCTCCCCGGCTCAAACCCGCGGTTCCTTATCGATAAGGTACCGCGGGCAGAAACTTTTGTCAGAGCGCCAGTTTGTGTTTTTTATTCTTTTTCAAACCAAACTCTCTCTCTCCCAAAAACACACAGCCGACGGGTTTTACCTTTTCCACCATTGTTGAAGCTTCCAAAACCTTCAATCACTTAAATTAATTGATTCCAAGTTGTGGGTTTCACTCATCCTTCATGTAACATCAATTAATTGTAAGTATTTTCTTTCAATTTCATCTATTTTGTTCTAGGGTTCATCCTTTCATAATTGGGGATTTTTTAAATTGAAATTGAATTAAAACCTTAATGGGAATGTGGGTTGACATGGTAATCTTACTATGATTCCTTAGGTTGATATTCATTAAGATTTCACTAAAACCTACTTATAGAACAAATCCGAATTTAGGCTAAATGATTTTGGTTGAGTTATGGATTTGAGATGAACCCATGAACAAGTAGGTAATGACATTGTTAATGCTTACCTAAAAACCTTGTTTTGAAAAACCAATGTTCTAATCCATTGTTGATCCAACATAGATCATGTGTTCTTGGTCAACAATGGAATAGCTATATTGTGAACATGAGAATGATATGGATTCAATCCTTTGTTTGTCAAGAAATTTATATAACACATTCTCATATTCTTTGTTTGTTGATCTTAATTTTTCATATGAGTGATTGGATAGACATTTTCGTGTTTAGGTACTTGTCATGTCTTTAAGATATCAAAAAGATCACGAACGAACACGAGCATACATGCCATCTCACCCTCTTTTGATTCACTCTCACAAAAACTCGTCTAAGTCTCTCGAACATAGTTGTTTCCATGAAGGACGCATTGTTTGTTCCAATTTCGCAAATGAGTTTATTCGCTTCATGTTTAAATCTATTGGGTTTGATTTTCTTCTTGATATTGATGAGCCAATATTTCCTTCGTTTCTTATGGAGTTTTTTAGCTCATTCACATTGATAAGCATCAATAATGGTTTGTCTATACGATTTTCCATTATGGGGAAAATCATTATTTACACTCTTGAAGAATTCGGTGATATTCTTGGAGTGCCATCTAATGGTCAATGTCGATTCACCGATGCTTGGAGTTTAGACTCTTTAGAATCGGCCCCTATTGATGCTCATTATGTGACCGTGCTTCCAACTCCTTCAGACATCATTCATACCATTTCCAAACCTCGTGAGCATCCTATTCATGGTAAATTTCAAGGAGTTGTTCAAACTCTCTCTCCTTGGAAATTACTATCTAGTGATATTAATGATTTCATGTCTCCTTGGGCTGAAATCATTAGGGAAAATGCAATGTGTCTTGATGGGAATCGGGATTTAGTACCCACTTGTCTTGCACACATGTTGTATTGTGTTGCCACCACAACTCCTTACAATCTCGCATTTTTCATAGCTAGAAGAATTAGGTTTGTTATTCTTGAGCCTAAGTCAAGTCTTCCCTATGGAATGCTTCTTTCTCGTCTTCTTAGAAGAGTCCTTATTGACTTTCCGTCTCTTCTATCTTCACCCTATCACTCCGTTGATCGTGTCATGTCTCCCATTCAAGGGAACATTTCACCCGAGATCAATGTGAACTCGTGTCAAGTCGAAAATACTTCTCAAGAAGAGTCTTCTAGTAACCCTCCCTCAAACTTCATTAACTTCATGTCCTCTTCAATCTCCATCTTGTCCTCCCATGAAGTTGATTCCGACTATCAATTTTATCTCAATCATCTTCTTCGAGAACGCCTCAGAAGTGAATCAAGGAATTAGATGTTATGCTCATAGTGACTTGCAACACTCATCTAGGATGTTTTCATGACTCTAATCTCTTCTTTTGGTTATGTATTAACTTATGCTTGGATTATTATTTACTTTGATCCTTAATGATAATTATGCCTTCATGATTGTGTTTTACATTGCTCTGTGCATGCCTTTCGATAGTTAGCTTATTAGATTATGATCTGTAGTTAACTTTGGCTTGTGAAACCTTTGGGAAAAATCTGGGTTTATCAAAAACTGGAATGGGATATTTTTGAAAACCTTCTGGACGCGGTTCCATATCGACCCGCGGTTCCTTATCGATAAGGTACCGCCGGTCCTAGATAAGGAACCGCCGGCCACTGTGCACGACAGCATCTTTGCTTTACACTGTTTTCTTAATTTTGTGTAAACCTTGCATGATTTTCAGTAATAAACTGCACATTTCCTAAACTAGGGTATCTAAATTCATTATTCACCTAAAATGTTTTTAACCCATTACTAGTTTAGATCATCCCCTCAACCATTTAAACCCACCTTGTTTGCCATGTTCTTCACACATCAAACATACTTCCCTAAACCTTAAACCACCCTAATCAACCATGGTGTGTACCAAAACCTCAAACACTTCCAAGACCTCCACCCCAAGAAAAACACTCAAAATAAGGGTTAAGGTAGCTAAGACTAACTCTTCACCTTTCCTCACACCTAAGAATGAGAATGTTCCTATCCTCATTTATTCATCACCTTCCCCACCTCTTGCACCATGCAAGACCTCCTCCACCCATGGTACTAACCACTCCATTGGTTCTACCTCCTCTTCATTCAATTCTAGAATGAATGAGCTTTCTTCACCCTTCACTCCAAGTGCACCCTTGGAAGTGACCACACAGCCTCAACCAATCCAAAGCATTCCTTTTGGGAATGAATTTGATGACATTTTGGTGACTTCACCATTTACCCCTCACAACTCACCAATTTCACCAACCTTGGAGGATTTACCTCCACACTCACCCATTTCCCCTTTGGGGAACATGCCTCCACTTTCACCCACTTCACCCTTGGAGAACTTGCCTCCTCCACCTCCACCCAACTCAAACATCCCAATTTTGGGTGTCCCTCTTTCCCTCCTCTTGGGTGATCCTTACTTTGGGTTTCAACAAACTCATGGTCCTAGATGTCCATGTTGTCTCTACAACCACTTCCTCATCCAAAACCTAAGGATGTACATGTATGGACTACATAGGGGTTTGCAAGATTTCTTGCTTACTTTGTTCTCCATGCCTCCTCCTAGGAGATGAATGATGGAGTTGTCTTAATAAGAGTTTTCAACAAAACCAAGCCTAAGAAAACTACTTATCTAGATCTTATGATAAGCTAGCTATGTATTAGTTAGTTTTATTTATCTTTGTACTTGTTTCCTCATTAATGAATGCTTCTTGTTGTTGTGTTATGGATTTAGATTTGTTTGATTCTATCCTTTTGTGCACACTAATCAACTTTAATTTGAAATTAAAATTGAACCTAAATCTATCACAACCCCTAAACTTGACTAAAATTGGTTCAAAATGATATCTAAATTATTTTGTCATCCTTTGTCAAGACATTCTTTGTGAATGTGTTGCTTTATGCAACCCTAGCATATTTTGGTTCTAATAGAGGTAAAATTCCAAGATTTGCAATTTTTTGAAAAAGTCTTAGTTTTTCCCAAAACCCAGGAAAAACATGGTTTAAAGTCCACTGGACGCGGTTCCTTAAGGACCTGCGGTTCCTTAGTGATATGGAACCGCCGACCCATATAAGGTACCGCGGCCAGAATGTGGCTTTTGACGAATTTTTGGTCAAAACCTTTAAACCCTATTCCCAGTCAAGATTCCTTGTTTACTTAAATTGACTAAACATTCCTTGACAATACACATTTTGTATTCAAATTCTTACCTTGATTACATTTTACTTATACCCCAACCTTGAGATTTCATTCTCACACCTTCCCAACCTTGAGAATTCATTCTCACATAACCTTGAGATATCATTCTCACACTCTCACAATGCCTAACTCCTACATTCCTAACCTTGACATTTCTTTGTCACAACCCTACTCACCCAAAGCTTCCTTATCTAAGCTTTCAAAGAAACCGAAAATCTCGGTTCGACCCGTTTGGGTTAAGAAGAATGAACCATCTTCGTCCAAACCACCCAAAAACCCTACCTTCTCTCCAATCAAGTATTGGAATGAGACTTACACCATAAACCCCATCACCGGAGCAAAAGAACATGTTCCACCACCACCATAATCCTTCAATACCCCCCCAACTCAATGACCTTTCCACCTTCCCAAACCTCACAAGGCATTGTGAAAACACTCCCAAACCCTTTACCCCACCACCACCAAACCCTAAGTTTGATGCCATACCCCCATCAAACGATTTTGTGTTGCATCATGGATCCTCGTGTGATTGTTGCCGATTTCAACAAATTGAACTTGCTCATGTGTATGAGAAGTTAAATTTTCTTGAATTCCTCCTCACTCGACCTCCTATTCAAGTTTTCGTTCCGGTGGACAAAACTTCGAATGATGCATCGTCGTCTTTTTAGTTTTATTTTATTTTTAGTAATCTTGGAAAATATCACTATTAGATTAGCTTATGCTTAGTGGTTTATTTTCAATATTTATTGCTTTTAGATACTCATACTATGTGTATGACTATCCTCTTTGTTGTATTATTTTTTTTACTTTTGTGTTATTTGTGTGCTATCTAATTAGTTCTATTTTTGAGTTGATCTTGGTTAAATTTCTACAATTGCTTATGGGTGATTCCATCAATTCTAAAGCTTTAACCCATTGACAAGCCTATCATCTTCATTTTATTGAAGTTTGATTTTGTCAATTACCTCTTTGGACATACTTAGCAAAATACTTGCTTCTAATTTGAGATTTCTTCTCTTTCTCCCTCTCAAGTTACTTAGTAGGTAGTGATCATATATACATTGGTGTTTCTTTCCTTTCTACTAACCTTTGTGAAGCATGTCACCTTAGCTCACAAACTTGGTGCCCCAAGCAAGGGGAGCAACCACCAAAGGGGAGCTACTAGCAAAGTTCGATGCACTTCAAAGACTTATGCTAACCTTTTTGCTACGACAAAGGGGGAGAAATGATAGTGATAAACTAGTTAATAATTCCATAGTTTGTGTTTATACGTAAATGAGTTTATCGTTTGTCGTAATCAAAAAGGGGGAGATTGTTAATGCAAGTAATGCCTAAAAACATTATTAGTGTTAACTAATCTTTCTTAGTTTTGATCACAACAAACCATACAACACATTTAGTGTAGAAACACAAAATGAATTATTTAACTAACACTATCATCAAGGTAATAATCATATCACTAACCTTTCTTAATCATACTTAGTGATCATCAAAATGATTATCCTTAAAACTCACTTTTGCTAAAAGATAGTTTTGATACAAACCAAATTGAAAGAAATTTTAATTTGGTCACCAATCGAAGAGAAACTATTCAACCCCCCCTTCTAGTTTCTACAATTGGTATCAGAGCGATGGTCAATCAAGATCTTTGAAGTATATTGTACTTTAAAACTTGGATCGATCCATTGTCTCCTCAAATTATAAGGTCTAGTTGTACTAAAGTTTCTCTTTGGTCAAAACTATGTTTTCTTTGAAAAATAGGTCTTTTAATTGATAACATTGCATCCCACTTAAGATTAGTAGCCTTTATGCATTTTAGATATACTCTTGAAATGTATCTACTAGTTTGCATCTTGCTTTGTGTAGGTACTCATGAAGATCAATCACTTAATTGGTTTTGGATTAAGTTACTTGCACTTGTAGAAGAATCATTTTCATTGATATTTAACATCTTTGAATGATGATACCAAGATGATTGGGAATGATACTAGTCCTTGAAGACTTAGTACTCATCATAGTCATTGATTGGGCATAGCACCTATTCCTTCATGGATTGCTCTTTGTGGCCAAGGTACGCTTTCGTTCTTCCACACGCCCTTTGATCATTCTTTTGATCATTGCTTGACTATGTGCTTGTTCTCGGCATCTGTAACACCCCACCATGGCGGAATATGGGGTGCGACGTATGGATATCATCACAACAAACGGTGTCTCTATAGAGAAAACTAAAATGCAAATATAATGTCATAAATGGCGACACAAATGTCATGACAATATCTCAACAATGCAGGAGTCTAGGTAAGTAGGTAACAGTCCTACCACTTACCCAAGACAAACAATAAACATAAACCAAACAAACATATAGGTGACAACATGTATCACTTATCAAAAAACATAAAGGTAAACTAAGAAGGAACGCGGATTCTCCTTCTATATGCATTCCTAAGCTTCTCCAATCCTAGCCACTTATGTTCTCATGCTTAACCACATTCTCACCTGAAAGAGACACTAAAACACGTCAACATAAAGTTGGTGAGAGTCATAGGTTTAGACTCCAACGCTAAATCAGTTACAATCTGTGAATAACAATCATCAACAAAAGAACATATGGACAATGTGTTACAAATATGCATTAACAACTATCAATCAAGATTAATCATACCAAACCAATCCAAGGCTCCTACCTTGCCAAACAACATCATGGTACCATAGATGATCACCCTATGTACCTATCCCAAGGCCACTACCTTGGCAAACCACAAGGCCACTACCTTGTCAAACCACAAGGCCACTACCTTGTCAAACCACAAGGCCACTACCTTGTCAAACCACAAGGCCACTACCTTGTCAAACCACAATAACTGAGACGGCTCGTGTCCCCCGATCCAAATCATACACAATCAAAAATCACATAGCAGTTAATCACATAATGTACACACAAGTCCATCTCAAATCACAAACACATTCACAACATCAATTTAGAAAATAACTCAACACAGTGTCTCTTCCATCCCATCTGGAAGTCAAAATCAATATTAAATATGGGACTATGAAACTCACCTGATAGCTCCTTCACACGTCCTTGCACTAGCAACAAGCTAACAAACCAAAAACACGAAATCAATAAACGAACCAATCACTAAGATGGCTCATTAACCTATGATGGACATCTAACCCATTCTCACATATTTACCTCATTAATAAGCTCTAATTACCCCATTATCCTTCCTTAACAAGTCCTTAACTTGGTTAAGTTTAATAACTAACCCGTTCGTATTTTACCCAAAACAGTCCCAGTTTTTAGGTCTCAAAACTTTAGGTCAAACGCCCACTTAAACCTACCCATGGTTTCTGTAAAAGGAATATTCACACCCTTACATATGTTGGCTAACACCTCCCACTTGCCCTAACCTTAAAGCTACTGTTAAGGCCCCGATATATATATATATCTACTTTCGTCATTCCAGATTTCCTGATTTTAAACGTACTAACAGTTTGTTACCATTAAGGGGTCTTACCTAAACCACCACCTTAGACCAAGTGCAGATACTTAATACAATATATAAACCATCTCTCACGTTCGTTAGAAGATCCCAATGCAACCCTAAGTACCCCAAACAACCCAAAACTTAAAAAGAAAACAGGCTGAATTCAAAACTGTTTTGACCTCCGACTGTTGTAACCTGTTTTTGACCCACTTCCCGACCTCCAATTTAGTTCTAGTTTCTTGCATTGGAAAGCCACTTCAAATAGCTTTCCAGGGATACTTGGATCGCATCTTGAATGTTCCTAGAACTCCCGGTATGATCAAAACAATTGACTCAAAATTCTGCCTAGTTTTTAAAAACGGGTTTAATCAAATTAATCTAATTAATTAACCCTAACCCCACTAATTACAAGCCCTAATTTATTTAATCATTATAATATGATTAATATACTGTTTTTAATTAAAACCTAACCTAAATCCATCATAATATGATCATAGAAACATTAAAAACAATTAATATGAAAAGGGTTTTGAAGATTTACCTTTAAATTAATGGAAGATGAGAAAACCCCAATTTTATGAAGAACCCTAATTGGCCACCATTGATAAATTTCGGCTAGAAGATGTTATGGAGGTTAAAAACCTGATTATTATGGTTATGAGTTGGGTTTGGTTAAGTCCTAAAGGCCCCCTAATCCCATTACAAGTCCAATGGGCTTGTTTTGGGCTTTTTCCTTCTTTCTTTCTTCTTTGGTGCGTCTAAACCGACCCAAACACCCCTAAATTCGTTTTTTTTTATTTTTATTATTTATATATGTATTAATAATATTACCTTAATTTTCCTTAATTTATTTCAGCTCCTAAAGCCTCCAAAACCTCAAAACCGTAAAACTAGTCAAATTTACGCGTTTTACCGTAAAAGACGTAAAATATACACTTTTATAAAAAATCTCAAATTTTGAAATAAACTTTATAATTAAGTCCTAAATGACTCAAAACCATCCCGAAAAATATCCATATGGCTAATCACCTCATCCGAGACCTCTAAATGCTAAACCGTAAATCGTAAAAATACGATTTTCTATAATACATATACGTATACGTAAAACCACTAAATAACACCATCTCACTTCATAGTCACTATCATGTGAGCTCATGAACATGAAATCATCACACATTGTTTCACTCACAAGGTACCCCGTACCGGAAACGTTACCAAACCACCATCTATACACACCAATAAGCACATAAACACGTAAAGACACGTAACTAGCACAAAATAAAACTAAGTGACGAACCTCAAAACCAGGGTTGTCACATCACTCCATCCTAATAGAAATCTCGTCCCGAGATTTACTCCTTAGGATCAAACACATAAACAACAAATCACATGAGGATACTTGTTCTAAACGAACTCCTCTCATTTCCACGTGAACTTTAGTTCAAGTTTCAAAATACCATATATACAAACCAAAAACAATTAAACTCATTGCCAAACTCTTGACCTCACAGTCAATAAATCTCCTAGATGACTCTTTGATAAAACAAAGACTCTCATTAACACAAATCCCGAATAACCGTACATGCAAAATGCATTCTCAAATAACCTTTACCAATCTCAATACATGAAATGTATCATGTATACAACTCATTTCCCCCAGAAAATTCTATGCTCATAAGCTAATGGTCCGATCTTTCTAAAGATCATAAATGGACCTACAAAACTCTACATCAACACTTACATCTTTCCAAGTCATACCACCCGTTACTATGGGTGAAACTCCATACATAACTTTGTCACTAAATCTAGTGGTTTCCTCCTTTTCTACATAGCATCCCTTGTTGCTCTCATTCTGTCCACAAACACCATTACCACATTAGTAGCCTCTTTTACCAATTCTAGTCCACAATGAGGACAACTCACCCTATCCTTTCATATCGTGCCTCAAATGGCATTTATCGACTTCTAGTACGATAACTATCATTATATGAAAACTCAGCCATCGCTAACGAGTTTCCGAACTACCTCTAAATCAATCACCCATGTCCAATTACGTTCATCGACTCCCTTCAGTCCGTATCCCAAACTACTTTAAATTCCAATTTCCTTACAAAGTGACCTATGACGGTCTTTCACATATCCATTAATTCTTCCAACTTCCCAACTACGTGACTTCTCATTCCTCTTGAAATAGGTGATGAATTAGTCAATCTATCGACTATCACCCAACTCTCATCGTACTTAATCCCCCACCACAATATGTATCCCTTCCACCAACTTCGTCCTTACATCGCCCTTTCTAAACAACTCCTATTCATGTAGGAAGTATAGTCTACGTCCCTTTCCTCCTTACGATTGTCCAAGCCACGCAACATAAATGTTGACGCGTTCACTGCTTTAGACAACTCAACTCGTGCAACCCACATCCTTCATCCAAACCACTCTAATACATCATCCCTATAGTTCAAGTTCGTCTTAGCTTCACCTCATCCTTCTTATTCCATGTCACATCGACCATGCTTGCCTTTCCCAGATGGTACTTGGCCTTGCAATTTTCTTTCATCAATTAACTCCACCCATCACCTTTGCCAAATGTTCAATCAAGATGATTGAATATGTGTTGGATACGTTCATGATCCGTATAGATCATTCTCCACGTCTCGTACACCAAATGCCTCTAGCATTCTAGGCAGATATAACAGTCCAGCTCCACTAACTAAGTCTATCCAGTTCTTCCAAATCTTCAGTTCCTGCAACGTATAAGCGATCGCCTTTCTTTGTCGTCCTCGTACGCGTCCAAATCCCTGCTCCACGTATCGTCATGCTTCGCGAATTCATCCAGTCCTTCCGATAATGCCAATATCTGCTCATCATCCAATCCACCTCTTCAGCCTCCAAAATGCTTCCTCGTCCTTCTTCACTTCGCCCCTTGCTGGTTCCACGATATGCCATCATCTCTGACTACTAGTCCTGGCCAACTAAATCCTAAAACTCACACTTAAAAATCTCACGTTTCATTCCCTTTACTAACAACTCCAAAACCAACACATAATTCGCCTCATCCTCCTTCTAAGATTTGAGTAGATCAAGATGTCGTCGATGCTCTCGATGACAACTCGTTTATAGACGTTCATGCACACTCGGTTCATTGACTCCATGAAAACCGCTAGTGCTTTGGCGAAGCCAAATGCATAACCGTAAACCCAAAGCGTTCATACAACATCCTTAGCAATTTCAACTATGTCCTCCTCACACCCTCTCTTAGCGGCAATACGAATAAATTCCTTGCAATTTCTAACAGCTCTTGTTCTTAATTCACTCCATCAACGATTTGCCTTGGATGACACTAACTACAACTCCTCTCACTTCTCCTACTTGCTCTATTCATGGTTCTACCTCAACGCTCCTAAACCATACAAAACCAAAACTACATCCTGAATACACCAGATACGATCGACGAATTAAACCCACGGATAACTAACGACATTTCACGTGCACCAATTAAAACAAATCAAAAACCACGAGACTCCAAAGAAAACTCAAACCCAAAACATGTATCAATTTCCAAATGACCCATGACAACGAAAAATAATCCAAGAAACACCCAATGGCAACCAAAACATATTACGCCCCGCCACATATTATTTAAAGCGTGCAAAGATCGACTTTCCAAAAGAATATATATATATATATATATATTTTAAAATTTTTTTTTTTCCTTACCTCCCCACATCCATGTGACTCAAACCATCTACAAACAACCTTCTAGACGATCTCAAAACTCAACTCAAAGACTAGGTATCCCGTGCATCCCAAATCATAAAATAATAAAACTACTATTCAAACTCAACCTTGAACCCGACACTTGTACAACAATTCCGGCCAGTCCACTGACCTCCTATGACTATACATTCTGAATATTTGAAAAGTACGTTCCGAGTACATAATTTTTGGCTTTTGAATCACCCAAAAAGCTTTAAAAACGAACAAGTTATGACCAAAACAATTTTATGCTAGTTGTTTTAAAAAACTAAAGAATAGACTTAGTGATCAATGCAATCCTTTTCAATAAAAGATATAATTGTATGTGAAATATTCATAAACTCCTTTTAACCTTGTATCAATAACTATAAATGGCATGAATCAGTTAAATCCGATTATATAAACTATGTAAGTAGAAAGAAATTTTACTTCGCTTTATTTTAATGAAAGTCTTTTAGAATTTGAAATAAATAAGTGTTGATAAAAAAAAACTTATGTTACATCTTGTTTCAAACATGACTCCAACACCTTACCCTTATTTTACCGAATACAACCAACTATCTAACTCTATAGTAGATTTCCAAGTCCCCCCTTTTTCCATATACCAACCAAAAGAAATGTAAGACTCAACCCAAAAGATTTCATTATCCCAAAAGAAATCTCCATTTATTTCAACGGACTTAAAACCCAGAACAACATTTTAAAACGTACACGTGAATATGAACTCAAAGAATACGCTACAAGACACAGTTCAAAAAAAAATTCGAAACGTTGTTGAAACTCCATCAACTCCAGCACCATAAAACACGAACAAACACAAGGTACGTTCAAGTTATAATAACTAGCGAACGACCATATACCATAACTTAACACATAGTAGTATATATACATCCGCATATATATACCTATTAAATCACCCAAAACATACTCGTTACCATACATGTCGGATCAACCAATCACGTTATACACTCGTTTTTCCACACGAGTAATCACCATCTCACCGTGCCACAACAAAGCATAAAACCCACCTCCAAAACCAAACCATATCGTGTGACCCCAAAATCACACAACACAACTATAACCCAAAACATATAACACACTAATAAAAATAGCCATATCGTAGGCAGCCGTTACATAAACCCATATATTATACGTATACCCAATATCTACATCTCACCATATACAAGCATGTACTAATCCTCTTTCATGCAATCATACTTGAGAACCCATTGAAGTTGTGGTACTTGTATAACTATGTTGGCCACCATACTTATACAATTACCCTTTCCCCAATGCACTCCCTCCTATGATGACACTTATAAGAATCAATACAACATATAACACATAAATCTATCTACTCACATAAGCTCATAACCACATAACCACATAACCAATAAGGTCCAAAACTCCATCTATAAAATAACATAATAAAACTCTTGGAATACAGAAATCCATAGTCTAGCTAAAACAACCTAGACTAAATCCAAAACGAAAACATAATCAGATATAAGTCATGTCGCCCATAAGAGTGGAAATAGCATAAGGTCCTTCATATTCACCTACTCCTAATAACTCGAACCACCACATGATTCTTAGGGAACATGACTTAAACATCAAAAGAAAATAATACCCCTCAGGTACATAAAATAACTCAACAAAAGATAGAAACTACTATGTACCAAATTATGTACTATAATGTACATTATAAGTAAAATACGACAATGACTAGCGTGGGCGATTATGGTTAAACCCGCACTACTCACAACTCGAAAAGAAAATAACATGTGGCTAAGTATGAACTTACTATGGTTCAATTCATACCAGTCAAAACATCACAATAAATAACATTCAAACACATCAATTATAATAAAATGCACACATACTCCTATGACGCCTATATGCAGGGACCCTTAAGCTATAGACTAGGCTACGTGACTAGGCAACCTAATTCTCTATAACCATTGGCTCTGATACCATTCTGTAACACCCCACCATGACGGAATATGGGGTGCGACGTATGGATATCATCACAACAAACGGTGTCTCTATAGAGAAAACTAAAATGCAAATATAATGTCATAAATGGCGACACAAATGTCATGACAATATCTCAACAATGCAGGAGTCTAGGTAAGTAGGTAACAGTCCTACCACTTACCCAAGACAAACAATAAACATAAACCAAACAAACATATAGGTGCCAACATGTATCACTTATCAAAAAACATAAAGGTAAACTAAGAAGGAACGCGGATTCTCCTTCTATATGCATTCCTAAGCTTCTCCAATCCTAGCCACTTATGTTCTCATGCTTAACCACATTCTCACCTGAAAGAGACACTAAAACACGTCAACATAAAGTTGGTGAGAGTCATAGGTTTAGACTCCAACGCTAAATCAGTTACAATCTGTGAATAACAATCATCAACAAAAGAACATATGGACAATGTGTTACAAATATGCATTAACAACTATCAATCAAGATTAATCATACCAAACCAATCCAAGGCTCCTACCTTGCCAAACAACATCATGGTACCATAGATGATCACCCTATGTACCTATCCCAAGGCCACTACCTTGGCAAACCACAAGGCCACTACCTTGTCAAACCACAAGGCCACTACCTTGTCAAACCACAAGGCCACTACCTTGTCAAACCACAAGGCCACTACCTTGTCAAACCACAATAACTGAGACGGCTCGTGTCCCCCGATCCAAATCATACACAATCAAAAATCACATAGCAGTTAATCACATAATGTACACACAAGTCCATCTCAAATCACAAACACATTCACAGCATCAATTTAGAAAATAACTCAACACAGTGTCTCTTCCATCCCATCTGGAAGTCAAAATCAATATTAAACATGGGACTATGAAACTCACCTGATAGCTCCTTCACACGTCCTTGCACTAGCAACAAGCTAACAAACCAAAAACACGAAATCAATAAACGAACCAATCACTAATATGGCTCATTAACCTATGATGGACATCTAACCTATTCTCACATATTTACCTCATTAATAAGCTCTAATTACCCCATTACCCTTCCTTAACAAGTCCTTAACTTGGTTAAGTTTAATAACTAACCCGTTCGTATTTTACCCAAAATAGTCCCAGTTTTTAGGTCTCAAAACTTTAGGTCAAAAGCCCACTTAAACCTACCCATGGTTTCTGTAAAAGGAATATTCACACCCTTAAATATGTTGGCTAACACCTCCCACTTGACCTAACCTTAAAGCTACTGTTAAGGCCCCGATATATATATATCTACTTTCGTCATTCTAGATTTCCTGATTTTAAACGTACTAACAGTTTGTTACCATTAAGGGGTCTTACCCTAAACCACCACCTTAGCCCAAGTGCAGATACTTAATACAATATATAAACCATCTCTCACGTTCGTTAGAAGATCCCAATGCAACCCTAAGTACCCCAAACAACCCAAAACTTAAAAAGAAAACAGGCTGAATTCAAAACTGTTTTGACCTCCGACTGTTGTAACCTGTTTTTGACCCACTTCCCGACCTCCAATTTAGTTCTAGTTTCTTGCATTGGAAAGCCACTTCAAATAGCTTTCCAGGGATACTTGGATCGCATCTTGAATGTTCCTAGAACTCCCGGTATGATCAAAACAATTGACTCAAAATTCTGCCTAGTTTTTAAAAACGGGTTTAATCAAATTAATCTAATTAATTAACCTAACCCCACTAATTACAAGGCCTAATTTATTTAATCATTATAATATGATTAATATACTGTTTTGAATTAAAACCTAACCTAAATCCATAATAATATGATCATAGAAACATTAAAAACAATTAATATGAAAAGGATTTTGAAGATTTACCTTTAAATTAATGGAAGATGAGAAAACCCCAATTTTATGAAGAACCCTAATTGGCCACCATTGATGAATTTCGGCTAGAAGATGTTATGGAGGTTAAAAACCTGATTATTATGGTTATGAGTTGGGGTTGGTTAAGTCCTAAAGGCCCCCTAATCCCATTACAAGTCCAATGGGCTTGTTTTGGGCTTTTTCCTTCTTTCTTTCTTCTTTGGTGCGTCTAAACCGACCCAAACACCCCTAAATTCGTTTTTTATTTTTATTATTTATATATGTATTAATAATATTACCTTAATTTTCCTTAATTTATTTCAGCTCCTAAAGCCTCCAAAACCTCAAAACCGTAAAACTAGTCAAATTTACGCGTTTTACCGTAAAAGACGTAAAATATACACTTTTATAAAAAATCTCAAATTTTGAAATAAACTTTATAATTAAGTCCTAAATGACTCAAAACCATCCCAAAAAATATCCATATGGCTAATCACCTCATCCGAGACCTCTAAATGCTAAACCGTAAATCGTAAAAATACGATTTTCTATAATACATATACGTATACGTAAAACCACTAAATAACACCATCTCACTTCATAGTCACTATAATGTGAGCTCATGAACATGAAATCATCACACATTGTTTCACTCACAAGGTACCCCGTACCGGAAACGTTACCAAACCACCATCTATACACACCAATAAGCACATAAACACGTAAAGACACGTAACTAGCACAAAATAAAACTAAGTGACGAACCTCAAAACCAGGGTTGTCACAGCATCCTTGCCTTGAAATTTATTTGTAGTTTGTGCTTCTTTTCTTTATCCTCTCAAACCTTGATTGCTTGATACTTGACTCACTATGGTGATGTAGAGTGAGTTAGTAGAAGCTTAAAGTATCAAGCATGATTTCTATGGTTTACACCCATACGGTTAGTAAGCCCTTTGTGGGAGAGAAAGTGAATTAATACTTTGCTCATATTTTAGTTTAGACTAAGACTATTATTGAAAGTGATCTTAGTTTAGACTTGAATAATTGCTTTGTGCTTATTCATTACCAAAGCCGTTTATCGTTTCGCCGGAAAGGCACGTCTTAAACCACTATATATGACACAAGCTCTTCGTTTCAACTACTTGAAGATTGTCATTGAACCCTTGAGCATTGATCCTAGTCTTGATTCACTTCTCTTGACTTCTCTCCACTTATCGTTTTGCTACGAGTAGTCGTTTGTCCGTTTCGGTTCTTTTCGATCTTGATTTAACTCGTAATCCTTCGTTAAGGCATATTGCTTAGTGTTATGATGATCCAATGATATTCTAAAAGGCTCATGATTTAATTTTAAGTATTTTAGAAAAACTGAGTTTTCAAAATTTGGCTTTTTTTAGAGATAGAAACCTGCCTCTGTAGGCGGTTCCTTATCTCCCTGGCTCAAACCCGCAGTTCCTTATCGATAAGGTACCGCGGGTAGAAACTTTTGTCAGAGCGCCAGTTTGTGTTTTTTATTCTTTTTCAAACCAAACTCTCTCTCTCCCAAAAACACACAGCCGACGGGTTTTACCTTTTCCACCATTGTTGAAGCTTCCAAAACCTTCAATCACTCAAATTAATTGATTCCAAGTTGTGGGTTTCACTCATCCTTCATCTAACATCAATTAATTGTAAGTATTTTCTTTCAATTTCATCTATTTTGTTCTAGGGTTCATCCTTTCATAAATGGGGATTTTTTAAATTGAAATTGAATTAAAACCTTAATGGGAATGTGGGTTGACATGGTAATCTTACTATGATTCCTTAGGTTGATATTCATTAAGATTTCACTAAAACCTACTTATAGAACAAATCCGAATTTAGGCTAAATGATTTTGGTTGAATTATGGATTTGAGATGAACCCATGAACAAGTAGGTAATGACATTGTTAATGCTTACCTAAAAACCTTGTTTTGAAAAACCAATGTTCTAATCCATTGTTGATCCAACATAGATCATGTGTTCTTGGTCAACAATGGAATAGCTATATTGTGAACATGAGAATGATATGGATTCAATCCTTTGTTTGTCAAGAAATTGATATAACACATTCTCATATTCTTTGTTTGTTGATCTTAATTTTTCATATGAGTGATTGGATAGACATTTTCGTGTTTAGGTACTTGTCATGTCTTCAAGATATCAAAAAGATCACGAACGAACACGAGCATACATGCCCTCTCACCCTCTTTTGATTCACTCTCACAAAAACTCGTCTAAGTCTCTAGAACATAGTTGTTTCCATGAAGGACGCATTGTTTGTTCCAATTTCGCAAATGAGTTTATTCGCTTCATGTTTAAATCTATTGGGTTTGATTGTCTTCTTGATATTGATGAGCCAATATTTCCTTCGTTTCTTATGGAGTTCTTTAGCTCATTCACATTGATAAGCATCAATAATGGTTTGTCTATACGATTTTCCATTATGGGGAAAATCATTATTTAGACTCTTGAAGAATTCGGTGATATTCTTGGAGTGCCATCTAATGGTCAATGTCGATTCACCGATGCTTGGAGTTTAGACTCTTTAGAATCGGCCCCTATTGATGCTCATTATGTGACCGTGCTTCCAACTCCTTCGGACATCATTCATACCATTTCCAAACCTCGTGAGCATCCTATTCATGGTAAATTTCAAGGAGTTGTTCAAACTCTCTCTCCTTGGAAATTACTATCTATTGATATTAATGATTTCATGTCTCCTTGGGCTGAAATCATTAGGGAAAATGCAATGTGTCTTGATGGGAATCGGGATTTAGTACCCGCTTGTCTTGCACACATGTTGTATTGTGTTGCCACCACAAGTCCTTACAATCTCGCATTTTTCATAGCTAGAAGAATTAGGTTTGTTATTCTTGAGCCTAAGTCAAGTCTTCCCTATGGAATGCTTCTTTCTCGTCTTCTTAGAAGAGTCCTTATTGACTTTTCGTCTCTTCTATCTTCACCCTATCACTCCGTTGATCGTGTCATGTCTCCCATTCAAGGGAACATTTCACCCGAGATCAATGTGAACTCGTGTCAAGTCGAAAATACTTCTCAAGAAGAGTCTTCTAGTAACCCTCCCTCAAACTTCATTAACTTCATGTCCTCTTCAATCTCCATCTTGTCCTCCCATGAAGTTGATTCCGACTATCAATTTTATCTCAATCATCTTCTTCGAGAACGCCTTAGAAGTGAATCAAGGAATTAGATGTTATGCTCATAGTGACTTGCAACACTCATCTAGGATGTTTTCATGACTCTAATCTCTTCTTTTGGTTATGTATTAACTTATGCTTGGATTATTATTTACTTTGATCCTTAATGATAATTATGCCTTCATGATTGTGTTTTACATTGCTCTGTGCATGCCTTTCGATAGTTAGCTTATTAGATTATGATCTGTAGTTAACTTTGGCTTGTGAAACCTTTGGGAAAAATCTGGGTTTATCAAAAACTGGAATGGGATATTTTTGAAAACCTTCTGGACGCGGTTCCATATCGACCCGCGGTTCCTTATCGATAAGGTACCGCCGGTCCTAGATAAGGAACCGCCGGCCACTGTGCACGACAGCATCTTTGCTTTACACTGTTTTCTTAATTTTGTGTAAACCTTGCATGATTTTCAGTAATAAACTGCACATTTCCTAAACTAGGGTATCTAAATTCATTATTCACCTAAAATGTTTTTAACCCATTACTAGTTTAGATCATCCCCTCAACCATTTAAACCCACCTTGTTTGCCATGTTCTTCACACATCAAACATACTTCCCTAAACCTTAAACCACCCTAATCAACCATGGTGTGTACCAAAACCTCAAACACTTCCAAGACCTCCACCCCAAGAAAAACACTCAAAATAAGGGTTAAGGTAGCTAAGACTAACTCTTCACCTTTCCTCACACCTAAGAATGAGAATGTTCCTATCCTCATTTCTTCATCACCTTCCCCACCTCTTGCACCATGCAAGACCTCCTCCACCCATGGTACTAACCACTCCATTGGTTCTACCTCCTCTTCATTCAATTCTAGAATGAATGAGCTTTCTTCACCCTTCACTCCAAGTGCACCCTTGGAAGTGACCACACAGCCTCAACCAATCCAAAGCATTCTTTTTGGGAATGAATTTGATGACATTTTGGTGACTTCACCATTTACCCCTCACAACTCACCAATTTCACCAACCTTGGAGGATTTACCTCCACACTCACCCATTTCCCCTTTGGGGAACATGCCTCCACTTTCACCCACTTCACCCTTGGAGAACTTGCCTCCTCCACCTCCACCCAACTCAAACATCCCAATTTTGGGTGTCCCTCTTTCCCTCCTCTTGGGTGATCCTTACTTTGGGTTTCAACAAACTCATGGTCCTAGATGTCCATGTTGTCTCTACAACCACTTCCTCATCCAAAACCTAAGGATGTACATGTATGGACTACATAGGGGTTTGCAAGATTTCTTGCTTACTTTGTTCTCCATGCCTCCTCGTAGGAGATGAATGATGGAGTTGTCTTAATAAGAGTTTTCAACAAAACCAAGCCTAAGAAAACTACTTATCTATATCTTATGATAAGCTAGCTATGTATTAGTTAGTTTTATTTATCTTTGTACTTGTTTCCTCATTAATGAATGCTTCTTGTTGTTGTGTTATGGATTTAGCTTTGTGTGATTCTATCCTTTTGTGCACACTAATCAACTTTAATTTGAAATTAAAATTGAACCTAAATCTATCACAACCCCTAAACTTGACTAAAATTGGTTCAAAATGATATCTAAATTATTTTGTCATCCTTTGTCAAGACATTCTTTGTGAATGTGTTGCTTTATGCAACCCTAGCATATTTTGGTTCTAATAGAGGTAAAATTCCAAGATTTGCAATTTTTTGAAAAAGTCTTAGTTTTTCCCAAAACCCAGGAAAAACATGGTTTAAAGTCCACTGGACGCGGTTCCTTAAGGACCTGCGGTTCCTTAGTGATATGGAACCGCCGACCCATATAAGGTACCGCGGCCAGAATGTGGCTTTTGACGAATTTTTGGTCAAAACCTTTAAACCTTATTCCCAGTCAAGATTCCTTGTTTACTTAAATTGACTAAACATTCCTTGACAATACACATTTTGTATTCAAATTCTTACCTTGATTACATTTTACTTATACCCCAACCTTGAGATTTCATTCTCACACCTTCCCAACCTTGAGAATTCATTCTCACATAACCTTGAGATATCATTCTCACACTCTCACAATGCCTAACTCCTACATTCCTAACCTTGACATTTCTTTGTCACAACCCTACTCACCCAAAGCTTCCTCATCTAAGCTTTCAAAGAAACCGAAAATCTCGGTTCGACCCGTTTGGGTTAAGAAGAATGAACCATCTTCGTCCAAACCACCCAAAAACCCTACCTTCTCTCCAATCAAGTATTAGAATGAGACTTACACCATAAACCCCATCACCGGAGCAAAAGAACATGTTCCACCACCACCACAATCCTTCAATACCCCCCCAACTCAATGACCTTTCCACCTTCCCAAACCTCACAAGGCATTGTGAAAACACTCCCAAACCCTTTACCCCACCACCACCAAACCCTAAGTTTGATGCCATACCCCCATCAAACGATTTTGTGTTGCATCATGGATCCTCGTGTGATTGTTGCCGATTTCAACAAATTGAACTTGCTCATGTGTATGAGAAGTTAAATTTTCTTGAATTCCTCCTCACTCGACCTCCTATTCAAGTTTTCGTTCTGGTGGACAAAACTTCGAATGATGCATCGTCGTCTTTTTAGTTTTATTTTATTTTTAGCAATCTTGGAAAATATCACTATTAGACTAGCTTATGCTTAGTGGTTTATTTTCCATATTTATTGCTTTTAGATACTCATACTATGTGTATGACTATCCTCTTTGTTGTATTATTTTTTTTTACTTTTGTGTTATTTGTGTGCTATCTAATTAGTTCTATTTTTGAGTTGATCTTGGTTAAATTTCTACAATTGCTTATAGGTGATTCCATCAATTCTAAAGCTTTAACCCATTGACAAGCCTATCATCTTCATTTTATTGAAGTTTGATTTTGTCAATTACCTCTTTGGACATACTTAGCAAAATACTTGCTTCTAATTTGAGATTTCTTCTCTTTCTCCCTCTCAAGTTACTTAGTAGGTAGTGATCATATATACATTGGTGTTTCTTTCCTTTCTACTAACCTTTGTGTAGCATGTCACCTTAGCTCACAAACTTGGTGCCCCAAGCAAGGGGGAGCAACCACCAAAGGGGAGCTACTAGCAAAGTTCGATGCACTTCAAAGACTTATGCTAACCTTTTTGCTACGACAAAGGGGGAGAAATGATAGTGATAAACTAGTTAATAATTCCATAGTTTGTGTTTATACGTAAATGAGTTTATCGTTTGTCGTAATCAAAAAGGGGGAGATTGTTAATGCAAGTAATGCCTAAAAACATTATTAGTGTTAACTAATCTTTCTTAGTTTTGATCACAACAAACCATACAACACATTTAGTGTAGAAATACAAAATGAATTATTTAACTAACACTATCATCAAGGTAATAATCATATCACTAACCTTTCTTAATCATACTTAGTGATCATCAAAATGATTATCCTTAAAACTCACTTTTGCTAATAAGACAAAAGACTTTTTAATAAACTTTCTTTTTTAGAAAATGTTTTATAATGGAAAATGAAAATTTGAAAATGGCATATTCCAAATGCTGTTAGAATATCCTTTGAAGGGTTTAAATACCTCAGATATTCCCACCCCACTAAAAGACAAAAAACGGAGCGGAGTCTAGTGGCGGTACCTTAAGTACCTACGCGGTACCTTATCGATATGGTACCGCGGGGTAAGATAAGGTACCGCGCACAGTAGCCGTTATATATCCGTTGTAACTTTGTCTCGTTTAAATAGTGGGTCAAATCTCATTTTCCAGCAAGCCTCTTGGACGTTTTTCTCAGCCCTCTTTCTATTTTCTATAGCATAATCATTAGTAAATGATCACTTAAATTGTTAAAGATGTTTAGATATGATTATCCTCTTGATCCCCTCCTTTACCATGTCCAATGAGAAGATCACTCACTCACTAGTGTAGTGATAAAGATGAATTTATGAGCTAGTCATATTCATCATGATACCTTTGTGTTTTAGGTCAATCCGATGTATTTATGAATACTTGGACTAGTTGTGTTCATCCAAGTTATTTGTGAATACTTGGATTTGTTGTGTACATCCATTGCATATGTGTTTGCTTGGATTTGTGTTGTGTAAATCCAAGCTACATGTGTGTACTTGGATAAGTCTAGTTGAGTTGTAATAGATTTGATTAGGAGTTCTCACTAAACTATAAAGTGATGTGGTTGTGTCTTGTGAGTTCTCACTAAACTTTAAAGTGATTAGTAGTTGTGTTGTGTGAAGTTCTCACTTAGCTTCAAAGTGAAGAGTCGTGAAGATTGGTTCTAGCTTTCGATACATCTAGCCTTGTGTCGTTAAATTGTGAAGTAGGCAACGTCGTGTAGATTGGTCCTAGCTAAAGATTAGGTCTCGACATTTAGCTTAGTGTCGGAAAATAATGTAAGCAACGATGTAATGTTTTCTCCGCCGAGAAGGGAGCTTGTGGATATAGTGGAAATCTCGAGTAGGTGTACTCGAGGAGTGGAGTAGAAACGAGGATAGAGCCTCGTTGTCGAACCACTATAAATCTTGGTGTCTTCCCACTAGGTTGTCTCCTTCCTTGCTCTTTACTTATTTCATTATCATTATACTTGCTTATTATTATTGCTAGTGCATTTCAATTGAACCTAATCATTATGCAACTTAGCTTTATGTAAAAGATAGTTTTTATACAAACCTTGAAAGAAATTTTAATTTGGTCACCAAACGAAGAGAAACTATTCAACCCCCCCTTCTAGTTTCTACAACATCATCAAGTTTATCGGCCCATGCGGCACGATGCTCTCCCACGGTTCTTTCAATAATTCGATTTAATCCTCGGTTGGATATTTCAGCCTGGCCATTAGTTTGTGGGTGGTAGGTGGTGGAAAGACGATGATTTACACCATACTTAGCCATGACTCTTGCGAATTGGTCATTGCAAAATGAGTCCCGCGATCACTAATAATCGCACGAGGCACACCGAATCTAGCGAATAGCGATTTCAAAAAGTTACAAACCACCCTTGCGTCATTAGTGGGTAAAGCTTTGGCTTCAACCCATTTGGAGACGTAGTCAACGGCTACAAGGATGTATTTGTTTCCTTTAGAGGAAGGGAATGGCCCCATAAAGTCGATACCCCAAACATCAAAGATTTCACATTCTTGTATGAAATATTGAGGCATCTCATCTTTATGTGTGATCTTGCCTTGTTTTTGGCAAGCATCACATCGTTTAACCATCTCGTGAGCATCACGGTAAATGGTGGGCCAATAAAATCCCGAGTCAAACACTTTTTTGGCGGTGTAGTTGGGACCAAAGTGACCACCAGTGGGTCCTTTGTGGCAAGCGTCAAGGATTTCTAAAGCTGCCGGTCCATCAACACATCGGCGAATAATCAAGTCGGCACATTGTTTGAAAAGATACGGGTCATCCCAAAAGTAAGTCTTGATTTCTTTGAAGAACTTTTTCTTTTGTTGGGATGTTAGTCCGTCAACGAGAATTCCACCCGCTAAGTAGTTTGCAATGTCCGCAAACCACGGGGTTTCATCAGAAGTCGAGTTGATAGACATTAAGGTCTCCAGGGGAAAAGAATCATTGATTTCTTTGTGCGGATGATCCCCTTGGTAAGGATCCTCAAGTCTACTGAGATGATCCGCGACTAGGTTTTCAGCTCCTTTTTTATCGCGAATTTCGATTTTAAATTCTTTGAGTAGCAAAACCCAGCGAAGAAGTCTTGGTTTGGAATCTTGCTTGGTTAACAAGTACTTCAACGCGGAATGATCGGTATAAACGATTGTGGTGGAAAGGACAAGATAGGGGCGGAACTTTTCAAAGGCATAAACAACAGCTAAAAGCTCTTTTTCGGTTGTCGTGTAATGCAATTGAGCCCCCGTCATTGTCTTGCTAGCGTAGTGGATTGGTTGGAAGTGTTTATTCACTCTTTGGCCCAAGACCGCTCCAATAGCAAAGTCGCTAGCATCGCACATCAACTCGAAAGGCAACTCCCAATTAGGGGTAACCAAGACGGGTGCCTTAGTTAGCTTATCCTTAAGCAAGTTGAAGGCTTCAAGACACTCTTTGGAAAAGATAAAAGGAGTATCTTTTTCCAAGAGGTGGGTCATCGGGCGAGCGATTTGAGAAAAATCTTTGATGAAACGACGGTAGAAGCCCGCATGACCCAGGAAACTTCTCACACCCTTCACGGTTGAAGGTGGAGGCAACTTAGAAATAACATCGACTTTAGCACGGTACTTCAACTTTGTACACTTCTTCGTATCTCGTGTTCGTTTTGTCGTTTCTTGGCCATTTTCTTGTGATTTCTCGATATCCGCACCTACACATGCACAAACAATAAAACAAGCATATATATGGCACATTTGATGATATTTTATCCGTTTTTAGTCCATTTTATGAGAAATAAAGATGTGTATTCTAAGCCATGTTTAAAGGTCATGGACTCATATAGTGTTAGGGAAGTGTGCTTACTGTGGAAAACTAAGAAAGAAATGTCTCAAACAAGATAACGAGGATGTGCATGTGAGATGGGGGGAAATGTGGTCATTGCCCATATTGAGATAAAATGCCAATTTTTTCTATTTTTAAACACGATTTATTGAACCGTCTTTGTCTGCCAATTTTAGACTACATTCAACCATCGTTGCTCAGACTGATTGAAAAGTAAAATCTACCCTTTTTAGACCCCATTTCAAAACACACCATACTTAACCAACTTTGTTTATCTTGTGTTTTATATAGCTAGCCATATGATACATGAATGCTTAATATCTCAATAGCTGATCCAAAAAAACATAACCAACCTTAACTGACTAGCATATCTTAATGTTAGTTTTGGTTAGAATACTTTCACTTTTTTTCATTATATTTGCTTTATGCCTTGTAAATAAATTCTTCAAAATTTTGTATCCACTTTTAAAGATTACCCACATACTCAATTCGTGTTCCTTTTCCTTTATCATCTACAAAGACAACCAACATATAAAACTTTCCTTCTGAATTCGAGCTACCTATAGCGTAGAGGGAACAACGTCCTATGCCGTAGGCCTTAGTTATAACAATTTCTTTTTGGCCACACAGGACCTACGACATAGAGGGGACAAACACCCACGCCGTAGGTAATCTTTCTTCATTCAGCCTTGATCTTGTCGCCTAATATATATTGTCATATAATTAAAACATACATCGTAGACATTTACATGGTCTACGCCATAGGGTACTCTAAAATGGAAACTCTGACATCGTTGTATCTACGACGTAGGTCTGGAAACCAACTACGTCGTGGATGCCTGTGAAATCTTGTGTTTGACGCCTTTTTCTTGTCAAATTCCACCATTTACCCTCGTTTACCGTTACTTGCTCAATTTTACCTGCAAAACATAAAATATACGAATATTTGCAATATTGAGGTAAAATTAAAGGGATATTGAGGTAAAAAAACATTTAACTATTTGATGTTATCAATGAAATCATATCCACTGCAAAACCCTGACCAAAGCCATCACCATCTTATTCCCATTATCACTTTTAATCCCAATACTAAAAATCATCTAGATTTTTTCTCTAAAGGTGCAACGACGATTTAGATTTTAGGGGTTTTTTGGTCAGCAAATTATGTTACACAAGAGGTTTGGTTCCCGCGTTTATTCTCGATTTGAGCCAAAATGTTAGGTGTGTTTCTATGAAGTGAGGTATTTTTAGGCTGGATGTAGTGGTCTCTATATCACTCTCTCTATCTAAACATCAAATCAGCTTTTCAACACACCACCTTACCACCTAACTAAACATATGATAATGCATCACCTTACAATATACCACAACACACTTAGAAACAAAACATTTTGTTATGTAGTTCGCACCACCCAACCAACATAAAAACAGCCCTCAACGCGTGAAGTTGTTCGGTCATTATGGCGTGTAAAGGTGTTCATCATTATAACACCCGATCTTATGCGTTTGTTTAGGTAACAATTACTACACATTTAAAAATACTGATAGATTGATCTCTTAAAAATCCGATGATGAGTAGCGTAAGGCTCTTGCACAAAGCTTTACAACCCCTCGGTAGTGCACCTAATTGATGTAGTGTAGTTTAGGCAAGAATTCAAGGTTGTTATCGTTCTCTAGGGGAATTGTGTGGGAGGTCAGTGTCGAACGTACTAAGATCAAGAGTTGGGAAAGAAAGCTACAATAATATATTCGTATATATATATATTTAAAAGCAAATTAAAATGAATAGTTTTGAGGGGAGGGTTATATGTTTCGCTACTAATACTAATTATCTAATAGAGATAACTCTTATGGTTAAACAAGTGTGTTTACGTAATCATGCACTACTCCGTATTCCTAATCCCCCCTTCACCATTGTGACTTAAATGTGTAAGTATTTTACTTAATGTATTAGCTAATTACACGAAAAAGCTATCTATGTAAGACCAAATTGAGACAACATCTAACAAGGTCGTACAAAGATATAAACTATTACTACGCTCCCACGCGTTAACACATACATTAAAACAATTAAATAAAGATCAACCTCAGGGTATGCCCAGTTCATAGAGACGTCAATAAGAGGGTATCCCTTTCAACACGATCACATTCCCCTAGATATATGAAAAGCTAATACAGACAAAAAGTTGATTTTATAAAACCTAACGTGCACATAAATCAACAAGAAGAAATGGACATATAGGAATCACAACATAAGTTTCTTGAAATCATAAGCAAACACAAATAAATCTACTCAATCATGTTAAAAGAAGAATAAGAAAAAGACATAATCATTAACCACCACCAAGTGGCCTAGTGGTAAGATCCTTGACTCCTAAACAAGAGGTCAATGGTTCAAACGTCACTAGCTGTGTACACTTGGGGGTGGCCACAAATGTTCACCTGCGACGACTCCGAGCTATCCAAAAGGGTAGTCACCCTGGGATTAGTCGGCTCGCAGTGTTGGTCGAAAACCCAGGTTTACCAAAAAAAAGAAGACATAATGAAACAACTAATTAAAATCGTTGAATGATAAATGGATAGATATTCAGTTCAATTGAAAATGGATTTACAATGGAGAAAATAGGGTTTAAGAACCCTAAAAATCGACATACACAAGTGCCCCAAAATTACCCTTAAGTTTTTTCTTTTTTTGGAAGTACAAGGATTATATATGTAGGAAAATCCCCGGATGGCATCGGGTGTTATTCCAGACGGCGTCTGACCGCCTTACTTAGACAATGCCATCGTTTTTGGGTCACAGACGACGTCTATGCTTCTTCAGACGGTATCATAAAGTTTGGAATTCTTGGTATTGAGTAATAGTGTGAAATCTTGTATACTTGTTTCGGTTTCTTTCGAAGTGCTTCCAAAATGATAAAATAACAAAAAGAAAGAATCGAGAGCGTCTTTAAGGCATATTTGCACATATAACTAGGTTAAATGACTAAAAAAGATGTATAAGATGACATCTAATCAACCGACTAAGATTGAGATAAAAATGATGATCAAGAGAGCATTACACCCTACCAAGGAATGAACCGAATATATTCGCTCTAGTCCAATCCAATAAAAAGAGATAATAATCGGTTATACATAAAATCAAACCAAATCGAATATGAGTTAAAATGTGAAACGAGAACCAAATTTAAGAGTCTTTTGGGTTCATCCAATTCCATCTGTAATTTATGCTCGACCTTACCCTAATTTAAGAGTGAGCATTTTGAACCATCGATCAGATTAGAACGAAAAAGCAAATCAAACCGAACCGATGCTCACTCACCCTACCACAGGTTCCCCCAACCTAATAAAAACATTGTTTAGTGAGCCACTGAATCTAATAAAACATTTTTTAAAGAAATTGACAAGTTGGAAACGCAATATCCCATCACCCCTCCTTTAGCTGGCTCCATCAACCCAACCTCCAACACCTCTTTATCATTTCACCTGTCGGCAAATCCCAAATTATTAACCCTAACCCTAACCAGATCCAATCAGATCAAACCAGATCCACCAATGGCGGCGGCATCAGCATCCCGTCGTCTCCGCGACCTCCAATCCCACCCCTCCAACAAAACCTGCGTCGACTGCTCTCAAAAAAACCCCCAATGGGCCTCCGTATCCTACGGCATCTTCATGTGTCTCGAATGTTCGGGAAAACACCGAGGTCTAGGTGTCCACATCTCATTCGTCAGATCTGTTACGATGGATTCATGGTCCGAGATCCAGCTTCGTAAAATGGAATCTGGTGGTAATGAGAAGCTTAATTCCTTTTTATCTCAATATGGGATCCCTAAAAACACGGATATTGTTAAGAAATATAATTCCAATGCTGCCAGTGTTTATCGGGACAGGATTGTGGCTCTTGCTGATGGGAAGACGTGGCGGGACCCACCTGTCGTTAAGGAAAGCGCGGTGGGCCCCGCTAAACCTCCCATGCCACGTGGCGGGGGAGCGAATAGTATTAAGAGTAGTAACGGGGGATGGGATGATGATAATTGGGGGGATGAATTGAATAGTAGTAATAATATAAGGAGGAATAATACTGTTGGGGATTTTAGGAGTGGGGGAGGGGGAGAGGGGGCACCTTCCAGGTCGAGATCGAGCCAGAGCTTGTATACGCAGTCGCAGCTGACGGCGTCTGCTGCGGGGAAGGAGGAGTTTTTTGCGAGGAGGATGGCGGAGAATGAGAGTAAGCCCGAAGGGTTGCCGCCTTCTCAAGGTGGGAAGTATGTTGGATTTGGTTCGTCGCCGAGTGGTGGAGGTGGTGGTGGTGGGATGAGTAGGAATGATTCGCAAGGGGATGTGTTTTCGTCGGTTACTCAGGTACATTAATTTGTTTGCGTTTAGTTTTTATTTGTTAGATCCAATATATTGTGTTAAGATAGTCGTTAGAATTATGATGGATCATGGATGCATAGATGTAGTATTTATTAAGAATGACGTAAAGCTATTAGATGTCGTAATTGATTTTTGGATCGACGCGTTTACTAGCTGACCTTACAGTGTATAACAGTATGATTAAAAAAAGTCGAAACGTGGTGTAAAGTAGTTGGCTTTTATCGTCAAAAAGACTTTGTGTGTATGTATGCAGTTTTTTTATTTCATATTGGATGATATTAAGATAGTACTTAGAACTATTTGGAGCGTCTATAGAATGTTTTATCTGGAAAAGTTTAGCTTGAATGCATGATGGAACATGGATAAATAGATCATGATTTTAATGTTAACAATGGCATTACAAGATAAATAGATGTTATATGTGATGTTGGGCATCTATGATTTATACACGTGGTTGTGTTACCCGGTTTAGAAACACGTTTAATTGTTTATATTCCAAGATTCGATATTGAAGTAGACGACTTTATTTAGTAATTATACCTCTACAAATATCCAAAGTTAACGTCAGTGTGTATTATTACATTGGAACTAGATGATGATGGGAGAAAGGGACATTCCTAAATTATGTGTAAACTCCACTGTTTTTTTTTTTGCAACCTATTTTCCTGACACCAACCTACGCTCTAGAATTTGCATTAGTGGACCCTTTGACAGAATTGAACTGGCATCATAGATTCATAGCATGCACTCGTTTTTCCATTTTAATAAAGATATCAGAGATTTACTGATGGCATGCCGCTTTGGTGAAATTGTTGATGTGGTATTTAGAAGGTTTAAAAATTATCACGTGCAGTTAAAAATTGTTTCTTGTGATCTACTTGGGCAAGTTATTTTTCTTAGAAAACAATTCAACATTTTACATTGAAAAGCACAATTATGAATTTGTATTTCTCCATCACCAAAGTAATGAAAACAGGAGAGCGTCTTCTTAATATCCAAAGAGGTAATGGGGGAACTAGGTGACTGACATGTTCTTTGAACTCAACAAAACCACTAATTATCACGTAAATTACTACTTTTTGATGTGATGCTTTCAAATGGTTGCAAAATATCCAAAACAATTAAGGATTGTGGTTATTAGTAACTCTAAGCAAGCTATGGTACTGATGGAATAACACATTACGGAGTATTATGCAACACACACTCAGAAGAGGGCGTTGAAAAGAAGTTAGTCTTGAATCTACAAAATTAGGCAATCAGAAATCAGCGTTCAATAATCTAATGTTGAATAAAATCAAAATGGATTTGACGTCTGTATATCATGTACATGAACCATCATATAAAGTATCATCCTTTTTATGGAAACTGGGGTTGTCGAATTGATTTGTAACTTATTTGGGAATAAATTTTGCATAATGATTACCATCCATGTTATAATCAATGACGGAACTTGGAACATATATTTTGGGAGGGCCGAATTATTTTAGACATACCAAAATAAAAAGTGGACAATAACTTTAAGACGAAACTAAAAGTATTTACACTACTTGTCACAACATTTGAGGGGCCCGGGACCCTCCCCTGCCCCTTTGAAGGTCCGTTCTTGGTTTCAATGTACAAGAACAAAATATCAAACCCTAAACATGGATTCATATATGACATATCTTAACTAGAGTGCTTTAATACACACCTTAGCCATTATTTTTTTAGAACGGCAATTATTAACTATCTCACGATATTACACCAAAAATCTATCTCACATGTCCTAGCAGGACTTGAACCCAAAACCATTAGGTTGGGGAGTTTCTCACACGACATGGGATACCTTTGGGACTAAAGCCCTTTGGTACACCTCAGCCATTTACATTGGAGGTTTTCAGAAGTGTGTAGGAGGACTGTAGGCGTAAGCATAGACTCCATCTAAACACTTGAAGGTCGCTGTAACATCTACTTTGTAATTGTAAATGAAGAACGTTTGTATTCTGCTGAACTCTTATAAAACTTGATCTCGGTTGGTGACAACCGTAAGTATGGACGAAGGTCCTGCATAATTGTTTTCTTCTGCCAACAATCTTTAAGATGAGTGACTGAGAGTGTTTGCTAAGATACAAAGTTATCCACTTAATTTTTTTTGGCACGGTAGGGAATTTTAGAAGTCGGCTGACAGCTGATCTGTTTGTGGTTCTCTTAGCTTCTCTCGTATATTATGAGAAATAGTCGCTTAATAAATCCAAATACTTTGAAACATAAATGCACTGATGATATGATAAACCAAACTTTTTGGCCTGGTCGGGAATTTGAGAACTCGGCGACAGTTGCTATATATATGGATCTATTGCGTAATTATATATGGGTTTTTGTTGAAAATCCTTGGTGAAAAACTTTGATAATTTGTATTACTTGCTCATATCTGATTACACAAAATATGTTTACGCAGGGACTTGGTAAGTTATCTTTCGTTGCTCAGTCCGCTGCAAAGGAGCTTACAACAAAGGTTTGTGCTATTCTCACCTTGCGATTTATATAAAAGTATTGGCGTACTGGAAACTAATACATCTGCAATTGATTAGGTGAGAGATGGGGGCTATGATCACAAGGTGAATGAAACCGTCAATGTTGTGACTGCAAAGACAACTGAAATCGGTCAAATGACGTGGGGCCTCATGAGGGGTGTCATGGCAATGGCTTCACAGAAGGTTGAAGAATTTACCAAAGAGGGTCCCTCCGACTGGCCAAGAAACCAATCACAAGGAGACGGTTTTAATCAGGAACCAAAAGCTTGGAACTCTAGTCCTAGTTCTAACGGGTCATACAATGGCGGGAATGGTGTCTCGGTTAGCTCATCAGGCAGGAATAATGTAAGCTCTGTTAATTCTGGATCTTGGGATGATTGGGATAATGATGGACATAGAAAGCACGCTGCATCTGATACAGTAAAACCATCAACTCAAAATGGAGATAGCTGGGCAGGGTGGGATGATGATAAAGACGATGAAGATGACAGTTTTTACCAGGCCCCATCTAATGGTAAGAAATCAGACAGTAACTGGTCTGGTGCAGGTTTTCGTTAAGGTTAGTCTTACTGTTGGTCCACATACCATTTTCTTGTCAAGTAAGGTTTCAGATGTGTCGAGGTGAAGAAAGAAGTTAAGTTTATATATGTACAATTTGTGAACAATGCGGGTTGGTAATTTGCCCAGCTTAAAGAGAACTAATGCTATATCTTTTGATCTTCTGTTTTATAATTCTGGTCATGTATTTGGATATAAACATAAACCATTTATTAGTAAGAAATTCTATTGGAATATCAACTTTCTTGTGCTTGTTTTATTAATATTGCTTGTTCTTTGTTTACTAAAAGAAAAGTGCATATGCAATATCACACTGATTTCTTCTATGATAACGAGTGCAAAAAACCTATATGATCTTTAAGATCAAACAATCTCATCGAATTGAATATGATTGTATATGTGATAGCATCTACTTATCAGCAAATTACCCTTTTTATTAGCTAAGGATTAGATGGTGCAGGAGCGGGTCAATGATGACACCGTGGAAGCCCAATCAATCGTTGGCGAAAAATATTCCATCCATTTGTTTGATTGCTAAGAATTTTTTATCTTCTGACCGGAACTGCTTACTCAGTCAGAGCAAAGCTTATAGTGTCACAAGCACTACAACTTTCTATTAGCTGAAAATGAAATTATATTAAAAATAACAAATATAAAAGACACACAAATCGTTCTTTTTTATTTGCGTTCTTTATCTATACCATTTAACACTTATTTTCTCGTCATATGAATTATGAAATCTACCTATACCTTATTTGCTGCCTGTTCATTTTGAGTTGATACAGAGACTGAAATATCTTCCAGTTGTACTTTGTCATGTTGTTGAATTACAAGCACAGAAGACTCGATACTATGGTTTGAAGAGGCCAAGAGGTCTCCGACCGGCCCAAGCTCTGCATGCTCTGGTTGTCGGTCAGCTAACCTAGCCACCATCGCTGTAGGGAACCTGGCTTTGCCTACGACTATAAGTTCATACTCACCACTTTTCCCTATTGCCAATATGCTCTCGACAACGTTGGTTCCTTTGATTTCTTTGTATTCTACCATCCCTTCCCATTTCTTCTGAAAATCATCAATCGCCTTTTCGTCACGCTCCTGAAATATTACGTAGTTGATTGTTACCTAGTTATTTAAATTAATTTTAGTTTTGGTGAAATAACAACAAATTGTACCTTCTCTTTGTCCGGGTGATCAATGGCTGTGGAGAAGGTATACTTCTCTCGACCTTTACTAGGAACCGATCTCAGCCCAACACCATCATGCGCCGCCCTAGTCTCTTCCACAAATCTCAAGACTATCACGTTGACTGCCGGATGCTCCACCATCCTTCCAGCCAATTCCAAACACTCGCGATCATCGGGCCCACCAAAAAACATCACACACGCTTTCTGTGCTACTGTGGTCACGGATCCCAAATTTTGCTGGGACTCGTCACCAAGTCCCCGGTCGACTAATACTGCTACTGAGCATTCAGCATTAGTAAGGACCCTTTGATTGACCCCTCTCCAGCCATGGCCAACATTCTCTACCACAGCTGGACCGTCGGTTTTTATCCATCTTTTGTGAAATGGCAATATAATCATTGGCACGTTCTTTTCTTTCGCCACATGGCAAATATCCTCATGCATTGTTGACAATGCTGAGATAGCAGTTGTGGTCCGAACCACAACCTTACCCATTTGGCCATAAGCTCGGAATGCAACCGCCACTCTCTCATGAAACGCACGGGCCTTGTTGTTAAACCGGCTGACAAATGGAAGTCCGTTTTTCCGAACTCGTTGGACCATCACAATCGAGGAGCTACGTTCAGTTAGCTCGACAAGGTGCATTATGTAGAGCTTGAGCTGGCTCTTGTTTACGGAGCGAGTTGACTCTATCAAATTGATTAGTGAAGATATGTTTCCTGGGCCATGAACACATGCCAAGAGGCGTAGATCATATTTCTCACTGGTAGAAGAGCCTGCACTGCCACTTCTTCTCGCTGGCTTGTACAATGCCATGACGGCTGGAGTTGTAATAAAAGTGGTAAATAGTGCCATTAGGACTAATATAGCAAAAGCCTCATCATTAAGAACCTGCAAAAATGATTTTGATCTAATCAGGAATTCAAGTTCCATATTTGAGTTGAAATGAAGAACAATTAACCCTTTACCTTTATTTTTCACTGTTTAAAACTAACTTTTTACATGATCCTTCATATTTTCTTTACCAATTCTAGGTTTGTTATATGCTGAGGCAATTAACCGAAGTAATAAAACACTTGACCTTTTTTTCTTTGCCAATGTTAAGGACAATGAGTTCAACCAATCCCTTAGTATTCATCAACAACCCTAATGTAATCGATTCCCTTACGGACATCATACACATCACTGCCACAACAAACGTCCCCAATATCTTTCCACCACACGCAGCCGTGATCACCATTGCTAGTAGGGCCCACGCCTTACCTCCACTGATTTTCGTGACATCAGTTTTCAATCCACTGGAAGCAAAATACAGCGGGAGAAGCAATCCAGATACAAAGTCTTCAATCCTTTCTATCAGTTTCTCGGCGAAAACTCCTTTAGGGATGGTTAGTCCAAAGATAAATGCTCCAAAAATTGAATGTATGCCAATGAAATCTGTAATAAAGCCGGAGACCATAACAGTAGCTAGTGTTAAGCAAATGTAGGCCTCATCAACCGTGTCATGTTCTGGTGAGCAACGCTGAGCTACCCAAGCCATGGCTGGCTTGATCGCAACCATCATGAAGGTCACAAATGCACATCCTGATAAAAGTTCAACAATTAGAAAGAACAAAAAAGTTTATGTTCAGTTTGTATGATCATGGTTTACAAGTAAATTCTTAAAATTAAAACACCCTTAACTGAATATTTATTTTTTAGCTGAAATTTTCATCATATTTGCCTATTGGGTTATTATTAGTTTCAATTCATCATGTTAATATCATTATTTTTTATATTTACTTGAAAATAAGTCAGCTAATTTGTCGGAAATCAAGTTTAACAAAAAAAAAAAAAACCCACAATATTTATATGATCTGTTTTAAGGAGAGAAAAAAGGCAAATTATATGTCTCCCTCATTATAAGAAAATGGACCAAATTGACATGTGAGAATGCCAAATGTGAATTTAACAAAAGACTATAAATGGTTTTTTTAGAAAAAAAAAAGAGGGATCAACTTATTATTCTTTTAGCAGAAGCATGTGTTTTCACTTTCTTGTGATTAAGCAACAAAAATCTTGTGACAATTGAAAATGAAAGAACAAACCTGAAAGCAGAACCCAAACAGAAACCAACGGGCTTTTATGAGAACCACCTTCTTCCCCATTTCCGGCTAGCGCAACCGCTAGAGCAAGCAAAATCCACGCAACGATATCATTAAACGCAGCTGCAGCCATAGCAGTCTCACCAACTCTAGTAGTCAATAGTTTCAGCTCGGCCAAAATACGTGCAAGCACTGGAAAAGCAGTGATGGACAAAGCTACACCCATGAACACAAAGTACTGAGCATACCCGACTTTCTCAGCTCCTTCTATTGTTTTACGGAGAACGAATGCTACTCCAATACCAAGTATAAAAGGGACCGAGATTCCTGCAGCTGCTATCACGAATGCTCGTTTTCCACTCCTGCGGATGGAGCTCAGATCAAGCTCCAGACCGACAAGGAATAGGAAAAAGAGTAAGCCGATGCTTGCTACAGATTCTAGGATTGGTGTGCTCCATTTGGGGAATACTCGGTGCATGTAGGTTTGGTTTCGGCCTAATGCTGATGGTCCGAGAAGAATTCCACCCTGAAATGTTTTTTAGATAAATCATTAAAGGACGATAAATGTAATAAGCAAATAATAAGCCGTTTATTTGCTTATTTGATTATAGTAGATAGTTTGAAATTGATTATCTTGATTATTTAAGTGTGAAATATTTAGTTTTGATTAAAGAAGATTGAAGCTTGTTTATTTCAAACTTCCTAAGGAGTTTAACCAAATCATAATTTTGTTTTCGACATGTGCCTCTAGTTTGCAAATAGCAAATCAGCGGCACTGAAAACATTAACTCAGAAAACTACAATACGCTGAAAGAATGTAGTAACAGAGAAATGTAACACATACAACGATCTCGGCAATAACTTTAGGCTGGCGAAGAGGCTTGAGGAGAAAGGCGAGGGAGCGGCCAACAGCAAGAACAAGGACAGTTTGAACTATCAACAACGGAAACGCGTAGTCGAAAGGATTGTCACCTTGCCAAACACCATCTGATGCTGTTTTTATTGAAGTAATATTGACTGTCATGTCTACTTTTCTATTGTGACGAATGATCAACACGACTATCTAGCAGCTCTTTGACATGTATATTTATAGACACCCATAATATGTGATATGTGGCAATATATCGTAATGTGAACACTACATCCTTTTCAAAGCATACTAATAAGTTTGGATTGGATAGGCACAAGTGGACAAATTAGCTAGTTAGGGTTAAAATGAATTCCTTACGCTAACGAGTTGTGACATTTTGTTGTGTTAACTTTTTCGAAAATGGATTATTCGCAAAGCCGTTTATAACAGTTATGGTATTAGAAGATAAGATATAACTATAGAAACAATATCAAGTCATCAATAAATACGATAAAATACTAAATTTGGCAACTTGAGGTAGCACATATGCAATATGTTGTCGTTGATAAGAAAGCAACATAAGAATGTAGAAGATATGATTATGAAATCAAGAGTTTTTAAATGGATGTGATTTTCGCCGTTTACTTTATTCGGAAAAGACGAGTTTTTCTTACTAAGATTACGCGGTCTTATTAGATTAATCGTAAGATCATTTTCGATCCTTCATCAAACATTCTCAAATGTACACATCTAATAATATTTGAATCATTGAACACTTGTTTGAAAACAATTTATGAGTTTTATTGATAACCTCATAGTACTTAACTCATCTTTTAATGGTTGTGAACTTCTTTTATCCCATATTGATAGATTAGCATGTATTCGTTCTTGTAATTTACCGAAAATAAGCGAAGTTCTATTGCCTCTTAAGTGTAAATTTGGTATATGTATGTAAATATTAAAAATAAATGTTTTCTCCCCAACAAAATAAGAAATAATCTAAAGTAAATTAATGAGTAAAAGTGTGAAACTTCGAATGCTAATACTTTATAGTGTTCCTATGTTATGGTTACTTGGTTACTACTTACTATACTAGTAGAACTGAATAACAAGCAAAAAAGACAACTCATTTTTCCTAAAACAAGTGTTCTACCATGTGAAGTTCCCTTACATTTTTTTTTAAAATCGGCTTTTGAGTATGAATTCAAACACTTAACCACCTCATTTTTATGTTATTTGGACAGTAATAAGTCAACTACAAATTATGTTAGATCTTAAAGATAAAAGTGTACGTGATGAGGATAATTATGACATCAATAAATAAACTTTTTAAAAGCATTAATCTAGTTAAACTACTCTAATATGAATGGACAAATTAAGCAACTCTATCAAATCGGTTTGATTTAGTTTGGACTTTGGTTGGTAGAAACTCGAATATGTGGCCAAATATGAATAAAAACGATACAAAATTTAACGCAGGTACCTCAAAAAATTATTAGCAATGATCACACTTGGCGTGGTCTATACTTTACTTTGTTACTTAGACTAATTGCATGCTTTACAACATGATGTATTTGGTTTAATGATAACTAGTCTTGATTAATACGATCTCTTTATATATACATTGAACCCCTTTTCTACAAATGCTTCATCAAAATCTTATCACGATGGGCAAAGTCAAACATCAATATCAGAAGAGACAATTGGACAAATTGTTCTTGCATGACAAGTCATGTATGATAATTCGTAAACTCAAAGTGTAAACTTTAGATTAAGAATAATTTCAATACAATAATAACACCTGACCAAAGAAAGCAGCAAACTTAGTAAATGCTCAAATCCATGAGACGTTCAGAATTTTAATGTCGAAACAACAAAAAGTATAACATAACGAAAATGTCTTTGTATTCTAACACCAAAGTTGAATATTCCAAAAACATCATTTAACAAATTTGACTTGCATAAGAAGACTATATTTATATGCACATGAATTCTGTGTACTTAAGCATTAATCAACTGGATGTCTGTGTGTTTATAGATCGCAAGATGCTCGTGAAAGAAAGTTGAAAATGGGGCAACTATATTATGTATGACTCAAATGACCGATGATAACATGCATGCATACATACGTCTGACTCTCACATGATTCACTTTGCTTTACCTAGTCATCATATCCAACTCATCGAATAATTAGACTCTTATTTTGTATTCTACATTTCTAGACATATTGATAACACTCGGCGACTTTTTCTTCGATAAGGAAAATGAAAGCGAAAGGACGAAATCATTGACGAGAGTAATTAACCTCGTGAAGCTTTTATGGAAGAAAGAAGCAACAGGAAGAACTTTTCTATTATTTTATAGAAAAAGTATAATTTTGTGAAAAACCAAACCATTTATGCATTAGTGTTTGACTATTAAACATGTATAGAAACGTTCTATGCAAACGCTTCTGAGAGTTTGTAACAACTCGAACTCTTAAAACAAGATAATTTATAAAATATTAAGTTTTATATTTTTTGAAACGGTAAATTATATGAAGAGAAATCAATTAGCAAGGAGTCTGAGCAAATTTAAAAAAATGTCTAAACGATTCGTTTCAACAAAAATTTCTACAACTTCTAAACTTTAATCAAGAAAAAAAACTCTAATATTGTCAAAAATGTCGCATCTTCTTAGATGAAAAGTGACATCGTAAAAGCCATATCCACAACAAAGTTGTGTTAGACGGATATATTGAAGCCTCTGGACTTTGTGTTTAGTTAATAGGCTTAGCCTATAATATGTTTACATCTAGAATAATCTACAGGTATTATATATTGTATATGTTTGTAAATCAATGACAAGATAATTATAATTCTAATACAGCCAAATTGATCATCCAAAATCTCCTTTCTACTAAAAATTCTCAGCATACTTGTTTCATTCTTTTTTTCCTCTCTTCCTTAAACCCAAACGTTAATAACAAAATTATAAAAAAAATAAAAATAAAAAAATTTGTCTTTCTTCATCAACAGTCATATACAATTACTTGAATGAAAGGTAACTGTGATTGGAGATTTGGATAGAATATATAAAATTGCTAAGAAGGTGGTTATTAATTGGGGATAATCACTTAAAAATGTAGTAAACTTACCACTTTTTATGGTTGTGTGTATTAAACTATTTTTTTCTGATTGTGTGCATTAAACTTTCAAATTCATATCATTGTGTGTATTTTGTGACCATTTTACCCCTACGTTTCTCAAAAATTTAAGGGTAAGATGGTAATTTTACAACGCAAAATCGTCTCAAAATACACATAATGATCGAAATTAAAAAGTTTAATACACACAATAAGAAAAAAAATAGTTTAGTACACACAACCATAAAAAGTGGTAAGTTTACAAAAGTTAGTGTAGGTGTTAGAATTAATTTGAAGTTGAAGTTCGTGTGTGGAAATTGATAAGATTTCTATGTTCGGTGATATGTGTAATACATTCGGTTCTTTTCATTCAGCCCACCAATCGCCATGGGTTGCTCCTGGCTTCTATCAATATAGTGTGGGCCAACATCAACAACATGTGCAACCAGGTATTTTTGGGTCTTCTCCTTCGTTGCTGCTGACCCAAACGCCATTGCTTCCAAGTGTGGTTACATTACGAGATCACAAGATTCTGCTTGGAATATGGATATAGGTGTTTGCTTGGAATATGGACACATGTGCTTCTTCTCATCTCAACTCAAACTCAAGTAATTTAAGTACTGTTTATAATAAGTGTTTATATCCGTCTGTATGTGTTGGTGATGGTAAATCTATACCTGTAACCAATACTGGACATAACATCTTACCTACTATTAATCGTCGTTTACACTTAAATAACGTTCTTGTAACCCCTAATATAATTAAAAATCTCATTTCGGTTCGTCAATTCACTAGAGATAACAACTGTACTGTCGAATTTGATGCATTTGGTTTTTCAGTGAAGGATTTATTGACCCGTCATATTCTACTCAGATGTGATAGCTCAAGAGATCTTTACCCAGTTACCCAATCGTCTCTTACTCCTCATGCTTTGTTGTCTGTCAGTCCTACTACGTGACACCAACGCCTCGGGCATCCCGGTGAAGAAGTGATACGTTGTTTCACGTCAATTTATTTCTTGTAACAAAGAGAAGTCTCCACATGTTTGCCATGCGTGTCAGCTTGGCAAACATGTGCGTGTTCCATTCTCTAGTTCCAATTCTATTGTTTCTCGTCCTTTTGAAATTGTTCACTCTGATATTTGGACTTCTCCTGTTCTTAGTTCTGGTGGTTTCAAATATTATGTGTTATTCCTTGATCATTATTCTCATTATTTGTGGATTTATCCTTTACGTACTAAATCTAAAGTTTTCTAAAAAATCATCCATTTTCGTTCTTATGTAAATAATCAGTTTAAGTGTGATATTGCGGGTTTTAAGTGTGACCATGGTGGTGAGTTCGATAACACCGACCTACTTGACTTGTTTGCTCAAAATGGCATTCAAGTGCGATTCTCCTGCCCGAAAACATCCCAACAAAATGGAAAGTCGGAAGGGATGATACGCACCAGCAATAATGTCATCCGCACCCTTCTTTTCCAAGCTCACATTCCACCTACATTTTGGGTTGAGGCATTACATACGGCCGCCTACTTACTGAATATCATTCCCTTGTCCGCCATTCAAAATGAAATACCATGTACAAAATTGTTTAACAAACAACCCGACTACCCACGTCTACGTATTTTTGGATGTCTTTGTTACCCATACCTATATTCACCTCACAAACTTGCACCTCGCGCTACGCCTTGAATCTTTTTGGGATATCCTGCATATCATCGTGGATATCGATGCCTTGACCTATCCACTAATAAAATCATCCTCTCCCGCCATGTCACATTTGATGAACTCCAATTCCCATATGGCTCCATACCAGAATCAAACCCACCTTCTTACAGTTTTCTTGAACCTACACCATCTATTATTACCCAACATGTAATAAGTAATCACGCTTCGCACATAATTGCTCCAACTCAGCCCCACACCACAACTCATAACACCACATCCGAGCCCACTACCACTACAACCCAAGTGAACCAAGACCCACCACCTCTCACCCCTCTATCCCAACAAACCCCTATACCACCTAGTCCCTCAACGACCCAACCTACACTGGCCCAATCTCAAATCCCCAACCCATCCTCTATGGCCCAAACAACTCTGGCCCACTCCCCTAACCAAATTGTACCCCCACGACCCAATATACTGTGAACTTTAACCCCTTACTCGTACTCATCCTATGGTTACGCGTGCCCAAGTGGGCACTGTTAAACCTAATCCTCGTTTTCATGGTCATGTCTCTCGTATTTCTTCTCTTCCTAAGTATCCTTCTGTTGCTTTATCTGATCGTAACTGGTGAGATGCTATGTACGATGAATATAATGTACTAATTAAAAATGGTACTTGGATTCTTGTCCCCAAACCACCCAATATTAATGTGGTTCGGTCTATATGGTTGTTTCGGCATAAATATAATGCCGATGGTTCTTAAAGTAGGTATAAGGCTCGTCTCGTGACTAATGGACGTAGCTAGCAGTTTGGTGTTGATTGTGTTGAGACATTTAGCCTGGTTGTTAAACCGGCTACTATTCGTACTGTTCTAAGTCTTGCATTATCTCGGAATTGGCCCATTCATCAGCTAGATGTGAAGAATGCATTTCTTAATGGTGATCTCTCTGAGACTGTTTATATGTATCAATGTAAAACCACGGCATTATCGCATCCTTAATTCGAGGACGAATTATTTTTTTTAGAGGGGAAGAATTGTAAAACCCGTATTTAAAATCTTCAAATATTAAATACGCGTAGTCTCAGCTCTAAATTTAATTAAACGTAAACAGTAAATACGCAGTCACAGTTTATTTAAATACTATAACAAAATAATTATTCAGAAAATAATGATTTAGTCTCAGAAAATATTACGTATGTATTATTTATTATACAGAAATAATTAAACGTTAACAGTAATTACGCACTCAGTTTTATTTAAATATTCCAGAAGATATTTATTCTGTAAATAATTATTAAATTTCACAAGAAAACTACGAACGTATTACGTATGTATTATTTATAATACATAATGATTATTACGTTTTTAGAATTTAAAAACACGAGAAAATTATACAAGCGTACATGATAAAATACTAAGTTAAATTAAACGAAAACCACAACATATGAAAAGGGCTGGCGGTTTTATAGTAGAAAACAAAGAAGAAGTGTGGGCTTTGAGCCCGGCCCGTGGTAAATACAAACACAGGAAAACAAGACAAGTTAACCACTTTCCTTTTCTTACAAAGCAGTAAACGAAAAAAATAAGAAACAATTAGGGTTATTGTTCCTGCCGACACAAGAGACAAAAAAAAAAGAAAAGAAAAAGAGCTGCCGGCTTCAGTCAAACAAAAATAGGGGAACGAGTATGTATTGGTTAAGTGATTCGTGCGTCCTTCTTGATCATCCCAGATCGTTTATAGGTAAGATCCCTCGTTTCTTGTTCACAAAAATCATGAAATCCTCATGTTTAATCAAGGAAACGTTTTAGCCAAGGGCTTAGCCTCGAAATTAGATAAAGGGTGCGGGTTGGTTTTGATTGGGACAACAACAAACAGCAACCATCAAGGGTGCGTTTGGGTCTGCACCATACACAGGGGCGTTTGGTTTGTATAGGGGTGTTTGGGGTTATACAACACAAACAGTGGGAACTGTAGTAAACGGTGGGAAAAACCAGACCAAACAGTGGGAACCGTAGACTAACAGTGGGAACCCAACACCTGTCGGGGGGAGACTCAGACCAAGCAGTGGGTAACGAGAGTCAAAAGACTCTCGGTGGGAACTCTGTGTACAGCGGGGGCTGCTGTTGGCTAACGACAGCAAGGCCATAGCCCATTGCAGCTGTGATGTGTTGTGATTCGAGAACTGACCCAAACTAAAGGGGTGTCTCGGTTAGACGCGACTCAGGATTTCGGGAGTACGAGATTTTATTACTCGGGACATCGGGTTAATGATTTTAAAACTAAGTTAATTAATGTAATGGTTTTTAGTATATTAATCTAGTAAATCATTTTAATATTTGTTAAATTAACTTTATAATTAAATTTGGTTAGTGGTATTTAATAATACATGGAATTAAATTAAATGATTATTGATTTTGGAAACTAATTTGGAAACCTTTCTATTTTAAGAAACTTTCTAAATTTAGGAAACTTGCTATTTTAGTAGGTTACTAATAATAGTATTATAATATTAGAAACAATATATTATACAAGTAATCAGAAGTACATGATATATACTAATTAGTAAACATTAAAGTACAGTCAGATTAATCAGTTTATACGCAAACAGTAACACAAGAATAAAATAAATTAAATTAAGAACAGATAAAAATCAGTATCAGTAAACAGTAATCAGACAACTCACCTCAGCGTCCTTTATCTATGTAGTATCCGTGAAGTCAGAGTAGATCTTCCAGCTTTCACTCTTATTTCATTACTGGACACGAGGTACGGATTTCCCGTCCTTCAGTAAGGACTTCCTTCTATGCATGATTAGGATTCCCGTCTGCAGCCAAATGTTTTCTCCAGTATATGTTCTAAGTTTTATCAGTAATCATTTAATAACTAAGTTAAATTTTCCTGAGCTTTATATACAAGCATGACTAGTTTATGTACTAGTTATGGAGGTACCGTAACCATGACACTAGAGGCACCGGTGTCATGACTCCTCTGCGAGGGAGTGATTTCTCGCAGCGTCCCTTCAACTTCAGTTTGGCCATTTATCAGTATTATCAGCGGGGCGTATGGATGCATCGTAGGCTATCAGTTTACAGTTATCAGGTGAATGTGGTGTGTGCTCTACATCCTTCACATTGGAGCTGATCCCTCCACCCAACACATTATTTAGAGGTCACCCCTCTACAGCATGATGAGGTCACCCCTCCAGTTATTCATGCAACAATTGTTACATCACATGACCTATATAATCTCTTGGCAATTAAAATACAGTAAATGCATGTTTTCAGATTTAACAGAAATTCAGCTTTATTATTTATAAATCAGATTTTTTAGATTATACACAGATTTCCATTGCAAATTTACCTATCAGTCTTACAGTTTTAGCATTTTATCATCTGTTTCATTTCAGTATTTCATATCATGCTTCATATACGTTCACTGGGCGTTATGCTCAGCCGTAGTTCCTTTTCATGTTCTAACGGCAGGTACACCAAGACGCTCTTAGGATTCTGAGAGCATGTGCATTTGGATGGAAGCTATCCAGACTTCTTACTTTATGCACTTCTTACATTATTCTGCTTATTTGGACATTGTTTAGTCCTTTCCTTCAGCATATACTTTTCATGTTTTAATCTTATGTTTGGATTGCCGATGTTTGATTCCGATATTTCCTTTATGGTCAGTTAATGTTATAGGACATTTGCATTATGCTTTGATGACACGCCATAAATACACGTAACGGTCCACTTATCCAAGTGGGGTGTTACAATCAACCTCCAGGGTTTGTGGATTCCAGGTTTCCAAATCATGTTTGTCAGTTGCACAGGTCGTTATATGGATTAAAACAAGCACCTCGTGCTTGGTTCCAACGGTTTGCAGGATAGGCTTTACGGGTTAGTTTTTTGTCTAGTAGTTGTGACTCGTCCTTGTTTATATATAGGCATGGTGATGAGGTTGCATATTTGCTGATATATGTTGATGATATTATACTGACAACTTCCTCTACAGCTTTACTTCAGTGTATTATTGCTTCTATGCATACAGAGTTTGAGATGATAGATTTGGGGGCACTCAATTATTTTTTGGGGATTTCTGTTACACGCGAATCCAAACGCATGTTTCTCTCTCAGAAGAAATATGATTTGGAGCTTTTGGAGAGAGCTCATATGGCTACATGTAACTCTACCCGCACACTAGTTGACACAGAATCCAAGCTTAGTTCAGATGGAGATCCTGTTTCTGATCCTACCTTATACCGTAGTCTTGGAGGTGGTTTGAAATACTTGAAATTTACTCGCCCATATATATCTTATGTAGTGCAACAGGTGTGTCTACATATTCATGATCCCAGAGAGCCACATTTTGCAGCTCTTAAGTGAGTTCTACGTTATGTTCATGGTACGTTGGACTTTGGTCTTCAACTGTATGCCGCACCTACTGGTTATCTCTGTCACACCCCACCGTAGCGGAACACGAAGCGCGAACTATGGATATCATCACAACAAACGGTGTCTCTATAGAGAAAACTAAATGCTAAACAAAATGTCATTCATGGCGACACAATGTCATGACAACATCACAAAACAAAGCAGGAGTCTAGGTAAGTAGGTATCAAGTCCTACCTCTTACCTAAGACAAACAATCAAACATAAAGATGTCATACAATGCATTTATTCAATCAAAATAAAAAGGGAAAACTAAAAGGAATGGGGTTCCTCCATATGCAATCCTAGGCATCTTCAAATCCTAGCCACTTCTATTCTCTACCTTCACCATAATCTCACCTGAAAGAGACACTAAAACACATCAACATAAATTTGGTGAGAGTCATAGGTTTAGACTCCAAACCAATCACAAAATGAGTTTTTAGCCGTGAAACATAAACATTAAACAAATACACATTTGTAAAAGGTGTTACATAATGCATTAACAACTAGTAATCAAGATTAAACATTCCAAACAAATCCAAGGCTCTCAGCCTTACCAATCATCATTGGTCCCATAGACGCCCATACATCTATGTACCATCCCAAGGCCCCGCCTTGTCATTATCCTTTGGTCCCATAGACACCCATACATCTATGTACCATCCTAAGGCCCCACCTTGTCATCATTCCTTGATACCATAGACGCCCATACATCTATGTACCAAGACAACACATAAAACAATCAAGACTCACATAGCAGTTAAACACATAAGTACACACGCATGTCCTTCACAAACCATTAAAACATTCACAGCAAATAGCTACAAAACCATAACAGTGTCTCTTCCATCCCATCTGGAAGTCAAAAACATTTATAACTCATAAATATGGGACTATGAAACTCACCTTACGAAAAGCAATCCAAAAGTCCACGTGCAATCAAACAATATCTGAAGCACATATATACAAAGCACACATCAACACCGATCCAAGGACACCAATCCTTCATCAATGTAATAGCCTACATGATGGATATCTAACTTACTTCTACCCTTATAACAATCCCAACCATAGTTTATATACTCACAACTCCTCTTATCGCACCACTAGTTATTAATCTCAATATTTCCAAAAACTGCCGAATTCTTTAGTAACTAAACGACCACAAATAAAATACTAACTTAGTTTCATTGATCTAGCCTTTCCTGCCCTTAGCTTCACAATGTCTTGTGAGCTTAAAATAAATTTTCCGAAAATTTACCCATAGTGAAAGTATTTCGTTCAAACTATTTTGTATAAACTGACCCGAATTAATCACAGTTTTTGGACATAGTAAAAGTATGAGATGATCCGACCTATTTAAACACTTAGACAAAAATTACCAAAGTTCCAGTAGTTCTCATACATCATAAAATCACCTCTGTAAATTCCCCAAAAAATAGAAAATTTATTTATCATGGTTTCTAAATCAAAAACCCAAATCAAAATCTGTCCAAAAACTGATTGTTCCGAATGACGACCCTTGCAACCATGTTTCGTCCAACGTACAGACCTCCAATATTTACAAATCTTGCATATTTGAAAACTAGACTCCCTGACCTAAATTTGAAAAAAAAATATGTTAGCCTTAAAATATTGAGTCAAACAAGAATGTTCGGTCATAGGTTTATATTGTAATATTTATTAGAACGTTGTAATAGTTAGTTAAAGTAGTCGTGACATTACGGGCTTGATGGCTAGCTTAAAAGGCCTCTTTCAAGGTACTAAGCATTTATTCAAGCCCGACCCAAAATAATATAGTCCAATAGAAAGCCCGCATGTGGGTGGACTATATAAGCACCCTCCTAGCATGTTAGGAGGGTTGCAAGTTATCATTTTCTCTAATCTAATTTCTCCTAGTTAATCACCTCTCTCTCTACTTTCTCTCTCTAGAAATCATCTATCTTTCTTCTTTATTTCTATAATCAATCATGGTGAAGTGAATAGTTATGGGTACAGCATTTGGTATCAATCGCCACGGGTAGATTTGTGATTGGTTGTTGTTATTGATTTGATTTGTGTGATTTAATCTAAAATCATCACGAATTGAATTTTTTTAGTATTTTTCGGGCTCTAAATCTTGATATAAATCTCCTACATAGTTGTGGTAGGGATTTAGGTTAGTTATTGTGGTTAAAATCACAAGTTTTTGGGGCGTTTGGATTGATTTGGGATACAGTTCGACAAAAAGTGGTTCGTATTAGATTAAAGTTTGACAGTAATAACTTTCGGAAGAGGGTTTTGACATAGTTCCGAAAGTTCAAAGAGTTGCGAAAGTATTTTACTCCGAAAGTAACAAGGGGTCCGAAAGTTATGAAACTTGTTTCTCCGAAAGTAAGGTTTTCTCCAAAAGATTTCTCCGAAAGTCACAGAATTTCCGGAAGTCTCTAAAACTCCGAAAGTTCAGAAGTGCCGAAAGTACAAAGTGTTCGAAACTTCAAAAGTTCCAAAAGTAGTGTTCTGAAACTTCAAAGGTTCCGAAAGTAGCCGTTTCAAAGTTCCAAAAGTAGTATTTGGGATTTCACGAAAGTTGGATCGAGTGAAGTGTTCCGAAAGTTAATTTCTTCCGAAAGTTAATCTCTTCCGAAAGTCAATTTCTTCCGAAAGTCACTTTCTTCCGAAATTCAATCTCTTCCGAAAGTCAATTTCTTCCGTAAGTCAATTTCTTCCGAAAGTCAAATTTCTTCCGAAAGTTAATCTCTTCCGAAATTCACTTTCCTCCGAAAGTTTATTTACTTCGAAAGTTAATTTACTCCGAAAGTTAATTAACTCCGAAAGTTAATTTACTCCGAAAGAGTTTTCCTCCGAAAGTGGTTTCTTCAGAAAGTGTTTTCCTCCGAAAGTGGTTTCTTCAGAAAGTGGTTTCCTCTGAAAGTAAAGATTATTCCGAAACTAAAGTTTATTCCGAACTTGAATATTCAAATTTTTCGAATGTGAAATTAACAATCGTGTGTTTTTGGCCTTAGAATTTTTTGGTTTCTTGTGAAGACATTTTTTAGGGGATTTTAACATTTTTCTTCGACAATAACAATCACAACACATCTACTTAAGATCCTTTTTCACTTCAACAATTTCAAGTATCTCGAAATGGATTCTACTCAAGAGCATCGTGTGACAAACAACAACATCATGGTGGCGGGTAACAAAGAGAGACCACCAATGCTTGTGACTGGTCGACATGCACAATGGCAATCACGATTTCTTCGATATCTTGACACTAAACCCAATGGTGATATTCTTCGACGTTTCATCAAAGAAGGACCCTATACTCTCACTACAATAACCATTCCTGCAATTCCAGCAGCCGACTCGACGACCGGTTCCGATGAGCAAAGAATTATGGAAACCTATGAGAACACTTCGAAAGAGAAACGTGCTTGGATTGATGCAGAGAAAGAAGCAATCTATTTGATTCTCAGTGGGATTGGGGATGATATTTACTCAACGGTTGATGTGTGCTCTACTACAAAAGAAATGTGGTTTGCCATTGAATGCTTGCAACAAGGAGAATCACTTAACAAGCAAGATGTAAAAACTAACTTGTTCTGTAACTTTGGAAAGTTTACTTCATTGGATGGGGAATCAATTGATTCATATTACTCAAGGTTCTACAAGATGATGAATGACATGACAAGAAACAATTTGCAAGTCTCCACCATGCAAGTCAATGTGCAATTTCTACAGCAACTTCAACCAGAGTGGACACGGTTTGTAACTTTGGTGAAACAACATAGTAAGTTAGACGAGGTCAACTATCACACGCTCTTTGACATTTTGAAACAATTTCAGAACGAGGCGAATGAACTTCGAGCTGAAAGGATAGCAAAGACTGCTAATCCACTTACTTTGGTGTCTACCACTCAACACGACCAAGATCATCGCTCTCGTGCTCCAAAGTCATACTCCACTACATCCTCCTCACCAAGATACTTCACTTCATCTAAGTATTTAGCTCCCACAAGATCACGAGAAAAAGAACCAAGAGCACCATCACCATCACCTGAGCCATCATCTGAAGAGGACAGTGATGAAGAACTAGCTCAGAAGGATAGTGAGATGAAAGAACAAATTGCTTTCATTATGAAGACCTACAAGAAAATATTCAAACCCACCAAAAACAATCTTCGAACATCATCTAATACAAGGAACCAATATGTTGAGAGTCCTCGAAGGTATGACACACGTCAACGTGATGAAAGTCCTCCTAGGTATGATCGACGTAATCCAACACATGTTGAGGGTTCTGCACGGTATGATCGACAAACTGCTAAGTATGATACTCAGAGGATTGCTACTGTTGCTAGGAATAGGGAAACTGTTGGAACCCAAGTGGTTCAGCAAAGTGGGATTCAATGCTTTAATTGTCAAGGTTATGGGCATATAGCAAAGGAATGTAGGAAGCCGAAACGGGTTAGGGACTCTGGTTATCATAAGGAAAAGATGCTGCTATGCAAGAAGATGGAAGCTGGGGTTAAACTGTCGGCTGAGGAAGGAGCAATGCTTGATGATACTAATGATGAAGCCTCCGACCAAGAAATTGAAGCACATTACTCGTACATGGCAAAGGTTGAAGAAGTTCTCAACGTCACTAAAGATGAAAATGGTCCTATCTTTGACACTGAGCCAATCGATAAGGTACATATTGAAGAAAAGTTATGTGTTTGGTAATATTCATCAGCATTGTGAGCTACCCAAATCCATTAATGACACATGTATGATGGAAACGGTTGATAGCAATACCACACCCGATTCATCAGACATGTGAAATAATGAGTCTGAGGATGATCAACATGCAAATCAGTATGATGATGATGAGGAGTGTATTGCGCTTGCTAACTTAATTGATTCTTTACAAAAAGATGTCAAAGAAACTAGAAAAAGTCAAAAGAAATTAAAGAAAGCAAACGCTACGCTCACTCAAAATTTTGAAGAAAGCAACGCTGCAGTCATAAAATCTAATGAGCTTCTTGCAAGCTGCAGATCTGAGCTTATTCAAAAAGACAAAGAGCTTGCAAGGTACAAAGGGGATGTTGCTACTACTGTAAAGGATGTTTTTGAAACTAAATACAACGAAAATCTTAAGCTTTTAGAACAAGAGAAACGTAATTATAACACCTCTTTAAGTACAGAACGACACAAAACGTATCTTGCTACCACTAAAGTGAATGAGTTAACTCAAAGATTGGTTTTCTTCAAGAGGATAAACTAAACTAGTCACTACGAATACGGAAGAGGTTGCTAACTTGCAAAAATCTTTCAAACTTAAACAAGCGAAAGACATCGACAAAGTCGTGGAACTTGAAGTTGAAATTGATTTTTATAAGAAAATTGTTTATAAAACAAATCAATCTATTCAAACCATGCGAATGTTGGCACCTCGTTTGATTTTCAAGGGTAAAGCTAGTTTTGCTGGTCCTAAGTACCTCGAGCAAGCTCAATCTGAGAACCCGCGACTCTATCTTGAGGAGTCCCAATGGACCGACCTTGATTGTCTTCTTGTTAGGGCTGATAGTAATGAGTCACTATGTTTTGAATAGGAGAGTTGATCACCAGTGAATACAGACTTTGTGAAACCATATAATTATGCTTATGAAAATAGTCTTTATGAAATTTTCAAACCACAAAAACAGAAGTCTCGTGAGCAAATATTTTACGAATGTGCGCAAATAAGAATTAAATGGAGACAAGTTTTTGCCACTAAGAAAACTAATGTTTCAAAATATATCGGGTACTTGCCGCATCAAGCTTCTTTAAGCAAGAGTAAGCAAGCACTTAGTATTCTCAAGAGCAACATTGAAAATTTCAAAAAGGTTGTTGATGATGACTGGAAAAAACGTGAACTTTTGAAAGGTGATAAAGAAATTCCTCAAGATATAACTGTTCTTATGAAAACTATTTTGATTCCTCTAGCGGAAAGAACAAAGAAACATGCTTTGGAATTTGAAAAGTTAATAGAGCAAGAAATGTTTGACGATTTGAAATAAGTGGAATCTCTTGAAAAATAAATTGACGATCATCAACCTGAAAGAGACGATTTTTCTATAGCATATGATCTACTCTTGCAAGAATGCCTCTCAAAAGATATTATGTGTGTCTATGTTATATCTTGTGCTGATATTGATGAATATTTTGATGTTGCATGCAAATATCTTGATCAAGTCAAAGAGTGTGAACGTCTTGAAACTGAGCTTTCAAATAAAGTTGACCAAAAAGAGTTTTCATTACTTCAACATAGATATGATTATCTTCAAAAATATTGTCATTCACTTGAACTTGCTTTGAAAAAGAAAGTTGGCAGTTTTTCAAATGATACACCTTTGGAAGTAAAATTATCAGAGTCATGTCGATTACTAAACGAAAAAAGTCTTGATATTTCGGATTTGAAAGCTAAGTTACAAGAAAAAGACATAGCAGTAGCAGAGTTGAAAAACTCGTTGCTAAGATGGGTGGGAAAGATGTGGAACCTAGCGTTAAGAAACCCGTTGTTAGACAACCCAATGCCTATAAAGTGAATAGATCCTCTATCTTGGGAAAACCATCCGCTTTCTCAAATTCCTCGTTTCCAAAACCTGTGTTTGCCCTTAAGATGGATGGAAAAGAAAGGTTACCATACAATCAACCCATAAGGAATACTGTAGCACTAAGCGTTAAGCACAATAATGTGATTAAACCAGGGATGTATAGAATGACCACTAAACCCACAAACAAAGTTAGTCAATCGTCTCAGACTTCTAGAAACACTAATACTCGTGTGTCTTCTACTATAGGAGTAGTCTCCACTGCTAGTGTTAGTCGGCCTCAGCTTAAGCGCACTCAAGTGAATGATAAGGCATGGAAACACAAGAGTCAAGGGAAGATGAAGAAAGTAGAAGAACACCCTAGGAATTTGAAGGTTTTTAAGAATAAAAAGTCTATAATCGTGTGTAATGACGATTTGAATGCTTTGAATGATTTGAATGCTTTGAATGTTAAATTTGTTTGTGTCAAGTGTGGAAAATGTGCTAATGCTAATCATTCTATGTGTGCTATCGATAATATCAAAGGCGTAGATACTAGAACTAAGAAGCAAGTTGTGATGCCCATTAGTGCTAGTAAACCCAAACGTAAAGTGAACCATTCTGGTGCAACCCCCACTAAGAAAAGTAATGCATCAGACTCCACCACTAAGAACCCTAGAAGCAGAATTAGGGAATTATATGAGTCTGCTAGCAAGTCTTGGAAATGGTGGTTTGCTAATTAATGTCCTCCAGTATATTAATAGATGCCTAAAGTTAGGACATAAAATGTGACAATGAGTGTTAGTATGCCTTTAAATGATGCTACGAACACTAATGATTCTGAAATCACAACTAACGTGGTATCCAATTTAGCAAATGCTCCATCGTGTTCTAATTCTTCTGCAGGTGATACAAATAATTCTCTTCATACTGGTCTCCGGATGCACGAAGCACATGACGGTAATCTCAAGCTTCTAATTAACTTTGTGGAGAAGTTCCTGGGTACGGTCCGATTCGGAAATGATCAATTTGCACCGATCATAGGATATGGAGATTTGGTTCAGGGGAATATCACGATCAAAAGGGTATAATACGTCGAAGGGCTCAATGACAATATTTTCTCGGTTGGTCAATTATGTGATGCAGATTTGGAAGTTGCTTTCAGAAAGAAGACATGTTTAGTTCGTGATTATGATGAGAATGACTTACTTACCGGTTCATGGGGTATTGATCTATACACTATTTCACTTCAAGACACAACTTCTACAACTCCAATTTGCTTCATGGCTAAATCTTCAACGACTCAGGCATGGTTATGGCATCAACGTCTATCTCATCTCAACTTTGATACCATCAACTTGCTTTCCAAGAAAGATATTGTGAGAGGCCTTCCAAGCTTGAACATCAAAGATCATCTTTGTTCTTCTTGTAAGCTTTGTAAAGCTAAACGAAGTAGCTTCAAGACAAAGACTACACCAAGCTCTAAAAGACGGTTAGATATTCTTCATATAGATTTGTGTGGTCCCATGCGTGTTCAAAATATCAATGGGAAGAAATACATTATGGTAATTGTCGATGATTACTCAAGGTACACATGGACTCACTTCTTAAGGTCCAAGGATGAAACACCCGAAGTTCTCGTCAACTTCCTTAAACTGATACAACGTGGTCTTCAAGGTCAAGTAAAAGTGGTACATACTGAGAGAGGAACAAAATTTTTGAATTCAACTCTGAGGAATTATTTTGAAGCTGAAGGAATTGAACATGAAACATCTATTGCTCGAACACCCGAACAAAACGGCGTTGTTGAAAGACGAAACCGTACTTTAGTTGAGACTGCTCGAACATTATTATCCGCTTCAAAACTTTCACTATTCTTTTGGGCCAAAGCCGTGTCAACCGCATGCTACACACAAAACCGTTCCTTAATTATCCCAAGACACGAAAAGACACCATATCACATAATTCATGATCGAAAACCTTCACTCAAACACCTTCACGTTTTTGGATGTACTTGTTAGATTATACGAGATGGTGAAAATTTGGATAAGATGAAAGAGAAAGGTGATGCATGTATTCTAGTGGGATATGCAACACAGTCTAAGGGATATAGAGTTTACAACAAGAGAACAAAATTGATAGTCGAGACTATTCATATCAGATTAGATGAATTACAAGAAATGGAACTTGAACAAAATAGTTTAACTCCCGATCCACAACGACAAACGACTTCCGTTCACAACCGCACAGAACTCGGATCTAAAGACCACAACAATGAACCGTCAAGTTCAAAGCTGGTTCAAGGAAATGTTCCAAGAGCAGATATGACAGTCAACACGACAATTGAAATGTTATATGGACCAATGTATGATGAATATTTCATGGGGGAGAAACATGTTGTATCAAAGTCTTCCGCTGTCACTCATGATAAGAATGATGATACCGATCATCGTCAACAAAAGGATACAACTTCATCTAATTCAACACGGGTTGCTGCAGATTTACTTCCTCAGAATATCACATCAACAACCGCTCCTACAACATCCACAACTACTGTCATTGCTCCAGAGAACCCAAATCAAGCAGACAATGCATTAAATGACGAAGACGACTTTATCAACCCATTCGGTACACCGATACACGAAACTGGAGAGTCTTCTACTCGCCATGTTGATCCATCAAATATGCATACGTTCTATCAACGACATCCTTCAACACATCATTGGACCCGAGATCATCCTTTGGTTCAAGTAATTGGAAACCCTTCACATCCCGTTCGTACAAGAAGACAACTTGATACCGATGGTGATGTTTGTATGTTCGCACTCGTCGTGAGTACAACTGAACCAACAAATATCAAAGAAGCCTTGGTTGATCATGCTTGGATTGAATCATGCAAGATGAACTTCTTTAATTTGAAAGACTTAAAGTTTGGGAACTTGTTGATAGACCATACGATGTAATTCCGTTAAATCTTCGATGGGTCTGAAAAAACGAGATGGATGAAGAAAACACAATCATCAAGAACAAAGCTAGGCTAGTGGCTAAAGGGTATGGCCAGAAAGAGGGTATTGATTTTGAAGAATCATTTGCACCAGTAGCTCGAATGGAAGCGGTCAGGATTTTCCTTGCTTATGCTGCACATAAGGGTTTCATTGTCTATCAAATGGACGTAAAGACGACATTTCTTAACGGTCCTTTGAAGGAAGAAGTCTATGTCACTCAGCCGGAAGGATTCATCAATCCTCATTATCCCGACAAGGTGTATCGTCTCCACAAAGCACTTTATGGACTCAAGCAAGCTCCAAGGGCGTGGTACGACGAGCTCTTAAAATTTCTGATATCCAAAGGTTTCTAAAAAGGTTCCATTGATCTAACTTTGTTCACTTATTAATATGGGGATGACATTTTGCTTGTGCAGATTTATGTTGATGACATTATTTTCGGGTCTACAAACCCAAAACTTTCAAAATGGTTTGAAAAAGTAATGCACAAAAAATTTGAAATGTCAATGATGGGCGAACTAAAATTCTTTCTAGGAATTCAAGTTCACCAATCCCCAAGTGGTATCTTAATTAACCAAGCTAAGTATTGTCAAGAGATAATCAAAAAGCATGGTATGACCTCATGTGACCCCGTTGGGACACCATTATCAACCACATCCCTAGATGCTGATTTAGAGGGAGATGCCATAGATCAAACGAGATATCGTTCCATGATCGGATCCGTCGTGTACTTAACATCAAGCCGAACAGATATATCACATGCTATGTGTTATAGTGCACGATATCAAGCACGACCCACTGAAAAGCACCTCAAGGAGGTTAAACGGATCTTTCGGTACCTTAAGAATACCATTCACATGGGACTTTGGTATCCGAGGGAAACCGGTTTCTTTCTAACGGCCTATTCAGATTCTGATCATGCAGGGTGTCGTGATACACAAAAAAGTACTTCTGGTGGTGCACAATTTCTAGGTCAAGATAAGCTTGTGGGATGGTCTTCCAAGAAGCAGGATTGCACGTCACTGTCATCAGCCGAAGTGGAGTATGTGTCTCTATCTGCGTGTTGTGCTCAAGTTCTTTGGATGAGAACACAACTCACGGATTGTGGCTTCCACTTTGATAAAGTACCTATGTACTGAGACTCAAAGTTCGCCATAGCCATCTCCTGCAATCCGGTACAGCATTCCCGCACGAAGCACATTGATGTCAGATATCACTTCATTAAGGAACAAGTTGAAAGGGGTATCGTTGAACTATACTTTGTTGGAACTGATTACCAATTAGCTGACTTGTTTACAAAAGCTCTTTCGAAAGAGAGATTTGCGTATCTAGTTAGGCAAATTGGTATGAGATGTTTGACTCCAGCAGAACTGGAGATTCTGGCAAAGAAGCCTGCTTGATTCATCTATCAAACATCTACATGTAAATATTAATGAAAAAGCAAAATACATAATTAAAAAATCTTTGATTATCCAAAAATATTCTTCTCGACATGTCTTTCAGTATCGATACTATGGACGTGCCTAGAAATGTCGCTCAATAACGACATGGGTATGTACATAAAGCTCGAATGAAAGTTGTAAATATTTTTTAAAACATGTCATTTCTACTTTTAATAAAGGAAAATGTCTATTTTGGACAATTTTTCAAACAACGGGTAGAGCAATCTATCTTGGATTAAGCTTGTCACAAAACATTCAACATTTTGAGCTCAACACAATGGATTGTAATCACTTTCAAATTGCAACCCAGATCTATATTCATGGGGGAGTGTACGCTTTAGTGCCCTTAACCTCAACAAAAGAAGAGAAATCTTCTTACACTTGAGTGGATTCGTCAAGATATTCAAAAGTCTATGAACTCAAGTTAATGCTTTAGAAAAACTTTTTCGCCAAAAAGAATTGATTTTTCAAAAAGCGTTGAACACATTTTTTTCAAGAATTTTTCAATGATATTCAAAATCTTTCAAAAATTGTGTGTTCAACAACTCCTATCCTCAAAAGTTTAATGTGGATCATATACTTGTAATGACAATTCCATTGGATCAATTTTTGAGGGGGAGCGTTCCACATTCATGCTAAGTTTGACACATTTTTCTCCTGAAAGTTTTTAAGACTATTCTTTACAATATATTTTAATCAAATTTGGTATCTCTAATATCAAACGATTTTATATATTAGAGATAGGGGAGAAAATGTGATTAAAATGTGATCTAAAGACTCAAGCACTCATGGTTACGATTAAATACCCACAACATCTTTAATTCACGACGTTATTGGTGTCAAAAGGGTGGTTAGGTTTACGTCCTATGATCCAACCAGAACCGGAGGGATCTTCCCAGGGACAATCCAATAGATTATTAGAAGTCCTTAGGAAAGATAGAGTAGAATGTGAACGTAGCTGAATGCCGACTAAGTACTGAGGCTAACACTCAAACAATCACAACAAGGTGCTAGTAAGGATGTCTTGGTAAGCATTGAAGGGGTTGAAGAATGAAAAAGAAATGTAAGGATAAAGGGTGTAAACAAAGAATCCCTCCATACAACTTAGGCAGAAACCAGGTCAACACATCATGAAGACAACGTATCATGGACCCAGTGATGTAATGCACAACCCCTCCCCAGCTGACTCAGGCTTCTCTCAAAAGAAGTTTGTTTTATTGTCACGGAGATCAACACGACTTCTATTGACTTTCTCACTCCGAGATAGTTGATATTGAGTAGGTGGCATCTGCTCCAGCTTCCGACCACTAAAAGTGCACAAATCTAGTCTAGAGACAAGAGATCAACCAAATCTCGTTAGGACACACAGATGAAGATCAAAAGAGTCCTACGCTATATCCTTGCGATATTTCTAGAACACTCAGAGTGATACTACTTAGTATTCACAATGATGAGTGGAAGTGTTAACATCAAACAGCATTGCGGTAGGTCATGTGTAAGATTCTTTATGAATTGAACATATGTAAAACTGAAAAGCAACAGTGGTTTGTTTCTTTATCGATTCAAACTCGTTTCAGGTTTCTACGCAATACCTTTATGGTCTTGCCAGAACATTCAGAGTGATATTCATTAATATTCACAGTGATGAATGGAAATACTTCTAGAGTCAACATCAAACAGCGCTACGGTAGGTAACTTGCGACATTCTTATGAATTAAGCTTGTGTCAACTGGAAAGCAACAATGGTAAGATTCTTAATGAATCAAACTTGTTCCAGGAATTTGAATTGGCGACTTTAATCAAATGGATATTTATCCAATTGGTTCACTCTTATGATCGCAGTCTTGCTTTGATACGGTCGAGTAAAGAGAACGGCTAGTACAGCCGCGAAACCCTGTCAAGGAGGTTCCTAACTGAATCTACCTAATCATAGGTACAATATTTAATATCGTGTAACCGTCTTCACCGACCGGAGGTAAAACGCTACCGATTTAGGACGAATGTCAAAGCCATTCAGTCCGTGTCTATGTTTTGTCTCACGAAGGTGACGTTACGGTGTACTCAGCAAAGTCAAAGATTAAAAACCACATACTTATGCCCAAAGACATTCAACAATCAAGAAAGCTAAAGACTTCCGCAACTCTGATGATTAAAATCTTCCTTATTAATTAATGAAGAGGAATGACCTCTCTTCAAAGGAGATTGTTAGCAAGCTTTCAAGATAGTGCAAAGTATGAGTATGTGGATAAAGACACAAGATCACAAGATGGAAAAGACAAGTCAAGGATGATTTGAAGATCTTAAGTTTAAAGACAAAGTCGAAAGACAACGACAAAGGCTCAAAGGTCACATCATGAAGGAACAAGACTACTATTACACGTTCAAGACTCATTTATGAAGAGATTCGTAATCTCCATTGACCTCCAAATATCAAAGAGGAATGACCTCACATTGGGGGAGATTGTTAGCCTCAAAATATTGAGTCAAACAAAAATGTTCGGTCATAGGTTTATATTGTAATATTTATTAGAACGTTGTAATAGTTAGTTAAAATAGTCGTGACATTAGGGGCTTGATGGCTCGCTTAAAAGGCCTCTTTCAAGGTACTAAGCATTTATTCAAGCCCGACCCAAAACAATATAGTCCAATAGAAAGCCCGCATATGGGTGGACTATATAAGCACCCTCCTAGCATGTTAGGAGGGTTGCAAGTTATCATTTTCTCTAATCTAATTTCTCCTAGTTAATCACCCCTCTCTCTACTTTCTCTCTCTAGAAATCATCTATCTTTCTTCTTTATTTCTTATACTCAATCATGGTGAAGGGGATAATTATGGGTACAACAAAATCGTTCCATAAGTCTTTAGCATGCCCGAGATATGACCAAAACAAGTTGACCCAAAATCTACCCTGATTTTTAATGACGAATTTAAACATGATTAAACCCTAATTACCATCACTAATCTTTATAATAACTAAATTAATCAATTCCTATGAACCCTAATCTCACTAATCTCAGAAAACTCACAAACCTTAATCTATCACAAAGATTAATTACATGATTGGGTTAATAAAAATCATAAATAAAACAAAGGTTTTGAAGGTTTTACCTTAGAAATCAATGGAAGATCTTTATTTTTGAAACCCTAATTGGCCACCATTGTTAAATTTAGACTAGGAGCTGATATGGAGGTTAAAAATCTGATTATTATGGTTATGGGTTGGGTTTGGTTAAGTCCTAAAGGCCCCTTAATCCCATTACAAGTCAATTGGACATGTTTTTGGTTATTTTTTTCCTTCCTTTACTTTTGGCTACCTAAACCAAGCCCAAAACACCTTAGGATCTGGTTTTTAACTATTATTTTATAATTCAATCATGATTTAACTAAACCTCACATTCGGGTTATTTCCGGGCCAAAACCCGAAAGTCTTACGTTGATTTTTTGACTTTTTACGCGGTTTTCGAACTAACCTTCATTTCCAAAAGTTTCTAAATATGGAAAGTAACTCTTAAACTTATGTAATACATATAATATGTATTTAATACATACATACAACATACAATACATACACGAAACCTTGTAAAAATGATATCCAAGCTTTCCAACAGTTTATTTCTGAACTCATTTCATTTCATTTCATTTCCAACTTGTACCATGATTTATAAATCATGTACCTCATTTCATTCTTACTTATTCCCATGATCACTCATAAAAACATAGAAAACACATTGCACACACAACCTAACACATAAGTAGCGCTTAACAGGTGACAACTAACACGACCAAAAACCTGAGTTGTCACAGCATCCCCTCCTAATAGAAATCTCGCCCCGAGATTTACTCTCGAACTAAAACTCATTCCCAGCAAGCAGATGGGAATATCCATCCTTCATAAAATCTTCATGTTCAAACGTGAACTGAGTACATCTTAAGACAAATTCCAACAAACGACACATGGGCCTTATTCGTCCCAGAGGGCACTTATCAAAATCGTAAAGTTATGTTACCCACCTAACTAAACCTCGCATCTCATTAAACAAGAACAGTCTTGAAACCAAGTTAGGATTCGCCACATAACTCGACGCGTTTGAAATTTTCTACTCGATATTAGATTTACTCATAAATATAATAAATCAAAACTCACAAAAATGTAACCACGTATCCTCAGGTCTAAAGAACTCTCAAGTTCCCAACCTTAGCTTCCCAACACTCCACCACTGATCAAACTTATCCCATGATCAAACTGATCATGTCTCTACATACTATCCCAAGAATTCCTTACACTATATAAAGTGTCCTATTATTTAGGATCTCACCTAACGACGCATATAACCTTTGTATCAATAGGCCATTTTCCAAAATTTGACACATGAAATGTGTGAGGCGCTCTTCTCAATTCCTTAGACAATCACAATCTACAAGTTACACGATCAATCCTCACATGGTTTTACATGGACCTATACATCACGATCCCATCTTACCTTTCCTACCACAACGTGCCACTCATTCCTAATGTGGTACCTTCCACAATGCATGATCAACCACATTGAACTCTAAAAGTTTCTTTCTATATCAACTTAATCCCAACTACTTTATATGTCGTCTATTCCACCAGTTCATGTCAAATCATCATAAGTTCTCAATCTTCGACCTATAAAGCATTCGACCAATACTTCCTTCCGTACAATGCCTCAAAGCATCTCATCTCATACCCGAATGATCATTATAAGAAAATTCCAACTCGCGAAAAGTGAGCGCTCCAGCCTCATCATAATTGTCGCACATAATTTGGGCACCATCTCTCACGTTTATATGGTATGCTTATTCTAGCCATCAACCCATATATGGTAGATACTAATCTCATCCAAATCCTTCCTAAATGGCCTTCCATCACATATCGACTTCTCATTGCAACAAATATATTCGTTTATAATCCTTCCAACTACTCCCCTTACATCTAGGTGCTTTGACAGAAAAATAGGCTTCCATAATTCCATCGCCCAACACCTCATTCAGCTTGTATCCACTGCCCCATCTTGGTAACTTATAAATAAATTTATAGTTATCTTTCCACTCCTTCTGAGGTGTTGTAATAAACCTAAAGGCTTTTGATGTTCATATTCTGCGTCCGAACATGCTAAATAATTACCAATACAATCGACCGTAATACTTTTCTCACTCATCCAATTAATGTCACCCAAATAAATTTTCAAGTATTGAAATACCATCACTTCTCCTTTACACTTCTTGGTTCAAACCACACCCATTCTGCTAGCATGCTCGCTCCTTTATATTTCTCATGTGGCGCTACCCACATTTTACCTTTGATTTTATCTTGAATCAATATCCAACAAGATGTTAACCACTCTTGGGGAAATACAACTTCTCTATTTCATTCTCATGCAACTCCATTCGAATCCCACACTACGCCTCTAATCCCCTCCTAATATGAATAGGTTAGAGTTTCTCGTAATACCTCGTGGATTACCCTCATATTCAACTTCTAAAACAACTCCATCAGTTACCTAGAAAAAAACCACCATAGAACCCATGTATACCAGTCTCATAATCCTCCACCTGCCCTTCCTTCATCATGAGCTTCATAACATCTGATTTCCAAGTGGCAATTGAATGCATCTTAACCTTCCTACACAACTACTCACCCTTTAATAACTTTAGCAAAAAGCTTCCCCCTCCTTAACAATCGTAAAAAAATCAAATCGATGTCCACCAAAACGGTCTTCATAACTATCATCCTAAATTTGTCCAACACGGTTTGCCCACCCCTTCACTAAGTTCACGAGAACCGCTGGTGCCTTGGATAAACCAAAATGCATCACCGCAACCTCAAAGCATTTAAACATGCCTTCAAACATCCTGCCAACGTCAACCTCAACAACTCTTTATTTATTATAGCCATAACACACATCTATCTTCAAGATTCACACGATTCTTGGTGTTGGTCAAGTGTCTATTCTATCCTACGAATGTGTAGCGACTCCCTCGCAATCAACTTGTTCGACTCTCACGATTCTCCCTCGTGCAGTATGATCCTTCTCTCTTCGACATGATCACCCCGGGCACTCTCCACCGTAGTAACTTGGCATTAAAGTATTCAGAAAATTTCCCTTAACTCCGCTTCGATCTCGTTGGCTCCACCTGAATGTCGTTATTGCTTACTTCGGGTCCTGGTATGTATACTTCCTGCATTTAGACTTCACGCTTGGAACACTTTGCGTATATCCTCTCTTTCCTTGGTAGATCCAGAATGATCTTTCCATGTGACTCATGCTCTTCCTTTACCCTCTAGAACTTCTCAAATGTAATTGATAGTCACAATCACTAGCTTATCCACATACGTTCATGAGTACCCGACCCACTCACTCCATTAAATCCGATGGTGTAGGTGAATCCTTAAAGCATAATAGTAGGTTCGGAGTGTTCACCACGCACTTTGACAACGGTCTTAATTATTTCTCCTTGTGCGCTCTTAACTAATGATAACTAGAAGAAAAAAAATCCACCTCACTCGACACGCGTTACTCTTCATATATCTTAACAACACATCATCCTCTTCAATAACAACACGACGCTTCCCATAACGAATAATTAAGTCGAACCAACTTTTCCCTCACAGCTCCTTCCGGTAACTTCATCAATGTCCTCATTAATTACGAATCTAAAACTAGATTTAGAACCACCAAATATGGATAACGAATCGAACTCACAGACAACTAACGGAATTTCACGTGCACACAATACAATGATTCAAAATCACGAGACTCCAAAAGAAACTCCAACATAAAACATGTATGAATACAAAACGAATCATGACAATGAACAAATGACCCAAGAAACACCCAACGGCAACCAAAAACATATTACGACCCGCGACATATTATTAATACCTCACACAAAATCGACTTTTCCCAAAATAATTTTTTTCTTCTAAAAATTTATATTAGTTGTTTTTAAAACTAAAGAGTCATCTTAGTGATTAATGTAATCCTTTTAAAAAAATGTATGTGGAATTTTCATGAACTCAGTTTAGTCTTGTATTTATAAATAATCATAAATGACGTAAATCAGTTAAACTCACTTATATAAAATATTTAAGTAGAAAATTTTTATTTTACTTTATTTTAAAGAAGGTATTTTTTTTATTTAGAAATAAATAAGTGTTGGTTATATATTATAGACTTTACATTACGTCTTATTTTAAACCTATTTTCGACACCTAACACCCATTTTACCAAATACTGAAACTCATTTTAACCCTATTACTGTTTTCACAGGTTTTCTTAATTTATCATTTAAAAGAGATGTACGACTCAAGTGTAAACCATTATCCCAAAAAGATATCCCAAACTATCCCAACCACCTTAACACCAAATATACAATTTTAAAATGAACACGTGAAACGGAAACTCTACCAAAAACATCATGATTTGATAAGTTATGAGGACTCATTCATACTATTGCTCAAGAACCGAAACTAAAAAGTATCAACACGCCTCTTAAAATAAGCCAAAACTAATGCATGATGGGTAACATAGTACTTCAAATTACCTTGATATAAATAGGGAACTCTAACACGAGAGTTGAGTATCTCAACGAACAACGGATTAATGAACCAATCATAAAAATCTCCATGACAGCCCCAATAGGTGTTCACGATATCCACTAGGATATTGAGATAAGGGAGAAACTTACTATCTACACAACCATCCTAGACACCTTCTCACATAATCTAACATACATATACGTATACGTACCATTAAAAATCAATCAACCATGCAATCAAAACCAATCCAGGTAATCATACTTGCAAGTCCACTTGTGTTGTGGCACATATATAATTACGTTGGCTACCATAATTATATATGTACCCTTTTACGTATGTACTCCCTCATATGATGACATTTCTTGGTATTAACACATCATGCATCACATAAGACATAAATCAGAAAACAAACCACAAAGCAATCATCATATAACTCAAATATATGTCTAGTAAAAATATCCTTTATGCCAGAGAAAAATATCTCAGAACAATACAAAAGAAAGCGAGAAATCCAAGTTTGAAACATAAACCATTCACATGAAATCACCAATGATTACAACCACGCACAATCCCCCTATGCATCTACATGAGGTTCCTAGGTCAGAAAACAAAATCCAACGATGACTAGTGTGGACGACTATGGTTCAACCCGCACTAGTCTAAAATTCGAAAATAATGAAACATGTGACTAAGTATGGACGACTATGGTTCAATCCATACTAGTCTAAAATACAAAAAAAAGTCATCATAAATAAGAATCAACAATATTAAAAAGAACATCAATTAATATAATACACACATACTCCTATAACACATATATGAAGAGATCCTTAAGCTATAAACTAGACTAGGCAACCTAATTTTCTATAACCATTGGCTCTGATACCATTCTGTCACACCCCGCCGTAGCAGAACACGGGGCGCGAACTATGTATATCTTCACAACAAACAATGTCTTTATAGAGAAAACTAAATGCTAAACAAAATGTCATTCAAGGCGACGCAATGTCATGAAAATATCACAAAACAAAGTAGAAGTCTAGGTAAGTAGGTATCAAGTCCTACCTCTTACCCAAGATAAACAATCAAACATAAAGACGTCATACAATGCATTTATTCAATCAAAATAAAAAGGGAAAACTAAGAGGAATGGAGTTTCTACATATGCAATCCTAGGCATCTCCAAATCCTAGCCACTTTTATTCTCTACCTTCACCATAGTCTCACCTGAAAGAGACACTAAAACACGTCAACATAAAGTTGGTGAGATTCATAGGTTTAGACTCCAAACCAATCACAAAATGAGTTTTTAGCTGTGAAACATAAACATTAAACAAATAAACATTTAGACAAGGTGTTACATAATGCATTAACAACTAGTAATCAAGATTAAACATTCCAAACAAATCCAAGGCTCTCAGCCTTACCAATCACCATTGGTCCCACAGACGCCCAACCAATCACCATTGGTCCCATAGATGCCCATACATCCATGTACCATCCCACTGCCCCGCCTTATCATTATCCTTTGGTCCCATAGACGCCCATACATTTATGTACCATCCCAAGGCCCCTCCTTGTCAACACCCCTTGATACCATAGACGCCCATACATCTATCTACCAAGCCAACACATAAAACAATCAAGACTCACATAGTCGTTAAACACATAAGTACACACGTATGTCCTTCACAGAACATTAAAACATTCATAGCAAATAGTTAAAAAACCATAACAGTGTCTCTTCCATCCCATCTGGAAGTCAAAAACATTTATAACTCATAAATATTGGACTATGAAACTCACCTTGCGAAAAGCAATCCAAAAGTCCACGTGCGATCAAATAATATCTAAAGCATAAAATATACAAAGCACGCATCAACAAAGATCCAAGGACACCAATCATTCATCAATGTAATAGCCTACATGATGGATATCTAACTTACTTCTACCCTTATAACAATCCTAACCATAATTTATATACTCACAACTCCTCTTATTGTACCACTAGTTATTAATCTCAACATTTCCAAAAACTGCTGAATTCTTCAGTAACTAAACGACCACAAATAAAATACTAACATAGTGTCATTGATCTAGCCTTTCCTCCCCTTAGCTTCACAATTTATTGTGAGCTTAAAATAAATTTTACGAAAATTTACCCACAGTGAAGGTATTTCGTTCAAACTATTTTGTATAAACTGACCTGAATTAATCACAGTTTTTTGACATAGTAAAAGTATGAGATGATCAGACCTATTTAAACACTTAGACAAAAATTACTAAAATTCCAGTAGTTCTCATACATTATAAAATCACTTTTGTAAGTGCCCAAAAAATTAGAAAATTTATTTAACATGGTTTCTAAATCAAAAACCCAAATCCAAATCTTTCCAAAAACTGACTGTTTTGAATGACGACCCTTGCAACCATGTTTCGACCAACTTACAGGCCTCCAATATTTACAAATCTTGCATTTTTGAAAACTAGACTCCCTGACCTAAGTTTGAAAAAAATTCGTTCCATAAGTCCTTAGCATGCCCGAGATATGACCAAAACAAGTTGACCCAAAATCTGCCCTGATTTTTAATGACAAATTTAAACATGATTAAACCCTAATTACCATCACTAATCTTCATAATAACTAAAATAATCAATTCTTATGAACCCTAATCTCACTAATCTCAGAAAACTCACAAACCCTAATCGATCACAAGGATTAATTACTTGATTGGGTTAATTAAAATCATAAATAACACAAAGGTTTTAAAGGTTTTACCTTAGAAATCAATGGAAGATCTTTATTTTTGAAACCCTAATTGGTCACCATAGTTAAATTTCGACTAGGAGCTGATATGGAGGTTAAAAAATCTGATTTTGGTTAAGTCCTAAAGGCCCCCTAAGCCCATTACAAGTCCATTGGGCCTGCTTTTGGGCTTTTTGGTTATTTTCTTCATTCCTTTACTTTTGGCTACCTAAACCAAGACCAAAATACCTTAGGATCTGGTTTTTAACTATTATTTTATAATTCAATAATGATTTAACTAAACCTCACATTCGAGTTATTTCTAGGCCAAAACCCAAAAGTCTTACGTTGATTATTCGACTTTTTACGTGGTTTCGAACTAACCTTCATTTCCAAAAGTTTCTAAATATGGAAAGTAACTCTTAAACTTATGTAATACAAATAATATATATTTAATACATAACAACACATGATACATACACGAAATCTTGTAAAAACGATATCCAAACTTTCCCACAGTTTATTTCTGAACTCGTTTCATTTCATTTCATTTCCAACTTGTACCATGATTTATAAATCATATACCTCATTTCATTCTTACTTATTCTCAAGATCACTCATAAAAACATATAAAACGCATTGCACACATAACCTAACACATAAGTAGAGCTTAACGGGTGACAACTGGCTCGACCAAAAACCTGAGTTGTCACACTCTCTTTTCTTATTCAGATGCTGATTGGACTGGTTATCCAACCACTAGATGTTCTACTTCTGGTTATTGTGTTTTCTTGGGAGACAATATCCTCTCGTGGTCATCCAAACGACAACACACTCTCTCTAGATCGAGTGTTGAAGCAGAGTATAGAGGCGTTGCTAATGCTGTTGCTGAAACAGCATGGCTTCGTAATCTTCTTCGTGAGCTTTATATGCCATTATTATCTACCACTCTTGTCTATTGTGACAACGTTAGAGCTATTTACATGACAACTAATCCGGTTTAACATCAACGGACTAAACATATTGAGATCGATATTCATTTTTTTTCGTGATATGGTTACTCAAGGACAGGTCCGTGTGCTTAATGTGCCCTCACGTTATCAGTATGCTGACATTTTCACCAACGGTTTACTGACTGCGTTATTTGAAGAGTTTCGTGCCAGTTTGAGTGTTCGATCATCTCCCGCTCAAACTACGGGGGAGTGTTAGACGGATATATTGAAGCCTTTGGGCTTTGTTATTAGTTAATAGGCTTAGCTTGTAATATGTTTGCATCTAGAATTATCTATACGGATTATATATTGTACATGTTTGTAAATCAATGGCAAGACAATTATAATTCCAATAAGTTGTAGCGACGATACCATGCAAGTGATCTTTTTTTCTTTAAAGTCATTCCAAGAATCCAACCAAGAGTATAAATCGTCAACAGAAGTAATATCCGACCAAGAAATATCAACCCAAATGCTAATACGGTTCCAAATATATTTCGCATAATGACATGCCAAAAAGGGATGGTATCTAAACTCAACACCCACATAATAAACTATCCAATTCGATAACTTATCACTGAACTTCAAGACCAATTGAGACCAACTACCAATACGATTCTTGTTGGAAACGTATTGGTAAGCCGAGATATTTAAAAAGAAAGAACCAGCTTTACAACCTATTCCACGATCCATAGCAGGAACACCAACACCAAAACATTAGATTTATGCATGTTAATCTTTAAACCAAATGCGAGGTGAAAGACATTAAGACCCCGTTTCAGATTATCCATGTCACGGTTACTCCATTACATAAGAATAACAACATATTCCACAAAAACTAAATGGGAAACATTAAACTTAGCAGCACTTACAAAAGCTCCACGAATAAGAAAACTAATAAATAACAAGAGCTTTCAGAAGCTTAAACTAATATGAACTTTTAATTAGTACTCTTCAATATATCATTTGTGAGACCATAAAAGCGTGATATATATGCTAATCTCATTTCGTATTGTTTAAAATTAATAAGGCTGTCTAACTAATTTCTTGAATACTTCAACGAAATAAAAGTTTAAGCTCTTACTAGTGTATCAAACGTTTCTAAGAAAACTATATCTTCAACTTACTGATGTAGACAAAAAATAAGATAACCGGATGTGTTGATTCCAATGAATACCATAAACAATTTTTTCAACAATCGTTGATTCTAATGAATAGCGATTATTAGGGTAAAAACTTGGCAAAAACGATCAATGGTTTAATTTTTACTAAACTAATAACTGTCTTTCTAGGGTTACAGCAAACTGTTTAAATAAAAACAGGAAACAAAGAAAAACCCTAAAACACCAATGGGTAGGACAGTAGCCCAAAGACAAAGTCTAACAAAAAATGAAAAAAACATAAAAATGTAAATAACTTATAGTAAAAAGGCTTTTCGGGCCTCGAAAAATCCGTAACCAACTAAAAGGTGATTAGAGTTGCGTTGCTCTTGTTTTCGCGCTCGTTTTGGCTAGTCATGGCCCTTCTAACTCCTCCCGGAGCCCAAGTTATGCCCATTTTACTAAACTCCTTTTGTTCACACGATCCTGGGCCTCCAGAAATAAGTCAGCTCGTTCTTCAATACTTGGGCCTCCACCACTTTCAATGTATAAAATTAACTCCAGCTACATCCACGACTATCTTTGTTACACATACCCAAAATTTACTACAATTATAGCTAATAGAGTAATTGGTAGGAAGTTTAAATTAGGAAGCATTTGGAACCGACCCAAGTTTTACAGTGCGTTTAGTTTTTCGAAGTTGTATGTGAACCAAAGGAGATGTGACATCTGCACTCTTTTTTTAACCAATGATATTTACACTCTCACAAACTGAGCTTGGGCCAACTAATCTATTTTATTACGTATAATACACTCTTATGCATACATAATACACAATTGTCTGTGCAGTGTTATATATTGTACTCACTTGTACAAAATGATACATGTATAAAAAACGATGTAGATTATAGTAGATATCATTTGCAAAACAAATCATTTTAAAATTAAATCGCAAAATAATCTCAACTTGGATTATATTTCACTTTGATTCCTTTCAAACCAAATATTAAACATGCTAATCCAAAAAAACACGAAATTACATAGTTTAGTCAGTCTAACCATTGAAGAAACAAACTTATGAAATAAGTTTTGTTTAGCTCATAAGTTCATTGACATTTTGAATTTAAAAGCACTTATAGGAGAGACGAGGGGTGCAAGGTTATATACAAAGGAATGATTATGAGTATGTTAGTGGGAAAAGGTTTTTCAATCCATAATTTTTGGTGGGTTAGGTTTAGGAATCACGTATTCTTAGGTGTTTGATGCCCATATTTAAATATCAAACATATCAAACAAACTAGTACAATAGGAATAAAATCCATTTCTTGATACTAATACCCGTAAACCAAACACCTTGATTATAAGAAATTTTAAAACAAAAGATTGGGATTTTGGTGTAAGAAATACATATATAGTCCATTCCTAAATTTATGTATGTAAGTATTTATTTGTTTTTATGTTATTTTTGTTAGTGCAAATATTACGATATTTAATCTATACATTCTTGTTTGTTTTGTCGATGACAAACATGTAACTTGTAATACATAACGTAAACTGCACAAGTTACTTGTAATTATATTTTGTCTCAACATTATTAAAACCATTTTTATACACTTATATGATTTTATAGAAATCTATAAAATACAAAATGGCAAATATACACTATCATATATATAAAAAAGTCAGCTATAAGTGTAAAGAAGACATTGAGTGTAATCTTGGACAAGAGATTTGGTACTTATGGCAAAACCAAAGTCACTTCCCACGGACCCCTTTTGTAAAGGGACAGACCCTTTTTGATTTCGGTATGTGGGGTCCGTCTACTACTGAGCTTGGTGCCTATAAATACCAAGCATTATCCAAGCTTAGACCTCACCCCTTTCTAACATATTCTCTCTATCCTTCTATATATATATATATGATCTTATATCAGATACTTCTTCTCTCTAACATGTAGATCTTAGATCTATACTTTCTTCTCTTACTGTATCTCTTTGTAGATATGGAGATCACTTAGGTTTAATGCAAGACATCCGAGATCAAGCCTCATCTCGGTACCTTGTCTAAGATCTCTCTTCTCATATCTCTAACTCTTGAAGATCATCATTAAGAAACCTCTCCAAGCTTTGATCCTTCACTGCTTAATTGTGTGGATGTATCAAGTGTCACTTAGACACCATCATTGTTAGACCAAAACATCTACTACTTGTGTAGAACTGTGGTTAGTATTTTAGTCCTCAAAATACATAGTGTGAAGGGAGTTGTTGCACCCATGTGAAAGAACACGAAATCCAAGCTTATGTGTCGGAAAATATTGTAGCCTATGTAAAAGGGTGTTGGTCTTATCCATTGTACAAGGACCCAGTGTTTAGCTTAGTACCAGATAAAGTGTAAGCGATATAGAAGGGACTTATTGTACTCGTGTGAAAGAACACGACATCCTAGCTTAGATGTCGATAAATTGTAAGCGACGTGTAAGGGTTACTCCATTAGTATAAAGGAGGTTGTTGATTAGTGAAGTCGAACTCTCGAGTAGGTAACCCGGGGAGTGGATGTGGGGTAAGGAAGGTGTCCCTGTAGCCGAACCACTATAAATCATTGTGTCGGTTTGCATTTCCTTTTATCTTATTACTTTATCTTTATACCTGCATCTAATAATTGCTTGCATATATTGTGATCACTCAATGTGCTACTTGATTTATAATATAGTCATTGACTATATACAACACTTCTCATACTATGTCATCCTTGATCGACATTTGATACAAAAGAATTTAGAAACGTATTCACCCCCCTCTACGTTTCCACAATTGGCATTAGAGCCACGTAGCTCTTATTTTCAAAACATTTGGTTTTAAAATAGAGCACGATCCATGTATCAAATTACCTTTGAAGCAGGATACAATATGAGAAGCGTTTATTTGTTTATTTCTTTCAAATTTTTGTTGTTTAGTGTACTTTGTTATATTGGCTTGAAGATTTCCTTGAAACATGAATAAAAATGTCTTAAAAGAATAGGTGAGTCTCATTGCGTGTCCATAGAGAAATCTACGAAATACAGATTTAATGAGTGTTTGGCACAACTATTAATTTTGTTGAAATATCATTTCCTTAAACTCATAGATAAGTCTTATAAGTAGAAATGTTGTTTAACATGTGTATTTTATGTTTGTTATCAAGTCTAGTAAGTCCTATGCATTTCTGCTATGTCAATGTACAAGTTTTGGGAGAAAATCGCAGTCTGTTACAGAGACATACAAACCCAATTCAGTAATCTACGGACCCAATTCAATTTGGGTCCGCGGGGTCCATATTCCTCTGTGCTGTAGTTTTTAGCCAACTTCAAAAGGCTATAACTCTTTAACCGTAAGTCTGTAGAAGTCTTGCCACCTATTATTTTGAATTTAATTGAGTCTACTTTCATATAAAAACACTCTTAGGTACTTATTAGATTCATAAGAAGGTTAAACAAGTCAAATTCAATAGGGTGTCTAAAAATATGAACTTACTTTAGCTTTTTACCACACTTCTCTTGAGTTGGACATCTACAATTAATTCGTGTTTGAATGAGATTGCGTTTAAATTATAAAACGAATCATTTTGTCATATAAAGTAAACTAATCAAGCTTGGTATACATCGTCATAGTTTAACACAAAGTGAAGAAAAATATTTGTATGCTAAATGTTACTTGCTTTGATTTATGAGTTTACATATATTTTGTTTGATCATTGCGAGTTGTGATTGTTTCTATTTGTGATACATAAGTGTCAACCTTTCCATGTTACTCATTTGCTTGCTTGTCAATTACATGATTATGTACAATAAGACATTTGATAGAGTTTGTGCTCTAAGTTGGAAAATTGTCTTTCACATTGCTTGTATACTTTGCTCACTCTCTTTGCATATGGTTTATTCTTACTTGCACTTAGTAAGTTACTTATAAATAGGATCTAAGTAAACTTGTCAAGTACACCACCTTGGGTTATTCTCTAAACATATAGTGTTCTTGAAAAAGGGTGTTTGGTATAAGATAAAACAATGGTGTTAAAAAGAATTCATAGGATTTTTATTATCCTTATGTTGTGTGCTAATGGACATTTGTACATATGAACATATTGCTTGTGTCTAACTTTATATGCTTATGCGTTCTCAATTTGTCTTTCATTCTATATGCATATGTGCTTTTGTGTCAACATTTATGTGCATATGTTGAAATCAGTTTTCAATGAGAAATCTAGTTCCATGGGATATGTTCGGTAACACTCAAATTAGTATGGCTATGAGAGGTATGTTTAACCCAAACGTACCTTGAGACAATGGGGACCAAACCCTTGAGTCTCATGATTTTTAGGTATACTTGAATGTCGGACTTTAGCCCGACAAATGGATCAAGGACAATGGTTGTTCAAGGAAAATGACGGGTTATAGGAATCTCTTTAGTACATATAAATCTATGGATAGAGGTAATGTTATTTTTGGTGGAAATGCCATAAGCATAATCAGCAAAAGGTTTCGCTATTTGGACATGATTACCACTCGAATATGATATGCTATGAATATGCTTGCTACAAAGGTAGATTCTCTTAATCCTTAGTTTAAATTATAGGATACACATGTGGAACATGGTTGTTGAACAAATCTTTGAGTCTATCTTCAAAATTGGGGTCAAAAATTACGCTTTCCTCCATTTATTCATATCTGTTACAGATAACCACAGACTCTATGGACCTAAATCACTTAGGTCCGCCTTTTATCCATTTGGGTTCGTGGATTTTCCTTTGTTATGTGAGTCAAATCTAGTAGAAACATGGTCATATTTTTTGTCTATTAAATTTCGTCACTTAAGTTTTTCCAACTCCTTTTATTTATCTCACAAAAACAACTAAGGTAAGTAACCTTAACTTGTTAATTCTCAAAAGATATGCAATGGTGTATTATTAAAAAGCTTTCTTCTACATAAACATTACTCTCTATGTCTCTTTGCATACTTCTTGCTCTAAATGACTCTTTCTTGTTTGTGCTTCTGTATATTGTATGGTTTTCACTTAATCCTTGTACTTGATTAGGATTTTATGAAGCATGAAAACTGAGTCACTCTAGGCTAATTATTAACGGTCAATACAAATCAAATACTTGCTTCACTTCATTAGGCAAATATAGTAATTGCATTTTCTCTAAAATGAGAATGACTACTAGATAACCTATTCCCCTAGAAATTTAATTTGACTTAACGGTTGAATTGCTTCCAGTAGAGAAGTTGGGTTCGTGTATAACCCGTAAAAATGGTTGTGTTTAGCCTTAATTGTGCATCACTAGTAATAGTCTTATACTCATTCTCTAACTTGATTAAATGGGTTTTCCTAACTACGCCTAATGTTACTTTACATGGATGAACTTTGTATCTCATTAGAAGTACATACTAAATAATTAGTAATTGGATATCCAAAGTAGAAATTGTTTGTAATGCAACATGTCCATATGTCTTCATGCGGCCGTGCTTTCATATGGTTGCAAAATATCCAAACAAATAAGGATGGGTGTTTATTAGTAATCCTAAGCAAGCTAAGGTACTGATGGAATAACGAATTATTATGGCCCAGCACACACTCAGAAGAGGGCGTTGAAGACACGTTAGACTTAAATTTTAAATCTACAAAATTAAGTAATCATAAATTAGCTTTCCAATAATCTAATGTCGAATATCAAATAAAATCCAAATGAATTTGAGGTCAGTATATCGTATTATCATGTGCGTGAACCAACATATAAATAACTAAATCAGGCATCAACCTTTTATGGAAACTGGGGTTGTACGAGTCATTTGAACTTATTTGGGAATAAATTTTGCATAGTGATTCCAGTCCATATTTGAATGTACAAGGACAAAATATCAATCCCTAAACATAGATTCACATATTACATATCTTAACTAGAGTGCTTTAATACACACCTTAGCCATTTACGTTGGAGGTTTTCAGAAGTGTGTAGGAGGACTGGAGGAGTAAGCATAGACTCCATTTAAACACTTGAAGGTAGATGTAACATCCAATTTGTAATTGTAAATGAAGAATCTTTTTATTCTGCCTAACTCCTATGCAACTTGATCACCAACCGTAAAATTGGAGGGAGGTCATGCATAGTTGTTTTTTTCTACCAGCAATCTTTAAGATGTGGAAGTGATGTTTGCTAAGACACAAAGTTCTTTACTTAAAATTTTTTGGCACGGTAGGGAATGTTAGAACTTGGCTGACAGCTGATCTGTTTGTGCATGTTGTTCCCTAAGCTTCTTATATATTATGAGGAATAGTCGCCTAATAAATCCAAATACTTTTATGCATAAATGCATTGATGATATGATGAACCAAACTTTTTGGTCTGGCAGGGAATTTGAGAACTCAACGATAGTTGCTCTATTTATGGAGCCTAATTATTACTAGTACTATAAATGATTGATAGTAGTTCAGTACCCCAGATAGTTTTTAAAAACGTATTCATTGATAAATAGTTATTGTTTATGGTGTCATAGTTTAATTTACCTTTTCATACCGATAAACTTGATAATTGTTCGTGGTGTTATACTACACCAATATGGGTTTTTGTTGAAAATCCTTGGTGAAAAACTTTGATAATTTGTTTTACTTGCTCATATCTGATTACACAAAATATGTTTACGCAGGGACTTGGTAAGTTATCTTTTGTTTCTCAGGCCACTGCAAAGGAGCTTACAACAAAGGTTTGTGCTATTCTCACCTTGCCATTTGTATAAAAGTATTGGCGTATTTGAAACTAATACATCGGCAATTAATCAGGTGAGAGATGCATGCTATGATCATAAGGTGAATGAAACTATCAATATTGTGATTGCAAAGACAACTGAAATTGGTCAAATGACATGGGTCCTCATGAGGGGTGTCATGACAATGGCTTCACAAAAGGTTGAAGAATTCACCAAAGAGGGTTCTTTCTACTGGCCAAGAAACCAATCACAATGAGATGGGTTTAATCAGGAACCAAAAGCTTGGAACTCTAGTCGTAGTCTTAACGGATCATACATTGGCGGGAATGGTGTCTCGGTCAGCTCATCAGGCAGGAATAATATACGCTCTGTTAATTCTGGATCTTGGGACGATTAGGATAATGATGGACATAGAAAGCATGTTAGATCTGATACAGTAAAGCCATCAACTCAAAATGGAGGAGATAGTTTGGCTGGATGGGATGATGATAAAGACGATGAAGATGAAAATTTTTACCAGGCCCCATCTAATGGTAAGAAATTAGACAGTAACTGGTCTGGTGCAGGTTTTTGTTAAAGGTTAGTCTTTCTGTTGATCCACATACCATTTTCTTGTCAAGAAAGGTTTCAGATGTGTGGAGGTAAAGAAAGAAATTAAGTTTATATATGTACAGTTTGTGAACAATGCGGGTTTGTAATTTGCCGAGCTTAAAGAGAACTAATGCTATATCTTTTGATCTTATGATTTATAATTCTGGTCATGTATTTGGATAAAAACATAAACCATTTATAGTAAGAAGTTCTATTGGAGTATCAACTTTCTTGTGCTTGTTATATTAGAATTATGATTATGGCTTCCTTTCATTCACAAAACAATTACTATATATAATCTCTCAAAAATTATTCTAGAAACAAAATATAAATGGGCCAAGCCTTTTAGGAAATAATGAATCCAATGGGCTTATATAATTCTCATCTAACACTCTCCCACAGTTTGAGCGGGAGAGGACCGAACACTCAAACCTGAGCGAAACTCTTCAAAAAGCGCAGTCGGTAAACCCTTGGTGAAAATGTCAGCGTATTGGTAACAGGATGGCACATGAAGAACACGAACCTGACCTTGAGCGACCATATCACAAAAAAATGAATATCAATCTCAGTGTGTTTGGTCTATTGATGTTGAACAGGATTAGCAGTCAAATAAATAGCACTGACATTGTCATAATACACAAGAGTGGCATACAATATAGGTGTATGAAGCTCACGTAGATGATTGCGAAGCCATGCAGTTTCAGCAACAGCGTTGGCAACACCACGATATTCAGTTTTAGTACTCGATCTAGAAAGAGTATGTTGTCGTTTGGATGACCACGAGAGAAGATTATCCCCCTAAAAACACACAATAAACAGAAGTAGAACGCCTAGTTGAAGGGCATCCAGCCAATCAATATTCTACAAGTGAACCAATAGGGGATACATAAAGTTGGAGCCCAAAATCAAGAGTACCACGAACATAGCGAAGAACTCTCTTAAGAGCTGCAAAGTGAGGCTCTAGAGGATCATGCATATGTAGGCATACATGTTGTACCGCATAAGAGATATCAGGATGAGTATAGGTGAGATACTATAAACCACCTACAAGACTACGATATAAAGTAGGATCAGAAATAGGATCCCCATCTGAACTAAGCTTAGACTATGTGTCAACTAGAGTCCGAGTTGGATTACACGAAGTCATATGTGCCCTATCCAAAAGCTCCAAAGCATATTTCTTTTGAGATAGGAACATGCCTGTAGAGTCACGAGTAACTAAAATGCCCAAAAAATAATTAAGAGCCCCCAAGTCAGTCATATCAAACTCCTTATGAAGAGAGGAGATGATACGCTGAAGTAAATATGTAGAAGAAGTTGTCAATACGTATCATCCACATATAACAACAAATATGCAACCCATTACCATGCCTATAAATAAACAATAACGAGTCACATCGACTTGAGGAGAAACCAACCCGTAGAGCATAGCCTGCGAACCGTTGAAACCAAGCACATGGTGCTTGTTTCAAACCATATAAAGACCTCTGTAAGCGAAAAACATGATGTGGAAACCTAGCATCTACAAAGCCTGGGGGCTGATACATATAAATTGTCTCATAAAGATTACCGTTAAGAAAAGCATTCTTAACATCAAGCTGATAAATAGGCCAATTCCGAGATAATGCAAGACTAAGAACCGTACGAATAGTAGCTGGTTTTACCACTATACTAAATGTATCATCGCAATCAACACTAAACTGTTGGCTACGACCGTTAGCCATGAGACGAGCCTTATACATGCTCAACGAACCATCAGTATGATATATATGCCGAAACAACCAAATAGACCGAACCACATTCACATTAGGTGGTTTCGGAACAAGAATCCAAGTACTGTTTTTAATTAATGCATTATATTCATCGTACATAGCATCCCGCCAGTTGGGATCAGATAAGGCTATAGACGGAGACTCAGGAAGAAGAGAGATATGACAGACATGACCTTGAAAATGAGGATTGGGCTTAACTTTACCGACTTGGGCACGTGTGACCATAGGATGAGTTCGGCTTGGGGGGTTTTGGGGTGGAGAAATATTTTTGGTGGTAGTAGTTGGTTGGGAAGCAGTCGGAAAGGTGGAGTGGGCTGAGGATGGTGTCGGGTCAATAATTGTAGTGGGCTCATTTTAAGTTGTGTGGTTAGCCTCATTTTGACTTGTGTGGTTAGGCTCATTTTGGGTTATGTGGTTGGGTTCATTTTGAGCTGGGCGAAGGTTATGAATAATGGGTTGGGTCATAAGAGAGGGTGTGGTGTCTAAGAATGTATAAGATGATGGGTTCAAGGATGTTATTGAACTATATGGAAATTGAAGTTCATCAAATGTAACATGGCGAGAAAGAATGATTTTTTTGGTTGAAATGTCAAGACATCGATACTTGATAACGCCCAAATCCAACATGTATTCATAAGTGTTATCTTCACTTTTAATATAGTATTTATGGTAATAAACGGACTTTTATTACTAATATTGTGTGAAGTTCGGTTCTTGTGTTATGTATCTAGCAAGGAAGAAGAAACGCAGAGATGAGAATAAAAGGCGAGAATTGGAGGCGAATGGATAAATGAGACAAAAAAGTATAGCGCTCGTATGTTAAATAATAAAAGGAATAAAGAGTCTTGGAAAGTTTGAAAGAAAGAAAGAGGAAGGAAACAAAGAATAAGGACTAAAAAAGAAACAGGATAAAGATGGTGAAGGAGGGAGCAGAAAAAGGAGCCACCAGCCAAGTCAGGACGTTTCCAGCCAAACGGCCAAAAGGAGCCGCCAGCCAAGTGGAAAGACGGCCGGCTACTTTTATTTCCGCCAGCTACTTCAAAAACCGGTTTTTGATAACTAGCTTTAATCAAACCATTTACTCACCACCATCAATAGGAGGCTGATCATTTCCCTCCCTAAACTTCCTAGGATGTCTTCCCTCTTTTCCAAGGTAAAATCATGTATAAATTGGACCATAGGGCTATGGTTCTAGGTGTGCTTGATCCTGTGATAATTCTAACCCTTGAAAAAGGTTAGAACACCAATTTTACTATCCCAAAAGATAATTAAACCTTGTTAATCCTCATATAAGGACGAATTTTGAATAGTGGGAATTCCGTTGGAGGTTGATTGATCAGTTGGAGGCTTGGAGTTGCTATAAATTATTATGTTAGTCATTTTAGAATCGTTTGGTAAAAACTCTTGTACTTGAATTGGTTTTATTCTTAATTTAAGTATTATTGAATGTTTAATGTGATGATGATTTGTGATGAAATGTGTTTGAGTAGTATGATATGCTTGTGTGATGAACATGGATTCTAAGGTAGAATTAGAGTTATGATCGAGAAAATGTAATTGGGTTTGTATGGTTGATGAATTCTTGAAACATGTTTTGATAATCAATGAAACATAGCTTTTTGTTAGATTTAAAGGTCAAAAGAATTTCCGGTAAACTATGTTCTAAACGATTTGTGCATGAGTCAGTTTGGTTTCTTGGTGATTGACACTCACCAAGACGAGTTGGTTAAAGAAACTTGTCAAAAGTTTCGTCTTAGGTATAGGTCGAAAGGACCCGTTCAAACCAAACCTGTCTCTTAATATTTTCTAGAAAATGATGATTATAATAGATTGGAATAGATGATCATAGGTCGAAAGGGTTTGTCTAATTCAATTTATCTAATATGGACTCTATGAAATAAACCATGGAATGGGGTTCATGTACTTTAGATTTGTGATTCATAGTTGTTAAACATAAAAGTTTGATTTCTCTTACGGATGAAATGGAATTCACACAAGTATTGCGTTTAATTATGTTTTCCTTTACAACAATAGTTCTAGCGGTAATATCGGTAGTGACAATCCTATTACCAACACCATTAACATGATTTGAGTATATGCAAATCCCATGGGACGATCTTTCCTTACCCAACTTTGCTACAATTGAACGAGTATACTTGCTCGAATGTGTAGTTAAGTAATTAATAAGTCTTGTTTATAAATTTAAAACTAGGAGTGTAAGACCCGCATCAAGTTTTTGGCGCCGCTGCCAGGGATTTGTTTACTTTTCATGTTATAATCATTACAAATTAGTGGTGGTGTAAAATTATGTTTTTTTAGGAAAATAAAAATTGAATAAATAATTGAGTTTAGGAATTTGTAATTATGAATAATATTAGATTAGCAGTATGTTCTTATGTTTATTTGATGTCATTACATTGAAAATGTCACGATATCATAACCTTCAAATAAAAATAAAAAGAGAATAAAAAGCAATAAGCTAGTCTTTGGATCAAGTTCTTGTCTGATTAATTTCTAAGTTTTGTGTTTATAGTTTGTTTGTTCTTATTTGTTTAATGAAAAGCTCAAAAAATATGTATTTAGAAAAAAAAATTAGAAAATTTTGGTTTAAAAGAAATTAAAAATCAAAGAAAAAAAAGTTTTGCTGCAGGAAAAAGTAGTCGACGGCTCCTCCACAAAGCCTGCCAGCTCCTTTTCTTCTGATGTTAACGGTCTGCCGGCTGCTTTGCCTGGCCGGTCGGCTGTTTTAATCTGAGACACCAAGTCCGCCGGCTGCTTTGAGCAGTCGGGCGGCTACTTTCATTCTGTAAAAAAAATTATTTTATTTTGTTGTTTGTTCGTTTAACTTGTTTTAAAAGTAAATTGTATGCTTATTTGGTTGCTTGTTTTATATAATGGTATTAACTAACACTAACATTTGTGATTTTGTCGTTTTAGTTTTATTATAGAAATGGATTCCTTAAGTGAAATTTCCGCCTATCTCAATGAGTTAGAAGGAGAGCTAAGTGATGAATGTCAATCGAGCATCACTAAAGTGGAGAAGACAAAGGAAGAGAAGGAACTGTGGGAAGCTTTGCCGCACAAAAGCGTGCTAGTTAACGAAGATGGGTGTGAAAAAGCAAATTTTCGATGTGCACCGTACCGGTCATACACCGAACCAATGATGAGGTTCGCTATACCATGCAACATTAACAATCAAGGGGCATGGGACGCCGAACTAAACCTAACTTATCCTAGCAATTACATGACGGAGGAAATGTTAAGTAAGCTTGGTTTTGTGCATATGGGGTATACCGAATATGGGAGAAGAATAGTGCACGAAGTTAGAGTGGACGTTCATGGATACGTAATCCTAATAGACTTTCTTATCATAGACCATGCCGATATTGGGGAACCTTCGGTGGTCTTTGGTTACAAATTTTTATAGGAAACTAGATGTGTGGTTGATTTTGATCAAGGCAATCTCGTGGTGAATTTGTCTATGTTGAAGGGAGAAAAAGATGATTACATACAGTTCTTGATAGAAGATAGGCCTGTTGATGAGAACGAGAGTGAAATAGTGATGATGGGAAAAGCGAAACGAAAAAAGAATTTGGAGGCCAATAAGCTTACTCCAAATCCATACCAACCCAACCCAAAATTGAGGAAGGATCTCCTTCCACGTTTGTTCCTAACCCATAACCACTTTCTTATCCTCTTTCCAATAAACAAAAAGAGAGGGTAAGAATCATTCTAGAGAAGAAGGAAGCGGAGCTAAAAGAGCCAAAACCTATTATGGAGGTTTTGGAAAATTATATGTGTTATAGGAAGAAATATGACGAGATAGAGATGGGGAGAGCCCGGTTGGAAGGCAAAGAATTCAATGAAAGTGTCAAAGAAAGGATCATAGAACATGGTCTACCTAAGAAGATGTCGGATCCCGGTAACTTTGTTCTTCCAATAATGATCAATGGAACTACACCATTTGATGCATTGGCCGACACGGGGGCTAGTGTAAGTGTAATGCCATTTGTTATTTATCAAAAGCTAGGATTGAGTAATCCAGTTCCATTTTTTTCTAACATAACCATGACGGATAATAATCATGCTAAACCGATGGGCTTAGTGAAAAATGTGAGAGTCCAAATCAGATTCCAATCATATGTGGTGGATTTCTTAATCAAGGACATTTCAGAAGACAATGATCTTCCATTGCTCTTAGGAAGGCCCTTCCTAAGAACTTGTGGATCCATAATTGACTTGGGACATGGAACTTACCGCGATCAATGATGGAGTTACAATTCATACCTACTTGCCAAGACCAAGGGTGAAGCCTTGGTACTTTGACTTTGAAATTAAAATAGAGGACGAATGTCTTAGTTGCTTTGAGGTAGGACGAGATGAAGACGGTTATCCGATGTATGGACTGTTGGGAGCACCTTACTTAGAATGTGACGATGCCATGTAAAGGGCATTAGCAATTGAGGCATATTTCAACCTATTTAAAAATATTTTGGTCTTTAAAAAGATGACGGAATTCTTGGGTTCGTTACCGGTGCAACTAAAAAATTTGGATTGGGGACCGGATGGCGATGGCAAATATGCAAGGACGGAAGGTGACAAGTTTTGGCACGTGAAATTCGAGATCACAACACCAGGTGGCAATGTGTATACACGTGGCTTTAAGACGAAGAACACCAAAAGGAAGCAATCAGAAAAGTTCAAAACCGATGATATCTTGGGCATGGAATATTTCATGGACTAAGGAAGTAAGACTCAAGGAAGGCTAATAAAACGAAGACAAGTCTTGTTCTTCTTAATTTTCAGTTTTTATAGTTTTTCTAACATTTTGGTACTTTGGTTATTTCTTTTTAAATATTTGGGTGATTTAGACTTATTTGGTTTTAATTTTAGGTTTTGGTAATTTTGTGTTAATTTAGTTTTTTGTTTATTTTATTAATTTTTTGGAATTTATGTGGCGATGGGAATTTTTTGAAAAATATTGACAGAATGAAACCCGTTACGAAAATATAGGAATTTTTAGAAAACATTTGAGAAGCCCACCAGCCTATAAAGTAGCTAGCGGGTACTCACCCCCCCCCCCCCACACACACCAATCAAAGCAGAAAAAAAGAGGAAGAAGAAGGAGAAAAGAGAGTAAATTTTTTTAGAGTAATCTTTAGAAAAAGAGATGGTACCCAACAAGGTAATTAATTTCTAACCCATCTTTTATTTTTGATTCTTGATTCATTACATTTAAGGAAGAATTGGATTGGTTTAATTTGGTATGAATCATAAAATTATATTAGGGTATGAATATGAATTGGGGAAATTAGGCCATTGCTAATGTAAGGATTTAATTGAAGGTAGATTGTTAGGAATGTAGTGGTGATTTGATGATGAACTCAAATGGGTTTTCATCAATTCAAGTGTTTTTGATCTTTAGGATTATTAGATTGCTTAGGAAGTTAGGATACTAAGGAATTAGGAGTTTTAGGAATTAATTTTGTTGTTTTTAATGAGTTAGTAATTTTGATTTTCCGGAAAATGAATGATGTTCATAAGTGTTTTGATCCATTTTGAAGATTGAGTAAATATTAGGAAGTGTTACTGGGGAAGAAAGAAAAAAATAATAATATAATTTTTTTTAGTCGGGCGGCTTCTTTGCCTGTCCACCGGCTCCTTTCATTTTGATGACCCGATTCCGTCAGCTGCTTTGAGCAGTCGGTGGCTTCTTTCCCACTATTAACCGATGCCGCTGGCACCCTAAAGTAGTCGGTCGGCTACTCGGTTCTGTTAAAAAAAATTGTTTTGATTGATTGTTTGGTCGTGTTTTTGTTTAATGTAACTTTTATGGTTTAGATAGACTAACGTACTAACGTTTTAGTGTTTCAATTTATTGCATTGTTGTAGAAGCAAAAGAAAGTGTTCCACCAAATCCGTTGATTCGGAAGTACACAACAAAGCATGGTAGAAAGAACGAGTTGCCATATAGGGTGAGGCCCGTGGCACATGAAAATCTTAAATAGAAGAATTTGTGAGATCCTGAACAACATGCCTACAATTTGAGGTTAGCAAGGTTGCAAGGGAAAATCTTTAGTAAACCTAGAGTCGTTGATTGGGAATTACTTGCAGAATTTGGTTGTGATGAATACTTGAGAGAGAGGTTGAGGACGATATATACTCACAGTTCGGGGTAAACATTCAAGGACTATTCATTTGAGAAGGCTTTAAAAATACACAGTGAGGTATACCCGAAATTATGTCTTGAATTCTTTTCGACTTTTTATTTCAAAAAGGAAGTTGAAGATTTTATGAAGGAGTATTGCATTTGGTTTAGGCTATGTGGGGAAGAACATTGCTTCACATTAGCCGAATTTGGGGAAGTAATAGGGGTGTATGATAAGGAAGATCTGACTGGCCCCTTATTTGAATTGCATTTTTTTTCCAAGTTAGAAACTAACAGGAAAACACTAAATGCTAATGCTTAGTGGAAAAGAATAGCTAGAGATACCGTGGGGCATAAAAGAAATAGATTGGTTAAGGAACCAATGATGAGGTTAATACATAGGTTTATTGTAGGGCAAATTGAGCACCGACCTATGGTTGATGTGTGCAGCAAGTGGAGAGAGAGAAGTGAATTTGGTATGGGCTATTGCCGAGTACTTATATAAGAGAGCTCCCGGAATGAAGTCGGTAAGCGAAATTTGTGGAGGCACTATGTGACTTGGATAGCTAAGAGAGATAATTATTTGAGTGAAAGTGTAGTCTCTAGACTTTCGGAGCCGACTGAATGTGAAATATGGGATTTGAAACTTTTAGAGAAGGAGTTAGACAAAAATAGGAAGTGTCTAAGTGATCCGGAGCCATTGTAACAAATAGTTGATGTGGAAGAAGAGCATGATACTAGTGGGGTAAACTCTAGTTGGGGAGATTGGAATGCAAATATGAGTGAAATGGAAAGAATGATGGTATGGAGAGATACTATGACCATGAGGAACAACTACATTCTTGAGCACTCCGTGCCAATTCTACATCACTTGGTGGATGAAGTGAACTTTAGCTACCCAACTTACGATCCACCCAATGTTCCACCCTATCCATACCTATATGTGCCTTACCCCCATCCTCATACACTACCCTAGTAGGGGAGAAACTAACTTTGGAGGAGATGGAGTATCCGTTGAGGACTACTTGTTCACGGGTGTGGGTCAATATGGTGGAGGTAGCTCTATAGTTTCAAGAAAATTTGATGTTGGAGGATCATCAAGAGGAGCTAATGACGATGACGAGGATGATGACATGGATGATTGAGACGCCATGATGCGTGAAGATTTGTTAGATATTGCTTATTTCAAGAACGTTATTTTCTCTTATTTTATTTTGTCTTGCAAGGATTTAGACTTTAAGTTGTTTGAATTAGAATTTCAAAACAATGTGATATTTATTATGTTTTATGTTATTTAGTTTTGGAAGAAATATTTTTGTTAGTTCAGTATTTGTAGGGATTTATTTATGAAAGTCCCAAAATACAACAATTGTCGAAACTATAAGTCGTATAAACACGAATGCACAACGAAATACTTTTCAAACGAGTAATATTTTATTAACTGTTATAAACAAAGTATTACAAAGTGCTATGAATAAACCCGTTGAATGACAATAAGAAATGAACCCTAGAACGAGTAAACTTGATTCGAGCCTCAAGTTTACAAGAGAACCTATGAGTCGCTGGTAGACAGTTGAGGGCTTAGAGGTTCCAAAGGGAGAAAGAACTTAGATAATTTATCCAAGCACAAGGGTTGAATAACTCTTCTTTCTCCCTCCTATTTATAGTGGTACGTGGTTGCTTCCTTAGAGGGAGTAGTTGATACATGTCATCTTCTGAGTGGAAGAGTACAACGTATTAAATGCATGTACAACTCGAGACATACCTTTAAACTACTTTAGGTGAAAAATTCTGCCAACTGTTCACCTTTTGTCCCACTAGGTCGTACTAGGCTTTATCTTGAATATCTTGTTTTGTCCCGCTCAAAACACTTTGTATATTCTCCCGCCTAAACTATAAAAGGATCAGACAAGTTTTGCTTGCGTTAGACTTCTAGGGTTCTAAGTGATCTCTGAGTATTGTCAACTCAGAGATCCTTGAACACCAGCACATTCCTTCTACATCTCAGCTATTCATAATCGCTGGTGAGTATGGCTTCAAATTACCTTCGACTTCTCTAACATTGTCTTTGACTTGAATGTTCCTGGTGTGCCAGCTGAGGCTTTGCCTTCCGCTGGTCTGGTCTGTGTCGCTGGTCCTCTCAGCGACCAACAACACTTAGTCTAATTTAAACAAATCTAGACTGAGCCATAGTTAAAACTTTAATTGGCCCAACAATCTCCCCTATTTGTTAACAAATTATACTAAGTCTAGAATTATTGTAAGTGGGTACACAACTTCTTCTTACACATAATTATAACAAACATACCTTAGAGTTTTATTCAACATAAAGAACCTAACCTATTACATGGACACCCAGTGGTGTAAAATAAAAAAACAAAAGATTCTTCAGCGATCAAGGCCTTGGTCAACAGTTCTTTGAGCTTCGACTTTATCAGCTCTGGAGTTGATGATTAACTCAATTCGAACTCAAAGTCACTGGCTTCTTTGCGGTTCCTTAGTATGCCTTGCTTGATTATGATGAGTTGTATGGTTGAGGCCAAGTGTAACTCATTTTCTCTCTGGAATCAGTATTCACAGTTACCATTCATGAAGACCATTCCCTTCTCTGGTTCGGAGTAGACTTGACCACCCACTGGCTTTGCAATCTCTTTTGGAAGTGTTAATGCAATAATGCCTAAAAACGTTGCTTGCATTTTTCGGTCTCGCTTAGTTTTGATTATGACAATATGTAAAAACAAACATTTACGAAAACAACGAAAAACGAATTCTTGAGTTCAAGTATTTTTCATTTTACCCATTTTCACTTAAGGTATGAATAAACAAGTACTAACCTTAATCAAGTGATCAAGTGATTTAATCTTTTCTTAAAACTCACTTTTATTAAGTGTGACAAGTTTTTTTATTAATTAAACTTTCTTTTTAAGAAAATGTTTTATTAAATTAAATATTTCAAAATTTGAAAATGGCATATTCTTTTTTGATTTGGAATATTCTTTCAGGATATTTTATAATCAGATAAGACCTCCACCACTAAAGGACAAAAAGGGAGCGGAGTCGACTCCGGCGGTTCCCTAGTGCCTATGCGGTTCCTTATCGATAAGGAACCGTCGGCTGAGATAAGGAACCGCGGGCAGATATAGTCGTTGGACCTTTGTCCTATAAATTATGGACCATTCTCAGATTTTCTCTTCACCTCTTTTGCACATATATTTCCAGATTCAAACATACTTCTTAAATCACTCAAATCCTTGATCATTTGATTGATTACTACTCCCTCCGTCCCAAAATTATAGTCCACCTTTCCATTTTAGTTTGTCCCAATTTAATTATCCACCTCTAAAACTTCTAAAAATAGGTAGGAATTTTAGATCGAAATTACTAGAATACCCTTAATTGAAATCATAATTACAAACTTTTAAAAAGTTTTAAATTAATTGGTTAAGGGTAAAACTGCCTTTCTGCAACAAGTAAGAGATAGAAAACTGAAAAAGTGGTACTTTTCTTAAACTGTGTATTTTTTGTCGGTGGACAATAATTTTGGGACGGAGGGAGTACTTGTTTAGAAGAAAATCTATCCCATCCATCCCTTCCTCTCCAAGTGCAAAGAGAAGAACACTATCCTTGTGAAGTGTTGAGTCCACCACCAAAGATCCTTTAAAGATAAAATCTTATACATTTGTTGTTGTGTCATAGTTGTGAAGATCCAAGTAGTTGTGTCTATTTGGAAGTTGTGTATGTACTAAGTATAGTTGTGTAGATTGGTCCTAGCTACGATTAGGGCTCGACTTTTAGCTTAGAGTCGGAAATTGGTTAAGCAACGTGTACGGTTTTCTCCACCATAAGGAGCTTGTTGTGTAGTGAACTCTCGAGTAAGGAGTACTCGAGGAGTGGAGTAGGAACGAGGAGTGAGCTTCATTGCCGAACCACTATAAATCCTTGGTGTTTGGTTTGATCTTTCTTTACCATTAACTCTTTACATTCTTTATTCTTTGTGCATATACATTAGTTAGTATTAGTTTAGTTACACTATCATTGTTCATATTGTGCATAAGAAGATTTCACATATTTTCTCAAGCCTAAGTTTTTGAAAAAGGATTTTTTGAAAACCATCTTTTAACAAGTAAATATTAGAAATTATTCAACCCCCCTCCCTTCTAGTTTCTACAATTGGTATCAGAGCGAGGTTGCTCAAGAATTTTTAAAGTATATTGTATTTTAAAACTTGAATCGATCTATGGATTCCAACAAGTACCTAGAAGGGCAATCTATGCAAAGACCACCACTTTTTGAAACCGATAGTTTTATTTATTAGAAAAATAGATTTGAGACTTATGTGAAATCAAAAGATTTAGATCTTTGGCATGTTATTACCAATGGTGATTTTTTACCTTATCAATTTAATGAAGTTTCTAAAACAAAAGAATTGGTCACTTTTGACAAAGCTAATGACGATACTAAAAAGAAACTTTCGAAAAATAATGAGGCTTAAATGGTGATTTATAATGCTTTACCTAAGAAAGAGTATGAAAGGATTTTTATGTGTGAAACCGCTAAAGATATTTGGAACACTCTTTTAGTAACCCACCAAGGTAATAGCCAAGTCAAAGAAAGCAAAATCGATTTTCTTGTTCAACAATATGAACAATTTGTCATCTTAGAAGATGAAACTATTGATAGTGCTTTTGCTAGATTTAACACTATTATTACTAGTCTAAAAGAACTTGATGAAGGTTTTTCTAGCAAGAACAATGTTAGGAAATTTCTAAGGGCCTTACATCTGAAGTGGAGAGCAAAAGTCACGGCGATTGAAGAATCGAAAGATCTCTCAACTTTATCACTCGATGAACTCATAGGCAACTTGAAGGTTCATGAGATGATAATTTTGAAGGACTCAGAATTGGTGAAAACCAAGAGTGAAAGGAAGTCTCTTGCACTCAAAGCCAAGAAGGCACAAAGCGATCATGATAGTTCCTCGGATAGCAATGACGAGGAGTATGCATTGGCGGTGAGAGATTTCAAGAAGTTCTTCAAAAGACGAGGTCAACACGTGAGGCAACCCAACAATGACAAGAAACCATTCTCAAAGAATCGGTTTGCCAAGAACGAAAAAGGTGATAGGAATTGCTTTAGATGTGGTGATCCAAATCATTTCATTAGTGATTGTCCAAAGCCTTCACTTGATAAGAGTCACACGGCGTTCGTTAGTGGTTCTTAGAGCGATAGCAGCGAAGATGTTGATGACAACCCCAAAGAGGAGAAATGTCTTATGGCTCGTACTTCTAAAGAGGTACATTCCGAAACCGAATATTATAGCAATGATAACTACACCTTAGAGGATATTGAATTAGAAGGCCAATATGATAATTTACACAAACTTAGCCTTAAATTCATAGAAAAGAACAAAACCTTCAAATCAACCAAAACTAAGCTTGAAAATGAGATCAATGAACTTAGGGAGAAATTAGCCAAGCTTGAGAAAAATAAAGAAGTTGATTTAGGTTGCTTAAGTTGTGAGAAACTTAGATTAGAGAATGAAGATCTCAAGAGCACCTCCATTAAATTGGAAAAGTTCATGAAAGGTACTTGTAAAACCCGCATGCTTTTACCATGAATAGTACCCTTACGATAGTACGTACATGATTAGAACTTACCTTTTATAACACGTTTACGTTTCACGAACAAGAATTACAAGTAGTACGTACGTGTTATAACACGATAAGTATTTATTACGTATTAATACACGATAATTATTTCAATAATCATTATAATCACGAATATACGAACATGAAATCATGAACATAAATTAATCACGAGCTAATATCACGTATTTATATATTTATTACGAGGATAAATATATTAAGTCACGATCGATAACTAATTAAATAACTTAAATTAGGAACACGAGAACACACTTATATTTTAGACACGAGAAAGGTTCGGGTTACCCGTATGTGGGCCCACTGACCCGCGGACACAATAAGAAACATGGGCCAAGCCCATGCAAATTTACTAAACTAGGGAAAAAGGGAAAAACATGTTTCATAATCACAAAATTTAGAAAATAAGAAAAACCCTAGTTTTTCTTTCCTTTGTTCTTTTGGCGGCCGAGTTTAGCATCACCAAAGGGGTGTTTCGGTTTGATTTTGGTGTTTGATTTAATTCAAGGATCGCTGTGTGTTCATCCTTCTTGATTTCATGTGATCGGTATAAACCCTAACCTCTTTTATTTTATGTTTTGATTTGTTTAATCACATAAAATCATGAAGGATTTTAATAAACTAATAAAAAACAAGTAATTAAACATGTTACTAATCATGGGGTTTAATCAATCATGGGTTTAGGGGTGTTTGTTGTTTAGCCGACGCCTAACCGAGCTCCAAGAGGGGTCTCGGCTTGGCTTAAACTCACACCATCGAGACCATAAGGTCTCGGTTTGGTGGTGGTGGTGTCACAAACAGCAGCAAGGAAGGGAACCCTGACCTAGGTCGGGGTATGGTGGTGTATTTTGTCTGATTCATGGATTAAAACACGGGTCCGGTTCACACATGTTTAGATTTAAAACACGGTCCGGTTCATGAGTTATTTTTGCAAGGTTTAATATTTTTACAAGTTATATTTTGATAAGACTTAAATTAAATTAATTAAAAACATGAACATGATTAATTTAATTTACATGACTTAGGTTATTAATTTTATTATTAATACATGAATTTTAACCTAAGTATTTTTCCATTTAATTAGACTATATAATTAATTAATTATTAAAATCATAACTTATAATTAGTTAATTTACATGACTTAGGTTATATTATTAATAAATAATAATACATGTTTTAACCTAAATATTTTACCTATTTAATTAAACCATGTTATATTTAATTAAATGCTTTAACCTATAGTTTATTAATTTACATGAAATAATTAATAAACTATACAATATAATCACATGATTTAGAATAATAATCAGTAAAACACTTAAGCTTATATAATTAGCATAATTATCCAGCTTATATCTAATTATAGAAACTTTCTTTTTTTAGAAACTTTATTAATTAAGGCAGCTAATTTATTTATGGAAACTTCCTATTTTTAGAAACTTATCTATTTTAAGCAGTGAATCTATTTTTGGAAACTTTCTATTTTTGGAAACTTTCTATTTTTGAAAACTGTCTATTTTTGGAAACTTTCTATTTTTGGAAACATTCTATTTTTGGTAACTTTCTATTTTTGGAAACTTTCTATTTTAGGAAACCTGCTATTTTTAGAAAGTTACTTATTATTATACAACAAGTATAATAATACATGAAATACAAGTAATACTTAATCAGAATAGACAGAATACATGATAAACACAGTATAAAGCTTAAATCAGTAAAACATGACACGAACATATAAAATAAGCAAAGACATGATATAAAACTAGTTACGTACTCAGTAATCAGATACTTATACACGTATGTATTTATGTAGCATTAGTGATGCCGAAGTAGGACTCTCTTCCGTTCGTCTTCTTCGTTCACTGGACATAAGGTACGGATTCTCCGTCCTTTCAGTATGGACATTCTTTCCTTATTAGGATTTCCCCGTATGCAGCCAACTGTTTTCCTGAGTATATGTTTTATATGTTTTTGAATTGCTTATGTTTAATTAGAATACCTAAAGCGATATACATGCATGACAAGTTTCACCTAGTTATGGAGGTACCATAACCATAACACTAGAGGCACTGGTGTTATGACTTCACCACGGCGGAGTGATAGTTCGTGGCGTCCCTTTCAGCTTTTGGCCATTTATTATATTATCAGGTGGGGCGTATGGGTGCATCCTAGTTTACATGTTTTCAGCAGATTATTCAGTGTGAATGTGGTGTGTGCCTTGCATCCTTCACAAGAAGCTGATCCCTCCTACCCAAAACCAATATATTAAATTAGAGGTAGCCCCTCTAATTTGCATGACGAGGTCACACCTCCAAGTATTCATGCACGTTGATATTTCATGACCTATATTGGCTAATGGTAAACATGTTAAACAATTTTTACAAGATAAACATAAGGTTTTTCAAACTATAAAACCAGTTTTACTAAGATATAACCAGGTTATCCAAGACTTAGTTTCTTCCGCCTTTTGATGTTTATATGCTTATGTTATTCATGCTATACTTGTATATCCGTGCACTGAGCGTATTGCTCAATCGTTTTCCTTTTCATGTTCCCCAAACGGCAGGTACTCAGGGACGCTCGTAGACTTTAAGCGTACGTGCATATGGATTGGAAGCTTCCTAGCCTTCTTTACTTTATGCATTTATCTATACTTTGACACTCATTTCCATGGACATTGTTTAGTCCTTTCATTTACAGTACTTATGTTTGTGTGTGATGAGTTCTACTTTTGGACTACTGATGTTTGATTCCGGTATTTCCTTTATGGTCATGTAATGTTTAGACATTTATCCTTGTATGCTTTGATGACACACCATAATCACGCGTGACATTCCATTTATAAAAATGGGGTGTTACAATTATGGTATCAGAGCCAAGGCTTCGACCTGTAGGCTCTCAAAACATAACCTGTGATTAGTGGGTAGTCACTGGTCTTCCTAGAACTGACAGTCGGTTTTCATGCATTCATCATTTTCATGCATACATATATATGTCATTGTCGCAGGTTTATGACTAAGTAATGGTTGGTACAGGACTGGCCCTATTTAGTCGCATGCGTTTTATCGAAATTTTTAAATTTGGGACCAACCCATAGGCGTCCCCTCGCCATGTCTTTTATTTTGGGTGAACTGACCATAGGCGTTCACTCTCGCGCATACAAAAGTTTTCATAAAACTGCATCATGCATTCATGTACAAATTTTCCTGCATAAATTTTTTTTCTCGTGATTTATTGGTATAATTTTTTTTCATGTATATAGTTTATGTTTTGATAAGTTTAATCATGTATTTTATGTTATACTGTCATATGGTTCTCACACCCGAGCAGGAACAACTCAATGCAGCAATCCAAGCTGCAATGCAAGCTATGCTTCCTCAGCTGAGGAACGAAATCAGGGCTGAGGTTCAGGCTGCCAACAATCAGCAGCATCACCCAGTACCTCCTCCTCCTCCTCCAACGACATTGGCCACATGGCTGGAGAGATTCAACAAGCTCCGTCCTCGAGCTTTCGAGAGAACAGATAGCCCCAATGAAGCTGAAAGCTGGTTGGCTCACATTGAGAAGATCTTCGATGCTATGGGCTGTGACCCCGTCTTCAAGTCGAGGTTGGCATGCTACCGGTTCGAAGGTGATGTATTAAATTGGTGGATAGCACTGAAGCAGTTTGAGGGAGGTGATGATTGGGTGGCTGGTTTGACATGGGCTCAGTTCAGGGATAGGGTGATGGAGCAGTTCTTTCCCAAGGCTGAGCAGGACAAGATGAAGAGAGAGTACCATGGGATCCGACAGAGAGTTGGGGAGAATAGCAACGAGTTCATGCAGCGCTTTCTTCGCTTAGCTTGTTTCCTTGGTGCAGGGGCAGGTACTCTTGAAGAGCGGGCACACCACTTCAGGTGGGTTCTTCTCACATCGGTCGCAAACAACTTGGTGTGTGCTACGTTCAACACGGTAGCACAAGTGGCCGATGCAGCACGTAAGCTGGAGAGGCTGTAGGAGAGAGATGAGTTCGGGGAAGCAGAGAGACCCGATAAGAGGTAAACATTAGTATTCAAGCGGTGACCACTCCGTATTCTTTCAGTATATGACAATATTTCATCTCTTTAAATTGTATCTTCCAGGGCAGAAGACTGGGGACCGGTCTCAGCCGGCTACTCAACAGCAGCCTAATCAGCCCTCGGGAAACGGTCAGACGAACGACCGTTCTGCTACGGATAGGCGTGGCGGTAATGATAATTACCGTAACAACGCTGGACACTCCAACAACAACAGGTCCTTATACTTATGCATTTTTCTTAGGATTCATGTTAAAAATCTTAATTCTGACACATTAGCAAATCTTCTACCAGGAATCATGGTAACGGTAGGGACCAGAACCAGAGAGGTTCGCAGCCTAACCGTCCAGCTATCACTGGTATTCAATCTTACGATTATCCGCATTGTCCTTGTACCCTATTATCATGTCTCATGTATAATGTTTTATCAGGTTCTCAGCCAGTCAGGACACCTGCTGGAGGATATACTCATCCTCTTTGCTCTACTTGCCACCGTAGGCACCCAGGGCCATGTCGCCACGACAGTGACGCATGCTTCAAGTGCGGTCTTCCTGGCCATCGCATGAAGGACTGCCGCAAGGGCGAGATGGAGGGCACATCGGGACATGCTGATACCAAGCCGCCTCCTACTCCTGGACGCGTTTACACGACGTCTAGCGATCAGGCTAACAAGTCTACATGTACCATCACTGGAATCTTGTATATGTATGGTCAAGCTGCATGTGTTCTGTTTGATACGGGTGCTACTCACTCGGTCATTTCTACTGCTTATGCCAAGAATGTTAGGATACTCCCCATGCCACTAGAGAATAGACTCAGTATTTCCACGCCTTTGAGAGACTCTGTACTTATAACCCATGTGTACAAGAGCCTTCCCCTAGATTTTGACGACAAGGTTCGTCCTGTTGACGCACTTCCGCTGGACATGAATGATTTTGACATGATTTTGGGCATGGACTGGCTATCCAAGCATCATGCTACCATAGACTGCCATTCATATCGAGTCATTTTTGGTGATGTTAATGCGCCAGAGTACATTCACAATGGGTTCGTACCCGTCAGGTCTGTACAAATCATATCAACCCTGCAAGCACGTTCACTACTTTTACATGGTTGCGAGGGTTATCTAGTTACTGTTCATGACATGGATGCTGAATCCCTATCAATTCAGGATCAGCCAATAGTGTCAAAATTTCTAGATGTATTTCCAGAAGAAATTTCGGGCATACCACCTGCACGTGAAGTGGAATTTAATATCGAGCTCATCCCAGGAGCTGAGCCGATTTCCAAGGCTCCTTATTGCATGGCTCCCATAGAGTTAAAGGAGCTGAAGGATCAACTTCAAGAACTTCTAGAACGAGGTTTCATTCGACCGAGCGCATCTCCATGGGGCGCACCGGTCTTATTTGTTAAGAAGAAGGACGGCATTATGCGTCTTTGCATAGATTATCGCGAGCTCAAAAAGATTACCATCAGGAATAGGTATCAACTACCACGTATAGACGATCTGTTTGACCAACTCCAAGGGGCCAAACATTTCTCCCAGATTGATCTAAGGTCAGGCTACCATCAGCTACGGGTTAAGGAGCAGGACATCGCCAAGACTGATTTCCGTACACGCTATGGCCACTACGAATTTGTAGTCATGCCATTCGGCCTGACCAATTCTCCAGCAGTGTTCATGGATTTTTTGAACAGAATCTTCCATGAATTTCTGGACAAGTTCGTCATTGTTTTCATCGATGACATCCTGATTTTCTCTAAGTCCAAGGAGGAACACGAAGACCATCTTTGTACAGTAGTACAGATTCTTCGCCAGAAGCAGCTGTATGCTAAATTCTCCAAGTGTGAGTTCTGGTTAGACAAGGTGGCATTCTTAGGTCACATTGTATCAGCAGAAGGAATCACGATGGATCCAGCGAAGGTTGAGGCTATTACCAAATGGCCAAGGCCGACATCAGCGACTGAAGTCCGCAGCTTCCTAGGCTTAGCTGGTTATTACCGTAGGTTTGTGGAGAACTTTCCCGCCTAGCACTACCTTTGACCTAATTGATGCCGAAAGGGGAGAAATTCGTCTGGACTGAAGAACGAGAGAAGAGCTTTGAAGACCTGAAGCAGAAGTTAGTATCTGCACCTATTCTTACGCTCCCATCTGGTACGGATGGATTTCAAATCTACAGTGATGCATCGGGGAAGGGACTTGGCTGTGTTCTCATGCAACATGGGAAAGTGATCACGTACGCTTCACAACAGCTTAAGCCTTATGAGGAAAATTACCCTACGCATGACTTAGAACTTGCTGCAGTCGTGTTTGCATTGAAGATATGGAGGCACTACTTGTATGGAGAATCATGTGATATTTTCACGGACCACAAGAGCTTGAAGTATATATTCACTCAGTGTGAATTGAACATGAGATAGAGGAGATGGTAAGAGCTGTTGAAGGATTATGACGTTAATCTGCAGTATCATCCCGACAAGTCGAATGTAGTAGCAGATGCACTTAGCAAAAAGTACGGAATGATCAATGGCATTGAGATTGAGGAGGAAATCATAAGAGACTTGGAGCGACTAGACATAGAGATCATGGTACGTGGACAGCACGGTTACTGGGCTAATCTTAGAGTAGAACCCGAGTTACTCTCTAAGATCAGGGAAGCTCAGAAAGATGATGGAGAAATCTGGGCGATAATTCAGAATTTGGAGAAGCAGACATAATTTCGAGTAGATGTAGATGGTATCTTATGGCAGGGCACGAGACTTTGTGTTCCTGATTATCAAGAACTGCAGGAAGCCTTGTTAGTTGAGGCTCATAGCTCCCCATTCTCTATACATCCTGGTTCGACCAAGATGTACCATGATATCAAGCAGTACTTTTGGTGGAGTGGTATGAAACAAGATGTTGCCACTTACGTCTCCAAATGTCTTACCTGCCAGCAGGTTAAGATCGAGCATCAGCGATCTGGCGGTCTTCTTCAACCGTTAGATATTCCAGAGTGGAAGTGGGACAAAATCACCATGGATTTTGTTACTGGTCTTCCGCCAACCAAGAGGAAGCATGATGCAATTTGGGTTATCGTAGATCGACTTACCAAATCAGCTCATTTCTTACCGATCCGCAAGGAAGATTCGGTCAGTAAACTAGCCGATATCTATAGAAGGGAGATCATGAGACTTCATGGTGCTCCATCCAGCATCGTCTCAGAGAGAGATCCTTGTTTCACTTCGCGATTTTGGAGAAGTCTGCAAAAAGCTTGGGGTACACAACTTAAGCTTAGCACGACTTTTAATCCTCAAACTGACGGGCAGTCAGAGCGAACGATTCAGACTTTAGAAGACATGTTGAGGTCATGTCCGTTGGAATGGATGGGTGATTGGGACGATTATATCTGTTTGGTGAAGTTTGCATACAACAACAGTTGGCACGCAAGTATCAAGTGTGCTCCTTTCGAGATGTTGTATGGCAGGAAGTGTCGCGCCCCAATCTGCTGGGATCAGGTTGGCGAGCGAACACTTGAAGGACCAGAGATCATAGAGCTGACTAATGAGAAGGTCGCAATAGCTAAGCAGAAACTGCAAGAAGCACGGTCACGTCAGAAGAGCTACGCAGACAAGCATCATAGGGACTTACATTTCAACGTAGGAGATCATGTTTTCCTTAAGGTTTCGCCGGCACGTGGTGTTAGACGTTTTGGAATTAAAGGGAAGCTCAGTCCTCGTTTCATCAGACCGTTTGATATCATTGAACGAGTCGGTGAAGTATCTTACCATTTAGCGTTACCTCCGCAGCTTTCTCATGTACACAATGTGTTTCATGTGTCCTTACTCAGAGGGTACCAGTATCATCCCCTTCACATGGTTCAGTATCCACTGGAACAGATTCGTGAAGATCTCACTTTCATAGAAGACCCCGAACGAGTTCTTGACAGACAAGAACGAGTCATCAGAAGGAAGACGATTCCATTCGTCAAAATCCTTTGGAGGGATCATACCGAGCGGGAAGCTACTTGGGAAACAGAGGAGTCTATCCGGGCTTCTTACCCTCATTTCATCTTTTGAATTCGGGTATGTTCTTCTTTTCCAGTTTACCTTATCTGTAATTCGGGGACGAATTATTCTTTTTAGGGGGAAGAGTTGTAAAACCCGCATGCTTTTACCATGAGTAGTACCCTTACGATAGTACGTACATGATTAGACTTTCCTTTTATAACACGTTTACGTTTCACGAACAAGAATTACAAGTAGTACGTACGTGTTATAACACGATAAGTATTTATTACGTATTAATACACGATAATTATTTCAATAATAATTATAATCACGAATATACGAACATAAAATCATGAACATAAATTAATCACGAGATAATATCACGTATGTATATATTTATTACGAGCATGAATAAATATATTAAGTCACGATCGATAACCAATTAAATCACGTAAAGTAGGAACACGAGAACACACTTATATTTTAGACACGAGAAAGGTTCGGGTTACCCTTATGTGGCCCCCCTTACCCGCGGACACAACAAGAAACATGGGCCAAGCCCATGCAAATTTACTAAACTAGGTAAAAAGGGAAAAACATGTTTCATAATCACAAAATTTAGAAAATAAGAAAAACCCTAGTTTTTCTTTCCTTTGTTCTTTTGGCCGCCGGGTTTAGCATCACCAAAGGGTTGTTTCGATTTGATTTTGGTGTTTGATTTAATTCAAGGATCGTTGTGTGTTCATCCTTCTTGATTTCACGTGATAGGTATAAACCCTAACCTCTTTTATTTAATGTTTTGATTTATTTAATCACAAAAAATCATGAAGGTTTTTAATAAACTAATTAAAAACAAGTAATTAAACATGTTACTAATAATGGGGTTTAATCAATCATGGGTTTAGGGGTGTTTGTTGTTTGGTCGACGCCTAACCGAGCCCCAAGAGGGGTCTCGGCTTGGCTTAAACTCAAACCACCGAGACCATAAGGTCTCGGTTTGGTGGTGGTGGTGTCACGACAGCAGCAAGGAAGGGAACCCCGACCTAGGTCGGGGTATGGTGGTGTATTTTGGGTCCGGTTCATGGGTTAAAACACGGGTCAGGTTCACGCATATTTAGATTTAAAACACGGTCCGGTTCATGAGTTATTTTTGCAAGGTTTAATATTTTTACAAGTTATATTTTGACAAGACTTAAATTAAATTAATTAAAAAATGAACATGATTAATTTAATTTACATGACTTACGTTATTAATTTTATTATTAATACATGAATTTTAACCTAAGTATTTTTCCATTTAATTAGACTATATAATTAATTAATCATTAAAATCATGACTTATAATTTGTTAAATTACATGACTTAGGTTATATTATTAATAAATAATAATACATGTTTTAACCAAAGTATTTTACCTTTATTTAATTAAACCATGTTATATTTAATTAAATACTTTAACCTATAGTTTATTTAATTTACATGAAATAATTAATAAACTATACTATATAATCACATGACTTAGAATAATAATCAGTAAAACACTTAAGCTTATATAATTAGCTTAATTATCCAGCTTATATCTAATTATGGAAACTTTCTATTTTTAGAAACTTATTTAATTAAGGCAGCTAATTTATTTATGGAAACTTTCTATTTTTAGAAACTTATCTATTTTAAGCAGTGAATCTATTTTTGGAAACTTTCTATTTTTGGAAACTTTATATTTTTGGAAACTGTCTATTTTTGGAAACTTTCTATTTTTGGAAACTTTCTATTTTTGGTAACTTTCTATTTTTGGAAACTTTATATTTTAGGAAACCTGCTATTTTTAGAAAGTTACTTATTATTACACAACAAGTATAATAATACATGAAATACAAGTAATACTTAATCAGAATAGACAGAATACATGATAAACACAGTATAAAGCTTAAATCAGTAAAACATGACACGAACATACAAAATATGCTAAGACATGATATAAAACTAGTTACGTACTCAGTAATCAGATACTTATACACGTATGTATTTATGTAGCATTAGTGATACCGAAGTAGGACTCTCTTCCGTTCGTCTTCTTCGTTCACTGGACATAAGGTACGGATTCTCCGTCCTTTCAGTATGGACATTCTTTCCTTATTAGGATTTCCTCGTATGCAGCCAACTGTTTTCCCGAGTATATGTTTTATATGTTTTTGAATTGCTTATGTTTAATTAGAATACCTAAAGCCATATACATGCATGACCAGTTTCACCTAGTTATGGAGGTACCATAACCATAACACTAGAGGCACTGGTGTTATGACTTCACCACGACAGAGTGATAGCTCGTGGCGTCCCTTTTAGATTTTGGCCATTTATTATATTATCAGGTGGGACGTATGGGTGCATCCTAGTTTACATGTTTTCAGCAGATTATTCAGTGTGAATGTGCTGTGTGCCTTGCATCCTTCACAAGGAGCCGATCCCTCCTACCCAAAACCAGTATATTAAATTAGAGGCAGCCCCTCTAATTTTCATGACGAGGTCACCCCTCCAAGTATTCATGCACGTTGATATTTCATGACCTATATTGGCTAATGGTAAACATGTTAAATAGTTTTTACAAGATAAACATAAGGCTTTTCAAACTATAAAACCAGTTTTACTAAGATATAACCAGGTTATCCAGGACTTAGTTTCTTCCGATGTTTCATGTTTATATGCTTATGTTATTCATGCTATACTTGTATATCCGTGCACTGAGCGTATTGCTCAACCGTTTTCCTTTTCATGTTCCCAAAACGGCAGGTACTCAGGGACGCTCGTAGACTTTAAGCGTACGTGCATATGGACTAGAAGCTTCCTAGCCTTCTTTACTTTATGCATTTATCTATACTTTGACACTCATTTCCATTGACATTGTTTAGTCCTTTCATTTACAGTACTTATGTTTGTGTGTGATGAGTTCTACTTTTGGACTACCGATGTTTGATTCCGGTATTTCCTTTATGGTCATGTAATGTTTAGACATTTATCCTTGTATGCTTTGATGGCACGCCATAATCACGCGTGACATTCCATTTATCAAAATGGGGTGTTACAATACTAGTGCTCTTGATGATATGTTAAACAAACAAATTCATTCTAAGGAAAGACTTGGTGTAGGTTTTAACTCAAATAAAGCATCAACTAGTGAAACTAAACAAGTCAGATTTTCAGAAAAATAGTCTGCTGTACGCGGTCCCAGATTGTATGGGGCGGTTCCTTATCACCATGGAACCGTCGCCCTAGATAAGGAACCGCGGCCAGAAAGAGGTTTTGCTGAAAATCCTGAACTTTCTAAAAAGTCAAATTTAGATGAACAATCAAAGCATCTTATTGTTAACAAGGTCAAATTACCCATACTTGACGACAATACCGTTGATAAGTTCTATAAGCCCTTGAGTAAACCTCTAATGGGAAACAGAAGTTTATTAAGACCATCCACTAATCCACCAAGAGTACGGAATGAGTCTAGGCCTAGAAGTAGAACCACAACACCTAGAAGAGATAGTCAAAACAATTCACGACCTAGAAGTAAAACTCCAACACCTAGAAGGAATGACCACAACTCTAAACCAAGATCAAATACACCTAGGAGAAATAATGAACAACAAAATGGTTATCTGAATTATTATCCTTCTCTATTTTATTCCCCATGGGGAACCCCTCCTTCATTCATGCATCCCAACCAAATGCAAGGGATGTTTGGAACTAACAATTTTGGACCCATGAGATATTGGGGACCAAATGTTTGATCGTGTGTGTTGTTACCTAGATATGCTTGGGAATTGATTTGGAACCCGATGAGTAGATTAAGGATAGTGGTTGTTCTAAACACATTACGGGTGATCGAAGTTTGTTCTCGCGCTACAAAGCATATGATGGAGGTAACGTCACATTAGCTAGTAGTCTACATGGTAATATCATTGGCAAAGGTACGGTTTCTCTTAACTCCATGACCATTGAAAATGTTGAGCACGTAGATAATTTAGGGTTTAACCTTTTAAGTATAGGTCAAATTTGTGACAATAAGTGTAAGGTCATCTTTTCGGAACATGACAGTGAAATCGTAAAAGATGGAAAGGTCATTGAAAAAGGTGTTAGAAAGCATGGGCTTTATGTCATGAAGGTCAATAAGAAGTCAAAAGACAACATATGTCTTGCGACTATAGATGATAGTTCTACTCTTTGGGATAGGAGATTAGGTCACGCTAATATGCGTTTAATTCAATCTTTAGTCTCTAAGGAGTTGGTAAGACACCTCCCCAAGATGAAGTTTGATAGTCACTTTTGTGATGCTTGCAAAGTTGGAAAGCAAGTTCACTCAAGTCGCAAAGCCAAGAATTTGGTTTCAACCTCTCGGTGCTTAGAGCTCCTACATATGGATCTCTTTGGACCTTCCGCCATATGGAGTTATGGTGGTAACCTTTATACCCTAGTTATAGTTGATGACTATTCTAGATTCACTTGGACTAGATTTTTGGCATCTAAGAATGAAGCTTTCGATCATTTCGAAATCTTTAATCGAAAAATTCAAAATCAACTAGGATGTCCAATTGTCTCTATTAGGACGGATCATGGTAGGGAATTTGATAATGAAGTGCAATTTGGTGCCTTTTGTGAAGCTCATGGTATTACCCATAACTTCTCGGCTCCTCGCACTCCACAATCAAATGGGGTAGTTGAAAGGAAGAATAGGACCATCCAAGAGATGAGTAGGACGATGTTAAACGAGCAATCTTTGCCTCAAAAGTTTTGGTGCAATGCCGTGGACACATCGACTTATATTCTCAACCGAATTCTTATTCGACCTTTCCTAGAAAAGACCCCCTATGAGATTCTTAAAGGTAAGAAACCCTCATTGGAATACTTTAGGGTGTTTGGAAGCAAGTGCTTTATCCTCAACACCAAAGACTACCTTACCAAGTTGGACCCAAAGTCTTACGAAGGTATCTTTTTAGGTTATTCCCAAACTAGCAAAGCCTACATAGTCCTTAATAGAACCTCGGGCGTAATTGAAGAATCACTTAACGTGACTTTTGATGAAACCCCTCCTTTACCCAAGACACCACCATTGGTTGATGATGACTTGGATAAAATAGAAGTAGTTAAAGCCAAAGAGGTTAGAAAAATAGGAGTTGAAGACCTTAGTGTTGAAAAGGAAGTAAACATTAAGGAGTCTAAGGATCATATTCTCAATAATATCATTGGTGACTTAAATCAAAGGACCCTAAGATCTCAAGTCCAAAACCAAAGCAACTTCTTTTGTTTCGTCTCCTTGATTGAACCAAAGAATGTTAAAGAAGCTTTGACGGATGAGAGTTGGGTCATTGCGATGCAAGAAGAATTGAATCAATTCGTTGCTAATGATGTTTGGGAACTTGTTCCTCCACCTAGAAGTTCTACCATTATAGGAACCAAATGGGTCTATAGGAATAAGTTAGATGAGAATGGTGTTGTGTCTCGTAACAAGGCTAGACTTGTAGCTCAAGGCTATAATCAACAAGAAGGGATTGATTATGACGAGACATATGCACCGGTAGCAAGATTAGAATCCATTAGAATCCTTTTAGCCTACGCTTGTGCCTTAGACTTTAAGCTTTAACAAATGGATGTAAAGAGTGCGTTTCTTAATGGTTTGATCAATGAGGAGCTATATGTGGCTCAACCTCCCGGCTTCACTGATTTTGAGAAACCGGATCATGTTTACAAGCTTAAGAAGGTACTTTATGGTCTTAAACAAGCACCCAAAGCTTGGTATGATAGACTTAAAGCGTTTCTTGTTAAACATGAGTATACCATGGGGATGGTAGACAACATGCTCTTTACAAAGAAGAAAGGTTCTCACCTCATAATCGTGCAAATATATGTTGATGACATTATATTTGGCTCAACTTGTCAAGAATTGTGTGATGACTTTGCCAAAACCATGCATGATGAGTTTGAAATGAGTATGATGGGAGAACTTAACTTCTTTTTAGGACTCCAAATTAAACAAATGGATGATGGTATTTTCTTTAGTCAATCTATGTATGCTAAAGAAATGCTAAAGAAATTTGGATTAGAAGAATCTAGACCAATGAAGACCCCAATGGCCTCGGATACTAAACTCACCGTAGATGATGATTGTGAGTCGGTAGACAACACCATATATAGAGGTATGATTGGTAGTTTGTTGTACCTAACGGCAAGTCGACCAGATATCATGTTTAGTGTTTGCCTTTGTGCTCGCTTCCAAGAGGCTCCCAAAACTTCTCACCTTGAAGCGGTTAAGCGTATCTTCCGATTCATTAAGGGCACTATACATTTAGGATTATGGTATCCTAAAGGGATTGGCGTAGAAACCATTGTCTACGCGGACTCGGATCATGCAGGAGACTATGTGGACCGGAAAAGCACTAGTGGAGTTTGTACCTTCATGGGTTGTTTTTTAACTTCTTGGTTCTCCAAGAAACAAACCGCTCTTGCGGTATCCACCACGGAAGTCGAGTATGTGAGTGCCGGAAAAGCATGCCAACAAGCTCTATGGATGAAGCAAGCGCTTGTTGATTACGGGATTTCTCTTGATGATGTTCCCATCATGTGCGACAATAAAGGTGCTATAGAGCTTAGCAAGAATCCCGTGCAACATTCGTGAACAAAGCACATAGAAATTCGCCACCATTTCCTTAGGGATAATGTTCAAAAGAGGAACATTTCGATTGAGAAGGTACCCTCCGAGGATAACTTATCCGACATCTTCACTAAGCCACTTAAGAGGGAACCTTTTAATTACTTGCGTCTAGGTCTAGGATTGATGGAACATATTCCTTAATTGCTTTCCTTTTATTGAGTCTCTTATTTTCTTTTGAGTCTTTTATCACTTTGAGTCATTGAGTCTCCTAAAATCTTCTTGAAAATATTCTCTTCTCCTTTTCAAAATTCTCAAAGTCTCTTTCGAAAATAGTCGAGAAATGTTTTGACATTGTTAATTCAATCTAAAAACATTTTTCATAGATTCTTGTTATTAATCTCGAGCTTACATAATTCATATGTATGATTCTCTCAAACATATCAAGAACAAGATAGAATCCTGGAGGATCATTGTGTCGTGACTTAAGGTCTTTTCTTACATACCTCCTACATCGATTTTTATTTTAAAATCCATTTATTTTGGTCAAATCTCTATTTGGTTAGTTCGTATGTGTTTTCTTTGTCTATCTTTGCTTTTAAGCATATCCCTATGATTAGTTAGACTAGAAAAATAAGATTTGCTGAATTGAAAAATCTTCATTCACCACCAAAACACAGCCTCTGTAGGCGGTTCCATATATGAACCGCGGTCCCTTAGTGATAAGGAACCGCCAGAAGTGATAAGGAACCGCGTACAGTGCTTCCTTTTTCGGGTATTTCCGAAACTCCAAATTTGTTCCAACACTTTTGGGAATCTTTGTTTCAACCCTTTGACCACCCTAAAATACCTTGAGCCTTCCCTATTTAACCATAAGCATTTTGCCATACTTCACATCCCAAAATGTCTTATTCTCCTAATGAAAGCCTTGATTCTCCTCTATTTTCCCCAATTGCTTTCAATCCCAACTCACCCAAGAACACTTTCAATCCAAATTCACCCAAGAACACTCTTAATCACATTTCTCCTACCAAGAATGTTGATTGTGGAACATCTTTTCTTTCACCACCACCCTTTAGTGTTCTTCCTCCTTCCCATGATAATGTCATGCACCATGGGACATATTGTCATTGTTGTCAATATCAATATCTTGCTATGGCACACATCTATGAGGAGTTGAGCTACATCAAGAGTCTCTTAATCAAGCCTCCTCTTCACTTTGATTATGAGATCTCCACCAAGCTACCACCACTACCTTGTCTTTCATATAAACATTGGTTGCTTATCCACAAGACACCTAATTCAAGCAAATCTTAGAATTCTAGATTAACTAGGATTAGATTTATGATTTTGGCTTGTTTCCTTTTTCATATATCTTTGTATGATTTTTTTACATGACTTCATTTGGATCTTAGTCTTTGTGTTTTCTTCACTTTTTATTTTATTTGTGACCTATAGCTATATCTTGTTGGTTGTCTCTTTTGTTCAACTAACCCTTCTATGTATCTTGTCACCATATCTCGATTCCTCGGTGCCCCAAGCAAGGGGGAGTAAGCACCAAGGGTGAGTCTTTGCAAAGTCCGTCTCTTCAACACCGACTTGTGCAACCTTTTTGCTTCGACAAAGGGAGAGAAATGAATAAAATCGTCTTCAAAAATCTTGTTTTTGTGTGATTGAGTTTATGTATTGTTGGAATCAAAAAGGGGGGGGGGGGAGATTGTTAATGCAATAATGCCTAAAAACGTTGCTTGCATTTTTCGGTCTCGCTTAGTTTTGATTACGACAATATGTAAAAACAAAGCATTTACAAAAACAACGAAAAACGAATTCTTGAGTTCAAGTATTTTTCATTTTACCCATTTTCACTTAAGGTATGAATAAACAAGTACTAACCTTAATCAAGTGATCAAGTGATTTAATCTTTTCTTAAAACTCACTTTTTATTAAGTGTGACAAGTTTTTTAATTAATTAAACTTTCTTTTTAATAAAATGTTTTATTAAATTAAATATTTGAAAATGGCATATTCTTTTTTGATTTGAAATATTCTTTCAGGATATTTTATAATCAGATAAGACCTCCACCACTAAAGGACAAAAAGGGAGCGGAGTCTACTCTGGCGGTTCCCTAGTGCCTATGCGGTTCCTTACCGATAAGGAACCGCTGGCTGAGATAAGGAACCGCGGGTAGATATAGCTGTTGGCCCTTTGTCCTATAAATTGTGGACCATTCTCATATTTTCTCTTCACCTCTTTTGCACATATATTTCCAGATTCAAACATACTTCTTAAATCACTCAAATCCTTGATCATTTGATTGATTACTACTTGTTTAGAAGTGAATCTATCCCATCCATCCCTTCCTCTCCAAGTGCAAAGAGAAGAACACCATCCTTGTGAAGTGTTGAGTCCACCACCAAAGATCCTTTGAAGATCAAATCTTATACATTTGTTGTTGTGTCATAGTTGTGAAGATCCAAGTAGTTGTGTCTATTTGGAAGTTGTGTATGTACTAAGTATAGTTGTGTAGATTGGTCCTAGCTACGATTAGGGCTCGACTTTTAGCTTAGAGTCGGAAATTGGTTAAGCAACGTGTACGGTTTTCTCCACCATAAGGAGCTTGTTGTGTAGTGAACTCTTGAGTAAGGAGTACTCGAGGAGTGGAGTAGGAACGAGGAGTGAGCTTCGTTGCCGAACCACTATAAATCCTTGGTGTTTGGTTTGATCTTTCTTTACCTTAACTCTTTACATTCTTTATTCTTTGTGCATATACATTAGTTAGTATTAGTTTAGTTACATTATCATTGTTCATTTGTGCATAAAAAGATTTCACATATTTGCTCAAGCCTAAGTTTTTGAAAAATGATTTTTTGAAAACCATCTTTTAACAAGTAAATATAAGAAACTATTCAACCCCCCCTTCTAGTTTCTACAGGAAGTACTAGGTTTCTGTACATTCCATCTACCACAACATTTTTAGTGACCGATTTCTCTACCAGAGGCCCCATTGGGGTTTTCCTTTTTCTTTGTCCTTGTGTTTGTTGTTGTTGTGATAGTTGGGGAGTGATAACTGGGATTTTTGCTAGGTTAAAAGTTCGTTGTTCTCGGCGTCTAATCGAATTGATCACAGTTAAATGTATGACTCAGTTGTTCTTGGTGAAAAGAAAGAATATTCGTTGTTTTCTATTTTAAAATGAAAATGTCGTTGAGTATTTAATAAAAATAAAATACAAATAAAAGCTTGAAAAGATTTAGACTAAAAATAAAGGATTTAAAAATAAATGACCAAAGATTAAACCTCGACAAAAAGTAAAATTTGAAAACTTACAAATAAAACTAAGACAAAACAAATTTAAAATAACACTAAGTAAAAATGGCGGAAAGATTAAATTTGAATTTAGAAATTAAAACAGGAAATAAAAACTGAAAAATCCGTTCCGATCGTAACTTGGATCGCAGTCTCGATCGCAACATGGATCGTGGTCTAGATCGTCTTAGTCTAGATCGTAGTTAGATCGTAGTCTATGATCTTAGTCTAGATCTTAGTCTATGATCTTAGTCTAGATCTTAGTCTAGATCTTAGTCTATGATCTTAGTCTAGATCTTAGTCTATGATCTTAGTCTAGATCTTAGTCTATGATCTTAGTCTATGATCTTAGTCTAGATCCTAGTCTATGATCTTAGTCTAAATCTTAGTCTAGATCTTATTGGGAGAAGCTGTAGGTATTATTGCAGGTCAATCTATTGGAGAACCGGGCACTCAATTAACATTAAGAACTTTTCATACCGGCGGAGTATTCACAGGGGGTACTACAGAAAATCTTTCAGTTTCTTTATAGTTTTAAATTGTTATCCAGGAAAACGGCTTTTTTTGGTAGAATATTATGGGGGTCAAAACTAGCGATTTCAGCATGATCAACGACAAAATGCAAGAAAGAACTGATCGAGTCAATCAAGTTGTGCTGAGAGAGGGTTGAGAGAGGCTATTGAACGGGCTAGCTGCTTCTGATGCATCGAATGCTTCCTCTGCTTTCAGTAAAAATCAAAAAGATTCTCGAGGCCAGCAGCTGCGGAGCGGGGGATAAAGGAACAGCAGGATGACAACATTACAGAGGATCCAATCAGAATGCGGGAGCGCAGAGCCTTTAAGAGATAGGGGGTTCCTAACCAAAAGAAGTAAGTCACTTGCAAGCCCAGGAAGAATGAAAAGAAATCGATGAATGTGTCCCGACCAAGCATCAGTCATCAAGTTAATCAGTAGATGCCAGCGCACGTGAGCAGCAACTTCCGTACCAATTCGGTCGATCCAAAATGGATCGGTTAAACATTCCATTAGGGAGCCTGGTCTTGACTTTTCTATGTGGTATTCATTCTTCTAGATCTTAGTCTAGATCTTAGTCTATGATCTTAGTCTAGATCTTAGTCTATGATCTTAGTCTAGATCTTAGTCTATGATCTTAGTCAAGATCTTAGTCTAGATCTTAGTCTATGATCTTAGTCTTGATCTTAGTCTATGATCTTAGTCTATGATCTTAGTCTAGATCTTAGTTAAGATCGCAGCCTCTGATCGTAACCACATATCAAAGTAATGGATCGCAAGTAGAAACCCTAGGCTTATGCGATCACACTTACTCGATCAGAACAGGTAAACCCTTAAAACTGTTACGATGGAATGTAATATGACAATAAGCAAAAACCAAATAAGCACTTTTCTAATAAGCACTTGCCAAAAACTTAACCAAATCAATATTAAAAAGAACTAAACAAGCCACGAATAAAAAACTTTCAAAACTCTAAATAAGCAAGATTTATAAAATAAACTTTAAAAAGATTAAAATTTTAAGAACACTTAAAAGAAAATAAGCTAAACATGATATAAGTAAAATTCGCAATAAGCTAAAACCTTAAATCGTTTAAAAACATTGATAAGAACAAAAAGATGAAAATTTTTAATCAAATAAACACAAACATGAAACAAGTTACTTACTTTGAACCGAATCAAAATCAAAATCAAAAACGAGAAAGGTAGAATAAGATAGATGATGAAAAGCTTGAAATTAAACTTAAATATTAAAGATTCAAAACAAGATTAAAGACTTATATGGATAACTTGAAAGAAAGACAATATGAAAAGACAATATGAAAAAGTGCTAGAAAATAAAGTGGAGAGCTAAATGAATTTAGCTAACACATTCAAAATGAGGGGAAGGGTTAGTATTTATAGGGAGGAGGTTGGTTGGTGGCTTGTGAGTTGATTTCCTTCTTTCTTTTAATTTGTCTTCGCGTCTTTAATTAAATTGACGTTTTTGACTTTGGCTCAGGATTCGTCGATAAATATATTGAACTCGTCTTATAATTTCTTTATTTATTAGACTTGGGTTTTTCGACTTGTAAATCTTCCGTCTTTGGTCCTTTTCTTCAATAAATCTTCAAAATAGGCCCATTGACTTCCAATCTTTTTAACTCTTGGTCTTTTGACTTCGTCTTTTGTCTTTTTCTTCGATAAAAGCCCGTGAAAGCCCGTGTTTTCTTCCTTTTTCATATTTTGATCCTAAAACACAACAAAAACACAAACCACGTATAATTCCGACACTTATGACATAAAATACACGTTATGGTCTCGTTTTTAATTGTAATAAGTGGTAAAAGGATGGGTGATTTCACATCTATCAAATCCCTACACTTGACCATTGCAATGCCCTCATGCAATGCATTAATTACAAAGCAAGATTTACATTTTCCATCATAATTAACCCACCTTAGCCTTTATTAAACACAAGACATGAATGAAACTACAAAGATAGAAAATAACAAAATACTTAAAGGGAGAAAAAGTAAAGAGATCGAAGACTTACATTAGGGCTTTGGATGTCATGAATGTTTATCACCCTCAAGTTTCACGTTCCCCATAACAAGCTTAAAAACGAGATCATTGTTATTATAAGTTAGCAAGCTAACACAAACTCATGTGGCTCAATTATTCGCTTAAACTCCCTTATTCCTAGGTGTATCTCTTATATTTTATTGTTGTCTTGAATGATCACGAGGATGCATTGTTGACTTATTTCGATAGTGATTTAGGCTGAAAATAAAGTAAGATGATTTAATCAATAGTTAGCTAAAGGATAAAATCTTTTAAAACTACTTCTCGAGACCTCATAAAGTTCATATCTTGGCATAACTTGCTTCACGATTTGAGACCTTTCTCGGATCAATATTTGGCATTGACTTCATACTTCGAATCTTGAGAGATGATCTTGATATAATGGTCTTCTCTTCATAATAGGAATTTCTTCACTTGAAGTTTTTGAGAGATTCTTCATACTTGGACCACGACTTCTTCATTTTTCCCCAATCTTTATTTGGGATTTTGATATACAACGATCCGTCTCCTTTTAGGACTTGGATCTATTTATCCTCATACCTTGCGGGTCTTTTCGGATAGACTTCTCCATGATCTTTAGGGGAGTATTTGCTTTTCGTCGTGTGTCTTGATCCTTCATATTGATTTTTGATAAATGATTCTTCACATCACTTTGGATCTTTAGCAACAAAATGTAGCCCTCATGCCTTGTTAGGGCCTTTTCGGACTCGCCAATCTTCGCATCTCGCTTCAATAAGTTATGCCTTGGCTATGAACTCTAATTAATACCGAGCAACTTTTAAACGATCTTGTGCTAGAAGCTAAGTAACTTTTCAAATCGTATAACCTTACTTATTGCAATTATATTTATTAACAAGTGATGGGAGAAAAAGCTCATAATTAACTCACATAAATTCATGAAAGAATACCAAACTTATAATTGACTATATCATCTCTCGTTCTCCACAATTTACAATCTCAAGGAATGAGACTCGTGGATGCTTAGCCAATTAAATCAAAGTTTTGGGTTTTCAAGTCATCTATAGGATCTTGCAACTTCTTATACTTTTTCAAGTTTAGAATTCGCATTTTAAAGTTCCCTTGATAAACGACTTTCTAGGATCAATTATAGGAACTTGTGAAAAGTTCTTGTTCTTAACCCGTAAGAGTTAAGACTTTCGCGTTTTAAAGTTCCCTATATAAAAGCCTAGCAAAACTTAATTTAAACACGTTAAGGATACTAGCTAGAGTAAACTTGGATAAGTAAACTCGGATTGAGTCAAAAGATTCATGATGAGCCTAATATATCAAAGACATCTAAACTTATTAAAACCATTTATTCAAATTTAATCTACTAAAAGAAAATTAACGATAACAAAGGAAAAACTACTAGGCCAAAATAGATGAAAAATTTTGAAAAATGTCGAAAAATCAATTTTCCGGTTAAAATGAGGACAAATACAAGGAAAATCCCACTTAACTTCGATAGAAGTCCCCCCTACACTTAAGATAAACATTGTCCTCAATGTTTAAGCATGTGGGAGTAAACTCCCCTACACTTAGGACATTGTGCACGTTGTTTAAATCTTGCTAAGGAAAAGACAACTAAAGTGATTCCTATTTTAAAATTGAAGAATATAAAATAGTGAATCAAAAGAGTTTAGCATAGAACCGGGTACACGGGTACACGGAATCACGGGTCGTCAAAAGTCATCAAGAATGGATCTTTGAAAGCTCGAATCCCTGCACATCATAAGAAAGAAGACAACAAACACATACTAGGGTCTCCCCCTACACTTATTAGAAAAACAGAATAAAAGGATAGATAATCGGGTTGCCTCCCAACAAGCGCTTGTTTTCGTTCACCGAGTCACGAGCCTAACTCGTCCCCGAATTAAATGGTCGATAGGGAAACCTCGAATGTAATACCTGGATCAAAAATCTTGTCCTCGGTCCCGGAGGAACATAATAAATGAGAGGCAGGAGGATAAGTCTTGAAGGGTGGAAAAGTCCTCTCAACATACGAAAAGTATGTGAAATCGTGATCCACGGGAGGTGGGGTGGGTAAAGGAATCAAAATGTCATCCCCAAAAGACATGATATTATCACTAAGCGGCATAGCCGTAAAGGTGTCAATCATGGAATGGTCAATGTCACCTCCCGGGTCAAAGCACTCATTCAGTAATGGTCTCCAAAGTATGAGATAAAAGGTGCTCGGGAGGGGAACTTGGGACAATATCTTCATGCATCAAAGTATCAAAAAGAGTATCCCCCTCCGTGTCGTCATCATCAATACCCGGAGATATTGAGAGAATGTCGATTTCCTCCATAGCTGTATCATTATTCTCAACTGAAGTAAGAGCCGGGGGTAAAGACTCGGTATTAGGAACAGAATTCAACGCTTCAATTTTAGCAATAAGAAGATGAACTTTCAGTAATTTGTCGCGAAGAATAACGTCTTCCACCTCATCTACAAAACCAAGTTCAGTGGTGAACTTCTCGTAAGTTGGAGAGAATAAATCAACATCGCCCTCATCGCCCGGATGAGATTGAGAAATTTCAAAGGTGAAATTCTCATAGCATGGAGAAAAATCATCATTAAGAGCGACCTCGTCTGTAAGCTCAGCAAAAGTTTGTACATCACAAACCTCCTCAAATAAGTTGTCGAGACCAAATTCACTAATCTCACTCGATGAATCACAATCCTTAGACGCATTTGGGATATCGAGAGAAGGAATTACAATTGCACTAGGATGTTGAGCAACAAGATCATTCCAAGAAATAGTATTCTCACCGTCATCATCATCATAATAGCAAGAACACACAAGAGGTGGAGTATAACCACTAAGATTAGATACTTGCTCTTGTTGTTGTCGTTGTCTGTAAAACCCGCATGCTTTTACCATGAATAGTACCCTTAAGATCGTACGTACTAGTTTAAAACTTTCCTATTATAGCATGATTACGATTACGTGTTAAGATTTTACGTATTACTACGTGTTAGTACACGATAAGTATTTACTACGCGCGAACACGCAATAATTATTTGACAATAATTAATCACGAACATGCGATCATGAAATCACGAACGTAATTAAATCACGAACTATTATTAATTATATATATATATATATATTTATTACGAGCGTAAATAAATATATTAGGTCACGGTAATCATTTAACGAGAACACACAAAACGCGAACACAAATAAACACGAACAAACACGTAAAACACGAACACGAGAACACACTTATTAATTAGACACGGAAAATGATCGGGTTACCCCATGTGGGCCCATATGCCACGAAATTAGGAAGAGAAATGGGCCAAGCCCATTTCAATTTTCACTAAAGGGGGTTAAGGGGAAAAACACTACTCATATTTTTTTACAGAAGATTTTAGAAAACCTAAAAGTTCTCCTCCTCCTCTTCCTTGTCTTTTGGCCGCCACCCATACAACACACCAAGAGGGTGTTGATTGATCTTGGATCTTGGAATTATTGCTAGTGTTCGTGTTTGTTCATCGTTCCTTAGATCCACGCATTCGGTAATTCGTTTTAACCCTTTCTTTTGATTTAATCTTTTAAATAATTAAGAACATGATATTTTTTTCTTAAAAACATAATTAAATCATAGATCTAACATGAATTTGGGTTTGGATTAAATCAAAAGGGATGTTTAATGGGTGTTTGTTCTTGGCTGCGCCTAACCCGAACCCGAGAGGGGCTCGGTTTTGCCATTTGACCACCAGCGAGACCATATGGTCCCGGTTGGTTGGTGTGGGTCCCACGGAAGCAACAAGACAAGGGGTACCCCGAATTGGTTTGGGGTATGGTGTCGCTTTCATGTCCGGTTCATGGTTCTTAGTCAAGATCTGGTTCACGGTGTATGTTAGATTTTTATTTTTATGATCTTATGTTAAAATTAAATTAATAACATGACATGATTAATTTAATAACATGACTTAGGTTATTTTAATTATTAGAATCATAAAATTATTAACCTAAGTATTTTATATTTTAGACTTATAATTAATTAATTACTTAAAAACCATGGTTATAATTAATTAATTAACATGACTTAGGTTATATTATTAATAAATAATAATACATGTTTTAACCTAAGTATTTAACTTTATTTAATTAAAAACATGATATACTTTAATTAAATATTTTAACCTATAGTTTATTTTAATTACATGAAATAGTTATTAAACTATACATTATATCATATGACTTAAAAAATAATCATGAAAACACTTAGGCTTATATACTTAGCTTATTTAACCAGCTTATTTCTAATTATGGAAACTTCTATTTTTAGAAACTTATTTAAATAAGGCGGCTAATCTATTTATGGAAACGTTCTATTTTTAGAAACTTATTTATTTCAGGCAGCTAATCTATTTATGGAAACTTATTTAAATAAGGCAGCTAATCTATTTATGGAAACGTTCTATTTTTAGAAACTTATTTATTTCAGGCAGCTAATCTATTTATGGAAACTTATTTAAATAAGGCAGCTAATCTATTTATGAAAACTTATTTAAATAAGGCAGCTAATCTATTTATGAAAACTTTCTATTTTTAGAAACTTATCTATTTTAAGCAGTAATTCTATTTTTGGAAACTTTCTATTTTTGGAAACTTTCTATTTTTGGAAACTTTCTATTTTTGGTAACTTTATATTTTTGGAAACTTTCTATTTTAGGAAACCTGCTATTTTTGGAAAGTTACTTATTATTACACAGTAAGTATAATAATACATGAAATACCAGAAATACTTAATCAGAGTAAACAGAATATAAGATAAGCACAGTTTAAGGCTTTAAATAGTGAAACATGATATGAACATATAAAATAAGCTAAGACATGACATAAAATCAGTTACGTATTAGTAAGCAGATACTTATTCATGTATGTATTTATGTAGCATTAGTGATACGGAAGTAGGATTCCTCTCAGTTCGTCTTCTTCGTTCACTGGACATAAGGTACGGATTCCCGTCCTTTCAGTATGGACATTCTTTCCTTATTAGGATTTCCCCCGTATGCAGCCAACTGTTTTCCAAGTATTTGTTTTATATGTTTTTGAATTGCTTATGTCTAATTAGAATACCTAAAGCCATATACATGCATGACCAGTTTCACCTAGTTATGGAGGTACCATAACCATAACATTAGAGGCACTGATGTTATGACTTCACCACGGCGGAGTGATTGCTCGTGGCGTCCATTCAGCTTTTGGCCATATTTTTATATTTATCATGTGGGGCGTATGGGTGCATCCTAGTTACATGTTTTCAGTCAGGATTTCATGGTGAATGTGGTGTGTGCCTTGCATCCTTCACAAGGAGCTGATCCCTCCTACCCAGAACCAGTATATTAAATTAGAGGCAGCCCCTCTAATTTGCATGATGAGGTCACCCCTCCAAGTATTCATGCACAGTGGATTTTCATGACCTATATTGGCTAATGGTAAAATATGTTAAACAGTTTTCATAAGATAAACATAAGGCTTTTCAAACTATAAAACCAGTTTTATGAACATGTTCTAGGTTTTTCCAGGACTTATACAATTCCGTTGCTATTAAGTCTTTATTATGCTTAGTCATTCATACTATGTCTATATCCGTGCACTGAGCATTTTGCTCAGCCGTTACTTTCCTTTCCATGTCCCAAAACGGCAAGTACCCTAGGAAAGACTCGAGCAATTGGAGGACGTGCATAGGATGGAAGCTGCTAGAGACTTCTTTTCCTTTTTGCCTTCATATACTTATGCTTGTTTAGTCTTTCATTCATTTCTTTTGGCTTTATTATGTTTTGGGCTTATGTTTGGGAACCGATGTTTGATTCCGGTTTTCCCTATGGTCATGTATGTTTTAGTACCTTTACCTTGCATGCTTTGATGACACGCCATAATTACGCGTGACATTCCATTTATCAAAATGGGGTGTTACAATTATGGTATCAGAGCCAAGGCTTTGACATGTAGGCTCTAAAACTTGACCTGTGACTAGTGGGTAGTCACCAGGAGCTTCCTAAGCCAACGTTTGTTATTCCACGTATTGATGTTTTCAGCGCATTATTGTTTTAACCATGACGTTTTCAGCACCTTGAGGTTTTAACCTTGATGTTTTCATCTATATTGTTTTACTAATATGGATGGACAACCGTCATTAATATTTAGTTTTGTGTCATTGTTTCATGCATAATGTTCCTCGTGAACTATGGCTATGTGGACTGAACCCCAGTAGTTCATAATTAGTCACATAAAATTTTTTCTGATGAGTTTTGACATATGAGTTTCATTTATTTATGTTTCATGTATCATTGATTGCAGGGATTATGACTAAGTAATGGTTGGTACAGGACTGACCCTATTTAGTCGCATGTGCTTTTATCGAAACTTTTAACTTTGGGACCGACCCATAGGCGTCCCCTCGCCATGTCTTTTGTTTTGGGACCGACCCATAGGCGTCCCCTCGCACATATAAAGGTTTTTATAAACTACATTACGCATTCATGCACTGTTTTTCATGCATAAAATTTTTCTCATGATTTAAATTGGCATAAATTTTTTTCATGTCCCCTCATAAGTTACTATGTTTTCATACTGTCATGGTTAAACTCAGTTTCATGCTGATTATGTTATACACTCCTTCATGTTAAATCGTTTCATGTTTCTTCATGATAATTCCGTCTTCATGTAGATTACGTCTTACGCCTCTCTTGTTATTATGCCTTCATACAAGACATTGTTGGATTTCATTGAATTCTCCTTTCATGACAGTCATGGTTGGTTTTCATCGATCATGTTGTCAGGCAAATCATCGTTGAATTTTGTGTAACCACACTTTAACGTTTCTAGATATAACCAAATGATGTCTATGCTAATACTGCCAGGTTATCATGATGGTTTTCCTAACCGTTTAACCGATATACTTTCCTTAAATCATGACAAATGATCGACCCCAATACCGATCATTTCATGTGCATTCCATGTGTACTCCATGTACCGTATTCCTTGTGTATTACACGTACCTAAATCCATGTGTATTTCACTTGCAATACTTCACGAGTATTCGCTAGTCGATTCTAAATCATCTCACGCGTATGTTCACTTGCTGATATTCTACAAGATTGCCGAAGCCGCTCATAGCTTGGAGATGTTACTAAAGGTTGATGCTACTGATATTTGGAGACGCTACGAAATGCTGATGCTGTTCACAACCTGGAGATCCTACAAGACAAAGACAAAGGCGCCAGAGCAAAGCTATTGGACGAGAAGATACTTCACCATCAGACGATCTTCATCAATCATTGTCCCCAATTCTTAGTTACATGTCACACGTCATTCAGTTGTCATTTCAGCCATATGAGTGCAAACCGGTACCAGCCGGCCACTCAGCTGAATAGTTACATGAATCACGGTCATGAGAATGACCATCATGGAACTGACAGACAGGACGATAGTAACCACTACTATGACAACAACTATCCTAGAAATCGCAACCGAGGCTCCGGCCGCGGACGTGATCAGACATATAAAGGATCAGTAGTCCAACCGATCCGCCAAGTCTGGCATAATTGTAACCCAGTTCTTGCTTGTCATGAGACGGGTATCGAATCGGACACGAAACATGCCAATGAGAATCGCTTCCACAATATATGCAAGAGGGTGGATTAAGTGCATTAGAAGCAAAGGATGAGTTAATCGAATTGCACGAGGGACAAAATCCAAATTGTGTATTGTCGATATCATTTCCGCACCACGGTTCTTGCTCGTCATGAGACGGGTATCGAATCGGAAACGAAACATGCCAATGAGAATCGCTTCCACAATATATGCAAGAGGGTGGATTAAGTGCATTAGAAGCAAAGGATGAGTTAATCGAATTGCACGAGGGACAAAATCCAAATTTCGACTTTATCAGCTCTGGAGTTGATGATTAGCTCAATTTCGAACTCAAAGTCACTGGCTTCTTTGCGGTTCCTTAGTATGCCTTGCTTGAGTCTGATGAGTTGTATGGTTGAGGCCAAGTGTAACTCATTTTCTCTCTGGAAGCAGTATTCATAGTTACCATTCATGAAGACCATTCCCTTCTCTGGTTCGGAGTAGACTTGACCACCCACTGGCTTTGCAATCTCTTTTGGAAGTACTAGGTTTCTGTACATTCCATCCACCACAACATTTTCAGTGACCAATTTCTCTACCAGAGGCCCCATTGGGGTTTTCCTTTTTCTTTGTCCTTGTGTTTGTTGTTGTTGTGATAGTTGGGGAGTGATAACTGGGATTTTTGCTAGGTTAAAAGTTCGTTGTTCTCGACGTCTAATCGAATTGATCACAGTTAAATGTGTGACTCAGTTGTTCTTGGTGAAAAGAAAGAATAGTTGTTGATTATCTATTTTAAAATGAAAATGTCGTTGAGTAATTAATTAAAATAAAAATAAAAGCTTGAAAAGATTTAGACTAATAATAAAGGCTTTAAAAATAAATGACCAAAGATTAAACCTCGACAAAAAGAAAAATTTGTAAACTTAAAAATAAAACTAAGACAAAACAAATTTAAAATAACACTAAGTAAATTGGCGGGAAAGATTAAATTTGAATTTAAAAATAAATCAGGAAATAAAAACTGAAAAATCCGTTCCGATCATAACTTGGATCGCAGTCTCGATCGGAACTTGGATCGTGGTCTAGATCGTAGTCTAGATCATAGTCTAGATCGTAGTCTATGATCTTAGTCTAGATCTTAGTCTATGATCTTAGTCTAGATCTTAGTCTAGATCTTAGTCTATGATCTTAGTCTAGATCTTAGTCTATGATCTTAATCTAGATCTTAGTCTATGATCTTAGTCTAGATCTTAGTTTATGATCTTAGTCTAGATCTTAGTCTAGATCTTAGTCTATGATCTTAGTCTAGATCTTAGTCTAGATCTTAGTCTATGATCTTAGTCTAGATCTTAGTTTATGATCTTAGTCTAGATCTTAGTCTATGATCTTAGTCTAGATCTTAGTATAGATCTTAGTCTATGATCTTAGTCTAGATCTTAGTCTATGATCTTAGTCTAGATCTTAGTCAAGATAGCAGTCTCAGATCGTAAACACAGATCGAAGTAATGGATCGCAAGTAGAAACCCTAGGCTTATGCGATCACACTTACTCGATCGGAACAGGTAAACCCTTAAAACTGTTACGATGGAATGTAAAATGACAATAAGCAAAAACCAAATAAGCACTTTTCTAATAAGCACTTGCCAAAAACTTAACAAAATCAATATTAAAAAGAACTAAACAAGCCACGAATAAAAAACTTTCAAAACTCTAAATAAGCAAGATTTATAAAATAAACTTTAAAAATATTAAAATTTTAAGAACACTTAAAAGAAAATAAGCTAAACATGAAATAAGTAAAAATCGCAATAAGCTAAAACCTTAAATCGTTTAAAAACATTGATAAGAACAAAAAGATGAAAATTTTTAATCAAATAAACACAAACATGAAACAAGTTACTTACTTTGAACCGAATCAAAATCAAAATCAAAAACGAGAAAGGTAGAATAAGATAGATGATGACAAGCTTGAAATTAAACTTAAAAACTAAAGATTCAAAACAAGATTAAAGACTTACATGGATAACTTGAAAGAAAGACAATATGAAAAGACAATATGAAAAAGTGGTAGAAAATAAAGTGGAGAACTAAATGAATTTAGCTAACACCTTCCAAATGAGGGGAAGGGTTAGTATTTATAGGCAGGAGGTTGGTTGGTGGCTTGTGAGTTGATTTCCTTCTTTCTTTTAATTTGTCTTCGCGTCTTTAATTAAATTGACGTTTTTGCCTTTGGCTCGGGATTCGTCGATAAATATCTTGAACTCGTCTTATAATTTATTCATTTATTAGACTTGGGTTCTTCGACTTGTAAATCTTCCGTCTTTGGTCCTTTTCTTCAATAAATCTTCAAAATAGGCCCATTGACTTCCAATCTTTTTCACTTGTGGTCTTTTGACTTCGTCTTTTGTCTTTTTCTTTGATAAAAGCCCGTGAAAGCCCGTGTTTTCTTCTTTTTTCATATTTTGATCCTAAAACACAACAAAAACACAAACTACGCATAATTCCGACATTTACGACATAAAATACACGTTATGGTCTCGTTTTTAATTGTAATAAGTGGTAATAGGATGGGTGTTTTCACACCTATCAGGGAGGCAGAGGTAGCTTTAGCTTCTTAGCAGTGTATCTTACTCAGTTGAGTTTGGCTTGTATATTTTTCATCATCTGGGCTGCACCAGGCCCAGTCTTCTTTTGGGCAAGAGACAATACTTCTAACCATTCAGAGAGACCCATATCTCTGAGTTTGAAGTCATTGCTAACCCTGTAGTTGGTTATCTCATTATTTCTGTATAAGGTCATCACCACCTTTTTATCTTTATCAGTGTAGCAGGTGTACTTGGTGATTTGCCCATGCTCAGCTGTTTGATTTACAATCCTCTCATACTCTTTCTGAAGATTGTTTCTCTTTGCTTCAAGTTCTTTGAGCTTATTCAACTGAGCCTCCTTAACAGCTGGTGAGAGCAGTTTGTTCAAAGCCTCTTTGCTTTTTAGTTCAACAGCTCTGATGTCAAGTAACCTTTTTTGTTCAATGATTTGAGCCTTTTCTTGCTCTAGGGTTAGTGGTGGTTCATTTGTGCTTTTGAACTTGTTCATATCCGAGTGTTTGGGGGTGGATCCTCCTTCCTCTTGCAAGGAGTGTAAAGTAATAACTGGCACTTCAGTGGCAATCCATTTGCCCTTGTTCTTTACTACTTCAGTGGTGGGTTTGAAGGATCTAATTGGGATTGGTGATGGGATTGGTGATATGATGGGTTGAGTTGTAGATTTTGGTGGTTTCTCCCCCTTAGATGGAGCATCAACTTCTTCTTCAGAGGTGGAGGTGGAGGTAGCAGAAATCTCCCCCTCAGGCATATCACCAGTAGTAGATGTGCCTGATCCTGCTTTTTACTGAACTTAAGGAATTCTTCATGCACAAAAAGACAGATTTCCTTAAGCTCTTCTTGTAATAGCTCTTGAATAAGTTTCCTTTGCGGCTCAAAGGCCTTTGCAATGGCTGCAACATTGTACTTGACCGCTGTTGTAAGGACAGAGGGCATATATTGTTGGAGACTCTGATTCATGACCTCTGGGAGGTGTGTTTGCAAGGCAGTTCCCAGTAGTTGTGGAAGCAGTGATTTCAGAGATGATTCCACAGATGTAGTTAGGGAAGTCTCTAAGTTGGTGGTAAGTTCCTCAGCAACATGGGTGAGAGTGTGAATTTTAGAAAGGAGAACATCATTGGTGACTTTAGGCTTCTTGATGCTGATGTCCCCCCGCTGAACCCATAGATCCTCAGTAGCCAATTCTTGAACATTTTTCATCTTGGGAACAGGTATTGGTTTGAGGTTCTACAAGTATTCCCAATGCTTCATTGCCCCCAATTCCATAACATTTGGCAAGGTGGGGAGTGGAATAGGTCGCTGTTACCATAGTTGCTTGGCAGCAAGCTCTTGAACGTTGATCATAGATGGGAATGGGATAGGCTTCTTCTCAGTGGATGATAATTGATCATCGTCAGTATCCATGTCTTCAAAGCCTAAGATAGTTAGATCATCCTCAATGATAAAAACTTCATCATCGGGCATGGAATCAATGTCTGACATGGTAGTGAGATCAACAGTGAAGGCTTCAGTATTGTCATCATCAGCATAGGAGAAGGCATCATTGTTCTGCTATTCGTCATGAAGATTGAAAGCTTGTTATAAGATTTGTTAGTAACCATTATGTGAAGTAATAATGAAGTTATAGATCGCCATTCGCTGACCCTAGGAAAGATGGGTGTGATTACCCAGCCCCCTTAAGGATTTCTCATTGGGACTCTTTTATTGTGAAAAAATATGGTGAAGGGTCGCCATTCGCTACCTCTAGGATAGCTGGGTATGATTATCCAACTCCCCCTTAAGGATTACTCCTTGGTACTCTTTTGATTTGTGAATATTATGAGGTGAATGGTCGTCGTTCGCTGCCCCTAGGATAGCTGGGTGTGATTATCCAGCTCCACCTGAAGGATTGCTCCTTGGGACTCTTTTAGTTGTGAGACATGATGTAGGAATGGTCGCCTTTCTCTGCCCCTAGGATAGCTGGGTGTGATTATCCAGCTTCCCCTGAAGGATTACTCCTTGGGACTCTTTTTGTTGTGAATTATTTGAAGGTAAAGGTCGCCTTTTATCGCTGCCCCTAGGAAGACTGAGGGTGATTATTCAGTCCCCCTAAAAGAATAAATTATTTGGGACTCTTTTATGATGAGGGAACCCAGAGTCTAAGTGAAGTGTAGAGACTCTGGGTCGAGACCTATAATGTGCTCAAGTTGTTATTGGCAAGAGCACAGTCCAGAGGGTGAAGGATCATCGGGGTGCGTTATGAGCACAAATGAGTCATTTCCCAGTGCCAAAACAGAGTGTACAAATAATCCTAAGAGATCTAGGTGCTGACACAGACACTCTATGGGTTGAGGTATACCCTAGACTTCATCACTCTCTCCTATAGACTTTTGAGAGTGATTGCTTGTGAACCTCAAAAAAAACATAAGGCAAACTAATACATGAGAGATATCAGCGTGGAGAGGGTTCTTAGTCGTCTCTGCTGACTTGGAGACACTAGACTCTGGTTGTTTGTCAGTTGTTGGCTCTTTTTCCACATCCACCAGAGAAGGGGATGGGTTCTTATTGGTCTTGGTCTTCTTAGATGGATTAACAGAAGGGGCTTAAGAGGAAAGGGGGATGTCTTTCCTCTTCTTCTTCTTATCCTTCAGCACCTTGGGCCGAGAAGTAGACTACACAGAGGTCTTGGACAGAGACTTGTCAATCTGACTTTCAGCATTCACCTTAGTGTGAGGGATCAAGGGCTCTTCTTCATCAGCAAGTAACCCAACAACTTTCATCATGTGCCTTGTCAGTGGAACTTCATCATCTAAAGGAGTCTTCAGCGATGTTGATGTGATGTGATAGGGAGAGAAGGAGTGAAGTTCATCATTTGTGTAAGTTTCACCAAGAATATCCTCTATAATGAGAGAGAGATATCTTATGGAGCAGATGGTGGCCATTCGATTCTTCTTCCCTTTATTCTCAAGCTTAGCAATGAGGTCGGTGTAGAGTATATAGGCGATTCCAATGTCCTGCCCCCAAATCAAGCTATAAGCAATTGCTTGTAGAGATCCATTCAGCTGATCATGTAACCCTTAGTTTCCTCCCAGACATTTTACAATGTAAAGCATCAGCGTCCTCCATATGGGCGAGAAATAGTTCACCTTAATCAGGAATTTGTTTTGGAAAGATTGGGAGGTGAAAGGTTTGTCATCATCATCATGAGGATGAAGAGTTTCCAAAGCCTTCTTTACTGTGGCGCTAGCTGGCACAACGGTCATATCTTCATTGATGTTAAGTCCAATGACGCTGGCAAAGGTTGTGAAATCAAAGGTGAGAGGATGAGGATGGGTAGAGAGGTTGAAGGTGATGTGAGAGGATGTTTGATCAACTTCAGCAGAAAACCAAAACTCCCTCAAGTATTGCGAGTATCAAGTAGAAGGTTCCCTAGTAATGGCTTCGGATATGGGTGAGTTCTTCAGGAAGGATAACAATGGTGTGTATAAAGGATTGTTGTGTTCGAGAAGCGCAACACAATTATTGAGTGCAATATTTCCCTCGGTTACCCCAAAGTCGACGTTAAAAGCAGCCAAGACGGTGAATGAAGAGTTTGTAGCAGATGACGCCATTGCTGTTTGAGTGAAGGTTTGGAGGATTAGAGAGAGATGAATAGTATCTGTGTGTGTGAAAATATGTGTGATGTGATAAAATGAAAATGAGTCAAGGGATTGTAAAAAGCTTTTGCCGTTTTCCAATTAAAGCATTAAATGCAAATGTTTGCCTTTTACAAAAAAGTGGGACCCCTTGACCCTTCATGTGATTTTTTGTCCCCTTGGAAAGCGTGAAAGTTGTTGACACTGAAGGACAATCATTTGAGTTAATTATAGGAATATATTAACTTCCATTGGAATGTAACTACATCGTTACATTCAATTCCTTTAAATTCCCAGAGACAGAGATCAGTTATCAAATTTGTTTACCAATATTGAGCATACCCAGCTCAGCAACCAGCCTAGTAAAACTTGGCTCATCCAGAGGCTTGGTGAAAATATCAGCGAGCTGGTATTTAGTGGGTATAAAATGAAGCTCAATATCACCTTTTAAAATATGGTCTTTGATGAAGTGATACCTGATGTCAATATGCTTGGTTCTGGAATGAAGTACCAGATTATTGGAGATGGCTATAGCACTTGTGTTGTCACAGAATATGGGAACCTTTTCATAATTGATTCCATAATCAGCCAACTGACTTGTCATCCAGAGAACTTGAGCACAGCAACCAGCTACAGCTACATATTCAACTTCAGCTGATGACATGGCCACTGAGTTTTGTTTCTTTGCACTCCAGCATACCAACTTTCCTCCAAGGATTTGACAACTCCTAGAGGTGCTCTTTCTATCAAGGCATCACCCAACATAGTCTGAGTCAGAGTAGGCTTTGAGGTTGAAGCCTGATCTATTTGGATACCAGAGACCTAGGGAGGGAGATCCTTTTAAGTACCTGGAAATTCTTTTAACAGCTACAAGGTGGGATTCCTTGGGGTTAGCTTGGTACCTAGCACAGAGACATGTGGATAATTGTATGTCTGGTCTACTGGCTGTGAGGTACATCAGTGACCCAATCGTGCCTCGGTATAAGGTCTCATTAACAGAGACCCCTGAGTCATCAGCACCCAAGTTGTTGGGAGGAAGCATGGGGCATTTCACTGATGCACAATCAGACAGATCATACTTCTTGAGCAAATCTCTAACATATTTTTCTTGACAAATAGAAATTCCTTTTGAATTTTGTTTGATTTGAAAACCCAAGAAAAAGGTTAGTTCTCCCATCATGCTTATTTCATATTTTTTGGTCATAAGTTTGGCAAACTTTTTGCTCAAGGTAATGTTGGATGAACCAAAAATTATGTCGTCCACATAAATCAGTACTAAAATGACATCACCCTTGGACCTATAGGTGAACAAGGTTTGGTCAATGGTACCTCTGACAAATTTATTTTCAAGTAGGAATTTTGATAGAGTTTCATACCAGGCTCTAGGCGCTTGTTTCAGCCCATAGGGTGCTTTATGAAGTCTGCAGACGTGATCAGGATAGTCACTATTTTCAAACCCTGGGGGTTGATAGACAGATACTTCCTCTGCGAGCTTACCATTCAGAAAAGCGACATTTACATCCATCTGGTATACCGTGAACCCCATATAAGCTGCAAAAGCTAGGAAGCATCTGATAGCTTCTAATCTGGCCACTGGTGCAAATGTTTCATCATAATCAATACCCTCAGATTGACTATAACCCAGCACTACAAGCCTAGCCTTGTTTTTAACGATCATGGCAGCTTTATCCCTTTTGTTTCTATAGACCCATTTAGTTCCAACCACTTGTTTTCCAGCTGGAGCTTTTACCAGAGTCCAAACCTTGTTTCTCTTGATCTGATTCAATTCTTCTTGCATGGCTACAACCCAACCTTAATCCAGTAGAGCATCAACCACGTTCTTTGGTTCATCTTCAGAGAGAAAATCAGTGAAAAGGCATTCATTCGCTGAGGAATTTTTCAGAGATCTTAACTTACCTCTAGTGGTGACTCCCTCAGAGGGTTCACCAAGAATATTCACCAAAAGAATATCTTGGTTCCTACTCCATTTGGATTAAGGAGCAGGAGTCTCTGTGGGTTCAGGAGTCACAACAGGTTCAATGAATGCTGTAGGTTCATCACATAAAATTTCTTCATCCATGATCTCTTCATCTCTTTGAGAGATTAGAGAGATAAGGTCAACATTCTCTTCTATGGGTGGTAGAGTCATAGATTCATCAATTGCAACCTCTGGAGTGATGTCAGAGATTGAGTGAGGATCAAAAGCATGAACATAGGGGAAGTCCTTGTGACATGCTTGAGGTGATTCCTTGGGATTTAAGAAATCATCCTTTGGATATGATCTGACTTCATTTAAATCAATGTCACGGTCTTCTGAGTTGGTGTGAGTAATGACAACATCTGCTTCATTAAAGGTAACAAGAATGGATTCTTCAAGTTCTTGCCTACGAATATTGAATACTGTAAAAGCTCTGGAGGTAGGAGAATATCCAAGAAAGAATCCATCATCTGACATTTCATCAAATTTACCCAGATGATCTCTGTAGTTGTGAATGAAAACAGGGCAACCAAAGACATGGAAGTATCTTACATCAGGGGCTCTCTTCCTATACACTTCATAAGCGGTCTTGCCATGTCTCTTCACAATAACGGATCTATTATGTGTGTAACACGTAGTGTACACAGCTTCACCCCAAAAATGTTTTGGGAGTCTTGATTCGCTGAGCATTGTTCTGGCTGCCTCTATTAGAGTTCTATTTCTTTTTCAGTGACACCATTTTGTTTTGGGGTGCCTGGGTTCGAAAAGTTCTGAGAGATTACCTTTTCATCACAAAAGGCTTCCATGTCATGGTTCTTGAATTCAGTACCATTATAATTTCTGATAGCCTTGACTCTACAGTCAGTGAAGTTCTCTAATTCTCTGATGAAAGACATTATTCTTTCAGCTGCATCACTCTTCCTTTTGAGAAAAAATATCCATGTGAATCTAGAGAATTCATCGACAATAACTAGTGTATACTTGTTGTGATTGAGGGATTATGGTTTGACTGGTCCAAATAAGTCCATGTGAAGAAGATGGAGGCACTTATTTATGAAGAATGATTGTTTGGTCTTAAATGAGGCTCTGTGGTGCTTCCCTTTTTCGCAGGCTGAGCAGGGCCTGTCTTTGCTGAAGGTCAGAGAGGGAAGCCCAACAACTAAATCATTCTTGGCCAGTTTGTTGATGTTTTTGAAGTTAAGGTGAGAGAGTCTCTTATGCCAGAGCCAGTTTTCACTATCAGAGGCTTTGGCAAAGAGACAGGTGTTGTTTCCTTCTGGACATGATGTCATGTCAATAACATACACATCCCTTCTTCTGGGTGCAATGAGAACAACATCATCATTTTTATTGAAGATTGTTCCTTGGGTCTTGGTGAACAGAACTTTGAAACCAGCATCGTAGAGTTGACTGATAATGATTAAGTTGTGCTTCAGTCCATTGACATAAGCGATCCTTGTGAAGGTAATTCTATTATAATCCACTGAGCCATAACCCTCAGTAGCCCCTAAGGAGTCATCTCCAAAGACTACCTTTGGACCAGACTCCTTCTTATATCTATGCAGATATTGTTTAACCCCTGTCATATGTCTGGAGCACCCACTATCCAAATACCAAACAGATTCCTTCAGATATTCCTGCACAGATATAACAAAGCCAGATTATTTTCGATGATGAACCCACTTTCTAGTGGGTCCATGATGTCGCTGACCATTCGACATTGGGTCTTCTCTGGTTTCTATCTCCCCCTCTTTGGTTGCAGACTCTGGTTTAATGACGCATACTTCCATAGATATCACATCCAGGATAGTGCTCACACTCATCAGAGTGATGGTCATAAAATCCACAATACTTGCAGGGAGGATTTGGTCTGTAACTCTGAGGAGTGTCTCTAGGTCTGGGTTCAGGCCTTCTAGAGGACCTATAAGGAGTTTTAGACCTTAGTTGAGTTTTGTCCTTTTGGACAGCTATGGTCTCCTGATGCTCTCTAGAGGTGTGTTTAGTTAACTCACAAGTAATGCACTTGTGTTTCTTAGAGAAATCCTCAGAGGAGTGATTTTTGAAACCATAATGCTTACAAGGTCTGAACAAGGCTCTCCCCTTTGAGCTGTTGGATCCCTCACCAAGAGAGTTGATAGATGGACTGTTTACCCTAGGGTTGATTTGTTCTTTCAAACCCTCTACTTCTTCCATCAGGGTGAGGATAAGTTTCTTGGTGGGTGATAGCTCTTCAAGAGGAGGAGTGGGTTTGGCATAGTCTTTGGCCACAAAAACCTTTTTATGTGCTTTATCGGCAACTTTGAGATTTGAAGTTCCAGAGGTTTTGGTGGCAGGTTTCGGGCCAAGCAAGGAATCATAAGGATTTTCCCCAGGGAGTTTGGTTAACTCTAGAACACCAGATTCCTTGTCAGAGTCCTTATCATCCACAAAGGTGGAAGAGGGAGAAGGGACATCTGAGGGGAAAAATTTTACTTTGGCCACAGGTAAGTGATTTTTGAACCTACCCTTACCCCCTATTGCTTGAACCACATCCCCTGGAATGGTTCCAACAACTAACTCTTCCACAGTGAATCGACCCACATTCCACTTTTCAATGGTTTTCTTGAGTTCAGCGTTTTCATCAGTTAAAGATTCATTTTCAATGGAAAGTCTGTTGACATCGTTTTGTAATTGATTAGCAAGATTCACAAAAGGTTTGAGATTGGTCAACTCAGATTGACAAAGATTTAACTCAGATGGTCTCAAGACTGTGAAATTTATATAACAGGAACTAGAGTGTAGTCACTAACATGGTCTCTATCAGGACCTTTAGGCATAGAAAGTAATTTTTGTACCTTTTTCATTATGATATCCACCCATTGACCAGATCTTGCCTCGCTTTTTCCAACAGCTGGTTCTTCATCAACGACGTCCATAAAGGCTCTGACAGTGGTTGTCCCTTCATCCTCTGAGGTAAGAGGTTCATCATCCCAATCAAAAGAGGCAGCAATCAGACATTTTTCAGTCTTTTTGTTGTCCTTTTTCTTTGCAGCGTCTTTAGCTTTTTGTTGAGTTTCACCAGCTCAGCTTTCAATGCTTTGTATTTGACCTTGTAGTCCTTCTTTCCCTCTGAGTCAGAGAGAGAAGTTTGCTTGAAGGATGGAGAAAACTTCTTCTTGCTGCTATGGTTCCTACTGGATGATGGAAAGCTGGGTGAGGAGGTTTTGTTTGACCAACAATCTTTCTGAAAGTGACCAGTTTTTCCACAAGTGTAACATGACACTTTGGATTTATCAACTTTAGCAGCTCCAACTCTACCTGATCTCTTGTAGTATCTCTTTTGATAAGCTAGAAGAGCTCTGTCATAGAACTCTGCATGCAATTCATCAAGAAATTCTTGACTGCTTCTTGTATCCTCTTCAATGTCAGAGTCGATGTCCTGAAAGGAAAGGTTAGCAACAAGAGCTTTTGAACCAGAGATATGGGTGGTAAACCTGTTAGTCTCCGATTTGTAAATGGAGTCAATCAGACCTTCTTCATAGTTATATCTACCAAACAGTTGGGCCAGAGTATCATTCTTGATTGCATTGTTTGCTCTTAAGGTCTGATTTAAGCTAAGCCATTTCCTAGGTAAGCTATTGAAAAAAATGGCATTAACTTTAGCCTTTGGTAGAACAACACCATTGTTTCCTAAATCATTCAACAAAATCTTAAGCCTAGTGTAAGTTTGAGCAACAATTTCTGTTTCCAAAGCTTTAAAAGCATTAAACTTGAGTCTTAGGGCTTGGATTTTGGTTTCTTTTGTTTCCTCTGGACCTTCATACCCTAGAACTAATTCAGTCCACATCTCTTTTGTAGAGTTGCATTTGATTATGGACTTCATAATGTTCTTGGGTAGGCAAGAGACTATGATACTTTTGAGTCTCTTGTCCTGGTTAGCCAGACGTCTATCCGCTGGAGACCATTGCTTAACAGGCTTCTTAATGGGCCTCTCAGGGGTAGAGGAAACAAATGACACATAAGGACCATTTTCTAAGATTTTTATTAAGAAGGGTTCTAAGCCATCTAGATAAATAAGAATTTCACTTTTCCAACTTGAGAAATCTTCTTCATCAAACGCTGGAACATTGGACACATGTGACCCCCCACGAACATCAAGAAGTTGGGGAAGGTCATCATCATTATTACCAGTGCTTACAACCGGTGTAGGCATGGTAGTAGATGTGGTGGCCAGAGCGATGGTCGAAGTATTACCTTGACTAGTTTGACCAAAAGGTGGTGGTATAGGAGGCATAGTTTCAGTCATATTTGGATCTTGATTATAAAAACAAGAACGGTTTATAAAAAAATTTATAAATCAAACCGCTCTGATACCAATTGAAAGTCCCAAAATACAACAATTTTCGAAACTATAAGTCGTATAAACACGAATGCACAACGAAATACTTTTCAAACGATTAATGCTTTATTAACTGTTATAAACAAAGTATTACAAAGTGCCATGAATACACCCGTTGAATGACAATAAGAAATGAACCCTAGAACGAGTAAACTTGATTCGAGCCTTAAGTTTACAAGAGAACATATGAGTCGCTGGTAGACAGCTGAGGGCTCAGAGGTTCCAAAGGGAGAAAGAACTTAGATAATTTATCCAAGCACAAGGGTTGAATAACTCTTCTTTCTCCCTCCTATTTATAGTGGTACAAGGTTGCTTCCTTAGTGGGAGTAGTTGATATGTGTCATCTTCTGAGTGGAAGAGTACAACGTATTAAATGCATGTCCAAATCGAGACATACCTTTAAACTACTTTAGGTGAACAGTTCTGCCAACTGTTCGCCTTTTGTCCCACTAGGTCAGACTAGGCTTTATCTTCAATCTATTGTTTTGTCCCGCTCAAAACGCTTTGTAGATTCTCCCGCCTAAACTATAAAAGGATCAGAAAAGCTTTGCTTGCATAAGACTTCCAGGGTTCTAAGTGATCTATGAGTATTGTCAACTCAGAGATCCTTGAACACCAGCACATTCCTTCTACATCCCAGCTATTCATAATCGCTGGTGAGTATAACTTAAGATTGTCTTTGACTTCTCTAACGTTTTCTTTGACTTGAATGTTCCTGGTGTGCCAGATGAGGCTTTGCCTTCCGTTGGTCTGGTCTCTGTCGCTGGTCCTCTCAGTGACCAACAAAACTTAGTCCAATTAAAAAAAAATCTAGACTGAGCCATAGTTAAAACTTTCATTGGCCCAACAATTTACGAACCCGTCATCGATGGAAAATATGGAGTTTTCTGTAGACTCATGATACATCAAAATCACATGCGGATCATATCTTAAATTTGGTAGTATTGTTTGACCTTATTTTTCAAATTTTCTTATACTTTGAAGTTCGTTTATTACCATTGTGGACAATGTTAAACTTAAGTTTGAGGGGGTGGTCAAATAGAAAAAATGGTCTATTTCGTCAAATATGGTTACTCTTCAAAAATAGAGAAAGATCTATAAAAATTAGTTAGAATTTTTAAAAAATTTAATAAAATGTTTTAGTGATATTTTTAATCCGCAGTGAGATCACAATTTTTGTGATTATGACAAGAATACATGATAAAAGGCAAAAAAAAATTAAAAGTGATTGAAATTTGTTGCTAATCATTGGTGTTGGAAGTGTATTTTTGATGATTACAAGTTAGTCGCACTTTGTATTCGCAAGAGTTATTTTAACAAAAGAGAATTAGCTACTCGGGTTTGTTTTTTGTAGCGTATGCTCATCTAATGTGTGAGTGGGTTGTGAAGAAGAAGCAAATAGCCAATGAGCTATAAGTTTGAATATAAATAGCCAATGAAGCTATAAATTATGAAGATGAAGGAAGAAGAAGTGAAATGGTAGTATCGATTGGCCAATGTGTCAAGACGTGATACTTGAAGATGAAAAAAAGGGACAAAGAAAAAGAGTGGTATGTCGGGAACGGTGGAAGTGATCATTAGTGTTTTTTCTTTTATTTACTTCAAAAGCAATAAAAGACCTTTTTGATAAAATTCTTGGGTGCTCACGCCCCATCGGATTAATATACACTACTCTTATAAATAGTATTAAATAGATTAGAAGAGTCGAATAAAAGATTGCGTTTATTTAGTTTTGTTTTGCTCGAGGGCGAGCAGAACTTAAGTGTGAGAGGATTTGATAACACCCAAATCCAACATGTATTCATAAGCGTTATCTTCACTTTTAATATAGTAGTTGTTGTAATAAACGGACTTTTATTGCTAATATTGTGTGCAGTTCGGTTCTTGTATTATGTAGCTAGTAAGGAAGAAGAAACGCGGAGATGATAATAAAAGGCGAGAATTGGAGGCGAATGAATAAACGAGACATGAAAGTATAGCTCTCGTATGTTAAATAATAAAAGGAATAAAGAGTCTTGGAAAGTTTGGAAGAAAGAAAGAGGAAGGAAACAAAGAATAAGGACTAAAAAAGAAACAGGATAAAGATGGTGAAGAAGGATGGAGCAGAAAAAGAGGCCACCAGCCAAGTCAGGACGTTGCCAACCAAACGGCTAAAAGGAGCCGCCAGCCAAGTGGAAAGACGGTCGGCTACTTTTATTTCCGCCAACAACTTCAAAAACAGGTTTTTAATAACTAGCTTTAATCAAACCATTTACTCACCATCATCAATGGGAGGCTGATCATTTCTTTCCCATAAACTTCCTAGTTCGTTTTCCCTCTTCTCCAAGGCAAAATCATGTATAAATTAAACCCTAGGGCTATGGTTCTAGGTGTGCTTGATCCTGTGATAATTCTAACGCTTGACAAAGGTTAAAACACCAATTTTACTATCCCAAAAGATAATTAAACCCCGTTAATCCTCATAGAAGGGACAAATTTCGAATAGTGTGAATTCGGTTGGAGGTTGATTGATCAATTGGAGGCTTGGAGTTGCTAGAAAATTATTGTGTTAGTCATTTTTGTGTTTGAAGAATCGTTTGGTAAAAACTCTTGTACTTAAATTGGTTTTATTCTTAATTTAAGTATTATTGAATGTTTAATGTGATGCTGATTTGTGATGAAATGTGTTTGAGTATGATTTTGAGTAGTGTGATATGCTTGTGTGATGAACATGGATTCTAAAGGAGAATTAGAGTTATGATCGAGAAAATGTAATTGGGTTTGTATGGTTGATGAATTCTTGAAACATGTTTTGATAATCAATGAAACATAGCTTTTTATTGGATTTAAAGGTCGAAAGGATTTCCGCTAAACTATGTTCAAAACAATTTGTACATGAGTCAATTTGGTTTCTTTGGTGATTGACACTCACCAAGACGAGTTGGTTAAAGAAACTTGTCAAAAGATTTGTCTTAGGTATAGGTCGAAAGGACCCATTCAAACCAAACATATCTCTTACAATAATATTTTCTAGCAAATGATGATTATAATAGATTGGAATTGATGATCATAAATCGAAAGAGTTTGTCTAATTCAATTTGTTTAATATGGACTCTATGAAATAAACCATGGAATAGGGTTCATGTACTTTAGATTTGTGATTCATAGTTGTTAAACACACAAATTTGATATCTCCTACGGAGGAAATGGAATTCACACAAGTATTACGTTTAATTATGTTTTCCTTTACAACAATAGTTCTAGCGGTAATATCGGTAGTGACAATGCTATTACCAACACCATTACCATGTTTTGAGTATACGCAAATCCTATGGGAAGATCTTGACTTACCCAACTTTGCTATAATTGAACGAGTATACTTGCTCGTATGCATAGTTAAGAAATTAATAAGTCTTGTTTGTAAATTTAAAACTAGGAGTTCAAGACGCGCATCAATACTTGCGGTGACAAGTAGGATATCCAAAAATTATACAAGGAGTAGCACACGGTGCAAGCTTATGAGGCGAATCGAGACGTGGGTAACAAAGACAACCAAAGATACGTAAATGTGAGTAGTCGGATTGTTTGTTAAATAATTGGGTTCATGGTATTTCATTTTGAATGGCGGAGGAGGGAAGGAGATTGAGTAAATAGGTGGCCATATGTAAGGCCTCGACCCAAAAGTTTGGTGGAAGTTGAGCTTGGAAAAGAAGGGTACGAATGGCATTATTAGTTGTATGTACCATTCATTCGGACTTCTCATTCTGTTGTGAGGTTTTAGGGCAAGAAAATCTCATTCGAATACCATTTTGAGCAAACAAATTTAAAAGGTTGGTGTTATCAAACTCACCACCATGGTCACACTGAAAAGATGTAATGTCACACTTAAATTGATTATTTACGTAAGAACGAAAATATAAGAATTTTTCAAGCACTTCAGACTTAGCACGTAAAGGATAATTCCACAAGTAATGAGAATAATGATCAAGAAATAACACATAATACTTAAAGCCACCAGAACTAACAATTGGAGAAGTCCAAATATCTGAGTGAACAATCTCAAAACAACGACTGACAACGAAATTTGAACTAACGAATGGAAGTCGCACATGTTTGCCAAGCTGGTATGCGTGACATTTATGAGAAGACTTCTCTTTATTACAAGAAATAAACTGACGAGAAACAAGAGAATGTAATACTTCTTCCCTGGGACACCCAAGGCGCTGGTGCCACGTAGAAGGACTAAGGGAAAGAAAAGCTTGAGGAATAGGAGAAAGTTGGGTGACTGGGTAAAGATCTCCTGAACTATCACATCTGAGAAGGATTTGACTGGTTGAGAAATTTTTATAGAGAAACCAAATGCATCGAACTCAAAAGTACAATTATTATCTCTAGTAATTTGGCGAACAAAAATAAGATTTTTGATGATATTAGTGGTGACAAGAACATTATGTAAGTATGAAGGACGGTGAAAGGTAGGTAAGATGCTATGGCCGGTGTTGATAACAGGTACAGATTGATATAAACATTTATTATAGACAATATTTAAATGACTTGTATTTGAATTTAAATGAGATGATGCACCTGTATCCATATTTCATGTCGGATCCTGAGTAACCGTGGTGCTAAAAGCACTTGGAAGCATAGACGGAGCCGCGACCAAATTACCTGCTGAGAATGATGGAATACCGGCTGAAATGCTGAATACATATACTGGTAACCTTCTGTATTATTGCCAAATCAAATACAAAACAAACTGCTCCCTTTTTTCCGATGTCGTCCGTCAACGAACACAAGCAATAGTTGATTATGTAACCTTAGATTTATGTTTTCTTCTTTATACAGTGTTGAAACAAAACCCATCAATAAAATAACACAGCCTGACTTTTATTTTATTTTCTCACTATGTCTTCACGTGTAGAAACAAAACCCAAAGAAAATAATACACTGATATATAATATGATCAATGATCTTCTAGTGTTTGTGTGACTCTACCGCCTTCTATTTTAATTTTTTTTTTATTAACTGGTGGTGCGAAGAGAAGGAAGGAGATAGAAAGAAAAAAAAAAACAAATTAAGAAAAGATCGATTTTGCTCTTTGATACAATATTAGAATTATGATTTTAGCTTCTTTTCATTCACAAAATGATTACAATATATAATCTCTAGAAGATTATTCTAGAAACAAAATATAAATACATCAAACCTTTTAGGAAATAATGAATCCAATGGGCATACATAATTATCGTCTAACAGTTTTATTCATAATGGTCATGTATTTGGATATTATATTCTTTATTGCAAGTAATATATCACACTGATTTCTTCCATAAGTGCAAAAGCTATATGATCTTTTAAGATCAAACAATTCCATGAGTATCATTTGTATCATTGTATGCGTCATATGTGATAGCATCTACTGTACCCCGAGTAATAGTGTCAAGTCAATTACCCTCTTTTATTAGCGAAGGATGAGATGGTGCAGGAGCTGGTCAATATGACACCGCGGAAGCCCAATCAATCGTATGCGAAAAATATTACATCCATTTGTTTGATTGCTAAGAATTTTTTATCATATGACTGGAAATGCTTACTCGGTGTAAAGCTTTTAAGTCACAAGCACTACAACTTTCTATTGGTAACTGAAATTATATGAAAAATAGCCAATATGAAAGACATGTTCTTTTTTATTTTGCGTTCTCTATATGTATCATTTATCACATTATTTCTCGTCATATGGATTATGAAATCTACCTATACCTCATTTGCTGCCTCTTCATTTTGAGTTGATACAGAGACTGAAACATCTTCTAATTGAACTTTATCATGTTGTTGAATTACAAGCACAGAAGACTCGATATTATGGTTTGAAGAGGCCAAGAGGTCTCCAACCGGCCCAAGCTCTGCATGTTCTGGTTGTCGGTCAGCTAACCTAGACACCATTGCTGTAGGGAACCTTGCTTTGCCTACGACTATGAGTTCATACTCGCCACTTTTCCCTATTGCCAATATGCTCTCGACAATGTTGGTTCCTGTGATTTCTTTGTATTCTACCATCCCTTCCCATTTCTTCTGAAAATCATCAATCGCTTTTTCGTCACGCTCCTGAAATATTACGTAGTTGATCATTACCTAGTTATTTAAATTAATTTTAGTTTTGGTGAAATAACAACAAATTGTACCTTCTCTTCGTCCGGGTGATCAATCGATGTGGAGAAGGTATACTTCTCTCGACCTTTACTAGGAACCGATCTCAGCCCAACACCATCGTGCGCTGCCCTAGTCTCTTCCACAAATCTCAAGACTGTCACGTTGACTACCGGATGCTCCACCATCCTTCCAGCCAATTCCAAACACGCGCGATCATCAGGCCCACCAAAAAACATCACACACGCTTTATGTGCTATTGTGGTCACGGATCCCAAATTTTGCTGGGACTCGTCACCAAGTCCCCGGTCGACTAATATTGCTACTGAGCATTCAGCACTAGTAAGGACCCTTTGATTGACCCCTCTCCAATCATGGCCAACATTCTCTACCACAGCTGGACCGTCCGTTTTTATCCATCTTTTGTGAAATGGCAATATAATCATTGGCACGTTCTTTTCTTTCGCCACATGGCAAATATCCTCATGCATTGTTGACAATGTTGAGATAGCAGTTGTGGTCCGAACCACAACCTTACCCATTTGGCCATAAGCTCGGAATGCAACCGCCACTCTCTCATGAAACGCACGGGCCTTGTTGTTAAACCGGCTGACAAATGGAAGTCCGTTTTTCCGAACTCGTTGGACCATCACAATCGAGGAGCTACGTTCAGTTAGCTCGACAAGGTGCATTATGTAGAGCTTGAGCTGGCTCTTGTTTACGGAGCGAGTTGACTCTATCAAATTGATTAGTGAAGATATGTTTCCTGGGCCATGAACACATGCCAAGAGGCGTAGATCGTATTTCTCACTGGTAGAAGAGCCTGCACTGCCACTTCTTCTCGCTGGCTTGTACAATGCCATGACGGCTGGAGTTGTAATAAAAGTGGTAAATAGTGCCATTAGGACTAATATAGCAAAAGCCTCATCATTAAGAACCTGCAAAAATGATTTTGATCTAATCAGTAATTCAAATTCCATATTTGAGTTGAAATGAAGAACAATTAACCTTTATTTTTCACTGTTTAAAACTAACTTTTTACATGATCCTTCATATTTTCTTTACCAATTCTAGGTTTGTTATATGCTGAGGCAATTAACCGAAGTAATAAAACACTTGACCTTTTTTTCTTTGCCAATGTTAAGGACAATGAGTTCAACCAATCCCTTAGTATTCATCAACAACCCTAATGTAATCGATTCCCTTACGGACATCATACACATCATTGCCACAACAAACGTCCCCAATATCTTTCCACCACACGCAGCCGTGATCACCATTGCTAGTAGGCCCCACGCCTTCCCTCCACTGATTTTCGTGACATCAGTTTTCAATCCACTGGAAGCAAAATACAGCGGGAGAAGCAATCCAGATACAAAGTCTTCAATCCTTTCTATTAATTTCTCGGCGAAAACTCCTTTAGGGATGGTTAGTCCAAAGATAAATGCTCCAAAAATGAAATGTATGCCAATGAAATCTGTAATAAAGCCGGAGACCATAACAGTGGCTAGTGTTAAGCAAATGTAGGCCTCATCAACAGTGTCATGTTCAGGTGAGCAACGCTGAGCTACCCAAGCCATGGCTGGCTTGATCGCAACCATCATGAATGTCACAAATGCACATCCTGATAAAATTTAACAAATAACAAAAAATTTAAGTTCGTCTTAATCATATACTATTATGTTAACAAGTTTTATATTGAAATTAAATTAGCAAAAATGCATTTTTCTTAAATCGTGTGTGGTAGTATATTATTATGTCAATATAATGGGACAACACAAATGTAACAATTTTTAACTTCGACTACTTAAAATTGTCACAAATATTAAGAGGGTGAGGAATGGTCGTGCCATTGGGTGGCGCCAAGGTATGGCACGAGAAAAACGAACGGCGCACCACTTTGTGGTTTGGCGATATGGCTCTGGCGTCGTGGCTACCAGCTCACGCCAAACGATTTTCAAATTTTTTGTTTCTTTTCTTTTTTTTAATCTAAAGGATATATAGATAGCCTCCATGTCACCAAAAATACCCCTTATGGCAGCAGAAAAGATATGACTCACCAATACTACTAAAAACTTGTGTCACGTCATTTCTCGTGCCATACCCCATTTTGTTGACGTGACACCACTTTTTGGCTATGATATCAATTATATGACACGGTCGTTCTCTATGCTCTAAGCCTATCATGTATATGTACACTTAAAGTTTCACTTTCTTGTGATAATGCAACGAATATCTTGTGACAATTGAAAATGAAAGAACAAACCTGAAAGCAGAACCCAAACAGAAACCAACGGGCTTTTATGAGAACCACCTTCTTCCCCATTTCCGGCTAGCGCAACGGCTAGAGCAAGCAAAATCCACGCAACGATATCATTAAACGCAGCTGCAGCCATAGCAGTCTCACCAACTCTAGTAGTCAATAGCTTGAGCTCGGCCAAAATACGTGCAAGCACAGGAAAAGCAGTGATGGACAAAGCTACACCCATGAACACAAAGTACTGAGCATACCCGACTTTCTCAGCTCCTTCTATTGTTTTATGGAGAACGAATGCTACTCCAATACCAAGTATAAAAGGGACTGAGATTCCCGCAGCTGCTATTACGAATGCTCTTTTTCCACTCCTGCGGATGGAGCTCAGATCAAGCTCCAGACCGACAAGGAATAGGAAAAAGAGTAAGCCGATGCTTGCTACAGATTCTAGGATTGGTGTGCTCCATTTGGGGAATACTCGGTGCATGTAGGTTTGGTTTCGGCCTAATGCTGATGGTCCGAGAAGAATTCCACCCTGAAATGTTTAGATAAATCATAAAGGATGCTAAATGTAATAAGCAAATAATAAGCCGTTTATTTGCTTATAGTAACAGAGAAATGTAACACATACAACGATCTCGGCAATAACTTTAGGCTGACGAAGAGGCTTGAGGAGAAAGGCGAGGGAGCGGCCAACAGCAAGAACAAGGACAGTTTGAGCTATCAACAACGGAAACGCGTAGTCGAAAGGATTGTCACCTTGCCAAACACCATCTGATGCTGTTTTTATTGAAGTAATATTCAGTGTCATGTCTACTTTTCTTTTGTGACGAATGATCGACAAGACTGTCTAGCAGCTCTTTGAAATGTATATTTAATTATTTATAAACATTCGTATGTGATATGTGGCAATATATATCGTAATGTGAGCACTACATCCTTTTCAAATTTCAAAGCATACTACGTATATAGTAATTATTTAGTTTGGATTGGATAGGCACAAATGGACAAATTAGCTAGTTAGGGTTAAAATGAATTCCTTACGCTAACTAGTGTACTAGTAACATTTTGTTGTGCTAACTTTTTCGAAAATGGACTAGCGCAATTTTCATAGTTATATTTATAAATAATAGCGATAGTTTTAAGTTGAAATAATTTAAACAATAATAAATTATTTTATATTATTATGATAATTGATGGTGAAAAATATTTGCAAATATATATAACATCGTAATATATATAACATATTATATAAAAAATCCTTTTAATTTATATGTTTACACGTTTTCATACATCATAATGACCTAAAATTTTCTTACTTTGATGTGTACGATTTAATCGAATTAATTAGCAAAATGATAAGTGTTTTACTAAATTTGTACTAAATACATACATAGACGATATATGCCTTCGAAAATGCAAATTTATAAAAAAAGTTCCAAAATCAAATACAGAAATTTGATATTAAACTTACATTAGCAAATAATTTAAATAATTGTATCTAAAAAATTGGAATTTATAACAATAATTATTTGTAGATGTTGTATACTTCGTATTAATTTGTATTAACTTTATCATTTAATGTGTATTGCCCATCAACTAATATAAAAATAAGTTTATGAAATTTTTGTGTTGTAAAGATTTGTACTAAAACTTTGTAACGTTGTAATACTTAAAGTTTTGGAGAGAGGGAGTGTAATATCTTATATAAGTAGTACAAATCTGTGTGTTGTTAAAAAAAGTAGTACAAGATCATTTAACGGTTTCGTTTTTATCAATTTTGGTAGGTCTTCTCCGGTTTGTCTTCCGACGGTTTTTATTGGCTAGTTGAACCGATTGTGACTCCGGATAGTTTCTAATTGAACCTCATCATTTTACATAGACAATATGTACGATCTTGTAGATATATATTATTTTAACTGAATGTGACTCCGGATTCTGGTTTTCAGTTGAACCTCATCAAAAAATTAGTACAATATAATTTGACGTTTCTGTTTTTATCAATTTCGGTGGGTCCTCTCTGGTTTGTCTTCTGACGGTTTTATTGACTAGTTGAACCTACTGTGACTCTGGATCATGGTTTTCAGTTGAACCTCATCATTTTAGATAGACAATATGTACGATCTTGTAGATATATATTGTTTTAATCGTTGTACGATGTAAATATATAATAGTAACTTTAAGTAATGTGATGTATTAATAATTTTTTAAATGTGTAGTAATTATATGTATTAATTAGTTTTAATATGAGTATTAAATTATGTATTAATTAATCTTAATATTATGTATTAATTAGTTTTTAATAATGAGTATTAATATATGTATTAATTAGTTTAATAATGAGTATTAAATTATGTATGAATTAGTTTTTTAATTATGTTTATATATTTATACACTATGCATATAGTGTTGTATGTTGATTTTGTAACATTTCTAAAAATAGAAAATATTTTCTTTTAATATATAGTATATATATATATATTTGCAAAGCCGTTTATAACAGTTATGGTATTAGTAGATAATATATAACTATAGAAACAACAATATCAAGTCATCCATAAATACGATAAAATACTAAATTTGGCAATTTGAGGTGGCAAATATGCAATATGTTGTCGTTGATAAGAAAGCAACATAAGATCAATTACTAAGAGTAAAGGGTGTCACGTTGTTGTGGAGCTCGCCGTGTACATGTGGCACGTTCGCCGGTGTTCGTTGCCACACCATCACTCCCACTTCGCCAACCTTTCGTCAGATAACCGGCGAGGTAACAACGAACGGAAGTGGCAGATATAGCCGTTACAAGTGGAAGATTTAGCCGTTGCATACATTTAAATTTTTATTATTTTTATTTATTTTTTATTTTTTTAACTTATTTTATTCTATATATAACTCAATTTTTATACTTTTAAACACACACATTTTAATTATTTCTCCATCAAACAACCAAAACATAAACACAAATGGCTAACTTACTAGCTAATGTTGATTTGTCCGATCATGAAGATATGGCCGACTTAGAGTACATAACGCAACTTAACGAAGCAAATGAACCCGAAGTTGGACAAACACGTAGATACATTAATCGTGAACGTGATCTTGTTGAAGAACGTTTAATGGCAGATTATTTTGGTCCGTATCCAAAGTATCACGCGAAGTATCTCCAAAAGCGATATCAAATGCGGCGTTCACTCTTTTTAGAGATTGTTCTGAATCATTCTCCATTATTTGACAACCTTTTGGAAGGAAACCAACCAGATGCCCTGTACGTTATAAATAGGCAAACATTTCAAACAGGGTACTACCTAGCAAACGGGATTTACCCACAATGGTCATCGTTTGTGAAATCATTCAATGTTGCACGCGATGAAAAAAAATGCTTTGTTTAAACGCCGTCAAGAAGGTGCCCGAAAAGATATTGAAAGGGCATTTGGTGTCCTACAAGGAAGATGGCGTATTATTTCTCAACCGGCGCGTGCTTGGACTGTAAACAAGTTACGTAGAATCATGTACACGTGCATCATATTGCATAACATGATTTTAAAAAATCAAGAGTATGCGGTATCTGAAGCGGTTGAAATGTATGTATCTCCATAGCCAAATTTATTAAGGACATGGGTCGAGCGTTGTGCAACCCGTCGAAGAAAACAGAAAGAAATTCGTGATAAACCGACACATACAAGGCTTCAACAGTGCCTTGTTGAGCATATTTGGCAACGTTATCAACCCCAAAATGAGTATTTTATTGTAACTGTTGTGTTTTTAAATTTTCTAGTTTTTTTCGTATCGTATTTTTAAATTCCGTATTTGTATTTTTTTATTTCCGTATTTGTAATTTTTAATTTAACTGAAATGAATTTTAATTTGTGTGAAAATGAAAAAAAGATAGTGATGGGGACAAAGTGAAGAGGGGTTTGTGTGTTGCGAGCGAAGGGGTACCATTTACTCTAATATATCCAAAAGGCATGATGTTGTGCACTCACAATTGCTACAGTACTTCTTTAAATAATAATTGTTCAATCTTATGAACAGTAAAAAGTTATTAAATTAATTATTTTGTCAATCTTTCCTCTTACGTAATCAATCATCTCAACATGTGTTATCAAATAAACAGTCTTTCAATGACTCATCAAGAACATTAATAAAAACCCCATAGTCTTATCTACCCCTTTAATATACACAATTACACACACATAGACCAGATTCTATCACAACCCCTGCCATACATAACAAAAAATATAGGCATCAGTAAAGACATAAGTACAGTAAGGATAAAAAAGAAATCGTCTTTTGATTTTCCGACGAACCTTGCGTTGATGTCTTCTCTTGGGTTTCGGTATGTAAGTAAGTCAGTCGTGTCCTTCAACATTGTTTTAATATAGGTTTTTTGTTTTATTAGGATGCATTTGGATTAGCTTTTTTTCGCTTTTGATCTTATTTATTTTTTTACATCGAATAAGGTTACTTTTGTTAGAAGAGTCTTTATGGGTTTAATTATTTTGTGAAATTAAAAATTTGTTAGCTTATCATTTTTGTTTTGTGATTGATAGTTTATTTACATTTTTGCACAGCCTTTTGACATTGCTTGGCTTCGAATCTAATTTTCCAACTGCGTTCACCCCTGTTATTTTTAATCTTCATCAGGTAATTAAAAATATTCCTTGATTATTTATTGTTTTGGTTTCGTAAAATGGTACGTATGTTGGATGGCTTGAACTAAAATCCAAATTTCGGTAATGACTAACTTCTTTATCAGGTTTATATTTTCGACTACAATGTTTAGTTGTATTTTGTGGGATATAAGGTTCGATGAACTAATCTATTGCTAATATTAAATTATAAATCATTACTACATTGTTACAAATGAGTTGGAATTAGATTTTGTTTAAATTTCTTTTAACGAATCGACAAGCAAGAAGCAACTCAGACAACTTTGGGACGAAATACAGTTGATGCGAGTTTGTGAGACCAGGAAAGGGAAACGGGAGGCTTCCAAGGTGGGTCGAGAAAAATAAAGGCCGGCTATTCCACGGTACAGGCTAGAAAAGTCAAATTTTTAAAAAAATGGTAAGGGACTGCTATCTTTTGTTAGTGAGTCAAGTGTTGTAATTATTATCTATTTGTTTGGTCTGCACCACACATTTTATAGGTTTTCTATGTATGCTTTGATGTAAAACTAATAGATACGTCTCGATTAATAACTGCTACACGTATTAAGGAGATTTTTATGCAACACAAAAAGGGTGGGTTGGTGACATAGGCGCGCGTACAAACTGGTCATCCGGTTGTATTGAGAGGGTCGCGGGGACAAAAATTGGAACAGGAACACTTCTTGCAGCAGCGTAAACGTTTGCATACCCGTGTAGTTGTGTCTCTGGATTCGAGCTCACAAAGGGTCCTTTACGCTTCATCCAAGTTGACCAAAAAATTAAACCATTTTGTTCAATTTAAGTAGACTAAGCAGGATGGTGGTTCAACTTATTTGTGGTTTTGTCAAAAGATACGAAAGTAGAATCATTTTATTATTTAAAGGCATTATAGTAGTTGTTAGAGATATCATACACGATGCATGAAAGTTTCAAGTTATATCTTCCGTCTTTATATATTGTTTCTTTGTATTGTTTCTATAAAGTTAAGATTAGAGCTCAAGATTAAAAGCTAAACAAAGAACTCTTGGTTGTATTATTTAGATGCATCACATAGCATTCAACTTACAGTGTCTCATATATGCATTCTATCCAAACTAAGATGTCAATATGACACCTGAAGCTATTTATTTGTTTTCTACTTATTTGCTTCGAATAACTTTCTGGGTTTGAACATTTAGGGTAACAAAATGACTTGTACAAAACGTGTCGCAGCGAAGCGCGGGTATCAAAAGCTTGTTTATAACAAGGTTGGATTATGAAATAAAGAGTTTTTAAAAGGATGTGTTTTTCTCTATTTAAATTATTTGGAAAGAGCGAGTTTTTTCTATTTAGGTGTATCCGATTTTATCGGGTTAATCGTGTGATCGTTTTTATCATTCACCATACGTTATCAAATGCACACATCTAATAATCGTTGAAGCATTAAACTTTTGTTTCAAATCAATTTATGAGTTTCATTGATAAACTCATATTTTTTTGAACGGCTGAGATATTATTAAACTAGAAAAAAGCTAGCAACAAAAAACAATTACAAATAGAAACAAGCAAAAGATTTTGCATCCAATTGTTCCAAGACTTTGAGGCTTTCCTATGTCTGTTAGAAAACCATAATAAAGAATAATAAACTTTGTCAAATAAAGTAGATCGAATAGGGGCTTGGGATCCAAAGATATACTCGTTACGAAAGTTCCGTAATGCCAAAATAGTCACTCCAAATATGGCTTCCATAATTAATATATGCGAAGATGAAAAAGTGCAATGGTCAAGCCAACCATATAAATCTTGAATTGTGTTACATCTAGGAACCAAAATATCTACCCATTTGAAGATCTTCGTCCATAAGGCCGTTGCAAGAGGGCATTCCATAAACAATTGATTAGTAGTTTTCAGGCGGCTGGTTGTGCAATTAGGACAAAACAAAGAGTTGATTTCGATACCTTTTCTGCTCAAACTCCATCTTGTTGGGGTACGGTCACGAAGAGTTTGTCAAATTAAAATGTTAATTTATTTTGGGATGAATCTGCACCATCTCGTAGGATTGGGAGAATCGGGAAGCATTAAGTCATCTACAAGATTCCGACTGTCTTTAACATTAAAAAACAATAGAATTTTCAAGAGATCATATCCAAGAATCATCTTTATCCGTGAGGAACGAGTTTCCAAGAAGGCTAGAAAGTTCATCTAGTTGAGCTTTGGTAACACCACCACTGATACTTCGAGACCAAATCAAATCCAACCAAAAATCCATTTATCATGCACCGTACCCATCGGGTAAACGTCTATCCAATATAGTCGAGGGAGCTTCTGTTTAAGAGGGGTATCACATAACCAAATATCATCCCAGAACTTGGTGATTTTTCCATTATTGACTTGCTTCTTAAGGGCGGAGAGAGGGATGATATTCTTGTTGGCTAAAGAATTGATGGAACCCTCAATCTTTGACCAAACATCATGAGCTCGAAATGTTTTGTAGAAATCTGGTCCCCCTTGATGTGAGCCATGAATTTGGTTAATAATTTTAACCTAGAGAGAATTGGGATTATTAACATACCTCCACTTCCATTTTTGGATAAGGGGTAGATTGAGCGCCAAAAGGCTACCAATACCCAAACCACCTTTGGGCTTCGAGGCAAGAACTGAATTCCAAGCTACCCAAGAATATGATCCCTAAAAAACTTACATCGAATAGCTTCCAAACATTTATTAACTTTACAGGGCATGGGAAATAAAGAGAAGTAGTAGTTACCGAGAGTTTCAATCACAGAAGTAATTAAGGTGGACCCTACCACCAATCGAGAGCAAGTTAGCTTTCCATTTAGAGAGATCGCAAGTAAACTTCTCAATGACGGAGTCCCACCATTGCTAGCAAGGATACGAAGATTGCCGAACTTCATAAGCTTCTAGGTTCCACAGCTCAAGACCTTGTTGTTGTCTCTGACAAGATTAAACGGTCCGAGGTGAATAACAAACACCTTACAGCTCTCGTTGGCCAAGCCGAGGTTGACAAACATCTTCTGGTGAGGGATAGCATTCCCATTTTGCTAAGGAGGCTTTTTTTCAAGTTACGAGTATCGTAAAGCTCTTACCACGACTACCAGTTTGGCCTATTTTGTTGGCTTCATGAAGGCTATTGTGTACAAGAGGAATAATGGAGATCGCCACAGCCCTGTTAGCGGCTAAAAATATTGATGTGACAGCTCCGTCTACATAGAAGGACAATACCCCTTTGTGGCCAAAGTGGATGCGGCTCGTAAGCTTTCTGTGGTTGACATCATGAGAACTCTACCAGACGGGGGGACCATCAAGTCTTCGACTAGTGGTGTCTCCTCTGTCCTGAGCCTCGGTACTTATCATATGAACTCGGAGGTTCCTCGTCAAGAAGGTGGTGATCAATGAACCTTGTAGAAACTAGAAGGGGGGGAGGGTTGAATATTTTCTAGTTAATTTTCAAAACATTTCGTTTAATCCTCTGGCCGCGGTTCCTTAAATACCCCTGCGGTTCTTTATCAATAAAAACATGTGGGCTCAATAAAGAACCGCCGACAGTGGATGCCAAATATTTATACATTATAAACCTTGATAATCCTTTGTATCAAATTCTCGATTAAGCTTGACTAGATATGAGATGTGTTTGTCATAGAAGTAAACAACAAGTAAGTAAACACACAAACACATCAAATCAAGAGTACATCAAGCAATAGTATAAACATTAAGCACACACGTACTAAGCCATAGCTTTTCCGCAACTAAGATGTTTAGACTAAGGGATGCACACTTAACCATAATCTAAACATGAAGCACACATGTACTAAGCCTTAGATTTTCCGCAACTTAGATGTTTAGATTATGTTGTACCTAATATATGATGATATAATACGAATTTATGAAGAAAGAAAGGTAGATATGAGATGAAATTTAGAGAGAGAAAGTAATGAGAGAAAGTAGAGAGAAATGGTTGGAGAAAATAGGTGATATTAGATTAGAGAAAAAATGAAATGACCAACACCCTTCCTAACATGCTAGGAAGGGTTTATATAGCCTTTGCTTACATGTAGCTTAATGGGCTATATGATCATGGGCCGGGCTTTCCTTTTGGGCTTTGGTTACTTATGAATGAACCTTAGCTTAAAGTTAAGCCCGTAATACACGACTAACATACTACCTATTACAACGTTCTAAAATACGATACATAATAAACATATGACCGAGTATTCTTGTTTGACTCAATATTTTGAGGCTAACAATCTCCCCCAATGAGAGGTCATAAACCTTGGTCATTTAGGAAATTTGTAGAGATTACTAATCTCGCCATAAATGAGTCTTGAACGTGTAATCGTAGTCTTGTTCCTTCATGCTGTGATCTTTGAGCCTTTGTCGTTGTCTTTCGACTTTGTCTTTTGATCTTGAGATCTTCAAATCATCCTTGACTTGTCTTTTCCATCTTGCAATCTTGTGTCTTCATCCACATGCTCACACTATTAATTGTTGAATATGTCTTTAGGCATGAGTATGTGGTTTTGAATCTTTGACTTTGCTGAGTACACCATGACGCCACCTTCTCGAGACAAAACATAGACACGGAATGAATGGCTTTGACATTCGTCCTAAATCGGTAGCGTTTTACCTCCGGTCGGTGAAGACCGTTATACGATATTAAATACCGTACCTGTGATAGGTAGATTCAATTAAGAATCTCCTTGACAGGGTTTTGCGGCTGTACTAGCCGTTCTCTTTACTCGACCGTCTCAAAGCAAGATTGCGAACATAAAGAGTGAATCAATTGGATATATATCCGCTTGATTAAAGTCGTCAATTCAAATTCCTGGAACAAGTTTGATTCATTAAGAATCTTACCATTGTTGCTTTCCAGTTGACACAAGCTTGATTCATAAGAATCTCACAAGTCACCTACCGTAGCGCTGTTTGGTGTTGACGCTAGAAGGATTTCCGTTCGTCACTGTGAATATTAATGAATATCACTCTGAATGTTTTGGCAAGACCATAAAGATATTGCGTAGAAACCTGAAACGAGTTTGAATCAATTTAGAATCAAACCACTGTTGCTTTTCAGTTTTACACATGTTCAATTCAAAAAGAATCTTACATATGACCTACCGCAGTGCTGTTTGATGTTAACACTGGAAGGATTTCCACTCATCATTGTGAATACTAAGTAGTATCACTCTGAGTGTTCTAGCAATATCGCAAGGATATAGCGTAGGACTCTGTTGATCTTCATCCGTGTGTCCTAACGAGATTTGATTGATCTCTTGGCTCTAGACTCTATTTGTGCACTTTTAGTGGTCGGTGGCTGGAGCAGATGCCACCTATTCAATATCAACTATCTCGGAGTGAGAAAGTCAATAGAAGTCGTGTTGATCTTCGTGACAATAAAACAAACTTCTTTTGAGAGAAGCCTGAGTAGCTAGGAAAGGGTTGTGCTTCACATCACTGGGTCCATGATGAGTTGTCTTCATGATGTGTTGACTCGGTTTCTGCCTAAATTGTATAGAGGGCTTCTTTCTTTACACCCTTTATCCTTACATTTCTTTTTCATTCTTCAACCCCTTCAATGCTTACCAAGACATCATTAATAGCACCTTGTTGTGATTGTTCCAGTGCTAGCATCAGTACTTAGTCGGCATTAAGCTACGTTCACATTCTACTCCATCTTTCCTAAGGACTTCTAATAATCTATTGGATTATCCATGGGAAGATCCCTCCGGTTCTGGTTGGATCATAGGACTTAAACCTAACCACCCTTTTGACACCAATAACGTCGTGAATTAAAGATGTTGTGGGTATTTGATCGTAACCATGAAAACCACTTTAAATTCTAACAAAGTGTTTGAAAAACATTTAACACCTTGCTAGTTTTGTCGTTTCAGAAATGCTCCCCCTTCACATGTGCATCGATAATCGAAAGTGTTTCGCACATGTAGGTAAGAGTTAAAGTGCTTGAGTCTTATATAAGATCACATTTTAATCACATTTTCTCCCCTATCTCTAATATATAAAATCTTTTGATATTAGCGATACCAAATTTGATTAAAATATATTTTGAAAAATAGTCTTGAAATTTTCCGGGAGAAAGATGTGTTAATCTTTCGCATGAAGTTGAAATGCTCCCCCTCAAAAATTGATCCAATTGAATTGTCATTGTGAGGATTTGATCCACATTTTGCTTTTTGAGGATGGGAGTTGTTGAGCACACAATTTTTGAAAGATTTTGAATAATCATTGAAAAATTCTTAAAAAAATTGTGTTCAACGCTTTTTGAAAAGTCCTATTTCTTTTTGGCGAAGAGGTTTTTCTAAAGCATAAACTTGAGTTCTTTGACTTTGAATGTCTTGACGAATCCACTCAAGTGTAAGAAGATTTAACTTCTTTTGCTAAGGGTAAGAGCAAGAAATCGTACACTCCCCCGTGAATATAGTTTCGGGTTGCAATCTGAAAGTAATTACAAGCCATTGTGTTGAGCTCAAAACGTTGAATGTTTTGTGACTAGCTCAAACCATGATAGATTGCTCTACCCGTTGTTGGAAATATTGTCCAAAATAGACAATTTCCTTTATTAAAAGAAGAAATGACATGTTTTGAAAAATATTTACAACTTTCATTCGAGCTTTATGTACACACCTGTGTCGTTATTGAGCGACATTTATAGGCACGTCCATATTATCGATACTGAAAGACATGTCGAGAAGAATATTTTTGGATTTTGAAAGATTTTTTAATTTTGTGTTTTGTTTTTATATGTTTTATATTTTTGTATTTTGCTTTTTCATTAATATTTACAAGTAGATGTTTGATCGATGAATCAAGCAGGCTTCTTTGCCAGAACCTCCAGTTCTGCTGGAGTCAAACATCTCATACCAATTTGCCTAACTAGATACGCAAACCTCTCTTTCGAAAGAGCTTTTGTAAACAAGTCAGCCAATTGGTAATCAGTTCCAACAAAGTATAATTCAACAATACTCTTTTCAACTTGTTCCTTAATGAAGTGATATCTGACATCAATGTGCTTCGTGCGGGAATGCTGTACCGGATTGCAGGAGATGGCTATGGCAGACTTTGAGTCACAGTACATAGGTACTTTATCAAAGTGGAAGCCATAATCCGTGAGTTGTGTTCTCATCCAAAGAACTTGAGCACAACACGCAGATAGAGATACATACTCCGCTTAGACTGATGAAAGTGACGTGCAATCCTACTTCTTGGAAGACCATCCCACAAACTTATCTTGACCTAGAAATTATGCACCACCAGAAGTACATTTACGTGTATCAAGACACCCTGCATGATCAGAATCTGAATAGGCCGTTAGAAAGAAACCGGTTTCCATCGGATACCAGAGTCCCATGTGAATGGTATTCTTAAGGTACCGAAAGATCCGTTTAACCTCCTTGAGGTGCTTTTCAGTGGGTCGTGCTTGATATCGTGCATAATAACATGTAGCATGATGAATATCAGGTCTGCTTGCTGTCAAGTACATGAGGGACTCGATCATGGAACGATATCTCGTTTGATCTACGGGTAATCCCTCCAAATCAGCATCTAGGGATGTGGTTGATAATGGTGTCCCAACAGGGTCACATGATGTCATACCATGCTTTTTGATTATCTCTTGACAATACTTAGCTTGGTTTATAAAGATACCACTTGGGGATTGGTGAACTTGAATTCCTAAAAAGAATTTTAGTTCGCCCATCATTGACATTTCAAATCTGTTGTGCATTACTTTTTCAAACCATTTTGAAAGTTTTGGGTTTGTAGACCCGAAAATAATGTCATCAACCTAAATCTACACAAGAAAAATGTCATCCCCATATTTATAAGTGAACAAAGTTAGATCAATGGAACCTTTTGAGAAACCTTTGGAGACCAGAAATTTCGAGAGCTCGTCGTACCACGCCCTTGGAGCTTGCTTGAGTCCATAAAGTGCTTTGTGGAGACGATACACCCTGTCAGGATAATGAGGATTGACGAATCCTTCCGGCTGTGTGACATAGACTTCTTCCTTCAAAGGACCGTTAAGAAGCGCCGTCTTGACGTCCATTTGATAGACAATGAATCCCTTATGTGCAGCATAAGCAAGAAAAATCCTGACCGCTTCAATACGAGCTACTGGTGCAAATGATTCTTCAAAATCAATACCCTCTTTCTGTCCATACCCTTTAGCTACTAGCCTAGATTTATTCTTGATGATCGTGTTCTCTTCATCCATCTTGTTTTTCCAGATCCATCGAAGATTTAATGGTATTACATCGTATGGTCTGTCAACAAGTTCCCAGACTTTAAGTCTTTCAAATTGTTGAAGTTCATCCGTCATCGATTCAATCCAAGCATTATCAGCCATGGCTTCTTTGATGTTTTTCGGTTCAGCTGAACTCACGGCGAGTGCGAACATACAAACATCACCATCGGTATGAAGCTGTCGTCTTGTACGAACGGGCTGTGAAGGGTTTCCAATTACATGAACCAAAGGATGATCTCGGGTCCAATGATGTGTTGAAGGATGTCGTTGATAGAATGTTGTAAATACGTTTTTACGTATTTAGAAAGGATCGGTCACTCCAATGATATTGGGCTCGTGATCCAATATAGCCCATATAGCCCACATGTAGGGTGGGCTATATATACCCCCTCCGAGCATGTTAGGAGGGGTTGAACACTTTCATTTATCACATTTCATCTTTCTTCTTATTCTCTCCTTTCTCTCTATACCTTTCTCTCTCTAAGTTCTTCCTATTTCCATTCATTCAATAGATTAACCATAGATTGCTAAATCCTTAGAAAACACGATCCTACAATTGGTATCAGAGCTTGGTTGATTCTTCGGATTGAAGCGTTTTTTTATCTATTGATTTGATGGAAAAAATCTTTTCTTTCTAAAATTTTTTCTCGTTTCTTTTTGGTATTGCGTGTTTATCAATTTGACAAAAATCACTTGCTTCAATTTGATAAAAGCATTGTTTATTAATCATTAGTATCTGATTATCAGTTTTGTTTTATCATCATTGGTTTCATCTTTTTATCTATCTGTTTCTCAAATTTCTTTATCAATTTTTTCTAATATTTTTATCTTTATCAACCGTTTGTCAACTTTTGTCCATCTTTTTCTATCAACTTTTGAGTATATTGTGTATCAGTTTATCTCTATCATAATCTTGTCCTAACATGTATAATAGTTTGGTATTCCATCAGCTAGCATTGTTCCATATTCCGATCTGTTTACAAGGGTTTATCATATTCCGATCAGAATATTGCGATCGTATAACCTTAGGGTTCTACTTGCGATCGAGTATTCCGATTGCCATTTTACGATCTTAGTTTCGATCTAAGTTACGATCGTGACCTGCGATCGTGACCTGCGATCGTGACCTACGATCGTGACCTGCGATCGTGACCTGCGATCGTGACCTGCGATCGTGTGACTTGCGGTCGTGTGACTTGGATCATGTCACTGCGATCACGACTGCGATGGAAATATAGATGTTGCGATGGTGTATGATTGTTAGTGCGATGGGAGTATTTTAAACCTCGACTCTAAACTTGGACTCGGTCATTTTGACAAAACTCACACGCGACTCGAATCTGTTTCTTCTAACCTCAATCAACACTCAACACCAACACTCAACAAACACAATCAACACCATCTGACACCAAAAACAGAATCACTGAGACCAACACCACCAACACCAACTCTCTCTCGTATCTAAACCAGACAGACTCGACACAATAATCCTTCATATCTCGACTCAACACAAACAGATAAAACATCTAAACAGACTCACAACACCCTTCACAAAAACCAACAATTCACCCTCGTCTCATCCAACAGATCAAACTCGAACAAAACCAAATAAAACAGATTAAGTGATCTCAGTTTAAGTTTCGGGTATATTAAGACCTCTTAAGATCTAACCATCTGAAACATATCTTCATCGATCTGTAGTGGTTTTAACCATTTTTTATTTTTGAAATCAAAGTTAGATGTATAACAAATATCGTTACAATCTTGTTCTTTGTTTCGTTTGAAGATTTAAAACGACATGCAATCAATTATTAACCTTACCCGAGACCTCTAATTATAGATCTTGAAGACATTAAAACCTTGTGTTCTTCATGGTAATTGGTTGATTTATTCGAACTCAAATTAGGATTCATATAATTGAACCTGGTTGATATCGAATGAAGGTTTCTTTTTGATTCGTGTATAGGATTGATATAGAAATATTTGTTTTTTTTTTACTGATGGAGATGTGAAATAAGTTGGAAAGATTTGAGATGGAGGTTACTATGTGTGTGAGGAAAATAAGGGATAGTTAAACTTTAGGGAAAATTTTGGTTTTATTTTAACCCAAATGGGTTACACGTGTTCTACATATTTGTCAAGTGATTCTTATTTGGCCACGTATCTTGCACAATTGGGCATCTCTGCCATGTTATTTTCACTCGTCATATCTCCATTTTAATTTTTAGATAAATCATAAACGTTAATTTAAACGTTAATTTAAATTTTAATTTCCAAAAAATTAAAAGTTTTAGATATATCTCTCCATTAATAGCTCTAAACATCTTCATTTATACAGATTCGCTATAAACGTTTTAGAAATATTTCATAATTTTTAGAAATATTTTGGCAAATTCATCGGGCTCGGTTGAAGTTAATTTTAAGGGGTCGAGTTAAAATTGTCGGGCCGATCACTATATTCACCGTAACTTGGATTTATTTGTTGTCGGGCTTTATTTTTTAGAGTGAGCCGAATTTTACTTGGACTCCGGTTTGTTTTATCAAAGTTTGAGCCGACAAAATTTATATTTTTTTTTAGCCGAGAAAAGAATTATATCAGCAATCGAGGATTTATAAGAGTTATTTACGGATCTTTTGTTGGTTTTGTCATATCCCGAGAATTAAAATTTTTAAGTTTCTTCACGAGTTGTTAAATTCCGAAAATAACCACATCCACAATCACTTTTTCATCGAAGTTCAATGGAATTATTGAATTCGACTTTTCAAGAAGGAGAACTGCAAAACGATACTAGAAGCAGTCACAAAAGAATGGATTCAGGAGGAAAGCAGGAAGCAAGCAGCCAATCAGGAAATTATGTAGAGCAGTCATGTGTCACAAATCTTCGTCTACTTTAATCTAAATTGACTGAGATAATTAACAATCCTGATAAGTGCCCCATGCCTGCTTCTTTACCCAATTCTGCTTCTAGGATTAAAGAGCTCGAAATGATCGTAGCTCAGCAATCAAAAGATCTTGAGGATGTCAAAATTGAATTTTCAAAGAAAACGGAGAAATTTGAAACATATTTTGAAAAACTTGAAAAGTCAAACGTTGTTCTTGAACGAAAACTGGATCAAACTGTTCTAGATTCTAAAGCTGAAAATGATAATCTTTTGAAACAAATTAAGTTGCTTGAATCTAAGTTGGCATCTCAAGATGAATTGCTCAAAGAGAATGAGACTTTAAAGGCTCAAGTTCAGGAAAAGGTTTTTGCAATAGCGGCTCTGAAAAACGAGTTGAGGAAAACCAAAGGAACTAGTGTGGACACTAAGCTTGAAAAACCATCAATCTTGGGGAAACCGCCTCAAATACAGTCCGTTAGACAACCGACTGCATTTAGATCCGAGCGACCACAATCCTCGAGACCGCGGTTTGCCTCCCAAGTTGATATGGCACATATTTTTAGAACAGTCACTCCACCAACTAGGGCCAATGTGACTAAAACAGCTTTTGCAAGACCTAATCACATGATTACCTCTAGTTTCCCTAGACATAGTCCAAAGAACACGTCTCGAACTAGTTCAAATGACGTTCGCCATGCATTTGGTCTAAGGGAAGCTAAGAAAAAGAAACAAGTAAGAGATAGGAATTTCAAACCTAGTCAGATGCCTTCTAGTTTACCCAACCCTGCTAACCGTAGCATGTCACATCCTAGGAGCATCAATCAATCATCTAGGAATTCTAGATCTTACTCGGACATTAAATATGCTACCTGTAAAACATGTAGGAAATGTGTCTTTAAAGCCAATCATGATTCTTGTATCAAAAAATTACTTAATGAGGTGAACTCCCGTGCTAGACTTAAATCCCAGTAGGTAGCTAAAATCAAACCCGTTGGTAAAATATGGCGCCCCACTGGTAGAACTTTCACTCTTGTAGGAAACAAGTGCCCTTTAACTAGGATAGTCTCTGATTCTACTAAGACTACTAGGGAGGAAATTGAAAAGGAGGATACATCACTTAAGCCTGAACTTAAAGTTTTTTATAAAAGGAAACGTTTGCCAGCTAAGACAAGTGAATCATCTCCTCAGGTCACCTCTAGCACAAGAACAGAAAATTGTGAACCCCCACTTGCTTCTAAGATAGCTATCGCTAACCCATATCAAAGCATGAAAATTCCCAATGAGAATGTAGGTACCAAAGAGGATGTTCCAAAAGAACGAAGTGGTCCAATCATTATATACCATTCAATTAAGGACACTCTTAGAGTTTGGTTGTTGAAGAAGCAGATATCGGAGAAACAAGTGTCTAAGGGAATTCATGGTTAAGCTTAACTAAGGACTTATAGTCACATTACAGACTATAACTCGATCTTTAAAGAAAGGAAAGTTTATCGCCGATGATAAACTTATCCTTATAATGAGAAATTAATTTTTCTCGGGCATGAGCTTATATCAAAACATTCCAAGTTTTTAAGCTCATGCACTATGGCTCCTCGTTAAATGGCAGACGGTGACCCGGAATTCAGAGACAGGGAAGTTTATCTACGCAACGATAACTTACCCTCTTAACGAGAAATTAAGTTTTCTTGGAAACGAGCTTATCCTAAAACCATTCAAAGGTTTTAAGCTCGTGTATATGTTTCATTGTTAAATGTCAGACAATGGCCCGATCCTCAAATAAAGGAAAGTTTATCGCCGATGATAAACTTATCCTCATTAACGAGAAATTAAATTTTCTCAGACACGCGCTTACATTAAAACTATTCAAAAGTTTTAAGCTCGTGTAAATGGTGTATAATCACATTTCAAATTATGCCCCGGACCTCAAAGAAAGGAAAGTTTATCGCCGATGATAAACTTATCCTTACAACGAGAAATTAATTTTTCTCGGGCATGAGCTAATATTAAAAACATTCGAAGTTTTTAAGCTCTTGCACAATGACTTACAGTTAAATATCAGACTGTAACTCGGACTCTAATTTTAGGAAAGCTTATCTTTCATGATAACTTTTCCTCGTAACGAGAAATTAATTTTTCTCGGTCATGAGCTTGTATTAAAACATTCCAAGTTTTAAGCTCAGAAAGGAAAGTGTATCTTTTAAATAAGAGAACTTTTCCTCATAAACGAGAAATTCATCTTTCTCGGTCATGAGCTCTACGTTAAAAACATTCAAAGTTTTTCAAGCTCATGAACACGACTTCTAAGTAAATGTCAACTTAGGACTCGTTCTTCAGTTAAAAGGAAAGTTTATCGTTGATGATAAACTTATCCTTAACAACGGGAAGTTTACAACTTCTCGGACTTGAGCTCGTTTTGTAAGATATTCAACATCTTAAGCTCAAGTAATTGGTTTTCAAAACTTTGAACATAATTTTTCGAGAATTTCTCAAAAGGTTTTTCTAAATCTTTCAAAATTGTGTGTTCAAAAATGTTTTGATAAAAAGAGCATGTCTTCTGGAATCGATAATATTTACGATACTAGAAATGTCATTCAATAATGACACAGGGTTGTAAATAAAGTTCGAGCAGAAGTTCAAATGTTTTAAAACATGCTCAAAATAGCTTGCTATTATTTCAGATAGTAACCCGCTTTTCATATTAAAGTCAAGCATTTCACCGGAAAGCTTTGACTCAACAACGGGAATTAATTTTCTCGGGCATGGTTTACTTTACAACCATGTAAGGGATTGTTTTTACTTTATAACACAATCTAACACGGATATATGTGCGTGTCAGTGCATTTATTTGTTAAAACAAGAGAAATCTTGTTTTTATGAAGTTATCATCTCCACCAACCGTAGCAATTTACAATTGATATCTACATACTCGACGATGCGACTACTCAAACGGTGACTACAGCTCTTTCAATAGAACACGGGTCAACAATTGAGGGGGAGCAATTGTCCAGCATTCAGAATCCTTGACGCCGAAAGTGCCAAGTTCACATGTTGGTGTTAAGACAACGATATCAATCGTACACATGGAGTCAAGAGATAACTTCAGACGTGATGAGGCGACCAACATTCGTGAACAAGAAGCATGTGCTTCTTTCATATGATGTTCTCCATCATTCAGGTCCAACCTCATAAATCGCTAATCTTGTGAATACATTAACAAATACGATCTTTGCACGTGATAAATACCTTACACTTGTGTTTAAAAGGTATTTAATTTACGTTTCAAGTACACCCTCATTAATTTGAGGGGGGGCTTGGGTAATTCATGAAGATAATTGGATTTGCATTTTTCTTCCCAAATTTTCATAAAATGCTATTAAATCAATTGATATTAAAAACATTTGATTGAGTTAATATTTTTAATATGGGGGAGAAAATGTGATTTAATATGGGAAATGATTAATCACAAATGGTTTGACTTAACGTGCTAGCTCATCTCGACATGTGCGAAATGTTTTCGGATATCGTGGCATATGTTAAGGGGGAGCAAAATGGATTTGCACTTCAAAATGGATTTCATGGTGACATACACTTACCCAAAACATCTCTATTCACGACGGTGAAGATAGTGGTGACATAAGGATGGTAGGATAGGTTAAAGTCCAATGATTCCTCTAGAACCGGAGGAATCTTCCCAAGGACATTCCACAGCTAGAAATAGTAGTCCTTAGGAAAGATGGAGAAAGATTGTGAACGTAGCTGAATGCCGACCAAGTACTTAAGTTAGCACTGGAACAATCACAACAAGGTGCTAGTTATGACGTATTGGTAAGCATTGAAGGGGTTGAAGAATGAAAAAGAATTGTAAAGATAAAGGGTGTAAAGAAAGAAGCCCTCCTTACAACCTTAGGCAGAAACCGGGTCAATACATATGCTATTGGGATCATTTTTTAATGATGCTTGATATTGAAGACAGACATCATGGACCCAATGATGCAATGCACAACCCATCCCAGCTAACTCAGATATCTCTCAAAAGATATTTGTTTTAATCACACGGAGACAACGCATTATCTATTGATTTATTCACTCCGAATAAATTGGTATTGAAATGGTGGCACTCCTCTCTAGCCTCCGATCACTAAAATCCAAAATGCACGATTGAGTCTAGAGCCATTTGAGATAATCAAATATCTCATTAGGACACACTTTCATATTTCTTTGCTTCTTCACACACTGTGAAAAGTAAGAAAGATCTTAAGAGTCCTACGCAAAATCTTCATGATCTTGCCTGAACATCCGAGTAATACGAAAGTATTTACAATGAAGATGGAAATCCTTCTTGAGCGAACATCAAAAAGCTCATGGTAGGTGACTTGTGCGATTCTTTATGAATCAAACTTGTGATAACTGGAAAGCAACAGGGGTTTAATTCTTAAATGAATTTAAACACGTTCCAGGCCTCTACGCAATATCTTAGTGATCTTGCCAGAACACTCAGAGTGATACCTTAGTGTTCACAGTGATGAGTGGAAATCCTTCTAGTGTTAACCTCAAATAGCACTTGGTAGGTAACTTGCAAGATTCTATACGAATCAAGCTCGTGATAACTGGAAAGCAACGATGGTGCGGTTCTTAATTGAATTTCACTTGTTCTAGGAACATGAATTGACGGCTTCAAATCATGCGAATATGATTATCCAAATGATTCACTCTTTATGTTCGCAGTCAGTTTTGGACGGTCGAATAAAGAGAACGGGTTTACCCGCGAAATCCCGTCAGGAAGTTACTTAATTGAAACTATCCGTCACGGGTACGATATCTAATATCGTCCAACGGTCTTCACCGACCGGAGGTAAAATGGTACCGAATTAGAATGAAATTTTCAAGGCCATTTCAACCGTGTATATGTTTTGTTGCTAACTGTCTTATGCAGCGTAACAAGAAGGTGGCATTGCGGTGTACAATCCAGAAGAAGTTGTCACCACATGCTTATACTGTATGCACTTAATACTTCAACAAATTCAAGAAAGTCTAAAAGTCAAGTCTTCCATTGTATCAAACTCTGAAGCTTTCAAGAATTTATAAAAGTATAAGTATGTGGAATATGAAGTCACGAGGAGGCAAATATCACAAGTGACGAATGCACAAGGTCAAGGCAAGGAAACATGCTCAAGACTAAAGTCAAAGATCACATCAATCATATTCACAAGAACAAGATCGAAGACTCAAGCATAGTAGGCTAGGTTTAAGATTTTGTAAAATGGTGTGACCTCCCTTTGGGGGAGATTGTTGGAAATACGTTTTTCTAAGGAAAGTCTCGGTCACATCATTGTTAGCATAGATCACGAGCTATAGACTATTTAGGACATTGTAACTTGGAGTGACCTCCCTTTGGGGGAGATTGTTGGAAATACGTTTTTACGTATTTAGAAAGGATCGGTCACTCCAATGATATTGGGCTCGTGATCCAATATAGCCCATATAGCCCACATGTAGGGTGGGCTATATATACCCCCTCCTAGCATGTTAGGAGGGGTTGAACACTTTCATTTATCACATTTCTTATTTCTTCTTATTCTCTCCTTTCTCTCTCTACCTTTCTCTCTCTAAGTTCTTCCAATTTCCATTCATTCAATAGATTAACCATAGATTTCTAAATCCTTAGAAAACACGATCCTACATAGAACGTATGCATATTTGACGGATCAACTTGGCGAGTAGAAGACTCTCCAGTTTCGTGTACCGGTGTATCGAATGGGTTGATAAATTCATCTTCGTCAGAAAATGCATTGTCTGCTTGATTTGTGTTCTCTGGAGCAATGACAGTAGTTGTTGATGTTGTAGGAGCGGTTGTTGATGTGATATTCTGAGGAGGTAAATCTGCAGCAACCCGTGTTGAAGTAGATGAAGTTGTATCCTTTTGTTAACGATGATCGGTATCATCATTCTTATCATGAGTGACAGCGGAAGACTTCGATACAGTTTCTCCCCCGTGAAATATTCATCATACATTGGTCCATATAACATTTCCAACTCTTCAATTGTCGTGTCGACTGTCATATCAACTCTAGGAACATTTTCTGGAACCAGCGTTGAACTTGACGGTTCATTGCTGTGGTCTGGAGTTCCGAGTTCCGTGCGGTTGTGAACGGAAGTCGTTTGTCATTGTGGATCGGGACTTAAACTGTTTTGTTCAAGTGCCATTTCTTGTAATTCATCAAATCGAATGTGAATGGTCTCGACAATCAATTTTGTTCTCTTGTTGTATACTCTATACCCCTTAGACTGAGTTCCATATCCCACAAGAATACATGCATCACCTTTCTCTTTCATCTTAAATTTTCACCATCTCGAATAATGTAACAAGTACATCCAAAAACATGAAGGTGTTTGAGTGAAGGTTTTCGATCATGAATTATGTGATATGGTGTCTTTTCGTGTCTTGGGATAATTAAGGAACGGTTTTGTGTGTAGCATGCGGTTGACACGGCTTCGGCCCAAAAGTATAGTGGAAGTTTTAAAGCGGATAGTAATGTTCGAGCAGCCTCAACTAAAGTACGGTTTCGTCTTTCAACAACACCATTTTGTTCGGGTGTTCGAGCAATAGATGTTTCATGTTCAATTCCTTCGGCTTCAAAATAGTTTCTCAGATTTGAATTAAAACATTATGTACCTCTTTCAGTACGAACCACTTTAACTTGAGCTTGAAGACCACGTTGTATCAGTTTAAGGAAGCTGATGAGAACTTCGGGTGTTTCATCCTTGGACCTTAAGAAGTGAGTCCATGTGTACCTTGAGTAATCATCGATAATTACCAGAATATATTTCTTCCCATTGATACTTTGAACACGCATGGGACCACATAGATCCATATGGAGAAGATCTAACCGTCCTTTAGAGCTTGGTGTGGTCTTTGTTTTGAAGCTACTTCGTTTAGCTTTACAAAGCTCACAAGAAGAACAAATATGATCTTTGATGAATTTCAAACTTGGAAGGCCTCTCACAATATCTTTCTAGGAAAGCAAGTTGATGGTATCGAAGTTAAGATGAGATAAACGTTGATGCCATAACCATGCCTGAGTCGTTGAAGCTTTAGCCATGAAGCAAATTGGAGTTGATGAAGTTGTGTCTTGAAGTGAAATTGTGTAAAGATCAGTACCCCGTGTACCGGTAAGTAAGTCATTCCCATCATAATCACGAACAAAACATGTCTTCTTTCTGAAAGCAACCTCCAAATCCGCATCACAGAATTAACCAACCGAGAAAAGATTGTGATTGAGCCCTTCAACGTATTATACCCTTTTGATTATAATATTCCCCTGAACCAAATCTCCATATCCTAGGATCGGTGCAAATTGATCATTTCCGAATCGGACCGTACCCAGGAACTTCTCCACGAAGTTAATTAGAAGCTTGAGATTCCCCGTCATGTGCTTCGTGCATCCGGGGTCCATTATGAAGAGAATTATTTGTATCACCTGCAGAAGAGTTAGAACACGATGGAGCAATTGCTAAATTGGATACCACAGTAGTTGTGATTGTAGAATCATTAGTTTCCTTAGCAACATTTAAAGGCATACAAACACTCGTTGTCACATTTTCTGTCCTAACTTTAGGCATCCATTTATATCCTGGAGGACACTGATTAACAAACCACCATTTCCAAGACTTGCTAGCAGACTCATATAATTCCTTAATTTTGCTTCTAGGGTTCTTAGTGGTGGAGTCTGATGCATTACTTTTCTTAGTGGGGGTTGCACCAGAATTGTTCACTTTGCGTTTGGGTTTTCTAGCACTAATAGGCATCGCGTTTGCTTCTTAGTTCTAGTATCTACGCCTTTGACATTATTCAAAACACACATAGCTTGATTAGCATTAGCACACTTTCCACATTTCACACAAACAAACTTAACATTCAAAGCATTCGTAGTCGAATCATTCAAATCGTCATTACACGCGATTATAGACGTTTTATTCTTAGAGACATTGAAAATCCTAGGGTGTTCTTCTACTTCCTTCATCTTTTCTTGACTCTCATTCACTTGAGTGCGTTTAAGCTGAGGCCGGCTAACACTAGTAGTGGAGACTATTCCTGTAGTAGAAGACACACGAATATTAGTGTTTCTAGAAGTCTGAGGTGAGTGACTAACTTTGTTTGTGGGCTTAGTGGTCATTCTATACATCCCTGGTTTAATCACATTATTGTGCTTAACGCTTGGTGTTATGACATTCCTTATGGGTTAATTCTGTGGTAACCTTTCTTTTCCATCCATCTTGGGGGTAAACACAGGTTTTGCAAACGAGGAATTTGATAAAGCAGATGGTTTTCCCAAGATAGAGGATCTATTCACTTTAGAGGCATTAGGTTGTCTAACAACAGGTTTCTTAACGCTAGGTTCCACAACTTTCCCACCCATCTTAGCAACGAGTTTCTGCAACTCTGCTATCGCTGTTTCCCTGTCTTGTAACTGAGCTTTCAACCCTTTAATTTCTAAATTCAGCTCATTCATTTCTCGAAACGTTGTGGAAAGTTTTTCTTGCAAGTTATTATCATGTGGAAAACTACCAACGTCTTTTTGCAAAGCAAGTTCAAGAGAATGACAATGTTTTTGAAGGAAATCAGTTTTGTGTTGAAGTAACTCAAAAGCCTTTTTATCAACATTTTCTTTACATTTCGAAAGCTCAAGTTCAAGACGCTCACATTCTTTGATTTTATCAAGATATTTGAATGCAACATCAGAATATTCATCGATATCAGCACAAGATTGAAGAGTAACACACAAAATATCTTTGGATAGACATTCTTCTAAGAGTAAATCATATTCATCTGAAAAAACGGACTTGTCCATTTGAAGATCGTCAATTTCTTTCTCAATAGACTCAACATATTTTAAATCATCAAACATTTCAGACCGAATTAATCTTTCAAATTCAAGCATATTTTCTTTTAATGTGGTCGTGTTCGGTATTAAGATTTGTTTGATAAGCACGGTTATATCTTGAGGAATTGGTTTTTTCCACTCGTCATTTTCTCGTTGTTTCCATTCATTGTCAACAATGGATTTAATATTATCAATGTAATGTTGTAGAAAACCAAATGTCTGCCTGCTCTTGCTTTTTGAAGCATCAAGAGGCAAGTAGTTGATGAACTTAGAAACGTTTGTTTTCTTAGTAGCAAAAGCTTTCTTCCATTGAATTCTTCTTTGTTTGCATTCTAAAAAAATTCCTCACGAGACTTTTGTTTTTGTGTAGTGAAAAGACCATGTAGACTATTCTCATAAGCATAATTGTATGGTTTCACAAACTCTTTATTGACCGGTGATCTACTCTCCTCTTCCCAAAGGGATGTCTCATCATAACCAAGAGGATATTCAGGATCGGTCCATTCGGACTCATCCATATAAATGCGCGGGTTCGCAGCTTGAGCTTGGGCAAGATAATCAGGACTTGCAAAGCTAGCTTGACCCTTAAACATGGACGGAGGTGCTAACATTCTTACGGTTTGAATAGAGTCATGCGTTTTATAAACAACTTTCTTCAAAAATTCGACTTGTTTTTCTAGTTCCGTTACTTTTTCAATATCTTTTTCATGTCGACTTTTGAAATCTTGTTTTAACGTTTCAACCTCTTGTTTCTTAACATCAAGAATTTTAGCAGACTCGGTGTTATCCATCGAAAGCCGTTGTTCAAGTTCGTTAACTTTCGTGGTAGCAAGGTACGTTTTTTGACGTTCATCCATTAACAAAACATTAAATTGATGTTTCTCTTTGGTTAATAACTCAAGAGTGTCGTTGTATTTCTTTTCAAGATCGTCCTTTTGACTTTTTAACGCACTACCCTTGTACCCCTCAAGTTCTTTGGTTTTCTGAAGAAGCTCATCTTTATAGTGTTCAATGGTCTCACTAGATGTAATTAGTGCGGCTTTACATTCTTCAAAATTTTGAGTGAGCGTTGCGTTTGCCTTCTTTAATTGCTTTTGACTTTTTCTAGTTTCATTGACATCTTTTTGTAAACTGGAAATTAAATTAGCAAGCGCGACACGCTCCTCATCATCATACTCATTTGCATGTTGATCATCCTCAAACTCATTATTGCACATGTCTGATGAATCAGGTGTGGTATTGCTATCAACCTTTTCCATCATACATGTGTCATTAATGGCACTGGGTAGCTCACTATGCTCATGAGTATCACCAAACACATTATATTCATCAGTGGAGTGTACCTTATCGAGTGGCTCAGTGTCAAAGATAGGTCCATTGTCATCTTCAGTGACGTTGAGAACTTCGTCAACCTTTGCCATGTACGAGTAATGTGCTTCTAATTCTTGGTCGGAGGCTTCATCATCAGTATCATCAAGCATTGCTCTTTCCTCAGCCGACAATTTGACCCCTGCTTCCATCTTCTTGCATAACAACATCTTTTCTTTATGATAGCTAGAGTCCCTAATCCGTTTCGGCTTTCTGCATTCCTTTGCCGTATGCCCATAACCTTGGCATTTATAACACTGAATCCCACTTTGTTGAACCACTTGCGTTCCAACAGTTTCCCTATTTCCAGTAGCAGCAACAATCCTCTGAGTATCATACTTGGCAGTTTGTCGATCATACCTTGCAGAACCCTCAACATGTGTTGGATTATGTCGATCATACCTAGAAGGACTTTCACCACGTCGACGTGTGTCATACCGTGAAGGGTTCTCAACATATTGGTTCTTTGTGTTGGATGATGTTCGAAGATTGTTGTTGGTGGGTTTGAAGATTTTCTTGTAGGTCTTCATAATGAAAGCAATTTGTTGTTTTGATTGACTACGGATTCGAGACATAGCACATGGTTTCATAAAACCACACGATTTTCCCGATCTAAATCAAGCAGGTTTGACATGAAGAAGATTTGGCTCAGCGTGTTCTATTCGATACGGGTAGGAGAAGAACCTGATCCGTTATTATGAAAAAAATAGAGGAAGCAGAACCAAGTCAAGATGATAACGTATTAACCCCTTTTTTGGGCCAAAAATCTGACCATTTCTGAAGGAACTGGAGTTCCATCTCTTTTCCATTTCCATTCAAGAGTTCTTATGTGTTTCCACGCTCCTTCGAGACCCCGAAAAATGGACAAATTCCTTTTCTTAGGAACGCGATTCGTCACTACAAAAAGGATAATGGTAACCCGACCATTAACTACTTCATTTATGAAATTCATAGTAATAGAGATACGTGTCCTACCTAGACAGAATTTGTAACTTGCTATCCTCTTACCTAACAGGCAAATCTTTGCCTCCGCGGAAAGGATGATTCATTCGGATCGACATGAGAGTCCAACTACATTGCATTGCCAGAATCCATGTTGTATATTTGAAAGAGGTTGACCCCCTTGCTTCTCTCACGGTACAATCCTCTTCCCGCCGAACCCCCTTTCTCCTGGGTCCACAGAGACAAAATGTAGGACTGGCGCCAACAGTTCATCATGGAAGAAAGGACTCACTAAGCCGGGATCACTAACTAAGACTAATCTAATATGAATTAATATGAATTAATACTAATATAATAGAAAAGAACTGTCTTTTCTGTATACTTTCCCCGGTTCCGCTGCTACCGCGGGCTTTACGCAATCGATCGGATTATATAGATATCCCTTCAACACAACATAGGTCATCGAAAGGATCTCGGAGACCCACCAAAGCACGAAAGCCAGGATCTTTCAGAAAATGGATTCCTATTCGAAGAGTGCATAACTGCATGGATAAGCTCACACTAACCCGTCAATTTAGGATCCAATTCGATATTTTCCTTGAGAGGTATCGGGAAGGAATTGGAATGGAATAATATTGACTCAGACAGAAGAAAAGGTTCTCGATTGATTCAAACACTGTACCTATGGGATATAGGAAGAGGAAAAAATCGAACTTCGCGCTTCCCGCAGGCTTTTTTTATAGGGAGAGAGTCAGGGGGAGGTACGGAAGATTGGTCCGCTCCACAAAGCTTAGCTTTTCGGTTCCCCCCCCCCCCCTATGTCGTCGGCCTTATTACCAGTCTGCCTCCTTTCTCTTGATGGAATATCTTAATACCCGAGCTCCTGCTTTCCTTGTGTTCTTCACCGGCGCCGGATGTATCACTCATCCCGCTCCTAAGGGAAGGAGTCTTCTGTGTGTTAGAATCTTTACGGGAATGAATCGCATATGTTGGTTGAGAATTGCTCGGGAATTCATTGATAATGATAATGACTTTGCCAGGTTCTAGGGGGCTACTATTCTTTTTTGTCGATCGAGCCGCTCTCCCTCATTCCACTTGTCCAGCCCTCTTCACGAACTTGTACAATCGATGCCACAGAGATAGCCAACTCTATTATCGAAAAAATCAGGAAAGGGGCGACGATTTGGCACCAAATATCCGGAGGTGTGGAAAGAGCAGCTGTGAGAAGCGGAAAAACCATCAAAAAATGACGATTGTTCGTGGAGGTTTCCACAGAATGACCCCTTGGTTCTGGCAAACGGATCACAATTACAGGTACCTGGGAGCATACCGATGGAATGAACGAAATACGAACAGTTAACATAATATGGTCATAGATCTTAGGTTGTAACTTGATCATGAGCGAATTTGTTGATGTTGCACCCATCACTTCATCACTATCCTCTTCAGATGATGACTCGGATGGTGGTGATGGTGCTCTTGGTTCTTTGCCGCATGATCTTGTGGATAATGAAGACTTGGATGATGTGGAATATCGTGGGGAGGATGATTGAATGGAATATGACTTTAGAGTACGAGATCGATGATCTTGAGTGGTAGACATTAGAGCAAGTGGATTAGCCGTCTTTGCAACTCGTTCAGCTCGAATTTCATTTGCCTCATGCTGAAATTGTTTCAAGATATCAAAGAGAGTGTGATAGTTTACCTTGTCTAACTGCTTCTGTTGTTTCACCAAAGTAACAATACGTGTCCACTCTGGTTGAAGTTGCTGAAGAAATTGCACATTGACTTGCATGGTGGAGACCTCCAGGTTGTTTCTTGTCATGTCGTTCATCATCTTGTAGAATCGTGAATAATAAGACTCAATTGATTCTCCATCCAATGCAGTAAACTTACCAAAATTCCAAAACAAGTTAGTTTTAACATCTTGCTTGTTGAGTGATTCTCCTTGTTGCAAGCGTTCAATAGCCGTCCACATTTCTTGTGCCGTAGGGCATGCATCAACCGTGGAATAAATATCATCTCCAATTCCACTTAGAATCATATAGATCGCTTCTTTTTCTACATCATACCAAGCACGCTTCTCTGGTGTAAGATCAGATAACGTTTCTTTTCTTGTGGTTGCGGGTACTTCTGTGGTAGTGTCAGTGGCTGGTGTATGAGGAACAGTGATATCGGAGAAAACATATGGTCCATTGTTAATACATTGCCTCAATGCATCACCATTAGGTCTTGTATCAAGATAACGAAGAAAACGTGATTGTCATTGAGCATATCGACCGACCACAAGCATTGGTGGTCTCTCTTAGTTACCCGCCACCATTATGTTGTTGTTCGTCACACGGTATTCTGCAGTAGAATCCATCTCAAAATTCTATGAAGTAGATATGATGTGATTGAGTTGTTGTTGAAATTCCGAAAAATTCTATATTTTTTTTTATTTTTCAGTCTGACATTAAATTTCTCAGTCCGACAAAACGGTAGACCAAAAAATTTTGTATCGCCAAATTTTGAAATTGAGCTAGGAATGTCCTAAAACTAGTATGGAAAAAATTTGAATTTACTTGACGGAAAAATTTTAACTCTTTTTTTTATCTTCGTGTAAACGATATTCCGAAACTAGTCTAGATGGTGGCTAAGTCTAAAAAATACTCAAACAAAATTTAGCTAAACATGTCCATCGGAATGTTGGCTGTCGGAATGCTTAGATCGCAATGCACTGTCGGAATTTTTAGATCGGAATATGGCTTAGATCGCAATGCACTGTCGGAATGTTTAGATCGGAATGTCCTTCTGTCTGAATGCTTAGATCGCAATGTATACCTGTCGGAATCCCAGATCGCAATGTACCGTCGGAATGCTCTGATACCAATTGTTGTCCCTAATATATGATGATATAATACGAATTTATGAAGAAAGAAAGGTAGATATGAGATGAATTTTAGAGAGAGAAAGTAGTGAGAGAAAGTAGAGAGAAATGGTTGGAGAAACTAGGTGATATTAGATTAGAGATAAAATGAAATGACCAACACCCTTCCTAACATGCTAGGAAGGGTTTATATAGCCTTTGCTTACATGTAGCTTAATGGGCTATATGATCATGGGCTGGGCTTTCCATTTGGGCTTTGGTTACTTATGAATGAACCTTAGCTTAAAGTTAAGCCCGTAATACACGACTAACATACTACCTATTACAATGTTCTAAAATACGATACATAATAAACATATGACCGAGCATTCTTGTTTGACTCAATATTTTGAGGCTAACAGATTATACGATGCACACAACAACATACAACAAGTACATCAAATCAAGAGTACATCAAGCAATAGTCTAAACACTAAGCATACACGTACTAAGCCTTAGCTTTTCCGCAACTAAGATGTTTAGACAAAAGGATGCACACTTGACCATAATCTAAACATGAAGCACACACGTGCTAAGCCTTAGGTTTTCTGCAACTTAGATGTTTAGATTATGTGATGCACACAAATACACACAACACAAGTATGCAACTATAAAAGTAAAGACTAAGAAGTAAAGACATAAATGTAAAGGAAAGTACCGACACGATGATTTATAGTGGTTCGGTCACGAAGCTCCTCTTCGCCCTACTCCACTCCTTGAGTACCCAACTCGAGAGTTACTTCACTAGTCAACAAACTTCTTAAGGTGGAGAAACCATACACAACGTCGCTTATCCAATTTCTGACTCTAAGCTAAAAGTCGAGTCCTAATCTTAGCTAGGACCAATCTACACAACGTCGCCTACTTCACCATTTTCTGACACAAGGCTAGATGTCGAGTCCTAATCTTAGGTAGGACCAATCTACATAACGTCGTCTACTTCACCATTTTCTGACACTAGGCTAGATGTCGAGTCCTAATCTTAGGTAGGACCAATCTACACACAACTTACACAACTTCCAAATTGACACACCAATTTGGATCTACACAACTACACAACTCTTCACAACTACACAACTCTTCACAACTACATAACTACACCACTCTTCACAACTACACAACTACACCACTCTCCACAACTATATAACTACACCTAATCCAATGATACCCATCTCTTGGATCTACTACCCTTACAAACACATCCAAGTGAACCCAACACTTGGATCTTCTACACATACATCAAGTCCAAGTATACACATCAATTAGATCTTCATGTTTACAATGTAGGAAAACAATGACTTGATCTAGAAGAAGAGATCTTCATCATGTTATGAACCCAACACTTCATGGTAATGAAAGTTTTCTTCTCTTTGCACTTGAGAGGATTGAAGGAGAGAAACACATCTTAAACAAGCTTAATCAAAACTAACTAATCCAAGAGTCTAAAGATGTTTTTAAAGAAACTGTGCAAAAAGTGTTGAAAGAAAAGCTGGAAATGATCCACTATTTATAGGGCAAAACTACAACGGTCGAAAACACCCGCGGTGCCTTAATTGTCTCCACGAATCCTTATCAATAAAGATCCGCGGGTCTATTTAAGGTACCTCGGGCTTGGAGTCCATGCATTTTTTTCCTTTAGTGGGGAAATGCCATCTGGGGTAGTTTATACCCAAAAGGGATATTCCTTTGGCATTTGAAATATGCCAAATTCAAATTAAAGAATATTCTTTGGAATATACCTTATGGAATATTCTTTGGAATATGCCAAATTCAAATTTCCATTTTCTTTTTAATAAAACATTTTCTTAAAAATAAAGATAATTAAAAATTACATTGTCACTTTAATTAAAAGTGAGCTTTAAGAAAATATTAATCCTTGAGCACTTAGTAAGGTTAATGACTTGTTTGTACATACCTTGAGTGATTCATGCCGAATGCGATCTTGGAGGTGTCGAGAGAAGTATACAAATGTATTCTTGAGTGATTACGAGTGCCTTAACATTTAACATAATGTATTGCGAATTATACGTTTGTCATCAACAAAACACGAAGAGATTATATCGACTAAACATCGTAATGTTTGCACTAACAATCTCCCCCTTTTTGGTGATGACAAACAAGTAAACCGCAACACATATTAAGATGTATAAGTTACTCGTTTACACTTACTTCTCCCCCTTTTGTCGAATCAAAAAGGTAGTCAACGTCTTTAAAGAAGAGAAGAACCAACGTCGAGAGAGTACACATCCAAAGTGGTAGTCATCTATTGCATGTCATTTGAGGAAGAGAAGAATTGACGTCAAGAGAGCTTGCATGCGAAAAATAGTCTTCATTGGTATAAGAAGAGGATCGACTTTGAAAGACCTTGCATCCAAAAAGCTAGTCGTCCCTTGGTAGAGAGGTGAGAATCCAAACCATAAACCCATCATCAAAAAATATTGAGCTTGCGTCATCCTAGTGAAGTCTTCAATCACCATAGGTTAACCAACTCCAAGCATAGTAATATGCTTATCTTCGATATTCCAAAATTCATTACTTGCAAGATGTTTGATGAATGAAATTTAAGTGAGTCAACGATCGCAAATGTAATGAGTTAAACTAAAAAATGCTCCCCTTGATATGATCTCCCCCTTGCTTGAGGCACCAACAAAGCAAGAAAAGTGACGAGCTACAAAGAAGGGTTAGAAAAGTCCTACAAAACAAAGTTATTGGACAAGAGCATATATAGCAAGGGTCACCCAAGCAGATTTAGCTTTAAACAACTCGAGTACAAAGAGAGGGACTCAAGAGAAAGCTAAAACAATCTTAACTTTTAGAAGTGTAAAAAATATGACAAGTTAAGAAAAATAAGAGGGCTATTAGATAGCAAAGAGAACCCAACTTATTTTGGTGACACCAAATATAAAAAGGACTAAAGAGAGAAAAGAAATGTCCAATTTATAAAAATATAAAATATTATCGAGAGGACATACTCCGCTTTAATATGTTGACAAAAATACCAAACTAAAGAGAGTATGACATTGACAATAAAAACAATTCCACATAAACGAAAAGAGAGGAAGAATGACTATGATGAAAAGGAAAATGAGGATGATAAACAAGTCGTTTGCACAAACAATGACAAGCATTGAAGAAAGAAGTGCGCACGCGATGCTATCGATCCAAAAAAATAAGGAGAGGATTATGAGAAGATCAATTCAAAATTGTTGGAATAGAGGTAGAAAAGAAACATCCAACAATTTGAAGATATTATCTCAAGGTGTTAAAAAACTTAGAATTGATGGAATCATCCATACCAATTGTAAATTTTAACCGCAATCAGCTCTCAACAAAGAAGGACAAAAGAAATCTCAACCTAGAGACATTTTTGACCAAAAAATTTTTAATTCCTTTAGAAATCTCCAAAAGCTTTAAGTCGGGAATCAAGGTACAAAAATAAAGGAAAACCAAAAGCGGATAAATCGACACTTTAAGAAAAATACTAGATATAAGAAAATATAGGCAAGGATGCTTATGAATGTCGGCACCAAAAAGATGACTCAATGATATACAGAAAGAGATCAAAGAAGAGAAAAACCTAGATGGATGGTGTTTAGCATACGATAAACTACATGCTCAAACTTTCATAGCTCTTCTCAATCATTATGAATGTTCAAAGAACAATTACATGATGAGGAAAGGGTGAAGCTCGACTCAACTTAGTTTAGAAAGGATAGAAGAGAGAGACTCGACTTAGATAGGCATGATTAAAAGAAATCAAGAGAGACTCAACAAAGAAGTTAATGATAACTTCATCAAATAATTCAAGAATACTATACCCTCATAGGTGATAGTGAAATCTTGAAAGAAAACAAGAGAAGAAACTCAAAAGAGAAGAAAAGAAAGAATCTTCAAGAAAACTCATCAAAGAGAGAGATAGACCAAAAACGAACAAAAGGGCTCACTGGACGCGGTTCGTTAAATAGATCCGCGGTTCATTATCAATAATGGGCCGGTAGATTATTTGAGGAACCGTGGACAGTGGGTGTCCAAAAACGATTATCGACTCAAAAGAAAATCACTTGGTCCAACAATTTAACATAAGTTGCTAAATGGCTTGAAAGTAAATGCTTCGGATATGACTTTTAACAATTGCAAGTTAAAATTACTTGAATATTTCAAAAGAAGTATTTAAGTTGTCAATCTTACTAGGAGAGGAATTAGATTAAAATCTAGACTTCCTTGACAACCGTTTGAGAAAATAAAGAAGAAAAGAAGGATCACAAGAACAACGAGATCCAAGGCTCAAAGACAAATCATGTTGAAAGACATGAAAGGAAATACAATAAAATAAGGATCATACAAAGATGTATGAAACACAAGCCTAAAACAAAAACATAATTTTAATCTTAGTTACACTAGAATTCTAAGATTTGCTTAAATTGGATGTCTTATTAACAAGCAACACATGCTTAATTAGAAGACAAAGTGGTATCGGAATTTAGTGGAGAAGGCTTGGTGGTAATCTTGTAATTCAACTCATCATATAAATAAGACATGACAAGATTTTGATATTTACAACAATGACAATATGTTCCATGATGCATGACATTACCATGTGATGGAGGAAGAACACAAAAGGAAAGTGGTGAAAATGAGAGTTTCCAAAATCAATTTCCTTAGAAGGAGAAGAGATTTGATTAGGTGAGTTCTTTGGTGAATTTGGGTTGAAAGAGATTTGAGAAAATAGTGGATAATCAAGGCTTTCATTTGGTGAAAAAGACATTTTGCTTTGGTGTAAAAGAGATGCAAAAATGCTTAGGTTCAAGAAGAGAAAGCACAAGATATTTTGGGAGTGATCTAAGGTTTAAAACAAATATTCCAAAAGGTGTTGGAACAATTGGTAGGTTTTAAAAAACTCATTTTTGAAGGTGTATTCCCGCGGTTCAATAATTGTACCCGCGGTTCCATATATATATGGATCCGCATGACAATTAAGGATCTACGCACAGAGGTTGTGTTTTGGTGGACAAGGGAATTTTCCAATTCAGCAAATCCTAATATTCTAGTTTAACTTATCATAAAGTTATGCTAAAAAGCAATAAAAACTAGAACACACACAAAAGAAAACACATAGGTTCAATTAGCACGTAGGGAGAAAGCTAAGAAAAATCTAATGGCTACAAAAGAAAAAGACTCCTAATGACATACAAAGTTCATCGATGTAAACTATCATTAGTCATACTTAGGAAGAGCCATTTAATTAATTTAGAGAATGAGTATGAGACTATCAGTAAAGGTGCTCAATTAAGGCTAAACACGACCGTTTTTACGGGTTATACACGAACCCAACTTCTCCTCGAAGCAATCCAACCGTTAGGTCGAATTGAATTTCTAATGCAATAAATTCTCTAGTAGTCATTCTCAAGTTAGACAAAATGTAATTCCTACATTTGCCTAATAAAGTGTAGCAAGGATGAAAAATTATATGACGGCACAATGCACAACCTAATGAGGGTTAAGAATGCACCATTGTAAATCTTGTCAAAAGGGTCTAGTTAAGGTTATTTACCTTAATAGATCTTGAGGACAATAACATTGAAGTGTATAAACAACGTTTACACAAAACAAAGTAACACTCTTCATTGGTCTTTCGGAAATGACACATTTACAAGTTGCATTGCAATGTAAATTACTTGAGTTTTTCGGATGAAACATCCAAGTTGTCAAACCGACTTCATCGTGTATTATAAGCAATTATTAAAAAAAAAATTGTCTAATAATTTTGAACAAGTAGATTCAATATAGCATCATCAACATAAGTGTGAGTTATGATCCGATGTATATTATTAAGAATTTACAATCATGTCTACACTCAAAACATGTCAATTAGATTCGATAATTATATCAATCGTAATTTTTGAATAATGAATTGATATATATTCGAAATCTTTCTTGATTCCCACTAACACTCCTTTAAGAGAAAATAGCTAAGATTTTCAAATAGTGTTTCATGTTTTATAGCAAGACATTAATCTACTTGAACTAACAACACAATGATCGAGTAAGACGACCGTCATCAATAGATTTCACAAGCTCACAAAGCTTTCAAACCTAAGAGTGTTAAAAAACATAAAAAGGTATACAAGATGTTTATGCAACATTTGTATACCAAGAGATGTTGATCCTATATGCAATGCACAAAGAATAGACAAGCAAGTAACACTACTACCAATAGTAATTATCACTTAACAATGTCTGAAACACATAAGAAAACACACAAAAGCATTTGTCTTTGTTTTGAGTGTTAGATACAACAAAGTATACATAGCTTGATTTTATTTGAAAATAGTTTATGACCCATTTTAAAATTTATTTAAGTTCAACACTTTATAAAGATATCAATTTTCAAACATATACCAACAAGAGATGTCGAACTTAATAGAAAAAGTAAAACATAAGTTTTACGACAAACCGACGCTCAATACTTTCGACAAAGTATAGAACTTAGAAAACATCCAAATTTTAAAGTTTGAATAAAGGTTTAGAATTAGTCTTAAAATAAAGAAAATTCAATTACCTTCGAAATGGCGGGTAGCACGACTTCTACGGACTTACGGTTGACTTTATATGATTTTTCAAAGTTTGCAAAAATCTGAGTCGGACTGACCGCAGTTCCTTATTGATAACGAACCTCGGGGAACAAATAAGGAACCGTGGACAGTGGAAAAAAAATGAGTTTTTGACCAAAATCATTTGGTAACTTTTTGGAAGGACTTGGGACTCTAAAAAATAATTTTAGATACATAGAACTCGTATTTTAGAGTTAATTATGACACAAAAGATTTTTATACTTCAAAACATGAAAAGTTTAATTCAAGCTAATATACAACGTTTATTTAACACCAAAACTTATACGAATGAAACAACAAAACACATTTCATAAGTAATCAATCTTCATGAACAATTTGATACAAAAATCATCTCTATTTTTTTAAAAACCGTTTTCATTTTTAAAAACCATTTGTTTTGAAAATAGAGTAAAGATCGATCAAAGCTTTAAAGTACAATATACTTCAAAGACCTTGAATAACCACGCTCTGATACCAATTGTAGAAACTAGAAGGGGGGGTTGAATAGTTTCTAGTTAATTTTCCAAACATCTCGTTTAATCCTCTGGCCGTGGTTCCTTAAATACCCCTGCGGTTCTTTATCAATAAAGAACCGTGGGCTCAATAAAGAACCGCCGACAGCGGATGCCAAATATTGATACATTATAAACCTTGGCAATCCTTTGTATCAAATTCTCGATTAAGCTTGACTAGATATGATATGTGTTTGTCATAGAAGTAAATAGCAAGTAAGTAAACACACAAACACATCAAATCAAGAGTACATCAAGCAATAGTCTAAACATTAAGCACACACGTACTAAGCCATAGCTTTTCCACAACTAAGATGTTTAGACTAAGGGGTGCACACTTAACTATAATCTAAACATGAAGCACACACGTACTAAGCCTTAGCTTTTCCGCCACTTAAATGTTTAGATTATGTGATGCACACAACAACATAAAACAAGTACATCAAATCAAGAGTACATCAAGCAATCGTATAAACACTAAGAACACATGTACTAAGCCTTAGCTTTTCCGCAACTAAGATGTTTAGACAAAAGGATGCACAATTGACCATAATCTAAACATGAAGCACACACGTAGTAAGCCTTAGCTATTCCGCAACTTAGATGTTTAGATTATGTGATGCACACAAATACACACAACACGAGTATGCAACTATAAAAGTAAAGACAAAGAAGTAAAGACATAAATCTAAAGGAAAGTACCGACACGATGATTTATAGTTGTTCGATCACGAAGCTCCTCTTCGCCCTACTCTACTCCTCGAGTACCCAACTCGAGAGTTACTTCAATAGTCAACAAACTCCTTTGTAAAACCCCTAAATTTGGGTTTTCGACACATCACCGGCTTCATTATTATTATCATTCATCATATAATATTTTAACGGACCACCTTTACAATATATCATCACAAGACTTACCACGTGTAAAAATAATGATTTTAGTATATAAAAATAGTGAAGTATTTTAACTTAATATTATATAAACACTTTTACCTTAATGAATATCGTCATATTTAAAATACAACTTCTAACTAGATTCATAATTAAATTATATTTAACTATTCAGAAGTATTCGATAAAATAATTAATTAAATTGTATAATATTTCATCGTAAAAATGAACGAAGATATTTAATGGGAAGTCATTTTTATTAAAACGATACGTTTCCATGACAATCGATAAATAATCGACATTTAATTGAACAAACACATTATTCATAATTATAAGTCGTATAAATACTTTAACATATGAGAGAAATCATTTTACAATCAATGGTGCAAACTTCGTAAAACGAATCGAATTTCATAAAATACGAACGAGACCCGAACTTAACGCCATTATCTACACTCATTTATATATTGAAATATAAATGTTTCCTAAATGTCGACTTTTTTATTTTATATTGAGCATTTATTTTTCGTGTTTGACGTGTATCTTTCAAATCGCGTAACTTTTAAAATATCGGACTTCGATAATACACGCTTTAGCAAATTGTGGGGCAAAATTTATATAAATTTCACCCCACCTCATCCTTCTACAAGTTGCATTTCCACCACCCCATATACTTTTCTCATTGGACCATTTTTGTGATTGTGGACACATGTATTATGCATAGCCATATGTAAGACTAGCACAACACTTGTCCTCCATCACTTACACCAAACTACACATGCAAAATGCACATGGTTTCTCTCCCTCCCTCTTGCGATTTCCGTCCAAAACAACACCACCATCTACCATGATTGTACACTTGTCCCATATCTCCCCCACCTTCTTGCTTCTCATAGCACAACACTTGTCCTCCATCACTTACACCAAACTACACATGCAAAATGCACATGGTTTCTCTCCCTCCCTCTTGCGATTTCCGTCCAAAACAACACCACCATCTACCATGATTGTACACTTGTCCCATATCTCCCCCCGCCTTCTTGCTTTTCATTGGACCAACTTTAGGTGGGATGACACATGTCTCACAAATTGCTACACTTGTCCTACTCTTCCAAAATTAGTCCACAAACACACACATAGCATGCATTAGATAAAAACTATGCACTCCTCCCTCTTTCTCCCTCTTTGGACAACCCATACCAGCTCCAAATCACCATTTCCATAATTTTTACAAGCTCAAATCCTATCATAACTTGTTACTCTATGATCATCGTAACCAATGGTGATATTGGTTTACCCATTTGGAGCTTTGAAGTAGGAGTTATGTACATGTTGTGGGGCTGAAGTTGGAGCATATATTAAGGGGTTAATGAATTTCTAATGCAAGGATAGATTTATGATTATATGGTTCTAACAAGGATGATCTAATTGGCGTATCCATCCTTTCGTTTCTTAATCTCGGATCTAAGGTCTACTCCATTTTTCCTTTTGATTTTGATCTTTCATCTGATTTCTTATAATTACTAGATCTCATATATTCTGAAAAAATATATATAAGAATTGATTAATGAGTATTGGGACATTGCATATGAGTTTTTGACACTAAAATGAAGCTAAACAAGCCCTAGTGATGATTTGGTTGATACGATTTTAGATCAATAGCAAAAACAGATTATATGGTCGAACTCAGTAGGTTGGGATACTGAAAACTTACATAATAATATAGAGAATTGTTTTGTGATTATTTCCCCAGGTAACTAGAACACCCCCAAATTTACACAATTCAATACAGCGGAAGACTCGTTGGTGTTACGGGATAGCACATTACTCACATCATAGATAACGCTTAAAAATCGCGTCGTTTAATAATAACGCATTTCCATTCATAAATATCAAATTTACATAGGTCCCAAGTCATTGTATTTCATACAGGTTTTACAAAGCATTTGAATGGAAATTATTATTTAAGTGCGGGCCATGAATTCTTGTTGTCTTCCCGAGAATTACCTTCAAGTACCTGAGATAAAACATGTTAAAAGAAAAGGTCAGCGATAACGCCGAGTGAATTCATAGAGTTAAATAAAATCCATCAATATAACATCGGTATAAAATTATTACCGAAAATCATTTTTGTACAAATCTTTATAATAAGCCATAAAATAGCCAAAGTCATTTTATACAAATCCTTATCAAAAATCATAATATAGGATTTTGCCTTCAAAATCAGTATACGAACCATTGTCGTAAAAACATCATACAATACGTTTTATAACGTTGTATAGAGTTGAATAAATACCGTTATATGAATATGGTTATGTAAAACCAAAACACGAACATAATATCAATAATAAGACCCTGTATTGCTAGTCAGGCAATATATCGTAATTCAGTGCGTATAGCAGTATTTCGTTATTTGGATTATTATAAGCCGCATGACATTGTTACCTTACTACAACAAACAACGGGTAGCTAACCCGAAACTCAATTTGCCAATCTAAATTAGCATGTCGTCACAATAATCACGCTTGTGTAAATCTTCTCATACATAAATTCGCTTAACAATCAATGTGGCACGACGGGGATCAACCGTCAAGGCGCGAACTGGGGTGATCGTCCCCAAATAGTACTATTATATGCACAAGCGTCTACCAAATCCCGGTAGTTCACAATTCATGCTAATGGGACTTTTAGTGACATAACCTAACTTTAATAATCCATTTCATTTCATTTATTGGGTCACATAATCATTCATCGGGTCATACAATCATTCGGGTCCAAATCAATAAGCAAACAATCGGGACAACTTGTGTCCTAATTTATCAAAACTAACATGTTATCTCCCTCGCGGGTTTATAAAACATTTCATAAAAACATTTAAAAGAGTGCGAGGCTATGAACTCACGTTGATGTGGGAAGGCGGTTATCGGCAATTCGGATGTACGGTACGTGCTTCAATCACGGAAACCTAGACAAATAATACTTTGTCTTAGACTCTTGTCCAATGACTTTATAAAAATAAAAATTATGTATACATATGACGATTTTATATATATGATGATCAATTGGGTTTATACATTCTCATTTACTCATTTTAGTGTTATGTATTGGTAACTTTTATACTAGTTTACTAGTTTTACTTATTTACATGTTTTAGGCCCAATGAGCCTATTATAGGCCCAATACCTTATATTAATCCATTTTACACTTTTATTATTAGTATTATACCTTACATGTTGGGCACAAGTGGGTTAAGCCCAATAAGTAAGTTTATTAGTGTTTAGCCCATTTAGTTGGATTAATAGTCCAACAATGCTAATTTAGCCCGTTAATGTCCGTATGTTATATAGTTCGGGTTTTATCGGTTTTTTTTTACTTGTATTAAGTACTTATATATCAGTATATGACTTTTAAAAAGTTTTCATTAGACGGGTCCGATCGTCTAAGTTTTAATTGACGAAAAACGTTAATTTTACGGTATTAGCCGAAAAGACGTAAAAATCATGTTTATAGTTTTTATAACTTATAAAACTTACCAAACTACCATTTTTATATAATGTCCATTTATTTATCCTTATAAATATTTATATAAATGAAATATATAAGTTAGTGAGTTTTAATTTCACATTTTATACTATATTATTTTGAGTGCTTATATAATACTATTAAACTTTAATTTCACAAAATCTAATTTTTAGTTTCACTTTCACCATTTTTATCATATCTTGAGTTCTATAAGGAGATAGAAGCTCATTTTTGGATGACATAAACTTCATATTATGTGCTACAAATAAGTTAGTTATAGCTACTGCTCAATACATGTCTAATTATCCTTAACCGTCCCTATAAAACAGACTATTCAAATTGGTATACTAATTTTGTTTTGATCATATCTCACTCATTTTGATGATTCCATTGCATGACCAACTCTCACATGTGTACGACATCTAATACTTACTGTAAATTGATTCTACTATGCCATTTTATCAGTTTATCATTTGGTTACTTACTGTTTTTACACAGCCATCATATTTAGCAAGATTTTTAACCAATTTACATGTGGTTTTCCATCTTTTTACCCATGTTTATCAACACCAAATCCCCACATAATATTTTTAATCATCATTCATCATCATATATATATACATAAATAAAGAAAATACAAGATTACATAATCAAAATAATAAGAGGATAAGAAGAAACAATCTCTATACCACCATTAGTGATGAAAAGATGAGTTTTTTATGAACAAGGCTTGGATTTTGATGGCAAAACTTGTGATAAACCAATATCATCTTCAAGTCCACCAATCTTTATAATCTCTTTGTAGGAAATCAGCCCTAGGACACAAAGAAATCTCCTCTTTGGATGTTAGAATCACCTCCAATCTCCATAACTTCAAAGGATATTCAACTTGTGCAAGTTAAACACATGATTCATGGTTGAATTTTTGATCAAATGGGGTGTTTTGGGAGCATGGTGGACGTTCATAGGGAGCCAAGAGAGTTTGTGTGTGGTTTGCATGTTGTAAATGAGATAATGGTTTAGTCTTGGCTAGTTTTGTGTTGCTAGTGGTTTGGAAAGAAACAAGGACAAGTGTCCTTGTTTACTTAAGTAAACTTGACACATCAAGAGTGTGTTGTGTACTCTTGGATGCCACTTGTATAGGAGTGGGCAAGTGTAAACTTGTCCCATCCCTATTAATTTACGGGTACTCCTCGATTCTAGTTTCCTTGATTTGCGTGCCCTCGAGTCGTTTTACGAAAAATGTTTTTATAAACTATGAATCAACGGCACAAAACGTATCTAATAAAAATTGTCTCATCAAAAACGGAGTTCAAAAACGTAAATACGTAAACCTAGGGTTTCCGGTTTAGTCGTAAAGGACGTTAAATTATGAACGTAAGTCCTAATCTCTTCTCGTAAATTTGTGAGTTTATGAACCAACACAAATTTAAAATTCCAAAATAATATTCACGGATAAATTTATTTCCTGAAGTGTCGGACTGTCACCAAAAACGGTGTATGTAAACGTAAGCACGTAACGTAGAATTCTCCGGTTTAGACGTAGTCGATGCTACTTCAAGACGTAAACCCAAATTTCTTCCCAAAATGAGTGAGTTCATAATATAACATTAAAATAATGTTTTTAAATAACACTTGAGAATAAAATATCAACCATAAATTGACGGATTATCACAGCATTTACCCCTAAACAGGATCTTTGTCCTCAAAGATCAATTTATCTTACTACTCGCTTCTTATAGAGTTAAAGCCATGTGGGTATATCCTCCACATTCGGTCTTTTCTCACAAGTGTAATTCATTACAATACGCGAGTTTCATCAAACATAACTACGGGAATAAGATCAGGCTTAATGTTGACTTACTTTCTCTATCCATGATGTTCACGGGTTTTTGATGAATGCAACTTTTCGCCGATCTAAACTTCATCAAGAAGAATTCAGATTTTCACTTGATAGACATTTTATCAAGTTCGATTTACGAAACATAATTCACGCAGCCTAATAATTCGTTTTTAGTATAGTTGTCTTCTCAGCTCGATTCGAATTGATATAACGTTTTCTATCAAAGACTTAATTGTTTTTGGTTATACAAATCTTGATTGGTAATCTATTTCTACTTGGCACAAAGCGAGTAAAAAGGTAAAATATTATGCTATACTACCTACTTATACGTACTAATCTAAAACACGTTGCACGTAAAACTTTTAAATGCACGAAATGTAAAGATGGAAAATACAAATTTTATACTACAAAGTAAAAATTGCCAAATACAAAATACAAATTCTACAACTCAATCTATAAAAGTAAAAACAAAAGAATAAACTTTTCATAAGATGTAAAAGTCAAAAACAAATCTGAAAGTTAAAAAAAAAAAACGTTTTATGGCAAGTCTGATATAAAGCTGGCCCAAAAGTTAACTAGCCCAACAGCGAACTTCAAGCCTACCAAGACTAATGTATAACAGCAACATTCATGAATTAAAAGGACTAAAATTGTTAAACTCCTAAACTTGACTATCTGGCAAATGTTTCCAGTGTATCTAAGGTCGATACTTATTAACTCCTATTTTTTCTCATAAAATTGCTGAACTAAGCTCATTAACTAAACACCTAACAAATCACACTTGACAAATCTAACTGAATACTCAGAATCATTCAAATCAAATTATCCCTAGATCAATTACAGCTTATATGCACGTCTTTGAAGCTAGATTTTAACAAACCTATTGAGCTCTAATCCTATCGCACTAAAAACGACTATACTTACCACTATACTAACAGACTTCGCTAACCACCTAATCCTTAACTGAAATCTACAACAGACTCTGAATCAAAAATCTATTACAGCTGATGACCAAAATTGAGAAATTCTTTAACAAATATACGAAGAAAAATCAAACTAGCACTTAATGAGTAACTGAATATGAACAAATCCAACAAGTAACACGACGACTTACACTAAAAGGAATCTACTAAGTGAAATTTTACACTATTAATGCAGAAAATTAAAGAGTAAAAATCCCTGCATCCAGGCCTAGTCCTTTGACGTGAAGCGGAGCGCTGAGCTCGCTTAGACCAACCACGCCTCTTACTAAAAATCGAACACCACTTTCTGCTACACACTTGTTCCTACAAACTGAAGCACGACTGCTGATTCCTGCACAATATATCAAACTAACAAGATAACTGGTTAAAGCTCATAAGCTATGAGCTTATGAACTTATTAACAGGTTACGCTAAAAGATTAATCCTGAAGTCCTATATTCTAACTGAAATATCAGTGTAAATTCGTAACAGCTTATTTAATCAGCATCAACTCCAAACATCTAAACTAACTGATTATCTGAAACTTCCAACACGCTGAAATTAAATTGGTTGCACCAGCAAATCAAAACAAACTGCAAACTTGTCATCCTGCAAAACTGAATATCCAAACAAAAACGTGCACAAACTGATCTATTTTGATCCAAACTTACTATTGGCGCTAAACTGTATTATCTACGTGAACAAGTGAACAAGCTGACATCTTAACAGATTAACAACTACATGAATTGCTCAATTACGTGAACAGTACTTTTAATCAGTCTAATCCATGAAATAAAAACTCATGATGAACAGTAGATATTAAGCAGTAAGAATATAGAGAAAGAAAAAGATTGAGAAAAGTAAAACTTTAATCTCATCATCGTAATCAGAAGTAACTGATTTCAGCATAAAGAAGTAAAAGAAAAGCTCTGTTTTTCATTAATGGTGTATAAGAAAAGAAACGGTTACAACAGTAAACTGAATCGTAACAAATTTAAAACTGAATGATTAATTGAAAATCAATAAAACTTTGAGAGAGAATCAAACTAACTAATCCTATCTAACCTAACTATGTGTAAACTACTCCTAGCTAACCGATTTCTAATGAGGGTCTTCATCTCCTTTATATAGGCGTCGAGATGGTAGAAGTGACGTGGTCTATCCAATGAGTGGATGCCACGTGTAAATACGAGGTTTACACTCTTCGTTCTTCATCTTCAACTGAATTGGGGGTTTCTTTATCCTTGAGTCTTGATCGAATTAAGTAATACCATCATGAAGAGGAGAAAAAGATGAATGTTTTTGCTGTTATAAGCTTCGACTGATTCCTCTTGGATCTTCATTGATTCGCGTTTGCAGGTTTAGGTGATAGAAAAGAGGAAGTCGGTTTTGATATTTCCTCTCTCTTCATTTGGGAAGACGAAGACGTGTGTATGTGTTGACCGGTCTTGGTCTTTTGACCAAGATAAGTAAACTTGTTTACTTTCCAAATAATTGCCTTTTAAGTCCTTCATCTTTACTTCTTTAATCAAAAGTGATATAAACTCTTTAGCACATTTCTTTTCATCCTTTATTTTGTCAAAAGTTACAACTTGAGCCCTCGATCTTTGAAGTAGTGGCAAGATTGGTCCTTTAAGCATCTTTCTTCCTTTTCTTCGTCTTTTCTTCAAATAAATCCCTTAAAACGCATCTTTGCTCAAAAATGTATCTTTTTACCTGAAAACACATGAAACGCAAATACACGCATAATTCTGATATTTAACAGTTAAAATAATGTATTTGACAGTGTTTTTAATGGTTTTAGGATCATTATTGATGAGTGTTTTCACACTTATCAACTCCCCTCCACTTGACCATTGCCATGTCCTCATGCAATGCAGCATTTTAAAGCTCTAAATTACACTTTTCTCATAATTAACCCACCTTGGCCATTATGGAATGCTCCTATACTACTCTATACTATATGATGCATGATTTAGAATATTTACAATGCAATGCAAGAAAACAATTCTATTTATATATTTTTTGGATTTTTCATAAATGGTTTTGATGGAAATAACTCATAAAGAAATCAATAACTTGGATTAGGGCTTGGATACCATGAACACTTATCACCCTCAAGTTTCACTTTCCCCATACCAAGCTAGTAAATGGGATCATTGCATTCACAAGTAAAAAGTGCATCAACTTATTCATGACAATTAAATGTGGAACCGGTTATTATTTGAGCAAATTGCTTGTGGGCAAATTTGTCATTATTAAAGTGTGAAATATAAGAAGTGTAAAATCCGAAAATAAGGAAGCACGGTTTTAATCCTAAGTAATCTTCTCATCCATTACTTGAAAAACCGCTCACAATTAATATAAGTCCGTATTAAGAGTAATAAGTCATTCGCCTTATGTGTAAAATCCTCATGTCATGCTTTCATAAGTAACTACACACTCGCTAGGGAAAGAAAAATAAAACTCACGCAATAATTTACATCCGCATCTTTTTGAGATTTTGGATCTTCAACCCCGCAACCCGTCAAGGTAATATTGGATTGGAGCAATCTATTGAATCCCCGCAACCCGTCAAGGTAATATTGGAACTCAATAGTCACTATAATTAACACCACACTGCCCCTCTTGGGAGTCTTGCATTATTTTTTTTTTCTTTTCTTTTTTTTCTAGCCACTCATTTTTTTTCATAAGCCGCTCTTATTTTTCTTTATTCCTCACCAAGAAATTTGCAAAGAAGAAAAGGAAAAACACCCGCTAAATATGGAGCATGACACAAGTCTAGTACACATAAAACGTGCTAACTTAGAATCTTAAGACGTACTCATATCAACCATAAATGATTAGCCAAAAATGCATAAGAGATTACGAACCAATTAAAACCGTACTTGATTATTTATTAACAATTATATACATGCGAAGAAAATAGAGATAAAGAAGAGAAGGGTTTAGCCACAAGTAATTGCCATGAAGTCTATCTAGCCCTTTTACACTTGCTTCAACTCTATCATTTCCCATTCTCCACAAATTTAAAATTTCAAAGAATGAAATTGGTGGAAGCTTAGCCTAATAGACCAATGAAGGACTACATGGTTAAGGATACTAGCTAGAGAGTGCTAAAATAAGCAAACTCGGGTTGAGTCAAAATATCCATGGCGGGCCTAATATGTCAAAGAAGTCTAAACTTGTTAAAACCATGTTTTATTATATTTTTTCCTTTTTATATATTTTTGATGAAAAATAAAAGAAGAAATATATACAATGCAAATGTGTTATGCAAAATGAAAAATGATTGATGCAAAAATTATGAATGCATATTTTTGGTGGCCAAAGTAGATCAAAAATTTGAAAAATGTCGAAAATTCAATTTTCCCAATTATCATGAAGTTAAGGCAATGGTCTAGGTAAGGTCACTTCGATAGAAGTCTCCCCTACACTGAAGATAAACATTGTCCTCAATGTTTAAGAGTATTGGAGTGAACTCCCCTACACTTATGACATTGATTACGTTGCTTAACCCAAGCTAAGGAAGAGACAACTAAAGGGTATTCATTTTAAGCACAAGTGTGAATATCACAATAGCAAAAACTAATCGAAGTGAACCAGATACACGGGCCTCCTCCATAAGCTCCAATCATGAAATGAGAGAGAGCAACCCTCGAAACAAACACCAAAAGACGAAGAAAGGCACCCCTCCACTTCAACTCTACTATAACATCCTTTTAATTAAACCTAACCTATTGTAAATCTACTCTACGTTTTCTAACCTAGTTATTCAATGCTTGAGTTTTTTTAACCCTAAGTCGCTAGCTCGACTCGGCCCCGAATTAAGTTGTCCTTGGGGAAACCATCATGGAGAATAAAGGATAACACTTTGAAGCTCGTCTCACATGATACACTCAAACTTAGCACGTTGCCATTTACTATAAGATTTACAAAATTCGCCTCGATAAATGGAACGGTCCAACGTGTCTCAAGTTTGTCCAACATACGAAAGCTCTCAAATAAGAAGCACACCAGGATCAAATACATAGTTTCCATCTCGACAAGTGAACAACTCCAAAATAGGTAGCATCACCAAAGTAAGCTCATACAAGAAGTCCATATCAATCGAAGGCACACTCTTAAGTGAAGTAGATGAAAACCAATATTTCCCAAATATACGTATCCCAGGATCAAAAAACTTTTCCTTCATGGGAAAATAAGAAGATGAACTCGTATCAACCATATAAGATTCCCCCTTAGTGATCAAAGCATCATGAGACAACGAAGGTGTAGGTATCAAAACATTCATAACTATTATGTCCATGTTAGGCTCATCATCATCATCAAAAGGTGGGTAATCTTCCATAGAAGGCATAGCGAAAGGAGGATCAAGATCAATAGTGTCTTGTGGAGAAGGTGTAGTCTCTATGTTCTCAAAAAGCAATGTAGTAATAAGACGAACCTCCTCTTCCAAATTAGGAACACTATCGTTGACCTCTATATCAAAATGTGCAAGAGTATCCTCTATGGTGGCATCAATCTCCATAAAAGAGTCCATATCAAAGGTTTTGAGTTCTAAAGGTGCCTTAGATGAAAAAGTATCAATCTCTAAGAGGAAAGGATCTTCATCAATAACCAACTTCAAGGGTGGGAGGGTGGGAACATAAGGCTCAAAAGGAGGTGTATTAATGAGAGAATCACTCAAAGGGATGATATGATCATGAAAATCAATAGGTGTATCCTCAAAAACCAGTGAAGGAATATCAATCAAGGGTTCTTCTTCTATAGACTCATTATTAGGGTCTTCACAGTCCTCAAAAAGTGGGTTATCAAAACATGTCTCAAAAAGAGGATTTGAATGTATCACAAAATCACTTAGAGGAATAGGTGAAGGAGTCATAGAAGAAATGGAGTCATCATCATCAGAAGTAAAAGACTCATCACTATCATAAGAATCATCAAAGGTTTCATCACAAGAATCATAAAGTGGTAGAGGAGAAGGATCCACTTTTCCTATAGGAGCAAACTCTTCATCCAAATTAGGAATGTTATCTTGACAAGACAAATCATCGGATGATATAGCATAAGACGCGTCACTAGAATCACAATCATCATCCTCCATTTGTGTCAAGTCTTTCACAAACTCTTCCTCAATCTCATTATCCCTTTCTTTAAACAATTCATCAAGATCAAAATCACCAAAATCACTAGTAGTAGCATGAAGGTCAATATGAGATGAAATCTCAATGTGATCATGAGGAGAAGAGGTATCAACACAAAGCTCTTCACATGGTTCATTGGAAACCCTCTCAAGCTCTCTTTGGATTGGGATAAGGTTCTCAACACTAGAAACGGTTAATTCATCCAAATCGGTGTTTGTATTAGTGCTAAGAGGCTCGTCCCCCATGGTCAAAGAGTCGGTGGGTTCCACGTGAGGTAAAGGTGATGAAGGTGTGTATGGCTCAAGTATAGTCGGTGGAGAGATGGAAGGGTCTACAATAGGAACATCACTAAGTGTATCATCCTCAACATCTACTCTCAAAGAAGGCTCATCATCAGGTAAAGCATCGTGCGGTCTCATGTGTTGCAAGATGTCTGTGCTCAAGCCTAATATTTTCGGATCAGTTGCCTCTTGCATTGACTCAAGTGCTTGCATTACCATATTAAAAGCGTCTTTACTCAAGAAATGATAAATGCCTTGATTGTTAACCGTTTTTTTATTAGGACTTTGAAAATTTTCTTCATTTTGAAAATCGTCTTGATTTAAAAATTCTTGATTTTGAAAATCCTCATCAAACCCTTGATCATAATTACTCGCGTATAGATCACAATTATTTTCATTATGTGATGCTCCACAAGTCGCACAAGGCCCATACATAGCTCGATATTGCTCGTCTTGTAATATCTCCAACATAGGACGATTAACCAAGTGTGGCAAAGTGATCGAATATGAAAATCCTTGATGTTGAAAGGTGTCTTGATTATGGCATGGAAAATTCTCATCATTTTGAAAGCCTTCATTTTTTGAAAATCCTTGATTATGAAAGGTTTCATGATTATAGCCTTGAAAAGTATCATTATTTTGAAAACCTTCATAATTGGAAAATCCTTGGTTTTGGTATGGCACATTAAAGGTTTGATCATGAAATGATGGTGGAGGTTGTGATGAAAAACCGGAATATCCCATATAGTCATTACAAGTGTAGTCCATTCGAGTGTTAGGTTGAAAATTAGGGTTCTCGGTTCCATTGTAAGCATATCCCTCCCCATAATAACCATTATTTCGATCACATAAATAAGTATCGTGTGGACCACCACAAGTCGAACAAGACGGATAATTAGCGGTGGCGGATTGTTGTTGCAAAATCTCCAACATGGAACGAGTATCCATGTGTAACAAGGTGGCCGAATGTATATACAAGAAATGACGTCTAAAAGCTTCCTCGGGAAAGGAAGTGATACACCAAAGGTGGTATGTTTACACGTGTGCGAGTACACGTGTAAGTAAACACGAGGAATGAGGGAGTAGCCCTCGGTCGACTTTGAAAAGAATAAGATTATCCTCTTTGAGTTCCGATATGAAATATCCACAAGAAAGTATATATATAATTACTACTTGAGTGCAAGACCTCCAATTAAGCCTTCCTTCTTAGAATACGCACTAGTGAACGGGGGGTTAGGTGGCGCGAAGCACTTAAGTACCTATTGACCCTTAGATGGCATTTTATAGCACATCGCCTATCTATTCACTTTGTAGTTTGTATTCTTCGAATTATTGCCAATTGGAAGTATTTATCTATTCTTGCTTAATTAAATTTTATCGATACGCGTGTCAAGGACCGGAACGCCCCTCAACACGGTGTAATGCCTCGGCAATACTTATGGAGATAGGTAACTTGGTTGTTTTTATACGTATACTTATTTACATATAATAATATATCAAAAATATTTTTGTATTTATTTGTTTTTTTTTTTTAAGAAAAATACTATATCTACGTAAAAAGCAATGAAAACGATATAATATATATTTTTTTGTTGTAATCTTTTAGGAAAAAGATTACTTTTTGGATTTTTTATTTTTTTGGTTCAATTCTTTAGGAAAAGAATTGACTTTGTGGTTTTTTATTTTTTTGTATTTTAATCTTTTTGATTTTTTTTATGTTTTTGATTATAATACGTAAAAATAACGTTCACAAAGTGAACGGATCCCAAAATCCAATCGTCTCACTCGAAATCGTTAATCTTCACGAAAAGAACCGGCAGCGGCGCCATTTAATAATTCGTTTTTAGTATAGTTGTCTTCTCAGCTCGATTCGAATTGATATAACGTTTTCTATCAAAGACTTAATTGTTTTTGGTTATACAAATCTTGATTGGTAATCTATTTCTACTTGGCACAAAGCGAGTAAAAAGGTAAAATATTATGCTATACTACCTACTTATACGTACTAATCTAAAACACGTTGCACGTAAAACTTTTAAATGCACGAAATGTAAAGATGGAAAATACAAATTTTATACTACAAAGTAAAAATTGCCAAATACAAAATACAAATTCTACAACTCAATCTATAAAAGTAAAAACAAAAGAATAAACTTTTCATAAGATGTAAAAGTCAAAAACAAATCTGAAAGTTAAAAAAAAAAACGTTTTATGGCAAGTCTGATATAAAGCTGGCCCAAAAGTTAACTAGCCCAACAGCGAACTTCAAGCCTACCAAGACTAATGTATAACAGCAACATTCATGAATTAAAAGGACTAAAATTGTTAAACTCCTAAACTTGACTATCTGGCAAATGTTCCCAGTGTATCTAAGGTCGATACTTATTAACTCCTATTTTTTCTCATAAAATTGCTGAACTAAGCTCATTAACTAAACACCTAACAAATCACACTTGACAAATCTAACTGAATACTCAGAATCATTCAAATCAAATTATCCCTAGATCAATTACAGCTTATATGCACGTCTTTGAAGCTAGATTTTAACAAACCTATTGAGCTCTAATCCTATCGCACTAAAAACGACTATACTTACCACTATACTAACAGACTTCGCTAACCACCTAATCCTTAACTGAAATCTACAACAGACTCTGAATCAAAAATCTATTACAGCTGATGACCAAAATTGAGAAATTCTTTAACAAATATACGAAGAAAAATCAAACTAGCACTTAATGAGCAACTGAATATGAACAAATCCAACAAGTAACACGATGACTTACACTAAAAGGAATCTACTAAGTGAAATTTTACACTATTAATGCAGAAAATTAAAGAGTAAAAATCCCTGCATCCAGGCCTAGTCCTTTGACGTGAAGCGGAGCGCTGAGCTCGCTTAGACCAACCACGCCTCTTACTAAAAATCGAACACCACTTTCTGCTACACACTTGTTCCTACAAACTGAAGCACGACTGCTGATTCCTGCACAATATATCAAACTAACAAGATAACTGGTTAAAGCTCATAAGCTATGAGCTTATGAACTTATTAACAGGTTACGCTAAAAGATTAATCCTGAAGTCCTATATTCTAACTGAAATATCAGTGTAAATTCGTAACAGCTTATTTAATCAGCATCAACTCCAAACATCTAAACTAACTGATTATCTGAAACTTCCAACACGCTGAAATTAAATTGGTTGCACCAGCAAATCAAAACAAACTGCAAACTTGTCATCCTGCAAAACTGAATATCCAAACAAAAACGTGCACAAACTGATCTATTTTGATCCAAACTTACTATTGGCGCTAAACTGTATTATCTACGTGAACAAGTGAACAAGCTGACATCTTAACAGATTAACAACTACATGAATTGCTCAATTACGTGAACAATACTTTTAATCAGTCTAATCCATGAAATAAAAACTCATGATGAACAGTAGATATTAAGCAGTAAGAATATAGAGAAAGAAAAAGATTGAGAAAAGTAAAACTTTAATCTCATCATCGTAATCAGAAGTAACTGATTTCAGCATAAAGAAGTAAAAGAAAAGCTCTGTTTTTCATTAATGGTGTATAAGAAAAGAAACGGTTACAACAGTAAACTGAATCGTAACAAATTTAAAACTGAATGATTAATTGAAAATCAATAAAACTTTGAGAGAGAATCAAACTAACTAATCCTATCTAACCTAACTATGTGTAAACTACTCCTAGCTAACCGATTTCTAATGAGGGTCTTCATCTCCTTTATATAGGCGTCGAGATGGTAGAAGTGACGTGGTCTATCCAATGAGTGGATGCCACGTGTAAATACGAGGTTTACACTCTTCGTTCTTCATCTTCAACTGAATTGGGGGTTTCTTTATCCTTGAGTCTTGATCGAATTAAGTAATACCATCATGAAGAGGAGAAAAAGATGAATGTTTTTGCTGTTATAAGCTTCGACTGATTCCTCTTGGATCTTCATTGATTCGCGTTTGCAGGTTTAGGTGATAGAAAAGAGGAAGTCGGTTTTGATATTTCCTCTCTCTTCATTTGGGAAGACGAAGACGTGTGTATGTGTTGACCGGTCTTGGTCTTTTGACCAAGATAAGTAAACTTGTTTACTTTCCAAATAATTGCCTTTTAAGTCCTTCATCTTTACTTCTTTAATCAAAAGTGATATAAACTCTTTAGCACATTTCTTTTCATCCTTTATTTTGTCAAAAGTTACAACTTGAGCCCTCGATCTTTGAAGTAGTGGCAAGATTGGTCCTTTAAGCATCTTTCTTCCTTTTCTTCGTCTTTTCTTCAAATAAATCCCTTAAAACGCATCTTTGCTCAAAAATGTATCTTTTTACCTGAAAACACATGAAACGCAAATACACGCATAATTCTGATATTTAACAGTTAAAATAATGTATTTGACAGTGTTTTTAATGGTTTTAGGATCATTATTGATGAGTGTTTTCACACTTATCACAGCCCTTGAATTCAAATGGGTAGATCCAGCTTATATGCCTTTCAAACCAATCTTTTACATTATCTCAATGGTCCCATACAACGGGGACTTAATTCTCATGATCTTTTAGATCATCAATTCATTTTTCCATGGTGAAATTTTTTGGCATAACTTCGCTATCCATCCTGCACTTCAAGATCTACACTTCATATTCACATAACCTCCTGCCCACTACCGGCAGTCAATAATCAGACCCTAATTTCAACAATCATTTCAGGTCTCGCGGGTTGGGTATTTTGTAATGTTAGGTTTGTCATCATAGGCAACCTTAAACCTAAGAGACATGTCCAACTCACAATGGGTGTATGTCGGGTGTCTTCATCCCAACCCTGCTTACAGATGCTCTTATATTTAGATCCTAACAAGATTCGATATCGATCCTAATACGATAATTATCAATGATAATCTCTCCGAAGGAAAACGATTATATGGTTTATTACCAAAGGTCAATCATTCAAGCATAAAACAACACTTATAGTATTTTGTATCGTTACTTTACCTCGTCCCTTCGATTGGGGTGGTAAACAGTACTCTCATCAAGATTCGTTCTCATTGACTTCTGAGCAAATCTCTAGAAATTCGATGCGAAGCGAGGATCTTGATAGAGATGATCGACACAGGCACACTATGTTTACACAACTCCTTTAAATACAAAAGAGTCAATTTCTTCATCAAAAACCTATCATCAACAGGAATGATATTAGCAGATTTGGTCAGTCTGTCGACGATGACCCAAATCGAATCAAATTCAGATGACGACCTTTGCAATAGTTAGACATTTACTAATGTATGAGGCGATGTCTGCCTTCATAATTTGCCATCAGTACAACTTCTTCTGATAATGATACATTAAATCAGAAATGACAGGAATAGAATACTTATACTTACAAGATTCCAACATAACTATATTTCACAATCCTTCATATTTAGACAATCACAAGTGGCCTTTTAATCATTTAGCGCCATCGGCTCTTATTACAAATGGTTCACATTAGCCGCGAACCCCTTTTTATTATCTATATTATCCTTTTCACAAGTATCAACTATTTTTAAATTGTTCGGCAATTTATTTTGTACCATCATTTCTAAGGAACACGTCCTAATTGGTTCTTTATCCTTTTTACATAACGCGTCGGTATCTACATTCACCTTTCCTGATGAAATAATTATCATGACCGTATTTATTAAAAATTTCTTTCTTCACATTTTCTAAGTTTTAGTTTCGTCTCAACTATTATTTTTATCAGTTTTGCTCAATCCGACGTTTAAAGCGTCGATAAATATTTCAAGTAATTAAATAATAGATATTCAATTTTTATGAAACGTAAACGTAAAAATTTTAAATTTCTTAGTTCGACCAATTATATGAAAATGTTCCAAATAAATTTGAATTTAATTAACAAGATTTTTGTTGATTTTTCGAAAATAATTAATAAGATTCGTAAATGTTCGAAAATTCTTTATTTATACTTTGGTCAAAAAATTTCTTAGTTGGAAAGAAAAAATTGTCGTTTCAAATTTCAAGACATGGTTTAAATGGTTTCCTCAATCCCTCTTAGGTTGTCTTGAGGTATACACAAACATTTACCCCTAAACAGGAGTTTAGTTAAATGATTTGGGTATAAGGGAATAATCCCTTAAAAATCCTTTGATAAATCATTTGTCAAAACATATTCCACTTTCTCTTTGATAAAACCCAAAGTCTTAAATGGCTCTAATCTTTGAAGAGTCAATATATTCCATTATCTATTAATCACACAGTCAATTAATATAAAGGATTAAGTCTTAAATCACATGTTAATTATTCAAGGTACAGGTTTTCATTGTTCGGCCAATTTAGGGCAATCTATAAATAATTATTAACTCCTTCTTATTCTTATAAACAAACAAATGGTCCTTAATGATCACAAGCATGAATTTATCAAATTACAGCCTACACACGTGATTCACCAAATTTATGAATGCTACATGTGCATTAGTCAATCCAAACGACATAACATGAAACTCATAATATTCATTACATGTTCTGGATGTAGTGATTGGAATAGATAATCTTTTTCGCGAACGCGAATTTGATGATGACCATGCCGTGGATCAAATCTTAGAACATACGCTAGAACCTTGTAAATGATCGAACAAATCTTCCATCTTGAGTAATGGATATGAATTTTGATCGTCAATTTATTCAGTTCACGGTAATCAACAAATATAAGGAATGATAACACCATAGCTCTTCATAATGACGAGCTTGGTAGAATAAAAGCTTTCTCCGACAACTCTCTCAGTTATACGGTAATTCTTTTAATTCAGATGGTGTTGACGTACAGTGCACATGCCACAAGTGCAGCACCGGGAATATAATCAATACCAAATTCAACTTGCCTTAATGGCGAAAGTCTAGGTAATTCACCAGCAAATACCTTCTAAAGTTTCAGATAACAAAACATCTTTTCATAAATTCATATTAGGTTCTTTCTAGATTATAATATCTATGACTAATTCACAACCATTCACGGTATAATTTCAAGTCTAAATGCAGGATATGGTCATCCATCAATAATTATTTAGATCACTTTTAATAATCAACATCTTATCTTTTAGGGGAATTCTACTCGAGTTCCCATCAACTAAGACAATGTCGTCATGTCATAATCAATCAATACATTTTACTGGCACTATCAACCTTCTAGTTTCATTACCATCGATAAGATGTGAACTTCTCAAAAGACTAATAATAATTCATAATCCTTCACAAATTCAAGGATATATGGAGATACAACTACCATTAAAAGAGTAAGGTCAACGCATAATCTACGTGTGAGAATTTCAAATCAGATACAGACGAAAACATTTAATGAATATGAGTATATCCCATGTTTTCATAATTTGAGTACGCATTCGAAAGCTCCTCGGATTGTTACCCATGTCATTCAAATGAAATCTAATCAAAAGAAATGATATGAACGTCGATACATCCAATCGGGTATCAACACTCGGTAATCAGATACTTTTCCAAAGAATTTTATCACTTACAGAAATGAACAAGAAGGGGATATCAATTTTCAAATAAGACAATATCCATAGATGAGTAAATTAGACTCAGAAGAATAAATAGTACGGGCACATATGTAGGTGTCCCTATCAATATGTCCCTATTTTTCACTTCTTGCAGATCTCATAAAATTTAATCTTTCACAATCTTCAAAGAAAATTTAGTGTTTATTAATAATTTCATGGTGACTACTAATCAGCCTTGCATGGTCACTTCCAAATTGTATGTAGGCGCGCAACTATATACAATTTCAAGATTAACGATGCAATACTCAGTTCGTCAAAATTTTTATCATCATGTTTATAATAAAAACATTTTCATGCTTAATTCTTAAATAAGAATCAAAAATAAATTTACAAAGATTTTCTTTGTTACGAAAACAATTAAGTTTTCCAATGTGTTTTATAAACAACTTCATTTCGATAACGATCACTTATAAATATCACTTTGAATAATCCTTATAGTGATGAAAATTCAATTTTTCTCAAAGGATACTGTTTTACTTTATAAAAACAATGAGTGATCTGCAAAAGAGCGATGAAAAGTTGTTCACCAAGAATTAACTACAATACGATAGGAAATGAGCTTAGCCAATTAATCATGAGGTTTATGACCTCGATGGCACTCAAAAGAGAATAATCCACAACGTAACTCAAATCGATATGAGTACTTGTTCAATGGTTGCATCACTAATGCGAACATTAGGAAGAAGCAAGAAAAGATAGATAATATCGATACATGTAGAATTTAGCAATCAAAGGTAGTCTTTTCGTTAATCACAAACAAGTCAAAATTGTACCGTAACACATTACGTGTCACCATGTCATACAATTCCAAGAACTCACCCTACCAACTGATGTCTCAGTTATGTTAGGGATTATTTTTAAAAGATACCACAATGAATACTAATCTACAAGAGTCATTAGGTGTTCCACCTGTCCCGAGAGATCCATCGGTCCCAATTCAGAAGAAGATTTCTTCAATTTATTTCTTGGACACTTGGCATCCTCGTCAGTGGACAATGGCCTAGGAACAACCCTTAACACAAACCAACAATCAATTAAAACCTTATAATTCAATCACATGACTCAACAACTTCCTCTTAACAATTTCTTATTCCATACAAGTTAAATTTTACTTCATTCAAGTTTCAATTAACTTATACTCAATGCGATATCCTACCTCATTCTCCAATACATTCAACCTTATTCATAAACCTTAAAAGGGCAATAAAAGCTCGATATGAACAATACTTAATTTCAAATCCTATAGCTCTTACAACAATAGTTATCAAATGAGTCACTAGTATGAAATGACTCACACATTCAATTAGACTTCTCGAAAAGGTACTAGTGGCATGAGGCTTTTGGGTAATGGTTCCAATGACAGCCTCAAGTGCAACATTCACCCTTTCGATTTCAATTTAAGAATTGGATGACAACGAATCAGATGACATCTTTCTAGGTGGTAAAGTTTTGTCAAACTCCACTCTATAATGAAAAATCGTCATGACATTGATATCAAATTTAATCTCGCCGATTCTTCTTCAATATCACAATCAACTAATATCTACATTTCTACGAATATCAACCATTTTGTTGGGATCATAAATATCCACAACTTGGTTTAGATATGGAATAGCTAGATTTCCTACAGGAATGGCTTAGATTAATTTACTAGGGGATTTAGGGTTCCTTGTGACAATCTACGTCGTATAAATACCTCGTATAAATATTAAAATAATCATCAAACAATCATGTAATCAAATTACATCATATATATATATATAATCCAAGTTATATATATATATTAAAATAACACTTCTCAATCTGGCCTTGTCGGTAACTCGGGAATTCTTCGGCACCGTTATAGTCAAAAGATTTTTAAACATTTTGAGAAAAATGTTTATAGTTAAAAGATTTTGAAATGTTTTATTCAAAACCTTGATTTTAAAAATCTTTCGTTCTATATAACGAGAGCTCTGGTACCAAACTGTAACACCCCCAAATTTACACAATTCAATACAGCGGAAGACTCGTTGGTGTTACGGGATAGCACATTACTCACATTATAGACAACGCTTAAAAATCGCGTCGTTTAATAATAAAGCACTTCCATTCATATATATCAAATTTACATAGGTCTCAAGTCATTGTATTTCATACAGGTATTACAAATCATTTGAATGGAAATTATTATTTAAGTGCGGGCCATGAATTCTTGTTGTCTTCCCGAGAATTACCTTCAAGTACCTGAGATAAAACATGTTAAAAGATAAGGTCAGCGATAACGCCGAGTGAATTCATAGAGTTAAATAAAATCCATCAATATAACATTGGTATAAAATTATTACCGAAAATCATTTTTGTACAAATCTTTATAATAAGCCATAAAATAGCCAAAGTCATTTTATACAAATCCTTATCAAAAATCATAATATAGGCTTTTGCCTTCAAAATCATTATACGAACCATTGTCGTAAAAACATCATACAATACGTTTTATAACGTTGTATAGAGTTAAATAAATACCGTTATATGAATATGGTTATGTAAAACCAAAACACGAACATAATATCAATAATAAGACCCTGTATTGCTAGTCAGGCAATATATCGTAATTCAGTGCGTATAGCAGTATTTCGTTATTTCGATTATTATAAGCCGCATGACATTGTTACCTTACTACAACAAACAATGGGTAGCTAACCCGAAACTCAATTTGCCCATCTAAATTAGCGTGTCGTCACAATAATCACGCTTGTGTAAATCTTCTCATACATAAATTCGCTTACCAATCAATGTGGCACGACGGGGATCAACCGTCAAGGCGCGAACTGGGGTGATCGTCCTCAAATAGTACTATTATATGCACAAGCGTCTATCAAATCCCGGTAGTTCACAATTCATGCTAATGGGACTTTTAGTGACATAACCTAACTTTAATAATCCATTTCATTTCATTTATCGGGTCACATAATCATTCATCGGGTCATACAATCATTCGGGTTCAAATCAATAAGCAAACAATCGGGACAACTTGTGTCCTAATTTATCAAAACTAACATGTTATCTCCCTCGCGGGTTTATAAAATATTTCATAAAAATATTTAAAAGAGTGCGAGGCTATGAACTCACGTTGATGTGGGAAGGCGGTTATCGGCGATTCGGATGTACGGTACGTGCTTCAATCACAGAAACCTAGACAAATAATACTTTGTCTTAGACTCTTGTCCAATGACTTTATAAAAATAACAATTATGTATACATATGATGATTTTATATATATGATAATCAAGTGGGTTTATACATTCTCATTTACTCATTTTAGTGTTATGTATTGGTAACTTTTATACTAGTTTACTAGTTTTACTTATTTACATGTTTTAGGCCCAATGAGCCTATTATAAGCCCAATACCTTATATTAATCCATTTTACACTTTTATTATTAGTATTATACCTTACATGTTGGGCATAAGTGGGTTAAGCCCAATAAGTAAGTTTATTAGTGTTTAGCCCATTTAGTTGGATTAATAGTCCAACAATGCTAACTTAGCCCGTTAATGTCCGTATGTTATATAGTTAGGGTTTTATCGGTTTTTTTACTTGTATTAAGTACTTATATATCAGTATATGACTTTTAAAAAGTTTTCATTAGACGGGTCCGATCGTCTAAGTTTTAATTGACGAAAAACGTTAATTTTACGGTATTAGCCGAAAAGACGTAAAAATCATTATTATAGTTTTTATAACTTATAAAATTTATCAAACTAACATTTTTATATAATGTCCATTTATTTATCCTTATACATATTTATATAAATGAAATATATAAGTCAGTGAGTTTTAATTTCACATTTTATACTATATTATTTTGAGTGTTTATATAATACTATTAAACTTTAATTTCACAAAATCTGATTTTTTGTTTCACTTTCACCATTTTTATCCTATCTTGAGTTCTATAAGGAGATAGAAGCTCATTTTTGGATGACATAAACTTCATATTATGTGATAAAAATAAGTTGGTTATAGCTACTGCTCAATACATGTCTAAGTATCCTTAACAGTCCCTACAAAACAGACTATTCAGATTGGTATACTAATTTTGTTTTGATCATATCTCACTCATTTTGATCATTCCATTGCATGGCCAACTCTCACATGTGTACGACATCTAATACTTACTGTAAATTGATTCCACTATGCCATTTTATCAGTTTATCATTTGGTTACTTACTGTTTTTACACAGACATCATATTTAGCAAGATTTTTAACCAATTTACATGTGGTTTTCCATCTTTTTACCCATGTTTATCAACACCAAATCCCCACATAATATTTTTAATCATCATTCATCATCATATACATATACATAAATAAAGAAAATACAAGAATACATAATCAAAATAATAAGAGGATAAGAAGAAACAATCTCTATACCACCATTAGTGATGAAAAGATGAGTTTTTTACGAACAAGGCTTGGATTTTGATGGCAAAACTTGTGATAAACCAATATCATCTTCAAGTCCACCAATCTTTATAATCTCCTTGTAGGAAATCAGCCCTAGGAAACCAAGAAATCTCCTCTTTGGATGTTAGAATCACCTCCAATCTCCATAACTTCAAAGGGTATTCAACTTGTGCAAGTTAAACACATGATTCATGGTTGAATTTTTGATCAAATGGGGTGTTTTGGGAGCATGGTGGACGTTTATAGGGAGACAAGAGAGTTTGTGTGTGGTTTGCATGTTGTAAATGAGATAATGGTTTAGTCTCGGCTAGTTTTGTGTTGCTAGTGGTTTGGAAAGAAACAAGGACAAGTGTCCTTGTTTACTTAAGTAAACTTGACACATCAAGAGTGTGTTGTGTACTCTTAGATACCACTTGTATAGGGGTGGGCAAGTGTAAACTTGTCCCATCCCTATTAATTTACGGGTACTCCTCGATTCTAGTTTCCTCGATTTGCGTGCCATCGGTTCGTTTTACGAAAAAGGTTTTTATAAATTATGAATCAACGGCGCAAAACGTATCTAATAAAAATTGTCTCATCAAAATCGGAGTTCAAAAACGTAAATACGTAAACCTAGGGTTTCCGGTTAAGTCGTAAAGGACGTTAAATTATGAACGTAAGTCCTAATCTCTTCTCGTAAATTTGTGAGTTTATGAACAACAAAAATTTAAAATTCCAAAATAATATTCACGGATAAATTTATTTCCTGAAGTGTCGGACTGTCACCAAAAACGGTGTATGTAAACGTAAGCACGTAACGTAGAATTCTCCGGTTTAGACGTAGTCGATGCTACTTCAAAACGTAAACCCAAATTTCTTCCCAAAATGAGTGAGTTCATAATATAATATTAAAATAATGTTTTTAAATAACACTTGAGAATAAAATATCAACCATAAATTGACGGATTGTCACATGGCTCGTCCCGTGACGAATTTTAGAAAGTGTGATATGACCAAAATACGAAACAAGGTCAAAATCTAACCTGCTGTAAAGATGGGTTGTTTTCTCTTAATAATCGTATACTGACCTATGATTATGAAAAAATAAAAGTTGTAGATAAAATCATGAAGAACTAGAACCAGTTGGATGGTTTACCAGTTCCTTACGGTTTGGAAATGGCGACCAAAATGGTGAAAACGAGTTTGGCTGCAAAAAACAGCCAACTCTTCTAAGTGTCAAAAACGGGTAAATTAGCTATGATAAGTATAAATTTAGGATAATTAGACTTATAATTAGTAAACTAATTGATTTTAGAATGATTTTGGTAAAAAGAACACAGTTAGATGATTTAGGGTTCAAGAGATATGATCAGATTAGCGAGACATGTCAGAATAATTGTAATAAATGGACTATACTTCATTAACGTAAAATGTGATGATTTTTATACAAACCGATGTGGTAGGAACCACTTGTCGGGGATTTTAGACTCATTTATATACTGATGATTAGAAAATCCAAGACCCGACTAACGTGAAATATTAAGTGGACATGTTTTTAAGGCGTTTTAGAACTCGAAAACCATATAATGTGGACTTGAGCCATAAAAGCCCAACATACACTTCTAATGACTATTGAGTCATTTTTGGGCCTGAGATTTATAACCAAATTGGAGTCAAATTCTGATTTTAAAATGGACTTAAGTTATATAATTGTGTAATGGGCCACTGATGGGCTTAAGATGAGGTAAAAGTGTCAAATTGGATATTACACTAAAATGGTTATGTTTTCATCTAAAAGTTTTATAAAGAATCATAAAACTTATGCAATGTCCAAGAACTTATTTAAATATACTTATTACGTATATGTACGATTTAATTCTCGTCTCAATCCTAAGTCACGCCTCCTTATCTTTAGGTATCGTATGATCATGTATTGACCGTCGGCATTTATTCTCGATTGACATTATCATCGATTAGCGTTCGTTCTCTATTAACTATTGTGACGATTGTATCAGGTGAGTTCATAGCCTCGCATTTTACTACTTTTCTGTTTTTACTAACCCGCGAGGGGGAGACATGATACTAAAGAACTATAACTTGTTTTGATATTACGATTTTAACATCATGAGATCATGGCCTTACACTTATATTTAATAAACTATTGATTGATACTGTGGAAGAAAACATGTAACATATTTTATAGGACGCAAAGTGAACTGTTACCTTAATTACATTTGCCTATTGTAGATTAACCCGCATGACCCGTGCATCTGAAACTCTTAAAATTGTTGAATTGCCTGAATGTTATAAATAGATCTATTTGGGATTGACCATCCCCATCTGGGTGAGTCATGCTCATTGTGCCTTGGCCGGGACAACATGTTTTTATCATGTCGGAACAGTATAATTGGTGCATTATTATAATGCGAAGGAAGCCCCTAACAAGGCCTCCTACTGTCAAAGTCTCAGTTTCGAGCAATAGAAAATGTAGTTACTTTATAGTGTTTGGCTCTGTGCAATACTATGTTTGTGATGTTTGCGGTGCTAAACTAGATTTTATCACACCTTATGTAGTATAATATGAAACATTTTGATATTTATGAACTTGATTTTTATATCAAACATTGCACAACACTATGTAGGACATTTTAAAGTCTTGAACTATGATTTTATCAAACCTATGAATTCAACAACTTTATGTTGACCGTTTTAAGCATGTTTTTCTCAGGAAATTAAGCTGGATTATTTGAGCATGGACTGAGCATCATTTAGGAGCATGAAAATGACTGGGGATCTATTTTTCATTAGAATACTTGTAATTTCAACTGATTGTACTACAACAATAATTATATCAATTGTATTTCAAAATCATATACTTATGATCAATGCTTTGTATGCCATTTGTTTTGTGATCCACAACGTGACACCCAAGTACTTCTTTTGCTGCCAACCTGATTTGCGGGTGTCACTGAATGGTATTAGAGCAATGGTTATAGAGAACCAGATCGAAAATAAATTTTTTATTTTATTAACTGAACTATAACCAGATTAAAATTTCAAAACAGGGTTTTTGAGGGGAAATACTTAGAGAGCATATAACATAGAGAGCATGCATAACTATATGATTTGACTGCACATTCATTATCCTATGCATTTATAATTTATGATAGTATTAGATACTAACTCTTTACGTGCTTTACATATTACGACTGTTTAATATTCATTATGAAGATATTAAAACACTCAAGGTATTTAATGAAACATATATTGTAATGAAATCCAAATAAGTCCTAAAATCTTATACTAAGATTTTAAAATCCTTCACGACTACTTGCTATAATTGTTTAAGCTTACACGCTGATTGTTCCTTATACGTATTTGACAACTTTTATAATATATCATTATATTATAAATCCTTGATTGATACATATTTTAACGCACGTGATTTGAATATCTACTTACATAACACAACTTATTAACGACTCATACGCTTTTGCTTTTGATAATTTCATGTGGTATTATTTGGATAAAGTTTGCATCTTTAAATGATGCGGTGGGACAAAAATCAAGGTACTTATGATTCTATATTTAGATGACGTTTAAATATACAACATGAGTCTCTTGATCATAAGCCACCGGACCTGAATTTTATTTATAATTTCGTATTAAGATGTTATGGGACGTCTGAAGACGAAAGTTATAAATAAACCAACTGTAAACTCTCTTAGTAATATCTATTTTCTTAGATAGTATATTGGTTCTGATGGTAAGCCTTGCCGGGAATATTTAAGTAGGTTGGGTTATGAAATCCTTATTGAAACGAATGAGGACGCTTGTTCGTTTAAATAGAGAAATCATAGGTCACCGAACCATGAGATTATAAATTTTTACTTTAAATGGATGAGGACGCTTATCAATGTAAATAAAAGTTTATAAACAAATGGACTTAAATATATTCGACATGACTCATTATTGATATTATTTTATTTATCCAGCTATGGAACGTATTCCTTTTTGACTCACGACTCCTCCAAAATATCTTATCATCATTACATCCTCATCAAGAAACCTAAGAAAGATTCGTGTTCATCCCTCTTGGATCCTAGCATTGTGCTATTAATTCTCGACTTATTTCTGATCCAAATAAAACTAATAAACTCACTTAAGCTTATTTAAGCTTAATAGACTTAAAATCCCTTAAAGAACTATTAAAACATTAAACAAACCTCATATATACATACCGAGGCCCATAAGGCCCATGAAACACATTTAAATAAAACCAAGACTTAAGACGAGTTTGTCCTAGTCAACTCAACCTTGTAAACTTAATCGAACTGAAATATGATTTAATGAACCTTTTACTAAATCTTTTGGACTAAACTTGAATTTTTAGAACTATCGAGAACTTATTTTGCTACTTGTCAAACATATTATAAGCCCTAGAATTTTGAGACGAGAGTTGTAAAACTCTAAGGACTAAACGTGGACCTTACAAACTTAAAAGAAACCCTAGTTAATTTAACGCGAATTGAAAACCCTAGGGGTTGATTTTGCTACTTTTGAAACTAAATTTGAGCCCTAAGTAATTTTATTGAAAAAAAACCATTTATGCCATAAGGGCTACATTACAAAAGTAGAAGGACAAAATGTGTAAATTATCATAACATGAAAGACAACTTACTTTTTGCATTAACAGTTTTACCCACCGAAAGCATACGATCAATAACTGCATTCTAAATACCACCTATGAGTCTAAACTTGAGTTCACCAGATTACACGTTAAAGAAAAAAAGTGCCCTCACTTGTTTCTTGGACGAGTAACTTCATCTTAAGCTTTGAGGACAAAGCTAAAATAACGGGTAGGTGATGTAAAACCCCTAAATTTGGGTTTTCGACACGTCACCAGCTTCATTATTATTATAATTCATCATATAATATCTTAACGGACCACCTTTACAATATATCATCACAAGACTTACCATGTGCAAAAATCATGATTTTAGTATATAAAAATAGTGAAGTATTTTAACTTAATATTATATAAACACTTTTACCTTAATGAATATCGTCATATTTAAAATACAACTTCTAACTAGATTCATAATTAAATTATATTTAACTATTCAGAAGTATTCGATAAAACGATTAATTAAATTGTTTAATATTTCATCGTAAAAATGAACGAAGATATTTAATGGGAAGTCATTTTTATTAAAACGATACGTTTCCATGACAATCGATAAATAATCGACATTTAATTGAACGAACACATTATTCATAGTTATAAGTCGTATAAATACTTTAACATATCAGAGAAAACATTTCACAATCAATGGCGCAAACTTCGTAAAACGAATCGAATTTCATAAAACACGAACGAGACCCGAACTTAACGTCATTATCTACCCTCATTTATATATTGAAATATAAATGTTTCCGAAATGTCGACGTTTTATTTTATATTGAGCATTTATTTTCCGTGTTTGACGTGTATCTTTCAAATCGCGTAACTTTTAAAATATCGGACTTCGATAATACCCGCTTTAGCAAATTGTGGGGCAAAATTTATATAAATTTCACCCCACCTCAGCCTTCTACACGTTGCATTTCCACCACCCCATATACTTTTCTCATTGGACCAATTTTTTTTATTGTGGACACATGTATTATGCATAGCCATGTGTAAGACTAGCACAACACTTGTCCTCCATCACTTACACCAAACTACACATGCAAAATGCACATGGTTTCTCTCCCTCCTTCTTGCGATTTCCATCCAAACCAACACCACCATCTACCATGATTGTACACTTGTCCCATATCTCCCCCCACCTTCTTGCTTCTCATTGTATCAACTTTAGGTGGGATGACACATGTCTCACAAATTGCTACACTTGTCCTACTCTTCCAAAATTAGTCCACAAAGACACACACATAGCATGGATTTAGATAAAATCTATGCACTCCTCCCTCTTTCTCCCTCTTTGGACGTCCCATACCAGCCCCAAATCACCATTTCCATAATTTTTAAAAGCTCAAATCCTATCATAACTTGTTACTCTATGATCATCACAACCAATGGTGATATTGGTTTACCCATTTGGAACTTTGAAGTAGGAGTTATGTACATGTTGTAGGACTGAAGTTGGAGCATATATTAAGGGGTTAATGCATGTCTAATGCAAGGGTAGATTTATGATTATACGGGTCTAACAAGGATGATCTAATTGGCGTATCCGTCCTTTCGTTCTTTGATCTCGGATCTAAGGTCTACTCCACTTTTCCTTTTGATTTTGATCTTTCATCTGATTTCTTATATTTACTAGATCTCATATATTCTGAAAATATATATATATACAAATTGGTTAATGAGTATTGGGACATTGTATATGAGTTTTTGACACTAAAATGAAGCTAAACAATCCCTAGTGATGATTTGGTTGATACGATTTTAGATCAGTAGCAAAAACAGATTATATGGTCGAACTCAGTAGGTTGGGATACTGAAAACTTACATAATAAGATATATAATTATTTTGTGATTATTTCCCCGGGTGGCTCGTCCCGTGACGAATTTTAGAAAGTGTGATATGACCAAAATACGAAACAAGGTCAAAATCTGACCTGCTGTAAAGATGGGTTGTTTTGTTTTAAAAATCGTATACTGACCTATGATTATGTAAAACTAAAAGTTGTAGATAAAATCATGAAGAACTAGAATCAATTGGATGGTTTATCAGTTCCTTACGGTTTGGAAATGGCGACCAAAATGGTGAAAACGAGTTTGGCTGCCAAAAACAGCCAACTTTTCTAAGTGACAAAATGGGTAAATTAGCTATGATGTGTATAAATTTAGGGTAATTATACTTATAATCAGTAAAATAAATGAGTTTGGAATGATGTTTGTAAAAAGAACACACTTAGATGATTTAGGGTTCAAGAGATATGATCAAATTAGCGAGACATGTCGGAATAATTGTAATAAATGGACTATACTTCATTAACGTAAAATGTGATGATTTTTATACAAACCGACGTGGTAGGAACCACTTGTCGAGGATTTTAGACTCATTCATATACTGATGATTAGATAACCCAAGACCCGACCAACGTGAAATATTAAGTGGATATGTTTTTTAAGGCGTTTTAAAACCCGAAAACCATATAATGTGGACTTGGGCCATAAAAGCACAACATACACTTCTAATGACTATTGGGCCATTTTTGGGCCTGAGATTTATATCCAAATTAGAGTCAAATTCGGATTTTAAAATGGACTTAAGTTATATAATTGTGTAATGGGCCACTGATAGGCTTAAGATGAGCTAAAAGTGTCAAATTAGATATTACACTAAAATGGTTATGTTTTCATCTAAAAGTTTTATAAAGAATCATAAAACTTATGCAATGTCCAAGAACTTATTAAAATATACTTATTACGTATATGGACGATTTAATTCTCGTCTCAATCCTAAGTCACGCCTCGTTATCTTTAGGTATCGTATCATCATGTATTGACCGTTGGCATTTATTCTCGATTGACATTATTCTCGATTGGCGTCCGTTCTCTATTAACTATTTTGACGATTGTATCAGGTGAGTTCATAGCCTCGCATTTCACTACTTTTATGTCTTTACTAACCCGCGAGGGGGAGACATGCTACTAAAGAACTATTTGTTTTGATATTACGATTTTAACATCTTGAGATCATGGCCTTACACCTATATTTAATAAACTGTTGATTGATACTGTGGAAGAAAACATGTAACAAATTTATAGGACGCAAACTGAACAGTTACCCTTAATTACATTTGCCTATTGTAGAATAACCCGCATGACCCGTGCATCTGAAACTGTTAAAATTGTTGAATTTGCCTGAATGTTATATATAGATCTATTTGGGATTGACCATCCCCATCTGGGTGAGTCATGCTCACTGTGCCTTGGCCGGGACAACATGTGTTTATCATGTCGGAACAGTATAATGGGTGCATTATTATAATGCGAAGGAAGCCGCTAACAAGGCCTCCTACTGTCAAAGTCGTAGTTTCGGGCAATAGGAAATGTAGTTACTTTATAGTGTTTGGATCTGTGCAATACTATGTTTGTGACGTTTGCGTTCCTAAACTAGATTTTATCACACCTTATGCAATATAATATGAAACATTTTGATATTTTTGAACTTGATTTTTATATCAAACATTGTGCAACACTATGTAGGACATTTTATAGTCCTGAACTATGATTTTATCAAACCTATGAATTCACCAACTTTATGTTGACCGTTTTCAGCATGTTTTTCTAAGGAAATTAAGCTGGATTATTTGAGCATGGACTGAGCATCATTTAGGAGCATGGAAATGAATAGGGATCTATTTTTCATTGGGATACTTGTAACAACTGATATTCAACATTTCAACTAATTGTACTAAAACAATAATTGTATCAATTGTATTTCAAAATCATATACTTATGATCAATGCTTTGTATGCCATTTGTTCTGCGATCCACAATGTGACACCCAAGTACTTCTTTCGCTGCCAACGTGATTTGGGGGTGTCACATCCTTAAGGTGGAGAAACCGTACACAACGTCACTTATCCAATTTCTGACTCTAAGCTAAAAGTCGAGTCCTAATCTTAGCTAGGACCAATCTACACAACGTCGCCTACTTCACCATTTTCCGACACAAGTCTAGATGTCGAGTCCTAATCTTAGGTAGGACCAATTTACACAACGTCGCCTACTTCACCATTTTCTAACACAAGGCTAGATGTCGAGTCCTAATCTTAGGTAGGACCAATCTACAAACAACTTACACAACTTCCAAATTGACACACCAATTTGGATCTACACAACTCTTCACAACTACACAACTCTTCACAACTACACCACTCTTCACAACTACACAACTACACCTAATCCAAGGATACCCATCTCTTGGATCTACTACCCTTACAAACACATCCAAGTAAACCCAACACTTGGATCTTCTACACATACATCAAGTCCAAGTATACACATCACTTGGATCTTCATGTTTACATTGTAGGAAAACAATTACTTGGTCTAGAAGGAGAGATCTTCATCATGTTATGAACCCAACACTTCATGGTAATGAAAGTGTTATTCTCTTTGCACTTGAGAGGATTGAAGAAGAGAATCATATCTTAAACAAGCTTAATCAAAACTAACTAATCAAGGAGTTTAAAGATGTTTATAAAGAAACTGTGCAAAAAGGGTTGAAATAAAAGTTGGAATTGATCTACTATTTATAGGGCAAAAGTGCAACTGTCGAAAACACCCGCGGTGCCTTAATTGTCTCCACGGATCCTTATCAATAAAGATCCGCGGGTCTATTTAAGGTACCTCGGGTTTGGGGTCCGTGTATTTTTGTCCTTTAGTGAGGAAATGCCATCTGGGGTAGTTTATACCCAAAAGGGTATTCCTTTGGCATTTGGAATATGCCAAATTCAAATTAAAGAATATTCTTTGGAATATACCTTATAAAATATTTTTTGGAATATGCCAAATTCAAATTTCTATTTTCTTTTTAATAAAATATTTTCTTAAAAATAAAGTTAATTAAAAATTACTTTGTCACTTTAATTAAAAGTGAGTGTTAAGAAAATATTAATCCTTGATCACTTAGTAAGGTTAATGACTTGTTTGTACATACCTTGAGTGATTCATGCCGAATGCGATTTTGGAGGTGTTGAGAGAAGTATACAAATGTATTCTTGAGTGATTACGAGTGCCTTAACATTTTACATAATGTATTGCGAATTATACGTTTGTCATCAACAATACACGAAGAGATTATATCGACTAAACATCGTAATGTTTGCACTAACAAACCTTTTATAAGCCCCTAGTATGTCGGGGTGTTCTTGTACCCTCTTTTTATTCGCACATGCAATCTTTCGTACTTTCGAACAATTTGCTTATATTTTGTAATAGTTTACACTGCTACGACTTTATGATGTTGTATATCTTGTTATGACAACGTATGCTTTTGATCTATTCTTTTATGTTTACATTTATGTTATACCCTTGCCATGTATTTATTGTGCCACTTAGAAACATTTGTGGTCTTAATTGCCTTTTGGCTATGTCTATTTGGAGTTGATCATACTCGTCATTGGGGGGACGACATCGGCACCATGCTGCTTTTATTATATCCTCCGGACTACCCCTCGGGCGCGTCCAACACTTAGCATTTTTTTGTATTTTGTAATATGAGAAGACCTCGGCACCAGGCCGCTTTTACTTTGTCCTCCAGACTACCCTTCGGGCGCGTCCAACACTTAGCGTGTTTTTATATTTGGTAATATGAGAAGACATCGGCACCGAGCCACTTTTACTTTGTCCTCCAGACTACCCTTAGGGCTCGTCCAATACTTAGCGTGTTTTTACATTTTGTGATATGGGAAGACATTGGCACCGACCCGCTTTTACTTTGTCTTTCGGACTACCCTTTGGGTGCATCCAACACTTAATGTGTTTTTATATTTTCTAATATGGGAAGACATTGACACCGGGCCGCTTTTACTTTTTCCTCCGGACTACCCTTCGGGCGCGTCCAACACTTAGTGTGTTTTTACATTTTGTGATATGGGAAGACATCGGCACCGGGCTGCTTTTACTTTGTCTTCCGGACTAACCTTTGGGCGCGTCCAACACTTAATGTTTTATTTATATTCCTCTCGGCTAGCTAAACCGGAGGTTTATAATTGCAAGGATCAATCATGCTTTAAAAGAAATTTTCATTAATTGAATTTTTCGAACAAGTACATCATGATCTTACATAAAACACTCTTGGAGGTTTATTGTGTGCCATGTTCTCGGCACCTTCGTTTCATTCATGGTTTCAAGCTTGTATGAGTCATTTTGGTAGGATTCTTTAACCCTGTATGTGCCTTCCCAACTAGGCCCTAACTTTCCAATCTTTTCCACTCGACTTGCTTTATTTTGCCGATACAAAATCTCCAACCTTGAAGGAGCAAGGTCCCACCATCTTGTTATAGTACTGCTTGACTTTTTTCTTGTATTTGGCTTATTGGATAGCCGATGTCCCCCTTCGTTCCTGCAATAAGTCTAAGTTCAAATGGAGCTCTTCCTAATTACTGTCTTCATTGAACATGAGAGTCCGTGCCGAAGGTATCCCGATTTCTTCCGGGATCACCGCTTCGCTACCATATGTTAGGCTTAAAGGAGTTTCTCCATTACTTGTCTTGTGCATTGTCCTATATGCCCAGAGTACATGTGGTAGTTCATCCACCCAACCTGTTAGTTTCCTTCCCAAACGAGCCTTTAGGTCGTGCATTAGTGACGTATTAGCTCGCTCCACTAGCCCGATTGCTTGCGGGTGTGCCATTGCGGTGTTCATCTGCTTGACGCCCCATTTTTTCACACAATTTTTCTAAATGAGCCGTCGACTAACTGCTTTCCATTGTCAGTCATGATTACCCTCGGCAGTCCGAACCTACAAACAATGTTTTCCCATGCAAATTTTTTGTCTTCCTTTCCAGTTACTTTGACCAACGGCTTGGCTTTAATCCACTTGGTGAAGTAATCGATGGCAACAAGTACAAACTTTATATTGCCTGTGGCTCCAATTATTGGTCCCAAAATGTCCATTACCCATTGATAAAAGGGCCATGTAAAGGTTATTGAGGTAAGCTTTGCCTTCGGTAACCGCGGTATGGTCCATGTATCCGGTAAGAGTCACACTTAGAGATTTCCTCCCAAGCGTCTTGATGCATGATTGGCCATAAATATCCTTGTCTCGTGATTTTTGCGACGACCGACCGCGAACCAGAATGCATTTCGTAGACTCCTTCATGGACTTCTCGGATGATGTAGTTTGCTTGCAAAGGACCCACGCACCTCAGCATTGGTAACAAGTAGGATTTTTTTGAACAAAATTCCATTTTCAATGGTGTACTGGCTGATCTTCATTCTTGTGGATTTGGCTTCGTCGGGGTTCTACAACCATATACCTTATTTGAGACATCTTTGAATATGTGTCATCCAACAATCTTCTTCCTCTTCTACTATGTCATTGATTTCTTGCACGTCAATCGACCTGGTTTCTAGCGCTTCGACGAGGACCTCTTTTGTTAGATGGTTGAAAGCGACCGAGGCTAACTTGCTTAGTACATCTGACTTCTGATTTTAGTTCCTAGGAATATTTTGGATGGTGAATTCTATGAACCCCGTCAAGATCTCTTTAGCCTTTGCCAAATACTTGACCATCCTGTTGTCACATGCCACAAAATCACCATTGATTTGACAAGCTATGAGTTTGAAGTCTACCTTTGCTTGCAGCATTTTTGATTTCATTTTCTCGGCTGATCGTGGACCCGCCAGTAGTGCTTAATACTCCGCGTCGTTGTTTGAACAATGAAAATTGAACCTGAGATCATATGTAAATTAAATACCATCCAGATTGATTAATACGAGTCCAACGTCGGCTCCTTTGGGACTTGAGGCTCCATCTATGTATACTGTCCATTTGACCACTGACTCTTCTTCCTCGGCCACCTTATAGATTTTGACAGCATCTTGATGTCCTAGCGGTGCTTCATTTAGGAAATCAACTAGGATATTGCCCTTTAACCGAATTCTGAGAAACCTATGAGATTTCATACGTTCCTAGCTTAACCGAATATTTAGCTAACCTTTCTAATGCCTCTGCTTTACTTAAAATCTTCTTTAAAGGTTGATCCGTTATTACATGGATGTCATGGGCTTCAAAATACCTTTGTAACCTTCTAGACAAGTGCAATAGTCCCAATGTTATTTTTTCCAACGAAGCGTATCTTCTTTCGGCGTCATGGAGAGTTCGGATCACATATCGTACATGCTTTTGGACTCCGTCGCGTTCCACTAGCAAGACCCCGCTTACTGCCTCTTTGGACGCAACCAAATAAACGTATAGTATCTCTCTCTTGACCAGGGCAGTAAAGCGACGAAAGTTACATGATGACTCTCTTCATTTCTTGAAAGGCTTGTTCAACTTCTTTGGTCCAACGATACTCGTCCTTCCTATCCTTGGTTATATTTTTCAGCGTTTCAAAGAAAGGCATCGAGCGTTCGGCTAACCGGGATAGAAAATTATTTAATGCAACCAACTTCCCGCTGAGAGACAACATTTCTTTCAACGTTTGTGGTGACCTCATGTTTGTTATTGCCTTTGTCTTTTTTGGGGTTAGCTTGTATTCCTTCCGACGTCACCATGTATCTAGAAATTTCCCTTCTTCAACCCCAAAGGAACATTTCTTCGGGTTCAGCTTCATATTGATCTTTCTCAAATTATTAAATGTTTCTTTGATGTCCGTAATCATTTCTTCCCCCGTCTTGCTTGTGATCATAAGATCATCGACATATGCTTCTAGATTAATACCGATATGTGAACGGAATGCGGAGTCTACCAAACTTTGATATGTGGCTCCAGTATTTTTGAGACCAAACGACATCTTGGTGGCAATAGAAGGTTCCCTCGTCTATATAAAATGTTGTTTTCTCCTCATCTTCCTCATCCATAAAAACTTGGTGGTATCCCTTACATGCATCCAGGAAACACTTGAACTTGAAACCCATGACGTAACCTATATTTACATCTATATCTGGTAGAGGATATTAATCTTTTGGGCATGCGGAATTAAGGTTCTTAACATCTATGCACATCCGCCAGTCACCATCTGGCTTTTTTACCAGTACCGGATTCGAAAGCCAAGTGGGGTATCTGACTGGCCTAACTATTTCGGCCTTTACCAATTTTGTTACGTCCATCCTTACTGCTTGGCTCTTATCTTCCCCCAACGTTCTTCTCTTATGAGCAACAAGCGTTGCAATCATGTCTACGTTCAAGGAGTGTTTGATTATTCTTTTAGGGACTCCGGTCATGTCTGAAGGTTCCCATGCAAACACATCGATATTGCTTCGTAAAATATCTATAAATAGTAACCAGTTGCTCCGGAGAACCGGGATGGACCATGATTCCTTCTATTAACCCCTCTAACACTTTTGCTTCCTCCACCAATCGTTTGTGTTTGAGCAGCCTGCTTATATCATCCCCTCGTTCGATGACCTTTTTCTTTTCCTTTTCTATTTTTTGATTGTCTTCAATTAATCTGTATTCGGAGATAGCCTTCGGACAAATTCTCACCGTGGATACGCTGTTTGGGGTGGGAAACTTCATCATAGCATGAATAGTAGAAGGTACGGCTCTCAACTCCTTGAGCCCCGTCCTTCCTAGTATCACGTTGTATGATGAGGAAACTCGAATCACTGTGAAGCTCATCACTGTTCTCCTGGCCAGTTCATGGTTGCCAAATGCTACCTCTAACTCAATCTTTCCCAACGATGTAGTTTCTTCTCCGGAAAAACTCAACACCTTAGCATAATCCGGGGTCAATCTTTTTCATATCGCCAGATAGAGGTTCATAAAAAAGTGCTCAAACATTACTTGCATAGCCGCACCTTCATCCACAAATACCCTTCGGACCCAGTAACCCTCTGTTTCAGCCTCTAGTAGTAATGGCTCATCCGATGCCTCAACGCCATTTATCGGTGGAAACGAAATGGGCGCATTCATCCAATCAACTTCTATATGACACAGTTCTTTTCAATTTATACCGCTGCCACTACTTTACACCATGTTGATTGTTTTGCCTTTATAATAGCCGCTTCCATTTCCATTTCTGTTAACTCGATCCCGTAGGTCTTTGACTAAATGGTTCAATTTACCCGACTCCAGGGTGCTTCTATCTGCTTTCTCAACTGCTGGCAATCATTTGTGAGATGCCCTTTCTCCCCGTGATAATCGTAGTACTTATCTATGTTCTCTGGTCTGACAATCCCTTTTGTTGGCGTCATCTGGGGCAACTGTAATTGTAGTTCGTTTGCCAAAATCTCCTTGGGGAACTTGGTTAGCGACTCCAAACCAGGACGCTGGTAAGGGTTTTCCTTCTAGTGTTTTGACTTACTGGACGTACATACAGAGAGAAACTAGGCTTCAATATGTAATCGCCTCTTTGTTGATTTCAGCTATGATTTTTTTGGATCCAGTTGATAAATATTTGTCCTATTTGCCGGATTTTCCTCCTTTTTCACTTCCTTCCCCTTGAGGGAGTTATGTGTTTCTGAAGACTTCTTCGGATTTGATGAAGTCATCCACCCTCTTCATCATCTCAAAAACTGTCTGAGGGACCTCATCCGAGAAACGTCTGACTGATTCAGGACATTTAGCTCCACTAATAAAGGCAGATATCTTCATGACCCCGGTACCCCTTGAATGTAACTAGCTTCACCTGTCCACCTTTCCTTGAACGCTGCCAACGATTCATGAGTCTTTCTAACGATGGAGGTGATTTCTATTGGACTTTTAAGACTCTTCCTCCTTAGGACGACCCTTTCCAAAAAACTTTTCCTTCAAATCTTCCCAGTTGTCGATGCTTCCCGGAGCCAACCTCTCAAACCATCCTCCAGCTGCTCCGTCTAGTGTTTGCTGAAAGTTTCTACACCATACTGGCATGGGCCATTCTCCAGAGTTAGCTGCCCTGACGAAACGAGTAACGTGGTCATTGGGGTCGGTGGCTCTGGTATACAATTTTATGGTAGATGGAAGAATATGTTTCGGAGACGAAAACTCTATAATCCCCTCCTGGTGGTAGGAGAGGTTATAACATCCTTAAAAGGTTTCTGCAACTCATCCACTACTTCATCGTTCTTTTTTTGAGTTTTTTTACCTCATCATAAAAAACAAGTTTCAGAGGAGATATGGTATTTTTTTCCCCGACGCACTGTGGCGCTCTACCAAATCCCTAAGAACACTCATACTCTCTAGAATTTTCTCTTGGAGGGACGAATGGGTGTCTGTGTCTTCTCATCCGAAGACATTTTCACGATCCAAAGATGCGTGTGACAGAGACCCATCATTCGAAGGACCGACCATGAAATTAACGCTTTGGGTAGATCGAGTGTTGGGTCCCACGGATGGCGCCAAATGTTGAGTCAATATTCCCCGGGTAGTAAATACTGAAGAATCCGTCTCGGTTACATATAAGTAGTTCGTGTAATAAATACATCAGAGTATTTATACTACACCATAAAACAAACTTGTATATCTAGTCACATCGCTACATTAGGCTCTATACACGAGGTAAGATTTATTCCCCAAAACCTGGGATTTGGTGGTTGTGAGGCGGTCTCTCGCTGTATTCTTTAGATAAAGCCATGATCTTCGAATATAAGAATGATCTAGGAGTCTTTTTGTCATTTTCGAGGTTTTCTCCTTCCTCGTTTCTGGCAACAGCATTAATTGTGATGACTCCGTCCCTATACCGGGGTGAGGGATCTAGCCGGAGTGAACATCCGGATCATACGCGAACAAATACACGAGACAAAAATGTTACTACGTATTAACAATTTGGTTAAAACTTAAAAAAAGTCCTTAAGAGTTGAAACCCAAATAAGTAGCCCATTAACCAGGCCTGTCTGTCTAAATAAAACCAGAAGAAAAACGGATAAGCCTCTCCCTCCCTCCTCCCTCCTTCACCATTCTTCTTGTTCTTCCCATTTTCACACAGAAGAAGTGATTACAACAAAATTGAAATGCTAGCAAGTAGTAGCTTCCATGGGGGACCTTGTTCTCAATTCACACATTCACCACCAACAACAACAACCAATAATAATAATAATAAACCTTTATTTGTCTCTTGTTTCCCCGTTACTAACCGACCTTCTTCTGTCTGTGGGTTTGTTTTTTCTTCTTCTTCTTGTAAAAGAATAAACTCGCACAGGTTCAAAATACGAGCCTTGAACCGTGACTCGTTATCCGAAACAACACCCTTTTTTCCTAACCGTCATTCCGTTCAGATTCCCGTTGGAGATAGATTTGTAAGTTATTACTTAACCACACATTACAGTTACTACTTTGTAACTTTTATTATTTATTCACTACACTTACCAGTGACTGAGTATTAGCTTATAAGCAGTAATTAACTATTTTTTTTGTTATCAAAAGTTTGGTAACTATGTGTAAAACAGCTTCTAAATACTATTTCATGGAGCGTTTCCGAAAGAAAAGAAAAAGAAAAAGTTCCTTGCTTCTTGCCAAGCGAGCATTCAGGCTGCTGTATTTTCTTTTATAAAAATGTTTGGTAACGTAGTTGTGGTTGTAATTGTAATGTGTAAAAAAGCTCCTGAATGCTCAAAACTCCTATATGGTAGTATTTGGTAAAGAGCTTTTAGGAGTGGTGAGCATTGAGCGTTGTGAATTTAAACTTTTGTTTGGCAAGCATTTAAGATCGGTGTCTATTTTTCGGAGTGTTCCTTTTCCAGTGCTCCATGAAGTAGTATTTAGGATCTTTGAGCATTCAAGGAGCTGTTACAGATTATAGGTTACCAGACGTTTTTATAAAAAAATACAGCTACTGCTAGCGCACAGCTGCTCACTACTACTGCCCATGCCCCACTGGCTACTGCCATTTTTGCCAAACATTCATGGAGCGATGGAAATGGAGCATTCCGAAAAACATTCATGGAGCGTTGGAAATGGAGCATTCCGAAAAAATAGACAAAGCTACTTGCTGCTTGCCAAACGGACATTAAAATTCACACCGCTCCTAAATGCTCCTAAAAGCTCTTCACCAATCACACCCTCACCGCTCTTAAATGCTCCTAAACGCTCTGGGCCAAACACACCCCAAAGTTTATTTGTCAAAATTTACTTGTGTCAAATATTTGTGCCTATGTTTTTCACTTTCCCCCTTTATTATGGAATACTTTTTTACTTTTTTATTTATTTCCATAAAAATAATAAAAATAATAAAATATGGTATTATGTTCACACTCAAATGCCGCTGAATCATTTTTGATTAATTCGAAATACATAATTATGCATTGACTATAAAATATAGCTTTCTCAACATACATCACTTTTTAGCGATTATACATGTTACTAAGATTTTGACAAGTAATTTTTAGTAGTGAATCAATAGTGTAATTCACTACTCATCACACTATAATGGTGCCGACTTTGGGTGCTGACATTTTAGAAACATTTGTTTAGTACAAAAATCGGAGATGCTTTTACTATGGTTACATCAATGGGCATAACGTTTCTTATTTCGTTCCTCTTTTATTTGTTAATGTAACAGATAACAGTTGAGACTGGTCAAATAGGAAGACAAGCTAGTGGATCAGTTATTGTACGAGATGGAGAAACTGTAAGTTTTATCAAAGTTTGTTTATGTTTGCTTCCTCCGTCTCCGGTTGTGGTATTGCAGAAACAATTTGTTAGTATTACATATATGCATATTACTATCCCTGACGAGTGACGAATTGCTTATTTTTTGAATACAGATTATATACACATCTGTTTGTATGTCTGATGTTCCAAGCGAGCCTTCAGACTTTTTCCCTATGTCTGTAAATTATCAAGAGCGTTTCTCAGCAGCTGGTAGAACTAGGCAAGTGTCATGCTTGTGTTCTTACTTTTACTTAATCAGTTTGCTACTAGCAATATCCAAAATTAACCTTAGTAGTTTTGATACAATTCATGCTAATATTTTGATTATGATTCTCTTTCTCAGTGGAGGATTTTTCAAACGGGAAGGAAGGACGAAGGACCACGAGGTATTAGTTTGTTTTCTTATTATTGTTTAGAACAACTGATATTCATTTGTGGAGGCGTTGTTTGGTTACAGTTTTTGAATTTACGATTGAGTAGTAAATTGAAAACGCAACAACCTTGACAGTTATAAACGTTAAAGAAGTGTTTTCATGGTTTACAAAAAAAGCATTTTGACTATTTGACTTTATAATTGTAATACAGGTACTTATTTGTAGACTGATCGATAGGCCATTGCGGCCAACCATGCTCAAAGGATTCTACCATGAAACTCAAATACTATCTTGGGTATGTACTCTCTGAATCAAAATGTCAGCTTTCTTACACTTTGTTCTTGTTGACTGGTCAAGTATCAATTTACTAACCAACTGTCTTAGCACAGTTGGCCACCAAGGAATCCTTGGGGAGGTATCTTTGGAGAGGTTTCTTTGGAGAGGTCTTGGGTTCAAGTCTCACCATGTACCTTCAGGGGCGGAATAAAATAGAAGTAGGAGTAGGGTTTAACCCCTAAGGCGAAAGGTTCGAGGCTTGCATACTACCCAATTGGATGTCACTGCAACTCGAATCACTAACTACTAACTAGCCGTTCAAAAAAAAAAAAAAAAAAAAAAAAAGTATCAGTTTACTTAATCCTTTTTCATCTTTCTAGTATCTTTTTGTTTCATTTATATTACCACATTACGTTGAGGTAGCGTAGTCTGTTCCCAAGGCTTGTAGTTGATAGTAAGATAATTATGTCAGGTTCTACTGTTCTAGTATAATTTATCTTATAGTGTACATTTAAGCCTTCTGATAAACTGGTTGAAATTTCTAATTTATGTGATGGAATTATAAAACTTCCTTTTTTTGGGGTAACCATGGTTTCTGATATGAACCAAACTGATAACACTTTATTGATAACAAGGAGCAACCGTAGTCGGATGCTTAAAGACAAATTGATAAAGAAAATAAACTAACAGACAATGATAAAAGTAAAATACGATTTTCCTCCCCTAAACCCTGTGGTGATCCCCTCCTAATATAGGAGCAGATTACTTATTCCTCAAAACAATACCAAAAATAAACCAAAATAACATAATAACCATTAACTAATAGTTAATGGCAATTAGACCCCTCAACTCTTGCTGTAGACTTCCCAACGATTCATATCATTACCCCCGCCCTGAAAAACCACCTTGTCCTCAAGGTGGAGCTTGTTCCTCGTCACCCCACCTTCTTTCTCATTCTCCTCATCATCATCCACGAGAAGAACCTGAAGTGTTTTCTCCGGGCACCGATGTCCTGGGAAGTACTTCTCATCACAACGATAGCAAAGTCCTTTAGCTCTCTTATCCGCGAACTCCGAGTCGGTCATACGTTTAAACGGGGCCTCCCCCGTACCTACCCCTGCAGTCACAGCTAGAGGCCGAGAGTTATCACCAATGGTTCGGTTTGCAGGTTTGGGGGTTATCTCCTTACCCGTTTCATCAATGATTAAGGTTAAATCCATGGCTTGGCTCAAACCCGTGGGTTTCTGAGTTCTCACTGCCGTACGTAGCTCGTGTTTTAACCCCTTCATGAAGACCCCCTCAAGTACCTCCTCTGGTAACCTTGGTAATTGTGCAGCCATCTTCTCAAACATAGTTATATAGTCCCGACCGGTCCCGCTCTGGCTAATGGCAAAAAACTGTTCGTATAAGCTACCCCCTTGTGAGGATTGAAAACGAACTAGCATCCGTTGCTTCAACTCTTCCCAGCTCCGGAATGGTTCCCTGTCGTCACTCCATCGAAACCAAGACAGGGCTGGACCCTCTAGACATATCATGGCAGCCTTGAGTCGCTCTCCTGACGTCACGAGCCCTTGGATGTCAAAAAATCTCTCAGCCTGGTAAACCCATTCATATACATCAGCCCCGTTAAAAAGAGGCATCTTAAGTTTTCGCAATCGATAATCAGCACCCGGCACCCACCCCCGTTCGTTCCCGTGAACCGGTGGCGGTGGTATTGTTCGGTTTGGCCCCGGAAAAAACCCACCAGTGTTTCCCAATGAAGCATCTGTGAAACTTTGGAACATCCCTTCGGTATTCACCGGTAGCCTGTGGTTATGGCTACTACGCTGCCCTGTCTGAAACGACCCAATAAGATCACCATTCGACCCATAGGGAATCGGAACTCCCTGCGGGTCAAAGGGAAGGCCAGAAAAACTTGTATACGCGGCTGAAAACGGTAGAGTTGGATGTTGTTGTTGTGCGAACAACGGCTGGGTGAAGGCAAAGGCTGGCTGTGTGGATGTAGTGGTGGTGTGAGGGTGTTGCAGCGACATACTGTGGTAGGGCTGCAGCGGTTGGGTGTGGATGGGCGGCGTTGTGGTGGACGGCAGTGTGGTGGTCGGCGGTGTGGTGGTCGCCGACTGTAGAGTTTTCAGCACCCGCATGATCTCCGCGAATTGTTGATCAGATTCAACCTTATTTTTGTCCATCTTTTCTTGTAACAGAATCCTGTGCTCCATGGCGTCTGCTTGAATCGTTGCCTGTTCCGTTTTGTATTGTTCGAAACTGGCTTCCAAATCGGTAATTTTTGTCATCGTGGATCAGAAATTCCCACAGGTAGCAGAATGAGAGTCTCTGATACCAATTTGATATGAACCAAACTGATAACACTTTATTGATAACAAGGAGCAACCGTAGTCGGATGCTTAAAGACAAATTGATAAAGAAAATAAACTAACAGACAATGATAAAAGTAAAATACGATTTTCCTCCCCTAAACCCTGTGGTGATCCCCTCCTAATATAGGAGCAGATTACTTATTCCTCAAAACAATACCAAAAATAAACCAAAATAACATAATAACCATTAACTAATAGTTAATGGCAATTAGACCCCTCAACTCTTGCTGTAGACTTCCCAACGATTCATATCAGTTTCTGACCTTTTTTGGCTGACTAATCCACGGGGTTGGACCCACCGCCACACAGACTCAAACCAGGTCAAGCCTTCCTTTTCAGGAGGTTGGCGTGGCCACTTCAAGGTTGTTTGCACCTAGTAGGAATTGAACTTGAGACCTCACTCATTTTAGAGTGATAGTCACAAGCCCTTTTGCCATTAGGCCACAGCGGTTATCCTAAAACTTCTTACCTTCTTCAAAACTATAGATTACTTGAAAAGCAATGTATATATGTGGTAAGTGACATTTGAGAAAAAACGGAACAATTCTATCTGAAAAACTGAAAAACATCTTGGAATAATGCAAGTGAAAGGTGAGAATGGTGTAAATGAACTTCCTAAGTTCTAAATTTCATTTGCAGGTTTTGAGTTATGATGGTGTGCACCCTCCAGATTCTTTGGCTGTTACAGCAGCTGGAATTGCCGTGTAAGTTTCATCAACATGTTAATCATTGTTGCTCTTAAGTGACGTCATGGGTTATTATGATTTCAGCTACCTAATTGTAGTTAATGTCACATTTTTTACAAACAGGGCTCTCTCAGAAGTGCCTAGTACAAACACTATAGCAGGAGTTAGAATTGGTTTAATTGGTGATAAATTTGTTGTGAATCCAACCACCAAAGAGATGGAAGATTCAAAACTGGATTTGTTGTTAGCGGGCTCAGAAAGCGGAATAATGATGATAGAGGTTACATCATTATCATTATTCATATACTTAATATTATCCAATTTCAGATATTTCTGATACTAGTATATTGTTTCTATGGACTTTAATTGTTCGCAGGGTTACTGTGACTTTCTTCCTGAAGAGAAATTGGTTCAAGCAATAGAAGTTGGACAGGTGGATAGATATTTTTAATGTTCTGGTTAGTACATTAGGATTTACTAAAAAAATCACTGTGTCTAATTGCCATTTTTTTCTTCTATGGATCAGGAAGCTGTACGTGCCATATGCAAAGAAGTTGACAATTTGGCCAAAAAATGTGGGAAACCCAAAATGCTTGATACAATTAAGTTACCTCCGCCTGAGCTATATAAACATGTCGAAGTACGTGTCTCTTTTCATCTTTTTAATGACGTATATATATATACAGTCAAGTGTTTCTATACTTCAGATTAATGGTTTATTACCCTATGAAATTCTATTCTACATTGTGTTTATCTTGAGCTGATAAACAAGTACGTTGCAGGAAATTGTTGGTAACGAGTTAGTGGAAGTGCTGCAACTAAAAAGCAAAGTACCAAGAAGAAAAGCTCTGTCATTGTTAGAGGAGAAAGTCTTGAGTATACTTACTGAGGAGGGTTATGTCAGCAAAAGTGAAACTGTCGGTGCTGAAATAACTCCAGATATGTTGGAGGACGAAGATGAGGAAGAAGAATTTGTTGTTGATGGAGAATTCGATGAAGGCGATGTCCACATAAAGCCAGTTATTAAAAAACCGGTCCCCATGGTATTTTTGATCTCTTCCGTTAATTAAGAAACAATCAATTATTGCAGTTACATGTCACTTGATATAGGCAAAATCAGAAAAATAGTTCAGAAACTATCAATTATTGCAGTTGGATGGCACTTGATTTATCTTATTTTTTGGGCTGTATTATAAACTTACATTATGTTTTTGCAGTTATCACCTGCATAATATTGTTAAGACTTATATAATACAAGTGGCTGGAAAATCTGTTAATGTTTTCTTCTCTTTCCCATGTAGTTTTACTCGGAGGTAGATGTAAAATTGGTGTTTAAAAGCGTTTCATCCAAATACCTGCGAAGAAGAATAGTAGAGGTATGCATACAAATACAATCACTATCAATACTGTGCTGATGGATGAGTTCAATTTCTTATATTTTTCCGAAAATTGAATTTTTATTCATATTAGTGCATCAATCATCTTACATCTGTGTTCTTCGTAAAGGGAGGAAAAAGAAGTGATGGAAGAACTTCGGAGGAGATACGCGTTATTGACTCGGAATGTGGGTTACTTCCTAGAGCACATGGGAGTGCTCTTTTTACACGTGGGGAAACACAGGTAAGTGCGATTTTCTATTTATACATTTACAAATTGCATAATAGCAAGTATGGGATCTGCATTTTTGAGTAATTTATAACTTCACATTCCAACAATACATTTTACCAATTACAACTACATTTTTTTTTACTTTAGAGATCGAAAAACTGTTTCAGATAATTCAGAATAAAAGATATGGTGCTTATCTAATTTTCCCTCGTTTGCAAGGTTTATAGTGGATCTGTGATCTGTCGAACGTTATGTCTCCTTGTTTATTTTAATGTATCTTTGTGTGCATCTTGTTTTACAGTCGCTTGCGGTGGTTACTCTAGGGGATAAACAAATGGCACAAAGAATAGACAACCTTGTGGGTGTAGAAGATGTGAAAAGGTTTTATCTTCAGGTGCGCCTTTTTAAGCTCTTTCGTCTGAAATCATGCACTGGTTACTTTGCTAATAGTATTTGTATTGCTGATTATACAGTATTCATTCCCACCATCTTGTGTCGGGGAAGTTGGGCGACTTGGAGCACCAAGTAGAAGAGAAATTGGTCATGGTACACTTGCAGAAAGAGCCCTCGAACCTGTATTACCGTCTGAAGAAGAGTTCCCGTATACTATACGTGTTGAGAGTACCATAACAGAAAGTAATGGTTCATCAAGGTAATATATCTATTTTTTATTATTACAAAAAGTACACCTTCATAAGTAGTAGTTATAAATTAATAAATTTATCCGTTTAGTATTTATTTCAGTTTGACAGTTATATTCTTTGTTCTTTCATCTTTCTTTATGATGATGTTCATAGTATGGCATCGGTTTGTGGGGGATGCCTGGCACTGCAAGATGCTGGAGTACCATTAAAGAGCCCTATTGCGGGTATAGCAATGGGCTTGGTTGTGGACACAGAAGAATTTGGGGGAGATGGAACGCCACTTATTCTATCTGACATCACCGGCTCTGAGGATGCTTCTGGTGATATGGACTTTAAGGTCTTTACTTTAATGGTTTATAGCTGTTTTACCACTAAAACAAAAGATAAGAGGGAGGATATAGTTGATGACTTGACCGAATATAATGATGCAGGTTGCCGGGAATGATGATGGAGTAACCGCATTTCAAATGGATATAAAGGTTAAGTATGCTATCTTTATGTGTTTTTTGTGATTGTTCTCATCTAACTAGTTAAAGGCATAGGTATGCGCACGTGACTGTATACTTAATTTATTGTTTTAGAAAATTGGTTACTATAAATTGGTGGATATTGTCATATTGGTGGTTTCCTATCTGAACAACTATTCTTTTTACATTGATAGGTCACAGGAATTTCTTTGTCGACAATGCAACAGGCTTTAATGCAAGCGAAGGAAGGGCGAAAGCGTATTCTTGGTATGTTTCAAACACATGTTTCAAATTATTGAAAGTATTGTTGTCTTTGTTTATATGTATTTGGCCAAGAGTATTTGTTGGCGAAGTGATATATGTAAATAGTTAATCTCGATTTAAGGGGTTATTGGACAAAAAGGGTCAGCAAGTATATAAATTTACCTGGTTTGACATGAATCTGTTTTTGACATGTTACCAACCCGCCCAAGCCACTGGTTTGGCTACATGTATTCATTTTACCGAATATGATAAATGTTTTATGTTTCAGCTGAGATGTTGAAGTGCTCACCTCCCCCGTCGAAGACGCTTTCGAAGCATGCTCCACTTATTCTCGTTATGAAGGTTAATTTGTCATGTCTTGGCCCCTTTTTTATCTGACGTAGCATAAATCATCCCTATTACTAACAGTTTTTGTAACAATTGATGTAGGTTAAACCTGAGAAAGTCAACCTTATTATTGGTTCAGGAGGTAAAAAGGTCAAGAGTATCATCGAAGAGACTGGAGTGGAGTCTATCGACACACAAGATAATGGAGTAGTAAGCTAAACATGCTATCTTTTTTCTGCCTGGTAGTTTTACATATGTTTTTGCTGTCTCACGTTTCATGTTGACTATCGTAGGTCAAAATTACTTCAAGAGATTGGGCAAGCTTAGAAAAGACTAGAGCTATTATTAGCAACTTGACAATGGTTCCAGTTGTTGGTGATATATATAGGTATCTTTCTTTCTGTTTTGAGAGTAATATTTATCACCACTATATAGGTATCGTTCTTTCTATTTGAGAGTAATATCTTTCTTTCTATCTTAGTTTATAGGCTGTTCAAATGTTAAAAGAATGTAGTCCTTGAGTTTTTGCTATTTAGATTCTGGGATGCAATGCAAGTCAATGAATTTAGAGGATTCTATTAGTTATAAAACTGTTATCAGTTAGGTCTATGCTATTATCGTCTAATTGTGCTGCTCTGTTATCAGGAATTGTAAAATCACATCTGTTGTTCCATATGGAGCTTTTGTTGAAATCGTACCAGGCCGAGAGGTAGAACTTGTATCCCATTTATGAATCATCATCTTATCGTTATCTGAATTTTTAACATGTCATGCTTAAAATGTGTAATCTGCTCCAAAGTTTTCTTCACTTAATCGTCATGCATTGTCAGTTTTCTATTAAGTGCAGTGTTATAACTAAGTTGCATGGTTTATGTTATTACATTTAGTGACAATTTCTCAACTCAAGTGATGAATTATGTACTGTTATTACTGTGGAAGCTTATCAGTATCTGAGTGTTGAAATAAATGTTATTATATCCATTTCAGGGACTTTGTCATGTTAGCGAGTTGAGTCCAGATTGGCTGTCGAAGCCAGATGATGTAAGGGTCGTCACCTTGTTTTCTTCTATTTAATTCTTGATGCGTTGTTGCAATAAATAGTTTTAATTTGTTTCAGGCTTTCAAGGTTGGAGACCAGGTTGATGTCAAGCTCATTGAGGTTTGTGTTCTTTCTCTGTACGTGTCAAAGAGCATAGATAACCAGCCATTTTGGAATTTGAATGTATACTCACATTCCTCCTTCATGTGAAGTGCAGTGTTTTACCTAAGAAAATAGATTAAGATTTAAATACTTTTAACAGAATAACAACAAAAAAGACAGTCTTTCTTGAATTATCGAGAAAGTATTGCAGTTTTTATTTAAATGGAGGAAAAGTGACACTCCATCTTCATAATGTGTATTTTCTGGACCACTATTCAGAATTGCCTTCTATATGCAGATCAATGAAAAAGGTCAACTTCGTTTAAGCCGAAAAGCACTGCTTCCGCCTCCAGATCAGAGTACTGATACACCTAGTGAAAATCAGAGTGCAACTAGTGTTGGAAAGGACAGTGGGACCCCACAAAAATATACTGACAAAAGCAAACTTAGAAGAAGTTCGACCATGCCAAGGGTTGATGCGGATAAAAGCTCCGAATATACGTTTACCAAAAGATATGTTGGGTCCCGCAAAAATGAGCCTAAGTCGCCTAGCAGCAAACCTGATACTATTGCATCCGGTGATGGCAGTGACCTAGTTAATGGAGAGGCCCAAGTCAGTTAAAAGTGATGTGGGGGTAAATAAGTAATTTGATCTGTTTTGATATGGAAGCTGTGGTGGATGATGATCTGCTTTAGAGGGACAGAGGTATGAAACATGAATCATCAATGTCAAACAGTCACTCCGTTGACTGAAAGCAATGAGAATTTCTGCAAAACAAAAATGTTTTACTGATTGATTGTTGATTTTCGTGCCAGGAGTTTCTAGATGTCTCATCACCACTTGGAATCAACAATCACGAATTGAAAAATGGTGGGACTGCAAATACTAACTTGAAGCAACTTTCTTTTCATTATGTTGATGAGAACATGCAGTAACAAGAAGATTCGCAAGGATACTGAGAGAATTGCTTGAAGTCCAGAAGGATAGTGAGAAAACTGTAGTTATAAAACAGCTTATGCTGCGTTGTGAGTGCATCAACTGTTGCACTTTTCAGTTTTTGTCCGTCCATGTAGTAGATTTTGTATGATTACGGCCAAACTTGTTTTATATAGCCAAAATTTTGATTCATTATTCTCAAAATCAGTAGCAACTCGAGTGTGTCTGCCGTTACACATGACTAAATTTTGTCACATATGTTTGAAAGTTGACGTTTCAAACAAGCAGTTCAGTTTATTTGATTCACGTTGTTTAGGACTGGGATAGTTCATAGTCATATCATATGAACCACGTTACTTGAATCAAATTCTAGTTAAATAGATCTGGGTTTAATTCAGCATATGCTGATGTACTTGGATCTTTTTTAAATGTGATGTTGTGGTCAAATTTATTGGCCAATTATAAGTATTGATAATCAAATGGTGGCTAGTGATTTTTGAGCACATGGTTCCATGCGTTATAGGAATAAATTTTTAATACAACATCGACGGATAACGCTGGACGCCTCCCGAGTCGCGTCATAGTGCCTCAGGCTGTACTCGTTTTATCTTCCACCCGTTTAGTTGCACCCATTTAGCCAGCGCCCATTTAACCTGCCGTCTAGCGCGTTGCCCGTTGCCCGTTTTACCCGTGACCACGCCCATCCGGTCGACCCATTTTGCCACCTCTAATTACGTGTATAAAGAGTAAACATAGCTTTACAACTTAAAATATTAGAACATGATTATGATTAATGTTGTTAAACTAAGAGGATACGTAACGGCTGCGTTATTTTTTGCGCCAAAGCTTTCGACGTCAGAAAGTGAACGGCGTACCACTTTGTGGGTTGGCGTCACGGCTTTGGGTTAAAGAATTTTTGATTATTTTTTTAAATTTAACCCTTTATAACACCAAAAATAATCCTGTAACATAAAAATACCCCTTATAACACCAAAAATTATCAATACCACTAAATAATAATTTCATACCATTTCTAGTAGCCATCAATTCTTTTTTTTTGCTATGGCAAATTATTTTATAAGGCCCAGGCCCATGAAAATGAAAATGGCTCCAAGGCACAACCTCTATACGACTAGACCCTATCTTTCCCGCCAGTTCTTCACAGACCAATCTCACACACACTAAAACACACACACACACACATAGAGAGAGTGAAAAGATGTTGTGGGTAGACAAGTACAGACCAAAATCCTTAGACAAGGTCATCGTACACGAAGACGTTGCTCAGAATCTCAAGAAATTGGTAACAATTTTAATTTCCCCCAAAAATTAGGGTTTCATAATTTTTATAAAATTGTATCAATTTGTAATCAATCAGGTTACCGAGCAAGATTGTCCGCATCTATTGTTCTATGGCCCACCTGGATCTGGTAAAAAAACGCTAATTATGGCCCTTCTCAGACAGATGTTTGGGGCTAGTGCCGAAAAGGTGCTTCTTTTTTATTTATTTATTTTCTGTTATTGAAATGAATTAATTTTATTTATGGATAATTTTTTAATACTTGTTTCTGGATTTTGGTTGATTTTCAGGTCAAAGTGGAGAACAAAAATTGGAAAGTTGATGTAGGTTTTCATTTCATACATTTTGCGTGTTTCAATGTTTTTGAGGAATTGCGTGTACTAATATTTAGGAAGTGTGATAACACCTATGTTTGTTATTTGACCTGCCGATTCTGACTTCTATGTAGTACGTACTAGGTTTATCTGTCCATCGATGCAACAATGTATAATCATCATGTCATAAGAAAAATAGGTGGTTTTTCTTTAGGCTTAGGGGTGTTTGGTTTGGCTTATATAATGTAAGCCCATTTTGTCTTATATAACATAAGCCCTAATTTTGTGGCTTATGTGAAGGTTTATAGGCTTATATAGGTTTATTATATCATGATAAACTTATATAAGCCCCTAAGTCTCAAAATAAGCCACAAAATTGGGGCTTACGTTATATAAGCCGAAAATAAGCCATATTTCGGCTTATCATAAACCCTAATTTTTTAAGCTTATTGATGACTTATGGGCTTATATAAGTTTATTATATTATAACAAACTTAGATAAGTCCATAAGTCTCCAAATAAGCCACAAAATTGAGGCTTATGTTATATAAGCCGAAATAGGCTTACGTTATATAAGCTAAAATATGTGGCTTATTAGCTTATTTGTTTTTTGGTTTATATATCATAAGCCCCAATTTTCCGGCTTATTTTGAAACTTGTTAGCTTATATAAGTTTATTATGATATGATAAACTTATATGAGCCCATAAGTCTCAAAATAAGCCAGAAAATTGGGGCTTATGAAATATAAGCTGAAAAACACATAAGCTCATAAGCCCACATATAAGCTTAAAGAAAAACTCCCTCAATGTCTAAGCGATTTGACAATCGCAATACAGCCTTAAGCATATGCAAGAATTTCTACCCCTAGGTTGAAACATGCACACAACACGTTTCGTGTATTTTCTATTTCAACATTGTCGTCTGAATGAATTTTGTAAAATGAGAAGTGAAATTGGTGTGATATATGTTCATATCTGTTTCTTATAGCTTCACTGAGCTCTTATTTGGTCTTGTGTACGTTTGTATGTTGCGGCTTTTGAAATTTGGTATTGGTTCTTTTGCAGGCTGGAAGTCGAACCATTGAACTGGAACTCACAACTCTATCGAGCACTCACCATGTGGAGCTGAACCCTAGTGATGCTGGGTTTCAGGATCGGTACATTGTACAAGAAATTATCAAAGAGATGGCTAAAAATAGACCAATTGATACCAAAGGAAAAAAGGGTTTCAAAGGTTAGCTGAAAAAGTTCACAATTGCCAGTTATAAGAACACATATCTTTTTGCTAGTACTTGCTCTTGATGTTTTATATTTTCTGCATCAGTATTGGTGCTCAATGAGGTTGATAAACTTTCACGAGAAGCACAACATTCTTTGAGGAGAACAATGGAAAAATATAGTGCCTCGTGCCGTTTGATCCTATGCTGTGACAGCTCGTCAAAGGTTACCGAAGCTGTCCGCTCTCGTTGTCTCAATATGAGAGTAAATGCACCAAAAGAAGATCAGGTCAGTATTGCAGTTCTGTTTAAGTGAAAGTTCCTGCTATAGTTAATTGTATTCTGAGAAATTATGATGTGAATTTTCTGTTCACCTAACGTGGTTGAACGTGTTTTCCAGATTGTTAAGGTTCTGGAGTTTATTGGAAAGAAGGAAGGGTTACAACTTCCACCTGGATTTGCTGCACGTATTGCAGAAAAATCGGGAAGGAGTTTAAGGAGAGCAATCCTGTCATTCGAGACTTGTCGTGTACAACAGTTAAGATCAATGCTGAGTAGGTCATGTTCTTTGTTGTGCTTGTTTTAAAGCAACGCTGACATGATATCTTTTTGTTATTATAGGTACCCTTTTACCATTAATCAAGTAATTTCGCCAATGGACTGGGAACAATATGTATTAGAAATAGCATCCGACATTATGAAAGAGCAGAGCCCTAAAAGGTTTATATTGCATGTCTTCTTGATCAGGGTTTTATGCCTCTATCATTTACTCATGGTTTTGATTTTTTTACTGATATAGGTTGTTCCAAGTTCGAGGGAAGGTGTATGAGTTGCTAGTCAATTGTATCCCTCCTGAAATTGTATTGAAGGTTATAATCTCCTCTCACTGAAACATGCTCTTTATCTAGTATGTCAAACAAGCTAAACATTTTTTTACAATTCAGAGGCTGCTTTTTGAATTGCTGAAGAAATTAGATGCTGATTTGAAGCTTGAGGTCTGTCGTTGGGCTGCATATTATGTAAGTTCATGCCAATATCCTATTAAGGATTCATTTAGCATCTTTTCAGTGATGATTTTCTTATTGTATCTTCTAGAAGAATATCCTTAGAACAAGAAAACCTAATTTTTCAGATTTCGTATAATTTCCTCCATTTTGTATGTAGTGGGTTCCATAATCCATCTACTTTGTAATTCGTGTCTAAGTTAAAAGGGGGCTACAAAACAAAGATGTTTTGATGACTAAATTTTATTTTTGTATAATTATATCCTATAATGTTGATTTCTTTTCATAGGAACATAGGATGCGTCTTGGACAGAAAGCTATTTTTCACATTGAAGGTACGTTTATGCACTTATTTTGTTATATTTACAGCAATTACTTGCATTAGGTTGAATCGCGTATCTGTCAAGCTTTTCAATCTTCTATCTCCCATCAGTGTCATTATCAATGACTTCACTTTTTGAGGTTTTTATACGATCTATACTTTGTGTTTTATAATAACGTGGACGATTAAAGGTCCATCATAAACAGTAACGGCAAAATACCCCATACATCCCCACTCAGAAATGGGTTTTTTTGCTCTCTCAAATTTGTTTCCAAAATACTTTATTGACGTATGTTTTTTTTAATAATTCCAAATCAGCTGCCCATTAGTCTCTTCTCTTTACAAAAGCGATGCGAAATAAATATGTAAATACAGTGGTGAACCCCCTTTAAAAAGAGAATTGCTGCAATTTTCATTGACCAAAGAGGGGATCTTGTTTTATATAGGGTCTCTCGAGATTTTCGTGTATAACTCTGAGAGCTTTTGTACTGTTAGGCATTGGAACAAGTTGGCTTATATATTTGCTATCTGCTGAATTTTATTTGCAGCATTTGTAGCCAAGTTCATGAGCATTTACAAAGGGTTTTTAATTGCAAGCTTTGGCTGAAGCTTATCAACAAGCTATATGGACTTCATTTATGTTTCAGACGCGGTCAATGTCAGCTTCTTCTTTCCGAGCTTAGAATGTTTTATTAAGGACATTTGCACCCCCTCCCTACCTCTCCTCTTTGTTTCGGGCTTGTATTTTTACTAAAACTATCTTTAAGGTTGAGGAGGCTTGGTTGGGGAGCCCTTGTAAGAATCTTTCTGATGTGTTTTACATTTATGTGTTGAATGGAGTATTAGATATGATCCAACCACCACTAATCTGTTGTTTACGCAACTTTAATCTCCTGATCTGTTATCAATGAGATAAAAAGCTTGTGCGGTCTTTGGATGGTTATGTCTATAGCTTGATTTTTACATTCTTTCAACTGTTTAACTGGGGCACGTAGTAAGTGTAATAAATATTTTAGGACATATGTTTTATAGAGGTATTTCTCCTGTATCAACCCTCATCATTTTATCCGGGCTTGGGACCGGCTGAGTCTACATAAGACCCAGACAGATTTCAAAACTTCTGAAGTCCTATAAAAAACGAAACACCAATCAAACATATGCAAAGCCAGGTATTCTGAACCCCAAAAAGAATCACCCACATGAAACTAAAACCAAGCAGGTATTTCAAAAACTCGGTGAAAAGAAAAAGACCATTCCAAATCAATTGCAGAAACTAACCAGAAAAAATAGCTACATTGTTATATGTTGCAGAAACTAACCAGAAGAGACTATATGGTCTGTTACATGATAGCATCTAGTAATAGTCCTACTCTAGAAAGGTGCACAGCATTTGCATAAGATACTAGCCACGGATTATATTGCTATAACATCCCATCTAGAAAAGTCCAGCTCTAGAAAAAAAAGCAGCGATAATGTTTCACTTCGCATCAACAATGTGATCGTGCAATTTATGCAAGATAAATTAACAGAGACATACTTCCATGCAGAAAACCAATTCGTCGACTTAAGTGGCCTATTTATCACCTTCCCAAGAATAAAAACGGCCCAACTATTATTCCTCCGCGTAGTTGGTGACACAGAATTATGAGGAAGTACTAGGTTGTGATCTACAATTAATCTAAATCAACCTGTGCGAAGGTAGGCCATCATGTCTATGTCATATCACAACTCTGTCAAAACAAAGGATACTAAAATTAAGGCAAAAGTGAATAAGTGGCAACATATTGTCGCACACCACACCCAAGTAGATGGTAGACTGCAAAACATACCAACATTCTTTCATGGACTTTCTGGTTGAAGGTATGCCGGTACACTATCTAGCCAAAATACTCGAATCATACTTGAAAATTCAATACTAGCACGTCTTTGCAAGATGCTATGTGAGACAGTGCCAAGTATTGCGGTTTCTGTATTGCAACGAGGTGTATGAGGGGGCTGGCAACTTGATACTCTCCTCCTCTTGTTCTCCTATATTTTCAATTTGCCATGCTGATATAGCGTTCACACATGATATACAATCAACTTTTACAAGCAATATCCCCCCAAAAAAGGATTCCTGGCGTGTGACAAATAATTTTACAATACAGTAAAGAAATGATCAGTTGACCTTCCTGGTATGTTGCAGTAACTACTACATTTTCCTCCCGTTTTGTCATACTTGCAGAGTTATTCTAAGTTGAGATTATTTGTCTTGCAAAAGGAAAACACATTCTGACCAGAAAATAACTCGACTATCAAGTCAAAGCATCTTCTTGTTCGTTGGCCAAAACGTGCAGCTGTCTAGATTTCAGATCAAAATGATTCAAACATAAACTCTATGGGTCGATATTTTGGATGATATAGCTAGAAGCCTAGAAGGATGTTTTTCTGCAGAATTATGGTTTTCTGCACTGCTGATGATCAATGCTGGTGTATTTTAATGTTCATTAACTAGCCTTAGTAGTTTAACCAACTTAACGTGTGTACTCAGTGTAAGAGGCGTTTTACTAGAGGATTGACCTTTTTAGAAGTTCCTGTTTGAGCATCAAATATATTTTGATTCTTTAGATGTTCCAAGTGTTAAAGATTGGTATATTCTTAGGGATGTGATAGTTTTAATACCAAGGTTTTCACTGTTGCGAATTAGCAGAGAACGCCATTATACCGAGTAACGGGTCAAAACGGGTTCTGATCGGGTTGACCTGTAAGAATTTCTATGAGCTTAGATATGATTAGAACAAGTGAAAAGATATGTTATTACAACAATACTTTAACTTGACTATAAGCGTATTAATAATACACCTTAGGTGCCTTTTTCTTTTGACCTGTTAGTGATAAACCATAACTCAAATTGTCCCATTCATAAGTATATCGGTCAAATTCCTCAAGATTTGTCTAATTCGGGTTTAAACTATAGTAAAATTATGTTAGCAATCAGATGTAGATATGATGAACCTGCAAGTAGGAATAATACAATTTTCAACATCCCTTGACCACAGCGACCACTCTAATAGTACAACAGTTATCGGATGCATAGCATGTGCTCTTCTAATCGTCCGGCAGACCTACATATATTTATTTTCCTTCTTCCACCAATTTCTACAACTCTCCCATCATTCAAATAAAAAAAAAATCTCAGACGATTAAGACTGCGTGAAACTGAACTTAAGTAAAGAAAGTACTATACCGTGATTTCAGTAGGCACACGGGTGTCACGGTCATGCTGATAATAGAGATCAATGCAATCAATCTCAAGATGTTTCAAGCTGGCTTCACAAGCTGCGCTTACAAATATCGGATACCGAATTTGAAAGCCTTCACAGAAAGCAGTCGTACAACAACTTGAACTAATAAAGTAGCAGATTCACGTCAACCTCCTGAAAAGGGAGGGCTTTACCTGGTTTGAGTCTGTGTGGCGGTGGGCTCAAACTCCGTGGATTAGTCGGCCAATGTGTTGGAAATCACGGTTACTAAAAAAAATAAAAATAAAAAATAAAAATAAAGTAGCAGATTTAGTATTTTCTAGTCAGGGTCTGAACTAGCATGACATACTTTCATAAAAAGATGTATCATAGAAAACGTTATTTTTTACCCAAGAACAGGTGTTTGGCATCACGTTTTGAAATTGATTATTTGTGCTTTCATTAACCGATTGATCAGTATTGAGCATGTGCATGTAGTAAAACTAGCATAATTATTTCGAAATCATAAGATTTTAAGTCACATAAGTAACCTTCTTTAGGATGCAGTATAAGAACAAAAGTAGTTTTCATCTGACATTTCCAAGTAAGATTTCATTTAGTACGAGGCCAATAGACATCAGATGTGTTGAAAGTGCAACACCAGCATCAATGGCTTGATGAATGCGGCTGATCAAGTCGGATGAACATAAAGTCATAAACAACATAAACTATAAAGTATATCTAGACACAAAATAAGTATATCTTCGGATAGAAGGAGGATTTAATTTGAGTTGCATATTTCGACGTATCACGAATTAGCACAAAATAGTGATGGCCACAGACATGTAAAAAAAAACCCTTCATAACTCAAAATACATTTCAAAGTACACATAAGTTAATGATCTGATGACCATACCCATGAGACACTTATGGTGTCTATTTGGCTATATAAGATGCTAAAGGTGGAGTATTAGCATGCTTCCAAGTGGATTTCATTACCGCGTCAGGATATCTATCACCCTTAATCATTGACGCGATTGTTTCAAGCTCACTCATGTCTTCATGTGACAGCTCAACAGATACAGCTCCAATGTTTTGCTTGAAATTCTCGATCTTCGTTGTGCCAGGTATAGGACACACATCCTCCCCTTGATATAGGACCCACGCCAATGCTAGTTGTGACGTGGTGCACCCCTTCTTTTTAGCCATTTGATGAACTTTTTCCAACAAAGCCGTGTTGTGCTCTAGATTCTCACCCTGAAACCTTGGGAAATGCTGCGGAGCAATCAAAATTAATATTCAATCGTGTTGCCATCATTAAGTCACAAATTTTTTTAATCATAAAGGGTCAACACAGATAAGTGTTTGATTTGGGTCAGGTTAGTCCGGGTCGTGGCGTTATGGGTTGACTTGAAACACTTTTCTTTTCTTGAAAACCTTTAGTGCAGAATTAGTGTGTTACATTTTAGCCAATTTTCACCCGTATGAACCATTTGACCCATTCTCTTATTAAATCAGCAAGTCAAAATGGTGTATTTAGTTTTATCTATTCCACATTAAAATGTGACGTGAGAATACGTACCCTTCGGAGGTCATTGACTGCAAGATTTTCGGTCAAAACCGGAATGGAGGAAAAGAACCCTTTTCCTAGAGGGGAAAATGGAACAATCCCAATACCGAGTTCTCTGAAAACAGAATTTCCAAATAACAAAATTCAAAACGTTGACATCTATCAGAACAAACAGCCATCGATAATATAAGAAAACAGTAAACCTGCAAGTAGGAATAACTTGTTCTTCAGCATCTCTAGTCCACAAGGACCATTCAAGCTGAATTGCAGTTATTGGATGAACAGCATGTGCCCTTCTAATGGTATCGGGCGAAGCTTCTGATAAACCTATGTATTTTATCTTACCCTCTTCAACTAATTCTTTAAGCGCTCCCATCTAATAAGTTTACATAATACCAACATAAGCAAATTTAGCTATTTATAAAGTCTGTAACCAAGTCATAGATTTATCAGCATAATATAAAATCATTCACTAAAACGTTTAGTATGTGAGTATATGTGAAATGGTGGGCTGAATAAGTGCTTATAGAGGTGTGTAAAAGGAGAAACCGTGATTTCGATAGGGATGGTTGTATCAATCCGATGAATGTAGTAGAGATCAATGCAGTCAACTCCCAGCCGTTTTAAACTACCGTTGCAAGCTTCCTTAACGTACACAGGATCACCAGTTACTGTCAGCCCGGATTCAGGTGAGATAGACTTGATTCCAAATTTAGTAGCTATTTGCACTTTGTCTCTAGTCCTCCCTTCCTTTAAAGCCTGTAGTTATATATCAAACATCATTTCTATAAGACTAGTTATATTATGGAGTGCTTGGGATTGCTTATTGACAGCTTGTCAGCATATTAATATGCAATCCCAAATATACTCAACCATGGTTTTTTTTTAGAACGGCGAGTTAGTAGTTAGTGATTCGAGGTTACAGTGACATCCAATTGGGCAGTATGCAAGCCTCGAACCTTCTCCTTAGGGGATAAACCCCACTCCTGCTTCTTAAAAGGTTCTTGGTGAGACTCAAACTCGAGACCTCTCCAAGAATACCTCCCCAAGGTTACCTTGGTGGCCAACTGAGCTAGCTCAGTTGGTTAAATATACTCAACCATGGTTGGCATTTCAGGTTTGCATTTCGGGTTGGCGAATCCGTACGTTCCAACTTGACCACAACTTGTTCAAGTAATTTTGGTCAAATGTGTGAATCTTAACCCGAAGGTAAAATGGGTTAAGTGGTTACCGTGAAACGGGTTAAGTGGTTACTGTGAAACACGTTTAAAACGGGTTACCGTGAAACACGGTTAACCTATTTTCAACTCGTGTAACCTATTTGACCCCAATAGGTCATGTTCGGGTTATGTGTAAACACATTAAAAAGTCAAAAGAAGTTTGCAAGTTGACCCGTTTAACTCATACTCAACCCAAAGACGACCCTTGCCCGCCGTTATCACTAGTCATCCTACAACAAACTACTTATCTAGTGTATCAAAATGCGATAATAATCAAATGAAAACAAACAGAAAGGACTAGTTCTAACCTGGCCAATGAGTAGCTCATTAGCATTATTCGAGCCATAAACATCAGAAGTATCAAGAAAGGTGACACCAGAATCAATGGCAGTATGTAAAAGCTGGATCATTTCATGCTGAGGTTTATTGGTTTGAGACATACTCATACATCCTAAGCCAATGGCTGACACTTGCAAACCTTGTGAACCAAGCTTTTTTGTTGGTATCACCATTGTTCTTACTATATGATGTTTTTTAATCTTTAGTACTGATATCGGAATGACTAATGAGTAATGTGTTAGATTATATTTATAAGAATGAATATCTTACGTATGCACTGACATATATTGCATACATGTGACTTTGTAATCATGTGTATTATTTTTACTAAGTTAATACTCTCCATCTCAAAATTATTATCCACCGACAAAAAACGCACAATTTAAAAAAAATATCACTTTTACAGCTTTTTATCTCTTACTTTTTGCATAAAGACAGTTTTAACTTTAACCAATTAATTTAAAATCTCTTTAAATTTGTAATTATAATTTCAAGAGTTCTAATTTCAACTAAGTGTAATTAAGTAATCTCGATCCAAATTTCCTACCTATTTTTAGAAGTGGGCAATTAATTCGGAACAACCCGAAAAAGAAAGGTGAATTATAATTTTGGGACGGAGGTAGTAATTAATTTCATCACAAGCATCTAATTTTTCATAATCATTCAAAGTTTGATCAAGTACTATGTTTTGTTTGAAGTTGCTAAGGGACTGTTTGGTTTATGGGTTTAAACAGGTTTGGGCTCAAAGCTGTGGAAAATCAGTCGTTTGGTATATGAGGTTTAGAATCATGCGTTGGTCTGATGTCAAAGTTTGATCAAATTAGGGGTGAGCAAAACCGACCGACAACTAAAAACCGATACAAATCGACCCGAAACCGAAACTGACCAACACAAACCAACCAAATTCGGGTCGGGACTCGGGATGGATTTTAATGATTTCGGGAATCGGTTCGAGTCGAGACTCGGGATTAATTCGGGATCGCACAAAGAAAACCACACAAATTGGGAGTAACTCGGGTCTAACTCGGTTCGGTTCGAGACTCGGGATTAAATGGGGTCGGGATTCGGTTTGAGTTTTCCACGATTTCGATTTCGGGATAAGTCGGGATCGGGTCGGTTTCGTCCCGATGCTCACCCCTAAATCAAATACTCTGTTATGTTTGAAGTTGCTAAGGGGTTGTTTGATTTATGGGTTTAAACAGGTTTGGGCTCAAAGTTGTGAAAAATCAGTCGTTTGGTATATCAAGTTTAGAATCATGCGCTGGTCTGGTGTCAAAGTTAGATCAAGTACTATGTTTTGTTTGAAGTTGCTAAGGGGTTGTTTGGTGTATGGATTTAAACAGGTTTGGGCTCAAAGCTGTGGAAAATCAGTCGTTTGGTATATCAAGTGTAGAATCATGCGTTGGTCTGATGTCAAAGTTTGATCAAGTACTCTGTTTTGTTTAAAGTTGCTAAGGGGTTGTTTGGTTTCCAGGTATAGAAGGGTATTGAATAAAAGAAATATTAAATCATATGTTTAGTGGTTTTTTATTCCTCTGAAAATATCTATCGAATGATAGATTTGATATCAGGCAACATTGGTATCTTTTATTTTTGTCAACCAATAATTTTTCTTTATTCATTTCATTATTGTTTTCAATCACACATTTATTCATTTTCTATTCTCTTCTATAATTTACAATATTTAAAATAAGTAACTTTTACTATCTTTATTTAATATATATATACAAATAAATAATATATATAATTTTTATTTTCTCTTTTTAACTTTTCTTTCAAACCATTCTCAAACCCAAATTCGATTCTAACCTCTTTACAAACCAAACAGGCCCTAACATGTTGGGGTTTGGCTATTGTCACTGCTAAAAAATCATTTTTATATTTTTTGATATATATCAACTACAATTGTCTGTTTTATTTTTAGTTTTAATATGAAATAATAATCTTAAAACTTATATAAAAACATACTTTCCTTGTACCGTCTACTTTCTTATATTCATACCAAACTTAAGTTTTAAACAAAATCAAAATATAAATCTAAACCCAACTAAAAATAATAATAATAAGTTTGTGGGTTAGAATCATTAAGATTGAATTTGAAAGATAGAGCTAAGGGCGCATTTGATTCATATAAAATAATGATAATAAAAAGAGCAAATAGGATCGTTTAGTTCGCAGAATATTTTTTGAGATAATTGTAATCTGATTAGAGAATGATATTTTAAAAATTATATTATGTAATTGATAAATTCTATCATCATGTTCGATTGACAATTGACATGTAATACAATTTAAAAACATAATTTCTTAAATATTATTATTTTAATATAATTTAATATGTTTATATTATAATTATATAATAAAATAATTTATAGAAATAATGTAGTAAATAATAAATACATAATAGTTTAGTATAAATTAAACAAATATTATAAAATATTATGATATAATTAATAAAATAATTCATAAAATAAATGTTATTATAATATTTGTTATTATTATTTTGTTTAAATTTCTTAATAATTAAAATCATTTTAAATTATGATTATAAATTAAACAAATATTTGGACAATATTATTTTGTTTAAATAAATTTTCAAACAATACTATATTATATTAACTATTTTTATTATTAAAATCAATAATAATAATAATATTAATAATAAATGAAATAGATTATTTAGTAATTTAAATAATAATTTATTACTTAAGTAAATTCTTAATAAAAACTGACAATAATAATAACACTAATTAAACATAACATGCACAATAATATTAGAAAATATTAATTAATTATTTTAAGAGTTTAGAAACTCTAAAAACCGACCTACACATAAAGTATCCCTAGAATAATATACGGATTGTATGTTACATGGCCGCATGACCGTATTTAGATAGTTCAATTATGGGTTCAGTTCATACTGGATAATGGGGCTGGAGGTACGGAGTGTACACTCATAGGCCTTTGAACACCTAAACTCTGATAGTGGTTAAGTGTTTTTCAGCGTCGCTAAAAATATTCAGTGATTAACTCATCAATGAGTGTAACTCTGAAGTGAAGGTGTTCACCAAGGACTAATGGCTTCAGCTTTGTAAAAAGTTAAAGGATACCATCAGGGAGTAACACCCTTGAGAACTTGTCTTCAGTGGGTTTACTCATCAGTATGTCTTCTCTAGTACTAAAGGTTTTAACATGAATACCCTTCAGGGGTAGCTGACGCTTCAGTGGGACTGAAGGATAAGCAATGATGAAATTTAACTAGTTAACTTGTAACGACTTTAACCTATTCAAGGGGCAGTTATAAGTGCATTCAACGACCATATTTAATGGGCCATGTAACCATTAAATCCTATAATTATAAAGGATATTATGATGGGTTTAATGGGCCGATTAAACCATCAAAAATCCAAAATTAGGGTTTGGAGTGTTCCTCTTATATATAGATGACCATAACATGCATGAAAATTATTAGAAACATAAACACTTAGATGCAAAAGGGTTATTGATTTGTGCCTAAATCATTAATATACATTTGGTCGTAGATATGCGTGATACCTAGGAATTAGGGTCGAATAGTTTACTTTAGAAAGTGATAACGAGATTTTAAGTGATATCTGGTAACCATTTATTAGTAATTAGTTAGGTCTTTGATTATCTTAACCATGTTCTAGGAAGTAAGCACCACCAACTCTCTCTCTCTCTCTGTCACTCACTCTCTCTCTTTATCTCTCTCTCTCTCTCTCTCTATAATAACATATCCAAATAAATTGCACAAAGTAAAAAACTAACGAGAAAAGATTAGCTACATAGTTATATTATGCAGAAACTAACCAGAAGACATTATATGGTCTGTTACATGATAGAATCTAGTAAAAGTCCTACTCCAAAAACGTGCACAACATTTTCACAATGGATTATAGTTATATTGCTATAACATCCCATCTAGATAAGTCATACTTTAGATAAACCAAGCAGCAATAATATTCACTTCCATATAGGCATCAACAATGTAATCATGGAATTTATGCAAGATAAATTAACAGAGACATAATTCAATGTAGAAAATCAAGTAGTTATATTGATGACATATGATCTCTAGTCGGGCCATGAACCCGATCCACGGGTACTACCCGTTTCCATCATCAGGAATAGGTTTTCAGACAACGGCTTGGGCCCACAGGGTTGTGGCAAATGACTTAGCAAAAAATGAAATGACATACATAATGCGGAAATCCGCACAAAAAATGTTAATATTACACAAGATGTTCTTAAAGCACCACATGCGGTACATACAAATAAAACGACATTATTTACAATACAAAACAACTAGAAAACATACTAAACTATCCTACTAGGGTCGGACATTAGGCAAGGGCAGTGACATTGTACACTCTAATTTTTTCCCAGAAGCAAAAGTAGCAGTAGAAGATGAAAGAGTGGTCTCGGGTAACACAATGGCCAATCAGCGTCGGGTGGGGGCTGACACAGCCACTCCATCAGACCGGGGAAGATGGGCAGACCCTGCTGTTGGCATCCTACAGACAACAGATTCTCCCTATTCTCTTTGGCTCATGCTATATTGTCAACCAAAGCATGCTCTAAGGAAATTTCCCTTTTAGAGCCCATGGATCTGAAGGGGGGGGGGGGGGGGGGGGGGGGTCATCCGCGTAAATTAGAATCCGCAGTTGGCGAACGCTGGGGTGTAACTTCCACCACCACTCTGGTATATCCCCCTCTCCAAAGTTACCATCTAAATGAAGCACAACCATGATCATATCCAACGACGCGTCCTTGAGCTTCTCCAAGTCACCCACCAAGGGGTACTCTACATCCTTAAATGCTTTCATAGAGGCATCTAGTTGGTCTATGGCGTTAGGTTTGTTAAAATCATGAGTGGTTGCCTCCTTCCATCCTTTCGCATGTTTCACACCAACTACGAGCCCCTCGTGCTTGCCCATGTCGATTCCATTAGATACCATGTCAGCAAAAGGCTTGCAAACTTTTATGGTTTGTGCGACCTTCATCACGGTAAAGTGCAGACCATGTCCGATCACCCAACTGCGATCGACTATGGCCATAAGCAGGTGGGGATAAAGTTATTCGTCAAAGTCTATTGTAAGAGCGTTAACACGAGAGTCAAACTCTGCAGCTTTCTCGGCCAAGAACATGTATTTTTCTCGCTTCACCTTCATGATCTGTTCCTCACCCTTAACTAATATCTTCAAATTTGTTGCATTCAAGGGTGATGTCCGCTAGCTGTTCAGTCAGATCTTTAATGAGGGCGTCCGGGGAAGATACATTTGTGTTAATGGCCTCAAGTTCTTGAGACAAGGTCGTAACCCTAGATGAGGATTCTTCCACCAGTTGTATTTTTTCTTAGATCACGGCCTTGGCGTTTTTGAGTTGATCTTCTATGGAGACCATGTTGGCCTTAGCAGCCTTGCCGGTGGCCGTGAGCTCAGATATTTTGGCCTTCTGCTCTTAGATGACCTGACTGCGCATCTCGGCCTTCCTGTTTGCTTTATGGAGGATACGGGCGTTGTCTTCGTATTGCATCCTTAACACAGCTCCAAGTGCCACTTGATGTGCTGCTACGACATTGTACTCCTCTATGAAGTCAGCATAACTTAACTCTCCCAATGAAGCAAAATAGACGGGGGAGCTATTTGATCGATGAGCTCACGGCACGACTGTGGGGTCTTTAGCCAATCTGAAATGGTAATCCCCAATGTTGGCTGATAAAAATAGATGAGGGAGCCCTCGGCTTGGGTGTGTGAATAACCGAGGTCAGGTTGTGGAGATGGTGGGATATCCTCAAAAGCTGCAGGCGATGGCTCTTTTTTTGTTTCTGCTATAAAGGTTGCACCTACATTATTATCGTCACTGCAAAGATAAGAACGTATGGGTTAGTACATAATAACATGTATTCTTGGTTACATATCGTATATAACAAGAGACTTACGAAATGATAGCCGCAAGCTCAGACTCAACCGACTGTATAGCTGAGACAGGCGTAGGATTTAGAACGCTCGCAGTGGTGGGAGGTGAGGTAGTCACTAGGACTTCCTCATCTAATTGAGGTACCTCTTTGGCGGCCACGGCTGCACTGCTAATCCCAGCTTGGTACTCAGGGTGATCCTTTCTCAGACTTTTGGTTGGGGCGTTGTACATGGATAAGGTGGTATCAGGCAACTTTCTCTTCAAAGTTTTTCCGCTTCTGCGTCCAGGGATTAGGGTTTCTTCTACTTCTATAGTGGTGTCTTCTTCGACAACGACTTCTTCTTCGAAACCCGTTGGACTCACATGTTCGGCAGAAGGTTCATCTGGTTTGCGGGAAGAGGCTTCTCCTGCATCCCCACTTTGTAAGAGCGGGTTATCTCCATCTTCGTTTATATCCAGGGGGACTTCTCGACATGTGTGTCTACCGTGGATTCTGATGGTTGGGGTCTAGCAACATTTAGTGGGATAGTCATGCCAACTGTTACTTCAAGCAGCGGTGGTTCATCTTCCTTACGGGGTGGTATACTTTCCTTTACAACCTTGGGATCTCCCTGGAGAATGAGTCCGAATAGGTTCATTTATGAAATCAAATAATAGTCGTTAGCCCTACAACTACGTGCTTGTGTGTGTTGAATAACAGGAATATATATTGACTACCTATCCTCGTCATGAGCATGCAAGAGAGTAAGATACAAGTCGGGGCTCCCAAAGTAGTTGCGGCTGATGCCTATAAGGCACAAGAAGGATTTTGGTAGCTTGTTGAACATAGTATGGTGTCTATCTAAATTATTGGTGTCTACTTCACTATATGTGTATGCGGTAGGGAGACAATCCTTCCTATATGGTATTTTAGTTCGAATGGCCGCGGGAATACTGTGGCGTCTACAAAGAAATATCTATTGTTCCAGTTTTTTAATGTGTCCATGGCTTCTGAGTAGCATTAGGGGGCATTTGTTGATCGTTTTTGAATGATATCCATCCATTTACCATGGATGGTATGTGTAAAAGGCGAAATAGGTTCACGGTCGGGGTGATGTTAAGGCAACAACAATTAGCCTCAAATTATCCTATATTGCATGCGCCTACGCGATGTAACTGGCAGATGTGGAAGTCATAGTATCCTAAGAGGTTTAATTAAAATCTAGAGAATGGAATACGGTAATTACCTGTGTAAAAAAGCGGGTGTATAGGCCTATTTTGCCCGTAGGGCAAACGGTCATTGCTTCAATGTCTCTTGGGAGTTGGGGGTGTAGATCGTCTGGGATATAATATTCTATTACAAAAGTTCATAAACCGTTGCAGATCCAACTCATTGAGTGCGGACTCTATGATGGCAATATCCTTAACCAATTTTATATAAAATACGCAAGGGCGTGGTGTGCTAACCTGAATATGAGAATAAAACAGTGGAAGAGAAGGTTGTACGGTGTTTGAAGGCTGTGACAATGGGGGTAGTTTAAAATGTGTAAACATAGCAAATGGCGACTGACCTATATATAGGGTTGCTTCGATATTCGTGTATCGTTAGATATCTGCCACCTGTATCCCACTTCCCTGATATAGTGGACAAGGTTTGGTGGGTAGTTGTACTGTCAGAGGGACCCACGAGTTCTTATCATAACAGTTCTTGCGTGGCTCGAGGAAAGGGCTCACCCAATAACTTTTTTAGACCTATCACACCATTGTTTCCCATGTGCTTCCACGTCAGCCACAATTAGTTGGTGGTCTCTACATTCATTGCATATGTTGGTCGCCACTCTATTTTGAACCACGACTGTATCATTTTTTGCATGTTATCAAGGGAGTTTTCCTTTGTACGGTATGACCGTTTTGGTGTTTGCTTACTGATAGTCTAGTGGTCACGACTACGACCATAAATACTAGACCGGGGGGACATGATGATGTATAGTCCCTAGTCGGGCCATGAGCCCGACCCATGGATACTACCCGTATCTAATCCGTCACGAATGGGTTAACAGACAACAGCTTGGGCCTACAAGGACCAAATTATGGTTGTTGCACGTAGTCTTACGTAGAATGTACTCTGACCGTACGCGGTTAGGGTTCGATAGAATCATAGTCTAACTAAGACTATGATTCATCAAGGATGAGGGGATATACACTATCCTTATGTAGAAGATAAGGATCTTTGTGTAGATGGTAATTTTCCTCTCCTTGGGCCGCATATTTTGATAAGCCCGACTAGGGTTTCACCGGCTATAGAAAGAACCCCTAGGTCCCACAAAGGTACTATTCACTTGCAATCTTAAACCTTAACTGATACTATAATCACAAACCAAATACTTACTCTCACGTTGGAGTCTAATTGTGGGAGAGAATCCAACGGTAAGCCTAACAGTGCTTTCTTAGTGTGTACGATCCCTAAAACAAGCTCACTTGGTGCAGGATCCGGAGTCCACAATACCCGAATTACACCTAATTTGAGTCAGACGCAGTCTATCCAACTTTTGTATCAACATATATTGTTATAACATCCCATCTAGATAAGTCATACTTTAGATAAACTAAGTAGAAATAATGTTTCACTTCCATGTAGGCATAAACAATGTAATCATAAAATTTATGCAAGATAAATTAACAGAGGCATAATGCAATGCAGAAAATAAATTCTTCGACATAAGGGGCCTATTTATCACCTTCCCACGAATAAAAGTGGCCCAACTATTATTCCTTCACGTACACAGTGATACGAAATTATGAGGAAGTACTATGCAAAAAAATCAATTCTTCGACTTAAGGGGCCTATTTATCACCTAATTTGGGTCAGACTGGTCCATCCAACTTTTGTATCAACAAGTTGGCGTCATCCGTGGGACCATACACTAAATTCTAAACATGACCAAGACAGGAAACAGATCTTCCAACCAGCTAATCACGACTGGGAAGAAGTCGCATCAGAACGAGACATCCGTTTTCTCCACTAAGTCGCCCTTTGGGACAACCAGTGGTCCGAATAATCAGAACACAAGAATCAATTCACCACCTCATGTGCCTGATTCCCCCTTGTGATAACCTCTGTGCTAACGACGAATACGGTGGATAGACTGCCACCAGTGGTCAACTCATCGTTCATTACTCCTATAGAGACATCGGCTACATGAACCCCAACATTAGTTGAGCCACCACGAGCCCCCCAGTGCGGGGCACGACAACCTTCAGACACTAAAATAGAGCAATTAGAGGTTGACGCATCCATCTTTGCGCTCGATGTACGCCTTGAGGACTTCATAACTTAAAACTTTGAAGCCCTCGTCCCTCTGATTATCCAAAGGATAAGGAACAATTCTGGTAGAGACCCACATGCCCGTCTCGACTTTGACACTGAACCCAAAGACTCACCAAACCAACACCAAGAGTATGGGCGAGGCAACAATACCTTTGCGCGCAAGAGAAGGATGGAGGACCGCCTCAAAAGACCGCATGTCTCCACACGAATTGGAAAGAGAGTCCCCGATAAAATAATCGAGCTGTAAGATCCTGATTATTCTGACAGATCAAGGGAGCGCGGCGCCTCAGAGGTCCCCGACGATAACGGAAGGAAAACGCATGCCCTCGAGAGATTCCTAGATGCAAATGAGCATTACCCCAGACTCCAAACCTGACAACCTAGAAGGAGTCTTCATAATCGATCTAGAAGAAGAGGACGATCCCCCAGTTATGAGCTCGGAATCAGATTCCCAATGTTGTAAACGCCATAGAAGGGACGACACGTCCTCACAGGATACATCCGATAGCGACATGGGATACTAGAAGTCCAGTTGTCGATGTCGCAGGTGCAGTGACGAGGATCTATCTCTCCTATGGCGCCATGAAAAGATCGATGCGTTCACAAGCCGCATTCGAAATTACTCGGAAGACAAAAAAATGGCAGATGCCATCTAACATCAAAACTTATGATGGATCGGGTGACCCTAATGAACCTCTGAAAGTCTTCAAATCAGTGCCTGGCATTGAGCATTGGTCGGAGCCCATGTGGTGCCACATGTTCACTTCGACATTAATTGGCAACACATGAACCTGGTTCAACAAGCTTCCACGCTGAAGCATTGACAGTTTCGAAGAATTGCGGAAAGTTTTTAGAAGAAACTTTACGCAACGAAAGAAGTGCGTTAAAGACCCGGTCGAAAGAGTAAAGCAACGACAGGGCAAGTCTTGGGAGGAATTTATAAAGCGCTTCAAGCACAAGTGCATGCAAATTAAGGCATGCCCAGAGACCTTTAAAATCTATGATTACATGAACGGGATAACCAATCAAGAGCTAATCAAGCGTTTGAATGATAGGGTTCCTCAAACCTTTGAAGAACTAATCAGATGAGTTAGATCATTCATTCATGGAGAAGCTGCATCCGCAAACAGTAGAAAGGGTTATTCTAACTATAGGTCTCAAGAGCAGCCCAAGAGGCAGTCCAATGGCCATAATAATGATCGGAACAACGACTATCGCGTCCAACAAAGAGGAGGGTGTGGACCTAACAAATACACCCCTAAAAATTTCTCCAAGGGAAATATTGGCAGCTGAAGGGGAAAACTTCCCAAAGCCACCGCCAATGACTACTCTGGTAGAAAGGCATACCATGGTGAGAAAGGGCACGCAACAAATGAATGCGTGCAGCTAAAGAACCAGACCGAGGAGATGGTGAAAGTGGGAAAGATAAAACATATCATTAAAGAGTTAAAGGACGGGAAGGATTACAAGAAAAACGAGAACAAAAAAGACCAACCCAAGGATAAACCCGCAACCATTTACATGGTGTAGTCGTGGCAACGCCCAACCAAACAGAAAGTTACTAAAATTTTTTCTCAAGATGAAGAGATCTCGCTCCCTCATTTAACCACAAACATTGTAGCTGAGGGGCCCTTGACAATTAAAGTAAACATGGGGGACACGTTGTCCACCGCATCTATATCGATGGATGATCCTTTACAAAAATCTTATATGACCAATGCTTTACACGACTACGACCGGAGGTAAACAACCAGTTGACGTCGGTAACGTTGTCACTCACAGGATTCAGCGGGGAGGTAATTTGGAAAATAGGACATCTTTGACTGTTGGTAGCAGTTGGAGACACGAAACATTCTACCATAGCCTACAGCTAGGATGAACTTCACGGTGATACACACACCATCACCGTACAACAGAATTATCAGGAGACTAGGGATACGAGCGATACGAGCGGTACCATCCATGGCCTATATATGGAATGCTCAAATTCCCAGTGGAAGGAGGTATTGTCAAGATCTACAATACTGTGATATCGCAAACATAATGCATTTCTGTGGTGAAGCTGCTAGCACGAGCTATAATACGGACATCGACACCATCACCCAACCTAAAAGTGACGATTAACCCAGATTTCCCAAAGCAAGAAATCACGATTGGAGGGTCGGTATCTTATAAAGGCAGAGCATCCATGTGCTCTCTCTTACAGGAAAAACTCGACATCTTCACAAGGGAATCCAAAGACATGACAGAAGTACCTCAGTCGATTGCAGAACAGAAACTAAAAATCCGTGAGGGGTGCACTCCAGTCACAAACAATGAGGATGAGTATGAAGCGTTGATAGCTGGATCACAGATTGTAGCTCGCATAGGTGTACGCAACTTAGAGGCAAACATAGACTCTCGTCTTGTTGTGAACCATGTTGTAGGAAAGTACAAAGATAAGGAGGACAATCCGGTCCGACATTTGGAAAAGACTAAGTAGTCGACTGAGGACTTCGGAAAATTCATCCTACAACAAGTTCCTAGAGGTGAAAACAAGAAAGCGGGCACTCTAAGCAAAATCGTATCCGTCAGCTTTGCGCATCAATCCAAGCAGGCATCGGTAGAAATCTTGAAAGATAAATCTATCTCTGTTGAAGAAGTGCCCACAATTGTGGAAAAGAAGGACCTCCATGGATGAATCCCACTATTAAATATCTAACTAATGGTACACTTCCACAAGATGATAAGGAGGCACGTCAAATTTAAAAAAAATCATACCAATTTGAGGCTAGGAGGGGAGTCTTGTACAAACGTACGTTCTTGCAGCCGTGGCTCAAACGTGTAGGACATCTACATGTGAGCTATGTGATCCACGAGATACGCCGAGGGCCCTACAGTATGCATCTGAGGCCTAGGTTAGTTGTTATGAGAGCCCTACGTGTTGGTTATTATTAGCCAACCATGTACAAGGACACACAGAACCTCATTCTAAAGTGCACTGATTGCCAGGTAGAACAGACCCACGACATCCACTACAAGAGTTGACATCTGTCACGTCCCCACGACCACTCTACATGCTGGTTCCCTTTCCTGTAGCAACAGGGGGTCAAACTTCTCATTACAGCTACAGGCAACTTCACACGATGGATGGAGGACAAGGCAGGTGCGGCAATAACAAGCAAGCAGGTAAAGAAGCTTGTCTGGGGTAACATAGTATGTCGCTTTGGCTTACTAGGGGAGATAGTATCGAATAGCGGTAAATAATTCCGTGATAATTCACTCAAAGACTGGTGTGTGACGCTTAAGATCACACAGTGTTTCGGATCAGTGAAGCATCCACAATCCAGTAGATTGGTAGAGAGGGCTAATCGAAGTATAGAAGAAGGAACCAAGGCGCGCCTAGATAATAAGAGTACATAAGGGGTATACGAACTCCCTCATGCCTTATGGGCGTAACGAACTATCATCAAATCAAGTAATAGGGACACACCATTCACCCTAGCATACAGAACAAATGCAGTTATCCCAACCGCGATTGGAATACCAACAATTCGCACCACGGAAGTAGATGTCGTAGAAAACGACGATGAAGATAAATATGCACCTACTCAAGGAAAAGTAGGAAATGGAAGCAATTCGTGAAGCTAAGGCTAAGTCCAAGATGAAGGGTTACTATGATGCTAGAGTTTGGGGAGTCTCTTTCAAACTAGGTGATTTTGTTTACCGTGCTAAGGAATTAAGTCACGTGGAAAACACAGGCAAACTTGATAGTGTGATTTTTATTGGGAATAAAATTAGCTAAGTCACTATGCCGCTGACAAGAGGATTTTGGACGCTGACAAGAGTAATTGAGGCGCTGACAGAATGGGCACTGACAAGAAAAATTCAAGCGTTGACAAAGGAAATCCCAGTTATTGTCAACTACTCAGTCAACACGTTTTGTATACTCAGGAAAATATATGTTCTACATTGTATTCTAAATATTTATCTTTTCCTAAAATAGTTGATAGATAGATTATTGTTCAAGACTCCTTATGTTATAAAAGGAGGTCTTATGGTTTGGTATTGATATACATTCTTAATACTTTCTTTGTAATTCACCGATTATCAATACAAGTGAACGTTTGATTTACATTGTGTTTTGATTTGTTCTTTGTTCTAAGTGTTAATTCCCCATAACACTTAGATTGTCAAACATAGAAAGTTTCTCTACGTGTTAGTCTTGATTCAATCTCGATAACACAAAGCTAAACAATTTAAGTTTGGGATCAACAAGTGGTATCAGAGCTTGTTGAGGAACTTTGATCAGAAGAACATCAAAACCCTAATCGTATAAAACCCTAAATTTTCCAAACCCCTAAAATCATCATGTCGACCTCAACCTCAGAAACCCAAAGTTCAGGATCCTCAAATCATAACCTCAAAATCCCCATGCTTGACCCTGATAACTTTGAAATCTGGAAGTTCAACTTTAAGCAATACCTCCAAGTGGACAACTATGTTCTCTGGGAAGTTGTTGAGCTTGGAAACAAGTTCAACCAGGCTCAAAAGATCTTGGACTCCATTTAGAAGAGGAGAATAGCCAATGCTAAGGCTGAAGATTTGATTCCTAGACCTGAAGATGGAAGAGCCACCTCAGTTGCAGAGGTAGTTGATAGAAGGCTTGATATGAAGGCTTTGAGTATTCTCAAACTAGCCCTTGGAAGCAAGAACCAACACAAATTCAGAAAGTATGAATCTGCTAGAGAGCTTTGGGAAGCCATTGAGATCACCTATGGTGGTAATAAGGACACTCTCAAACAAAGGAAGAAGAAGCTGGTAATGGAGTTTACAGTCTTAAAGCTCTACCTAATGAAAAGTTAAGCGAGGTGAGAAGTCGTCTTCAAGACATTACTAGCAAGCTGGCGTTCATGGAGACTGAATTTAAAGATGATGACATTAATGCTGCTTTCCTTGGAGCTCTTGGAGATGGTTGGGAAATTCATGCCAATTCAATATTGGCTACACAAGCTTACAAGACTACGACTTTTGATGATATCTACAATCAATTGAAGGTCATGGAACCTGAAGTTCTGCTTAAACAAGGAAGTAAAACACCTTCTGGAAGCATGGATTTTATTTCCCACCATGACTCATCAGACGCTGACAACTCTTGCTTTGTCAGCGAACAAACTTCTCATGACAGTGGCTCATCAAACGCTGACACATACAACTATGCTTCACTAAATCTTAAGCCAGCAGGAATTTATTTGGATACTGTATGTGCCTATATTGCTTCTTTGCCCAATGGATCATCAATTTCTTTTGACGATCTTCAACAAACTAGTGATATTGATCTTGAGGAGATGGATATCAAGTGGAATATGGCTCTTAGCAGTATAAGATCCAGTAGGTGGAACAAGAGATTTGGAAGGAAGATGACTTTCAATAGCAAAGAGACTGCTGGATTTGATAAATCCAAAGTTAAATGTTTCAATTGTCATAGAATGAGACACTTTGCTAGAGAATGTAGATCTCCCAAGAGGAATGATAGAGGACAAAATTCTAGACAGATCATCAAGGTTGAAGATGTTGGACCTAAATCCATGGTAGCCATGCAAGGAATTGATGGCGTTGGATTTGACTGGAGCTTTCTGGAAAAGAATGAAGTGGAGAATCAAGCTTTGGTTTGCTGAAAAGGATGAAGAGCATGTTCAATATGCTCTCATGGCCAGATCCTCTTCTTCATTAGATAATGAGGTATATGATGATGCTATTTGTAGTAAGGGTTGTAGACTTAATAATGATAAGCTTAACAAAGAAGTTTTAAAGTTACAATATGATATTCTTGGGTTAAATATCAATATTTCTAACTATAAAAGAGGACTTGCACAATCAGATGGGATGGTGCAAGAGTATAAGGACATAGAATTTAATCTAAAAGATCAAATAATTGTTCTAAAAAGGGATCTATCACTTAGTTATGAAGCAAATGCTTCTTACATAGAAGCTAACAATGAATTGAAACTTAATCTAGATGAGGCCATTCAAGCTAGGGAGAATGTAGGGCTTAAAATTGAAAAGTTTTAAAAAGCTAGTCAAACCCTAGAAAAGGTTATAAGTGAACAGAGAAACCCTAAAGACATGTATGGGATTAGAATGCATTCTAAGGAGTATGCTGTTGTTCCTCCCCCAGCAGGTGACTTCTATGGGGTTTCTAAGAAAGACTTGTCCTGGAATACAAGCAAATGGTGACTGACCTTGACATATGGAAGAAAGCCAACCCTACTCTCTTTGTTAAGGAGGACTTCTTAGTGATGAACAAACTGACCCTAAACCCATTGTCATCACTAACCCTACTAATGGCAAACCTGTTGTCCTTGGCTCACAACCTAAAAGCAAATCTAGTGTTAAGTATGCTGAAATGTATAGAAAATCTAGATCACCAAAGAGTCAAGCTAGTGTTAATAGAACTGGATTTTATGAACCTAGACCTAAGGTTATGTCTAGAAAGGCTTGTTATTCATGTGGGAGCTTCTCACATTTGGCTTATAGGTGTGTCAGCGGATACAAACCAGCCGCTGACAATAAGTCAACCATGGTCAACCCAAAGCCTTATGTTCATACTAGACCACATGCCACTAGACCAGCTCCTTACTTCTCTAAGGCATCTAACACACAAGGCCAAAGACCCTTACAAAAGACCAATACTTGGTCTAACAAATAGTGGGTTCCTGTAGCAAACCCTAATTCATACACTGACAGGAACAATTCATCCGCTGACAAGGCAAAGCCAGCCGCTGACAGAATTAGGTTTGGTATGAAAATGCCACAATTAGCAGCTGTCAGACCCAATGTTAGACCCAATAATAACAAGTATTTACAACCTAAGGCAAAGGGATCTAAGGCATCATCCAACTTAACATGAAGACCTAAACAAGAACAGTCATCAACTTTTAATGGTGTCTCTAGGACTTGCAATAGGTTTAAATATCTTGAAAAACAAGTTGGGATAAACTGGGTGTTTAATGTTAAAAGGAATGAACAGGGGGTTGTTACAAGAAACAAGTCCATTCTTATTGAACAACCAAATGGATCCAAGTCTACTAAGGCTTGGGTTCCCAAAGAAAACTGATTTGTTTTCTTTATGTGCAGGGCATTCCAAAGCAAGTTAATGACCATAGATATTGGGATAGTGGATGCTCAAGGCACATGACTGGAAAGAAAGACTAATTGACAAACTTTAATCCTATTCCAGATGGTGATAAAGTGTACTTTGGAGGAGGATTTGGTACTATATCAGGCAAAGGCACTCTTATCACTAATAACTTGAGGTTTGATGAAGTTTTTCTGGTAAAAGAACTTGACTAAAACTTTTTTAGTGTGTCACAAGTGTGTGACAACAAAAATAAAGTTCTTTTTACTGATACTGAATGCTTAGTTTTAAGTAAGGACTATGTGTTACCTGCTGATAAGTTCATTGAATTTAGAACCCCTAGACATAAGGACATTTATAATGTTAATCTACAAGGGATTAAAATGAGTAATAACTTATCATGTGTCTATGCTAAAGCTTCAGCAGATGAGAGTATCTTATGGCACAGAAGGTTAGGACACATTAACTTTAAGAACATGAATAGACTTGTGAGGCATGATCTTGTGAGAGGATTAACCTCAAATGCATTCCACAATAATCATAATTGTGTTGCATGTCTTAAAGGAAAACAACACAAGTCCTCATATAAGTTTAAGAGTGTTCAATGAGTCGGAAATCACGGTTACCAAAAAAAAAAAAAAAAAAAAAAAAAGTTTAAGAGTGTTCATTCTAGCTCTAAACCTCTACACTTGCTTCACATGGACCTATTTGGACCTACTAATATAGAGAGTTTAAATGGTAAATCTTATTGCTTTGTGGTCACTGATGACCATTCTAGGTTTACATGTACTTTCTTTTTAGTAAAAAAGAGTGATACTGCCAAAATCCTAATTAATTTTATTAATCAAATGGAAAAGAAATCAGGGTTTACAGTTAACATTCTTAGAAGTGATAATGGTGGTGAGTTAAGAATTGACCTACTTGATGCCTTCTGTGTGGATAAAGGAATTACTAGGGAGTTTAGCATAGCTAGAACTCCACAACAAAATTGTGTAGCTGAAAGGAGAAATAAAACCCTTATTGAAGCAGCTAGGACCATGTTAGCAGATGCTAACTTACCCATTGATTTTTGGGCTGAGGCCGTAAATACTGCATGCTATGTTCATAATAGAGCCTTGGTCAACAAGATTCACAATAAGACCCCCTATGAGATCTTTTGGAATAGAAAACATAATATAGATTTTCTTAGACCCTTTGGATGTCATGTAGTGATTCTTAATACTAGTGAAAACCTAGGTAAGTTTAATTCAAAAGGTGATGAGGGATATTTTATGGGTTATTCTATGAATAGGAAAGGGTATAGGGTTTACTACAAGAGAGATAAGGTCATAACTGAAAATGTGCATGTTGACTTTTTAGAGGGTAAACCTAGTGATCCTGCAAATGGACCAGATTAGATTTTTGATTTAGAGCCATTATCTAGATCCATGAATTACTTGCCTGTTACTAATCCAGTTGTCTTGGAGTCCTCTACAAAGATTGTGGAAGAATCTATTATTGATAATGCAGGTATTCAAGCTACAAAGGTGACAAGATCACAAGCAGATGAATTCACTCCCACATTTTCTTTTATGGATTCACCCATTTGGAGTGAAGAACTCATTCAGGCATCTGATGCTGAAAGAGAAGTGGAGAGAAAGCAACAAGAAGAGCAAGTTAGTGAAAGTGTTTCATCCGCTGACAAAACTAGTTCAGCCGCTGACACACTTGATCCAAACGCTGAGAGCTTGCTTTCATCCGCTGACAAAGATGTGCTTGAACTTGGTGAGAATTTCATACCTAATGAAGGCGTCAGCGTAATCAATCCAAACACTGACAATGTGCTTCATAGTTCAAGTGAGTATGGAAATCATGATGGTGAGGACCATGACACCTTGGAATCTATAGTGCATGATAATACATTTTTTGGGGGAGGAATGTTTACAAAAGTGTCCAAAGTTTACCCTCCTACCCAAGTCATTGGCCCTATCAATTCACCAAGTTCAAACAAAAAGAAAGAAGAATCCTAGAGGAGGATTCATTGCCAACATTCACAAAAAGGATGATACCCCTTTGGTTCAAGAATGTTTATTTGCATGTTTTCTATCACATAATGAGCCCAAGAAGATTTTTGATGCTCTACAAGAACCAAGCTGGGTTGAAGCAATGCAGGATGAGCTTCACCAGTTTGCTATCCAGGATGTTTGGGAATTACTAGATTGTCTCAAGCATGTGAGACCTATTGGAGCACGTCGGGTTATAAGGAACAAGAGAGATGAGAGAGGTATTGTGATAAGAAACAATGCAAGACTGGTTGCTCAAGGTTACACATAAGAAGAAGGCATTGACTATGAAGAGATTTTTGCACCTGTTGCCAGAATTGAAGCAATAAGGATTTTCCTAGCCTATGCTTCTTGCATGGGTTTCACAGTCTACAAGATGGATGTCAAGAGTGCTTTCTTGTATGGAACAATTCAGGAAGAGGTATATGTTATCCTCCTGGTTTTGAAGATTAAGAGCATCCAGACAAGGTTTATAGAGTTAAAAAGGCAATGTATGGCCTTCATCGGGCCCCTAGAGCTTGGTATGGTACTCTTTCCACATACTTGGTGGAAAATGGTTTCAAAAGGGGCACCATAGATCAAACTTTGTTCTAGAAAACAAGAAGGGAAAGATTTTCTTCTTGTCTAGGTCTATGTTGATGATATCATCTTTGGTTCTTCTAACCAAAGGATGAGTGATGATTTCTCCAAGCCGATGACTGACAAATTTCAAATGAGTGCGATGGGAGAGATGAAATTATTTCTAGGTCTTCAAGTCCAACAGAAAGAAAATGGTATCTTCATCTCTCAAGACAAATATGTAGATGAAATTTTGAAGAAATTTGTTTTTTCCCCACATGAAAAATGTGCTAGCACCCCCATTGATAGGGAACACCCCTGGGGAAAGATTGGAGATGGAAAGGATGTTGATGTTAGGCATTATAGGTCAATGATTGGTTCATTGATGTATCTTACTGCCTCTAGACTTGCCATCATGTTTGTTGTGTGTGCATGTGCACGTCATCAAGTGACTCCCAAAGAGACATCTTCATGCTGTCAAAAGGATCTTTAGGTATCTTAGGTGCTATCCCACTTTGGGATTATGGTACCCTAAATATTCTTCATTGGAGCTTGTGGTCTATTCAGATAGTGACTATGGAGGAGACAACAATGATAGGAAATCCACAAATGGTGGATGTCAATTTCTTAGGAGCGGACTTATTTCTTGGCAATGCAAGAAACAAACAGTGGTGGCCAATTCAACAACTAAGGATGAGTATGTAGTTGCTGCTGCATGTTGTGGGCAAGTACTATGGATTCAAAATCAGCTTTTGGATTATGGGTACAATTTTATGCATACCAAGATTTTTGTAGATAATAACAGTACACTTTGCATTATTAAAAATCCTGTACATCATTCTAAAACTAACACATTGAAATCATGCATCATTTTATAAAGGATTGTTTTGAAAAAGGTTTAATACATCCAGATAGAGTAGACACAGAAGATAATGTGTCTGATCTTTTAACAAACCCTTTTGATGTTGGGAGATTCTAGTACTTGGTAACAAGTATTGGAATGACCAATCCATAAAATATGTGTTTTTGCATTAAATATATAGTATGTACAAGATGTGCACTGTTGTTATTACTTGTAAAATGTGTTAGATTTGCCACTATATTTTCTAATCACTGACAAAGGCATTTTATCCACTGACAAGTGGAAAGAAGCTGCTGACAGCTTATGCTAGTTTTTGTGGTTTTTCATCTAATCATGCAGGCAGGTTGATCATTGTGCAATAGGATGACGAGTTGCTTATGGACTTTATAGATATGAAGAATATTTATTTATGATGGTTGGAATGTTTACATTCCTATCTTGAAATAACTATTTATCATATTCATTTATTTTGCAAATTGTGTAAGTTTATGGGGAGGTTTAGGAAACCTTTAGGTATTTTGGTACTTCTAGAGTGCTCTTATCAAAATTCTAGATTGTGTCCACTAGTGAGTTAGGGGTTAGAAATAATGAAGACTTTTCTTTTTAAGAATTATTGGAATTTCTAAACCTTGAAGCACTGTAGCATGCAAAGTTGATATAACTGTGCATGTTGCCAAGACTATTTTACCTAGAATTAGGATTGGTCGGTTGGGAGACTTGGTGTGAATAAAAATGGGCTTACCTGAGAGTTACAAAGTGTTTATATGAGAAACTTCACTCCAAAGGACTTACTTTAGCAAGGTTCACTTGAGGACAATTATGTCTATCTTGCTTATGCAAGTGTGTATAATTGGACAAAGAATGCTAATTTCAGTCTGTGTCAGAGGAAGAGTTATCTTCATTAGGGTAAACCTCTTTGTTAAGGTCTTTTTATTTTATTAATTTTTATTTTTGGCCGTTGACACATAAGTGGTTTAGACGCTGACAAGCACATTTTCAAACGCTGACATGGCAAATATTTCACGTTGACAAAATATAGCCGTTACACGCTGACACTCATATTTTGACCGTTGAAGAACACTGGGTCCCACCTAGTTGTTAATTTTGCGATATTTTGGGCCGTAATTGTGACAACCCAAACCAGTGGTCATATTTAATTATATTTTTAAAATTTTGACGAGATTGAATGTCATGACGATTGATGATTGGATTTGAACGAATGTTAAAAGTTATATTTTTATGTTTTGACGAGTTGCGAGGATTATTAGTAATAACGATATCAACGCATGCCCGAAATTTTACGTTTTATTTTAGACATGTCGATGTTTAATATTTTGACGTTTTATTTTTAGTTTCGTATTAAGTCGTGTCGGGACTATATAATATCATATTTTGTGTGCGATTTAAGTTTTGAGAAGTATTTTTGTAAAACCTGAGACCCGTAAAAATTTTCAAAATTGACTAATAGTCATTTCCTGTTTTTTAAACAAGTAATTACATTTTGGTCCACATGAATCACAATTGCCAAAAACTACCCTAAACTTCCCACCTATAAAAGGAAAATTTTAAACACAAAAACACACATACACATTCCACTAACTAGAAAAATCTCTCCCCTCCCTCTGTCCCCTCTTGTTTCCGTCACCCTCAACCCACACAAACACCCTTGATTTTCAAAATCAATCTTGAATATTTAAAAAGCAATCAAAGACCCATCTTTGTTTCTTAATTCTCTATCTTTTGGTAAGAAAATTTCTCACACGCATGAACATTTTGTAAAAACCCATTTTTGATGAAAACTATGTGTGTTTGATCTTGATTATGTGTTGTAAGTAGGTGTTTATTGTAAAACCCGCATGCTTTTACCATGAATAGTACCCCTACGATCGTACGCACATAATTAGAACTTTCCTTTTATAGCATGTTTACGTTTCACGAACAAGAATTACAAATATTACGTACGTGTTATAACACGATAAGTATTTATTACATATTAAGACACGATAATTATTTCAATAATAATTATAATCACGAACATACGAACATGAAATCATGAACGTAAATAATCACGAGCTTAGTATTACGTATTTATGTATATTTATTAAGATCATGAATAAATATAATAAGACACGAACGATAACTATTTAAATCACGTAAAACACGAACACGCGAACACACTAAATATTAGACACGGAAAACATATGGGTTACCCCCATGTGGGTCCCTTACCCGCGGACAAGACAAGAAACAAGGGCCAAGCCCATTAATTTTTACTAAACAAGAAAAAGGGAAAAACTATTTTCATAATTCAAGAATTAGAAAATAATCAAAAACCTTAAATCTCTTTTTCTTCCTCTCCTTGGCCGCCGGGTATAAACACACACACAAGGTGTGTTTGGTTGATTTTTGGTGTTGATTTATTGCAAGGTTGTTAGTGTGTTCATTCTCCTTTGATTTACGTAATCGGTAAACCCTAAAACTCTTTTCTTTTTATGATCTTGATTTATTAATCACATGAAATCATGAATGGTTTAAAAACAAGTAAACACATGTTAATTAATCATAATGTTAATTAATCATGGGGGTAAAATTAGTTAAGGGTTTAAGGGGTGTTTGTTTGTGGCTGACGCGAGAACCGAGCCCCAAGGGGGTCTCGGTTTGTTTTTGATTCGCACCAACCGAGACCTCAAGGTCTCGGTATGGTGGTCTTGTGTCTCGGCAGCAGGAGAAAAGGGACCCCGACCTTGGTCGGGGTATGTTTGTGCTCGGGCGGGTCTCGGCTAAAACAAAGAACCACCACCGGCCTAAGCCGATGACTAAATAAGGAAAGCAGGGGGAACATAGGCCACGACAGCAGGGGGAACACCGGCTAGCCAGTGGGAACTCATGCTAGCCGGCGGCTAGCCAAGTCAAGGGTGCGTTTGGTTGCCGGTTCACGGGTTAAAACTTGTCCGGTTCACACATTTTTAGATTAAAACACGGTTCGGTTCATGAGTTGTTTTTACAAGGTTAATTATTTTTACAAGTTTATTTATTTTTACAAGAATTAAATTAAATTAATTAAAACATGTACATGATTAATTTAATTTATACATGACTTACGTTATTAATATTAGTATTAATACATGAATTTTAACCTAAGTAATTATCATTTGATTAGGCTATATAATTGATTAATTATTAAAATCATGACTTATAATTAATTAATTTACATGACTTAGGTTATATTATTAATAGATAATAATACATGTTTTAACCTAAGTAATTTTTACCTTTATTTAATTAAACCATGTTATATTTAATTAAACTAGCAAGGTACCCGCGCAATGCGGCGGCATGTACACTAAGACACAAATTCTTTGTGTGCTATGTTTTACGACTATATATACTTTGTGAATATAATTTTACGAACAATGATAGTTTTAAGTAGAGTAACTTAAGTAATAGAAAACCATTTATAAAAGTGTGTGATTATAGGTTTTCAGTTGCCTTAAAGTAAAAACTAAGTAAAGTTTTATAAAACAAGACGTCCATTATCGATAAATCCGACAACTGACAGGGTAATTCGATTACCTTTTCATATGGTATGATTTCAACACGGTTATTCTGCCAAACAACTGCATAAAAATTAAGAATATGTCGTTTCAAGATGGATACCAATAGCTAGAGCTTTACCCCTGTTCGACATTATGTAAAGACAAAAAAGTTATGCATTCACAAGAGTCTATATACGTAGTATTTGTAACAAGCCAGAGCTAACCGATTAATACATTTTAAATATACAATATTCACGGTATGGAATAGTTTTTAAACTTCTAAGGCTTAACTTCCTTATTAGTGTTATACAGTATCAATTTTTATAGGTTTATATATATAAAAGCACATGGGCTTTAAGTTATGCTTGTGAATGAATGTTGCTACAAGTAAAAAGTATTCTTAGTTTAAAACAAATACATACTTTAGCAGTTTATATATTTTCCAACTGATCATTATCTTTTATTAAATCTATTAAAAAGTTTATAAAATACTGATTACACAATAATTCATATACAATAAGCGTGTCAAACGGGTCGGGTTGACCCAATCCAACCGCAAGCCCGAAAAGGCTTATATGGTCAAGCTTTATTGGGTTGAAAAAGCTTATCGTGCTAATTTAATCCGAACCTGATAACTCGATGTCGTCATCGAGTTCGTTCTGATTTATTTATTTATTTTATATGGTCAACCTGATATAACTTGAAACTTTTATATAATTGTTTTTAATAAAAATCTAAGAGCTCATTATGATTTAGATCAGTGTGATCCGAAAGTTTTAATGTAATGTTATATCTATTTGTCTTATGTATTCTAATGCTAACCGGTGCTATCTTTTGTTTTTTTTTCCCTTTACCTAGAACTTTTTTTCAACCTACATATTCCTAATGCCAACACGTAGGCTTGTGGAACATTTATTTTACTTTCTACGATGTGTACATTTTTTTTTTCTTACCGAAACATTTATTTGTGCTTGTGTGTTATGTATATATTTTTTATCACGAGTATCTTTACTCATGCATTTTCTTGTAGGTACTTTTGTGCGTAATCAATATCAAGTCCCAACTCTAAAGTTTTTTAAGTGAGTTCTCATATGGCAAAAAAAATGTAATCCCATAACACTCTCATGCATTTAGCAACAAACTACTAAATTGTATGACAAATCAGTAATGTAAAACATATGCTACTCCGATCCGTAATACAGAGTAATATTCACCAAAATTAGCAAAAAACAAAACCACTACAAGTTTTCAAGTTACAAACTTACAATAGTAACCGGGTCCATAATACAACTATTTGAGATATATTTTAACAATCTTTAATTTATCTCATCTCATAACCTTATAAACTTTAGCCGCTTTTTTTCTTTCATAAAAAGCAAACAAACCAAAAGTGATAAAGAATCTCTGATCTTTCTTAGCTTGTTCTTGACAACCTCATACGAAAACAAAAACACACCACCAAAATACCTTTGTTCTTCTTTATTTCTGATAACCACGACGACATAGTAGGTTCGTAGATTTGGAATGAAGATCTTGAAAACCAAGGTCTCGAGTAAGTTTACTTTTATGCTCCTATATTTGGTTTTGTGTGTCTTTGAACGAAACGTAAAATAGATGAGAACATATTTGTTATAAGTCTCTTTATTTTCGTTTGATGTGCTTAAGAACAAAGGTGTTCGCGAAAGTGATGGAAGTGATGAACGTTGTAGGCTTCTGGTTGTGGGCAAGGTGCCAAGAAACTTGTGATAGTTTATATATGATATGAAAGGCTGTTACTTATTTTGATATTCAAAGTGTCCAACAATATGACGACGGTTACTTTTTATTCATAAAAATCATGGTGAGGTAGTTAAGGCCTATAAGGACAGTAACTCTTATAATGGAAGAATTCCTTTATTTACGTTTATCTACATAAATGTAAATAAATGTAATTGTATGTGAAGGTTCAAAATCAAAGCCCTGTTATTTTTCATTAACATATAGTAACACAGTGAAGGGCCATTACTTTTAATTTATTTACATTAATGTAATAAAAAGTATAATATGAAACAATTAGTGGTTTGTAGTAAGATAGTAGATTTATTACTTAATATAGAAATGTTTGGGCTGAAAAATTTTAAGACTTCTAAATAAGGAAAAAGGGTTAAATCTTTTATAAAGTAGTAAGATACTTTTACCTATAGTTTATTTAATGAGTCCGGTTATTTTGCATACCTTGTATCCTTTGGATACAAGTGGATTGATCTAAGCCGTCCATCTCATCTAATCCAACAGCCTAGATTAAAAACAAAAGAAAGCGGAGGTATAGTTTCGTCATTTTACCCCTCCCACCTAACACCCCTCCCACTTCCACATCCCAGATCTGGATCGATGTTTTCTTTTTTCTTCTTCTCTCTAAAACACACACAAAAACACATACATGTACACATATTCAGGTCTTAATCTATCATCACAAACATCAAATTCATCGATCATCACCATCGTAAATCAATCATTCCATTCATAAATAAGGTAAAGTTCATTCGATCTGTTTTGATTCATCTTTTTTTAGCTTATTCGATGTGAATAAGCTTATAATTCATCTTATTTTTTTATAGCTTATTTGATAAGTTACGTGAATTTGACAACACGAATGATAAGGTAACTTGATGCTTAATGTGAATAAGCTTATAGATTATCACCAACTTTATTATGATGAATATAAGCTAACTTATTAGCTTATTTTCATGAATTATAAGGTTTTATGGCTTAATCTCGCTGAACATATTTAGTGTAACCTGTTTGTGAACTATCATATATGATATACTATATCATATATGATATAAGCTAAAATATTATATATGATGAAATATATCATATATGATTATGCGGTTGAAAATTGAATTAACTCTTTTTTTATTGATTAATCTGGCTGAACATATTTAGTATGACTTGCTAATGAAGTATCATATATGATATGCTATATCATATATGATATAAGCTAAATATAATATATGATCAAATATATCATATATCATTATGTGCTTGAAAATTGAATTAAACCTTCTTTTTTTGTGTAGAGAAGGCTGTTTACAAGGCGTGTTGAACTTACAAGCATCCAAAAGACCAAGAAGTTTAATGAAGAAGCTCATGAACTTTTATTTTACGTTTATTATATGTTTTTTCCTTGTAATCTCCTAATGGAGTTTTTAAGTATAAGAACGATTTTGTAATCAATTGGTATCTCGTACAACATCTTGTTAATATGATTTAACTTTCTTGGTATTATGTCATGATGGTTTTGATAAATTAAGTCATACGGAGTATATGATAATGCACTATCATATATGATACTCAAGAAAAACTTAGATATATTAAACAAAGAATCTGATGAATTCATGATTACAACAAAAAGTATGCACAATTAATAATTAAACACTTGTTCATGACATTAATAAATGTACTTTTGAACATAAGCATATATGATAATTCAAACAGAACGTAACCTAATGTAAATTCATATATGATATACCTCTGATATCATATATGATAACCATTTATACAAATTGTATTTGCCTATTAAATTCATGATTAACACCAAAAATATTCTTATTATTGAAACTACTCTTCTTCTTCTTTAAGCAATTCTTCTTCATACTCGTGCACGTCCGATTTTTATGATAAGTACCCTATCAACTTTGCTCTAACCATTGCTACATCTCTCTCTTCTCGTTGTTTTGTTCGCAAGATCTGCATTTGTATAAAACAGAAAAAGAGTTTTGGGGTCAAGCTATATACAATACAATAAAAGTGTAAAAGTCATGTACAATATCATAGAAGGCACGTTTGAAGAGCTTAATGATATTTAATGTAAATTAATCATAAAATCTAGTTTTTTCTTCTGGTTTGTTAGATACATCATATATGATACCTCATGTATCATATATGATATATCGATCATACATCATATATCATATATTTATCATATATGATAATATGAGGTAACATAGATACACCAACCTTAATCTAGCCAACATCAGCAAAAAAAAACTCCTACTAATACAACTTATTCACAAAAACATAAGCTTATTCATAACTCTCTTATTCAAATATTCCGATAAGTCTTTTAAAAAGCTAATAAGCTAGCTTATAATTCAACACAATAAATCCAAATCATCTAATTTACAAGTTTATTTGTAACTCTCATCTAATTAAAAATCTCATTCATAACAAATAAGCTTATTTACATATATCACCTAAGAAATTAGCTTATAAATAAGAACAATCAATCTTAATAATTCGTTCAAAACAAGCTAATTAAAATCTTATAATTAAAATGATAAAGAACTAATAAGCTTATTCAAAATCAAATAACTTAAAAATAAGAAGAGATCTTATTACAAACCTGATGATGAATTCGTATGTGATCATGAATTCGTGTTGATTAATTGATCGAATTAAGCGATTCATGATTGATTCATGATGATGTTCGTGCGGGATTCATGATTATATGCTTAGATCTATCTATTATAGAGAGAAAAACTAGATCGGGGGAAGAGAGAGAAACAAAAAGACGGTGTCTATGTGTTTATGAGAAAAAAAGAGAAAAGGGCTTATATAGTGAGCGAGTGAAATGACGAAAATACCCCTTTAGTGTAAATTGTAGATCTAATCTCAGCCCTTGGATGAGATGGAGATTGATGGTGGGCATTAGTCCCTTTGTATCCTAGAAAACTTTGGTATCCAAAAGAACTTAAATTATTTAATTCACATGAAATAATTAATAAACTATACTATTTAATTACATGACTTAGTATATTAATCAGTAAACACTTAAGCTTATATAATTAGCTTAATAATCCAACTTATATCTAATTATGGAAACTTTCTATTTTTAGAAACTTATTTAATTAAGGCAGCTAATCTATTTATGGAAACTTTCTATTTTTAGAAACTTATTTATTTTAAGCAGTAAATCTATTTTTGGAAACTTTCTATTTTTGGAAACTTAATAGAAACTTTCTATTTTTGGAAACTTTATATTTTTGGAAACTTTCTATTTTTGGAAACATTCTATTTTCAGAAATTTTCTATTTTAGGAAACCTGCTATTTTTAGAAAGTTACTTATTATTACACAACAAGTATAATAATACATGAAATACAAGAAATACTTAAACAGAATAGACAGAATACATGATAAACACAATATAAAGCTTAAATCAGTAAAACATGACATGAACATATAAAACAAGCTAAGACATGATATAAAACCAGTTACGTACTCAATAATCAGATACTTATACACGTATGTATTTATGTAGCATTAGTGATACCGAAGTAGGACTTTCTTCCGTTCGTCTTATTCATTCACTAGACACAAGGTACGGATTCTCCATCCTTTTAATATGGACATTCTTCCTTATTAGGATTTCCCCGAGCCAACTGTTTTCCCCAGTATATGTTTTATATGTTTTTGAATTGCTTATGTTTAATTAGAATACCTAAAGCCATATACATACATGACTAGTTTCACCTAGTTATGGAGGCACCAAAACCATAACACTGGAGGCACCAGTGTTATGACTTCACCACGGTGGAGTGATAGCTCGTGGCGTCCCTTCAGCTTTTGGCCATATTATTATTATCAGGTGAAGCGTATGGGTGCATCCTAGTTTACATGTTTTCAGCAGATTATTCAGGTGAATGTGGTGTGTGCCTTGCATCCTTCACAAGGAGCTGATCCCTCCTGTCCAAACCAGTATATTAAATTAGAGGCAGCCCTTCTAATTTGCATGACGAGGTCACCCGTCCAAGTATTCATGCACGTTGATAATTCATGACCTATATTGGCTAATGGTAAATATGTTAAACAGTTTTTACAAGATAAACATAAGGCTTTTCAAACTATAAAACCAGTTTTACTAAGATATAACCAGGTTATCCAGGACTTAGTCTTTTCCGCTGCTTCATGCTTATATGCTTATATTATTCATGCTTTACTTGTATATCCGTGCACTGAGCGTTATGCTCAACCGTTTTCCTTATCATGTTCCCAAAACGGCAGGTACTCAGGGACGCTCGTAGACTTTAAGCGTACGTGCATATGGATTGGAAGCTTCTTAACCTTCTTTACTTTATGCATTTCTTTATACTTTGATACTCATTTCCACGGACATTGTTTAGTCCTTTCATTTACAGTACTTATGTTTGTGTGTGATGAGTTCTACTTTTGGGGTACCGATGTTTGATTCCGGTATTTCCTTTATGGTCATGTAATGTTTTATACATTTATCCTTGTATGCTTTGATGACACGCCATAATCACGCGTGCCATTCCATTTATCAAAATAGGGTGTTACAATTATGGTATCAGAGCCAAGGCTTCGACCTGTAGGCTCTCAAAACACGACCTGTGATTAGTAGGTAGTCACTATGGTCTTCCTAGAACTGACAGTCAGTTTTCATGCATTCATCATTTTCATGCATACATATATATGTCATTGTCGCAGGTTTTTGACTAAGTAATGGTTGGTACAGGACTGGCCCTATTTAGTCGCATGTGTTTTATCAAAACTTTTAAATTTGGGACCGACCCATTATCGTCCCCTCGCCATGTCTTTTTTTTTGAGTGAACTGACCATAGGCGTTCACTCTCGCGCATACAAAAGTTTTTATAAAACTGCATCATGCATTAATGTACTAGTTTTTCCTGCATAAAATTTTTCTCATGATTTATGGGTATAATTTTTTTTTCATGTATATAGTTTATGTTTTAATCAGTTTAATCATGTATTTTATGTTACTGTCAGATGGTTCTCACACGCGAGCAGGAACAACTCAATGCAGCAATCCAAGCTGCAATGCAAGCTATGCTTCCTCAGTTGAGGAACGAAATCAGGGCTGAGGTTCAGGCTGTCAACAACCAGCAACAACACCCAATACCTCCTCCTCCTCCAGCAACATTGGCCACATGGCTGGAGAGATTCAATAAGCTCCGCCCTCGAGCTTTCGAGAGAACAGATAGCCCCAGTGAAGCTGAAAGCTTGTTGGCTCACATTGAGAAGATCTTCGATGCTATGGGTTGTGACCCCGTTTTTCAAGTCGAGGTTGGCATGCTACCGGTTCGAAGGTGATATGTTAGCATGGTGGATAGCACTGAAGTAGTCTGAGGAGGTGATGATTGGGTGGCTGGTTTGACTTGGGCTCAGTTCAGGGATAGGGTAATGGAACAGTTCTTTCCCACGGCTGAGCAGGACAAGTTGAAGAGAGAGTACCATGGAATCCGACAGAGAGCTGGGGAGAATAACAACGAGTTCATGCAGCGCTTTCTTCGCTTGGCTGGTTTTCTTGGTGCAGCAGCAGGTACTCCTGAAGAGCAAGCACACCACTTCAGGTGGGCTCTTCGTACATCGGTCGCAAACAACTTGGTGTGTGCTACGTTCAACACGGTAGCAAAAGTGGCCGATGCAACACGTAAGCTGGAGATGCTGCAGGAAAGAGATGAGTTCGGGGAAGTAGAGAGACCCGATAAGAGGTAATCATTCGTATTCAAGCAGTGACCAATTTGTATTCTTTCAGTATATGTCAATATTTCATCTCTTTAAAATGTATCTTCCAGGCAGAAGACTGGGGACCGGTCTCAGCCAGCTACTCAGCAACAGCCTAATCAGCCCAAGGTAAACGGTCAGACTCACAACCGTTCTGCTACCGATAGGCGTGGCGGTAATGATAATTACCGTAACAACGTTAAACACTCCAACAGCAGCAGGTCCTTATACTTACGCATTTTCTTATGATTACATGTTATAATTCTTAATTCTGACACATTAACAAATCTTCTACCAGGAATCATGGTAACGGGAGGGACCAGAACAAGAGAGGTTCAAAGCCTAACTGTCCAGCTATCACTGGTACTCAATCTTACGATTATCCGCATTGTCCTTTATACCTATTATCATGTCTCATGTATATTGTTTTTATCAGGCTCTCAGCCAGTCAGGACACCTACTGGAGGATATACTCATCCTCTTTGCTCTACTTGCTACCGTAGGCACCCAGGGCCATGTCGCCGCGACAATGACGCATGCTAGAAGTGTGGTCTTCCTGGCCATCGCATGAAGGATTGCCGCAAGGGAGAGATGGAGGGTACATCGGGACATGCTGATACCAAGCCGCCTCCTACTAGTGGACGCGTTTACACGACATCTCACGATCAGGCCAAAAAGTCTACAGGTACCATCACTGGAATCTTGTGTATGTATGGTCAAGCTGCATGTGTTCTGTTTGATACGGGTGCTACTCACTCGGTCATTTCTACTGCTTATGCCAAGAATGTTAGGATACCCCCCCATGCCACTAGAGAATATACTGAGTATTTCCACGCCTTTGAGAGACTCTGCACGCATAACCCATGTGTACAAAGCCTTCCCCTAGAGTTTGACGACAAGGTTCGTCCTGTTGACGCACTTCCGCTGGACATGAATGATTTTGACATGATTCTGGGCATGGATTGGCTATCCAAGCATCATGCTACCATAGACTGCCATTCATATCGACTCATCTTCGGTGATGTTAATGCGCCAGAGTACATTAACAACGGGTTCGTACCCGACAGGTCTGTACAAATCATATCAACCCCGCAAGCACGTGCATTACTTTCACATGGATGTGAGGGTTATCTAGCTACTGTTCATGACATGGATGCTGAATCCCCATCAATTCAGGATCGACCGATAATGTCAAAATTTCCAGATGTATTTCCAGAAGAACTTCCGGGCATACCACCTGCACGTGAAGTAGAATTTAATATCGAGCTCATCCAAGGAGCTGAGCCGATTTCCGAGGCTCCTTATCGCATGGCTCCCATAGATTTGAAGGAGCTGAAGGATCAATTGCAAGAACTTCTGGATCGAGGCTTTATTCGACCGAGCGCATCTCAATAGGGCGCACCGGTCTTATTCGCTAAGAAGAAGGACAACAGTATGCGTCTTTGCATAGACTATCGCGAGCTCAACAAGATTACCATCAGGAATAGATATCCACTACCACATATAGATGATCTGTTTGACCAACTCCAAGGGGCCAAACGTTTCTCCAAGATTGATCTTAGGTCGGGCTATCATCAGCTACGGGTTAAGGAGCAGGACATCGCCAAGACTGCTTTCCGTACACGTTATGGCCACTACGAATTTGTAGTCATGCCATTTGGCCTTACCAATGCTCCAGCAGTGTTCATGGATTTGATGAATAGAATCTTCCATGAATTTCTGGACAAGTTCATCATTGTTGTGACAATCCGTCAATTTATGATTGATATTTTATTCTCAATATTTATTTGAAAACATTATTTTAATGTTACAATATGAACTCACTTATTTTTGGGAAGAAATTTGGATTTACGTCTTGAAGTAGCATCGACTACGTTTAAACCGGAGGATTCTACGTTACGTGCTTATGTTTACATACACCGTCTTTGGTGACAGTCTGACATTTCAGAAAATAAATTTATCCGCGGATATTATTTTGGAGTTTTAAATTTGTGTTAGTTCATAAACTCACAAATTTACGAGAAGAGATTAGGACTTACGATTTTATTTTAACGTCCTTTACGACTAAACCAGAAACCCTAGGATTACGTATTTACATTTTCGAACTCCGTTTTTGATGAAACAATTTTTATTGGATTCGTTTTGTGACGTTGATTCATAATTTATAAAAACGTTTTTCGTAAAACGACCCGAGGGCACGCAAATCGAGGAAACTAGAATCGAGAAATACCCGTAAACCAGTGAGATGGGACAAAACACATTGTCCCACCCCACTAGCTTAGTTTGGATGGCACTACTTGACACCACACACTAAGGTGGCATCAAGTTAGCTAACATGTTACAAGTGTAAGCTTAGCTTACATTTTAAGCCATACTTTCCCACTAACTCACAAAACTAGCTACTAGTTTTCACTTCCACCATTTCCTTACATGCAAAATCCTCTCAAAACCCTCTCAAACACTCTCCTCTTTCCGTCCAAAATTAAGCAACAAACACCCTCTTTGATCTCTTCTAGCCATGAACCACATGTTTACTAGCTCTATTAAGGAGTTCTCTTGAAGCCTTGCTCATTTGGTGGCCATATTAACATCTTTGGAGGTGATTTGCTTGTGTCCTAGGGCTGATTTTCCAATCTATGTTCTTGATATTTGATGGTCTTGGAGATACTTGTTGTGTTCATCAAGTTCTTGTCTTCCAAAAACAAGAAAAACACTTGGTTGGTAAAGAAGATCATCCTCTCCATTTTTCTCTTGTTATTTTGTAAAGAACAAATGTATTTTCTTTCATTTTGTATATGTATATGAGGTATATATGATGATAAAAATGTTGTGTGGGGATCAAGTGTTGATAGATATGCTTAAAAATGTTAATAACTATAAGAAATAAAGCTAAAATCTTGATTATTTAGTTGGCTGTGTAAAAACAGTAGATAACTAGAAGATGAACTGATAAAATTGCATGGTTTGATCCATTTACAGTAAGTACAAGATGTTATACACATGTGAGAGTTGGCCATGCAATGGAATCAAAATAATGAGTGAGATATGATCAAAACAAGTTAGGTGGTCTAATCTGAATAAGCAGTTTTGTAGGGACTGTTAAGGCAAGTTAAACTCAAAATGGGCAGTAGCTATAACTAAGTTAAATGTATGACATAATATGAAGAACATGTCACCCAAAAATGAGCTTCTAATTCATTATAGAACTCTAGATATGGTAAAGATGGTGAACATTAAGTTAAAAATCAGATTTTTGGAAATAATGTTTATTAATATTATATAAGCACTCACATTATAATGTATAAAATGTAAAAATATAAACCCACTAACTTATAAAACTTATTTATATAAATATATAAAAGGTTAATTAAATGGGTAAATTATATAAATGGTGGTGAAATAATATTTATAAGTAATAAAAACTATAAACTTGATTTTTACGACTTTTTCGGCTATCGCCGTAAAATTAACGTTTTTCGCCAAATAAAACTTAGACGACCAAACCCGTCTAATGTAAAGTTTATAAAAGTCATATACTGATATATAGGTAACTAATACAAGTAAAAACCGATAAAACCCGAACTATAGGGCATACGGACATTAACGAGCTAAGTAAACATATTGGACTAATACTTGGACTAATACTTGGGCTAATAATTGGACTACATAAGATAAACACTCATAAAAAGAACTTATTGGGCTTAACCCATTTAGGCCCAACTTGTAAAGTGTAGATACTGATAATATAAGTATAACAAGGATTAATACAAGTTAAGAACTTATAATAGGCTTATTGGACCTAAAACACGTAAATAGGTAAAACGAGAAAACTAGTATAAAAGTTATCGACACATAACACAAAAATGAGTAAATGAGGATATGTAAACCCACTTGATCATCATATATATATAATCATCATATGTATACATAATTGATATTTTTATAAAGTCATTGACAAACGTCTAAGACCGATTATTATTTGTCTAGGTTTCCGTGATTGAAGCACGTACCGTACGTCCGAATTGCCGATCACTCGCCTTCCCACATCAACGTGAGTTCATAGCCTCGCACTCTTTTAAATGTTTTTATAAATGTTTTATAAACCCGCGAGGGAGATAACATGTTAGTTTTATAAAAATAGGACACCATTTGTCCCGATTGTTTGTTTATTGATTTTAGACCCGAATGATTGAATGACCCGATTGTATGACCCGATAAATGATTAATGGACCCGATAGATGAAATAAAATGGATTATTAAAGTTAGGTTATGTCACTAAAAGTCCCATTAGCATGAATTGTGAACTACCGGGAGTTGGTAGACGCTTATGCATTTAATAGTACTATTTGGGGACGATCACCCCAGTTCGCGCCTTGACGGTTGATCCCCGTCGTGCCACATTGATTGGTAAGCGAATTTATGTATGAGAAGACTTCCATAGCGTGACCTTTGTGACGACACGCTACTTTAGATGGGCAAAATTGGTATCGGGTCAGCTACCCGTTGTTGGTTTAGTAAGGTAACAATGTCATGCGGCTTATAATAATCCAAACACTAACGAAATACTATTAGACGCTTCGAATTACGATGTATTGCCTGACTAGCAATACTGGGTCATACTATTGATATTATGTTTGTGTTTTGGTTTTCATAACCATACTCATATAACGGTTTTTTTTATTTTCATACAACGTCGTAAGACGTATTGTATGACGTTTTTACGACATTGGCTCGTATAATGATTTTTAAGGCTTTTTATAACCATATTCATATAACGGTTTTATTTAATCTATACAACGTTGCAAGACGTATTGTATGGTGTTTTTAACGACAATGATTCGTATAATGATTTTTAAGGCAAATGCCTATATTATGATTTTCGATAAAGATTTGTATAAAATGACTTTGGCTATTTCATGGCCTATTAAAATGATTTGTACAAAATGATTTTCAGTAAAAATTGTATACTGATATTATACTGATGGAATTTATTAAACTCTATGAATTCACTCGGCGTTATCGCTGACCTTTTATTTTAACATGTCTTATCTCAGGTACTTGAAGGTAATTCTCGGGAAGACGACAAGAATTCATGGCCCGCACTTAAACAATATTTTTCCATTCAAATACTTTGTAAAACCTTGTATGAAAAGTAATGACTTGGGACCTATGTAAATTTGATATTTATGAATGGAAATGCTTTATAAATAAACGACGCGACTTTTATACGTTGTCTATGATGTGAGTTATGTGCTATCCCGTAACACCAACTAGTCTTCCGCTGTATTGAGTTGTATAAATTTAGGGGTGTTACAGTTTGGTACCAGAGCTCTCGTTATAGAGAACGAAAGATTTTTAAAACCAAGGTTTTGAATAAAACATTTCAAAATCTTTTAACTATAAACATTTTTATAAAAATGTCTAAAAATCTTTTGACTATAACGGTGCCGAAGAATTCCCGAGTTACCGACAAGGCCAAGACTGAGAAGTGTTATTTTAATATATATATAACTTGGATTATATATATATGATGTAATTTTATTACATGATTGTTTGATGATTATTTTGATATTTATACGAGGTATTTATACGACGTAGATTGTCACAATGTACCCTAAATCCCCTAGTAAATTAATCGAAGCTATTCTCGTAGGAATTCTAGCTATCCTTGATCTAAACCAAGTTGTGGATATTTATGATCCCAACATATGGTTGATATTCGTAGAGATGTAGATATTAGTTGATTGCGATATTGAAAAAGGATTGGCGAGATTAAATCTGATATCGATGTCATGACGATCTTTTCTTATAGAGTGGAGTTTTACAAAACGTTACCACCTGGAAAGATGTCATCTGATTCGTTGTCACCTAATTCTTAAATTTGAAATCGAATGGGTGAATGTTGAACTTGAGGCTGTCATTGGAACCGTTACCCAAAAGCCTCATGCCACTAATACCTTTTCGAGAAGTCTAGTTGAATGATCAAGTCATTTTATATTAATGACTCATTTGATAATTGTTGTTGTAAGAGATATAGGATTGGAAATTAAGTGTTGTTCATATCGAGCTTTTATTGCCCTATTAAGGCCTAAGAATAAAGTTGGAGTATTGAGAAATGAGGTAGGATATCGCCTTGAGTATAAGTTGATTGAAACTTGAATAAAGTAAAATTTAACCTGTATGGAATATGAGATTGTTAAGAGGAAGTCGTTAAGTCATGTGATTGAATTATAAAGTTTTAAATGATTATTGATTCGTGTTAAGGGTTGTTCCTAGGCCATTGTCCACTGACGAGGATGCCCAGTGTCCAAGAAATAAATTGAAGAAATCTTCTTCTAAATTGGGACCGATGGATCTTCTGGGACATGTGGAACACCTAATGGCTCTTGTAGATTAGTATTCATTATGGTATCTTTTAAAAATCCCTAACTTAACTGAGACATCAGTTGGTAGGATGAGTTCTGAGAATTGTATGACATAGTGACATGTAATGTGTTACGGTACAATTTGACTTGTTTGTGATTAATGAAAAGACTACATTTGATTGCTAAATCCTACATGTATCGATGTTATCTATCCTTTATTGCTTCATCCTAATGTTCGCATTAGTGATGCAACCATTGAACAAGTACTCATCTTGAGTCGAGTTACGTTGTGGATTATTCTTTTGAGTGCCATCGAGATCATGAACCTCATGATTATTTGGCTAAGCGCATTTCCTGGTATATATCGTAGTTAATTCTTGGTGAACAATCTTCATCACTCTTTTGCAGATCACTCATTGTTTTTATAAAGTTAAAACGGTATCCTTTGAGAAAATTTAATTTTCATCACAATAAGGATTATTCAAAGTGAGATTTATAAGTGATTGATATCAAAATGAAGTTGTATATGAGACGCTTTGGAAACCTAACTGTTTTCATAACAAAGAAAATCATTGTAGAATTATTCTTGATTCTTATTTAAGAATTAAGCATGAAAATATTTTTATTATAAACATGATGATAAAATTTTGACGAACTGAGTATTGCATCGTTAATCTTGAAATTGTATATAGTTGCGCGCCTACATACAATTTGGAATGGACTATGCAAGACTGATTAGTAGTCACCATAAAACTGATTAATAAACACTATATTTTCTTTGAAGATTGTGAAAGAATAAATTTTATGAGGTCTGCAAGAAGTGAAAAATAAGGACATAGTGATAGGGACACCTACATATGTGCCTGTAGCATCTATTCTTCTGAATCGAAATTACTCATCTGTGGAAATTGTCTTATTTGACAATTGACAATTCTTTCTTGTCCAATTCTCCCGTAGTGAGATTCTTAGGAAAAGTATTTGATTACCGAGCGTTGATACCCGACTAGATGTATTGACGTTCTTATCATTTCTTATGATTTGATTTCATTTGAATGACCTGGGTAACGATCTGAGGAGCTTTCGAATGCGTACTCAAATTATGAAAACATGGGATATATTCATATTCATTAAATGTTTTCGTCTGTATCTGATTTGAAATTCTATCGCATAGATTATGCGTTGACCTTACTCTTTTAATAGTAGTTGTGTATCCTAATATCCTTGAATTTGTGAAGGATTATGAATTATTATTAGCCTTTTGAAAAGTTCACATCTTATCGACAGCAATAAAACTGAAAAAGTTGATAATGCCGGTAGAATGGATTGATTGATTATGACATGACGACATTGTCTTAATTGATGGGAACTCAAGTATAATTCCCCTAAATGATAAGATGTTGATTATCAAAAGTGATCTAAATAATTCTTGATGGATGACCATATCCTGTATTAAGACTTAAAATTATACCGTGAAGGGTTATGAACTAGTCATAGATATTATAATCTAGAAAGAACCTAATATGAATGTATTAAAAGATGTTTATGTTATCTGAAACTTTAGGAAGTATTTGTTGGTGAATTACCTAGACTTTCGCCATTAGGGCAAGTTGAAATTGGTATTGATTATATTTCCGGTGCTGCACTTGTGGCTTGTGCACTGTACGCCAGCACCATCTAAATTAAAGGAATTACCGTACAACTGAGAGAGTTGTCGGAAAAAGATTTTATTATACCAAGCCTGTCATCATGAAGAGCTATGGTGTTATCATTCCTTATATTTATAGATTACTGTGGACTGAGTAAATTGACAATCGAAAACGATATCCATAACTCGAAATGGAAGATTTGTTCGATCATTTACAAGGTTCTAGCGTATGTTTTTTTAGATTTGATCCATGGCATGGTTATCATCAAACTTCGCATCTGTGGAAGAGATTATCTATTCCAATCACTACATCCGGTACTTGTAATGAACGTTATGAGTTTCACGTGATGTCGTTTGGATTGACCAATGCACATGTAGCATTCATAAATTTGGTGAATCACGTGTGTAGGCTGTAATATGATAACTTCATGCTTGTGATCATTAGTGACCATTTGTTTGTTTACAAGAATAAGAATGAGGTTAATAATTAATTATAGATTGCCCTGAATTGGCTAAACAATGAAAACCTATACCTTGAATAATTAACACGTGATTAAAGACTTGAGTCTTTACATGATTTAACCATGAGATTAATAGATATTGGAATATAAATTGACTCTTCAAAAATTAAGAGCCCTTTTAAGACTTTGGATTATTACTAAAAAGAAAGTGCAAATATGTTTTGACAAAGGTTTTAACAAAGGATTTTTAAAGGGGTTATTCCCTTATACACAAACAATTTAACTAAACTTCTGTTTAGGGGTAAATGTTTGTGTATACTTTTAGACAACTTAAGAAGATTGAGAAAACCCATTAAAACCATAACTTGAAATTTGAAACGACAATTTTTGCTTTTCAAATAAGAAAAATTTGACCAAAGTATAAACAAAGGTTTCTCGAACATTTACGAAATCTTATTAAATATTTTCGATAAATCAACAAAAAATCTTGCTAATTAAATTCAAATTATCTTTGAACATTTTATATAATTGGTCGAACTAAGAAATTTAAAACTTTTACGTTTACATTTCATAAAAAAATTGAATATTTAATATTTAATTAATAATAATAATTATCGACGCTTTAGACGACGGATTGAGTAAACCGGATAAAAATGATAGTAAAGACGAAACTAAAACATGGAAGATATGAAGAAAGAGTTTTGAATAAATACGGTTGTGATATTTATTTCATCAGGAAGGTGAACGTAATTACTGACGCATAATATAGAAAGAATATCTGAGTGAATTGTGGACATGATAATTATAACATCATGAGAGGTGAATATAGATACCGACGCATTATGTAGAAAAGATAAAGAACCAATTGGGACATGTTCCCTTAATAATGAAGGTACAAAATAAATTGCCGAACGATATAAAAATAAACAATGCTTATTAGAAGAGTAACATAGATAATAAAAGGGGTTCGCGGCTAATGTTAACCATTAGAATTATGAAGCCGATGGCGTTAAATGTATAAAAGTCCACATATGATTGTCTAAATATGGAGGATTGTGAGATATAGTTATGTTGGAATTTGTAAGTATAAGTATTATATGTATGTCATTTTTGACTAAAAGTATCTTTGTCTGAAGAAGTTGTACTAATGGCAATTATGAAGGCAGACATCGCCTCATACATTAGTAAACGTCTAGCTATTGCAAAGGTCATCATCTGAATTTGATTCGATTTGGGTCATCGTCGACAGACTGACCAAATCTGCTAATATCATTTCCGTTAATGATAAATGCAAAAGAGTTATGTAAACATAGTGTGCTTGTATCGAACATCTTTATCAAGATCCTCGCTTCGCATCGAATTTCTAGAGATTTGCTCAGAAATCATTGAGAACGAACCTTGATGAGAGTACTATATACCACCCCAAATCGAAGGGACGAGGTAAAGTAACGATACAAAGTAATATAAGTGATGTTTTATGTTTGAATGATTGACCTTTGGTAATGAACCATATAATCGTTTTCCTTTGGAAGGATTATCATTGATAATCATCGTATTAGGATTGAGATCGAATCTTGTTAGAATCTAAATAATAGAACATCTGTAAGCAGGAGTTGAGATAAAGACACCCGACATACACCCACTGTGAGTTGGACATGTCTTTTAGATTTAAGGTTTTCTATGATGGCGAACCTATCCTTGCAAAATACCCGACCCGCGAGATCTGAAATGATTGTTGAAATTAGGATCTGATTACTGACTGCCGATAATGGGCAAGAGGTTATGTGAATATGAAATGTAGATCTTGAAGTACCAAATGGGTAGCGAAGTTATGCCAAAATTTTTAACCTTGGAAAAATGAATTCATGATCTGACAAATCATGAGATATAAGTCCCCGTTGTATGGGACCATTGAGATGATATAAAAGATTGGTTTGAAAGGCATATAAGCTGGATCTACCCTAGGACTTCAAAGACTGCGTGAATTATGTTTCGTATATCGAACTTGATGGAATATCTATCAAGTGAGAATCTGATTATTCTTAGTAAAGCTTAGATCGGCGAAAAGTTGCATTCATCAGGAACCCGTGAACATCATGGATAGAGAAAGTAAGTCAACATTTAGCCTGATCTTATTCCCGTAGTTAGGTTTGATGAAACCCGCGTATTGTAATGAATTACACTTGTGAGAAAAGACCGAATGTGGAGGAAATACCCACATGGCTTTAACTCTATAAGAAGCGAATAGTAAGATGATCTTTGAGGACAAAGATCCTGTTTAGGGGTAAATGCTGTGACAATCCGTCAATTTATGATTGATATTTTATTCTCAATATTTATTTGAAAACATTATTTTAATGTTACAATATGAACTCACTTATTTTTGGGAAGAAATTTGGATTTACGTCTTGAAGTAGCATCGACTACGTTTAAACCGGAGGATTCTACGTTACGTGCTTACGTTTACATACACCGTCTTTGGTGACAGTCCGACATTTCAGAAAATAAATTTATCCGCGAATATTATTTTGGAGTTTTAAATTTGTGTTAGTTCATAAACTCACAAATTTACGAGAAGAGATTAGGACTTACGATTTTATTTTAACGTCCTTTACGACTAAACCGGAAACCCTAGGATTACGTATTTACGTTTTCGAACTCCGTTTTTGATGAAACAATTTTTATTGGATTCGTTTTGTGACGTTGATTCATAATTTATAAAAACATTTTTCGTAAAACGACCCGAGGGCACGCAAATCGAGGAAACTAGAATCGAGAAATACCCGTAAACCAGTGAGATGGGACAAAACACATTGTCCCACCCCACTAGCTTAGTTTGGACGGCACTACTTGACACCACACACTAAGGTGGCATCAAGTTAGCTAACATGTTACAAGTGTAAGCTTAGCTTACATTTTAAGCCATACTTTCCCACTAACTCACAAAACTAGCTACTAGTTTTCACTTCCACCATTTCCTTACATGCAAAATCCTCTCAAAACCCTCTCAAACACTCTCCTCTTTCCGTCCAAAATTAAGCAACAAACACCCTCTTTGATCTCTTCTAGCCATGAACCACATGTTTACTAGCTCTATTAAGGAGTTCTCTTGAAGCCTTGCTCATTTGGTGGCCATATTAACATCTTTGGAGGTGATTTGCTTGTGTCCTAGGGCTGATTTTCCAACCTATGTTCTTGATATTTGATGATCTTGGAGATACTTGTTGTGTTCATCAAGTTCTTGTCTTCCAAAAACAAGAAAAACACTTGGTTGGTAAAGAAGATCATCCTCTCCATTTTTCTCTTGTTATTTTGTAAAGAACAAATGTATTTTCATTCATTTTGTATATGTATATGAGGTATATATGATGATAAAAATGTTGTGTGGGGATCAAGTGTTGATAGATATGCTTAAAAATGTTAATAACTATAAGAAATAAAGCTAAAATCTTGATTATTTAGTTGGCTGTGTAAAAACAGTAGATAACTAAAAGATGAACTGATAAAATTGCATGGTTTGATCCATTTACAGTAAGTACAAGATGTTATACACATGTGAGATTTGGCCATGCAATGGAATCAAAATAATGAGTGAGATATGATCAAAACAAGTTAGGTGGTCTAATCTGAATAAGCAGTTTTGTAGGGACTGTTAAGGCAAGTTAAACTCAAAATGGGCAGTAGCTATATCTAAGTTAAATGTAACACATAATATGAAGAACATGTCACCCAAAAATGAGCTTCTAATTCATCATAGAACTCTAGATATGGTAAAAATGGTGAACATGAAGTTAAAAATCAGATTTTTGGAAATAATGTTTATTAATATTATATAAGCACTCACATTATAATGTATAAAATGTAAAAATATAAACCCACTAACTTATAAAACTTATTTATATAAATATATAAAAGGTTAATTAAATGGGTAAATTATATAAATGGTGGTGAAATAATATTTATAAGTAATAAAAACTATAAACTTGATTTTTACGACTTTTTCGGCTATCGCCGTAAAATTAACGTTGTTCGCCAAATAAAACTTAGACGACCAAACCCGTCTAATGTAAAGTTTATAAAAGTCATATACTGATATATAGGTAACTAATACAAGTAAAAACCGATAAAACCCGAACTATAGGGCATACGGACATTAACGAGCTAAGTAAACATATTGGACTAATACTTGGACTAATACTTGGGCTAATAATTGGATTACATAAGATAAACACTCATAAAGAGAACTTATTGGGCTTAACCCATTTAGGCCCAACTTGTAAAGTGTAGATACTGATAATATAAGTATAACAAGGATTAATACAAGTTAAGAACTTATAATAGGCTTATTGGACCTAAAACACGTAAATAGGTAAAACGAGAAAACTAGTATAAAAGTTATCGACACATAACACAAAAATGAGTAAATGAGGATATGTAAACCCACTTGATCATCATATATATATAATCATCATATGTATACATAATTGATATTTTTATAAAGTCATTGACAAACGTCTAAGACCGATTATTATTTGTCTAGGTTTCCGTGATTGAAGCACGTACCGTACGTCCGAATTGCCGATCACCCGCCTTCCCACATCAACGTGAGTTCATAGCCCCGCACTCTTTTAAATGTTTTTATAAATGTTTTATAAACCCGCGAGGGAGATAACATGTTAGTTTTATAAAAATAGGACACCATTTGTCCCGATTGTTTGTTTATTGATTTTGGACCCGAATGATTGAATGACCCGATTGTATGACCCGATAAATGATTAATGGACCCGATAGATGAAAAAAAATGGATTATTAAAGTTAGGTTATGTCACTAAAAGTCCCATTAGCATGAATTGTGAACTACCGGGAGTTGGTAGACGCTTATGCATTTAATAGTACTATTTGGGGACGATCACCCCAGTTCGCGCCTTGACGGTTGATCCCCGTCGTGCCACATTGATTGGTAAGCGAATTTATGTATGAGAAGACTTCCATAGCGTGACCTTTGTGACGACACGCTACTTTAGATGGGCAAAATTGGTATCGGGTCAGCTACCCGTTGTTGGTTTAGTAAGGTAACAATGTCATGCGGCTTATAATAATCCAAACACTAACGAAATACTATTAGACGCTTCGAATTACGATGTATTGCCTGACTAGCAATACTGGGTCATACTATTGATATTATGTTTGTGTTTTGGTTTTCATAACCATACTCATATAACGGTTTTTTTTTATTTTCATACAACGTCGTAAGACGTATTGTATGACGTTTTTACGACATTGGCTCGTATAATGATTTTTAAGGCTTTTTATAACCATATTCATATAACGGTTTTATTTAATCTATACAACGTTGCAAGACGTATTGTATGGTGTTTTTAACGACAATGATTCGTATAATGATTTTTAAGGCAAATGCCTATATTATGATTTTCGATAAAGATTTGTATAAAATGAATTTGGCTATTTCATGGCCTATTAAAATGATTTGTACAAAATGATTTTCAGTAAAAATTGTATACTGATATTATATTGATGGAATTTATTAAACTCTATGAATTCACTCGGCGTTATCGCTGACCTTTTATTTTAACATGTCTTATCTCAGGTACTTGAAGGTAATTCTCGGGAAGACGACAAGAATTCATGGCCCGCACTTAAACAATATTTTTCCATTCAAATACTTTGTAAAACCTTGTATGAAAAGTAATGACTTGGGACCTATGTAAATTTGATATTTATGAATGGAAATGCTTTATAAATAAACGACGCGACTTTTATACGTTGTCTATGATGTGAGTTATGTGCTATCCCGTAACACCAACTAGTCTTCCGCTGTATTGAGTTGTATAAATTTGGGGGTGTTACAATTGTCTTCATTAACGACATCCTGATTTTCTCTAAGTACAAGGAGGAACACGAAGACCATCTTCGTACAGTACTACAGATTCTTAGCCAGAAGCAGCTGTATGCTAAATTCTCCAAGTGTGAGTTCTGGTTAGACAAGGTGGCATTCTTAGGTCACATTGTATCAGCAGAAGGAATCACGATGGATCCAGCGAAGGTTGAGGCTATTACTAAGTGGCCAAGGCTGACATCAGCGACTGAAGTCCGCAGTTTCCTAGGCTTAGCTGGTTATTACCATAGGTTCGTGGAGAACTTTTCCCGCTTAGCACTACCATTGACCAAACTGATGTGGAAAGGGGAGAAATTCGTTTGGACTGAAGAACGAGAGAAGAGCTTTGATGAACTAAAGCAGAAGTTAGTATCTGCACCGATTCTTACTCTCTAATATGGTACAAGTGGATTTCAGATCTACAATGATGCATCGGGGAAGGGACTTGGCTGTGTTCTCATGCAACATGGGAAAGTGATCGCGTACGCTTCATGGCAGCTTAAGCCTTATGAGGAAAATTACCCTACGCATGACTTGGAACTTGCAGCAGTCGTGTTTGCTTTGACGATATGGAGGCACTACTTGTATGGAGAATCATGTGACATTTTCACGGACCACAAGAGCTTGAAGTATATCTTCACTCAACGTGAATTGAACATGAGACAGAGGAGATGGTTGGAGCTGTTGAAGGATTATGATATTAATTTGTAGTATCATCCCGGTAAGGCGAATGTAGTGGAAGATGCACTTAGCAGAAAGTCCAGAATGATAAACGACACTAAAATTGAGGAGGAAATCATAAGAGACTTGGAGTGACTAGACATAGAGATCCTGGTACGTGGACAACACGGTTACTGGGCTAATCTTAGAGTGGAACCCGAGTTACTCTCTAAGATCATGGAAGCTCAGAAAGATGATGGAGAAATCTGGGCGATAATTTAGAATTTGGAGAAGCAAACAGAATTTCGAGTAGATGCAGATGGTATTTTATGGCAGGGCACGAGACTTTGTGTTCCTGATGATCAAGAACTCCAGGAAGCATTGTTAGCTGAGGCTCATAGCTCCCCATTCTCTATCCATCCTGGTTCGACCAAGATGTACCATGACATCAAGCAGTACTTTTGGTGGGGTGGTATGAAACAGGATGTTGCTACTTACGTCTCCAAATGTCTTACCTGCCAGCAGGTTAAGATTGAGCATCAGCGGTCTGGCGGTCTTCTTCAACCGTTAGATATTCCAGAGTGGAAGTGGGACAAAATCACCATGGATTTCGTTACTGGTCTTCCGCCGACAAAGAAGAAGCACGATGCAATTTGGGTTATCGTTGATCGACATACCAAATCAGCTCATTTCTTACCGATCCGCAAGGAAGATTCGGTCAGTAAACTGACCGATACTTATAGAAGGGAGATCATGAGACTTCATGGTGCTCCATCTAGCATCGTCTCAGACAGAGATCCTCGTTTCACTTCGCGATTCTGGAGAAGTCTGCAGAAAGCTTGGGGTACACAACTTAAGCTTAGCACGGCTTTTCATCCTCAAACAGACGGGCAGTTAGAGCGAACGATTCAGACATTGGAAGACATGTTGAGGTCATGTGCGTTGGAATGGACGGGTGATTGGGACGATTATATCTGTTTGGTGGAGTTTGCATATAACAACAGTTGGCACACAAGTATCAAGTGTGCTCCTTTCGAGATGTTGTACGGCAGAAAGTGTCGCGCCCCAATCTGCTGGGATCAGGTTGGTGAGCGAACATTTGAAGGACCAGAAATGATAGAGCTGACTAATGAGAAGGTCGCAATAGCTAAGAAGGAACTGCAAGAAGCACGATCACATCAGAAGAGTAACACTGACAAGCATCGTAGGGACTTACATTTTAACGTAGGAGATCACGTTTTCCTTAAGGTTTCGCCGGCACGTGGTGTTAGACGTTTTGGAATAAAAGGGAAGCTCAGTCCTCGATTTATCAGACCGTTTGATGTCATTAAACGAGTCGGTGAAGTATCTTACCATTCAGCGTTACCTCCACAACTTTATCATGTTCACGGTGTGTTTCATGTGTCCTTACTCAGAGGGTACAAGTATCATCCCCTTCACATGGTTCAGTATCCACTGGAACAAATTCGTGAAGATCTCACTTTCATAGAAGAACCTGAACGAGTTCTTGACAGACAAGAACGAGTCATGAGAAAGAAGACGATGCCATTCGTCAAAATCCTTGGGAGGGATCATACCGAGCGAGAAGCCACTTGGGAAACAGAGGAGTCTATCCGGGCTTCTTACGCTCATTTCATATTTTGAATTCGGGTATGTTCTTCTTTTCTAGTTTACTTTATCTATAATCCGGGGACGAATTATTCTTTTTAAGGGGGAAGAGTTGTAAAACCCGCATGCTTTTACCATGAATAGTACCCTTACGATCGTACGTAAATAATTAGAACTTTCCTTTTATAGCATGTTTACGTTTCACGAACAAGAATTACAAGTATTACGAACGTGTTATAACACGATAAGTATTTATTACGTATTAAGACACGATAACTATTTCAATAATAATTATAATCACGAACATACGCACATGAAATCATGAACGTAAGTAACCACGAGCTTAATATTACGTATTTATGTATATTTATTAAGATCATGAATAAATATAATAAGACACGAACGATAACTATTTAAATTACGTAAAACACGAACACGAGAACACACTAAATATTAGACACGGAAAACATATGAGTTACCCCCATGTGGGCCCCTTACCCGCGGACAAGACAAGAAACAAGGGCCAAGCCCATTAATTTTTACTAAACAAGAAAAAGGGAAAAACTATTTTCATAATTCAAGAATTAGAAAATAATCAAAAACCTAAATCTCTTTTTCTTCCTCTCCTTGGCCGCCGGGTATAAACACACACACAAGGTGTGTTTGGTTGATTTTTGGTGTTGATTTATTGTAAGGTTGTTAGTGTGTTCATTCTCCTTTGATTCACGTAATAGGTAAACCCTAAAACTCTTTTCTTTTTATGATCTTGATTTATTAATCACATGAAATTATGAATGGTTTAAAAACAATTAAACACATGTTAATTAATCATGGGGGTAAAAATTAATTAAGGGTTTAAGGGGTGTTTGTTTGTGGCCGACGCAAGAACCGAGCCCCAAGGGGGTCTCGGTTTGTTTTTGATTCGCACCAACCGAGACCTCAAGGTCTCGGTGTGGTGGTCTTGTGTCTCGGCAGCAGGAGAAAAGGGACCCCGACCTTGGTCGGGGTATGTTTGTGCTAGGGTGGGTCTCGGCTAAAACAAAGAACCACCACCGGCCTAAGCGGGTGGCTAAATAAGGAAAGCAGGAGGAACATAGGCCGCGACAGCAGGGGGAACACCGGCTAGCCGGTGGGAACTCATGCTAGCCAGTGGCTAGCCAAGTCAAGGGTGCGTTTGGTTGCCGGTTCACGGGTTAAAACCGGTCCGGTTCACACATGTTTTGATTAAAACACGGTTCGGTTCATGAGTTGTTTTTACAAGGTTAATTATTTTTACAAGTTTATTTATTTTTACAAGAATTAAATTAAATTAATTAAAACATGTACATGATTAATTTAATTTATACATGACTTAGGTTATTAATATTAGTATTAATACATGAATTTTAACCTAAGTAATTATCATTTGATTAGGCAATATAATTGATTAATTATTAAAATCATGACTTATAATTAATTAATTTACATGACTTAGGTTATATTATTAATAGATAATAATACATGTTTTAACCTAAGTATTTTTAACTTTTATTTAAATAAACCATGTTATATTGAATTAAATACTTTAACCTATAGTTTATTTAATTCACATGAAATAATTAATAAACTATACTATTTAATTACATGACTTAGTATATTAATCAGTAAACACTTAAGCTTATATAATTAGCTTAATAATCCAGCTTATATCTAATTATGGAAACTTTCTATTTTTAGAAACTTATTTAATTAAGGCAGCTAATCTATTTATGGAAACTTTCTATTTTTAGAAAATTACCTATTTTAAGCAGTAAATCTATTTTTGGAAACTTTCTATTTTTGGAAACTTTATTTTCGGAAACTTTCTATTTTAGGAAACCTGCTATTTTTAGAAAGTTACTTATTATTACACAACAAGTATAATAATACATGAAATACAAGAAATACTTAAACAGAATAGTCAGAATACATGATAAATACAATATAAAGCTTAAATCAGTAAAACATGACATGAACATATAAAACAAGCTAAGACATGATATAAAACCGGTTACGTACTCAGTAATCAGATACTTATACACGTATGTATTTATGTAGCATTAGTGATACCGAAGTAGGACTCTCTTCCGTTCGTCTTCTTCGTTCACTGGACACAAGGTACGGATTCTCCGTCCTTTCAATATGGACATTCTTCCTTATTAGGATTTCCCTGTATGCAGCCAACTGTTTTCCCCAGTATATCTTTAATATGTTTTTGAATTGCTTATGTTTAATTAGAATACCTAAAGCCATATACATGCATGACCAATTTCACCTAGTTATGGAGGTACCATAACCATAACACTGGAGGCACCAGTGTTATGACTTCACCACGACGGAGTGATAGCTCGTGGCGTCCCTTCAGCTTTTGGCCATATTATTATTATAAGGTGAGGCGTATGGGTGCATCCTAGTTTATATGTTTTCAGCAGATTATTCAGGTGAATGTGGTGCGTGCTTTGCATCCTTCACAAGGAGCTGATCCCTCCTACCCAAACCAGTATATTAAATTAGAGGCAGCCCCTCTAATTTGCATGACGAGGTCACCCCTCCAAGTATTCATGCACGTTGATAATTCATGACCTATATTGGCTAATGGTAAATATGTTAAACAGTTTTTACAAGATAAACATAAGGCTTTTCAAACTATAAAACCAGTTTTACTAAGATATAACCAGGTTATCCAGGACTTAGTCTTTTCCGCTGGTTCATGCTTATATGCTTATATTATTCATGCTTTACTTGTATATACGTGCACTTAGCGTTATGCTCAGCCGTTTTCCTTTTCATGTTCCCAAAATGGCAGGTACTCAGGAACGCTCGTATACTTTAAGCGTACGTGCATATGGATTGGAAGCTTCTTAGCCTTCTTTACTTTATGCATTTCTTTATACTTTGATACTCATTTCCATGGACATTGTTTAGTCCTTTCATTTACAGTACTTATGTTTGTATGTGATGAGTTCTACTTTTGAGGTACCGATGTTTGATTCCGGTATTTCCTTTATGGTCATGTAATGTTTTATACATTTGTCCTTGTATGCTTTGATGACACGCCATAATCACGCGTGACATTCCATTTATCAAAATGGGTGTTACATTTATGGTGTTATATATTATTTTTAATGGTTGCATGTTGAAATTTTGAGTTGGGTTTTATTTGATTTAATCATCTAGGATGATATAGTATGTTAGGATTGGAAGTAGTAATATTTGGATGATTATAGTTATAAAATTGATGTTAAAATGGGTGAAAAATATGATTTTGAGTGGTTTTTAATGAGTTGATTTTGAACAGCAGCTAAAAGCTAACTTTTGGAAAATATAAGTTTGAGTATGATATGAACTAACTAGATATTGTTGTAGAGGATGTCATAAGCTTCGATTTGGTATAAAGTAGAGCTTCTAGCTCCAAACGAGCGAAAAGTTATGATAGTTTGATTATTCGTGTACCGGGAGATGGGTATCGGCACAATATATAATTGTTGTCGATATTTAGATCGAATCTCGAGGACTATAAAAAGGATTTTAAAATGGGTCAAGTACTGATGTAAAATGATAAACATTAGGATGTTGAGTCTATTTTTAAACATGAGTGTCGGTTTTATAAATAGAGTCATTTATATGGATTAAAAAGACTATATGAGTTGTTGACGTAAAACTGTCCGGTTTTTGTAGTTCGAAGATTAGTCGGGCAGGGAACCTTAAAAGTAAAATCCTTTAACCAACTTTTGGGAGGTCTTTCTATATATAGTAAGTGAATTCTCTGATTAGTATCGTAAGCTATTGATGTGTTTAAGTAAGGAAAACAATTTGGACAATTAATATATATATCGACAGTTTTTAAAAGAATAAAAGTGTAAAAGTGTGCGTAAGAAGGATTTATTAAATTAAGTATGGTGTGAGTTTAATTTTGACTTTGAGTTATTTATTTTATTTTATTAAGTATGAAATATTACTTGGATGTATTATTAAAGGCACGTGTTTTATTTTGATAGATTGTGAGTTTCGTGTTCGTCGGGCATCATCGATCGTTGAAAGTCATCTTACTACTGTTATTACTTCAGGTGAGTCTATAGCCTCGCTTTCTACTTGTTTAATGATTTTAAAACCCGCGAGGGGGATACATGCTATTTGAAGTAAAATGAACACATGTCATGAGTAATTGTTGGACCCGAATGTTGCCTTTGTTGACTTGAATTGTATAAGTACCTATGTTGCAAAAGTCCCTAAATTTATGCGCCGTTAACTATCTTCTGACTTGATGTTGTGAGTTGGGAATAGCCGCTTATTCTAATAATAGTACTATTGGGCTGACGACCCTATCTGAGACCACGGCTTTACGCTGAGTAACCTCTGGGAAGGATAATTTTATGAGAATGAGAATGTGCTATATACTTGCAACTGATACCCTAGTAGGGGCACTGGATTCATATAGTCATGCTGGCATTTGGCGTGGGTGACTAAGTTAAGGGATCGGTGTCATGAGCTTAATACATATCATTAGCTTTTGCTATAAGATGAAATGCCTGGTTAATAGATTGTATGACCACAATGCTATTAAACAATTGTGATTGATTTTTATGATGTGTTCAAATATGTTTTGTTAAACCTATAGACTTGCTCAACCGTTGTGTTGATGATTTTAAGCATGTATTTCAGGTATTGAATTTGATGAATTGTGGAGCTTGCTGGAGAAGGATTGCGGGATTGCTTTTCTAGTAATTTGGTCTAAAAAAGATTTCTTTCCCGTTTGTCATAAATTTATTGTATATGGTCAAGTAATTGGTAAAAGGTTTGTCGATTGATCAAGATCTTTGGGGAACCTAAACGCCACTCTGATATTTTTAAACTGATTTTACTTGGGATTGAAGGTTTTAGACATTTATTTAAATTATTTCCTTATTATATTCCTAAATGTACTATTTTAAAGTCGTATAAAGAGTATTGTGAAATGAAGTTTGAGACTAGCACCTAATTGTGTATTTCTGCTGCGCAATGTAATTTAGGGGTGTTAGAGATTGGTATTAGAGCTTTTTAGTTATAGCGAATTAGGTCGATTTTGAAAATGTCCTAAACTATAACTTTGGTGTCAAAAGTATTTTATAAAAGCAACGCAAATTCTGTGCAAGGCTCCGGTAAGATTACTTATTTTTGTTATGCTTTCTTATTATAGATGTATCCCTCAAAATTGATATGAATTCCTAAGTATTTAATAAGTAAATACTACAATAAGGTATTGGTATTAATGAAAGGACGCGGAGTGCTTTCATCATAATTTTATATTTTTTATGAGTATTGCATAATTATCATTTGTATTGCATTGCATTGCATTGCATCGCATACATATATATATATATATATATATATATATATATATATATATATTGACATACGTAAATCATTTGAATTTGCATGACTATGCATTGCCTATATATTTTGAATAATGACCTTATGTACCTTTGAATTTTCTGTAATTGCAGAAAATGGCCGATACACCACTTACTAGCAATAGGCAGGGATATGCTGTAGGTCAACGGGGTATACAATGTCATCAAGGATGTAATAATAAGAATTCAAGTGGATGGTTAGATTATGAGGATGATACGGACGATAAGAAAAATGTTGTGGAATCTGAAAGTGATAATTATAGGACTGAGAGTGAAGTTGGAAGAATAGAGGTTAGACCTGAGGTGAGAAGTTATGGAACTGATTTTAAGAAATATCAGGAAGAAAGAGATAGGCTTTGCAGGTTAAGTGATTATGTAGCTCACCTTTAGCTGTATCTTGGACCGCATTGGAAGTTCCAGGACAGTGAGAAGTATGCTGATTCTCACTATATGATAGATCCGCCGTGACAAGGAGCGTATTTGAGGTATGGATTTGAGGAGCCGTCGTGCTATGATCCAAAATGGAGGTGCTGCAAGTTGGGACCAGATGAGTACGAAGCAGGGATGAGCCAAGATGGAGAAAATGATGTGCCACGTCGTATGGAGTGATGAAGTGGTGGATCTTTGTTGTATTTCAGTTTATGTACTTGTTGTGTTGTATTTGGATTATTTAGATGTGGTGAGGTAGTATTGTGATGGATTATTGTTGTTGTTTAGGATGATAAGGGTAAGTGACTGTAGTGACAAGATTTTGTTACGATTTTCTCGGATTATGGATGCAATCTATTATTACCCTTTAGTATTTTGATGTGTCTTTGTTATCTTCTCTTTTGTGAGATGATTGTTAAATTTAGGTAGTATTGTGTTGTTTGCGCATGTAGTATCCATGATATATCTTGATGAAAAGATCATTCTTTCTATCTCGATGTGTATACTTATCATGTTTCTTTCATCTGTGATAACAGTAGAAAGAGTTGAGTAAGATATGTTTCTGTCATTAGTGGGGATTCCACGTGACTAAGTTTCTTGAAATATGTCTCCAGAGTTAACAACCTTTAGGGTAGATTATATGATCGTGGGAATAGTTGTTAGAATGTTCGAAGCTGATCGTGCTACGAGGAGACGAGGTGCTGAGACTGAAGATGCTGCTGTTCCAGTTGGAGATACTGCTGCTATTCTGCAAGATTTTAAAGGATGTCTGTATGTTAGATTTCTAGTAATGAGAAGAGATGCGGTGAAGAGTGTCGTACGAATACTGACGGAAATTGGAAATGTGCAACTATATGGACAAATTCGAGTAACTGATGGATGTTTTGAAATATCAATAGTCATTTGGGAATGTTCAACTGGACGAAAAGAAATTGTAATTTAAAGATTGATCCAGGTTTGAAATTAAGTGTGGCAGAAAAGATAAAAGGAACGATATTGTTGCGAATGACAATAAGGAATAGGAATTTATTCCCTCTAACAAAAGGTAAACTTGGAATTTAACAGTCCAAGATAAGAAAAGATGGTATTTATGCGGTTATTATAAATCGGGTAAACAGGAGGAATTATAATGTGTAGACCACATATATTTTATACCACTTAAGCAATTATCTATTTACTTGTCGCAAGTACGGACTAGTTGGAGGTCGGGCTGCTGAAGGAATAACAAGGAGTGTAGTATAGGAATTAGTATTTATGTGGTAATGAATGTTTTCATTTCGGTAAAGGAGTTTGAATAAAGGAATTATTCAGATAATGGAAATCAATATGAAAGGAATGTTGCTGATATCACAGCCTATATTTTGGAAATACTAATAAGATTTGAGATTCAGATGTTGTAATTTGCATATTCTTAGTTGATGATCATGGAGTTAGCATAGTGTTTGAAAGTATATCCGATGAAATTCTGAAGGGGTTATTGATGCTATATTGAAATTCTGAAGGTGTTATTGATGGTGTATTGAAATTCTGAAGGTGTTATTGAGGATATATTGAGATTTGAAGATGTTAGATTTTAGTTGACCCGAGGACGAGAAATCAACAAGAATTAGCGATTGGTTGAAATCAGAAATTAATCGATGGAAGGATTGTTAATAACTATATATATATATATATATATATTAAGGAATTTTTCTGAACTTATGGAAGTAAGAGATATCACTTAATTAACTGAACTAGAGTTGTGAGAAAGTTAACCGGGATAAGGATGAATGTCATAGGATATGATAAGTAAATGTGGAAATGATTAATTTGGAATGTTTCAGAGGATTGAGTACTGATTTCAAGAATTAATTAGTGGAATTTCTATTTAAAGATTTTATGTGGTCAATAGTGAGAAGGTATGTAGGAGGAAACAGTAATAGGTCGAATTCTCTGTGCGCTTTACCAGAAGTAGTCGGAAGGGAATGAGAAGATGAGTTAGTATTTAAGAGTATTTTGCGATTTTTTTTGTGTAATCGTAGAGTTCGCTGTCGTCTTGGGAAGAAAAAGCTTTGTGTTAGCTTAGTGATGGAAGTTATGTAATCTGATTGTATATTTTGTTATGGCATTGTCAGGAAGTTGAGGATGGTAATATGATCAATTGTAAGGGTTGACAGATGAGACAACAAGGATATATCTGATTGGACTGAAAGGGTAAGTCATCAGAAACGTAATAATGGAAGTAAGGAAAGAAGCTAGATGTTTTGGGGATAAGATGATTGCTGTGAGATTGAACAAACTGAGTACCAGAAACCGGTATCCATTACTGATGATTGATGTTTTGTTTGATCAATATTAAGGAAGGAAAGGAAAGTATTTAATAACGATTGAAAAATTGTTAAGGAAAGAGGAATGGTGTGTAAAATTCTTTGGATATGAATTTTAGCTGGAGTTAGTATAAATTTTAGAATGTGCGATCTATGGCTGAAGTGATCGTGAAAGTCTTGACTAGATTGAAGCGATTGAGGAATTGTCGATACCGACGAAACCGACTGAAGCTTGTTAATTCCTTTTTTTAAGCTGGGTATTATCAGAGGTTTATCGAAAGGTTTTCACTGATTGTTGAACCATTGATAAAGCTGACAAAGAAGAACTAAATGTGTGAAAGTTATTCATGCATCTAAGTTGTAGTTTTGAGATATGATTTTTTGCAGTTAAGGAAGTTGTTTATGAACGCTGAGGATAGATTGAAGTTCTGTGCCTGTATAGTTAGTATTGGAGGAATCTGAGGAATTATAGAGCTACGATGATGATATTTTGCCAATATCAAATGGAAAGGGAAAGTAATAGTAGTGTGTTGACTTGAATAAAGAAGTATAACGTGATTTATCTGATCACGAGTTTCGACGATGTGGTATTTATTTTGGGATTGTAAAGTATTACTTGTATGGAATAAAGTATGTAGAACTTAAGGATAATGAGGACTTACTTATAAATGCCATTCGGCAATTTCAAAAAGAAGGAGTTAAGGATTACCTAATGATGACTGGAAAATAATAATCAGTAAATTATAGCCCAGATATGTTATAGTTCTGTATCACGAAGTGTGTTCCAGATTATGAAGGATGAGCGTGGATACTTTCACTATCAATTAGTGAGTATTTAGTAAGGAGGAGAAGGAAAAAGGGCTTATAAAAATTCTAAAGTAATTGAGAATTGACTCATGAGTCTTGATATTTTTGGAATATTGGTAGCAACAAGCAGAATGGATGGAATGGAAAGAATGTTAGAATCGAATTGAGAAACTAATGGAAAAGGATTGCCAAAGAAAGAAGATCAACGTATTGTCAGAAATTTTGAAATAGATTGGCAGTAGAGATGAGAGAGTCGAAATGTTTGTTTTTGTGGAACAAAAACGGTTATTAATTATCTAATTCTCCTTCCATTAGATCAGAGAATGTGTTAAGAATACAAGGACCGGTGGTGAATGAATTTTCAGATCAAAGAGAATTCAATTATTCTAAGAGTGCTGAGAGTGTCGCGTGTAGTATTAAAGGAATTTCACAAGTTGAAGTATTGATACATTCTGGTTGCAATAAGATGTATTACGATATCGGGAAGGGTATAATGGTCAGATTTGAATATATGAGACTAACGGAGTTGTCTAAACAATATATGATATGAGGAAGATGTAATGATGTACTATGGAAGGTACAGTGATTCAGTGTAGTGATTGATAGATTGAATTAAAGTGGAAGATGAGCATAGGAAGGTATATAAGTGACTAGTACGGAGTTATTGATAATCTCATTGTGTTTGGTCTAGTGTAACCTCGGGACATAGTGTCAATAATTTTTGAATATTTAGAAATAGCTGTAAGAAGGAATGAGCATTGAATAAGGTTTGAACATAATATATGTAACCCATAGATTGAGATTAACTTTTAAGTATAGGGATCTTTACAGAAAGTGAGAAGAATTGAGTCAAGGAAGACCATTTAAAATCTTAACGGACAGAGTGAAAGGATAATTTGAATGATGGAAATTGAATTTGAGTCGACGTGATTGAAACTTGGGATGATGATATCTTAAATATTTCACTATGAGGACTAATGAAATCTAGTGAAGATAGAATCTCTATGCGATGATAATCGTCATATCAGTAGTTAAGATGTGCAACTTGAGAACTTACATAGTTGTAAGTTAAGTTATCAGAGTATTGAAGCAGGAATGAAACTGAGAAAGTGATGCAGAAGGAGTATGAATGATGAAGGAATACTATCATATTAGAAGGTGAAATTTGGAAGTTGAAATATAGTAATATTCTTGGGTATGGTGATATCATAGGAATTGGCTTGAACTGATGTGAAAGACGCGAGTATCTCTTGAGAATAAGAGGTCACGTTGATTCTAGAAGTGAGAAAGTGCGAGTGTGAGGCGGGCTGAGCGCCGGGACGTCGTTCTCTTTTAGGAGGGTAGGATGTGACAACCCAAACCCGTGGTCATATTTAATTATATTTTTACGTATATTTTTGAAATTTTGACGAGATTGAATGTCATGATGATTGGTGATTCGATTTGAACGAATGTTGAAAGTTATATTTTTATGTTTTGACGAGTTGCGAGGATTATTAGTAATGACGATATCAATGGATGCCCGAAATTTTATGTTTTATTTTAGACATGTCGATGTTTAATATTTTGACGTTTTATTTTTAGTTTCGTATTAAGTCATGCCGGGACTATATAATATCATATTTTGTGTGCGTTTTAAGTTTTGAGAAGTATTTTTGTGAAACCCGAGACCCGTAAAAATTTTCAAAATTGACTAATAGTCATTTTCCGCTTTTTAAACAAGTAATTGCATTTTGGTCCACAAGAATCACACTTGGCAAAAACTGCCCTAAACTTCCCACCTATAAAAGTAAAATTTTAAACACAAAAACACACATACACATTCCACTAACTAGAAAAATCTCTCCCCTCCCTCTCTCCCCTCTTGTTTCCGTCACCCTCAACCCACACAAACACCCTTGATTTTCAAAATCAAGCTTGAATCTTTAAAAAGAAATCAAGACCCATCTTTGTTTCTTGATTCTCTATCTTTTGGTATGAAAATTTCCCACATGCATGAACATTTTGTAAAAACCCATTTTTGATGAAAACTATGTGTGTTTGATCTTGATTATGTGTTATAAGTAGGTGTTTATGGTGTTATATATTATTTTTATTGGTCGCATGTTGAAATTTTGAGTTGGATTTTATTTGATTTAATCATCTAGGGTGATATAGTATGTTAGGATTGGAAGTAATAATATTTGGATGATTATAGTTATAAAAATAATGTAAAAATGAGTAAAAAATATGATTTTGAGTGGTTTTTAATGAGTTGATTTTGACCAGCAGCTAAAAGCTAATTTTTGGAAAATATAAGTTTGAGTATGATATGAAATAACTAGATATTATTGTAGAGGATGTCATAAGCTTCGATTTGGTATAAAGTAGAGCTTCTAGCTCCAAAAGAGCAAAAAGTTATGATAGTTTGATTATTCGTGTACCGGAAGACGGGTATCGGCACAATATATAATTGTTGTCGATATTTGGATCAAATATCGGGGACTATAAAAAGGATTTTAAAATGGGTCAAGGACTGATGTAAAATGATAAACATTAGGATGTTGAGTCTATTTTCAAACATGAGTGTCGGTTTTGTAAATAGAGTCATTTATATGGATTAAAAAGACTATATGAGTTGTTGACGTAAAACTGTCCGGTTTTTGTAGTTCGAAGATGAGTCGGGCAGGGAACCTTAAAAGTAAAATCCTTTAACCAAATTTTGGGAGGTCTTTCTATATATAGTAAGTGAAGTCTCTGAGTAGTATCGTAAGATATTGACGTGTTTAAGTAAGGAAAACAGTTTGGACAATTAATATATATATATCGACAGTTTTAAAAGAATAAAAGTGTAAAAGTGTGCGTAAGAAGGATTTATTAAATTAAGTATGGTGTGAGTTTAATTTTGAATTTGAGTTATTTATCTCATTTTATTAAGTATGAAATATTACTTGGATGTATTATTAAAGGCACGTGTTTTATTTTGATAGATTGTGAGTTTCGTGTTCGCCGGGCATCATCGATCGTTAAAAGTCTTCTTACTACTGTTATTACTTCAGGTGAGTCTATAGCCTCACTTTCTACTTGTTTTAATGATTTTAAAACCCGAGAGGGGGATACATGCTATTTGAAGTAAAATGTACACATGTCATGAGTAATTGTTGGACCCGAATGTTGCCTTTGTTGCATTTGTTGACTTGAATTGTATAAGTACCTATGTTGCAAAAGTCCCTAAATTCATGAGCCGTTAACTATCTTCTGACTTGATGTTGTGAGTTGGGAATAGCCGCTTATTCTAATAATAGTACAATTGGGCTGACGACCCTATCTGAGACCAGGGCTTTACGCTGAGTAACCTCTGGGAAGGATAATTTTACGAGAATGAGAATGTGGTATACTTACAACTGATACCCTAGTAGGGGCACTGGATTCATATAGTCATGCTGGCATTTGGCGCGGGTGACTAAGTTAAGGGGTCGGTGTCATGAGCTTAATATAATTCATCAGCTTTTGCTATAAGATGAAATGCTTGATTAATAGATTGTATGGCCACAATGCTATTAAACAATTGTGATTGATTTTTATGATGTGTTCAAATATGTTTTGTTAAACCTATAGACTTGCTCAACCGTTGTGTTGATGATTTTAAGCATGTATTTCAGGTATTGAAGCTGATGAATTGCGGAGCTTGCTGGAGAAGGATTGCGGGATTGATTTTGTAGTAATTTGGTCTAAAATAGATTTCTTTCCCGTTTGTCATAAATTTATTGTATATGGTCAAGTAATTGGTAAAAGGTTTTTCGATTGGTCAAGATCTTTGGGGAACCTAAACGCTACTCTGATATTTTTAAACTGATTTTACTTGGGATTGAAGGTTTTAGACATTTATTTAAATTATTTCCTTATTATATTCCTAAATATACTATTTTAAGGTCGTATAAAGAGTATTGTGAAATGAAGTTTGAGACTAGCAACCAATTGTGTATTTCTGCTGCGCAATGTAATTTGGGGGTGTTAGAGTAATTTTATGGGATTTGGTAATTTCTTTTAAAGCTAAGAGATAAGTTATTGTTTTTCAAGATTTTAATCATTACTTTTTGAATAACTTACCTCTTTTCAACCAATAGTAACTTAGCTTACCACCTATATATACTGCTCATTCTGTTTAAACAAGGTAACTTGCTTGTTTGTCTAACTTTATCCATAACCAAAATTCTCCATTTTCTTTCATCTTTAAGCTTTTCACAACAGTTTTCATGGCTCAATTGTTTAAACCTGCTGGGGCTACATTGGGATTCAGGGATCAACACAACATGGTTGCTTATCTTGAGGCTCATCCTGATCATCATCCTTAATATAATCGAATGATTGAGTATCTCTTGGCTTCCAACCTAAGGTATGATTTGACTCATGCTCCACTCATTCCTATCACACACATCAAGCAGTTTTGGAACACTGCCAGTTCTAAAACACTTGATGGAGTGATTACATTATCTGGGACTGTTCATGGGACCAAATGGGTGGTCTCTGAAGCACTTATTCGTCAAGCTTTATAGCTTGATGATGCTGATGGTGTGACTACCCTTCCCATTGAGCAGATAGAGGAAGGACTTAGAGGCTTGGGGTATGATTTGCCCCAAGAGGGAAAAATAAATAAGTATTCAAAACAACAATTTCTACAGCCTGGAAGTTCTCAATACATGTCCTCCTACAATGTCTTAGTCCCAAGTGTACATCTTTCAATGAAATCAATTGTTGATTCGCTTGTGTTCTTGTTTGTATGTCCACTGGGAAAAAAATACAATTTTTCTCATATGATTTTTGAGGGCAAGTTGCACAACAAGGGTAGCAAGATGACTCTTGCTTACCCTAGTTTTTACATATGGTTTTTGAGCAACAAGGATATTGTCGTAGGGATCATGATAACTTTTATAAGATCCCTACTCAAAAAGCAAAGATTTTTTTGTCCATGAACACTCAACCTTTTAGACCCTTACCTTTGACCCCTCCCATGCTGGCTGTCATTGAAGCAGCCCAAAACCCTCAACCATTGCCTGAACATGAACCAGAACAACAACCACCTTTACCTCACCATATTGAAGACATGACCATTGACCCTCAGTCATCAGCCACTGACACTCGCGTTTCAGCCATCGACACATCCATTTCACCCGTTGTCACCTCACCACCCCAAACATATGTTCACCAATCCAACTCCTCTTCTGAACCCTTTGATTTTAGACTGGAGAAAAGACAAAGGACTACTAGAGTCTTCTCCTGTAGTGGTCCTAGCCATGAAGCTGAGAGGATTTTGCTTGATGAATCCATGTTGAGGAGTTACATCCTAATTTTGGAAGAGGGAAATCTGCAACCACTAACTATTTTGGAATTGACGGCTATTTGCATTGTCTTGCAAAAGTCTAACGTAGATCTTGTATAGAAAGTCACAGAGCAAGGCCTTGAACTCACTCAGTTGAGGGAGAGGATAGTAGTCTTAGAACCTGCTGGTTCAAGGAAAAGGAAAGCTATGGTGTTGTCCTCTGAAGATGATTCTTACAAATGGGAGGAAGCACCTACTGAACCATTTAATGTGAGTGACAAGGGGTCCCATGAAGGTTCTTATAGGACAAAGGAGGTAGCAGAGGCGCTTGCAGGGTTAAAAGAACAACAATCTTTGGTTACCCCTATGAAGCAGTCTTTTACAGAAATGATGTTGCAAGCAAGTGGATTATCAGCCGCTGACAAAGGTAATTTGAACGCTGAAAAGATTCCTAGTTTGAGGTGGTGTATCCCAACCATCATTCATGATCAAGGAGCCTTCTACACAGGTAACACCTTCTACTTTGCCAATTATTGATCCAATGGATAAGGGAAAAGTTGTTTTGGTAGAAGAAGATATTCCCAAGGATGCAGCCTAGTAATAGGTTAATGCTATGCTTTCTCATCAGTTACAAGAGCAAGAAAAGAAAAGGCTTTTGAAAGGAAACATTGAAGCCCAGTTTCTCTCATCTGAATCTAAAGTAGATGGGAATGATGGATCTGGTGATGCTGAAATTTCACACAACTCAAGTGCTGATATGAGCAAATTGGTGGACTTGGAGAAGTTAGAGTATGGGGAGGATGAGCTAGCAAGGGAAAAGCTCAAAGAGTTAAAGAATCAGGTATATTTTTATATTCCTCATGTTTCTGCAATGTATTTTAGATAGGAAGAGGTGTGTACAGAAAATCCAAACATGTCATTAACTGAGTAGATTTAGGGTTTGGAGATTCTGTTAAGAGTTCAAAGTGATTGCAAGATCATTTTGGAACATAGGGCAAATAGGGTACTCTTTGAGAACAAGACATCCAGAAGAGAGCTTTACAATATGCTTCTTAAATACCATCAAACAGGGTATACTTATACTAAATTGAGGAAGCTTTCATTTGACCAACTGGAGTAGTATGCCTATCCCATTTGGGAGTTTATATGTGAGGCAAACACATTCAAGTTGTTGTTTGCAGAGAGAAAAGAAGAGATTGAAGAAGAGCTAAAGATCAAGAAGGATTTAGTTGTGCCAAAGCCAGTGAAGAAATGGTTTAAGTTGCAGTTTCCAACACTTGACCAATTGCACCCAACTGAAGCAGTTTTAAAGAAGAATATGGTGCTTTCTCTATTAATGGATTCTGATCTAGCTGCTATTGTACCATTGGAATTCCGAAATCTAATAATCAAGTATGAAGAAGATTTCGTGGGATTCTAGAAGATCACCAGAACTGGTGATAAGGTACATACATTTACTTCTTTGGTTTCATTGTTTGCCAGCTTGGATAGAGAGGATGTAGAAATTCTTTGGAGTTCGATGAAGGAGGTATATGAGGTTGAAGCTCTTTCTTCTTTGAATGGGATAAAGATCTGGACAACATTTAGAAGGATGTTTATTCATGATGCCGCTGATCCAGTCTGGTTGGATCTGGTTGATTTAAGTAAGTTGAAGTGGCACTTGTATTTAGCTGTTGGTGTTTACCATCTAAGTACTACAAAGTTTGTAGAATACTTGTTGATAGATCATGAATATCCTCTATCACAAGAATTGTTGAAGAAGATGGTCTGCACCAAGCTTGAGGTTGATTAGACCAGATGTTAGCATGGACTTTATGAGATTTGTATATTCTCAAATTAAGGAGTAGGTTTTATTTGTAAGAATCCTCTTTGTATTTTGTTTTTATTCAGAAACTTTAATCCTAGTATAATTATCAAGTTTAGGGGAGGATTGTTAGGAATAAAATTAGCTAAGTCAATATGCTGCTGACAAGAGGATTTTGGACGCTGACAGGAGTAATTGAGGCGCTGACAGAATGAGCACTGATAAGATAAATTCAAGCGCTGACAAAAGAAATCCCAGTTATTGTCAACTACTCAGTCAACACGTTTTGTATACTTAGGAAAAGATATGTTCTACATTGTATTCTTAATATTTATATTTTCCTAAAATAGTTGATAGATAGATGATTGTTCAAGACTCCTTATATTATAAAAGGAGGTCTTAGGGTTTGGTATTGATATACGTTCTTAATACTTTCTTTGTACTTCAGCGATTATCAATACAAGTGAATGTTTTATTTACACTGTGTTTTGATTTGTTCTTTGTTCTAAGTGTTAATTCTACATAACACTTAGACTGTCAAACATAGAAAGTTTGTCTATGTGTTATTCTTGATTCAATCTCGATAACACAAAGCTAAACGATCTAAGTTTGGGATCAACAATTTCTGCCACAGACTTGTGCCTTAACCAAGTTAAGAAGTAAGTAAACCCATTATCTAAACATTATCATGTTGTAAAGAAGAGAAAGACCTCAGTTAAATAAGTTTGATATAGTGTACAACTAGTGGCAGGTGAGATGAGGTGTTCAGGTTACAGTTGATGCAACACCGTGAGGATGCAAAAAGTGGGCGTTGAATTTGAGCACATAAACGTGGCATTGCAATCTGTATGAAAATGTTGTTCACTTACTTTGTTTTGATTGTCAGAGTTAACGGTGGCTGTTCACGCCTAAGTGATTGAGTGTGTATCGAACTCGTGTTTAGTTCACGACCGTGTTGTTCGAGCTTAGAGTTTGTTCGAGTTGTTTAGATTGATCTTCCCTTGTTCGTACCTGGGTTCGGATTCAATAAGGTCTTGTTGAATATTGTGTTTACAGATTTTGATCTCGATCTCGATTTATCCTTGTTGGGCTCGGATGTGTAGTTCTTCTTAAAGTTTTAACATTATAGTAGTTGTTTGGCTTTGCTTTTGTGAACAACTGTACCAAGTAAAGCTAACTATTGAATTTATGTGTTATCATTTTGTGTTCTGGGTAGATGCATATTCAATCCAACATGGATAAATCATTCGAATACACGCATAGCCATAAGTCATAAACTTGATGAGTTATTTTTCATCAAGCTGGGGTGATTGTGGCAATTTATATGGTTCCACAAATAAATGTATTTTTAAAAGGAGGCGAGACGCATAAAAATCCAACATGGCAAGTAAAAGAGGTCATGAACCGGTAGCCCTCACAGGAGTAACGTTAATCTAGGTTTTTATACGCTCATTACACGAAACCATAAACCCGTATACTTGAGTAATCTATATGTAACGTTTGAAACTTTAGTAACATAATCAAACATTTTAGCACACTTTAGTAACATCTTTGTCTATTAAGTACGTAAAGTGCAATAAATTATTTTCCTCAAAAAGGTGTTTCACAACTTACTTGGTTTATTCAAGACTTATGTCTTACAAGCAAAATATTTCTCCTAAGCTTAAACAAGCTACTACAAGTTCAATGTTTTATCAATTTATCTAAGCAGATTCCTCGAACCAAAGATTCAAACCCCATAGACAATTTCTTTAAAACATAGTTATAAAAATTTGGTATTTTCAACCTATACAAAATTATTGTAACCAATCTAAGTTGATAAAGCATATGGAGAGAACTTAAGCAAAATCATGGTTCTTCGACATAAACATGAAATCGTTTGTGTAAGATCATATCATAGCATCATCACTAGTTATATTTACATACACATGTAGTCACAACTGAGTTAGCCTAACATAATAAGCATGTATATAATATCAATGGGAAAATAGTAAATAGAAGTCATACTTATATTATATCGGATCAAAGTTTACATAAGTGGCACGAAGCAAAATCGTTCCCAAACCTAAGAGTATAATACTCTTATCCTAAAGATGAGAATACACCTAAAAACTACTAAAAAGACTAGATAATTCGTTTGTAACTGATTTGGAGAAGCGTGTGTAAAATGGGAGGTGGAGGCTTCCATTTATAGTGTCGTCCGGGATCAGAAGTGCGCCACACAATCAAATCAATACGTCGTACAATCGTGCGTCCAGAATGTTCTTTCGATTTCTTTTATTTAATTGCATAGAGAGTTGTCTTCTTTCATTATTTACAACTTTGGTACTTCGATTAACCTGCACAGATACTTGCGTGATTAAGTATTGAAAGCTCACTAATATATATAATTAATGGGTTAATATCATCATATTAAACATGTATACTTTGAGTGTTATTAGCGGGTGTCATTTAATGTTTACTAACCGGTCTTAGTAGTTTAACCAACTTAACGTATGTACTATATGTGAGAAGCATTTACTAGAAGATTAAGCTTTTTAGAAGTTACTGTTTGTTCTAAGTGTTAAACATTGGTATATTTTAAGGGATGTGACAGTTTTAATACAAATGTTTCCATTGTTGCAAAATAGGAATGAATGTCCTTATATCGAGTAACTGGTAACGGGTTAAAATGGGTTCTGATCGGATTGACCTGTAAGCATTTTATATGAGCTTAAATATGATTGAAAAAAGTGAAAAGCTATGTTATAACAACAATACTTTAATTTGGCTATAAGCGTATTAATAATACACTTTAGTGCCCTTTAATGTTTTTGTCCTGTTAGTAAGGTAAGGTAAGGTAACACCCAATTTTTAGAATATGAGATCGTTTAAATGCTTAGAAACGATTGAACATAATCGGGACACACGCTTTATCACTGAGAATACGTTTTATACTTCACCAAAGGCAATATGAAGCGAATATGATTTTGGAGGGAAAAATAGTTTCCAATCCTTTATGGATTCAAATGCTAGTTGTCAGTTATAGAAAATTCGAATGGAAGGATTAGAAGCTTTTTGGCTTTGAATTTGAGCTTTATTAGGATTAACATGTGTAAGAATTACTTAGTGATAATGCTTGGAAAGTGTAGGCTTTATCCAGCTAGGTTAATGAGGGTTATATAAACCCTCATTCCGCTCCACTGTTACTCGTCCCATACTCTCAAATCAAACCCCAAAATCGAATAAGCTATCTCCCTCTCTGCACTCACCATAGCAAGTTGTTTCCACCTTTGCAAGACCAATAAATACGTTATTACTTTTTACTTGAGAAAGAAAGCAACATGAAAATCACTTTTGTTGTTCCCTTAGACCTCCTGTGAGATTCGGCACAAAATAGAGGAAACCCTAAGATCATATTAAGGTTATTCAGTTTTAAAAGGAAGAAGAAAAGGAAACCCAAACTAGGGTTTTTATTACTTGTAGATATTTTCAAACCGAGCCAAAGCGTATCCTATCTAGGGTTATTATTACGTGTTGTGTGTTTTCATGAAGTTTGCTACTAGTGCCACAACGTGTTCGTTTGACGTGGTGTGTGAGCAACCTTAAGAGACGACAACTTAGTCGTTAGTTTCAAGATCTATTTCAAAATACCGTTTCTTTGATTTTAATATTTAAACAAAGATTACTATTATTTATCTTATAAAAATGTCCATTGAGCCCATCAGTAATAATGAACGGGCAATAAGTGCCCCATACTTTCTAAAAAGTGTCAAAAAATTCCAACAACTAATAAAATAGACTAGATTTGCCACCTCTACTACCAAATGAACATGGTCCTATGACATCACCTTACCACTTTCACCAATATCTCCACTAGGTATAACCTATGCGAAACCTTCTCCATTACCTCGAATACCTCAATAACCTATCATGGGTAACCCTATACCATTTTAATTTCTTAAGATTCATAGCAATTCTTGTCGTGGCCTCTACAATCGTAACCTCATCTTCAGTCTAAGAGATGAGCTTCATCTCATGTTCTACTACATTGAGTATGTTTTAATTCAACCTCCTCAAACTACCACACCACCTCATACTACCTCTACACCACAAAACACTTTCTCTCTACCATACTCACCATCTACGGACCAAAATAATCCTTTAGTTTGTCAATAATAGTTTCATCTATCCTTTCATGGCAAGTCTCTGACAGGTATATTTGTTTTGTGTTTTTCTTTCCTAGATGTTCACTTATAGTGTATGGTAGTCTGTTTCTTAGGAACTATTTTCAACCAATGTACGGTATTGTGGTACCAAGTTTTTTATAGAATGAATGATTATCACTTGAGTTTTATGATGATGGATGATGAATTAGTATAAAATATTTTTTTTTTCTTTCATTCTCTTAAAAAAATTCGCATGCATGTTATAACTGTTAGAAAAATATATATTGCATTTTTATTTTTAACTTGATTTTTAGCAATCATCAATCGCTCTATCCTTTGGTGTCAAAAACGAAGGGAGCATACATCAAGGGGAGTGTTTATTCTGTCGATTTCTTTCTCTCTACTTATCGATGAAGCCTCTTTTATCCTACAAAAATGGTAAGAAATGTGTATAAACTCATTAACAACTTGCTATTTTTCTATAATGAATTTAATATTTTGTAATTGTTAAAAAGGGGGAGATCGTTAATACAAATAATGTACTAAAATATTATTTATAATTCTGATCTCTTCAAGGTTTGAAGATTACAATATGTAGAAAACATTCTATGTAAAACTAGACGTAAGCAAGTTCTTACTCGCAAATTCCCATTTCTACATTTGTCACTTAAAGTATGAATAAATAAGTTATAAACTTTCTATATGATCAAAGGAATAAAACTTACATTTTATAAATGTTACAAATTTTTTATAAAACCTTACAAAGTTTTTTCTAATTAAAAAGAATTTTTTATTAAAACATATAAATTGAAATCCAAAATTTCCCCACCTAATGGACTAAAAACTGCCCTAAAAACACCTCCACCGGAAAGAACAAAAATGTGAGTGCCTAGTCTAACCAGTGCTGGCTTAGATATGGGACCGACCCAGGTGCGAGTCTCTAGCTATAAATAGTCCACAATTATCAAATAGTACCTCTATGCAAATCTGAAAACTTTTATTTGTATAAATGAGTTTCATATATTTCTATTTCCTTGATCATATAACTTGTTCTAATTTGTTTACGAGTGATCCAATTCATTTCCTCTCCGAAGGGTAAGAGAAGAATACTTATTCATCAGAAAGTCAAGTATTATAGTATAGGTTATAGTCAAGTGATTGTTGTAACTAATTCATCATCCAAGTCTTGTGTATTCGAGTGTGATCGTGTGTGATCTATTGTGTTCTTGTATGATCTTGTGAAATTTTATAGTAGAGTGTGATCATGTGGTCGCGAATGTATTTCCTAAGTGATGAAGTAATTGTGTGATAGATTGGTTTTATCTAGGATTAGTGTAGAATTATATCATTCCCAATTGTCCAATAATGAGTACAATGCCAAGAATATATACATGTAAACTAATAACATAATGGGCTAAGCCAGATACCAATAAATCGAACGGGCTGTGGCTAATATCATCTAACAACCCTCGCAGTCGGAGCAGGAGATGGATGGACGCTAAGACTCATACGAAAATCATCAAACAAAGCATAAGGCAACCTCTTAGTAAAAATATCCGCAAACTGATAACGCGATGGTACATGCAAAACACGAACATGACCTACGGCAACATGATCTCTAACAAAATGAATATCAATCTCAATATGCTTCGTCCGCTGATGCTACACTGGGTTTGAGGAGATACATACTGGATTAACATTATCAAAATATACTAAAGTGGCCTTGGACAAGGGTGAGTGGAACTCCCAGAGTAAATTACGGATCCAAGCAGTCTCCACAACAACATTAGCAACACCATGATATTTGGCCTCTGCATTAGAGCAGGAAAGTATAACTTTCTGTTAGAGGACCAAGAAATGAGGTTGCTGCCAAGAAATACACAATAACCAGATGTGGAGCGGCGAGTGGTAGGAAAACCTGCCCAATATGCATCTGTGTATCCAACTAAAGAGATAGAGGATAAATCATAAAGTTGGACTCCATAGGTAGTGGTGCCTCTAACATATCGAAGAGTCCGCTTGAGAGCCCGTAAAGGCTCCCGAGGGTCATGCATATATATACAAACCCGCTGAACAACATACGATAAATCAAGTTGAGTGAAAGTAAGAGAATGTAGAGCCCCTGCAAAACTGCAAAAAGTATGAGATCAGAATCGAGAGTACCATCTGCTACCTAGTTTGGATTCTGTATCAATCGGTGTACGAGAGGGCTGACAGTTAAGCATGTCAGCACGTTCTAAAATGTCCAAAGCATATTGCCGCTGAGATAAAAACATCCCTAAAGAGTCACTAGTAACAAAGATGCCCGAAAAATAAATCATGGGGCCTCGATCGGACATCGGAAACTCCTTGTGTAATGATGAAATAATGTGCTAAAAAAACGTAGTATAAGGAGTCAGCAAAATGTCATCAGCATATAACATGAAATAAGCAATATATGAACCCTGACAGAGAATAAACAAGGAAGAATCACACCGACTGTGGTAGAACCCAACTCGTATAGCATAACTGACAAATTTCTTAAACCAAACCCTCGGTGTCTGTTTGTGTCCATAAAGAGACCGATGTAGAGGACAAACATATTTTGGATGTCGTGGGTCCTAAAAACCAGAAGGCTGACGCATATAGAGCGTCTTTGATAAGTTATAGTGTAAACATCCATTCTTCACATCAAGTTGATGAACATGCCAATGCCGAGATGCTGCGGAGCTAAGCACGATGCGAATGGTAGCCGGTTTCACAACCGGACTAAACGTCTCATCATAGTCGACACAAACTTGTTGACTACGACCATTGCTAAGGGATGCATCAGCAAAGTACTTGTGCTTAAACAACAACATGAAATGAACAATGTTCGTGTCAGGTGCTCGTGGGACAAGAATCCAAGGTTCATTTTAATAAGCGCATTATATTCATCTAACATAGCACGTTTCCAATTAAGCTCAGCAAAATTCATGTTGTACGACTTAGGTATGGGTGAAATAGCGGACACATTGAAAATAAGACACTTGGTGGGTTTATTTTTACCGATTTGGAACGTGTGACCATGGGATGAGTTGATCTAGGGTTAGGGCGAGATGTATTAGGCGTAATGGTGTCACTATAGGTTTTGGATGAGTGTGGAGTTGATAAAGCAGATGTGGATTGTTTGGATTGTTGTGCAGAGGATTGGGTCGAGGTTGGGTGGTTTTATAGAGGTGTTTGTTTGAAATGTTGAGTTGGCGAGGTAATCTATATGGGTCGTCGGGCCATGAGTTGGAGTGGGAGGTTCATGTGGTGGGTTACGTGCGGGGGAAGGCGTAGTTTTTTTAGTAGATGGAAGAATGTTGGGCTCCTTCTCGATGAACGTATAAGAGGGTGCATTAGTTGGGGGTTACCAAACCATAAGGGTAAATGGTTGCATCAAAGGTGACATTGTGAGATATAATGATCTTATGGGTTGCAAGGTCTAAACATCGATACCCTTGATGATTGGATGGGTATCCGAGAAAGATACTCGGCGTAGAACATGGGCCAAGCTTGTGAGACGTGTCTAGGTGAGCGTAGTGGAGACAACGAAACCCATGCAAAAAGTATAGTTATGTTGGGTGTGGTAAAGGCGAGTATGAGGGGTTTCATTGTTTATGGTGGTGGATGGTAGTATATTAAGCAAGTAGGTAGCCATATAAAGAGCCTCGACCCATAAGTGAGGGGGTAGGTGAGCTTGAAATAGAAGGGTTCAGATTAGATTATTTATTTTGCGGATCATCCGCTCGGATTTGCCATTTTGTGGGGATGTACGAGGGCAAGAAGATCGCATATGGATTCCATTTTTTTCAAAAAGGTTGTGGAGGTTGTGATTATCAAACTCACCACCTTGGTCACACTGAAACACTTTTATTTCAGTTTTAAATTGTCTTTTAACAAAGCTGCGAAATTGAGAAAATTTAGCATAAGTATCTGACTTGTTACGCATGGGGTAAACCCATAAATAATAAGAGAAATGATCTAAAAAACATAATATTTGATTCCACTGAGGCCCAGAAGTACATAAGTCCACAATTCCGAGTGTACAATATCAAAAGGAGAACTAACAATAGAATCTGAAGTGACATATGGAAGCCTCGCGTGCTTGTCAAGCTGGCACGCATGGAAAATCTCGAAATACTTCGTTTTATTACACAAAATAGAGTTATTTTAAATGAGAAACTGCAACACTTCACTTCCAGGGTGACCTAGACGTTGGTGACACGTACGGTGACTCGTAATGAATGCATAAGGATAAATGGTAGGCTTGGTAACATGGTATAAATCGACGGTACTGTCACATCGGAGTAGAATTTGGTGAGTCAAATAGTCCTTCACAGAAAAATCAAACTCATCAAATTCAATAGAACATTTATTATCACGTGTAAATTTATGAACATAAATTAAAATTTTGACAATAGTAGGTGTGAAACTATGTACAAACTAGAAGGGGGGGGGGGGGGGTGAATAGTTTCTTAAATTTACTTGTTAAATAAGGGTTTTTAAAAATCCTTTTCAAAAACTTAGACACAAGCAAATATGTGAAATCTTCTTATGCATAATATGGACAACGGATAGTGCAACTAAACTAATAGTCACAAGTATATGCAAGTAATGAATAAATAATGTAAAGAGATAAAGAAAAGAAAGATTAAACCAAACACCAAGGATTTATAGTGGTTCGGCAACGAAGCTCACTCCTCGTTCCTACTCCACTCATCGAGTACTCGTTACTCGAGAGTTCACTAATCAACAAGCTCCTTAAGGTGGAGAAACCGTACACATCGCTTAACCAATTTCCGACTCTAAGTTAAAAGTCGAGCCCTAATCTTTGCTAGGACCAATCTACACCAATATACTATAAGGACTAAGTATTAACCACACAACATACACAACTTCCAAATAGACACAACCACTTGGATCTTCACAACAATAATACAAGAATGAAAAATAAATGTTTGATCTTCAATGGATTTTTGAGGTAGACACAACACTTCAAGGATGAAAGTGTTATTCTCTTTCCACTTGAGAGGATGAGATGGGAGGAGAAAGATTCACTTCTAAACAAGTAGTAATCAACCAAATAACTAAGAATTTGAGTGATTTAAGAAGTTAGATTGAATCTGGAAATATATGTGCAAAAGAGGTGAAGAGAAAATACGAGAATGGTCCACTATTTATAAGACAAAGCTCCAACGGCTCTTTCTGGGTGCGGTTCCTTAAAGGTGCACGTGGTTCCTTATTAATAAGGAACCGCACACCTATTTAAGGAACCGTCGGAGTAGATTCCAATCCATTTTGTCTTTTAGTGGTGCAGTCACATCTGGTGGAATATTTATTCTCAAAGGATATTCCTAAACCATATGGAATATGCCATTTTCAAATTTTCAAATTTATAATTTTGTTAGTGCAAACATTACGATGTTTAGTCGATATAATCTCTTCGTGTTTTGTTGATGACAAACATATAATTCGCAATACATTATGTAAAATGTTAAGGTACTCGTAATCACTCAAGAATACATTTGTATACTAATCTCGACACCTCCAAGATCGCATTCGGTATGAATCACTCAAGGTATGTACAAACAAGTTATTAACCTTACTAAGTGATCAAGGAATAATATTTATCAAAACTCACATTTAATCAAATGTGATAAAAGATTTTAATAAACTTTATTTTTAAGAAAATGTTTTATTAAAAAGAAAATGGAAGGCATATTTCATATGCCAAAAGAATATCCTTTGAGGGTATAAACTACCCCATATGGCATTTCCCCACTAGAGGACAAAAATGCACGGAATCCAAGCCCGAGGTCCCTTAAATAGACTCGCGGATCCTTATTGATTAGGATATGTGGAGACAATTAAGGCACCGCGGGTGTTTATAGCCGTTGCACACTTGCCCTATAAATAGTGGATCATTTCCAGATTTTCATTCAACCCTTTTTGCACAGTTTCTTTAAAAACATCCGTAAACCCTTGATTAGTTAGTTTTGATTAATCTTGTTTAAGATGTGATTCTATCCTCAATCTCCTCATCCTCTCAAGTGCAAAGAGAAGAACACTTTCATTACCATGAAGTGTTGGGTTCATAACATGATGAAGATCTCTCCTTCTAGATCAAGTCATTGTTTTCCTACAATGTAAACATGAAGATCCAAGTGATGTGTATACTTGGACTTGATGTATGTGTAGAAGATCTAAGTGTTGGGTTCACTTGGATGTGTTTGTAAGGGTAGTAGATCCAAGAGATGGTTATCCTTGGATTAGGTGTTAGTTGTGTAGATCCAAGTTTGTTAATACTTGGACATAGTGTTAGAGTCATAGATCTAAGTGGTGAGTACTTAGATCTATATGGTTTATGTGTTTAGGCCATAAAGCACAAGGTTTGTTATGTTGGGCCATAAAACATAACTAGCAGAGTTGTGTAGTTGTGTAGTTGTGTAGTTGTGTAGTTGTGAAGAGTGGTGTAGTTGTGTAGTTGTGAAGAGTTGGGTAGTTGTGTAGTTGTGAAGAGTTGTGTAGTTGTGTAGATCCAAATTGGTGTGTCAATTTGGAATTGTGTAAGTTGTGTGTAGATTGGTCCTACCTAAGATTAGGAATCGACATCTAGCCTTGTGTCGAAAAATGGTGAGGTAGGTGACGTTGTGTAGATTGGTCCTAGCTAATATTAGGACTTGACTTTTAGCTTAGAGTCGAAAATTGGATAAGCGACGTTGTGTATGATTTCTCCACCTTAAGGAGTTTGTTGACTAGTGAAGTAACTCTCGAGTTGGGTACTAAGGGAATGAAGTAGGGCAAAGAGGAGCTTCGTGACCGAACCACTATAAATCATAGTGTCGGTACTTTCCTTTACATTTATGTCTTTACTTCTTAGTCTTTACTTTTATAGTTGCATAGTTATGTTGTGTGTATTTGTGTGCATCACATAATCTAAACATCTAAGGTGCGGAAAAGCTAAGGCTTAGTACATGTGTGCTTCATGTTTAGATTATGGTTAAGTGTGCATCCCTTAGTCTAAACATCTTAGTTGCGGAAAAGATATGACTTAGTACGTGTGTGCTTAATGTTTAGACTATTGCTTGATGTACTCTTGATTTGATGTGTTTGTGTGTTTACTTACTTGTTGTTTACTTCTATGAAAAACACATCTCATATCCAGTCAAGCTTAATCGAGAATTTGATACAAAGGATTGTCAAGGTTTATAATGTATCAATATTTGGCATCCACTGTCGACGGTTCTTTCTTAAAGCCCACGGTTCTTTATTGATAAAGAACCGCCGGGGTATTTAAGGAACCACGGCCAGAGGATTAAAAGAAATATTTTGAAAATTAACTAGAAACTATTCAACTCCCCCTTCTTGTTTATACAATTGGTATCAGAGCGTGGTTATTCAAGATCTTTGAAGTATATTATACTTTAAAGCTTGGAACGATCTTTTTTTCTCTTCAAAACAAATAGTTTTTTAAAAATTGAAACAGTTTTTTTAAAATAGAGACGATCTTTGTATCAAATTGTTCAAGAAGAGTGATTACTTATGAAATGTGTTTTGTTGTTTCATCATACAAGTTTTGGTGTTAAATACACATTGTATAAAAGCTTGAATTAAATATTTTCATGTTTGGAAGTATAAAAATCTTTTGTGTCATAATTAACTCTAAAATATGAGTTCTATGTATCTAAAATGATTTTTTAGAGTCCTAAGTCCTTCCAAAAAGTTACCAAATGATTTTGGTCAAAAATCCCATTTTTGTCCACTGTCCACAGTTCCTTATTTGTTCCCTGAGGTTCCTTATCAATAAGGAACCGCGGTCAGTCCGACTCATATTTTTGCAAACTTTGAAAAATCATATAAAATCAACCGTAAGTCCGTAGAAGTCGTGCCACCCGCCATTTCGAACGTAATTGAATTTTATTTCTTTTGAGAATACTTCCAAAACTTTATTCAAACTTTAAAATTTGGATGTTTTCTAAGTTCTACTTTGTCCAAAGTATTAAGCGTTGGTTTGTCGTAAAACTTGTGTTTTACTCTTTTTTATTAAGTTGAACATCTCATGTTGGTATATCTTTGAAAATTGATATATTTATAAAGTGTTGAACTTAATTAAAATTTGAAATGGGTCATAAACTATTTTCAAATTAAGTCAAGCTATGTATACTTTGTTGTATCTAACACTCAAAACAAAGACAAATGGTTTTGTGTATTTTCTTATGTATTTCAGACATTGTTAAGTGATCATTACTATTGGTAGTAGTGTTACTTGCTTGTCTATTCCTTGTGCATTGCATATAGGATCAACATCCCTTGGTTTAACAATGTTACATAAACATCTTGTATACCTTGTTATGTTTATTAACACTCTTAGGTTTGAAGGCTTTGTGAGCTTGTCAAATCTATTGATGACGGTCATCTTACTCGATCATTATGTTGTTAGTTCAAGTTGTTGGAGTATGATCGTGTCATAACAACTAATTATACGGCTAGACACATATGGGCCTATGGGGTCACACACATATACACTGAGGTACCATTTCAATATATCGTGTTTATCGTATTTATGGTATATAAACAACCTTCGTAACTCGAGATCATTATTGGGCTTCTAACGACTAGTAGAGTACTTAGTTATTAGACTTGTAAAAGTGAATGGCAAGGTCCATACAAAGCCCATTGAGTCCGGCCCATTAAGATGAAAAAGGAAGGAGTTACATTTGTGATAAATATTAGTTATTAGGGAATAACTCAAATTTATTACATTAAACACATTACCAAAACTCCTCCCTCTTTCCTCTAATTGGTTTTTGCACGGTTTTGAGATAAAGAAAACGAGGTTTTATGCTTTGAATCTTGTTTATTCAAAGGGTGTTACTAGGTTACGGGGTTTAAGACTAGCATCTATTGGTATACAAGGATGTGTGGTGTGGATACATCATATAGGTGATCTCCTTTGATCACTTGGTTTCATTTAGTTTCTTGGTTAGGTCATGTGGTGATTGTCTCCAATCATTTGTTGCCGTTCGATCCCACCGAATCACGTTACAAAGGTATACGTTTATTATTTATTCATATCATATTTATATGAATAATCACCTATAGTGGTATCACGAGCCATCATAGATGTTATATGATTATCGGGTATGCGTAAAAATGGCTAAAAATAAGTGTTTTTGATGGTTTTGTTAAACCAATTTTAAAACAGCCCCTATGGCCTTATTTTAGACTTATTACAGATTTTTAGAAGGTCTTATAATCTGTTTTTAATGGTCTAATAGCCACGGGTTACACATATTTTAATGGGTTTGTTACCGGTACGTGTAAAATGACTTAAAACGCGTTTTTTGGAACGATTATTGAATCGAGTTTTAAACAGCCCTTATGACCATATTTTCTGTAAATATATGATAATTACAAGGTTTCTAAAATGTGGTTTTAAGGTCCTAAGGTCATTGGTTACACGTACCAATCGGGGGTTTAATTAATTGTTGATTATTGCTTCGATTTCGTTGGCTAACAAGTGTATCTTGTTGTTTATTTTATATCCATGGCAAATACATGCATGTCATGGAATTAGCCAACACCTTGTTATATTCATAATCTTATGGTATTATTATGTTTCGTATGCAAAGCCGATGAAAACCTAGACCAAATATGACATGTTGTGTATTGATTTGCATTTAATTTCAGTTTTGGGGATTTGTCATTGTTTCGGCTTCAGTAATATGTTTTTAATGTTGGTTATAGCCATTGTTTGGGCACTTTACAGTAGGTTAATGATAGGTTAAATTTTTTTAGTCAAAAATTATTTGTTGGGAATGGCTAAAGAATTAAAGACATATTGTGATATTCGGAGCTGCTGAGTGACCTGCACAAAAACGTGATTTCCCGGAGTTCTATAAGGAGATAGAAGCCCAAATTTGGTGTGCTGATTCATAACTCATGGGCCTTCAAGAGTCTCAACTGGACCTCAGGCTAGGGAAGACTCCTTCTATAGGTTTTGGGCCCTAGAAGTCGACTGAATTTTTTTGGCAGATTTGGGCCTCATGTTCATTTTGGGTTCTACTTGCTCTTGATGGTCTTGGAGCAAGTGGGAGCCCACTTTGTGGTTGTTTTGACTTACCCTTAGTTGGCTTCTTGGTCCTCGTGATGGCTCACGAGATCAAGCTTAGGTTTTTCATCGGTTCGAGGCTTTGCATACTTGTGGTTGTGTGGTTGCTTATTTGCTTGATATCTTGCTATAACTTGCAAATGTTTTTATAAAACTTGATACCAATCACAAACCATTTATAAAATTAAATCTTTGATTTAGTCTAATGTTTAAATACGATTTAAAACAAAAATCTTGTTTTCATAATAATTCATAACATGTGATGAATGTTATTTATTTTATGTATTGTCTAAACTAATAATACTTCCACTTAGGTTTTATATTAGTCTTTAACTTGGACAACTTGACACGCATAAATTAAAACAAGATTAGAATTAAGTTAAGAAATGCTTTTAACTTGTGCTACGATGGATGAATGCATGCTTCCTCGTACACACTTTTGATTTGTAAATCAAACTTTTATACCCGTCTCAAATTTAAGTCATGCCGTCCAATCGTTTGAGATCACTTGCAATTACTTTTTGCATCTTGTGAGACGGATGTGAATTGTAACCCAAGGTGATTATTATCTATGCGTGAGACCTAGACTTATTCTCGCATGTTCTCAAATTGGATGACTTAATCGGTACAACGGTGAGACCTTGACCGAGGCAAGGATGGGACTAAACATGCCAGTTTGACATTTAGTGAAATGTTTGCTTGTGTCATGAGTCCCATAAGGATCTAATAATTGCACAAGATTTGCAATTGATGAACGTCATCTACCTGTTAAATCTATCATTGCTAGCAGATCAACTGATGTGGTGGTGGAACCTCAATGAGGATCTTAGCCTTTTCGTAAAATTAATTGTTTTTATAAACTTGGGTAGTTAATTTTTAAAAGATAATTATCGAAAATACTAAATATGAACTTTGTATTTCTATTAATGATTTTGTGCAACACAAACCGTAAACAAAGTTTGTTTCCTTTTGTGTTAGAGGAAAACAAACTAAGTCTTCTTTCCTTGTAAGAATAAGACTCGTTCCCATCCTTTCTCCTTGTATGAGAAAGCTGTAATAGGAACACTTGAATCTTCTCAATTCTAATCAATCTTAATACACACCTACTCAAGAAATCGCATTGTCTTGTAAGTCAAAACGATTAAGTACGGTTACATATCTTAAAGTGTTAAGATATTGTATGAGTCTTGATTAGAAATTGAAGTCTCATTAAACCGTGAGAGGAAAGGAAATTACTAGCATGTTTTTATAGTATATTTTCCTTACACAAACAAGTTCCATAAGATTCTACACACCTTTGAGGTAAATTAGAAAGAGGAATTGCATGCAAAACTTTCAAGTTAATGGCATCGATGGAAATCTCATCACAAATATAGTAGAACTTGATACTTTTCTTTGAATATCTATGTACATGTTTACTAGTCTACGAGACTCACATTGGCTATAATATGTAGACATTCAAAGAACTAGAAAGTATAAAAATTGCTACTTGCTTTTTCACTAGTATAGATACATTCAAAATGTTGTCTAAACTAATGGGAGCAATGCATTTTTTTAACCATAGGACACACTTGTAAAGTTGTCTTATTCAGTGGGAGCTATGAGCTTATCACCTTGTAAGTGACCCACTTAATTTCTAGATTGTCTTGAAACAACATCATAGTTTTCTAAGCCTTATTTCATATTATTTAAAAGATAACTAGTCGCTTTTCTGATGTCGCTTCCCGAAATGTTATCTAAAAATAGTTATGCATGATTGCTTATTAAATGATGAAGTTCTACATAACCCTTCTATACAAGCTTGATTTAAGTATGATTTAAATCTGTGATATTTTAATATTATTCATATATGATGTTGTGCCATGCTAAAGTGGGAGAATTATTAGAGTGTGCAAGGTACAACATAATATGGCTTATAATATTCTATTAGGACTTATACATATTGATGTATGTTGCCTAATAGAGAACTAATGTCAAGAAATAATAAAAATTACTTCATCCATTACCTAAATGTTTTAGCTAATAAGCATATGTCTTCTTGTAAAGAAATAAATATAAAGTATGTAAATTAACTTGAAAATACTATTGAAGCCAAAAGTAGGCATTCAATAATACTTTATTTCTAGTATATTTATGTCTTCAAGTAAAGACATAAACATGAACTTCCTTGAATTGTTCAAAGACTTATAAAATAAGGTAAGTACTTGACTTGTTGTGTCTTCCTGTTAGGGCATATACAGTGAAGTTATTGGATTGTTCAATATCTTATAAAGTATATTTAGCGACCAACATGTTATGTTTTCCTTTTAAAACATGAACATGAAGTTCTTGAACTACTAAAATAATCATACTTTATAGCATGCAATCGGCTTGAATATTTTGTTTATGCAATTTGGTTTGGCCAAATTATAAAATATGTGAGCCAAAGAGTATTCTGTTATCAAAGGAATTGTGATACTGTCTTATAATTGCAACACTAGGTCTCATGTGTAAAATCAAATACTATTGTTATTATTTGATCCTTGATAACATTAACTACTCTCTCTCTCTCTCTTGTATCTTATTAAGGTTAACAAAAATTTGAATATGCCCGTGCTTATTCAATATGGTTCCAAACATGAAGGTAACTAAGAAACCATCAATTTATGGAATGGGATGACTCCCAGTAAGTCTTAGTTGAAGTCTTGAATTTGTTAAAATCATGTTAGACGTGTTATTAACAAAACTTGAATCAAGAAATTTCAGTGTATTTTATACATCCCAAACGAGAACAATTCATTGTTGCTCGACATGCTGTGTACTTGGAGAAAGTCTCCTCTTACAAGAAGCAAGTGGGAGCCTTTATGCATCTTTGAAAAAAGTAATGAATAAAATACAACCTTCTGAATACACTAGTGAACGACACAATTGAGGCTGAGCAAGTAAATGCAAAAGCCACAAAGTGTTGTAACTTCCATTCGCATATCTGCAAGGATACCTCAAGCACCTGAAGATATGAATGTCATGTCAATGTTGAGGAATCTAAGTTAGAGGATCATAGTGAACCTCATAACTATGGAGACTCATTTTTAGATTTGGAATCTAATAAATGACTCAAAACTATGAATGGTTAGATGTAGTCCATAAAAGAAAATCAATTTTGGAATTTGATTAGCTTTCACTAATCAGTAAGACTGATAGGTTATACATGGTCTTCTATGAGAAGATATATATGGACACAATTGTACACATTTATACACACTCTCTTTGAATAGAGTTTAAGGCATGCTCAAGCAATTGATCATGATTTAAGGCTTTATTTTATTTACGAGTGTTAAATTAATAAAGATATTAATTACCATACTTTATTTCATGAATATGAAATATGGCAATTGGTGTACAAACTCTATAAATCCAAGTGTGGATTAGAGTATGCATCTAGGAGCTGGAATCTTAAGTTTGAATCAAGGATATGATCATGATTAAAATAAAGATAACTCTTTAAGCTAGTATGAGCATATTGTTTTGTTTGTTCTTAAATCTCATATGTTGTTAACATATTGGAAATAACATTCCATCAAAGCTAGGTTTTAATGTTTAGTTTGGAATATATTTCTATTGAGAGATATAAGAAATAACACATATAACCTTGGAACATATGCTTATGATGAAAAGGCATACACGGTTAATAAGTCTAAATATGACACAACTAAGAAAGTCTCAAAATTCTATCTCATGTGATAAGATTGATTATGTACATGGAAACTTTTAGTTTACCTAGTGGATTCATTACATATGATATGTGATGTATTAGACTAATGTTAATACTTGCATGAATGCAAGATTAACTGATCACAAAGTATCTAAGTGAAAGTCATTAGACTACTATATACTTGATCATCATTTACAGATTTTAGCTAAGAAGATTAGTGTTGAGTTTATACGCTAATGCTTACTTCGATTGAGATGGTACTAAATACTAGTGATAGTAGGATTTCATCTTCAATGATAATACTATTACCTAGACGTGCTTGATGAAAAGCATTGTTGCACTACTCATTAGTAAAATAAGAATACTTTACACTTTGGGAAGATGTTAAGAAGATTGTCTTAAATAGGCGTTCTACTTGCTTCAAACAACCTATGTAATGTACTATGGCGATGCTAGTATTACTGTATTAGCACTTGAGCGCACATATACAAAATGACAATCATCGTATTATTCAAAATCTTCACTATTATGTGAGTTTCTGAAATAAGTATTCTCAAAGTTCACTCAGATGACAACTCAATAGGTCCTTGTGTAAATTCAATGTCTTGTAGTCAAACATGTTCATCATGCTTGGAACATTGGACTTTGACCTTAGAGTAGTCTCATGTATATCTGTTTTTTTTAGTATTTGGATAATGGAACGTTAAGCAGTTTTACTAAATAATGAATTGATATACTTGGTAGATCGTCTTCATTTGTACTACTGTGTTCTATATTAGCATGTTTAATCCATGAATAATTTAGTTATTCTAAATTATACATTGTCAGTTGACGATACGGGAGTATTGTGGAATTAAGACAAATGTGAGTTGGTCATATTCATTAGGAATGAATATTAATTGATGATGCCGCCAAACTCATATGTGTTCATTGGATGAACATTGGATTGACCCAACCTACGAGAATTCACTACATGGATCGTCGTCAATAGTGAATCTCGCAAGTGGTTGAATCTCTCATCCTTAGACTTGAGATGCAAGTAGGTTTTGTATGTGTGGAATGTCAATCTTTGATATAGTTAAACGCTGTCCTGAACAAGGCTGCTATAAAGACCATTTTCAGGTGCGATGTGAAACACATGAACGACACGTGCAGTCAAAATAGGATTTGTTCCTCCACTTTTATTGGAGTTAGATAATACTGGGCCCCTCGATAAATTGTACAGATGTATGTGTGGCCACACCCAAATGTAATTAAGATGATTCTTGATTAATTTGGTAATCTAGTTCAATTTCTATATCGAGAAACAGAATAGTTAAACTTAAGAATGACTGTTGATCCATGTCTAAAGTTTAGCAGAGTATCTGAAACAAAAGGATGACTGATATCTAAACCATTTAAATAAGATGTTTGAGAAACTACCCCCATACGTTTCTAGGGGCATTGGCGTGTTGCTAGACGCTAACCATTGCTTGTATAATTAAATGATTATTATGACGTGCACAAGTGGGAGCTGTTGGAGTATGCTCGTGTCATAACAACTAATTATACGGCTAGACACATATGGGCCTATGGGGTCACACACATCTACACTGAGGTACCATTTCAATATATCGTGCTTATCATATTTACGGTATATAAACAACCTTCGTAACTCGAGATCATTATTGGGCTTCTAACGACTAGTAGAGTACTTAGTTATTAGACTTGTAAAAGTGAATGGCAAGGTCCATACAAAGCCCATTGAGTCCGGCCCATTAAGATGAAAAAAGGAAGGAGTTACATTTGTGATAAATATTAGTTATTAGGAATAACTCAAATTTATTACATTAAACACATTACCAAAACTCCTCCCTCTTTCCTCTAATTGGTTTTTGCACGGTTTGAGATAAAGAAAACGAGGGTTTATGCTTTGTAATGATGTCCATCTTTGAATCTTGTTTATTCAAAGGGTGTTACTAGGTTACGGGGTTTAAGTCTAGCATCTATTGGTATACAAGGATGTGTGGTGGATACATCATAGAGGTGATCTCCTTTGATCACTTGGTTTCATTTAGTTTCTTGGTTAGATCATGTGGTGATTGTCTCCTATCATTTGTTGCCGTTCGATCCCACCGAATCACGTTACAAAGGTATACGTTTATTATTTATTCATATCATATTTATATGGATAATCACCTATACAAGTATATTAATGTCTCACTATAAAACATGAAACACTCTTTGAAAATCTTAGCTATTTTCTCTTAAAGGAGTGTTAGTGGGAATCAAGAAAGATTTCGAATATATATCAATTCATTATTCAAATTATGATTGATATCATTATCGAATCTAATTGACATGTTTTGAGTGTAGACATGATTGTGGATTCTTAATAATATACATCGGATCATAACTCACACTTGTGTTGATGATGCTATATTGAATCTACTTGTTAAAAATTATTAGACAAATTTGTTTAATAATTTCTTATAATACACAATGGAGTCGGTTTGACAACTTGGATGTTTCATCCGAAATACTCAAGTAATTTGCATTGCAATGCAATTTGTAAATGTGTCATTTTCGAAAGACTAATCAAGAGTGTTACTTTGTTTTGTGTAAACATTTTTTATACACTTTAATGTTGTTGGCCTCAAGTTCTATTAAGGTAAATAATCTTAACTAGAATTATTAGACAAGATATGCAATGGTGCATTCTTAACCCTCATTAGGTTGTGCATTGTGTCGTCATAAACTTTTCATCCTTGATACACTTTAATAGGCAAATGTAGAAATTATATTTTGTCTAACTTGAGAACGACTACTAGATAATTTATTGCACTAGACATTCAATTCGACCTAACGGTTGGATTGCTTCGAGGAGAAGTTGGGTTCACGTATAACCCGTAAAAACGGTCGTGTTTAGCCTTAATTGAGCATGTCTAGTGATAGTCTCATACTCATTCTCTAAATTTATTAAATGGCTCTTCCTAAGTAAGACCAATGATAGTTTACATCGATGAACTTTGTATGTCATTGGGAGTCTTTTTCTTTTGTAGCCATTAGGTTTTTCTTAGCTTTCTTCCTACGTGCTAATTGAACCAATGTGTTTTCCTTTGTGTGTGTTCTAGTTTTTATTGCTCTTTAGCATAACTTTATGATAAGTTAAACTAGAACATTAGGATTTGCTGAATTAGAAAATTCCCTTGTCCACCAAAACACAACCTCTGTGTACGGATCCTTAATTGTCTGGTGAATCCATATATATATGGAACCGCGGGTACAATTATTGAATCGCGGGTAGACACCTTCAAAAATGAGCTTTCCAAAACTTACCAATTGTTCCAACACCTTTTGGAATCTTTGTTTTAAACTTTTGATCACTCCTAAAATATCTTGTGCTTTCTCTTCTTGACCCTAATCATTTTTGCATCTCTTTTACACCAAAGCAAAATATCTTTTTCACCAAATGAAAGCCTTAATTATCCAATATTTTCTCAAATCTCTTTCAAACCAAATTCACCAAAGAACTCAACTAATCAAATCTATTCTCTTTATAAGGAAATTGATTTTGGAAACTCTCCTTTTCATCACTTACCTTTTGTGTTCTTTCTCTATCACATGATAATGTCATGTAACATGGAACATATTTTCATTGTTGTCAATATCAACATCTTGTCATGTCTTATATCTATGATGAGTTGAATTACAAGATTACAACCAAGCCTTCTTCACCAAATTCCGCTACCACTTTGTCTTCTAATTAAGCATGTGTTGCTTGTTCATAAGACATCCAATTTAAGCCAATCTTAGAATTCTAGTGTAATTAATATTAAAATTATGCTTGTGTTTTAGGTTTGTTTTTCATACATCTTTGTATGATCTTTATTTTCTTGTATTTCCTTTCATGTTTTTCAACATGATTTGTCTTTGAGTCTTGGATCTCGTTGTTCTTGTGATCCTTCTTTTCTTCTTTTTTCTTTCACTCGGTTGTCAAGGAAGGTTAGATTTTAATCTAATTCCTCTCCTAGTAAGATTGACAACTTAAATATTTTTTTTGAAATATTCAAGTAATTTTAACTTGAAATTACAATTGTTAAAAGTAATATCCGAAGCATTGACTTTCAAGCCATTTAGCAACTTATGTTAAATTGTTTGACCAAGTGATTTTTTTTTGAGTCGATAATAGTTTTTGGACACCCACTATCTACGGTTCCTCAAATAACCTAGCGTTCCATTATTGATAATGAACCGCGAACCTATTTAACGAACCACGACCAGTGAGTCCGTTTGTTCGTTTTTGGTCTATCTCTCTATTTGATGAGTTTTCTTGAAGATTCTTTCTTTTCTTCTCTTTTAAGTTTATTATCTTGTTTTCTTTCAAGATTTCACTATCACCTATGAGGGTATAGTATTCTTAAATTATTTTGTGAAGTTATCCTTAACTTCTTTGTTGAGTCTCTCTTGATTTCTTTTAATCATGCCTATCTAAGTCGAGTCTCTCTCTTCTATCCTTTCTAAACTAAGTTGAGTCGAGCCTCACCCTTTCCTCGTCATGTATTTGTTCTTTGAACATTCACAATGATTGAGAAGAGCTACGAAACTTTCAGCATGTAGTTTATCGTATGCTAAACACCATCCATCTAGGTTTTTATCTTCTTTGATCTCTTTATCTATATCATTGAGTCATCTTTTGGTGCCGACATTCATAAGCATCCTTTCCTATAATGTCTTATATCTAGTATTTTTCTTAAAGCGTTGATTTATACACTTTTGGTTTTCCTTTATTTTTGTACCTTGATTCCTGACTTAAAGCTTTTGGATCTTTCTAAAGGAATTATTTTTTTTGGTCAAAAATGTCTCTAGGTTGAGATTCCTTTTGTCCTCTTTTTTGAGAGTCGATTGCGGTTAAAATTTACAATTGTTTTGGATGTTTCTTTTCTACCTCTATTCCAACAATTCTAAGTTTTTAACCCCTTGAGATAATATCTTCAAATTTTTGGATGTTTCTTTTCTACCTCTATTCCAACAATTTTGAATTGGTCTTCTCAATATCCTCTCCTTTTTTTGGATAGAGTTGATTGCGGTTAAAACTTACAGTTGGTATGGGTGATTCCATCAATTCTAAGTTTTAACCCTTTGAGATAATATCTTCAATTTGTTGGATGTTTCTTTTCTACCTGTATTCCAACAATTTTGAATCGATCTTCTCAAAATCTTCTCCATTTTTTTGAATTGATAGTGTCACACCCCTCCATGACGGAATATAGGGTGCGGCGTATGGATATCATCACAACAATAGCGTGTCTATAGAGATAACTAAATGAAATAGAAATATCATAAATGGGTGACACAATGTCATGAAAATATCTCAAATAATGCAGGCATCTAGGTAAGTAGGTAACAGTCCTACCGCTTACTCAAGACAAATAATTAACATATACAAAGCAAACATATAGGTGTCCAAGTATCACTTATTCAAACATAAAATAAAGGCTAAGAGAAAAAGGGGTTCCTCCAAATGCAATCCTAAGCCTCCAAATCTAGCCACTCCTATTCTCACGCTTAACCACATTCTCACCTGAAAGAGACACTAAAAGACGTCAACAATAAAGTTGGTGAGAGTCATAGGTTTAGATTCCAACGCCAAATCAGTTGTAAGCTCTGAATAACAACCATCAATAAAAGAACATATGGACAATGTGCTACAATTATGCATTAACAACTAACATTCAATATTAACCATTCACCACAATTCCAAGGCTCCCAGCCTTACCAATCACCATGGTCCCATAGGCGCCCATACACCTATAAACCAATCCCAAGGCCTCGCCTTGTCAACATCCCCTTGGTACCAAGTCAAACCACAATAACTGAGACGGTACGTGTCCCCTATCTAAATCATAAACACAGTCAAGAATCACATAGATAAAATCACATAAGTGTACACACAAGTCCATCACAAACCATAAAAACATTCACAACGTTATTTACAAAACCATACAGTGTATCTTCCATCCCATCTGGAATTCAAAACAATTATATTCATAAAAACATGGGACTATGAAACTCACCTAAATAAGCTTCTCCAAGTATACGCGCTCTAGCAAAATCTAAACACACAAACATATACAATCAAGACATGAACTGCATACCAAAATGGCTCATCAATCTATGATGGATATCTAACCTTCTACTACAAATTAAACCCATTTTTATGCCATAAGCATCTCATTACACCCCTATATAAAGCCCTTAACTTAGTTTAGTTCATAACTCGTCTCGTTAACATTTAACCCAAAATAGTCCCGTTTTTCACACTCCGTATTATGAGCCAAACGACCACCAAACCTAAACAACATTCCTTGCAATGAAAACCCCATAAACCTATATGTGTTAGCTAAAATATCAGCCCTTTCCCCAACATCAAAGCTAATCTTAAGTCCATGATATACAACTTATACTTTCGCATATCCAGATTTTACCGAGTTTGAACATATGAAATGTTTGTTATGATCAGAGGATCTTACCCTATCCCATTTGCTTATCTCTTCTCCAGATCTTTTATTTAATATATAATCTAGGTTCCATGTTCATTTTAAGCTCCAATTATAACCCTAAGTACCCAAAACAATTCAAAACATAAAATGAAAACAGGGTGATCCAAAAACTGTTTTGACACCCAACTGATGTAACATGTTTTGACCCACTTCCCAACCTCCAATTTAGTTCCTGTTTCTTGAATTTGAAAACTAATTAACATACCTTTCCAAGGACATAAGATTCGAAAATTAAAAGTTTATAGAACTCTAGATATGATCAAAACAATGGACCAAAAATTGTGCCCAGTTTTTTTAAAACGAATTTAAACATGATTAAACCGTTTAATCATCATTAAGCCCCATAATAACCTAATTAATAACCCTAATATTATTAATTATAGAAATCACCATTCCTATTATGAAACCCTAATCAAAAATCAAAAATCCTAAACCCTAATCCATCATACTAGGTTACATACGTAAATTTAACGTTAATCTAGCTAGTTTAATTACGTACCTTTAACCCTTATGCAAGATTTTGGTTTTGATCTTCCCCATGGATGTTTTAACTGATATTGATTTTGGTTTTGATCTTCCCCCATGGATGTTTTAACTGATATTAGGTATATTGTAGGGCTATGGGTCGTTTTTAGGGGTCTAGGGGTGTTTATATAGGCTTTGGTAGCCTCCTTAACAAGTTTGAGCACAAAACGGACTCTACTTGGGCCTTTCCTACCCGTTTCCTTCCTTTAGTCGTCCATAACAGCCCATCCAAGACCCACCCCTTAAATTTGGGTTATTTACACTCTCCCCTTCTATTTTACGTTTACCTATACTTGTATACACTTCCGGGTCGAAACTAGACACCCTTTCGCTAATTTTTCGACTTTATGCGTAATTTTCGACCTTAACTTTATTTTCAAAACTTTCCTAAAATAGAAAACTCCTATAATACATAGAATATAGATAATATATATCTAATGTACATATATCACGTATGATACATACACAAAATCCTACGAAAATTATAATTCAGCTTTCACAGAATTTTCGCGTGATCTCATTTCATTTCACTTCATTTCATTTCATTTCACTTCATAGTCACTATAATGTGAGCTTATGATTCATGAAATAACCATTCATCGATTTACTTAAGAGCACGTAGTGTAGGATATGTAAATCTTGCTTATGTTTTAGAGAGAGAAAGATAGATGATTTCACACTTCTAGAGAGAGAAAGTTTAAGAACTATGTGTAAATTAAAATGAAATCACCACCCTCTCCATCAAAGGAGAGGGTTTATATACCCAAGCCTTGTGATGGGGTTGGGCTTACAATATTGGGCCGGCCTACACATGTTGTAGGCTAGGCTTGGTCTTGTTTGTTTAATAAAGATATCTAGACTACGAGCTACTACTTAATATATTGTCGGAGTGACTGAATCTTCCTAAATACGTAAAAACGTATTTCCAACAATCTCCCCCTAAGGGAGGTCACTCCAAACAAGGGCGTTACCCAAGTTATAATAATAAAATAAATCTAGCATACTATGCTTGTCTTGAGCTCGTAGTCTTCGTCTTTCTTTTCTTTTTCTTTTCTGGTGAACATGCTGATGTGATCTTTGATATCCATCTTTAGCATTAATCTCTTGCCTTGATCTTGTGCATCCTTTACTAGTGATCTTCGCCTCTTCGTGACATCACGTCCCACATACTTATACCTTTGTAATTCTTGAAAGCTTCAGAGTTCGATACAGCGAAAGACTTGACTTTTAGGCTTTCTAGAATTAGATGAAATATTAAGTGCATAAAGTATAAGCATGCGAGAATGACTTCTTCTTGGATTCCGCAACGCCACTGTCTTTAAATGCCACAACATAAGTAGACACGAACGAAATGGCTTTGAAAATTTCATTCTAATTCGGTAGCATTTTACCTCCGGCCGGTGAAGACCGTTTGACGATATAAAATATCGTACTTGTGGCAGGTAGATTTAATTAAAAATCTCCTTGACAAGATTTCGCGGGTAAACCCGTTCTCTTTACGCGACCGTCCAAAGCTGACTGCGAACATAAAGAGTGAATCATTTGGATAAAATTATCCGCATGATTGAAGCCGTCAATTCTGATTCCTAGAACAAGTTTGATTCATTAAAGAATCGCACCATCGTTGCTTTCCAGTTGTCACGAGCTTGATTCATATTGAATCTTGCAAGTTACCTACCAAGTGCTGTTTGATGTTAACACTATAAGGATTTACACTCATCACTATGAACACTAAGGTATCACTTTGAGTGTTCTGGAAAGATCGCTTAGATATTGCGTAGAGGCCTGGAACGTGTTTAAGTTCAGCTAAGAATTAAACCACTATTGCTTTCCAGTTATCACAAGTTTTATTAATAAAGAATCGCACAAGTCACCTACCATGAGCTTTTTGATATTCGCTCAAGAAGGATTTCCATCTTCATTGTAAATACTTTCGTATTACTCGGATGTTCAGGCAATATCATGAAGATTTTGCGTAGGACTCTTAATATCTTTCTTACTTTTCACAGTGTGTGAAGAAGCAACGAATTATGAAAGTGTGTCCTAATGAGATATGTGATGATCTCAAATGGCTCTAGACTCGATCGTGCATTTTGGATTTTAGTGATCGGAGGCTAGAGAGGAGTGCCACCATTTCAATACCTATTTATTCGGAGTGAATAAATCGATAGATAACGTGTTGTCTCCGTGTGATTATAACAAATAACCTTTGAGAGATATATGAGTTAGATGGGATGAGTTGTGCATTGAATCACTGGGTCCATGATGTCTATCTTCAATATCGAGCATCATTAAAATGATCTCAATAGCATATGTGTTGACCCGGTTTCTGCCTAAAGTTGTAAGGAGGGCTTCTTTCTTTACACCCTTTACCTTTACAATTCTTTTTCATTCTTTAACCCCTTCAATGCTTACCAATACATCATAACTAGCACCTTGTTGTGATTGTTCCAGTGCTAACTTAAATACTTGGTCGGCATTCAGCTACGTTCACAATCTTTCTCCATCTTTCCTAAGGACTACTATTTCTAGCTATGGAATGTCCTTGGGAAGATTCCTCCGGTTTTGGAAGAATCATAGGACTTAACCTATCCTACCATCCTTATGTCACCACAATCTTCATCGTCGTGAAATAAATGGGTTTTGGGTAAGTATATGTCACCATGAAAATCCATTTTGATATGCAAATCCGTTTTGCTCCCCCTTAACATATGCCACGATATTCGAAAATATTTCGCATATGTCGGGATGAGCCAACACATTAAGTCAAACCATTTGTGATAATTTCCCATATTAAATCACATTTTCTCCCCCATATTAAAAATATTAACCCAATCGATGTTTTTAATATCAATTAATTTAATGAAGTTTTAACAAAGGTTTTGGGAAGAAAAATGCGAGTCCGTTTTATCTTCATGATACAAAATGTATGAGATATGATACCGATTTGTAACATGATCACATATTCACCATATTAGAAAAAAAATTGATAAGGTTGGACCTGATTTATGAGTACATCATATGATAAGATCAAATGGTTCTTGTCAGCATATGTTGGTCGCCTCGTCACGTCTGAAGTTATCTCTTGACACCACGTGTACGATTGGTATTGTTGTCTTGACACTAGTTAGTGAGCTTGGCACGTTCGACATCGAAGATTCTGAATGCTTGACAATTGCTCCCCCTCAATTGTTGACCCGTTTTCTATTGAAAGAGCTGTAGTCGTCGTTTGAGTAGTCGCATCGTCGAGTATGTAGATACCAATTGTAGATTGCTATGGTTGTAGAGATGATAGCTTCATAAAAACAAGACTTCTCTTGTTTTAACAAATAAATGCACTAAAACGTACATAGATTTGTGTAAGACCAAGTTATAAAGTAAACTTGATCCCTTACAAGGTTTTAAAGTAAACCTTGCCTGAGAAAATTAATTCCCGTTGTGAGGCAAAGCTTTCATAAGAAATACTTGACTTTAATGTGAAAACCGGGTTGCAGTCTGAAATAACTACAAGCCATATGGGCATGTTTTATGAAAAATTTACAACTTTTGTATGAAATCTATTTATGGCGTCGTGTCGATATTAATCAACATTTCTAAGGCCGTAAATATTATCGTACCAAAAGACATGCCTTTGAAAAATAAAGTAAAAATATTTTTGGATTTTTATGAATTTTTCGATTTTTATGGGTTTTTATATGGTTATCATCGGCGATAACTTCCCTTTAGCTGAAGTCCAGGGCATAATCTGAAATGCGATTGTATGCCATTTATACGAGCTTAAAATCTTTGAATAATTTTAATGTTAGCTCGTGTCCGAGAAAATTTAATTTCTCGTTAATGAGGATAAGTTTATCATCGGCGATAAACTTTCCTTTCTTTGAAGTTCGGGTAATCGTCTGTCATTTAACGAGGAGCCATAGTACAGCTTAACTGCGAGTCCCCTGAGACACTTGTTTCTTAGATATCAGCTTCTTCAACAACCAAACTCTGAGAGTGTCCTTAGTTGTACGGTATACAAAGATTGGACCACTGTGTTTTTGTTGAACATGGACTTTGGTACCTGCATTCTCATTTGGAATTTGTGTGCTTTTATAAGGGTTAGTGATATCTATTTTAGAACCATGCGGGGGTTCACAGTCCACCTTGGTAGTGCAAGAGGGAAACAACCTTCCTGTAGGAACCCATTTAAGATTAAATGATTTAAAAATCCTACCCGTGGGTTGCCACCTAAGATTGGATCTAGGCAACATGGTTTTCTTATGCACAACGGAAGACTTAGCAGTATAAAACCTATTTCCTTTGGAATTCCCTTTGTTAGCACTTGAGTTCGGCTCCTTCAAGACTTTAGTAACACAAGCATCAGGAATTGTCGTGAAGACACTTTTCATGCATACGGAACAAACACCGCGTTTGAGGTCCGATTGAGATCTAGAAATCCTAGGTCTAGCTTGTGTCGTTTTCTTAGATGCATCTAGATAGTGATTATTAGGCATGCTATTCAACCTATGTTGTGGCATGTTCTTAGAACTATACCTAGAATCACTAGTAGCAGTCTTGTTTGTAGGTTTTGCATAGGCTGGTTTTATCACATTAGGCCTAGATAGTGGAGTGATTGATCTAGAACTATGAACCATATCAACTTGGGAGGCAAACCGCGGTCTCGAGGATTTTGGTCGCTCGGATCTAAATGCAGTCGGTTGTCGAACGGACTGATTTTTTGGCGGTTTCCCGAAGATTGATGGTTTTTCAAGCTTAGTGTCCACACTAGTGCCCTTAATATTCCTTAGCTCGTTTTTCAAAGCAGCTATAGCAAAAACCTTTTCCTGACCTTGAGCCTTTAAATTCTCATTCTCTTTGAGCAAGCTATCTTGGGATGCCAACTTAGATTCAAGCAACTTAATTTGTTTCAAAAGATTATCCTTTTCAGCTTTAGAATCTAGAACTTTTTGATCCAATTTTCGTTCAAGAACAACTTTTGACTTTTCAAGTTTTTCAAAATATGTTTGAAATTTGTCCGTTTTCTTCGAAAATTCAATTTTGGCATCCTCAAGAGCTTTAGATTGCTGAGCTAAGATCGTTTCAAGCTCTTTAATCTTCAAATCAGAATCGGTTAGTGAAGCAGTCATAAAGCATGTATCATGATTACTTACAACACTTTCAGAATGCTCAACATGCAGTATTTCATCGGAATAAACATCATATGAAACATTCGATTGTACCGTATCTGTAGGTTCTTCATCATAAACGGAAATGTTGTCATCATAAGAGATGTCTGTAACATTCCCTGACGTGCTGCTAGTATCATGATGTGATTCTATGCAAATGCAATCTTTATCAGCTTCCAATTTGTCAACCGTATGATCATTCTCCTCTTGCATCTGCATCATAGAATCTTGCACTCCACTATCATACTCTTGTTGAAGTCGGGATCTTTCATAAATCAACGACGAGACCGATGTCATGAATTTCAACAGTGTAGCACGGAACTCTTGAACCTCCGTATGTGTGTATTGAAGAAATGACTGACATATCCCTGAATCAGACTTAACAATGTTGAATTGGAAGAAGTGCGTAAGTTGTGTCACTAGAGCTTTATATGCAGATACTAATGCAGAGTGATTAAAGTCTTCTTTGTGAAGTTGCTCAGCTAGTTGGTTCAAGTTGAGGAATATTGAGTCCATGAATGTATAACGATCTTGACCAAAGAGTGTCACAAATTCACTTCCTCCTTGAAACCATTAAAGGGTTACAAGATGAGACTGAAGTAGTCGAAATAACGTTATACCACTTTCTCTAGCTGTGTTTTGCATTAGATGCAATTCTTCCTCTTGAGATGTCGAATTCAACGATTCCATTGAAGTTTGATGTGAAGATTTACAAAACGTTGATCGAACAATGAGAGAAAGTAAATGTGTTTGGTGTTATGAGTTGAAGTTGAGAAACAATGTTAAAATCTCCTAAAATATGTTCTCAATAAACCAAAATTCCAAGTCAAAAATACACACGATTCGAAATTTTTTAAGGAATAATTTTTGGATTGTCGGAATGTTGATCGGAAAGCTGTCGGAATATCAGTCGGAAAGCTGTCGGAATAAACCATGTCGGAATACCCTTGATCGGAATGTCCCTAATTGGAATGTCCCTAATCGGAATGTCCCTAATCGGAATATCTTTGTCGGAATGTCGCTAATCGGAATGTCACAGATCGGAATGTACCAAATCGGAATGTACCAAATCGGAATGTCCCTTATCGGAATGTACCAAATCGGAATGTCCCTTATCGGAATGTACCAAATCGGAATACTCAAATCGGAATAATCAAATCGGAATGCAATCGGAATCCCTTCGTCGGAATGTGATCGGAATCCTTAAACCCTTTTCCGATTACACTGATCGGGATAACTTTTTGAATCCTTTAAACCCTTTTCCGATGACCCTGATCGAAATAAATCCCACTTTTCTCGGACAAAACTCAACCAATTCGAGATTTTAAGCCAAAAAATGATCAAAACACCCAAAAAATTTTTGTTTTTAGCCAAAGTTAATATACCAAATCTCTACCACAACTATGTAGAAGATTTGTATTAAGAAAAAACCATAAAAAACCATAAAAAACACAAAAAAAAAATTTGGTTCGTGTAAAATGGATCAAAATAGGCGTATGAATCAAGAACACAAACACATAAACAATACAATCATCCTATGGCTCTTGATAACATTTGTAGGATATGTAAATCTTGCTTATGTTTTAGAGAGAGAAAGATAGACGATTTCACACTTCTAGAGAGAGAAAGTTTAAGAACTATGTGTAAATTAAAATGAAATCACCACCCTCTCCATCAAAGGAGAGGGTTTATATACCCAAGCCTTGTGATGTGCTTGGGCTTACAATATTGGGCCGGCCTACAAATGTTGTAGGCTAGGCTTGGTCTTGTTTGTTTAATAAAGATATCTAGACTACGAGCTACTACTTAATATATTGTCGGAGTGACCGAATCTTCCAAAATACGTAAAAACGTATTTCCAACACGTAGTACTCATAAATGATGTCCAAACCATCCTCATTCACAGCAAATAAACACGTAAACACATAAAACACATAGTCACACATGACACCCTAAAAGAAATACGACTAAGTAACGAACCTCAAAACCACGGTTGCCACATCAGTCCCTCCTACTAGAAATCTCGTCCCGAGATGTACTCCTTAGGATCAAACACACAATCAACAAATCACATGTGGATACTTGTTCTAATTAAACTCCTCTAATTTCCACATGAACTTTAGTTCATGACTCAATTTACTAGATATATTAACCAACAATGTTTAAATGCATTCCCAAACTCTTGACTTCACAGCCCATAAATATCACAGCTGACTCTTTGACAAATCAAAGACTCTTATTAACACTAATCCGAATAACCGTACATGCAAATATGCTTTCTCAAACCACATTTCCCAAATCTTAATACAAGAAATATATCATGTACACCACTCAATTCCCCAGTAATACAAGGTTTTTGCCAAGTATAAAAATTAAGTTCGTAGAATTATGTCTAATCGAATTGACTACTGGTTTAAGTGCGACTCAGTCGTCTTTTGGTGAAAAAGAAATATTTTTGTCGTTGTTTAAAATTAAAATTGCAAAACTTTAAAGTAAAAGGCAAGGTAAATAAAGCTATAAATGATTAAAAAGTAAATGACGAGAAATTAAAACAAATAAATAATAATAAAGGCGCGAAACAAATAATAAAACGTAAATTTAAAACAAAACAATTAATAAAAATAAAACTAAAAGACGAAATTAACTATCAACTCGAAAATAAAGTTTACTTAATGAAGAAGAAGAGAATAAAAATAAAATTGTACTTTAAAGCTAAACGAGACAAAACCTAAAGCGGGTACTAAATAAAAGATAAAACTTGAAATTTAGAAAAAATATTAATTTTAAAATTAGACGAAAAATTCAACTAAAAATGCGTAACTTTCAGAAATAAAATCGGAACAACTTTCAGATAAGACTAAAAGATTACGGAACAATACTAATAAATAAACAAGCTAGCAGTCAGCTAGCTCAAGCTAGCAAGCTACCTGGTCAATTTGGCGAAAAAACGGAAGCAGGCAGGAAGGCACGCCAATTTTTTCGCAATACATATTTCTTCGCAATACTAAACTTTTTTCGCAATACTGATTTCTTCGCAATATATATTTTTTCGGAATAACTTGTTTTTTCAGAACTTTTTTGTTTTCAGAGTTTTCTTCAGACTAATTATTTTCAGAAATTTTTCTGGAATAATTAGTTTTCAGAGTTTTTACTTTTTCAGAGTTTTTGACTTTTTTGGAAAATTAACTAATTTCAGAGAAATCTTCGGAATATCAAACTTTTTCAGAGAAACTAAATATTTTCGGAAAAACAAGTAATTCAGAGAAAACTAATTCAGAGAAAATATCTTCGGAATAAGGGGAATTCTTCGGAATGTCAAAACCCTTTTCCGAAGATCTTGAAATAAAGATAAACAGATAACAAAAAAACTAAAAATCAGAAAATAAGCTAAAATAAGCTAAAATCAAATAAGCAATCTACCAAAACTTAATCTAAAACACTTTTAAGAAAAACTAATTCAACCACAAATCAAAAACTTCAAAAACACTAATAAAACTAAAAATTAAAAATCAACTTTTAATAAAATAAACTAATAAAAACACTTAACTAAAATCAAATCAAACACACAATAAGCTATAAAATCAATAATCCAACACAATCAAAAACATAAAAGCATAACAAACAATCAAATAAGCAAATTAATAAGCACATAAGCATAAAGATTAATTTAAAACAAGAAAGGTAGAATGAGAGATTGATATAAAAACTTGATTAAAAATAAGATTCAACAACAATTAAAAATGAAAATTAAAGAACTTACAAATTTAAGGTGCAAGACAAGGAATATAAATTGACAAGTAAATAAATGACATGAAAAATAAAGGTGGAAAGACTAAGTTGTCAATTTAGCTAACACCTCCTAATGTGTCATTAGGAGGGTATTTATAGGTGATTAGGAAGGTTAACATGTGTTGCTCCTTTCTTTCTTCTCTCGTCTTTTCGTCTTCTAAATTTTTCGACTTTTTCGACTTTGTCTCGGGATTAATTGAACTCGTCTTGTAATTTCTTCATTATTTAGACTTTTTCTTCGATAAATCTTCAGAATAGGCCTTTGACTTCCGTTCTTTTGCACTCTTGATCTTTTGACTTTGTCTTTTGTCTTTTTATTCGATAAAAGCCCGTGAAAGACCGCGTTTTCTTCCCTTTTCACATTTTGATCCTAAATCACAACAAAAACACAAACCACGCATAATTCCAACATTTATGACATAAAATACACGTTTTGGCTTGGTTATTATTATAATTAAGTGGTAAAAGGATAAGTGTTTTCACACTTATTAAATCCCCTACACTTGACCATTGCAATGTCCTCATGCAATGCATTAATTACAAAGCAAGATTTACATTTTTCATCATAATCAATCCATCTTGGCCTTTATTAGACAAAGACATAAAAGAGATAGAAAACAAGTAAAAAGATCAAAGACTTACCTTAGAGTTTTGGAATGTCATGAATGTTTATCACCCTCAAGTTTCACGTTCCCCATACCAAGCTTAAAAATGAGATCATTGTTATTATAAGTTAGCAAACTAACACAAACTCATGTGTCCTAATTATTCACTTAGACTCCCTTATTCCTAGGTGTATCTCTTATATTTTATTGTTGTCTTAAATGATCACGAAGATGCATTGTTGATTTATTTCGATAATTATTTAGGCTGAAAATAAAGTAGGACGATTTAATCAATGGTTAGCTAAAGGACAAAATCTTTTAAAACTACTTCTCAGGACCTCATAAAGTTCATATCTTGGCATAACTTGCTTCACGATTTGAGACCTTTCTCGGACCGATATTTGGCAGTGACTTCATACTTCAAATCTTGAGAGACGTTCATGAAATAGTGGTCTTCTCTTCATAATAGGAATTTCTTCACTTGAACTTTTTGAGAGATTCTTCATATATGGACCACGACTTCTTCATTTTTCTCTAATCTTTATTTGGGATTTTGATATACAACGATCCACCTCCTTTTAGGACTTGGATCTATTTATCCTCATACCTTGTTAGGGCCTTTTTGGATAGACTTCTCCATGATCTTTAGGGGAGTGTTTGTTTTTCGTCGTGTGTCTCGATCATTCATATTGATTTTTGATATATGATTCTTCACATCACTTGGGATCTTTAGCAACAAAATGTAGCCCTCATGTCTTGTTAGGACCTTTTCGGACTCGCCAATATTCGCATCCCGCTTCAATAAGTTATGCCTTGGCTATGAACTCTAATTAATACCGAGCAACTTTTAAACGATCTTGTGCTAGAAGCTAAGTAACTTTTCAAATCATACGGCCTTATTTATTGCAAATATATTTATTAACAAGCGATGGGAGATAAATCTCATAATTAACTCACATAAATTCATGAAAGAATACCAAAATTATAATTGACTCTATCATCTCTCGTTCTCCATAATTTAAAATCTCAAGGAATGAGATCGTGGATGCTTAGCCAATTAAATCAAAGTTTTGGGTTTTCGAGTCATCTATAGGATCTTGCAACTTCTTAGACTTTTTAAAGTTTAGAAATCACATTTTAAAGTTCCCTTGATAAACGACTCTCTAGGATCAATTATAGAAACATGCGAAAAGTTCTTGTTCTTGACCCGTAAGAGTTAAGACTTTCGCGTTTTAAAGTTCCCTATATAAAAGCCTATCAAAACTTGACTTAAACACGTTAAGGATACTAGCTACAGTGAACTTAGATAAGTAAACTCGGGTTGAGTCAAAAGATTCACAACGTTTAAAAATTAAAACCACTTTATTAAAATTTATTCTAACAAAGAAAGAAAATAACTATAACAAAGGAAAAACTACTAGGCCAAAATAGATCAAAAATTTTGAAAAATGTTGAAAAATCAATTTTCCGGTTAAAATGAGGACATATACAAGGAAAAACCCACTTAACTTCGATAGAAGTCCCCCTACACTTAATATAAACATTGTCCTCAATGTTTAAGCATGTGGAAGTAAACTCCCCTACACTTAGGACATTGTGCACTTTATTTAAATATTGCTAAGGAAAGGACAACTAAAGTGATTCCTATTTCAATCATAAATGATACAATGTGAATCAAAAGAGTTTAGGATAGAACCAAGAAGACGGAGATACGGAATCACGGGTTGTCAAAAGTCATCAATAATGTATCTTTGAAAGCTCGAATCCCTGCACATGATAAGAAAGAAAACGAAAAACACATACTAGGGTCTCCCCCTACACTTATTATAAAAACAAAAGAAAAAGGATAGATACTGCGGGTTGCCTCCCGAGAAGCGCTTGTTTTTGGTAACCGAGTCGTGAGCCTGACTCGACCTTGATTAGCATAGGAAGAAGCTTGAAACATATCCACCGGGATCAAATACATGGTTTTCATCCATCAAGTAGCACAAGCTTAAGGCGAACAAGGCAAGCCAAAGAAGAGTAGGCAAGGTTCCCTTAAGCAATTCTGGAGCACGGTGGTAGCAAGGATGATGAGGTGCAAGCATATTTCCAAAAGTTCCAAAAATCTTTCCTTTTATTTCGTCAGATGGATACTGAGATCCGCTCAAAAATCGCACAATCTCATCCTTAAAAGGTGGATAGAGAGGTGTCAAAACATAAGTGCTACAGATATCGGTGTTGTCCGGCTTCTTCTCCTTTAAAACGGGTTTCTTCATATCCAAAGGAGGATAAAGAGCATCATCAAAGTCCAAAGGAGGAGAATCACTCTCATTTGGGAAGTAAGTGTTGAGAAAAGTAGCAAAATCTTCCTCAAATGAGTAGTCATCCAAAGTAGGATCAAGCATTGTTGGTGGAGGATCTTCATCAAAAGTAGGTGCAAGGTCATCATGTGAAGAATCACTCGAAAGAGTATCGACATTATTAAAGTTATCATAAGTTGGCATGTCTGGATACTCTGAAACAAAATTATCATAATCATCCCCATCGGAACTAGAATCATTATCATAATCATCATAGATCGGTGGAGAATCATAAATTGGTGGAGGATCTAAATTGGAGAGAGAATCATCCACATCATCTTTGAACAGTGGATTATCATAGCAAGTATCGAAAAGAGGATTGTTGTAGACGACAAAATCATCAAGCATATTAATCATATTCGCTGATTCTCTTCCATTTGATTTGGTTGTGATCTTCCCCATTTTAAAAACTTGTGCATCATTCCCGACTCTTAAGATTAACTCACCTTCGGCAACATCGACTAATGCTTTTCCAGTTCTCAAGAATGGCCGACCAAGTATTAACGGAATACGAGGGTCCATTTCATAATCAACAACAACAAAGTCGACGGAAAAGTGAAGGTACCAACTTTAATAAACACATCTTCGGCAATACCAACGGGGTAAGCGAGAGTGCGATTTGCAAGCTCAAGAGTCATATTTGTTGGTGTAAGATCGGGTAATGATAACTTTTTCCAAACACTTAAAGGCATCAGATTTATACTTGCCGCGAGATCGGATAAGGCAGTAAATTCTTCGGTTTGGTTAAAAGTATATGGTAGCACAAAACGACCGAGATCTCCAACTTTTTCCGGAAGTTCTTTAAGAAGGACTGCAGAACAGTTTTCATTCAATCGAGTATTAACAAACTCGGCCATCTTCTCATTCTTATTAAGTAATTACTTAAACATCTTAACAAATTTAGGCATTTGGGCAAGATCTTCAACAAGGCTAAAGGTGATGGTCAGTCTCGAATCTTCTTCAAACAGTTCGACACTTGAATGTCATCCTTGGTGAGCAATTTGCCCTTGTCTAAGCGAGAAGGATAAGGGATATTGGGTTTATAGGTGGAAGGTGTAGCAGGTAAAGGTTGAGATGTTGAAGGTTTAAAGGTGGAAGGTGGGGTTGGTGAAGGGTTTTTCTTGGGTACTTCAGTAAGAGGTGGAGACGGTAATGGAGAACTAATACTAGGCATGGGAGTAGGAGGGATAAATGGTGGTGGAGGAGGTGTAGATGGAGTAACTGGGGGAGGGGTAGATGGTCCTACTCAGGTTTCTCCACTGCGTGTAGTAATAGCACTCACATTCGCTCTTGGGTTGGTGACGATATTTGAAGGAACATAACCCGAAGTAGAGGGTTGAGTACTTGGTAATAAACTAGCCAGCATATTCTTCAAATCATTTGTTTGAGTGCTAAAAGAGGTTTGTATATCATGTCGAAGCTCGGATCTAATATCATTACCTTGCTTAGTGATATCTCCTTTCAAATTGATGATTTGGCTTTGTAGATTCTTGATTTTCTCTCCTTAGGTGTTCATGAAAGCTTCAACATCATGATTAATGGGTGTTGGTTGTTGAGCGGGTGGGTGATAAGGATTAGAAGCTCGAGGTGGGTTGGGTTGCTTTGATTGTAGTTGTTGGGGTTGTGGTTTTGAGGAGAAAAACCGGGTGAAAGAAAGTTGTTAGAACAGTAACTTAGCAAGTTACGATCACCTTGAGGTCGGGCTTGGTAGTTTTCCGTTGAGTAGTTACCATAAGCCGCATACACGTTTTTCGGATTGTCATGAGTAGAAGGATAATCAGTGTATGAATGAGGACCCCCGCAAATCTCACAAGAAGTTGCAACAACTTTAACTTGTTGTTGTTGATTTGTAGCCAAAAGTTGCATGTTTTTGCTCATTTCGACCATTGCGCGGGTCAATTCGGTGATATCAGGGTTTGAAGAAGTAGAAGAAACATTGACTCTCGGGTTATTCCTTGAAGATGCGGATGAATCCCAATTTTTGTGATGAGTAGTCATGTTCTCGATAAGCTCTCTACACTCCTCAGGTCTTCTTTTCATAAATGTGCCACCGGCGACTGCATTAATCGTATCACGATCACGAAAAGTTAAACCGTTGTAGAAAGTATCAATTAAGGTAACGGGGAGCATGTTGTGGTTTGGACATCGATCGATCAAAACATTATATCGTTCCCAAGCATCATAAAGTGATTCATCAGGTTCTTGAGTAAATCCACTAATTTGATTTCGAAGGCTCGTGACCATGGATGGTGGAAAGTAGCGCGACAAAAAGCGTTGAGTCATCTCATCCCAAGTATGAATTGAATTCTTTGGAAGACGATCAAACCATTTTTCGGCATGGTGGGATAAGGTGTGTGGAAATAGGTGAAGGCGAAGAAAATCCATAGTAACACCGGGCAACTTCATGCTTTGAGTAACGGTAATGAACTTGTCGAGGTGTTTGTTGGCATCATCATCCGGTAATCCGCGAAATGGACAAGTGTTTTGAACTTGTTGGATCATGTGATGCTTCAACGAAAACTCTGGAGCCGTGATTTGCATCGGCGCAATCGGTCCTCCTCGTCCATTCATCGTTGGTTGACAAAGCTCCTCCATTGTCCGAAGATCGGGTGGTGGAAGAACATTGTTGTTGTTATTGTTGAGGTGCGGTGGGTTATTATTGTTGTTCACACCAGCCATATTTAAATCTTCACGAGTCTCGGGCTCAAAATAAGTTGAAGATCTAGTACGCATACACCTGCAAAAGCAAAAGAAAAAGATACCAAAGAAATAGAGAATATATATGTACGTCGAAAACCAAAAATAAAATCTTTTTGGATTTTTGAATTTTTTTTTAATTTTGATGGATTTTTGAAATTTTTTGACACAAAAAATAACGTTCACGAGTGAACGGATCCCAAAATTCAACGCGTCTCTCACAGAAAACCGTTAATCTTCACGAAAAGAGCCGGCAACGGCGCCATTTAATACAAGGTTTTTCCTCGTATAAAAATTAAGTTCGTAGAATTATGTCAAATCAAATTGACTACTGGTTTAAGTGCGACTCAGTCGTCTTTTGGTGAAAAAGAAATATTTTTGTCGTTGTTTAAAATTAAAATTGCAAAACCTTAAAGTAAAAGGCAAGGTAAATAAAGCTATAAATGATTAAAAAGTAAATAACGAGAAATTAAAACAAATAACTAATAATAAAGGCGCGAAACAAATAATAAAACGTAAATTTAAAACAAAACAATTAATAAAAATAAAACTAAAAGAGTGATACAAGACTTTTGCCCGTATAAAAATTAAAGTTCTTTCGTTGATGTAGGTCTAATCGAATTGATCTAGGTTCTCTATGTGACTCAGTTTTATTTTGGTGGAACAAAAAGTGTTGTCGTTGTAGTATATGAAAATATGCAAAACAATTAAAGTAAAAGTGCATTAAAATAAAAGTGCATGAAAATTAAAGGCGTTAAAGTAAAGTGGCATTAATATTAAATCTAAGTCTAATTAAAAGAAAGGTGCAGTATTTAAAAACGTGACGAAAAGTAAAATAATTAAATAACCAAAAATTAAAGCGTGACAGGAATTAAAATTAGACAAGAATTAAAATAACAACTTAGAATTAAACAAGACGAAATAAGTGAAAAACCTCCCAAATCAGAATATATTCCGATCTTACCTTGATCGAAATATTAAACAAATCCTGTCGGAATATCGGGGTAGACCCTGGTCGGAATGCAGATCGGAACCCTATGATCGGAATATGTCACTTCTCCCGATCTGAATACCAATCTAACACCTCGATCGGAATGATTAAAAACTCACCGATCGGAATACCAAGATCGGAATGATGCTCAACACCCTGATCGGAATAAGAGATTGTCTGATCGGAATACCTGTCACCTTATCCAATCGGAATGCCAATACTTACTCTGATCAGAATGTATACAAATTCCCCCAATCGGAATACAGATAGGAATGTCAAAACCCTTTTCTGATCACGCCAATCGGAAAGATAAAACCCTTTTCCAATTTACCCCAATCGGAATACGAAGAAAAGTACACAAAATAAGCTAGGAAAATAAGCTATGATTCTAATAAGCACAAGACGAAAATCCTAAGGTAAACCGTATGAAAATAAGCTACTAGACTGAAATTTAACAACTTTTAAGACAAGAAATGAATAAGCTTTAAGAAAAACAACTTTTAATCAAAAATAACTTTTATAAAAACTTTATAAACTTGAAAATAAACAAAATAAGCTATGAAAATAAATGATTTAAGACAACCAAAAGCATAAAAATCAAATCTTTAAACAAGTAAACAAGATAAAAAGCATATAAATCAAAGAACAAAGAAAGGTAGAATGAGATCAACAAGATAAAGTACAGGTGCGAGAATTAAAAGAAACACTTACTTGAAATTAAAGATATTAAAGGTGCAAGACAAGTATTTAAATGTGCAAGTAATTAAAGGTGCATAAAAGTAAAGGTGGAAGAACTAATTGTCACGATTAGTCAACAAGAACAAATGAATGAAAATGGGAAGTATGTATAGGTGATTAGGGGAATGGTTAGAGGAAGCTTCATCCCCTCCTTCCTTTCTTCTTAATTGCGCCCTTAAGTCCTTCCTTCTTAATCTTTTTGTTAATCTTGGAATTTGATGACTTCTGGCTCGGGATTTCTTTGGACTCGTCTTTTAATTCTTCGATAAATAAGACTTGAGTTCCTCGGCTTTAAGTAAACTTCAGTCTTTTGACTTTTTCTTCGATAAATCTTTAGAACTGGTCTTGGACTTCCGTTCTTTTTGCAATCTTGACTTCTTGACTTCGTCTTTCATCTTTTTCTTCAATAAAAGTCCGTAAATGCCCGTGAATTGCCGTGTTTTCTCCACTTTTCACCTTTTCGTCCTAAATCACAACAAAAACACAAACCACGCATAATTCCGACATAAAAGACATAAAATACACGTTTTGGCTCGGTTATTATTGTAATTAAGTGGTAGAAAAGATGGGTGTTTTCACACCTATCAAATTCCCTACACTTGACCATTGCAATGTCCTCATGCAATGCATTAGTTTCAAAGCAAGTTTACATTTTTCATCATAATCAATCCATAGTGGCCTTTATTAAGGAGATAGAAAACTATAAATATTCAAAGTAAATAAATCAAAAGCATACCTTGGGTTTTGGAAATGTTGTGAATGATCATCATCCTCAAGTTTTCACTTTCTCCAAACCAAGCTTAAAAACGAGATCATTGTTATTATAAGTTGGTAAACTAACACGAACTCATGTGGGCCAATTATTCACTTAGACTCCCTTATTCCTAGGTGTATCTCTTATATTTTATTTCTGTCTTGAATGATCACGAGGATGCATTTTTTACTTATTTCGATAGTTATTTAGTTTGAAAATAAAGTGAACGATTTAATCAATAGTTAGCTAAAGGACAAAATCTTTTAAAACTGCTTCTCGGGACCTCATAAAGTTCATATCTTGGCATAACTCGCTTCGCGATCTGAGACCTTTCTCGGACCGATATTTGGCAGCGACTTCATACTTCAAACCTTGAGAGACGTTCATGAAATAATGACCTTCTCTTCATATAGGAATTTCGTCACTTGAAGTTTTGAGAGATTCATACTTGGACCACAACTTCTTCATTTTTCTCCAATCTTTATTTTGGACTTTGATATACAACGATCCGCCTCCTTTTATGACTTGGATCTATTTATCCTCATACCTTGTTAGGGTCTTTTCGGATACACTTCTCCATGACTTTTGGGGAGTATTTGCTTTTCGGCGTGTGTCTCGATCCTTCATATTGATTTTCGATAAATGATTCTTCACATCACTTTTGGATCTTTAGCAACAAAATATAGCCCTCATGCCTTGTTAGGGCCTTTTCGGACTCACCAATCTTCGCATCCCGCTTCAATAAGTTATGCCTTGGCTATGAACTCTAATCCATACCGAGCAACTTTTAAACGATCTTGGGCTAGAAGCTAAGTAACTTTTCAAATCGTACAACCTTATTTATTAGCAGATAAATTATTAAGCAAGCGATGGGAGAATAGGCTCATAATTAACTCACATAAATTCACGAAAGAATACCAAACTTATAATTGACTCTATCATTTCTCGTTCTCCACAGTTTAAAATCTCAAGTAATGAGACTCGTGGATACTTAGCCTATTAAATCAAAGTTTTGGGTTTTCGAGTCGCCTATAGGATCTTGCAAACTCTTAGACTTTTTCAAGTTTAGAAATCGCGTTTTAAAGTTCCCTTGATAAACGACTCTCTAGGATCAATTATAGGAACTTGCGAAAAGTTCTTGTTCTTAACCCGTGAGAGTTAAGACCTTCGCGTTTTATAGCTCCCTATATAAAAGCCTAGCAAAACTTGACTTAAACACGTTAAGGATACTAGCTAGAGTAACTTAGATAAGTAAACTCGGGTTGAGTCAAAAGATTCACAACGTTTGAAAATAAAAACCACTTTATTAACATTTATTCTAGCAAAGAAAGAAAATTAACTAAACAAAAGGGAAAAAACTAATAGGCCAAAATAGATCAAAAATTATGAAAAATGTCGAAAAATTGATTTTCCGGTTAAAATGAGGACAAATACAAGGAAAAGGCCACTTAACTTCGATAGAAGTCCCCCCTACACTTAACATAAACATTGTCCTTAATGTTTAAGCATGTGGGAGTGAACTCCCCTACACTTAGGATATTGTGCACTTTGTTTAAATCTCGCTAAGGAAAAGACCACTAAAGAGATTCCTATTTTAATATTGAGAAAATATAAAATAGTGAATCGAAAAGAGTTTAGGATAGAACCGGGATAATGGAGACGGAATCACGGGTCGTCAAGAATCGTCAAGAGTGGATCATTGAAGCTCGAATCCCTGATTAAGAGAGTAGAGGAGAGGAAATAGCAAACCAAAGGGTCTCCCCCTACACTTATGATAAAGAAAGCAAAAAGATAGATGCATGGGTTGCCTCCCAAGAAGCGCTTGATTTTTGATTACCGAGTCATTAGCCTGACTCGACCTTGATCATCAACGGAAGAAGCATAAAACATATCCACCAGGATCAAAGACATAGTTTTCGTCCATCAAATAGCACAAGCTTAAGGAAAACAAGGCAAGCCAAAGAAGAGTAGGCAAGGTTCCCTTAAGCAGCGATGGAGCACGGTGGAAGCAAGGGTGAAGTGGTGCAAGTATGTCTTCAATAATTCCAAAGATTTTTCCTTTTATTTCATCAGGTTTATACTGAGATGGCTGCAGAATGTCAATACCGGGGTCGAACACCTTTTCCTTTAGGGGAAAATAGCACTCAGGCTCAGCAGAGTGTGAAGAAGATCCACGAAGAAGCATAACCTCGTCCTCAGAAGGGGGACAAAGAGGTGTTAACTCATATGTGCTGCGGATTTCGGTGTCGACCGGTTTCTTCTCTTTTGAAAGAATGTGCTTCAAATCCAAAGTAGGATTAAGACGATAATCTTCAAAGTCCAAAGGAGGAGCATCACTCTCATGAGGGAAGTAAGTACTGAGAAACGTAGAGAAATCTTCCTCAAATGAGTAATCGTCCAAAGTAGGATCGAGTGATGGCGGAGGATCTTCATCATGTGAAGAATCGCTCGAAAGAGTATCAGCCGCATCGAAATCATCATACGTGGGCAGATCGGGATACTCAGAAGTAAAGTCATCATAATCATCCGAATTTGAGCTAGAATCATCATCATAAGCATCAAAGACCGGTGGAGAATCATAAATGGGAGAAGCGTCCAAAGTGGGGCGAGAATCATCCACATCATCTTGAAAAAGTGGATTATCGATGCAAGAGTCGAATAGAGGATTGTCGTAGACGGTAAAGTCATCGAGTACATTAATCATATTCACTGATTCGCGGCCTCCAAAGGTTGTACTTGTAAGCTTCCCCATTTTAAAAACTTGTGCATCATCCCCGACTCTTAAGATTAACTCACCTTCGGCCACATCCACTAAAGCTCGTCCGGTTCTCAAGAATGGCCGACCAAGTATTAAAGGAATACGAGGGTCCATTTCATAATCAACAACGACAAAATCGACCAGGAAAGTAAATGTGCCAACTTTAATGAACACGTCTTCGGCTATACCAACGGGGTAAGCGAGAGTGCGATTTGCAAGTTCAAGAGTCATCTTTGTTGGAGTGAGGTCGGGTAATGATAGTGTTTTCCAAACACTCAAAGGTATCAAATTAATACTGGCCCAGAGATCAGCAAGGGCAGTAAATTCTTCAATTTTGTTGAACACGCAGGGCAACACGAAACGACCGGCATCTCCAAGCTTTTCTGGCAGTTCTTTAAGAATAACTGCAGAGCAGTTTTCATTTAAGCGTGTGTTGGCGAGTTCAATCAGCTTCTCCTTCTTGTTAAGCAATTCCCTAAATGCTTTAACAAATTTGGGCATGTGGACAAGTGCTTCAAGAAAGCTAATGTTGAAGTTCATTTGAGAAATCATCTTCACATAGCGTGTCACGTCGGAGTCCTCCTTGGTTAGCATTTTTGTCTTGCCTATACGAGAGGGATATGGGATATTGGGTTTGGGTGGTGAAGGTGCAGGTGTAGGTAAAGGTTGAGATGTTGAAGTGTCATTAGTGGGAACTTCATCACGTCGAGGCGGAGACGGTAATGGTGCACTAATACTAGGTGTAGGAGGAGTAGGGATAAATGGTGGTGGTGGGATTGGTGGTCCTACGATGGTGACTCCACTACGAGTAGTAATAGCACTCACATTGGCTCGCGGATTATTGACGGTGTTTGAAGGTAGAGAACTCGAAGAAGAAGGTTGAGCGGCGGGCAAGAAACTAGCAAGCATATTCTTCAAATAATTGGTTTGATTGCTGAAGGAGGATTGAATATTATCTCGAAGCTCGGATCTTATCTCATTTCCTTGCTTGGTAATATCTCCTTTCAGATTGATAATTTGGCTCTGCAGGTTCTTGATTTGCTCACCGTGGGTTCTCATGATGGTGTCAACATCGGGGTTAATGGGTGGTAGTTGTTGAGCGGGTGGGTGATAAGGATTGGAAGCTCTTGGTGGGATTTGGTTGCTTCTATTGTAGTTGATGGCGGGGTTTTGGTTTTGAGGAGAAAAACCGGGTGAAAGGTAGTTGTTTGATCGGTAACTCAGCAAATTTCTATCCCCTTGTTGTCGAGCTTGGTAATTTTCCGGTGAATAATTACCATAACCTGCATACACATTTTCCGGATTTCCTTGAGTTGAAGGACAATCGGTGTATGAGTGAGGACCGCCGCATGTTTCACAAGGAGCATCAACAGCTTTAACTTGTTGTTGTTGTTGGTTTGAAGCCAAGAGTTGCATACTTCTGCTCATTTCAGTCAGAACACGGGTGAGTTCGGTCATATCAGGGTTTGCTGAAGTGGAGGAAACATTGACTCTCGGATTGTTCCTTGAAGAAGCAGAGGAATCCCAGTTTTTGTGGTGAGTAGTCATGTTCTCAATTAACTCTCTACACTCCTCGGGTCTCCTTTTCATGAAAGTGCCACCGGCGGCTGCATTGATCTTATCACGATCTCGAAAAGTCAAACCGTTGTAGAAAGTATCAATTTGGGTCACAGGTAGCATGTTGTGGTTTGGACATCTATCGATCAAGACATTATATCTCTCCCAAGCATCAAAAAGAGATTCATCAGGGTCTTGCATGAAACCGCTGATTTGATTGCGAAGGCTCGTGACCATGGATGGTGGAAAGTAGCGCGACAAAAAGCGTTGAGTCATGTCAACCCAAGTGTGAATAGTTCGGGAGACGATCATACCATTTCTCGGCATGATGTAATAAAGTATGTGGAAAGAGTTGTAGGCGAAGTTCATCCATTGTGGCACCAGCCAACTTCATGCTTTGGGTGATTGTAATGAACTTGTCGAGGTGTTTGTTGGCATCATCATCAGGCAATCCACGGAATGGGTTAGTTTGCACTTGCTGAATCATGTGGTGCTTCAACGAAAACTCAGGAGCGTTGATTTGCATCGGCGCAATCGGTCCTCCTCGTCCAAACATGGTAGGTTGACAAAGTTCCTCCATGGTCCGAAGATTGGGCTGTGGAAGAACATTGTTGTTATTATTAGGGTGCGGTGGATTATTGTTGTTTACACCTGACATAGCTAAATCTTCTTGAGTCTCGGGCTCTTGATAAGTAGAAGATCTAGTACGCATACACCTGAAAACGCAAAAGAAAAAGAAACCAAACACAAAGACAATATATATACAAAATAAAGATAAAATCTTTTTGGATTTTTGAAATTTTTAATTTTTATGTATTTTTATCAATTTTAATTTTTATGATTTTTTTGAATTTTTTATGCAAGAAAAATAACGCTCACAAGTGAACGGATCCCAAAAAGCAACGCGTCTCTCACAGAAAAACGTTAATCTTTACGAAAAGAGCCGGCAGCGGCGCCATTTGATACAAGACTTTTGCCCGTATAAAAATTAAAGTTCTTTCGTTGATGTAGGTCTAATCGAATTGATCTAGGTTCTCTATGTGACTCAGTTTTATTTTGGTGGAACAAAAAGTGTTGTCGTTGTAGTATATGAAAATATGCAAAACAATTAAAGTAAAAGTGCGTTAAAATAAAAGTGCATGAAAATTAAAGGCGTTAAAGTAAAGTGGTTAATATTAAATCTAAGTCTAATTAAAAGAAAGGTGCAGTATTTAAAAACGTGACGAAAAGTAAAATAATTAAATAACCAAAAATTAAAGCGTGACAGGAATTAAAATTAGACAAGAATTAAAATAACAACTTAGAATTAAACAAGACGAAATAAGTGAAAAACCTCCCAAATCGGAATATATTCCGATCTTACCTTGATCGGAATATTAAACAAATCCTGTCGGAATATCGGAGTAGACCCTGGTCGGAATGCAGATCGGAACCCTATGATCGGAATATGTCACTTCTCCCGATCGGAATACCAATCTAACACCTCGATCGGAATGATTAAAAACTCACCGATCAGAATACCAAGATCGGAATGATGCTCAACACCCTGATCGGAATAAGAGATTGTCTGATCGGAATACCTGTCACCTTATCCAATCGGAATGCCAATACTTACTCTGATCGGAATGTATACAAATTCCCCCAATCGGAATACAGATAGGAATGTCAAAACCCTTTTCTGATCACGCCAATCGGAAAGATAAAACCCTTTTCCGATTTACCCCAATTGGAATACGAAGAAAAGTACACAAAATAAGCTAGGAAAATAAGCTATGATTCTAATAAGCACAAGACGAAAATCCTAAGGTAAACCGTATGAAAATAAGCTACTAGACTGAAATTTAACAACTTTTAAGACAAGAAATGAATAAGCTTTAAGAAAAACAACTTTTAATCAAAAATAACTTTTATAAAAACTTTATAAACTTGAAAATAAACAAAATAAGCTATGAAAATAAATGATTTAAGACAACCAAAAGCATAAAAATCAAATCTTTAAACAAGTAAACAAGATAAAAAGCATGTAAATCAAAGAACAAAGAAAGGTAGAATGAGATCAACAAGATAAAGTACAGGTGCGAGAATTAAAAGAAACACTTATTTGAACTTAAAGATATTAAAGGTGCAAGACAAGTATTTAAATGTGCAAGTAATTAAAGGTGCATAAAAGTAAAGGTGGAAGAACTAATTGTCACGATTAGTCAACAAGAACAAATGAATGAAAATGGAAGTATTTATAGGTGATTAGGGGAATGGTTAGAGGAAGCTTCCTCCCCTCCTTCCTTTCTTCTTAATTGCGCCCTTAAGTCCTTCCTTCTTAATCTTTTTGTTAATCTTGGAATTTGATGACTTCTGGCTCGGGATTTCTTTGGACTCGTCTTTTAATTCTTCGATAAATAAGACTTGAGTTCCTCGGCTTTAAGTAAACTTCAGTCTTTTGACTTTTTCTTCGATAAATCTTCAGAATTGGTCTTGGACTTCCGTTCTTTTTGCAATCTTGACTTCTTGACTTCGTCTTTCATCTTTTTCTTCAATAAAAGTCCGTAAATGCCCGTGAATTGCCGTGTTTTCTCCACTTTTCACCTTTTCGTCCTAAATCACAACAAAAATACAAACCACGCATAATTTCGACATAAAAGACATAAAATACACGTTTTGGCTCGGTTATTATTGTAATTAAGTGGTAGAAAAGATGGGTGTTTTCACACCTATCAAAGAGGAAATTAACTATCGACTCGAAAATAAAGTTTACTTAATGAAAAAGGAGAGAATAAAACTAAAATGGTACTTTAAAGCTAAACGAGGCAAAACCTAAAGTGGGTACTAAATAAAAGATAAAACTTGAACTTTACGAAAAAATATTAATTTTAAAATTAGACGAAAATTCAACTAAAAATACGTAACTTTTAGAAATAAAATCAGAACAACTTTCAGATAAAACTAAACGATTACGGAACAATACTAATAAATAAACAAGCTAGCAGCCAGCTAGCTCAAGCTAGCAAGCTACCTGGTCAATTTGGCGAAAAAACGGAAGAAGACAGGAAGGCACGTCAATTTTTTCGCAATACAGATTTCTTCGCAATACTAAACTTTTTTCGCAATACTGATTTCTTCGCAATATATATTTTTCGGAATAACTTGGTTTTTCAGAACTTTTTTGTTTTCAGAGTTTTCTTCGGAATAATTATTTTCAGAACTTTTTTCGGAATAATTAGTTTTCAGAGTTTTTACTTTTTCAGAGTTTTTGACTTTTTCGGAAAATTAACTAATTTTAGAGAAATCTTCGGAATATCAAACTTTTTCAGAGAAACTAAAGATTTTCGGAAAAACAAGTAATTCAGAGAAAACAAATTCAGAGAAAATATCTTCGGAATAAGGGGCATTCTTCGGAATGTCAAAACCCTTTTCCGAAGATCTTGAAATAAAGATAAACAGATAACAAAAAGAAACTAAAAATAAGAAAATAAGCTACAATAAGCTAAAATCAAATAAGCAATCTACCAAAACTTAATCTAAAACACTTTTAAGAAAAACTAAGTCAACCACAAATCAGAAACTTCAAAAACACCAATAAAACTAAAAATTAAAAATCAACTTTTAATAAAATAAACTAATAAAAACTCTGAACTAAAATCAAATCAAACACACAATAAGCTATAAAATTAATAATCCAACACAATCAAAAACATAAAAGCATAACAAACAATCAAATAAGCAAATCAATAAGCACATAAGCATAAAGATTAAATCAAAACAAGAAAGGTAGAATGAGAGATTAATATAAAAACTTGATTAAAAATAAGATTCAACAACAATTAAAAGTAAAAATTAAAGAACTTACAAATTTAAGGTGCAAGACAAGGAATGTAAATTGACAAGTAAATAAATGACATGAAAAATAAAGGTGGAAAGACTAAGTTGTAAATTTAGCTAACACCTCCTAATGTGTCATTGGGAGGGTATTTATAGGTGATTAGGAAGGTTAGCATGTGTTGCTCCTTTCTTTCTTCTCTCGTCTTTTCGTCTTCTAAATTCTTCGACTTTTTCGACTTTGTCTCGGGGTTGATTAAACTCGTCTTGTAATTTCTTCATTATTTAGAATTCTTCTTCGATAAATCTTCAGAATAGGCCTTGGACTTCCGTTCTTTTGCACTCTTGATCTTTTGACTTTGTCTTTTGTCTTTTTATTCGATAAAAGCCCGTGAAAGATCGCGTTTTCTTCCTTTTTCACATTTTGATCCTAAATCACAACAAAAACACAAACCACACATAATTCCGACATTTACGACATAAAATACACGTTTTGGCTTGTTATTATTATAATTAAGTGGTAAAAGGATAAGTGTTTTCACACTTATTACCCAGGTAATTCTATACCCATAATAAGCTATTGGTCCAATGTTTCCAAAGATCATAAATGGACCTACAAAACTCGACATCAACTTTTCCCTTTTACCAAAACATGTCGGCCGTTACTATGGGTGAAACTTCCTACATAAATTTGTCACTAAGCTCTAGCGGTTTCCTCCTTTTCAACATATCATCTCTTGTCGCTCTCATCCTTTCCGCAAACACCATTATTATATTAGTAGCCTCTTTCACCAATTCTGGTCCACAGTAGGGACAACTCACCCTATCCTTCCATATAGTGCCTCAAATGGCATTTATCAACTTCTAGTATGATAACTATCATTATATGAAAACTCAGCCATCGCTAACGAGTTTGCTAACTCCCTCAAAATCAATCACTCATGCCCTTAGTGTAACTCCTAAGGTTGTATAAATCTCTCACTTTCCCATCCTTTTCCAATTAGCTGGATATACTCATATCCAATCATGTTCATCAACTCCCTTTTGTTTGTACCCCAAACTACTTAAAAATTCCAATTTCCTTACAAAAGTGACCTACGCCAGTCTTTCACATATCCATTAGTTCATCATAACAAGGTTCTTCCAATCTAAATCAAGTTATGATCTATACACATCACCAAAAGGACGGTTATCTCAGTTAGTCTATCAACTGCCATCCAAACCCATGCTAGAACTACTTACATTAAATTTGGATAGCTCATTAGTAGCACCTATACACTTCTTTTCTCACTTTTCTCAATGAAGGATTTTTTTCCTTGATACTCAACACTTCCTTTATACCTACACAATGTCTTACCTTCAAGGTCATAGCGCTCCTCATCTTATCTCAGTTAGACCAAGCCCTTCGTCTCCCATGACACCTCCCATCTATAACTCCTCATTCATTCGATTATCGATACTAAGCCTTCCTTTCAAATAGTATAGGTCAGTGCCATTCCCTTTCCACACTACAACAATATTAGCATGCTTTGTGCTTTAGTCTACTCATTAGGCTATACCAAAGTTTTACCTTCGGTTCCTATCTCGACCTATTTCATTCATGATTTGCATCTATTCACACTTCTTTATTCTTCCTCAACTCATGCCATACATCACGATGTGATGCTTTCCATCTATCAAATCGTCTATACGCTGAAATTACCTAAGTAGCTTCACTTGTTTTCCTTACGACCAATACTCCTACTCCCTCATAATAGGGATAGATTAGAGTTTCTCGTGATTCCACTCGGATCACACTCTCATCTAAAACCCATATTAGTTTTCATTGTCTAAACCAAGCCATATTTTAAATTCTTACATAGGTCTCATAACTCTCCTTTGACATTGCACCTATCATGTGGTACATCAATCATCAAATTCTAGGGATACTTGGTTCTATCCTTCGAAGGTTCTCCCTAATTCCTTCACTATCACGTCCAACCAAAATTTCACACTCAATTCATCAACTATATGGAAATCGTTAGTGCATTGGATAATGCATAACTATCTCTTCGAAAGATCCTTCATAAACACCTTCACTAGACTGACCCTCTAATCACTTCTCCACGAACTTATTCGACTCAGCTTCACTGGTCATCCCTCTAAATTAATTGCCATGAAATTCTATCTCTGTGTAGTCACTCGACTCCCCTTGTTACTTCCACGAGTTCTAAATCTCCCATGTTATGTAGTCACTCTATTGGTTCAGCTCTTTGTAACTCCACTCCGGTACTCGATCTGTCCTTCTTCGTCACGAACCATACGGAGATTCCCATTATAGTGCTTGTCACCTTTCCAGTCCTTTCAACTTCTGTGACTCCTTTGAAATCTCTTGCAGCCGGCACGTAGTCCTTTCAGCTCCTTGCTTCACGATGTAGCTCTTCACACACTCCTTCTCGTCTCCATGATGTTACCTAGGAACTTCACACTACGCAGTAGCTTCTAACTTCAACTCACCTACCACAATATTTCTAAAGGTACTTCAATCCCTCAATATCTCACTCTTCCTTACTTGTTGTACTTCACCATTAACCAGCTTCCTACCAATCATTCTTTCACATCCATGTTTTCCTTCACGTGTCTACTAATACCTTGCCTCCATAACTATACCAATTCCCTTGCGTATTATTTGCCCAATCTTTCCATTAGTAGAAACTTTCTACTCTACCCTCACATCCGCTAGTACCTTCATCAATCTCCTAATGGTACTTCAACCAACTTTTCATAGCATGACATCTCGTTCCCTCGACCAGTCAACCAACTTTACTTACACCCTTATTCCTGTAACCAATCTAAGTTTCAAAACTCCACAAATCTTAATCATTCCTTCAACACAACCTTTAAACTAAAATACATCTCTCCATTCTAATATCTAACCGTAAGTAATACTATCCAACTCTATCCTCTCATCCTAACGTTTCACAACCGCATAACTAAATCAACCATGACGTGTACCAAAATAATTCCAAACAATCGTGTTCCAAAATATAATATAGGGTAAAACAAACCCTATCCAAAACAACTGAAAACAAAAAAAGGTAATCCGAAAGATCAATGGAGTGTGCCAACAACGAAAATTAGACTCGTCACGATTAGTATTACCAAATTTTGATACCTTAGAAAATTTTATGCTTTCGTCCCAGTTAGTTACTTCTCATAAGAACCAAACTTCAATACTACTAAAATCTATTTTTAACCATAACTCATCTTTTATCTTTATTATTTTATCAAAGATATCAACTAGTTAGTATACTACAATCTTATTCTAACCATTATCTTGTTTACTCATATTAAACTTATTTCACTTGTTATTATGAAACCAATACATGTTTATAAAATATAGTGTTTTTTTTTTCTTTCATTATATTCTATATTATTATTATTATTATTTTATAGAATCCATTTAGGCTGGTTATAACTAAACTATTACATGTTTACAAGGTGTGGTGTTAATATTATCATTACTATAATAAATCTCCCTTTTTTACTCTATCCGTCTAGTTAAATACTTCTAAAATTTTAACTCCACTTTAAGAAAATTATTGTAAAATTTCTTCACCCTTTAAAATGTATTATCACATGTTACGTAGAAAACTAATCCAATTATTTTCAAGACAATTTTTTATAACTTACTACCACAAACTTAAAAAAAAGATATGTAAGTCATGATATCATACCATACACTTACAAATTATTTTCAAAATAGTTTTCCTATCATTAGCCAGACTTATTTGCAAGAAAATTTAGTAGTTCTAAAAAATTAAAATACATACCCGAATGTAGACACACATCAAAAGACTCAAGACGTTGTTGGAACTCCATCAAACTCCAACACCATAAAACACGAGCAAACACAAGGTACATTCAAGTTATAATAACTACTGAACGACCATATATCATAACTTAACACATACTAGCATATATACATCCGCATATATATACCTATTAAATCCCCCAAAACATACTCGTTACCATACATGTCAGATCAATCAATCGCGTCATGCACTCGTTTTTCCATACGAGTAATCACCATCTTACAACAAGGGATAAAACCCATCACTAAAACCAGTCCATATCGTGTGACCCCATAATCACACAACATAAATATAACCCAAAACATATAAAACACTCAAAAATAGCCATATCGTAGGCAACCATTACATAAACCCACATATTATACATATACCCAAAATCCACATATCATCATATACAAGCATGTACTAACCCTCTTTCATGCAATCATACTTAGGAACCCATTGAAGTTGTGGTACTTGTATAACTATGTTGGCCACCATACTTATACAATTACCCTTTACCTAATGCACTCCCTCCTATGATGACACTTATAAGAATCAATACAACATATAACACATAAATCCATCTATTCACATAAGCTCATAACCACATAACCAATAAGGTCCAAAACTTCATCTATTAAAATAACATAGTCAAACTCTTGAAATACATAAATACATAATCTAGCTAAAACAACATAGACAAACTCCAAAACAACATCATAATTAGTTATAAGTCATGCCGCCCAAAAGAGTGGAAACAACTTAAAATCCTTCCTATCCACCTACTCATAGTAACTCGAATCACCACATGTTTCTTAGGGAACATGACTTAAACATCAAAAGAAAAATACTATACATTAGATACACGAAAATACCCCAACAATTATTGTGAAATAACACAAAAGACGGAAACTACGATTTACCAAAGTATGTACTATAATGTACAATATAAGCAAAATACAACAATGACTAGCATGAATGACTATGGTTTAACCCGTACTAGTCAAAACCTGAGAAGAAATAACACGTAGTTAAGTATGCACGACTATGGTTCAATCCATACTAACCAAAATTTCAAGGAAAACAAGTGACTAAGTATGAACTACTACGGTTCAATCCATACTAGTCAAAACTCAACAAAACATCACAAAGAAAATAACATCCAGAAAACTTCGATTAATATAAAATGCACACATAATCCTATGACGCCTATATGCAGGGACCCTTAGGCTATAGAATAGGCTACTAAACTAGGCAACCTAATTCTCTATAACCATTGTCTCTGATACCATTCTGTCACACCCCACCATGGCGGAATATAGGGCGCGACGTATGGATATCATCACAACAATAGCGTGTCTATAGAGATAACTAAATGAAATAGAAATATCATAATTCGGTGACATAATGTCATGAAAATATCTCAAACAATGCAGACGTCTAGGTAAGTAGGTAACAGTCCTGCCGCTTACCTGAGACAACAAATTAACATATACAAAGCAAACATATAGGTGCCCAAGTATCACTTATTCAAACATAAAATAAAGGATAAGAAGAAAAGGGGTTCCTCCAAATGCAATCCTAAGCCTCCAAAGCTAGCCACTCCTATTCTTACGCTTAACCACATTCTCACCTGAAAGAGACACTAAAAGACGTCAACAATAAAGTTGGTGAGAGTCATAGGTTTAGACTCCAACGCCAAATCAGTTATAAGCTGTGAATAACAACCATCAATAAATGAACATATGGACAATGTGCTACAATTATGCATTAACAACTAACATTCAATATTAACCATTCACCACAATTCCAAGGCTCCCAGCCTTACCAATCACCATGGTCCCATAGGCGCCCATACACCTATGAACCAATCCCAAGGCCTCGCATTGTCAACATCCCCTTGGTACCAAGTCAAACCACAATAACTGAGACGGTACGTGTCCCCTGATCCAAATCATAAACACAATCAAGAATCACATAGCTAAAATCACATAAGTGTACACATAAGTCCATCACAAACCATAAAAACATTCACAACATTATTTACAAAACCATACAGTTTTTCGTATAAAGAAAGTCTCGGTCACTCCAACAATATAGTTATAGGCTCGTAGTAATGTATAAGTAATGTTTATGTTAAGCCCGACCCATGAGCATGTTCCTGGGCCGGAGGTCCAAGTCTATTTAAGGACTTGGGTATATAAACCTATTTCCACAATGGAAAGAGGTGTTGGGTGTTTCATTTCTCAAAGTAATACACATAGTTTCTTTTACTCCTCTCTCTAGTTTCTCTCTCTAGAAAAACATCAACCCTCTTGAAATACAAAGATTATCACACTTCTACAATTGGTATCAAGAGCTATGGGATAAAATATAGGTTGGTCTTTATGTTGTTCATGCTTATTTAAGCATTTCGTGAGTTTTTGATTGTTTTTTACCAAAGCTTCAAAATTTTTTCGTGTTTTTAGTGTATTTCATAAGTCGTATACCTTTTTCATTGTTACATTAGTGATATTGGGTATCTTGGTTTCGGTTACAACACAAATCGTTTGGATCAAAGTTAGGAATTTACTTGCTTCACTTTGCGAATTTCACATTTCCATTGCAACTGATTCCATCGGAAAAGTACAGGTAAGTACGGTTCGATCGCAATAACCAAGGGTTTTACTTTGCGATCACTGGTATTCAGATACCCTTATTCCGACGATTATTGCGATCGCTCATTGCGATCGTGGATTGCGACGGTTTTAAGGTTTCTTGAGAAGTCACTATGTCCAAATTTTATTGGCCATATTGCGATCAGGGATTCTGATAGTATCTTATTCCGATACTTGTAGCATTCCGACAGATCTCACATTCAGACAATAGACATTCCGATAGAAGGGGTATTCCGATAGAACCAACATTCCGATATTTGAGACATTCAGATAGAAGGAGTATTCCGACAGAACCTACATTCCGATACTTGAGACATTCTGATTGAAGGGGTATTCGGACAGAATTTACATTTCGACACTTGAAACTTTCCGATAGAATTTGCTTTTTGGGATAAAAAGTTGCATAACTTAGAGGCTTTTTCTATTGTGCATTAATTTGGTAATTCTAAAAAACACACACAACAAAATGATAACAACATCTTTCATTCAACAATACAAAAACACATAACCTTATTTCATTGCTCGATCATTTTTGATAATCTTTATTCAAGGGATCATAAAATGAATTCAAATTCATATATGCCAACAATGACATCGCTTACCGATATCTCAATCATCTCGGGTACCGACACTCGCCCATCGTTGCTCATCAAACATTTATTTGAAGCATGGCAAGGTCGTACGAAAACTTACATCATGGGTAAACCCAATGGTAGACTTATGCTTCAATCCATTGAAAAAGGTCCACTAGATTGGGGAGAAGTTACTGTCAACAATGTGACGCGGACAAGGTTGTATCATGAGTTACCAGATGCTAACAAACTCATTGCCGATGCTGATGAAAGGGCCTTTCAGACAATACTTCAAGCCCTTCCACCCGATATCTATAGAATGGTAAGTGAACACACAGTGGCAAAGGATCTTTGGGATCGATTACCTGTTTTGTTACAAGGGACCTCTCTAACTAAGCAAGAACGAGAGTGTCAATTGTATGACTTGTTTGATAGGTTTACATACATTCCAGGGGAAACTCTTCACGATTACTACTGGCGTTTCACCACTTTGATGTATGATATGAACGTGTATAATCTAAGGATTGCTCAGTTTCAACTAAACATAAAGTTCTTGAACACATTACCCCAAGAATGGAGTCAATATGTCACCGATGTTAAGATGATTCGAGATTTTCACAAGTCAAATTTAGATCAACTCTATGCTTTCTTGCAACAACACGAGAAGCACGTGATCCAAAAACGCATCTCTCAGGGATCCTATCAAGAACCATTGGCATTAATGGCAAACCATCCAACATTGTCGTATCACAACTCTCCGTTTGCTTTGGGACACCAATCTTCCTATCAACCATTGTATCAAACACCAAGCTTCCCACAATATTCGATCTTGCCACAACCGCATACATCTTATCACCAACAATATAAGCAACCAGCAACATCATCACAAGGAGACTCACATCAGTTACCTTATGCTTCACAATCGTATTCACCTTATTAACCTCCAACAAACCCTGCTATTACCTATCAACAACTTGAGGCTCCTCAACCCCATTACTCACAACACGTTAGTGTTCCCTCAAATCAGCTTGTAGCTCAATCAGCACCAGCATTCTATTGTGATGATGAGATTCATGTCCTTGAGTTTAGACAAGGGGATAGTCCTAATGATATACTTGCTCAAATGTCTGCTTATCTCACTCAAACATTGAACAAACGAGGTTACAGAGGACCAGCTCCAACAAACAATCAGTTAAGGAACTCTTCTAACTCTCGACAACAAGCTACAATTCAAGATGGCAGAGTAATGGTGCAACCACTTTAGGGGAGACCAAGCTCATCTACTTCTGGTGCACGTCCATCTAACACTGCTACTACAAGGGGTAATAACACTGGCAAAATGAAGATGATTATGTGTTATAACTGCAAAGGGGAATGGGCACATGGCTCGAGAGTGTAAGCAGCCCAAGAGGAAAAGGGATAGCACATGGTTTCAGGAGAAGATATACTTGGTGAATGCTCAAGCCCAAGGATGTGAGCTCGATGAAGAAGAGTTAGCATTTATCTTAGATCCGGGAGTCGCGGACACTGACGGTCTCACAGCAGCCATCACAAACAATGCCGTATATCAATGTGATGATCTAGATGCATACTACTCTGACTATGATGATTTCAATACCACCAAGGCAGCTCGCATGACAAATCTTTCACTTTATGGAGCTGATACAATTTCTGAGGTACCAAATACTGCCACAGATACTAATATTGTACCTTATCAAGTTGAGCAAGTGTCTGAGTATCCAGTGGTTAGTAACTCAAACGAGGAGACAAACAATGATAGCAATATCAATGCAAGTCCCCAGACTTTGAGTGAACCACAACCGGGAGCTATTACGACTACAAATTCGTTTGCTCAACCCGATTTGGTTATGGTGTCGGCATCTTTGCTTAGCCAAATGAATAATGCGGTCCTTGAAACCCTCAGTGTTAATCAGACTTTATCTGCCGAGCTTGCTTTGCATAAGGAAAAGGTTAAAACCTTGGAATTAACTCCAGTGACCACTACCTTAACCAATCTTGAATTTGATAAGTTTAGGAAAGTCCAAATGGATAATTTGCTAGAAATTAAGAGTTTAAGAGCAAATCTTTCGAAAGAACTTAAAGAAAAAGAGTCAGTCGTTAATAATTTTCAAAAACTACAAACGGATTTCGAAATTCTCGAGTCTAAAAGGGTTGAAACGGAAATTAAGGCGTCTGAGAAAGTTAAAAAGACTGAAATTTTGCTTTTAAAACAATACTCTGCTTCACATTTAGTACACTTGTTTCATTCTTCTTTTCAAGAGTTCAATCTATCGTGTCTAATAGACGTACCACCTAACCCGGGGTATGCAAAGCAAGCATTGAACCACAACCCATGACTTTACGATGCAACAAAGTTAGGATTGGTCTTAGATCCGATTGTGTTCTTAAATGAATCTGAGAGCATGTCACTACATGAAGAGAATCGGTTAAAAGTACTTTTTACATATCCTGAGTATGATTATACACAACTTAATGCAACATATGCAAAAATAGATCTTAGAACTCGCTTTAATATGCAAAAGGAATTTATCCATACACCAGCTTACATGCCTACTAGAGAAAGCCTTAGTATACTTCCTACACTTGTTAAATCGGACGAATCTAAGGAAATTCCTAAGAATCTTTCACCGGTAAGTACGATATTGCTAAGCTTGGAAGAGATTTAGCGATACCTAACCGGATTTGACAAGGTCATCCTGGAATGTACGACTTCAACGGCTCAAACCGCTGGAGAATGGGGTTTCGAACACATGAAAACGGTGTTTGAGAAAGAGATCGTTCCACTTGTAGACAATATTAAAGAGGGATTTTACGATCTTGCGGAAAATCTTAGTTTTGAAATGGGTGAAGTTCAAAAAGTTTTCTATGAAATGGATGATGCTTATGAACAACATTTAATTGAGAAAGAAAAGATTTTGTCCGAATATGACCGATTCTTAGAACATATAGTGTCTCTCGAAGTGACGCAAGTTGTTACTATTGAATTTGCTTTTGTGATGACATATGCTATACATAAATGTGATGATGTGCATGATATATCTGTGAATATTGTTGAACCTGTGAATAACATAGTTAATCATTCTTGTCATGAATCTAACGCTGATTTTTATAAGCTTCAAGATTCTTATAACACACTTTCAAAACGTTTTGATGAGCTTCAACAACATTGTATATCTCTTGAAATTGAAAATCAATCTAAAAATGAAACTCTTTAAAAAACAAATGATTGTGAAAACTCCGTTGAGACAAGTGACAAGATGATTCAGGTGGTTCAGGCATTAGAGGAAGAAATTATGAGACTTAAGAGAGAATCCGTAGAAGAGAAATTGGAACAAGAGGCTGCAAAGATTAAAAATCATGCCCTAGAAGATAGAATTAATTCTATGCTAGGGGAGTTTAATAAAGTAAATCAGGGTTTTTCACAAATTTATGGTTCATTTGAAGATCGCTTCGCTTTTAATGTGGCAGAGCAAAAGTCACTCGTTGACCAACTGAACCGTAAGTGCGAGGAAATCTCTGACTTAAATATTCAACTCATAGACAAAAACATGGTTTTGGCTAAATTAAAGGAGAGACTTCAACTCAAAGGACAAGAAGTTGTTGATAATCCAGCTACAATCTCTGCCCTGACCTCTAGTGCTCCAAAAACCAACAAGGTGGTGATCACTAAGAACCCGTACCATAAGAAAAAATCCACTATCATATAAGTCCTATATGGAGCACGCAGTTGAGTATGCGAATTTTGCTAGGGAAGAGTTAGATGATCTATGTGAACTTGAACCTAGGAATAGTCACTATTACCATGCTCACGCTTTCATTGAGAGGGTACAATAATGCTTAGAGCACTTAAAGTACATAGGACTACCGGGCTCTACACCACTTAAACAAAAAACCACCACCATTGCCATTACTCCATTCAATAAGAATCCAAGATCTAAGCATATATTAAACATACCCATCAAGGCTAAATCAAAATCTGTCACTAATGTTCCCATGGCTTCTACTGGAGTAATTATGTCTACTAAGGCTAAAGGATCTCAAGATAAGAAAGATAGGGTCAAGCCTTCCACTAGTAGGACTGCCAAGAAGAAAGTAGAAGTTCACCCTAGGAATATTATTTCAGTTTCAAATAAAAAGAATCATGTATCTATGACAAAAGGATCTGCCTCTATGCAGAAGCCTAAGCAAAATGTGAATTCGAATTTGCGATGTTGGAATTGTAATGAATGCATGTTTTCTCAGTGTCATGATTTATGTCTTGTTGATCACATGAATGAAATGTATGCAATTAGGAACAATCTTGAATGGATTCCAACGGGGAAGAAATTCACCCAAGTTGGTTGGCAATGGAAACCCACTGGTAGGACCTTCACTGCTAATGGAACTACGTGCCCTTTAACTAGGATCACATCCACGGAAGTTAGGTCTCAGCTGTTGGGTCAAAATTATGAGTTGATGCGTCAAAAACAACAAAATAAGAAGACAAGGACTACTTTTGCCAATGTTAAATACTACAAGCTGGTGGAGTCTTTTTATTAATTTAATAGCTTTCTTTGTAAGCTATGTTTTCTACTTTATAAAGAAAACATACGTAGGTTTTACATTCACTTCATCTTTTACAATGTAACCTACAATAAACTTTGATCTCTAGGTGTGGATTCAATGTATACACACCTAGAGTTGTTTGTGTTAATCTTTAATACAAGCACTTTGGGAGAAATTCATCTTTGTTCTTATAACATCTTGTTACTAATCAATGTTCTATTCCGCTATGATTAACATCATATGAATGTTGATTATCCTAGATAGAATGGTTCTTAACCATTGAGTCTAACGATCATAGGACTACTCAATTGGTATCAGAGCCTAAGGCTCGTGATATCTAGGATCTACGAGGTGTTACGTACGTGTTGATGTTGCTGTGAAGCCGTGTCCAGAATTAGCGACAGTTTTAGTGACGGTTTAGTGACGGCCTGTCAGATTTGTGACAGATTTGCAACGATTTGGCAACAGATCAGCTGTCGCAAAAGGAATGGGAGGAATGAGTTAACAGATCTGTGACAGATTTGCGACAGAATTAGTGTCGCTAAAGATCTGAATTTTAGGTTTCGTTAATAAACCCTAGGTTGACGATTTCTGGTGCTGTCAAGAAGATTGTGTAGGGTTCCTTTATTTGAGAACCCTAAGTACGTAGCTAGGATCCATGATTAAGGCTGTGATATGATTTGAATTAGGGTTGTTAGGGTTTTTATTATAAACCCCAGATACGTCGTGTTGTTTTCCACTGTTCTTCCTTTGGTCTATATACTCGAACAAAAGTGGTGAAGGACGATAAGGGATCTGCTGTTGCTATTGACACTTCGAATAACAGATGTATTCTTGGATCTCAACATGATGCGCACTGAAAATCTTTATCGGTTGATAATAGCAGCAATGAGTATGATTGTTCAATGAATCAAGTGCAAGGACGTCATGCAAAAGTACTATTGCTCAAAGGGTTCACGTAGGTTTGTTGCTTTGTACTGGTTTCAATATATGTCAGTTACCATCACGTGAAGTATTGCTTAGGGTTTCGAATGCAGCAAGATGTTGAAGTGCTCGTGCTTTTTGTTCAGAATGTGTGGGCAAGAAATGGTACGGTTTGCACTGACATATACATAAAGATTATGTGATGTCTCTATCATAGCAGCCCAACTTGTGCTTAAGAGGGTTTGTTGTTATACTTCTGCTACTAAGGAAAAGGTATTGTTCCTCTTTGTGTATTATTCTTGAAAGAGTAATGGTCCCTGCTACATACATAAGGAAATAGTTTATTGTGTGCATAATGTCAACGTCAGTTTTGGGAGATGCAATTTGATTTGCACATTTTCAGGGATTACGAGTTATTTATGGAATCAGTTATATGATTATGGACTGCATAATTTTTGGGAGAACACGATTTGGTTGTGCAAAAGTTTTGGAAGATTATATGATATTGCGGGTAGATGTGTATGAAATCCCTAGTGTTTAGGAATTATGATAACTTCCATAAATGACATGATTGGACGGTTTGCATACGTTTGTAAACGAAAAGGAAATGTTGCGTATGGACAAAATAAAAGAAAACCAAGTGATCACGTGGGATGAAAAGGAATAGCATTGGTCATATTTATTATGATACTTATTCTATTGGTCAGAAGATTGATTTTTGGTTCTCACTATCGTTTAATTTATAGTCGTTGTCATGTATTATTTAGTCGCTGACAGGAGCGCTGACATGTGAAATTTCACCGCTGACACGTGTATTATAGACGTTGACAGAGTTATTCGCAGCCACTGACAGAAAGTTTTGGAGATGTTTTGGTTTGAAGTTTGGTTTATTCACATCAACTAGGTCTTAAAGGTATAAAGGCTCGTTTTATTTCCATTGATTACGAAGAAAAGTTTTTATTATTTGTTTGAAGATGAAGTAGATTTTTGCGAGTTTGTGTTCTATCATATCTTAAAGTCGAGAACTCCCAGTCATTGACTTTTAAGGTAACTTGTTCGTGCTTTTAATGGTTGGTGACGAAGACTTGTCATAACACTTGAAGGAGTTACATTATCGTGCTCAGTGTCTCACAAAGGATGAGAATGCTGAAAAGGGATCGAGGTCTACTTATACTTTGTGCCATGAGTATAAGTTCTTTGTTACATGTTTAGTACAAGATATGGAACGCAAGTTCGGGTTATTCTACTTCATCATCAAGTAAGTCGTAATTAGATTTCTTCATATGTAATCATTACATAAATCCTACAGAATTTGAATATTCAAGAATGATTGGCACAATTTAAGGGGAAGCTAAATTGTTGAAGTGTTGGTCATTCAAATATGACATTAAGGTGAAGGTTTTTGCCACTGCTCATTAGTATTATTACAACTAATATAAGTTTTCTATTTCTCAAATTCATTATAATGCATCACCTGTGCTTCATGGAGGGAAATTTGAGAAGTTGAAAACTTGGGTTAGAAGTGTGATATTGGTTAGTAGTGGTCGAAATCAAGGTTGCTTATATACAAGACCCCTATTTGGATCATGTCAAAAAGGGGAAGAAGTCTACACAATGCAATTTGTTGATCCTTGGTGTTATATGTTTTACAAAGAATGCGAGATTAAGGGGAAGTGTTTTTGACATCATCAACTAGGGGAAGATTATTGGGTCAAAATTATGAGTTGATGCGTCAAAAACAACAAAATAAGAAGACAAGGACTACTTTTGCCAAAGTTAAATACTACAAGCTGGTGGAGTCTTTTTATTAATTTAATAGCTTTCTTTGTAAGCTATGTTTTCTACTTTATAAAGAAAACATACGTAGGTTTTACATTCACTTCATCTTTTACAATGTAACCTACAATAAACTTTGATCTCTAGGTGTGGGATTTAATGTATGCACACCTAGAGTTGTTTGTGTTAATCTTTAATACAAGCACTTTGGGAGAAATTCATCTTTGTTCTTATAACATCTAGTTACTAATCAATGTTCTATTCCGCTATGATTAACATCATATGAATGTTGATTATCCTAGATAGAATGGTTCTTAACCATTGAGTCTAACGATCATAGGACTCCTCAATCTTGTTGATCCCAAAATTAGATCGATTTAGCTTTATGTATACGAGATTAGATCAAGTAATACACTTAGAGAAACCTTTGTATATGCTTATGATAATCTAAGTGTTATGCGGAATTAACACTTAAACAAGAACACACAATGATATAAACAAACTTTCACTTTGATTAATGATATCAAACTTGCTTACAATGAAAGTAGTTTACAAATGAAAAACTTATATATGAAACATTAACCTAAAGGTCTTCTTTTATAGACATAAGAAGCATTGTACAATAATCTACGTATCAGCTATTCTAGGTAAAGATAAATATAGAAAATACATTGTTGTTCCTATCTTTACTAGAAGTAATCTAGAATGCAATAAACGCGTAGAGTATATCTTCCCATCAGTGCTTGTCTTCAATGTGTCAACACTTGACTTTGTCTTGTCAACGCTTGAGCTGTCAGCGCTTGTTTTGCTCTTGTCAACGCTTGTTTTACTCTTGTCAGCGCTCAAGTGATCTGGCCTTAATTTATTCCCAACAATCCTCCCCTAAACTTGATATCCACTCTTATGATCAAGTTTCTGAATAAGCATTAAGGACTAGGAGGAATCTTACAAACCTTCTCATATTGGTAATGAATAAATCTGATCAAATCTTTTGCCACGTCACTTGAATAATCAATTTCCAGCTGAGTGTCCTTCATCTTCTCTAAAATAGCCTTGGATATGAAATACTGACCATCCACAAGTAGATACTCAGCAAACTTTGTAGAACTCAAATGGTAAACATCAACAGCTAAATATAATCTCCATTGAAGACCACTGAGGTCATCTTCAAGATCCTTCCAAATAGCAGGATCCTCATCTTTTGGTCTACACATTCTTTTGAATGTGGACCACAGTTTTATTCCATTAGCTGAAGTTGGTGCTTCAGCCTCATACTTGGTCTCCAGCAACCTCCATAGGTCCACCAAGTCTTCTCTATCACAACTTGCAAACAAAGATATGAGAGTGGTAAAAGTGTGTACCTCTTTGCCATATCTGCCAATCTTCCAAAACCTACATTCATCTTCTTCATAGCTCACAATTGGATTTCTGGAATCTAATGGTAACACTTGCACCATATCTGAAGCTTCTAATGGTGAGAGCTTGAGGCTCTTTCTTATGACAGCTTCACTTGGATATAGTGGATCCATATCTTTGGGAAACTCAAGAGAAATTCCCTTTTTCACTGATCTAGGAACAAACATAGCTTTCTTGAGCTCCATTTCTTCTGCAAGTTCTTCCTTTCTTTCATCAGAAAGAAGTCTGAGAGTGTTTGCTTCCTGCACTCTCACCCAAATGGGATAAGCCTTGCATTCCAACTCATCAAATGTCAATGCCTTCAACTTCTGATAAGTCCATCCTACTCCATGACATCTGAGCAACATGCAGTATAGCTCCCTTCTATCCCTTTTCAACTCTGAGAGAATATTGCTTGCCTTGTGTTTCAAAATTACCTGGCAATCCTTCAGAACTCTGAGGAGAATCTCCAAACCCCATATCTGATCTGAAGTAGTCAAGTGTGGATTCTCCATACATCTTTCTTCCCAAGCATGATACATTTGAACCACCTCTGGCATGTCAAAGTCAACCTACAATTTCAATTCTCTCAATTTCTCCTTGGCCAACTCTTCTCCATACTCAAGTCTCTCTGGTTCTACAATCATAACACTTGAGTCTGAGCTAGCTCCATCACTTCCTTCTTCTAAAGTAACAACAAATGGTGACTCTTTCACCTCCTTTCTATCTTGTTCTATAATTTGTGCAGCCAATCTTCTATCAAACTCAACTTGAGCTGCATCCTTTGGAACAATCTCTTCTACCATAATACCTTTACCCTTATCTGATGAAGCAATTGTTGGTAAGGTAGATGGTGATACCTGTGCAGAAACCTCCTTGATGATGGATGATGACTTGGATACATCACCCTCATGTGCAGGTCTGTCAACGCCCAATTTTGTTCTATCAGCGCCCAAAATATTTCTGTCAGCGTCCAAATTCTCCTTGTCAACGCCCAAATTTCCTGCCTCAGCGCCTTTTGCAATCTCCTCCAACATAGCTGTAAATGATAAATTCAAGTTGGTAGGAGAGACTAAGGACGTATCAAAACCTGTTTGTTTCTTCAAACTTGTAAGGGCCTCAGCAACATCCAAAGATTGACCATCATGGCTGCCCTTATCACTCAGATTTATTGGATCTTCCTCCCTTTGGAAGATTCCTCCATACCTCTCCTTGCACTTGCAGTCTCCAAAACAACAATCCTCTCCCTCAATTGCTTGAGTTCAAGGCCTTGTGAGCTGACAACGTGTACTAAGTCTGCATTTTGCTTTTGCAAGCTTATGCAGACTGCCGTCAATTCCATAAGAGTCATTGGTTCCAGTCTGCCCTCTTCTAAAATGGGGATTTGACCTCCCAAGTCAGAGTCATTAGGCATGGATGAGGACTTAATGATGGTGGGACTTCCTTGGCCAGCTTCTAAGCCAGAACCAATAGTCCCAGCCTCATCCAGGGCACCAGCCACACTTGTGGTGGTGGTTCTCTCTGCTACATGGCTAGGACCACCAGAGGAGAACACTCCAGTAGTCCTTTGGCGTTTCATCAACCTATATTCAGGGGGTGTAGAAGATGGTGTGGAAGAATGGGTGGATCTGGGTTGGTTAAGGGGTGTTTGGGTTTGTGAAGGTTGTGTGTCAACGTTGGAAATAGGCACATCAACGCCAACATTTAATGTGTCAACGTTGAAGGGATCTTGGTCAATTTGCATATGTTCAGGTGAAGGTAATGGTTCAGGTATTGGGTCAATTTGTGGTTGGGGGTCTGGTTGGGGTTGAGCTGCTGCAATGACAGCAAGCATAACTTGGGTTAAGTTCATCTTCATAAAAATAGATTTCTTTTGCATAGGGATCTCATAAAAATCATTATGATCCCTTTTGCAGTATCCTTGAACATCAAAAACCATTTGTAAAAACCGAGGATAAGCTAAAGTCATTTTGTTCCCCTTATTTTTACACATGCCCTCAAAAATCATTTTAGAATAATTAAATTTTTGCCCAGTGGCAATACACACAATTGCACTTGCAATAGATCTATTGATCTCATTGTGTGCAGTGCATTTGGGACTCAAACATTGAAGGAGGACATGTATGAGGTACTTCCAGGCTGGGGGAAACTCCTGTTTATGATACTTGTTTAAGGTACCTTCATCAGGAAAAGGATATACCAAAGCCCTTAGCCCTTGTTCTATTTCATTAATGGGAAGGGTGGCTATACCATCATCATCATCAAGATGCAAGGCTTGGCGTACCAAAGCCTCAGTAACCACCCAAGATCTCCCATGAACAATAGAAGTCAATGTAGTCACTCTATTAACTGTTGAGGAACTTACAGTGTTCCAAAACTGTTTAATATGTGTGACTGGAATGAGTGGTGCATGAGAAAGAGCATACCTTAAGGGGGATGCATTCAAATACGCCACCATTTGTGTGTATTGGGGAAACAGAGTATCATCAGCTTCAAGATACGCGATCATGTTGTGTTGAGTTCTGAACCCCAATTCCAATTCTGATGGTTTAAACTTTGGTGCCATTGTTGAAAGCTGTTAAATTTGATGGATGAAGATGAAGTTGATAAGAGAAAATTGTGTTAGACAAGAATTATAGATACCCTGTTTAAAAATAGGAGCCAAATTTATAGGAGAAGAAAATGCATGTGATTGGCCCAAAAATAGGCAAGTATTTTCAAAAAGCAATCATGAAAATATTGAAAAATTATAAGTTTATCTCATGCATTAAATGAAAAGTAACAACTCCCAAAATTACGGCCTAAAAATATGTCAAAAAGTAACAACTGGGTAGGACCCATTGAGTGTCAACGGTAAAAAATAACCTATCAACGCCCAACGGCTATAATCTTGTCAACGTTTGCCTACAACCATGTCAGCGTCTAAATTGGTCACAACAACGCTTGGAAAAATTCTTGTCAGCGTCCAAAAATAAAAATGTTTAAAAATGAAAAATGACCTTAACAAAGTAATTTATCCTAGAGAAAATAACCAAAAAGCTGATAATTATTATAGGGTGGCAAGCACTGTCCAGTTATGCACACTTGCTTAAGAAAGATAGACATAACAGTCCTCTAGTGTCCCTTGCTAACCAAAACTCTTAACAACCAAGTTACCTTATAAAATTCCTTGTTACTCCCAGGTAAATCCCATAACAAAATTATTCCCAAGTCTCCCAACAGACCACAACCAATTCTAGGCCAAAAATGTCTTGGCAGCATGCATAGTATATCAACTTTACATGCTACAGTGCCTCATGATTTAGTAAAACTAACTCATACTCACCTGTGGACACAATCTAGAATTGTGATAAGAGTATCATATGGATACCCAAACATCCTAAAGGTTCCTAAAACCTCCCCTTAAACTATGATACATAAGTTGCTAAAAACATGCATGAACATAAAAATTTATGTCAAGATAGGAATTAAAAATTCCAACCATCATCCATAAATAAAAACTTGTCCAAATGCTTCTCCATTGATCCATAAGCAACTTTGTATCCAATGGTATACTGCTAACACCATCTGCACATTTAGATTGAAAACCACAAAACTAACATTGTTGCTGACAACGCCCCGATAACACATGACAGCGTTGAGGGAAGCTTTGTCAGCATTAGACAATTATATTGCTGACAACGTTACAAAAACACTTATCAGCGTTCAAGTAACCTTTGTCAGTGTTAGAAAAATATAGTGGAAAATCTAAATCATAAATAAGACTAATAACAATGCATCATCCTATACATACTTTTACAAAAAGACTTTAAACACATATTATGTGAGATTGACCATTCCAATACTTGTTACCAAGTATTGAAACCTCCCAGCATCAAAAGGTTTAGTTAGTAAATCTGACACATTTTCCTCAGTGTCAACCCTATCTGGTTGTATTAAACCTTTTTCAAAACAATCTCTTATAAAATGGTGTCTAATTTCTATGTGTTTAGTTTTAGAATGATGTACAGGATTCTTAATGATGCATAAAGTGCTGTTATTGTCAACAAATATCTTGGTATGCATGAAATTATACCCATAGTCCAACAGCTGGTTCTGAATCCACAAAACTTGTCCACAACAAGCAGCTGCAGCCACATACTCAGCTTCAGTTGTAGAATTAGCCACCACTGTTTATTTCTTGCATTGCCAAGATATCAACCTGCTCCCAAGAAACTGACATCTACTAGTTGTGGATTTTCTATCAAATTTATCACCTCCATAATCACTATCTGAATATGCAATCAGCTCCAATGGTGAATCCTTTGGGTACCACAAGCCAAGACTAGGATAGCATCTTAGGTACCTAAATATCCTCTTCACAGCATAAAGGTGACATTCTTTGGGAGTCACTTGATGGCATGCACAAGCACACACAACAAACATGATATCAGGTCTGGAGGCTGTATGATACATCAAGGATCCAATCATGGATCTATAGTGCCTGACATCAACATCTTTCCCATCTCCAATCTTTCCCCAAGGGTGTTCTCTATCCATAGGAGTAGTAGCCCTCTTTTCATGTGGAGAAAATCCAAACTTCTTCAAGATCTCAGCCACATATTTATCCTGGGAGATGACGATACCATCTTCTTTCTGCTGAACTTGTAAACCAAGAAAGAAGTTCATCTCCCCCATAGCACTCATCTTGAATTTGTCTGTCATAAGCTTGGATAAATCCTCACTCATCTTTGGATCAGTAGACCCAAAAATGATGTCATCAACATAGACCTGGACAAGTAACACATCCTTGCCTTTCTTCTTTGTAAATAGTGTCTGATCTATGATGCCCCTTTTGAATCCATTGTCCACCAAGTAGGTAGACAAAGTACCATACCATGCTCTAGGGGCTTGATGAAGGCCATACATAGCCTTTTTGACTCTATACACTTTATCTGGATTCTTTGGATCCTCAAAACTAGGAGGCTGCATCACATATACCTCCTCAAAAATAGTTCCATAAAGGAAGGCACTCTTGACATCCATTTGATAGACAGTGAAGCCCATGCAGGATGCATAGGCTAAAAAGATCCTTATAGCTTCAATCCTTACAACTGGTGCAAAGACTTCCTCATAGTCTATCCCCTCCTCTTGTGTATATCCCTGAGCCACTAACCTTGCCTTGTTTCTGACCACAATGCCTCTTTCATCTCTCTTGTTCCTGAGAACCCATCTTGTCCCTATAGGTCTGACATATCTGGGGCAATCAACCAGCTCCCAAACATCCTGAATTGCAAATTGGTGAAGCTCATCCTGCATTGCTTCCACCCAACTTGGTTCTTTGAGAGCATCAAATATCTTCTTGGGTTCTTGTTGTGACGGAAAACAGGAAAACAAACATGCTTGCACAAGAGGGGTATCAACCTTCTTGTGAATATTGGCAATAAACCCTCCAAGACCTTGATGAGATCTTCTAGTCTGAACTGGAGTATTAACATTACCAATGATTTAAGAAGGAGGATGATTCTTCACGACTGAAGTAAGTACTCCTCCCTCAAACAATCTGGTATCTTCAACCTCATTCTCCATGTTGCCAATGTCTTACTCATCAGACTCTCTTTCATCAACATGAGGATGAACCTCTTCATAGATATTGGAAGGTTCACCTTGTTCAAAAATGGAAGAGAAAAGATGTGCAGAAGTGTTGTCAATGCCTGAACCTTGTTTGTCAGCGCTTGGGCTAACAACGCTTGAACTATTGTTGTCAACGTCTGAACCATCAACGTCTGAATTGGTCTTGTCAGCGCTAGATTTGCCTTTGTCAGCGCCTGAAGGACCATGCATGTTTGTATCTGGTGGTACTTGGAGACCACCATTATCTTTACCAGCAGCAGCGGCAGCAGCAAAAGCATCAGTCCAAATGGGAATTGTGACATATTCTTGTATAGGAGATGTCTTTTCTGCTTGTGATCCAACCTGTTCATGAACCTGTGTACTTGAAACATCAACAACTTGTTCCTCCACAACAATTAAAGTTACCTTCACAATGTCTGGATTAGTGACAGGCATATAATTTAAAGTTCTAGATAAAGGTTCCAAGTCAAACAACCAATTAGGACCACTTTCAGGATCACTAGGTCTATTTTCTAAAAACATAACATGTACTCTTTCAAGTATACGTTTTTCTTCTTTAAGATAAACCCTATATCCCTTGCTCTGCACTGAATACCCCATGAAGTAGCCCTCATCACCTTTTGCACTAAATTTCCCTAAGGCATCACTAGTATCTAAAACTACTACATGACAACCAAAAGGTCTGAGAAAACCAATATTAGGTTTTCTTCCCCAAAGTAACTCATAAGGTGTTTTGTTCTGAATTTTGTTAACCAATGCTCTATTTTGAACATAACAAGCTGTATTAACAGCCTCAACCCAAAAGGCTATAGGAAAATGAGCATCAGCCAACATTGTTCTGGCTGCTTCAATTAGGGTTCTATTTTTCCTCTCAGCAACCCCATTTTGCTGTGGGGTTCTTGCAATACTAAATTGCCTAGTAATTCCTTTCCTGGCACAGAAATCATCTAGCTTCTTATTCCAAAATTCACCACCATTATCACTCCTAAGCATTTTAACTTCATTGACAGACCTCTTCTCAATCTGAGTGATAAAATCAATTAGAATATCAGCTGTGTCATTCTTTATAGCTAGAAAGAATGTCCAAGTAAACCTAGAGAAGTCATCTGTGATGACAAAGCAATATGACTTACCATTCAAACTTTCTATATTTGTTGGACCAAAGAGGTCCATGTGTAGCATATGAAGAGGTCTAGAACTAGTATGCACCTGTTTGGACTTGAATGAGACCTTGTGCTGCTTGCCTTTAAGACATGCAACACAAGAGTGGTCATTATGGAAGGCCTTCTCAAGCAAACCATCAACCAAGCCAAGTCTCACAAGCCTATTTATATTCTTAAAATTTATGTGCCCTAGTCTCCTGTGCCACAAATTACTTTCATTTACTGAAGCGTTAGCATAAAAACAAGACATATTATTATTCATTTTAATCCCATTCAAATTCACATTGTATATGTCTTTATGCCTAGGTGTTCTATATTCAATATATTTCTCATCAGGGATTTTATAATCCTTGCTTAACACCAAACACTCAGTATCAGTAAACAGAACTTTATTTTTGTTATCACAAACTTGTGATACACTAAAAAGATTGTAATCAAGTTCTTTTACCAGAAATACGTTTTCAAAACGCAAGTTCTTGGTGAGAAGGGTTCCTTTGCCTGTGATAGTACCATATCCGCCTCCAAAGTATACCTTATCACCATCCTTAATGGGAGTGAAGTTGGTCAAATAATCTTCCTTCCCTGTCATGTGCCTTGAGCATCCACTATCCCAATATCCATAATCATTGACCTGTCTTTGGATGCCCTGCACATAAAGAAAACAGATTAGTTTTCTTTGGGAACCCAAGTCTTAAAAGACTTGGATTCATCTGGTTGTTCAATAAGAACAAACTTAGTTCTCACAACAACCCTATTTTCATCTTTCTTAGGATGAAATACCCAGTTAACCCTAATAGGTTTTGTAATGAACTTTGAAATGTAATTAAATCTGTTGCAGGTCATTGAAATCCTATTATCATTAGGGTTTTGATCTTTCTTGGGTCTCCATGTTAAGCTTGAAGAAGCTTTAGACCTCTTACCCTGTGGTTGCAAATATTTAGGTCTGGTCACGTTTCTGTCAGCGTTGGAATTGGTCTTGTCAACGCTGAAATTACCCTTGTCAGCGTTAAACCTAGGGTTTGCTACAGAAACCCATTGCCTATTAGACTAAGTATTTGTCTTTTGAAATGGTCTTTGTCCATGGGTGTTAGACCCTCTAGTAAAGAATGGGGCAGGTCTAATCACTTGTGGACTTTGCTGCACACAAGGTTTGGGTCTGACAACGTTTGACTTTCTAACAACGTTGACTTTGTTCCTGTCAGCGCTGAATTTGTTCCTGTCAGCGTTGGCTTTGGGAGCGTTGACACACTTGTATGCCAAGTGTGAAAAGCTACCACAAGTGTAACAAGCTTTTCTAGACACAGCCTTAGGTCTAGAAGAGAAGAAGCCTGTTCTATTATTGCTAACTTGGCTCTTGGGTGACCTAGTATTCCTATACATCTCTGCATATTTAATGCTAGGTTTTCTATCAGTGTTTGAGCCTAGGTCAACAGCTTTACCAGTGATTGGGTTTGTAACCTTAATGGGATTTGACTCATTTGGACTTTCACATAGCAAGCCACCCTTAACAAATAAAGTAGGGTTAGCTTTCTTCCATTCATTCAGGTCAGTCAACTTTTGTTGGTACTCTTCAACTGGAGTGACAACTCTTGGTGGATGAATGAATTCCTCCTCTTGGAATTCTGGCAAACCAGTCCAAGATAGGTCCTTTTGCTGGACACCATAGAAGTCACCAGCTGGTGGTGGAACCAAAGAGTAATCATTCATCCCAATCCCAGTCATGTCCTTAGAATCTCTTTGCTTACTCACACATTCTCCTAGGTTTTGTGTGGCCTTATCAAATCTTTGAATTTTAAGGCTAACATTATCTTTATTCTTAATGGCCTCATCTAACTTAGCCTGTAACTCACCATTAACCCTTTCCATGATGTTTCTAATAGCCATACTAGCATTTAACTCATGTTTTAAGATATTTATTTTATCTTTTAAGTCAAATTCCATTTTCTTGTATTCAGAAACGGTTTTCTCAGTTTGAGTGAGAGCTACTTGGTAATTAGACAGTTTGCACTTTTCAGTACTCACATCACTTAATAATCTTAACACCTCTTTGTTAAGTTTCTCAGTGTTTAACCTACAACCTTTACTACAAAAAGCATCATTGTATACCTCATTATCAGATGAAGAGGAGGAGTGTGCCATGAGAGCATATTCAACATGCTCTTCTTCTTCAACCTCAGCAACCAAAGCTTTATCCTCTTCCACATTCTTAGCCAGATAGCTCCAATCCCATCCCGTACCATCAATTCCTTGAACTGCAACCATGGCTTTAGAATCCTGAGCTTTAACAACCTGACTTGAGGGTTTACCAGCATCAGATCTTCTGGGAGATCTACATTCCCTCATGAAGTGCCCCATACGATGATAGTTGTAGCATTCAACTTTGGATTTATCAAATCCAGCTGTGTCTTTTGCATTGAAGGTCATCTTCTTCTTAAACCTTCTGTTCCACCTGTTTGCCCTTATACTAGCAAGAGCCATGTTCCACTTAAAGTTCATCTCTTCCAAGTGCTCATCACTTATCTGCTCAAGGTCCTCATATGTAATCACTGAACCATTGGGCAAAGAAGCAATATAAGCACATACAGTATCCAAATCCAAACCAGTAGGTTTAACTCTTGGTGAGTCACTTTTGAATGTGTCAGCGTCTGAAAAGGAGACGTTGACAGGACATGCTCTAGCGCTGACACAAGATGATCCAGTAACTGGATGTATGAAAGAGTCCTTCTGATTGAATTGACCTTCACTATGAGAGAAAAAGGCCATGTTACTGTTGGTAGACTTGCTTCCATGCTCTAAAAGAGTTTCATCTTCCAACAACCTCAGTTTGTTGTAGATGTCATCAAACGTGGAACTCTTGTAAGTATTATTGGCAAGAATAGATCTTGCCTCAATCTTCCATGCCTCACCAAGACTTTTAAGAAAGGTAGCATTAATGTCAACATCACCAAGTTGTGTCCCCATGAAGGACAACTTGCTTGTAATGTCAAGCAATCTGCTTCTCACACTACTCAGTTTCTCATTGGGTTGAGCCTTGAAGACAGCATAATCATGCATGAGTTGCTTTTTCTTCTCTTCCTTAGTGTCTGCATTGCCACCATATGCAACTTCAAGAGCTTCCCAAAGGTTTTTAGCAGATTCATAGCATCTATATTTATGCTGGTTCTCTTTTCCCAAAGAGACTTTCAGAATATTTAGGGCTTTCATGTCGACCCTTTTCTTTGCTATGTCATCAGCAGACACAGCTCTACCATCTCCAGGTTTTTCTTTCTTATCTTCTTCAGAACTTCCAGCAACAACTGATCTTTGAGTAATAGCATCAGCAATCTTTTGGGCTTTATCGAATGTGTTTCCATAGTCAATAATCTCCCAGAGTGTGTAGTCATAGATCCCCAGATATTGCTCAAAGTTGAATTTCCACAAATCAAAGTTGGTTGCATCAAGCATGGGAATCTTGATGTTTGGTAAAGGTGAGGAGGAAGAGGTTATTGCTTCAGACATGATGTTGTTAGGGTTTTTGAGAAAATTAGGGTTTTGGTGACTTTTTATTGTTCTTATGTTCTTTAAGATCAAAAGTTCCTCAACAAGCTCTGATACCACTTGTTGATCCCAAACTTAGATCGATTTAGCTTTATGTATACGAGATTAGATCAAGTAATACACTTAGAGAAACCTTTGTATATGCTTATGATCCCAAAATGTGTCAACACTTGACTTTGTCTTGTCAACGCTTGAGCTGTTAGCGCTTGTTTTGCTCTTGTCAACGCTTGTTTTACTCTTGTCAGCGCTCAAGTGATCTGGCCTTAATTTATTCCCAACATCAGTGTCCTTTAAATAGGAACACTAACACTAAGAAATGGAAAAAGCACCCTTTAACTAGGTCTGCCCCCAGTATTGTGCCTACCAGTGAAGAAGTACCTCAGGATCTTAGATAACTAGAATCTAAGCCGACATTTAGAAAGCAAATTTGGAAGCCTAAGAATTCTTCGGTTAGCAAATCTAAGATAAATATATCTGTACCTGCTAACACAGAGGAACTACTAGATTCCGATACATCGTCTTTGTCTGGTGATATTTTCAGGTGGTCCAAATCATCCTCTGGTACTTGGAATCTGGATGCTCAAAGCATATGACCGGAGATTGCTCGATGCTCAGAAATTTCGTCAGCAAGTTTCTAGTAACGGTTAAATTCGGCAACGGCCATATTAGGAAGATCATGGGTTATGGTGAATACCAAATTGGGAATGTTATGATTTTAAGGGTATATTATGTGGAGGGACTTGGTCACAATCTATTTTCAGTGGGACAATTTTGCGATTCAAACCTTGAGGTGGCTTTTCGACAACATACTTGCTTTATTGGCGATCTTGTAGGAAATGATTTGTTAAAGGGTTCTCGAGGGGATAATCTCTACACACTGTCCATTCAAAACATGATGGCCGCCTCTCCTGTATGCCTTCTTTCCAAAGCATCTAAGACCAAGTCATGGTTGTGGCATCGTCGGTTATCTCATCTTAACTTTGATGCTATAAACCATTTGGCTAAAAACGAACTTGTTCGTGGTCTTCCAAAACTTAAGTTCGACAAGGATCATTTATGTCACGCGTGTTTTTTGGGGAAAAAGCACCAAGAAATCATACAAACCTAAAGCTGAAGACACCAACCAAGAACCACCGTATCTTTTGCACATGGATCTTTGCGGGCCAATGCGTACGGCTAGTGTGAGTGGTAGAAAATACATCCTCGTCATGGTGGATGATTTCTCAAGGTTTACATGGGTAAATTTTTTAGCATCCAAGGATCAAGCACCAAAGTATAATATTACTTTCTTAAAGATGATCCAAGTACGCTTTCATGCTACTATTCGCCGCATTCGCACTGATAAGGGAACTGAGTTCGTTAATCAAACTCTACGAGACTATTATGAAAAGGTCGGTATTTCACATGAAACTTCTGTTGCTCGCACCCCACAACAAAACGGTGTCGTGGAAAGACGTAACCGTACACTTATGGAAGCTTCTAGAACTATGTTGATTTATGCGAATGCTCCTTTATTCTTATGGGCTAAAGCAGTGGCAACCACATGTTATACCCAAAACCGCTCCATCATTCGTAAACGCCATGGTAAAACTCCATATGAGCTACTTCATGGACACAAACCCGATATTTCATTTCTTCATGTGTTTGGTGCACTGTGTTATCCAAATACAAATAGTGAGAATTTGGGCAAACTTCAACCGAAGGCTGATATTGGAATTTTCATTGGTTACTCACCTGCAAAGAAAGCCTACCGAATTTATAACCGTCGTCTTGGCAAGATAGTAGAAACTTTGGATGTTGATTTTTATGAGCTGACAGTGATGGCTTCTGACCAACACAGCTCTGAACCCGCATTACATGAGATGGAAACCGGTACGATTAGTTCTGGATTAACTCCCAACAATCCTACTTCTCCATCATTTATACCACCAACAAGGCCCGAGTGGGATGAGTTATTTCAACCTATGTTTGATGAATTCTTTAATCCACCTAGTCATGATTCTCTAGCACCTGCAGTAGCTCCGATTCCCGAAGTTGTTGCTCAAGATAATGGAAATCAGTCTGAGACATCTACTGTTACTATTGAACCAGATGTCCCATCCCCCACCAATTCACAAACTACACCTGAATCATCACCCCCACTTGTTCCTAATGATGTTGAAGAGGATCATGATTTGTAATTTGCTCACTTACAAGAGCTTCCTTTCTTTGGTTCACAATACCTGAAGACCCTAACGGTGCGTCAACCTCAGAGGAAGCTCCTGCAATCGTTCACTCCCGACCACCACAGATTGAAACTCACAACACAAAATGGACAAAGGATCACCCAATCCGTAATATTATTGGTGACATCAATCGACCAGTCTTAACACGCCACCAACTCCAAGAACATGCATTATATTGCTACTTTGATGCATTTCTTTCCGATACTGAACCTAAAAATTGGCAACAAGCCATGACAAAATCTTCTTGTATTGAAGCCATGCAAGAAGAACTTAATGAATTTCAACGTCTTGAAGTGTGGGAATTAGTTCCTTTACCCAGCAACGTTGACATCCATACATTGTTGTGGGTATATAAGGTTAAACTCGATGAGTTAGGTGGAGTGCTGAAGAACAAAGTTAGATTGGTTTCTAGAGGTTACAAACAAGCTTTGGGTATTGACTTTGAAGAATCCTTTGCTCCTGTGGCACGATTGGAGGCAATTAGACTATTCCTTGCTTATGCTGCTCACATGAACATGATCGTCTACCAAATGGATGTTAAGACGGCATTTCTCAATGGTGAATTAAAGGAAGATGTCTATGTAAGCCAGCCGAATGGATTCGTCAACTCGGAGTATCCTAATCACGTGTACAAGCTCAAGAAGGCTCTTTACGGGTTGAAACAAGCTCCACGCGCGTGGTACGATCTCCTATCGTCTTATCTTATTTCGAAAGGCTTCTCCAAAGGCAAAGTGGACCCAACATTATTTATTCTCAAGGAGGACAACGACATGATACTGGTACAAATTTATGTTGATGATATAATATTTGCTGCTACTAATCAAAGACTGTCTGACCATTTTGAGAAAATTATGTCCACACGTTTTAAGATGTCGATGATGGGAAAATTTTCATTTTTCTTAGGGTTACAAATTTCTCAAAATCCCAGAGGCATCTTCATTAATCAATCCAAATTTGCTCTTGAATCACTAAAGAAGTATCACTTTGAAAATTGTGACCCCGTGGATACTCCAATGGTGGAGAGATCCAAGTTAGATGAAGATAAGGAAGGGATAGCTGTCGATCCTAAACTTTACCGTGGAATGATCGGCACCCTTCTCTATCTGACTGCTAGCAGGCCTGATTTGCAATTTGCTATATGCATGTGTGCCCGGTATCAGGCTCGGCCTATCGAAAAGCACTTACATGTTGTGAAAAGAATCTTTCAGTATGTTAAAGGAACACTTAATCGTGGTCTGTGGTATCCGAAGGATTCCTCTATTGCACTAATCTCATATGCAGATGCGGATTATGCTGGGTGTCCAGATACTAGACGTGGCACTTCTGGAAGTGTGCAACTTCTTGGAGATAGACTTGTTAGTTGGGCATCTAAAAGGCAGAAAAGCGCTGCGATATCAAGTACAGAGGCTGAATACATTGCTATGTCCGGTTGTTGTGCTCAAGTTCTTTGGATGAGATCACAACTAACTGACTACGGTCTTGGATTCAACAAAATCCCGATATACTGTGATAACAAAAGTGCAATTGCTCTGTGCTGCAACTACGTTCAACATTCCTGAGCAAAACACATTGACATACGCTACCACTTCATAAAAGAGCAAGTGGAAAATGGAGTGATCGAACTGTATTTTGTCAACACTGAGTATCAGCTGGCGGATATCTTCACAAAGGCCTTAGATCGAGGACGTATCGAGTTTTTGATCGAAAAGCTAGGCATGAAATCATTCTCACCAGCGACACTTAAGGAGTTGGCAGAAGAATCTGCAGAATAGTAGTGGTAAACTATTCTAGAGTATCCTTTGATCGTGATCTTATATATTATCGTATATATTTAAACCACCAAAAGAAAAATACAAAAATATAAAACATAGAAAAACCATAAAAAATATAAAATCAAGGAAATCCAAAAATATTTTCATTTTAAAACGGGCATGTCTTTTAGTACGGTAATATTTACGGCCTTAGAAATGTCGATTAAAATTGACACGGCGCCATAAATAGAGTCCGTATAAAAGTTGTACATATTTTAAAACATGCCCATATGGCTTGTAGTTATTTCAGACTGCAACCCGCTTTTCGCATTAAAGTCACGTATTTCTTTTGAAAACGTTGGCTCACAACGGGAATTAATTTTCTCGGGCAAGGTTTAATTAAAAACCTTGTAAGGGATCAAGTTTACTTTATAACTTGGTTTAACACAAATCAGTGTACGTTTCAGTGCACTTATTTTGTAAAAATAAGAGAAATCTTATTGCCACCAGAATCGTTCCATAAAATCACTAAAACAGAAAATGTCTTCATGGATATTTGCTTCTTTAAAATCATTGACTACAGCTCTTTAAATAGAAAACAGGTCAGTGTTTAAGGGGAGCAAATATTAAATCTTCTTGGAATTAAAATTGGTCTTCAAAAAGGTTTTTCAGAAAATATAAACCGATCATCGTCATAATTATTTGCTAAATGTGCTTTGTGTGGAATATAGTTTGAGGACTAGGTGTTGTTTGCACTTAAGCGTTAAGTGTATATGATTGTGTTTGTTTTTTAACAATAAGACGTTACGGGTTAGTACTGCGTTAAATTAACATGACTAACGGGGGGGACTACGTTTGCAATTTATGCATTTAAGGGGTTTAAAGTGTCAAATGGTATAACACCCATTGACCAAGTCAAAACTATATACTCCCCCCACTCTCGTTTGTCTTCATCGCAAAAACACACAAAACACAAACACAACCGCCATTGATAAACCTTGCACAATCCTTCATCCTTGATTTTTGCTTGCAACTCCGTCCATCCAATACTAGGTATCCTAATTATGTCTATGTTTATTATTCTTACCATCTTAACATCACAAACAACCCGTAATCAAGATTTAATCATATTTAGGGTTTCGAAATTTTTGTGTGGAAAATGTAAATTGATTAGTGGGATATGTTGAGATAACCTAGATGCACATAGGTCTTGCCCAGTTTTGCTTAAAACATTGCCAAAGTCCAGGAATCGTAAAGTCAAACTCAAAATCAAATCCCAGTCTCGGATTGTGATGAACATTGCGACACAACATTGCGATGCATGGTCATTGCGATGAGTCATTCCGATGACTCATTGCGATGGTTTATTGCGATGGGTCATTCCGATGGCTTATTGCGATGGCTCATTGCGATGGGTCATTACGATGACACATTGCGATGGCGTATTGCGATGGTGCACTCTGAGGCATCATTGCGATGGCATTGTAATGGTATTGCGAGGGGGACTTATTGCGATAAATTATCAATATTGCGATGGAAACACACTTATTGCGATGGAAACTTAGATATTGCGATGATGGTGAGATTGCGATAGGACAGGATTGCGATAGGATTGCGATGATTAAACATTGTGATGGTTGTAGGATTACGATGGATAGTCTGATTGCGATGGATTTAGGATTGTGATGAACTTATAATTCTGATGACTTGAAAGATTGCGATGAGTTGTCTTGGCATACATTGTGATAGCTTATAGTATTATGATAACATTATAAAATTGTGATGAGTTATAGGATTGTCATGCTAGTATTACGATAGGTGGCACCTATAGACATGTGTCGTGATCAAGTTATAGTTGTTCAATTTATGTAATGCGCTAATGCTTGTCGTGTGTTACTGCAAATGCTACAACTTGACATGGATTTAAGATATATATGTTTGTGTATATCATTTGTGTTTATGTCATCTAAGCAGGAAGATGTCGATCACAGAAGAACAACAGCGGCAACATGATCTCGAACTTGTTTCACTCAGCAACAGGCTACCATATGCTGAGAAAAACTCTCGTTTGCAAGAGGATTTTGATCCTTCTTTAGCAGCTTTCAAAATCGCCACGGATATCCTTGACATTTCACCTATCAAAGATGTATTCAGACTTACTGCCTCTGTTCCTGAAGTCTACATGCACGAGTTCTGGATCACTACAACACTTTCACAAAATCAACTGTCTCAAAAGACTATCTCATTCCAACTAAACAAAACGCCAATGGTACTTAACTTGAGCATCTTTAGGCAATTGTTTAACTTTCCTAAGTTAGCAAAAGGTGAACACTTTGTGGCTAACCCAAACAACGATGAATTGTATCGAGTCATTCGTGCTCTGAATTACGAAGGTGAAATCCACAACCTCTCCCAGTTCAATACATCACACATAGGGCAACCCTGGAAAGCACTTATCACCATCATTGTCAAATGTCTTACTCCAAAGACTCGGGGCTCCGACGTAAGGATACCACCTCAAGCTCACATATTTTGGGGACTTTACACAGCATTTAAAGTGGATTTTGCACTCCTTATCCGGAAAGAATTTTGTTATCAGTTTACTAGAACCAAGAAGAAATCCGTGCATCTTCCATTCCCAAGATTCACCAAGCTCATCATCAATCACTTTATGAAGAGTGACCTAAACATTGATACTCGCGGGAATTTCTTCTACCACACAAAAGATGATGACTATGTGATTTTACAAATGAATGCGGATACTCAATCCACAAAGTATTTATTATGTCCAACTCTAGTACCTGACACAATGATCAATGAAGGAATCAATGAAAGTGATAAATATCAAGAGATGCTCCATGATATTGACACACAGTTTCGATGAGAAAATTCACTTCCCTTAGAGAAGCAAAAAGGTAAACGAAAAAAAGAGTTTCAAAGCGACAATCGACTGCTTCCTCCAAAGATAAAGACACAGGGAAAATGCAAATAGTTGATGAAGATGATGATGAAGATGAGATGATCCACACTGAGGGTAAACAGGAAGAAGTACCACTCAGAAGGCTAAAGAAAGCAAATCAAACCAAAGGTAAAGAAGAAATTGTTGCTTCAGATGAACCAGCTCAACAAACTATTTCTGAAGCCAAACGACTGCGTATTATTCTTCAACAAAGTAGAGAGGAGGCTTTTGCAACATACATAGGATCAGGCTCAAGACTGTTTGAAGACTTAGAGGAATTTGGTAATCTTGATGCTGATATGGCCTTTTATGAAGATCCTAACGATGAAGATGCTGATAACTTCCACTTTGAAAGTCGTGAGTAGAGTGAAGAGGGTGCTAGCAGTGAAAACACAGATACAAATTTGTTGTATCATGATGTCAATATCACCACATCTTTACCGGTACCAACTAACACTGTGATTAACGAAGATGCTCACGCAACTATCATTCAAGGAACACCACTTCAAAGTAAGTCTACTTTCGGCTCTGATGATGTTTTGAAATATCTTAATTTCGAAGGGGAGGGTGTCGAGGTTACAAATACTGATCCATCGACAAATGAAAACATGGTGGATGTTCCTATAACTTCTGTTACATCAATTACCATTCCACCACTATCCACCCCGGTCATCACTGATGTCATAACACCAGCAATCACACCAGTACCTGTTGAACAACTAGTATCAACTACCACCCCAACGACTGAATCTACACCATCATCAATAGCTGAACAACCTGTATCAACTACCGCCACAATCACTGAATCTACCCCATCACCTATCTTTGAAAAACCCGTATCATCCACCACCACTTTAACACTCATGGTTACACCATCAGTACAACAAGTATCATCCACCTCCAACCCATTCCTCACAGTCAGTGATCCACTGATTCAGTCTCTTCAACAACAACTGGAGGCTCAAGTTAAACAAATAACTGTACTGACTGAAAGATTCACCACTCCTGACACACAAACTCTCAAGGAACCGCAACCTGATGATCCTACACTTAAGAAAATATCCGACAGCGCGTCTTTGGAGAGAAGAAAACTCGTGACAAAGAGAATGCTGCCTTTCTTGGTTCAATTAATGAGAAGATGACCAACATCATTCGACGAGAAGTAAAGTCATATGTTGATCAGGAGCTACCAACTCTTTTTGGTACTGGTTTATCTACCCTTCAACTAATGAAATTGTTGCAGACACGACTGAAAGATATGAGGACTAGTAAATCGAAATACAAACACAAAGTTCTGCAATATCTCAACAAAGCAATTATTGAAGATACACCTGTAGACACTGAAGACTCTGAGTCTGAGGATGAAGAAGTGCTCGAGGAGGCAGATAACGAGGGTAATGGTGATGAGGATGATGGTGATAATGATAAAAATGAGGAAGAGGATAAGGAAAAAGATGATGAGGAAGAAGATGATGAGGAAGAAGAGGATGAGGAAGAAAAGGATAAGGATGAAGATGAAGATGAGGACGAGGATACAGATGAGGATGACAATGATGATGATGATAATGACAACGGGAATGGAACCAAAGAGGCTGACAAGAATGACAAAACGGGTACGAATGCCGACGAGTCAAATAAGGATGAAGGTGATAAGGCAACTAAGAAAGGTATTGAGGAAGCTAAAGAAAGCTTTGCTAAAACCGCATAAAAGACGGTGGACTCTATTGTACCAGAATCTCAGCATATTGACACATGTATATCTACTAAACCAATTTCTACTACTACTTCTCACAATGAATCTGTAGAACATATGCAAGAAGACGAAATTCCTGTGTCTACGCATGAAGAAGAACCCACAGGGTTAATGCTAGAAGACGAAATTCCAGTCTCTATGCCTAATGATGATATACCGGTGACACAAGAACAACCTTCAACACCATCTAAAGATCAGCACAACTCTGATATGGAAGTTGAAGACTTAAATGTGCCAGAACCAACGTTTGCTGAATCTCTTATCATCGATGACACGGTACAGGAGCAACTCTGGCTTACAAATGCAGCACCACAACATCCTTTCGCCACAGTAACTGAAATGGAGCTCACTCAATACCTAAACAATCCTATCGATTTCTCGGCCTTTCTAAGGTATCATCATGGGAAACCGACAATGACTCCGGATCTTATCAAATTGGCAGCCGCAGACGTGGACTTCTTTGATACCTTGAAGATCAGCCATAATGAGGCAGGATATCACTTAAATGAGCTGACAAAGGCAATGAGAGCAACGACTACGGGAATTCAGACTCCAGTGTTACGACCTCTTACACCCACTGTCATCGCCGGTTCTGCAACGATTCCATTAGAGCACTTCGTATCTCATGATCTTGAGTATCTTGAAAAAGGCGCGAAGAAATATGCTACATCACTTACTATGCTCAAGGCTGTTAATCTGGAGAACGTACCATGGATCAAAGATAAAGTACCTGATGCGTTATGGAGAAGGAAACTGCTCAAGTTTTATGATACTTTTGCATCACTTGGCATCTCTCACTGGAATGCAAAGAAAAGGTTAGCTTACAATCACTTCCATCATCCAAACAGAGGTTCTTCTATTGTCTCTGCTCACAGAATTAAAAGCATTCAAGGAGCAACCACTCAGACTGTATTCGGTTATGATTACTTGAATGTAATCGTGTTCAAACATACTGATGAGAAAGAATACCGAATTGATGAAAGTGATCTCCAGTACCTTCGCCTTGAAGACATCGAAGATCTTCTGTTGTTATTGGCTCAGAAAAAAGTCGACCATTTACTACCTGAGATTGTCATTGCGTTGAGCTCCAACCTTCATCAATATGCAAGAAAAATTGTCATCCAAAACCGGGTGGAAGATTTTCAACTTGGAGTGGAGAGCTATCAAAAGAAGCCAAACTTGCAACGTCCCCATACAACTCCGCTCAGTAATTTTCACAAGAACAAGAAGCCTTACATGGGGACCACTACACCGGAAGCAGGGATATTTTATCCAAATGAGACTGGCGTCATGCAGTTTATGCGATTCTCCGAACTGCACAAATTTAGCGATGGTACGCTCAAGCATGTTCGAGATGATCTAACGGTTCTCAATGCCTACCTACCGCTTCCAGCAGTCAAGTACACCTAGACGAGTCAGTGCAAACAAGGAGCTAAGTACGTGATCAAAAAGATCAAGGAACTTTTAAGGAAGCGCAGGTTGCTACGAAGTGTGGAACGATTCGTAGGTGGAAGACCATATGGAGCTCACCATAGGTTCACGGAACGATCCATTTAATTATGGATCGTCTTATAATAGGTCAACTCCATATGTCTATTACTGTGAATATGTTAATTTATGTATAATCAGCTTTTGTGGCATGTTGTAGTGTAAAAGTATGATATTTTTCAAGAATTTCTCACGAGATTCTAAATCTTTCAAACATATCGTACTCGAGCACTACAACTAACCCTCGTTAATTCGAGGGGGAGCATTAATATGTTCTTTGGCCAGTATCTAATTTCATTATATTACCCAAAGACCGGTTAATCCATTAATATCCAAAATATTGATGGTTAACATTTTGGAAAAGGGGAGAAAATGGGATTAACGAGACTTAATGATACTTGGCTAAACAATGAAAAAGGCTTAAAAGATAAACCAACTTAATATGTGTAATGCACATGTTAAGGGGGGGCATTTTTGATGAACAAAACACTTAAGGCACAAAAACTTTGATTATAATATCACAAGTGCTTTAAGTGATTTTTCAAGGATTTTTCATGGTGACAATACTTACCCAGAACACACTTAATTCAAGACGGATGTGGTGACAAAAGGGTGGTAGGATTAGGTATTAGTCCAATGATTCATCAAAACCGATGGAATCTTCCCAAGGACAATTCCCTAGATAGAATTAGTAGTCCTTAGGAAAGATGGAGAAAGATTGTGAACGTAGCTGAATGCCGACCAAGTACTTAAGTTAGCGCTGGAACAATCACAACAAGGTGCTAGTTATGACGTATTGGTAAGCATTAAAGGGGTTGAAGAATGAAGAAGAATTGTAAAGATAAAGGGTGTAAAGAAAGAAGCCCTCCTTACAACCTTAGGCATAAACCGGGTCAATACATATGCTATTGAGATCATTTTTTCAATGATTCTCGATATTGAAGATAGACATCATGGACCCAGTGATGCAACGCACAAACCATCCCAGCTAACTCAAACATCTCTCAAAAGATGTTTGTTTTAATCACACGGAGTTCAACACGTTATCTATTGGTTTATTCACTCCGAATAGAGTGATATTGAATAGGTGGCAATCCTCTCCAGCCATCGCTCACTAAATCAAAATGCACTATCGAGTCTAGAGCCACGAGATCATCAAAAGTCTCATTAGGACACTTTCCACTTATTCCTTGCTTTTTCACACACTGTGAAAAGTAAGAGATCTTTATGAGTCCTACGCAGTATTCTTGTAATACTGCCAGAACATCCGAGTAATACGTAAGTACTACAATGAAGATGGAAATCCTGCTTGAGCCAACATCAAACAAGCTCATGGTAGGTGACACGTGCAGTCCTTTAAGAACTAATCTTGTGAAAACTGGAAAGAAACAGTAGTTTAATTCTTAATTGAACTTAAACTCGTTCCAGGCCTCTACGCATTATCGTATGATCTTGCCAGAACACTCAGAGTGACACTCTTTAGTGTTCACAATGACGAGTGGAAATCCTTATAGTGTTAACATCAAATAGCACTTGGTAGGTGACGTGCAAGATTCTATATGAATCAAGCTCGTGACAACTGGAAAGCAACAATGGTGAAAATCTTAATTGAAATTCACTTGTTCCAGGCTCATGAATTCACGGCTTCAATCACAAGGATAATTTATCCAAGTGATTCACTCTTTATGTTCGCAGTCAAGCTTAGTGATCGTCGAATAAAGAGAACGGGTTTACCCGCGAAATCCTGTCAGGAAGTTACATAATTGAAACTATCGGTCACAGGTACAATATCTAATATCGTCCAACGGTCTTCACCGACCGGAGGTAAAATGCTACCGATATAGAATGAAATGTTCTAAGCCATTTCGTTCGTGTCTTATTATGTTGCTGCATTCGAAGACGGTGGCGTTGCGGTGTACCTGTTGAAGTCGTCCTCACATACTTATTCCTTCTACATCAAATATTTCAGCAAATTCAAGAAAGTCTGACCTAAAAGTCTTCCGTTGTATCGACTCTAAAACTTTCAAGAATTCAACAAAGGATAAGTGTGTGGGACATGAAGTCATGAAGAGGCGAACATCACAAGAAGATAAAGATTACACGTGAAAGGCCAAAAGAACATGTTCCAAGCAAAAGCCTGATATTATTCAACACATATTCACAAAAAGAAGAAAAATTTAAAGAAGAAAAGAGAAAGTGGACTACGAGCTCAAGAACAAGATCTAACATGCTAGATTAGGACTTTGTAAATTTGGAGTGACCTTCCTTTGGGGGAGATTGTTGGAAATACGTTTTTCATATAAAGAAAGTCTCGGTCACTCCAACAATATAGTTATAGGCTCGTAGTAATGTTTAAGTAATGTTTACGTTAAGCCCGACCCATGAGCATGTTCATGGGCCGGAGGCCCAAGTCCATTTAAGGACTTGGGTATATAAACCTCTTTCCACCATGGAAAGAGGTGTTGGTTGTTTCATTTCTCAAAGTAATACACATAGTTTCTTTCACTTCTCTCTCTAGAAAAACATCAACCCTCTTGAAATACAAAGATTATCACACTTCTACAGTATCTTCCATCCCATCTAGATTTCAAAACAATTAAACTCATAAAAACATGGGACTATGAAACTCACCTGAATAAGCTTCTCTAAGTATCCGCGCTCTAGCAAAATCTAAACACACAAACATATACAATCAAGACATGAACCACATACCAAAATGGCTCGTCAATCTGTGATGGATATCTAACCTTCTCCTACAAATTAAACCCATTTATATGCCATAAGAATCTCATTACACCCCTCTATAAAACCCTTAACTTAGTTTAGTTTATAACTCGTCCCGTTAACATTTAACCCAAAATAGTCTCGCTTTTTACACTCCGTATTATGAGCCAAACGCCCACCAAACCTAAACCACATTCCTTGCAATGAAAACCCCATAAACTTATATGTGTTAGCTAAAATCTCAGCCCTTTCCCCATCATCAAATCTAATCTTAAGTCCCTGATATATAACTTATACTTTCGCCTATCTAGATTTTACCGATTTTGAACATATGAAATGTTTGTTGTGATCAGACGATCTTACCCTATCCCATTTGATTATATCTTCTCCAGATCTTTTATTTGATATATAATATAAGTCTCATGTTAATTTGAAGCTCCAATTATAACCCTAAGTACCCCAAACAATTCAAAACATAAAATGAAAACAGGCTGATCCAAAAACTGTTTTGACACCCGACTGATGTAAGCTGTTTTTGACCCACTTCCTAACCTTCAATTTAGTTCTACTTTCTTGAATTTGAAAGCTAATTCAATTACCTTTCCAGGGACATAAGATTAAAAAATTAAAAGTTTGTAGAACTCTAGATATGATCAAAACAATAGACCAAAAATTCTGCCCAGTTTTTTAAAACGAATATAAACATGATTAAACCCTTTAATCGTCATTAAGCCGCATAATAACCTAATTATCTGAATATTAAGAACCCTAATATTATTAATTACAGAAATCATCATTCTTAGTATGAAACCCTAATAAAAAATCAAAAATCCTAAACCCTAATCCATCATACTAGGTTACATACATAAATTTAACGTTAATCGAGCTAGTTTAATTACGTACCTTTAACCCTTATGCAAGATTTCGGTTTTGATCTTCTACCATGGATGTTTCAACTGATATTAGGTATATTTTAGGGTTATGGGTCGTTTTTAGGGGTCTAGGGGTGTTTATATAGGCTTCGGTAACCTCCTTAACAAGTTTGAGCCCAAAAGAGACTCTACTTGGGCCTTTCCTACCCGTTTCCTTCCTTTAGTCGGCCATAACAGCCCATCCATGACCCACCCCGTTAAATTTGGGTTATTTACACTCTCCCCTTCTATTTTATGTTTACCTATACTTCTATACACTTCCGGGTCGAAACTGGACACCCTTTCTCTAATTTTTCGACTTTCTGCGTAATTTTCTATCTAACTTTATTTTCAAAACTTTAATAATATAGAAAACTCCTATAATACATAGAATATAGATAATATATATCTAATATACATATATCACGTATGATACATACACAAAATCCTACGAAAATGATAATTCAACTTTTACAAAATTTTCGCGTGATCTCATTTCATTTCACTTCATTTCATTTCATTTCACTTCATAGTCACTATAACGTGAGCTTATGATTCATGAAATAACCATTCATCGATTTACTTAATAGCATGTCGTACTCATAAACGATGTCCAAACCATCCTCATTCACACCAAATAAACACGTAAACACATAAAACACATAGTCACACATAACACCCTAAAAATACGACTAAGTGACGAACCTCAAAACCACGGTTGTCACAGATAGCATCGCATGCACACTTCTTTCTTCAATGCTTGTCATTGTTTGTGCAAACGACTTGTGTATCATCCTCATTTTCCTTTTCATCATAGTCATTCTTCCTCTGTTTTTGACTATGTGGAATTGTTTTTATTGTCCATGTCATACTCTCTTTAGTTTGGTATTTTTGCCAAGATATTAAAGCGGAGTATGTCCACTCGACAATATTTTCTATTTTTATAAATTGGACATTTCTTTTCTCTCTTTAGTCCATTTTATATTTTTGGTGTCACCAAAATAAGTTGGGTTCTCTTTTCTATCTAATAGCCCTCTTATTTTTCTTAACTTGTCATACTTTTGACACTTATAAAAGTTAAGATTGTTTTAGCTTTCTCTTGAGTCCCTCTCTTTATACTCAAGTTGTTTAAAGCTAATTCCGCCTGGGTGACCCTTTCTATATATGCTCTTGTCCACTAACTTTGTTTTGTATGACTTTTCTAACCCTTCTTTGTAGCTCGTCACTTTTCTTGCTTTGTTGGTGCCTCAAGCAAGGGGGAACTCATATCAAGGGGGATCATTTTTAAGAGTTCAACTCATTATATTTGCAATCGTTGACTCACTTAAATTTCATTCATCGAACATCTTGCAAGTAATGAATTTTGTAATCTCGAACATAAGCATATTATTATGCGTGGAGTTGGTTAACCTATGGTGATTGAAGACATCACTAGGATGACGCAAGCTCAATATTTTTAGATGATGGGTTTATGGTTTAGATTCTCGCCTCTCTACCGAGGGACGACTAGCTTTTTGGATGCAAGGTCTTTTAAAGTCGATCCTAATCTTCTACCAATGAAGACTACTTTTTGGATGCAAGCTCTCTTGACGTCAATTATTCTCTTCCTCAAATGACGTGCAATCGATGACTACCACTTTGGATGTGTGCTCTCTCGACGCTGTTTCTTCTCTTCTTCAAAGACGTTGAATACCTTTTTGATTTGACAAAAGGTTGAGAAGTAAGTGTAAACGAGTAACTTATACATTTTAATATGCGTTGCGGTTTACTTGTTTGTCATCATCAAAAAAGGGGAGATTGTTAGTGCAAACATTACGATGTTTAGTCGATATAATCTCTTCATGTTTTGTTGATGACAAACGTATAATTCGCAATACATTATGTAAAATGTTAAGGTACTCGTAATCACTCAAGAATACATTTGTATACTTCTCTCGACACCTCCAAGATCGCATTCGGCGTGAATCACTCAAGGTATGTACAAACAAGTCATTAACCTTACTAAGTGATCAAGGAATAATATTTTCTTAAAACTCACATTTAATCAAATTTGACAAAAGATTTTAATACTTTATTTTTAAAAAAATGTTTTATTAAAAAGAAAATGGAAAATTGAATTTGGCATATTCCATATGCCAAAAGAATATCATTTGAGGGTATAAACTACCCGAGATGGCATTTCCCCACTAAAGGAAAAAAAATGCACGGACTCTAAGCCCGAGGTCCCTTAAATAGACCAAAGGATCCTTATTGATAAGGATCCGTGGAGACAATTAAGGCACCGCGAGTGTTTATAGCCGTTGCACTCTTGCCCTATAAATAGTGTATCATTTCCAGCTTTTCTTTCAACCCTTTTTGCATAGTTTCTTTAAAAACATCCTTAAACCCTTGATTAGTTAGTTTTGATTAATCTTGTTTAAGATGTGATTCTATCCTCAATCTCCCCATCCTCTCAAGTGCAAAGAGAATAACACTTCTTTTTATGAACGACAAGTTAGTACAAGACCAAATGTTAGCAAGCCAGAGACTCGACGCATCTAAGTGGGCAGAGCCTAACACACATTCTTACCAAGAAGAAAAACCCGGTGAGGCTAGAACTTGAGACCTCATGGTTGCAACCTCCCCCAAAGCTCCTTAGGAGACCTCAGGTGTGTTGATCCCAAACTTAGATCGATTATATTTGTGTTAACGAGATTGAATCAAGATTAACACGTAGAGAAACTTTGTGTTAACAACAATCTAAGTGTTATGCGGAATTAACACTTAGAACAAAGAACAATGTTAAACACAATATAAACCAAACTTTCACTTTTATTAATAAAACTTGTGTACAATGAAAGTGTAGAAAACATATATCAAACCCTAACCTAAAGGCCTCCTTTTATGGGCATAAGGAGCCTTGTACAATTAAAAAACGTGTAAACTATTCTAGGAAGATATATTGAGATAAACATAGAAAATATAATATACATGCATATCTTCGTAACATATCAAAACATGTTGACTTCATAAATCTTGAGAGTGTCTAAATATCTCATGTCTGGGCCTGATTTGTCGGGGGCTTGATAACACTTTGTCAGTGGCTACACATCTCTTGTCAGCGGCTAGTAGACTTAGTGATGAGATGGCATTTGTACATGATCTCATCGTTCTTTTCGGGCATTAAATGCATTAAAATGTCATAAAATACGATATATATGCTTGTATTTGTTTACTTGTGTGTTTTAGGTATGGATATCGTGAAAAAGACCAAAGATCACAAGAAACAAGGAAAAATAGACACGAGAAACGAAGCCGTACAAAGAACCGGGCCCTAGTTCATGAATTATCCAAGATAAATCCTTGAAGACTTGAAGATGTACAAGATTGATCCTCAAAATATGAAGAAATGACACTTAAAACCCTTGTATATTCATAATTACAAGTTTGGTCCCTTAAGTTTGTCAAAATTACAAAATGGTCCTTCAACTTTGTAAATTTGGCAAGATTAGTCCCTCATCAATTCTAATTTGTCAATTATGGTCCCTCATAAAGTCAAAGATACTATGAATACCTTTAAAGATCAAGAAAGTCCAAAATCAGTCCCTCAAATATTCAAACATGGCAAAAATAACCCTTGATTACCTTTTGCCAAAGTTTTGGGGCAAAAGTATGAAAAGAGAAAGTTTCATTACAAAGGAAAACGTGTTTTGTTGGCTGAAAACTTGTTTTACCATGTTTATCAAAACACAAGGGCTGCATTTGTCAATTCCCAAACTTCAAATCAAACAAACACGCGCCAAACACCACATCCCACCCTTTTCGGATTAAAATTACCACTATTCACCATTCATCCCAACCAGAATTACCTTCCACTTAACAAAGGGTAAAATGCAATTACTCAGGCACATGCTTGATTCACACATGCAGAAACCTATCCCACACACAAAACCCTCACCTCCACTCACCAAAGGGCCCCACACTCAAGGAGGTCCACCCATCACATCACAACTTAGCCTCCAAGGAATGTCAAGTGTCAAAATCAACAGCCCACACTCAATGCTTAACTAGAAAGCTAAAATGAACGATTTGGATGCATTTGGACAGTTCAATATCAAAATTCGTCTAGAAGATTCAAGGGCATTTTAGGGACTTCATAGTTAGGGTTTTCTCATTGTAATCTCAGCCCTTGTGGCCTATATAAGGACTCCTCAACTTGTGAGAAACCTTTTTCCAGTTTTACCTTTTAAACATTTTAATTCCTTTTTAAATTTTAAAAAGTTGGTATTTTGAGAAAATTGTAATTCCTTTTTATGTTTTTGAAAGTTGGTGTTGTTTAAGTGTAATTCTGAGTTCCATTATATGTTATAAGTGTGCTTGAATCTTGTAGTTCAAGGACGTTTATGTTTAGTAAGGTTTTCAAGTTTGAAAAAAGCTTGAAAAGTGGTTTCTGATTTTGCTATTTTGCTTGTACTAATCCTTAACCAAAAGCTATAAGCTCTTACAAGCTTGTTGACACCAAGCTTGTGAAGGGACTGGAGCATTTCGTTAGGCTGTTTGTTCATTGTGTTGAAGAAATCAAGCCCTTGAGTTTCTGATTTGAAACATCAACCAAGGCAGTCATTCATCTTTCTTGTTGAAGTACCTTGGTCTTGTTCTAGTTGTTGAACAAGGTCCAAGGAGCATTGTTGGTCATCCTAGGATGTTGTGGAGGACAGGTATAAGCTCTTGTTAAGATTCCTCTAAAAAATCACATGTTATGGTCTATTTTATGTTTTGCTATGTGATTTGGTGATTTTGTGTTTGTGTTTTATGGTTGTATCTGTTATTTGTCACCTAGTATAGCTATTTGATCATTAAAATCAGTAGGTTGTTTGAAGGATTAAGAAGTTTGTTTGAAAAGTGCTTATTAAAGGATTGTTTGGGATTACTGGTTAATAAGGCCTTGTGGCCTTGTGCCCTTGGTTCTTAGGGTTTGGGAAGTCTAAACAAGTCTTAATATACAAGTTTTAGTCATTGGTTAAGTTTCTAAAAGTTTGGAAAAGAGATTTCAAGTTTTGCAAAAATCTGATAAAAGGTGTTTTGAAATTGGTCAAACTCATCAGATCCAATAACTTCTTTGTCTGTTGGATCTAAGGTCTGAAATCAGGTTTGGGAATAGTTTAGGTGATAAGCTATCTATTGGTTATCTGGTTGTTGAATTTGGTGGCTTATTGAGTGTGCTATAGCTTATCAAAGTTGGCTGAAGTGGTCATTTACATCAGCAAAGTGACCACCTCATTTTGTGCTTGCATTTGTTATCCTAGTGTATGCCTTGTGATTTTGCTGCTTGGAACTTGTTTATGTGCTGCTTGTGAGTGGATTTTGCTATTTGGTGTGCCTTGTATCTGGCTTATAAGCTAACTGGCTTATTAAGCCCTTATTTCCAAAATCTTTCATCAAAAGGTCAACTGACCTCTTGATTCACAAGGACTCCTCCTTGAGTTCTTCACAAAAGTTGCTTATAACAAGCCCATATACCATCCCTGATCATTTGGTGAACTTTGGAGTACTTTGACTTTTGGTCAAATAAGCATAAATTGGCTTATTTTTTAGAACTGCTTGTTGGTACATGCAACAACTTGGTTTTTGAAATAGAACTCATTTTTCTTAGCTTAATAAAAAGTCTGGAAGGTTACAAGTCTGGAAGGTTACAAGTCTTTTGGTTGAGCTTTTGCTAGAAAACTAGCTTATTTGGCTTTTTCAGCCAGATTATTGGTTCATATAGCTTATTCTACTTGGCTTTTTGTGATTTTCTTGATTGATTATTCTTAGTTAAGCTATTTGTGAGCTTTTGCAACAAACCAGAGCTTCTAAAACCCCCTAGAACTCTAACCCGACTATTTTGTCGTTTAGTGAATTTCTATTTTGCTTATTTCTGGCTTAATGAGTGAGCTTTTTCAAAATTTCTTTTTACAGATCTCTTAGGCATCTCAAAATAAGGTTGCGTGTTTAAGCAGAGCTTATGGCATTGGCTTATTGCTTAATGGGCTTATTGGCCCAATAAGAATAAGCTGTTTGTTATTTAAGCTGTGATAAGCTCATATTCAGCTTTTGGGCCTTCAGACTTTTGTGCTTATAATTAAATTTTGAGTCAGATAGGACTTTTTCAGGTCATTTGGGCCTAGTTTGACTTTTTGGGCCCAAAAGCCCATTTAAGTTGACTGTTTTTGGTTTTAGCCCATTTAGGGGCCCATTAGGGGTATTTTGGTAATTTCACTTTCATTTTCTGATTACTTAGGTTAATATAAACTAGTTTGCAAGTTTTTAGAATTTTTTATAATTTTTGGATTTTTAATATTATTTTAATATTATTTTATTATTAAATTTCAAATTTCGCATTTTTGCACTTTTTATATTTTTCTTAGCTTAAATACATTAAAATAGAATTTTTTCAACTCTTAGATTAATTTTATCATCTTTAGATTAATTTTTATAATTATTTTAAGTTTTAATAGTTTTTAAATCATTTTAAATTGTTTTTCTTAGTTTAAAAATTTATAAAAATAGTTTTTAATCTTTTTAGGTCATTTTAGAGGTTTACCAATTGGAAAATCTTTATTTGGGCTTTTTGATAATTAATTTTCTTTTTAGGGCTTTAATTAGCATTTAAAAATTAATATTTAATTAATTAAAAGATTTGAAAAAGTTTTGATCATTGGTAAACTCTTAGTTCATTTTATTTGATTTTTGGTAATTTTTTGGGAATTTTTAGAATTAATTTTTATTTTTTGTACTTTTTACGGTTTTACGCTTAGTCGTAGTAGTAATTAATTTCACGTTTTCGTCATTCTATTTTCTCATCCCCTTCTTTCAAATATTAATCTCAAACCAGTTACGAATTATTCACACACATATACCTCCTTGGAAACGAACTCTCACATCATAAGGGTCATTACTGTTTGATTTTCCTAAATCATCACTTAATACTTTCCCTACTTTACGCTCTTTTGTTTTCCTAAACAAGAGTTGTAATTTACCACAATCAATTTTGGTGCCGCTGCCGGGGAGGTGTGTCGTGATTAATTTGTCTTGTTGTTTTTAATATTTACCATAGATAGTATTTGTATTAGTAGAAATCTACTAATACATATTATCGGTTTTTTTGGTTTTTCTTGTGAAATTATTATTACTATATTGTATTAAGTATCACAATCAATACAAAATATCTCCAAAAGTGTGAAAACACAACCTTAATTGGGATTTGATCTCCTAATTATTGTATTCGAATCTCAAACAAAAGAAAAAGGCAAAAATAGATAAATACTTTCGTGAAGCTCGATTTGAAAAATACAAACTATAAGGTGGGTATAAGGCCGGTGTTATAAAATATACCCTAAGGAAAAAAGCTCTTAAGTGCTTCGCGCCGCCTCGTTTCCCCGCTTGCTTGTGACTATTTTGAGATTGAAGGCTAATCGAGGCTTTTGCCGCCCAAAGTATTATTACGTATCATATATATTTGCTTGGTTTTCTTTGTGATTAAACCCTCTTGAACAATTTGGTTTTCATCAAAGTTCTAAAGTCATTCGAGGGCGTTCACTCCACGTGATCGTTTTCATTCTTTTGAGGCTTCTTTAATCAAGAGTTTGATTCGAGGAGAGATTTGGTAGATTGTTGTCTACGAAGATACACCAAAATCCAAAAAAATTAAAAACAATAAAAAACACAAGAAAATTGAAAATTCACAAAACACCCAAAAAGAATCTTCTTTGCTCACCTCCCATTCTACGTGAAATTTATGCTAACTCGTAGTCAAGCTAAACGAGCTCATAAATGTCGTCAAAATCAAGGAAATCAAGAGACGTTGATTGAAGAACAAACTCCAATTGTTGAACCTATTGTAGAATAAGAAGTCGTCATGGCCAATCGTACTATGATGGAGTTGCTTCAAGCACCCACCGAGGGTTTTGGAGAGGCCATTGTGATTCCCGCCATCCTTGCGGAGAATTTCGAGATTAAGACGGGTTTAATGTCTATGTTGCAAGCAAATAAGTTTAGAGGTCATGAAAAAGACAACCCGCATTACCACATAAGGAATTTTAATCGTCTCACCGCAACTAGCAAGTTTAAGGATGTTCCACATGATGCCATTAAGATGATGTTGTTTCCATACTCATTAGATGGACCCGCTAAAATTTGGCTTGAGAAAGAACCGCCAAATTCGATTTTGACATGGGGTGATCTCGTTTCTAAGTTTGTGAACAAATTTTTTCCACCATCTAAAACAACACATTTAAAAAATGAGATTTCAAGATTTGTACAACGAAATAATGAGAGTTTTTCAATGGCATGGGAACGATTTAAGGAAATGTTACATGAATGTCCACACCATGATTTTTTGGAATTGCATCAAGTTGATACTTTTTATAATGGGCTTAATGATCATGAACGAGATTATTTGAATGCCGCCGCGGGTGGTAATTTTTTGTGCAAAACAACCGATGAGGCTTTAAGATTATCGAGAATAGATCTAAGGTTTACAACCCTCGTAACACACCGAGTGTTGCCAATATGGGTTCGTCATCGTCGTCATCGCCTCGTAGAATTAATGCCTTACATGATGAAGCTAATGAGGAAAATCGGTTTTTCGATAGGTTTTCAAATCTTATGACTCATTGGAAAGCACAAGATGCTTTGAATTCCGCTTCGGTTAAAGCGGTTGATAAGAGTTGTTTGTCTTGTGGTGGAGCTCATGATCTTTCCGAGTGCATTACCGTCGGTGGTAACACTTCGAGTGCTTACGTAGCAACGGGAACTTACAACCAAAATGGCCAAGGTTCCCGCCTAAATCAAGCTCCACCAAATCAAAATGCTAATAACTATCGAAACAACAATCAAGGTGGTAATTATCAAGGCAATTCACGTAACTACAACAAAGGGAATTATCAAAGTGGGAATGGACAAGTTACTAATCAAAACCAAAACCGTGATTTTCAAAACACTACACAAGGTTTTCAAAATGCTCACACTAAAAATCTTCAGGGAGAGTTTTTGGATTATGCTAAAGCAAATGATGCTAAGTGTGATAACATGCAACATGAGATGATTAGCTTAAGATCCGAGTTGAAAAACGAGCTTAAAACGAACTTGCTAATGAAGTTAAGACTCATGCAAATAAAAAGGAAGGAAACGTTCAACGTCTTCAACAAAATCAACAAAAAATGGAACAAGGACAACATGAGATTAAGCAAGAATTGTTAAAAGCGGATTTAAGGCAATCAAAATTTGAAGACCGAATGGCAAAAATGTTTGAAGCAATCATGTGTAAACCCTCTTCCTCGGGTGGTCTTCCTAGTAATACCATTGCAAACCCGAAGGGAGAAATGAAGGGTATTACTACACGAAGTGGTAAAACTTTCAAGGAACCAATCTCTCGTCCAAGTACTTCTACGGAGATGGAAATCGAGAAAGAGCCCGAGGTGATGGTCGAAAAGGAGCATATCACAAGCCCACGAAGTACCGCTCATACCACACCTACGGTTGAACCAATACCAATTATGGAACCCGAGTTTCCAAGGGCGTTGCCTAATGTCCTACCCACACCACCCTTACCGTACCCTTCGAGACGAAACAAAGAGAAATTGCAAGAACGTAACAAACAACAAATCGAGCTTTTTATGTAAATGTTTCAACAAGTGCATTTTGATGTGAGTTTAGCCGACGCGTTGTTATATATGCCTCGTTTCGCCTCCACTTTTAAAAGTATGATGAACGATAAGGAAAAGCTTTCAAAGCTTGCTAATTGTTCTTCGGTTTATCTTAACCGCATACGGGAAAAAGTTGGTGACCCTGGAAAGTTTCTCATTCCTTGTGACATACAAGATATGAAAGAATGCCTCGCCTTGGCCGATCTTGGTGCGAGCATTAATTTGATGCCATTTTCCATTTGGAAATCGCTTTCGCTTCCGGCTCTTACTCCTTCGAACATGTCAATCGAGATGGCCGATCATTCTACGATTTTAGCATGTGGAGTAGCCGAAGATGTTTTCGTGAAAGTGGGGAAGTTCTACTATCCCGTTGATTTTATAGCAGTTGACATCCCCGCGGATCCTCAAGTTCCTCTAACTTTAGGTCGTCCACTTTTAGACACCTCGAGATCGCTTATCGACGTTCATGCAAGGACTATCACTTTGAGATTCAATGAAGAGGAACTTGTTATAAACTGATGAGACTGCTTTTATACATAGTCTCATCGTCCAAAAAGGGCTTAAAATGCATTAAATATCATCAAAATACCCAAATATATGCTTGTGTTTGTTTCTTGTGTATTTTAGGTACGGATATTGAGAAAATGACAAAAGATCACAAGAATCATGCAAAAACGAACACGGGAAACGAAGCCGCACATTAAACCAAGCCCTAATGAAGAGTTTTCCCAAGAAAACCCTTAAAGATTTGAAGAATTATGAAGAAGGGTCCTCCAATATGGAAGAATTGACACTTTATACCCTTGTATCCTCATAATTACAAGTTTGGTCCCTACAGTTTGTCAATATTGCAAAAATGGCCCTCTACTTTGAAGAATTGGCAATTTTAGTCCCTCAACAAAACTAAAATGCCAATATTTATCATCCTCAAAGTCAAACATACCAAGAAGGACTCCAAGATATAAGAATTACAAATTTGGTCCTTTGAAAATATCAAAATTACCAAAAGGACCCTTGACTTTGAAGACTTGGCAAAAATGGTCCCTCATCAAACCTGATTTGGCAATTTCAGTCCACCAAAATGCCAATCATACAAGTTTAGACCATAATCCTTGAAGAAAATAACAAATCGGTCCTTCAAGAATCACAAAATGGCAAGAAATACCCCTGAAAATACTTTGGAAAAGTATTTGGGGCAAAAGTGTGAAAAATGAAACTTCATTTACAAAGGAATCCGGATTTATGTGTATTATTTACAAAGTGAAAGGGAAATAAAAGATGAGGGGTTAAATGTGGGAGACAAGAAAGTTACCTAGACCAGTAGTGGGGTGATACGTGCCCCACTACAACTTTTCCTCCAATCAGATTGCACCATTCCTCCATGTCACACTCCACTCACCGTTTGTTATTAACTAACTTTTCAAAAGTTAATTAATATTAAATACTGGCGCTAAACACCTCTTAAACCCACAACAAAGATCAAATGCAGTGTTCTTGGTGTTCTTATGAAAATTGGGTATTTTCAATCCTGTTGTAATTAAGCCATGAAAACCTCTAGAATGATGATTAAGCATGCCTTAATCACATCCCAACCTCAAAACTACTTGCCACCTCACTCCTTTGTCCCACACAAGATTCCCCTGCTACAAGCTTATGCATACTGCCAAAATTGTGACAACCATCCAACGTTTGAGATTGAAGCTTACTTTTTAAGCTTAATACAAGCCCTTGGATACACTTTTTACTTGCCAGCTACCACAAGACAACAAAATCAGTCACATGATCCTTCAAAAGTTCAAACAAGACAAGGGAAAATTTGGAACTTCATTAGCTAGGGTTTACGTTTTTTTCAACTTTCCTAGATAACTTGTAGCCTATATAAAGGCCTTAGTGTGCAACATTTTCACTTTGCTTTTGGTTTTTCCTTGTTCACAAACCTGTAAATCCTACTTTCCGTTTATGAAATTGTGTTTGAGTTTGTTGAAGAAAGACCAAGTGCCATTTAATTTTAAGCTTGTTTATGTTATATGTTAACAGAAATTGAACCTTAAAACGTGTTTGTAAACCTTGTGTAAGAAATTACACATTGGACTAAAATTTGATATTTTGCTAAGATTCTTTGTACATCTTGGAATTTATGGGATATAAGCTGATCATAGCACCCTAATTGTGATATTAAGGTGTTGTGAAGCTCATATCTTGGATAATCAAGAGTGGGTACACGAAGTTGCATTAATCAAGTTTATTTTCCAAAAAGTCACCTTTCTGTTTTGATATTTTGCTTCTAACTCTGTTGAATCTTAGCAGGATTGTTGTTGGAATCTTGTGCTTGTTGTTGCTAGAACATAAGCTCTAAAATTCGTGGGTGTGGATGTACATCCATGAGGTTTGTCTTAAAACCTTGAAAATCTAATAAATTTTGGATTTTTGGTGAATTTGTGCTCTACTTGTGTTCTTGTTGTTTTCCTGGCTTGAATCTGCTTAATCTTGCATGTTAATGTTGTTAGTATGCTAGATTAGTCATTTGGTAAACTGAATCACACTTATACCTGTTTAATTTTTGGATTAAAAAGATAAAGGGGTGTTTGGGATTACCTGCTTGGAATCATAAGTTGCTATTGTGTGGATAGAAGTTTTTGTTTGTGCTTTGTATCTGATATACACTTGGTTGAGTGCATTTTGCTGCAAGTTATTGGGTTTGAAACCTCAAATCATACATTGTGCCATATCTTGTTGATTTTAACTGTTTTTGACCTAAGATTTTGGGAAAATGTAGAATTTATGCATGCTTAGGGTTAAAACTTGTTTAAACATCATTAATATAACATATGTGATAGATTTGAGTGATTAAATCTGGCTTGTTGGTCAATTGCATCAGCAAAAGTGAAAACTACATGTTCTTGTGTTCATCAGTAACTTTAAGTGCTTGAATCTTGTTTAAAACTTTGAATCATTGCATGGAACCTGTTTAGACTTGCTTATTTAAGTTTAATATTGCTTGTGTATGCATTTGGTTAAGTTTGGCTGGCTGAATTGTGCTATAAGGGCTTATTGAACCTCAACTGCTTAAGTGTTCATGTCTGTGTCAGATCTGGTGATTGATTGAATTAATTTTATCATTTGGCTGTTGTTGATTGTGATTTTTTGATTGTTATTGACTCATCTTCATCCACTGATCAATTGGGTGCCTTTGTGAAACTTGAATCTCCAAAATAGTCACTAAAGACAAAAAAGTCAACAAGTCAAGCAGTGGAAAAAGTTTCCACTACTCAACACCCAAAACTAGCCCCTGCTAGTACAAATTTTCAGTTAGCTTATCAATAAGCCATTTTGGCTTATCCAGACCTGCAACAACTTATTTTTTGTGATAAATCTTCATTATTTGACCCATTTGATTGAACTGGAGCTTATTAGACTTTAACTTTGACTTTTTGCAAGAAAACCAACTTATTTGATTTTTTCATAAGTGCTTATTTGCTTTTTCCAGCTTATTGAGTCAGCTTATTTGAAAACTTTTTGTTGAATTAGCTTATTTAAGTCATTTAAAAGCTTTTGCATATTGAATTAGCTCTTGGGATAGCCTAAAACTAAAAAACGACTATTTTGTCGTTTTCTATAGATTGCTTTTTGCATTTTCAGGCTTATTCCTTTGGCTTATTTCAAATTTCTTTTTACAGAAGTCTTAGTTAGCTCAAAAGAAGCTTGTATGTCTAATTTGAGCTTATGGCATTAGCTTATAGCTTAATGGGCCAAAAAGCACATTAAGAATAAGCTGTTTGGTATAAGCTTGCTTATTTCACATTTTCAGCTTTTGGGCCTTTGGAAAAAGTTGTTCAGAATCAAATTTTGAGTCAAGTAGTGCTTTTTGGGCCATTTTTACAAACTTTTTCTTATTGGGCTCAATTTGGCCCATTAAGGTGACTGTTTTGGGTTTAGCCATTTTCTAGGCCCATTAAGGGTATTTAGGTAAATTCAACTTCATTTATGTGTTATTTAGGTTAAATTAAGCTAGTTTTCAAATTTTTAGAATTTTTTAGGATTTTTGGATTTCTATTAATATTTTAATATTATTTTATTATTAAAAATTAAAAGTCTGATTTTCTAAGTTTTTATATTTTTCCTAGACTCTAGACACTTAATTAGGAATTTTATAACTTTCCAAATATTGGTTAGAGAAAGAGCCACCCAATTCTATATTGACGTGGAAGGATCTCGTGTCTAAGTTTGTGAACCAATTTTTTTCCGCCCTCTAAGACTACGCATTTGAAAAACGAGATTTCAAAATTTTCACAAGAGTTTAATGAAAGTTTTTCAACGGCTTGGAATAGGTTTAAGGAAATGTTACATGAATGTCCTCATCACGGTTTTTCCGATTTACATCAAATTGACACGTTTTACAATGGACTTAATGATCATGAAAGGGATTATCTTAATGCCGTCGCGGGTGGTAATTTTTTGTGTAAAACGGTCGAGGAAGCTTTGGTGATAATTGAGAATAGATCTAAGGTGTATAGTCCTCGTAGCACGTCTAGTGTTCGTAAGGCTTCGTCTTCGGCTTCACCTTCTTTGCCTACTACCATCGATGCTTGCCAAATTGAGGCGAACATGGAAAACAAAATCTTTGATAAGCTTAAAGGTCTTTTGATTGAGTTCAAAGTAAGAGAACCAAGTTCTCCCGCTACGGCTAAAGCGGTTGAGTTTTCATGCATGTATTGTGGTGGAGGTCATGATTTCTCCGAGTGCATTACCAACGGTGGTAACACTTCGAGTGCCTACGCGGCCACGGGAACTTACGACCAAAACGGTCAAGTTACCCGCTCTAATCAATTGACTCCACCGGGTTTTGGTTCAAATCAAAATGCTAACAACAACTATCGCAACAATCAAGTTGGTTTCAAAAACAATTACAACAAGGGAAACTATGGTAATCAAGGGGATAATATTCAAGTTTCAAACAAAAATCAAAATGATTTTCAAAACAACAACAAAAGTTTGCAAACTTTGAAAGATCTTCCAAATGAATTTGTTGAATACGCTAATGGGAACGATGCTAGGTTTGACAACATTCAAAGAGAAATCATTAGCCTAAGATCCGAGTTTAAGAACGACTTGAAGAAAGAGTTGAAAAATGAGTTAGAAAATGAGCTTAAAATCCATACCAACAAGATGGAAGGAAATGTAACTAGGTTACAACAAAACCAACAAAAAATGGAACAAGGGCAACATGAGATTAAACAAGAGATGATTAAAGCCAAGAAGAGGCAATCAATGTTTGAAGATAAGATTTCATCTATGTTTGAGGCAATTATGTGTAAACCGTCTTCGAGTAGTCTTCCTAGCAACACCGTATCAAACCCTAAGGGTGAGATGAAAGTGATTACCACACGTAGTGGTAAGACACTTAAGGAACCGACTCCTCAACCAATTGCTCCTACGGAGGAGGCAATTGAGGAAGAACCCGAGGTGGTGGTCCAAAAGGAGCATGTTCCTATCCCACGAAGTACCGCTCATTCCACACCTACCGGTTGACCCATTACCAACATTGGAACCCGAGATTCCAAAGGCTATGCATATGCCTCAACCCACACCACCTTTGCCCTATCCATCGAGACTTAGAAAGGAGAAATGTCAAGAGCGCGACAATTATCAATTCGAGCTTTTTATGAAAATGTTTCGTGATTTGCACTTTAATGTGAGTTTCGTCGATGCTTTGGCCATGATGCCTCGATTTGCCGCTAACTTTAAGAGTATGTTGAACAACAAGGAGAAATTGGACCAATTGTCTAGTTGTTCATCGGTTTATCTTAATCGCATACCTCAAAAAGTCGGTGATCCCGGTAAATTTTTAATCCCTTGTGCAATCCAAGATATTGAAGAATGCTTTGCCTTGACCGATCTTGGTGCTAGCATTAACTTGATGCCACTTGCAATCTTCAAGTCGCTCAATCTTCCTAATCTTACTCCTTCACTAATGTCTATCGAGTTGGCCGACCATTCCACGATTCCCGCATGTGGATTGGCGGAAGACGTTTTTGTGAAAGTTGGAATGTTCTACTATCCCGTAGACTTTATCGTTGTTGATATTCCCATAGATCCTCAAGTTCCTCTCATTTTAGTTCGCTCGGTTTTAGATACGTTTATGGCTTTGATCGATGTTCATGCTAGAAAGATCACCTTACGTTTCAACGACGAGGAACTTGTTATAAACGCAACTCAAAACTCTCAAATTTCTCATGTTTATTCCATTGCAACCATAAACCTCGTTGATATGATCGACGTGGTTTACGAGGAATTTTCACAAGAAGTTCTAGGTTTTGGTGATGATGAAAATAGTGGCAATCCCACTATGTTAGATCCTATCCTTGATAACTCGACACCAACCTTCACTCCATTTGAGGTGGTGGTTTTACGTTGGAAGAATTAGATGTTCCACGTACTTGTAACGAAGACCTCGACAACGATGAGGACTTCTCGATTATCAAGGATTTTCTTAACGATTTCCCATTTCCTCCACCCGAGGAGGTTATGAGTATCGAGCCCAAATCTTTAATTGAGGAACCACCTATCCTCGAGTTGAAAGATTTACCTCCTCATCTCGAATATGTCTATTTGGAGGAGGGAGACAAGTTGCCGGTTATTATTGCGAAGGAACTTTCGGATGATGAAAAAACCGCACTTGTCGATGTTCTAAAGGATCACAAAGGGGCAATTGCGTGGAAGTTATCCGACATTAAGGGGATCGATCCCAAATTTTGTACCCACAAAATCTTAATGGAGGAGGATTACAAGCCCGCAATCCAATGTCAAAGGAGGGTGAACCCAAAAATTCACGACGTCATCAAAAAGGAAGTCCTAAAACTCCTTGACGCGGGAATGATTTACCCTATTTCCGATAGCCCTTGGGTGAGTCCTATCCATTGTATCCCTAATAAGGGAGGAATGACCGTTGTGCCAAACGATGCCAACGAGTTATTTCCCACTAGACTCGTGACCGGATGGAGAGTGTGCATTGACTATCGTATGTTGAACGAAGCCACTCGAAAAGACCATTTTCCCTTGCCCTTCATGGACCAAATGTTGGAGCGTCTTGCGGGAAACGATTTCTATTGATTTTTAGATGGTTTTTCTGGTTACTTCCAAATCTCCATCGATCCTCGTGATCAAGAAAAAACTACGTTTACGTGTCCATATGGAACGTTTGTCTATCGTAGAATGCCATTCGGACTTTGCAATGCACCAGGAACTTTTCAAAGGTGCATGATGGTTATTTTTCATGATATGATCGAGAAGACGACAGAAGTATTCATGGATGACTTTTTCGTGTTTGGTAATTCGTTCACTTCGTGTTTATCGAATCTTGAGAGAATGTTGAAGCGTTGTGAGGAAACCAACCTTGTGCTCAATTGGGAAAAGTGTCATTTTATGGTTAAAAGTGGAATCGACTTAGGGAATAAGGTTTCGAAAGCGGGGATTGAGGTAGATCAAGCTAAGGTAGACGTCATCGCCAAATTACCTCATCCCAAAACCGTTAAGGGAGTTAGGAGTTTCCTAGGCCACGCGGGCTTTTATCGTCGATTCATCAAGGATTTTTCAAAGATCTCTCGACCTACTACACATCTTCTTGAAAAAGAGGCACGTTTTGTCTTTGACGAAGATTGTGTACGAGCCTTTGAAATCCTTAAGAGGAAACTTACCGAAGCTCCCATTCTTGTTGCTCCTAATTGGAAACTCCCCTTTGAGCTCATGTGTGATGCTAGTGACTACGCTATTGGGGCCGTATTGGGGCAACGTCATGAAAAGCAGTTCTTGCCTATTCACTATGCTAGCAAGACGATGACCGAGGCTCAACTAAAATACACTACAACGGAAAAGGAGTTCCTTGCCGTGGTGCATGCATTTGAGAAATTTCGACCTTATCTCGTCTTGACGAAATGCATAGTGTATACGGATCATTCGGCTATCAAGTATCTTATGGCTAAACAAGATGCTAAGCCAAGATTACTTCGTTGGATTCTCCTCCTTCAAGAATTTGATCACAAAATTGTTGACAAAAAAGGAGCCGAGAATCTAGCAGCCGATCATCTTTCTCGTTTGGAAGATCCTCACCAAAGTGTTTACGAGCCCAAGGAAATCACCGAAACATTTCCACTCGAGACACTTGGTGTAGTGAATTCTAAGCTTGATTCTTCCACCCCATGGTCTGCGGACTTTGCAAATTACCATGCGGGAAACTTCATCATCAAGGGTATGACGACTCAAGAAAATTCTTTCGTGACGTCAAGTTCTACTTTTGGAACGACCCTTACTTGTTTCGAACTTGTGCGGATCAAATCATCCGACGTTGTGTATTTGGCACCGAAGCTTCTAATATCCTTAGAGCTTGTCATGAGGGACCCACGGGTGGCCACCATGGTGCTAATCTCACGGCTAAGAAGTTGTTTGATGTCGGCTTCTTTTGGCCTACTATTTACCGAGATGCACATGAGCTTGTGAAGTCATGTGACTCATGCCAACGACAAGGAAAAGCCTCACAAAAAGATGAAATGCCACAAAATATTATCCAAGTGTGAGGTTTTTGACGTTTGGGGCATCGACTTTATGGGGTCGTTCCCATCATCTCGTGGTAATAAGTACATCCTTGTCACGGTTTACTACCTATCTAAGTGGGTGGAAGCTAAAACTTTGCCCACCAATGATGCTCGTGTGGTAGTCAAGTTTTTGAAAAGCTTGTTTTCTCAGTTTGGAACCCCTCGTGCGATCATAAGCGATCGTGGAACCCATTTTCGTAACGACCAATTCGAGAGGGTCCTAAGGAAATATGGGGTTACACATCGGCTTTCTACGGCTTATCACCCACAAACGAGTGGGCAAGTCGAGGTTTCAAACCGAGCGTTGAAAAGGATATTGGAGAGATCCGTTGGGGAAAACCGACAATCTTGGTCGGATAAGTTGGACGATGCTTTATGGGCCTTTAGGACCGCTCATAAGACGCCAATTGGGTGCACTCCCTATAAGCTTGTGTATGGGAAAAATTGTCCTTTGCTAATTGAATCGGAACACAAGGCTTCAATGGCCATAAAGCATTGTAATTATGACATGGAGACCGCGAGAAAACACCGGAAAATGCAATTAAATGAATTGGATGAATTAAGGGATATTGCTTATGAAAATTCATTGATTTATAAAGAAAAGACTAAAAAATTGCATGATTCTAAAATTAAAAACCGGGTTTTTAACATTGGGTATCAAGTTTTGCTTTTTAATTCTCGATTGAAAATCTTTTCCGGTAAGTTGAAATCCCGTTGGTCCGGTCCATTCACCGTGACTCAAGTTTTTCCATATGGGACCATCGAGCTAGCTCAAAATGATGGCCCCAATTTCAAGGTGAATGGACATAGGTTGAAGCACTTCTTTGGCGGGGAAGTTCCATCCTTGAACTACCTCGACCAAATCACCTTCCCCAATGATAATTAGTATTGAGGGGATCGAGTCGAGCTCATGACTCCGTAATAAAAAACGAGGTGCCTCGTGGGGGAGTCCCATGCTTATCCTATGTACATATTATCGCTTTCTAATGTAGTAACGTGTGGGGATTTGTGCCCTTCCAACCTTTGTTCCGTGGTTGTTTGTGAATTGTGGATTTTAGATGATCATTATCTTCACGATTGGAGCCTCTCGTGTTCGTTTTATGGGAGCACTCGATCGTTTGCTTTGAAGACTTTCTCAGTATCCATGATATATCCTTTGATGTTCTAACCTTAGGTTTTTAGCACACTTCATAAACGGCTTTAAATTTAACGGTTACACCCTTTCCATGCTAGATTAGGCATTCGAATACGTCTCTAGTATGGGGGTGTTTGCACCCCTAGACTCGAAACATTGAGGACAATGTTTAACTTTAGTATGGGGGGGGGGGGGGGTGAATAGATACTTGCCTTGCCAAACCTTCACGCTTTCCCAAGTTTATCTTTTTGTTTATCGTTTTTGTTGCAAAATAAGGCTAAAAATGGCCAAATTTTAAAATTTTTCTCATGTTTTATAAGTGTTTGAAGACACAAATGTACGTTTTCCGATGGCAAGAATAAGAGTAATTTTTTACTCGACCGTGCGTGTTGAGAACTTAGCTTTGATTCCTTAACTTCACATTAGGCTAAGTCTCTTAAATGAGGACGAGAAATGATAGGGTTAATTATAAGTTACTATGCTAAACGTAGAGTACTCGTATTCTTTCAAAAACTCATGTGTTCTCGTTGTTTTCTTATTCTCCCTTCGCATGTAAATATTTTTTGCTTAATAAATATTGACTTAGCGGTTTAGTCTTGATTGTTGGGTTTCTTAGTCTTTTCTAGTAGCTTCCGTGTAATTAAATTGGGAAGACATTAAGGTATCTCCAGCGTCACGGTTTTGAAGTATTGGCACCCCAATAATCAAAAGCTTCACCCAATAATAAGATTTCAAGTGCTCACCTAAATCAAGCAAATAATTTGAAGCCCCACAAGGCCGAAAAATATATGCAAAATTGAAAGTGAATCAAGCCTTAATCTTTGAAGCTTTAAAGATCCAAAATTCGCTTTAGCGTGAGGATATACGTCTTTGGCTAATAAAACTACCGATGAGGTGGATAATAAAAGGCAAGGCAAGACCGAAGTCATAATAAAAGCTTCATGGTGAAGTTGAATAAAATATGGAGGTAAACCAAAGATAATAAGGCCCTTCCGTTAGGGGGCGTATAAAAGTCTTGGTAATAAGTCTCATGTTCAAAACCATTATAAAACCTTGTTTATCGATCCTTCTTGTTGACTTAATTTTTTGACATCGTTGTCTATTAGGAGGGGTTATTGATTTGATGGTCTTGGTTACACCGTTAGGACTCTATTTTTAGACCTAAATCTCTATTATCACATAAGTCAAACAATGTATCCTCGTGAAACATTCAAGACAAAATAAAATATAAGAGATACAACTTAGGAAATTGGGAGGATAAGTACGTGATTAGGGCATATGAGTAGTGTTAGCATTACTAACTTATAATGAAAATGATCTCGTTGTGCGCTTGGCATGGAATTGGGGTGAAAATCGAGGACGATGAAATTATTTCTGACGAAGCATATGAACCTAAACGTCCCATTTTGCGATGAAAATCATACATTATGTCTAAAACGCAAGTAGTAGTAATAGTAGTAGTGTAGCTAGTTTATCATTTAATAAAGTAAATAAAAATTAATTTTGGAGGTGCTACGATACTTTATTCTAGCATTGCGTGAGGGCACGGCAATGGTTTAGTATGGGGGAGTGATGAGACTGCTTTTATACATAGTCTCATCGTCCAAAAAGGGCTTAAAATGCATTAAATATCATCAAAATACCCAAATATATGCTTGTGTATTTTAGGTACGAATATTGAGAAAATGACAAAAGATCACAAGAATCATGCAAAAACGAACACGGGAAACGAAGCCGCACATTGAACCAAGCCCTAATGAAGAATTTTCCCAAGAAAACCCTTGAAGATTTGAAGAATTATGAATAAGGGTCCTCCAATATGGAAGAATTGACACTTTATACCCTTGTATCCTCATAATTACAAGTTTGGTCCCTAAAGTTTGTCAATATTGCAAAAAGGGCCCTCCACTTTGAAGAATTGTCAATTTTAGTCCCTCAACAAAACTAAAATGCCAATATTTATCATCCTCAAAGTCAAACATACCAAGAAGGACTCCAAGATACAAGAATTACAAATTTGGTCCTTTGAAAATATCAAAATTACCAAAAGGACCCTTGACTTTGAAGACTTGGCAAAAATGGTCCCTCATCAAACATGATTTGGCAATTTCAGTCCTCAAAAATGCCAATCATACAAGTTTAAACCATAATCCTTGAAGAAAATACCAAATCAGTCCTTCAAGAATCACAAAATGGCAAGAAATACCCCTGAAAATACTTTGGAAAAGTATTTAGGGCAAAAGTGTGAAAAATGAAACTTCATTTACAAAGGAATCCGGATTTGTGTGTATTATTTACAAAGTGAAAGGGAAATAAAAGATGAGGGGTTAAATGTGGGAGACAAGAAAGTTACCTAGACCAGTAATGGGTGACACGTGCCCCACTACCACTTTTCCTCCAATCAGATTGCACCATTCCTCCATGTCACACTCCACTCACCGTTTGTTATTAACTAACTTTTCAAAAGTTAATTAATATTAAATACTGGCGCTAAACACCTCTTAAACCCACAACAAAGATCAAATGCAGTGTTCTTGGTGTTCTTATGAAAATTGGGTATTTTCAATCCTGTTGTAATTAAGCCATGAAAACCTCAAGAATGATGATTAAGCATGCCTTAATCACATCCCAACCTCAAAACTACATGCCACCTCACTCCTTTGTCCCACACAAGATTCCCCTACTACAAGCTTATGCATACTGCAAAAATTGTGACAGCCATCCAACGTTTGAGATTGAAGCTTACTTTTTAAGCTTAATACAAGCCCTTGGATACACTTTTCACTTGCCAGCTACCACAAGACAACAAAATCAGTCACATGATCCTTCAAAAGTTCAAACAAGACAAGGGAAAATTTGGAACTTCATTAGCTAGGGTTTACGTTTTTTTAGCTTTCCTAGATAACTTGTAGCCTATATAAAGGCCTTAGTGTGCAACATTTTCACTTTACTTTTGGTTTTTCCTTGTTCACAAACCTGTAAATCCTACTTTCAGTTTATGAAATTGTGTTTGAGTTTGTTGAAGAAAGACCAAGTGCCATTTAATTTTAAGCTTGTTTATGTTATATTATAACTGAAATTGAACCTTAAAACGTGTTTGTAAACCTTGTGTAAGAAATTACACATTGGACTAAAATTTGATATTTTGCTAAGATTCTTGGTACATCTTGGAATTCTTGGGATATAAGCTGATCATAGCACCCTAATTGTGATATTAAGGTGTTGTGAAGCTCATATCTTGGGGATAATCAAGAGTGGGTACAAGAAGTGGCATTAATCAAGTTTATTTTCCAAAAAGTCACCTTTCTGTTTTGATATTTTGCTTCTAACTCTGTTGAATCTTAGCAGGATTGTTGTTGGAAGCTTGTGCTTGTTCTTGCTAGCACATAAGCTCTAAAATTCATGGGTGTGGATGTACATCCATGAGGTTTGTCTTAAAACCTTGAAAATCTGATAAATTTTGGACTTTTGGTGAATTTGTGCTCTACTTGTGTTCTTGTTGTTTTCCTGGCTTGAATCTGCTTAATCTTGCATGTTAGTGTTGTTACTATGCTAGATTAGTCATTTGGTAAACTGAATCCCACTTATACCTGTTTAATTTTTGGATTAAAAAGATAAAGGGGTGTTTGGGATTCCCTGCTTGGAATCATAAGTTGCTATTGTGTGGATAGAAGTTTGTGTTTGTGCTTTGTATCTGATATACACTTGGTTGAGTGCATTTTGCTGCAAGTTATTGGGTTTGAAACCTCAAATCATACATTGTGCCATATCTTGTTGATTTTAACTGTTTTTGACCTAAGATTTTGGGAAAATCTAGAATTTATGCATGCTTAGGGTTAAAACTTGTTTAAACATCATTAATATAACATATGTGATAGATTTGAGTGATTGAATCTGGCTTGTTGGTCAATTGCATCAGCAAAAGTGAAAACTGCATGTTCTTGTGTTCATCAGTTACTTTAAGTGCTTGAATCTTGTTTAAAACTTTGAATCATTGCATGGAACCTGTTTAGACTTGCTTATTTAAGTTTAATATTGCTTGTGTATGCATTTGGTTAAGTTTGGCTGGATGAATTGTGCTATAAGTGCTTATTGAACCTCAACTGCTTAAGTGTTCATGTATATGTCAGATCTGGTGATTGATTGAATTAACAGTATCATTTGGCTGTTGTTGATTGTGATTTTTTTATTGTTATTGACTCCTCTTGATCTACTGATCAATTGGGTGCCTTTGTGAAACTTGAATCTCCAAAAAAGTCACTAAAGAAAAAAAAGTCAACAAGTCAAGCAGTGGAAAAAGTTTCCACTACTCAACACCCAAAACTAGCCCCTGCTAGTACAAATTTTCAGTTAGTATATCAATAAGCCATTTTGGCTTATCCAGACCTGCAACAACTTATTTTTGTGAGAGATCTTCATTATTTGACCCATTTGATTGAACTGGAGCTAATTAGACTTTGACTTTGACTTTTTGCTAGAAGACCAACTTATTTGACTTTTTCATAAGTGCTTATTTGCTTTTTCCAGCTTATTAAGTCATCTTATTTGAAAACTTTTTGTTGAATTAGCTTATTTAAGTCATTTAAAAGCTTTTGCAATTTGAATCAGCTCTTGGGATAGCCTAGAACTCAAAAACGACTATTTTGTCATTTTGTGTAGATTGTTTTTTGCATTTTCAGGCTTATTCCTTTGGCTTATTTCAAATTTCTTCTTACAGGAGTCTTTGTTAGCTCAAAAGAAGCTTGTGTGTCTAATTTGAGCTTATGGCATTAGCTTATAGCTTAATGGGCCAAAAAGCCAATTAAGAATAAGCTGTTTGGTATAAGCTTGCTTATTTCACATTTTCAGCTTTTGGACCTTTGGAAAAAGTTGTTCAGAATCAAATTTTGAGTCAAGTAGTGCTTTTTGGGCCATTTTTACAAACTTTTTCTTATTGGGCTCAATTTGGCCCATTAAGGTGACTGTTTTGGGTTTAGCCTATTTTCTAGGCCCATTAAGGGTATTTAGATAATTTCAACTTCATTTCTGTGTTATTTAGGTTAAATTAAGCTAGTTTGCAAATTTTTAGAATTTTTTAGGATTTTTAGATTTCTATTAATATTTTAATATTATTTTATTATTAAAAATTAAAAGTCTGATTTTCTAAGTTTTTATATTTTTCCTAGACTCTAGACACTTAATTAGGAATTTTATAACTTTCCTAATATTTTTAGGGTCTTTCAATTATTTTCTAGAATTATTTTAAGTTTTAATAGTTTTTAATTGTTTTTAAATAGTTTTAATTAATTTTAAAATTTTCAAAAATAGTTTTAAATTAAGTTAGGGTATTTTAGAGGGTTACAAAGTGATAAAACTCATTTTGGGCTTTTTGTTAATTAAATTGATTTTTAGGGCTTTAATTAGCATTAAAAAATCATTATTTAATTAAATAAAAGGTTTGGGTGATTTTTGATTTTTTGTAAACTCTAATTACATTATTTAGGATTTATTGTAACTTTTTAGGAATTTTTAAGGTAAAATTTTAAATTTGGTGCTTTTACGGTTTTACGTGTACGACCTTTTCGTCTTAGTGTAAATCGTCATCGTAACCGTCATTCTCTTCTTATCCCATTTCTATTTTCTTTCTCATAACAATATAATCACATAATTAATCATTTCATTACACACACACCAAGCCTCCTTGAGAACGATCCCCACTTTGGGTCATAACTTGTGATTTTCCTAAGTCACTTGTTAACGCTTGCCCTATTTACATCCTTTTCCTAAAGGTGTGTAAAAACTCCAACATCATAAACGCTACCCAAAACTCAAAACCTTCTCATGTTTATGCAATCTCTACCATCAATCACATTGACTTAGTTGATGTGGTTTGCGATGAGTTTTCACAAGAAGTGTTAGGTTTTTCCGATAGCTCGTCAAGTGGCAATCCCACTATTTTGGATCCGATTCTTGCTAATTCTACACCAAATCTCACTCCATTCCAAGGAGGCGATTTTACTTCAAATAAAATCGACAATGAAGATGAGGTGATTATTAGTGATGATACTTCTATTCCACCATTTCTTCCGCCGATGGAATTTATGAGTGTTGAGCAAAAATCTTCAATCGAGGAACCACCTATCCTTGATATGAATGATCTTCCTACTCACCTTGAATACGCATTCTTAGAAGGAGATGACAAGTTGCCGGTTATTATTACAAAAGGTCTTGCTAATGATGAAAAAACCGAGCTCTTGAAAGTTCTTAAAGCTCATAAAGGGCAATTGCGTGGAAAATTTCTGACATTAAGGGTATTGACCCAAAATTTTGTACTCACAAGATTTTAATGGAATAGGACTACAAACCCGCAATTCAAAGTCAAAGAAGGGTAAACCCCAAAATTCACGATGTCATAAAAAAGGAAGTTCTAAAACTCCTTGACGCATGAATGATTTATCCTATCTCCGATAGCCCATGGGTGAGCCCAATCCATTGTGTCCCTAAAAAGGGAGGAATGACCGTTGTGCCTAATGAAAACAACGAGTTAATTCCCACTCGTGTTGTGACCGGTTGTAAGGTGTGTATTGACTACCGAAATTTAAATGACGCTACTCGTAAAGACCACTTTCCTTTGCCCTTCATGGATCAAATGTTGGAGCGACTTGCGGTAAATGAATTCTATTGCTTTTTAGATGGTTTTTCCGGTTACTTTCAAATCCCTATCGACCCTCGTGATCAAGAGAAGACTACGTGTACGTGTCCTTATGGAACGTTTGCTTATCGTAGGATGCCTTTCGGACTTTGTAATGCACCGGGTACGTTTCAACGGTGTATGATGGCCATTATTCACGATATGATCAAGAAGTCGATGGAAGTGTTTATGGATGACTTTTCGGTATTTGGCAATTCATTCACGTGTGTTTATCTAATCTCGAGCAAATGTTAAAACGTTGTGAAGAAACCAATCTTGTGCTTAATTGGGAAAAATGTCATTTCATGTGTAAACAAGGAATCGTCTTAGGACATAAGGTTTCGAAAGCGGGGATTAAGGTCGATAAAGCTAAGGTAGACGTCATCGCCAAGTTACCTCATCCCAAAACCGTTAAGGGAGTTAGGAGCTTCCTAGGCCACGCGGGATTTTATCGTCGTTTCATCAAAGAATTTTCGAAAATCTCTCGACCTATGACACACCTTCTCGAGAAGGATGCTCCTTTTAACTTCAATGAGGATTGTGTTAGAGCTTTCGAAACTCTTAAAAGGAAACTTACCGAAGCTCCCATTCTTGTTGCTCCTAATTGGGAATTACCCTTTGAAATCATGTGCGATGCAAGTGATTATGCTATAGGAGCCGTCTTAGGGCAACGTTATGAAAAGCATATCCGTCCTATCCATTATGCTAGTAAGACGATGACCGAGGCTCAATTAAAGTACACCACAACGTAAAAGGAATTCCTTGTCGTGGTCTATGCTTTTGAAAAATTCCGACCTTATCTCGTCTTAACTAAAAGCATCGTGTATACCAACCATTCGGCTATCAAGTATCTCTTAGCTAAGCAAGATGCTAAGCCGAGATTGCTTCGTTGGATGCTCCTCCTCCAAGAATTTGATGTCACCGTGCTTGACAAAAAAGGAGCCGAGAATCTAGCGGCCGATCATCTCTCTCGTCTAGAAGATCCTCACAAATATGTCTTCGAGAACAAGGAAATCATCAAAACATTTCCTCTCGAGACTCTCGGTGTAGTGAATTCTCAAGACACCACCCCATGGTTTGCCGACATTGCAAATTACCATGCGGGCAATTTCATAATCAAGGGTATGACGACACAAAAAAAGCGAAAATTCTTTCGTGACGTCAAGTTCTATTTTTGGGACGACCCTTATCTCTTTCGGGTTTGTGCGGATCAACTCGTTCGACGTTGTGTTTTTGGTGCCGAAGCTTCTAACATCCTTAGAGCTTGTCACGAGGGACCCACGGGTGGTCACCACGGCGCTAATCTCACGGCTAAGAAAGTGTTCGATGTCGGCTTCTTTTGGCCTTCTATCTATCGTGATGCACACGCAATTGTGAAGTCGTGTGATTCGTGCCAACGTCAAGGAAAATCGTCTCAACGTGATGAAATGCCCCAAAACATAATTCAAGTGTGTGAGATTTTTGACATTTGGGGCATAGACTTTATGGGGCCGTTCCCATCGTCTCATGGTAACAAGTATATCCTCGTCACGGTCGACTACCTTTCTAAGTGGGTGTAAGCTAAGGCTTTACCTACTAATGATGCTCGTGTGGTAGTGAAGTTTTTGAAGCAACTATTCTCTCGGTTCGGAACCCCTCGTGCAATTATAAGCGATCGTGGAACCCATTTTTGTAATGACCAATTCGAAAAGGTCTTGAAGAAATATGGAGTTACTCATCGTATTTCTACGGCTTATCACCCGCAAACGAGTGGGCAAGTCGAGGTTTTGAACCGAGCTTTGAAGAGGATTTTAGAGAGGTCCATTGGAGAAAACCATGCTTCATGGTCCGACAAACTCGATGACGCTTTATGGGCCTTTAGGACCGCTTATAAGACACCTATCAGTTGTACTCCTTATAAGTTAGTCTATGGGAAGAATTGCATTTGCCCATTGAATTGGAGCACAAGGCATATTGGGCCCTTAAGCATGCAAACTTTGACTTAAAGACCGCGGGAGATCACCGGAAAATACAATTGAATGAATTGGATGAACTATGAGACAATGCTTATGAAAATTCATTGATTTTCAAAGAAAAGACTAAAAAGTTTCATGATGCAAAGATTAAAAACCGGGTTTTTAACGTTGGTGATCAAGTGTTACTTTTTAACTCTAGACTAAAGATATTTTCCAGAAAATTGAAATCTCGTTGGTTGGGTCCTTTCACCGTTACACAAGTGTTTCCTTATGGGACCATCGATCTAGCTCAAGATGATGGTCCTAACTTCAAGGTGAATGGACATAGGCTTAAGCACTACTTTGGTGGGGAAATTCCTTCAATGGTTGACCTCGACCAAGTCACCTTCCCCAATGATAATTAGCATTGAGGGGATCGAGTCAAGCTCATGACTCGGTAATAAAAAACGAGGTGCCTCGTGGGGGAGATCCCATGCTTATCCTTTTATGATTTCTAATAAATAATGAGAGGGGATTTGTGCCCTTCCAACTCGTTGTCTCGTGGTTGTTTGTGATTGTGTTATCTAGATCATCATCATCATCTACGATTGAAGACTCTCGTGTTCGTTTACGTGAGCCTCCATCGTTTGTTTGAAGAAGTTTTTCACGAATCCATGACATATCCTTTATTGTTCTAACAATTATCTTTTAACATTAACGGCTTTAGATATATTGTTGATCACCCTTTCCATGCTAGATCCTAAGCATTCGACTCTTCGTCTCTAGTATGGGGGTGCTCCACCTTTAGACTCGAAACATTGAGGAAAACGTTTACTTTTAGTATGGGGGGTGAATAGATACTTGCTTTGCTACGCCCTCACATTTTCCAACTTTCAATGTTTTATTTTTGTTTAGTTGCTAATAAGGCCAAAAATGGCCAAATTTTTAAATTTTTCTTAGTTTTCATAAGTGTTTTTAAGACACGAATGTATATTTTCCGATGGGTAGAATAAGAGCTAATTTTTTACTTGATGGGCATTTGGAGCCCTTTACATTCCTTAACCCGCTCAATTCAAGTTTTGCTAGACTTCTATATAGGGAACTTTAAAACGCAAAAGTATTAGCTCATTCGGGTTAAGAACAAGAACTTTTCGCAAGTTCCTATAATTGATCCTAGAAAGTCACTTATCAAGGGAACTATAAAATGCATTCTCTATACTTGAAAAATTCCAAGAAAGTGCAAGATCCTATAGGTGGCTTGAAAACCCAAAACTTTGATTTGATATAGTCTTAATGAAAGCTAATCCAATTTGGCTTAATTTTGACTTGCATGGCTAAGTATTCACGAGTCTCTTTAATTAGAGGTCTTTATATAGTGAAGAACGAGAAATGATAGAGTTAGAAAAATGATCATGCTAAACGTAGAACATGAAAATGTTCTTTCAAAAACTCATATGTCTTTTAATTGTGGCTTTTTCTTCCCATAAGATCAATGCATTAGGAATAAAAATAATTGCAATAAGTAAGGTCATACGATTTGAAAGGTTACTTAGCTTCTAGCACAAGATCATTTAAAAGTTTCTCGGGGTTGAATAGAGTTCATAGCCAAGGCATAAGTTATTAAAGCGGGACGCGAAGATTGGTGAAGATCCAAAAAGGCCCTAACAAGGCATGAGGAGCTCTATTTTGTTGCTAAAAGATCCAAGATGATGTGAAGTATCATTATTCCAAAATCAATATGAAGGATCGAGACACACGAAGAAAAGCAATTACTCCCCTAAAGATCATGGAGAAAGTCTATCCAAAAAGACCCTAACAAGGTATGGATAAATATATCCAAGTCCGAAAAGGAGGCGGATCGTTGTATATCAAATTCCAAAATAAATATTAAAAAAAAATGATGAAGTCGTGGTCCAAAAAGAAGAATCTCTCAAAAACGTCAAGTAAAGAAATTCCAAAATATGAAGAGAAGACCATACTTTCAAGAACGTCTTCCCAAGATTTGAAGTATGAAGTACATGCCAAATATCGGTCCGAGAAGGGTCTCAAATCGTGAAACGAGTTATGCCAAGATATGAACTTAAGGAGATACACGAGAAGCCGTTTTAAAAGATTTTGTCCTTCGGCTAACTATCGATTAAATCGTGCTACTTTACTTTCATACTAATAAATACTCAAGTAAGTCAATATGAATCACTTGTGATCCATGACAAGTAGTTAAAAAAATTCTAGAAACCCATTTCCTTTTATAATAACTATGATGGCGGGGAGAAAAAGTATTACAAAATTTGGACGTATGAGTAGTGTTAGCATTGTGACTTGTACCAACAATGATCTCGTTTTTGCACTTAGCATGGAATGTATGACAATCAAGGATGACTAAATTTACTCTAAGGGACATTTACTTGTTTCTATTCATTGACCCTAAAAGTCACATTCGTGATGAAAATCATACATTATGTCTTTACACATCTTAGTAGTATTGTTGCAAGTCTTTTACTTTTCAATAAAGGTTAATAAAATTGAATTTTGGTGATGCTTAGATACTTTATTCTAGCATTGCGTGAGGGTACGACAATGGCTTAGTATGGGGGAGTGATGAGATGGCATTTGTACATGATCTCATCGTTCTTTTCGGGCTTTAAATGCATTAAAATGTCATAAAATACCATATATATGCTTGTATTTGTTTACTTGTGTGTTTTAGGTATGGATATCGTGAAAAAGACAAAAGATCACAAGAAACAAGGAAAAACGGACACGAGAAACGAAGCCGTACAAAGAACCGAGCCCTAGTTCATGAATTATCCAAGATAAATCCTTGAAGACTTGAAGATGTACAAGATTGATCCTCAAAATATGAAGAAATTACACTTAAAACCCTTGTATATTCATAATTACAAGTTTGGTCCCTTAAGTTTGTCAAAATTACAAAATGGTCCTTCAACTTTGAAGATTTGGCAAGAATAGTCCCTCATCAATTCTAATTTGTCAATTATGGTCCCTCATAAAGTCAAAGATACTATGAAGACCTTTGAATATCAAGAAAGTCCAAAATCAGTCCCTCAAATATTCAAACATGGCAAAAATAACCCTTGATTACCTTTTGCCAAAGTTTTGGGGCAAAAGTATGAAAAGATAAAGTTTCATTACAAAGGAAAATGTGTTTTGTTGGCTGAAAACTTGTTTTACCATGTTTATCAAAACACAAGGGCTGCTTTTGTCAATTCCCAAACTTCAAATCAAACAAACACGCGCCAAACACCACATCCCACCCTTTTCGGATCAAAATTACCACTATTCACCATTCATCCCACCCAGAATTACCTTCCATTTAACAAAGGGTAAAATGCAATTACCCAGACACATGCTTGATTCACACATACAAAAACCTATCCCACACACAAAACCCTCACCTTTACTCACCAAAGGGCCCCACACTCAAGGACGTCCACCTATCACATCACAACTTAGCCTCCAAGGAATGCCAGGTGTCAAAATCAACATCCCACACTCAATGCTTAACTAGAAAGCTAAAATGAACGATTTGGATGCATTTGGACAGCTCAATATCAAAATTCGTCTAGAAGATTCAGGGCATTTTAGGGACTTCATAGCTAGGGTTTTCTCATTGTAATCTCAGCCCTTGTGGCCTATATAAGGACTCCTCAACTTGTGAGAGAGCCTTGTTCCAGTTTTACCTTTTAAACATTGTAATTCCTTTTAAAATTTTATAAAAGTTGGTATTTTGAGAAAATTATAATTCCTTTTTATGTTTTTGAAAGTTGGTGTTGTTTAAAGGTAATTCTGAGTTCCATTATATGTTATAAGTGTGCTTGAATCTTGTGGTTCAAGGACGTTTATGTTTGGTAAGGTTTTCAAGTTTGAAAAAAGCTTGAAAAGTGGTTTCTGATTTAGCTATTTTGCTTGTACTAATCCTTAACCAAAAGCTATAAGCTCTTACAAGCTTGTTGACACCAAGCTTGTGAAGGGATTGGAGCATTTGGTTGGGCTGTTTGTTCATTGTGTTGAAGAAATCAAGCCCTTGAGTTTCTACTTTGAAACATCAACCAAGGCAGTCATTCATCTTTCTTGTTGAAGTACCTTGGTCTTGTTCTAGTTGTTGAACAAGGTCCAAGGAGCATTGCTGGTCCTCCTAGGATGTTGTGGAGGACAGGTATAACTCTTGTTAATATTCCACTAAAAAATCACATGTTATGGTCTGTTTTATGTTTTGCTATGTGATTTGGTGATTTTGTGTTTGTGCTTTGTGTTTTATGGTTGGTATATGTTAGTTGTCACCTAGTGTAGCTATTTGATCATTAAAATCAGTAAATTGTTTGAAGGATTAAGAAGTTTGTTTGAAAAGTGCTTATTAAAGGATTGTTTGGGATTACTGGTTCATAAGGCCTTGTGGCCTTGTGCCCTTGGTTCTTAGGGTTTGGGAAGTCTAAACAAGTCTTAATATACAAGTTTTAGTCATTGGTTAAGTTTCTGAACGTTTGGAAAAGAGATTTCAAGTTTTGCAAAAATCTGATAAAAGGTGTTTAAAATTGGTCAAACTCATCAGATCCAATAACTTCTTTGTTTATTGGATCCAAGGTTTGAAATCAGGTTTGGGAATAGTTAGGTGATAAGCTATCTATCGGTTATCTGGTTGTTGAATTTGGTGGCTTATTGAGTGTGCTATAGCTTATCAAAGTTGGCTGAAGTGGTCATTTGCATCAGCAAAGTGACCACCTCATTTTGTGCTTGCATTTGTTATCCTAGTGTATGCATTGTTATTTTGCTGCTTGGAACTTATTTATGTGCTGCTTGTGAGTGGATTTTGCTATTTGGTGTGCCTTGTATCTGGCTTATAAGCTAACTGGCTTATTAAGCCCTTGTTGCCAAAATCTGTCATCAAAAGGTCAACTGACCTCTTGATTCACAAGGACTCCTCCTTGAGTTCTTCACAAAAGTTGCTTATAACAAGCCCATATACCATCCCTGATCATTTGGTGAACTTTGGAGTACTTTGACTTTTGGTCAAATAAGCACAAATTGGCTTATTTTTTAGAACTGCTTATTGGTACATGCAACAACTTGGTTTTTGTAATAGAACTCATTTTTCTTAGCTTAATAACAAGTCTGGAAGGTTACAAGTCTTTTGGTTGAGCTTTTTCTAGAAAACTAGCTTATTTGGCTTTTTCAGCCAGCTTATTGGTTCATACAGCTTATTCTACTTGGCTTTTTGTGATTTTCTTGATTGATATTTGTGAGCTTTTGCAACAAACCAGAGCTTCTGAAACCCCCTAGAACTCTAACCCGATTTGTCGTTTAGTGAATTTCTATTTTGCTTATTTCTGGCTTATTGAGTGAGATTTTTCAAAATTTCTTTTTACAGATCTCTTAGGCATCTCAAAATAAGGTTGTGTGTTTAAGCAGAGCTTATGGCATTGGCTTATTGCTTAATGGGCTTATTGGCCCAATAAGAATAAGTTGTTTGTTATTTAAGCTGTGATAAGCTCATATTCAGCTTTTGGGCCTTCAGACTTTTGTGCTTAGAATTAAATTTTGAGTTAGATAGGGCTTTTTTCAGGTCATTTGGGCCTAGTTTGACTTTTTGGGCCTAAAAGCCCATTTAAGTTGACTGTTTTTTGTTTTAGCCTATTTGGGGGCCCATTATGGGTATTTTGGTAATTTCACTTTTATTTTCTGATTATTTAGGTTAAGATAAAGTAGTTTGCAAGTTTTTAGAATTTTTTTTATAATTTTTGGATTTTTAATATTATTTTAATATTATTTTATTATTAAATTTCAAATTTCATATTTTTGCACTTTTTATATTTTTCTTAGCTTAAATACATTAAAATAGGATTTTTGTAACTCTTAGATTAATTTTATCATCCTTAGATTAATTTTTATAATTATTTTAAGTTTTAATATTTTTTAAATCATTTTAAATAGTTTTTCTTAGTTTAAAAATTTCTAAAAATAGTTTTTAATCTTTTTAGGTCATTTTAGAGGTTTACCAATTGGAAAATCTTTATTTGGGCTTTTTGATAATTAATTTGATTTTTAGGGCTTTAATTAGCATTTAAAAATTAATATTTAATTAATTAAAAGTTTTGATCATTGGTAAACTCTTAGTTCATTTTATTTGATTTTTGGTAATTTTTTGGGAATTTTTAGAATTAATTTTTATTTTTGTACTTTTTACGGTTTTACGCTTAGTCGTAGTAGTAATTAATTTCACGTCTTCGTCATTCTATTTTCTTATCCCATTCTTTCAAATATTAATCTCAAACCAATTACGAATTATTCACACACATATACCTCCTTTGGAAACGAACTCTCACATCATAAGGGTCATTAGTGTTTGATTTTCCTAAATCATCACTTAATACTTTCCCTACTTTACGCTCTTTTGTTTTCCTAAACAAGAGTTGTAATTTACCACAATCACTTAGTCAATTTTATTCCCATCAATCCCCCCTTAAACTTGATATTACCCATAAGCATCAAGTTTCTGAATAAAACAAAACATTAAGAGGATTTTTCCTAAAAAATATAATCTGACAATTGAGAAATGAGAAATCTCATTAAATCAATTGCTACATCACTAGTGTAGTCTACTTTAAGCTTGATATTCATCATCTTCTTCAAAACCTCTTGAGACCATGGATACTTCTTATCAACAAGCAAGAATTCTGAAAACTATGTTGTGCACAGATGAAATATACCAACAATTGAAAACAAACCCCACTCCAAAGTGCTAAGATCATCCAAATCCAACCATACCGGATCTGCTTCATCATGGTCAAACATTCTTTTGAAAGTTGTCTATATCTTTATTCCTTTCTGAGAAGTAGGTGCTTCAACATCATACTTCTTCTTCAACAGACTCCAAAGATTCTCTAAGTCTTCTCTATTAATACTACCAAACAGGGACACAAAAGATGTAAACATATGAGTCTTGTCCCCATACCTTGTGGTCACCCAGAAACCTGTTGTAGGATCTTCCTCAAACTTAACAATAGGATTCTTGAAATCAAGTGGAATCACTGCAGTAAGATCTCTAGCTTCCAATCTTAAAAGCTCCATTTTCTTCTTCAACAGACTCTCATTGAATCTTGGGTCAAAAGAGCTAAACTCAGGGAACTGAAACTTCACTCCCTTCTTCACAGGCCTAGAAGTAATAGATGCCTTTTTGATCTTTAACTCTTCGTCTAGGTCTTCCCGTCTTTCCTCAGATAGCAACCTATATGTGTTTGCTTCACAGACATATTCCCAAATAGGATAAGCCAAACACTCTAACTGCTCAAAAGATAGCTTCCTAAGCTTTGTGTATGTCCACCTAGTCTGGTGACATCTAAGAAGCATATTATACAACTCCCTTCTAGCAGTCTTGTTCTTTGAAAGTACCTTGATTGCTATATGCTCCAAATAACTTTGCAATCATTTTGGACTCTCGATAAAATCTCCAGACCCCGAATCTGCTCAGACAATGTCATGTATGGATTCTCTATACAGGCTTCTTCCTATTTGAAATACATGGTAGACAATGAGGCATATCAAAATCCACCTGTTTCTTCAACTCTTTGAGGTTTTCTTTGGCCAACTCATCCTCTCCATACTCCAATTGTTTTGGTTCTTCCAAAATATTAGAACCATGACCACTCTCTTCTTCTTCATCACCAGAATCAACCTTTTTATCACTCTCAAATTCAGATCCAATCTGAGCTCCAGTCTCTCTCTTTCCCAATGCCCTTCTTCTTTCTTGTTCACCCAACTGTTGGGCTACATAGCATCAAGTTCAACTTGTGCAGCATTTTTGGGAACTTCTACCTCTACCATTTTACCTTTCCCTTTATCCATTGGATCTATAATAGGTTGAGTAGATAGGGATACATGTGATGCAACATCCTTAATCAACAAAGGTGGTTGGGATACACCTTTTAATGTGTCAGCGGCTGCTATTGAAGTGTTTGGGGCTAATTTTGTTTTGTCAGCGGCTGACCCAGATTCTTGTTGATTCATCAACTCCATAAAAGACAGCTGTGTGGGTGTCACCAGAGACACCTTAGATGAATCAAACCCTCCTTCTTGATTCTTCATACCTGTTAGAGTAGCAACTATCTCTGTTTCACCAAATGACCCTTCTTTTAAACTTCTATCACTGGAAATAAAGGGTCTAGTTGGTGGTTCTTCCTCCCCTTTGGAAGAATCCTCTTTCCTTGCTTCCAATACAACAATCCTCTCCCTCAAAGCATTGAGTTCAAGGTCTTGAGCTGTCAATTTCTGTACAAACTCTTCATTTTTCTTTTGCAAGCTCATGCAGAGTATCATCAATTCCATGTTAGTGAGTGGTTGCATAATGCCCGCATCTACACGTGGGAACTGAATCCCAATAGCGGAATCATGGGTCATGGTGATGGTCTTAGCTACAATGGACCTGGCTTGACCTGTAATTGGGTCAATAGATCCAGCCATCTCCATATCACCAACCACACTTGTGGTGGTGGTTCTCTTTGCTTCATGGCTAGGACCACCAAAGGAGAACGCTCTAGTGGTCCTTTGTCTTTTGGCTAGATGAAATTGAGGTGGTGGTGAGTCTGATGATGTGTTTGGGTCTGCTTGAGTGGTGTCAGGGGCTACGACTGAAGTGTAAGCGATTGACAAAGAAATGTCAGCGGTTGTAGGGTCTGGTCCATGAGTGGGTTGGGATCGAGGTGAGGGTGGTTGTTCTTCATGTGTGGGTTCTGGTAGGGGATCTGGTTGAGGTTCTAGTGCAGGTGGTTGCAAGGCTTCTTGAATAACAACCAGCATAGGTGGGGTCAAGGGAATAGGAGCATATGGTTCAGTATTGAGGGTAAAGAAAAGCTTTTTCTTTTAGGTAGGGATATCAAAATAGTGTTCGTGATCCCTACCAGAGTCACCTTGGAGATAAAAAATCATTTGTAGCTAGGGTAAGAAGAGTCATCTTGCTACCCTTGTTTTGTAACATGTCTTTGAAAATCATTTTAGAAAAACTAAAAAGTTTCCCAGTTTCCAAACATACAAGAGCACTCCCAATAGATCGGTTGATTTCATTGAATGAATAGCATTTGGTACTAAGACATTGTAAAAGGACATGTATCAAAAACTTCCAGCCTGGGGGAAATTGACCTTTAGCATATTTATTAAGTTTTCCCTCTGGGAGTAGTCGATATCACAAGCCTCGAAGTCCCTCATGTAGTTCTTCCTTTGGAAGGAGGATCACACCATCAACATCATTAATATGCAGAGCTTGGCGAACCAAGTCCTCAGTGACCACCCATTGTTTCCCCATGTATAATACCTTCTATTCTAGTCACTCCATCAACTGTTGTGGAACTGGCATTGTTCTAAAACTATTTGATGTGTGTGATCGGGATGATAGGAGCATGAGTTAAAGCATACCTGAGTGGAGAAGCCAACAAATACTCTATCATCTGAGTATATTGAGGATTAGTAGTGTCTGACCTCAAGTAAGCAATCATGTTGTGTTGATCTTTGAATTCCAACAAAGCATTCTTAGAGTTAAACTTTGGCGCAACTAATGAAAAGATAAAAGCTTTGAAGTGAAGGAAAAGGTTAATAGTGAAAAGATAGAACAAATAAGCAAGTTTCCTTGTTACACAATATAGTGAGCCGTATATATAGTGAAACAGAAGAGATGTGATTGGTTGAAAAATGAGGTAAGTGAGAAAATTTCTCAAAAGTAATGATGGAAAATTTTGAAATTTTACAACTTATCTCATAGCAATTAAAGAAAATAACCACTCCCAAAGAATTACGGCCCAAAAATATCACAAAAGTTACAACTAGGTAGGACTCAGTGTTTTTCAACGATCAAAAATTTATCAGCGGCAACGGCTATATTTGCCAGCGGATGAAATAGGCTTTGTCTGGGGGTGAAATATGATTTATCAACGGATAATGTTTTATTAGTCAAAAAGGTCAAAAATAAAAGAAAAGTGAAAATAAAAGACCTAACAAGGATTATTAATCCTAAGTGAGGTATTTTATCGCCAAAGAAACAAATTTTTTGCAAGCACTGTCCAATCACACACACTTGCTTACACAAGATAGATATGAGTGTCCTCAAGTGTCCATTGCTTAACACATCATCCTTAAGGATTAAGATAGCTCATATAATATCTTTGTTACTCCCAGGTAATCCCAGTGAAATGTAACCAAGGACTCCCAAACCAACCATCCCAATTCTAGGTCAAAATGTCTTGGCAGCATGCATGCAAAATAAATTACGTGCATGCTACAGTGCCTCAAGGATTAAAAATTCCACCACTTTTATAAAAAGATGGCATCATAACTTTAAACCCATACTAACCTGTGGACACAATCTAGAATTGTGATAAGAGCATTCTAAGAATACCCAAGATCCTAAAGGTTATCCTAAACCTCCCCTTAAACTATGAAGAGTATACTTTATAAAAATAAATGTAACAAAAATATTTATTTCAAGATAGAGATATAAAAATCTCAACCATCATAAATAAACCTTGTTGCCACACTCCTTGAGCCCATAAGTAATTCTGTATCTAATGTATAATTTCCTAGATACCTACAATGTTAGATGAAAAACCACAAAAACTACCATAAAAGTTGTCAGCGGCTTCTTTCCACTATGTCAGCGGATAGAATACACTGTGTCAGCGGATAGGAAAATCATGTGGAAAATCCAACTTATACAAAGACAAATAATAGCACACATCCTGTACACACTTTACATCTATTTCAAAAACCACATATTTTATGGATTGAACATTCCAATACTTGTTACCAAGTACTGGAACCTCCCAACATCAAAAGGTTTAGTTAAAAGATCAGCCGCATTATTTTATGTGTCTACTCTATCTGAATGTATTAAACCTTTTTCAAAACAATCCCTTATAAAAGATGCATGATTTCTATATGTTTGGTTTTAGAATTATGTACAAGATTCTTAATTATGCACAATGTACTATGATTATCTACAAAAATCTTAGTATGCATAAAATTGTACCCATAATCCAAAAGTTTATTTTTAATCCATAGCACTTACCCACAACATGCAGCAACTGCTACATACTCAGCCTCAGTTCTTGAATTGGCTACTACAGTTTGCTTCTTGCATTGCCAAGATATAAGCCTGCTCCCAAGAAATTGGCATCCACTAGTTGTGGATTTTCTATCATGATTATCACCTCCATAATCACTATCTGAATAGCCAATAAGATCCAAAGGAGACTCTCTAGGATGCCAAAATCCTAATGTGAGAAAGCATCTAAGGTACCTAAAGATCCTTTTTATGGCATGAAGGTGACATTCCTTGGGAGTTACTTGATGATGTGCACATGCACATACTGAAAACATGATATCAGGACTTGAAGTTGTAAGATACATCGATGATCCAATCATTGATCGATAGTGCCAAACATCAACCTCTTTACCTTCTCCAATCTTTCCCCGTGGGTGTTCCCTGTCCATGGGAGTGCTAGCCCGTTTTTCATGTGGTGAAAACTAAATTTCTTCAAAATCTAAGCCACATACTTATCTTGAGAGATGAAGATACCATCCTCTTTCTGCTGAACTTGTAGACCAAGAAAGAAGGTCATCTCTCCCATAGCACTCATCCTAAACTTATCTGTCATAAGTTTGGAGAATTCATCACTCATTCTTTGGTTAGATGAACCAAAGATGATGTCATCTACATAAACCTGGACAAGAAGAAAGTCCTTCCCTTCCTTCTTTGTAAACAAAGTCTGGTGTATGGTACCCCTCTTGAAGCCATTCCACCAGGTAGGTGGAAAGTGTTCCATACCAATCTCTAGGGGCCTGATGAAGGCCATACATTGCCTTCTTTACTCTATAAACTTTATCTGGATGCTTAGAATCTTCAAAACCAGGAGGCTGCATGACATAAACTTATTCTTTGATTGTGCCATACAAAAATTCACTCTTCATGTCCATTTGGTAGACTTTGAAACCCATGCAGGAAGCATATGCTAGGAAAATCCTTATTGCCTCAATTCTAGCAACAGGTGCAAATACCTCTTCATAATCAATACCTTCTTCCCGTGTATATACATGTGCAACCAATCTTGCCTTGTTTCTAATAACAATGCCTCTCTCATCCTTCTTGTTTCTTAGAACCCATCTTGTCCCAATAGGTCTGACATATCTTGGATAGTCTACTAGCACCCAAACATCTTGAATAGTAAACTGATGAAGCTCATCCTACATTGCTTCAACCCAGCTTTCTTCTTTAAGAGCATCAAAAATATTATTTGGTTCTAACTGAGAGAGGAAACAAGCAAACAAACATTCTTGAACAAAAGGAGTATCTTCCTTCTTGTGTATATTAGCAATGAATCCACCTTGATTCTTCTTAGTTCTCCTTGTTTGAACAGGAGTTTGAATATCACCAATTATTTGGGTGGGATGATCTTTGGCCACCTTTGTATGTATTCCTCCCCCAAATAGTGAGTTGTCATGAACAGTGGACTCCATTTTTTCAATATCATCTTCATTGCTACTCCCATGCCCACTTGAACTTGGAGATATGTTGTCAGCGGCTGGAACTGTGCCACTGATATCTTCATTGGGTATGAGATCTTTAATATGTTCAAAAATATTTCTGTTGGAGGAAGAGAATAAATTGCCAAACAGATTGACAGTGGCTAGATCCTATGTGTCAGCGTCTGAATTGGCTTTGTCAGCGGATGAAGATGCATGCATTGATTTATCAACTGGTTTCTCTTGTTGCTTTTCTTCCTCATTTCTAGCAGCAGCAGATGCTTGCATAAGCTCGTCAGTCCATATAGGTATGATGACATAATCAAACATGGGAGTGGGTTCAACTGCATGTGATCCTTCTTCTTTATCAACATGTATACCTGCATTGTCAACAATAGGTGCTTCTAGAACAACTTGATTAGTCACATGCATATAATTCATGAACCTTGATAATGGCTGTAAATCAAATAGCCAATTAGGTCCAGACTCAGGATCACTTAGTTTACTCTCCAAGAAGTCAACATGTATGTTTTCAGTTAGAATCTTAGACTTCCTGTTGTAAACCCTATACCCCTTGCTATTTGTGGAATATCCCATAAAAAGTCCCTAATCCCCTTTAGAGTGAACTTTGCCTAGGTTATCACTAGTGTTCAAAATCACTACATGACACCCAAAAGGCCTAAAGAAGTCTATATTAGGCTTCCTATTCCAAAGTAATTCATACGGAGTCTTATTATGAAGCTTATTAACCAAGACCCTATTCTGAACATAGCAAGCAGTGTTCACAACCTCAGCCCAAAAAGCAATGGGTAGATTTGCATCTGCTAACATGGTTCTAGCTGTCTCAATAAGAGTTCTATTCCTTCTTTCAGCTACACCATTTTGCTGTGGAGTTCTAGCTATGCTAAACTCCCTAGATATTCCCTTATTGACACAAAAGGTATCTAGAAGGTTGTTCCTAAATTCACCACCATTATTACTTCTAAGAATTTTAACCTCATTACCTGTTTTCTTTTCAATCTGTGTAATGAAATTGATTAAAGTCTTAGCAGTATCACTTTGTAATGCCAAAAAGAAGGTCCAAGTAAACCTAGAATTATCATCAGTGACAACAAAACAATAGGATTTACCATTAAGACTTTCTATATTGGTTGGGCCAAATAAATCCATGTGTAATAAGTGAAGTGGTTTAGAACTAGTATGAACAATCTTAGACTTAAATGAGGCCTTATGCTGCTTGCCTTTAAGACATGCAACACAATTATGATCATTGTGAAATGCTTTTGAAGGAAATCCTCTTACAAGATCATGTCTGTAACACCCCCAAATTTATACAACTCAATACAGCGGAAGACTAGTTGGTGTTACGGGATAGCACATTACTCACATCATAGACAACGCATAAAAATCGCGTCGTTTATTAATAAAGCATTTCCATTCATAAACATCAAAGTTACATCGGTCCCAAGTCATATTATTTCATACAAAGTTTTATAAAGTATTTGAATGGAAAATATTGTTTAAGTGCGGGCCATGAATTCTTGTCGTCTTCCCGAGAATTACCTTCAAGTACCTGAGATAAAACATGTTAAAAGAAAAGGTCAGCGATAACGCCGAGTGAATTCATAGAGTTTAATAAAATCCATCAATATAATATCAGTACAAAATTATTACTAAAAATCATCTTGTACAAATCATTTTAATAGGTCATAAAATAGCCAAAGTCATTTTATACAAATCTTTATCGAAAATCATAATATAGGCATTTGCCTTAAAAATCATTATACGAATCATTGTCGTTAAAAACACCATACAATACGTTTTGCAACGTTGTATAGATTAAATAAAACCGTTATATGAATAAGGTTATAAAAAGCCTTAAAAATCTTTATACGATCCAATGTCGTAAAAACGTCATACAATACGTCTTACGACGTTGTATGGAAATAAAAACCGTTATATGAATATGGTTATGAAAACCAAAACACAAACATAATATCAATAGTATGACCCAGTATTGCTAGTCAGGCAATACATCGTAATTCGGAGCGTCTAGCAGTATTTCGTTAGTTTTGGATTATTATAAGCCGCATGACATTGTTACCTTACTAAACCAACAACGGGTAGCTAACCCGATACCAATTTTGCCCATCTAAAGTAGCGTGTCGTCACAAAGGTCACGCTATGGAAATCTTCTCATACATAAATTCGCTTACCAATCAATGTGGCACGACGGGGATCAACCGTCAAGGCGCGAACTGGGGTGATCGTCCCCAAATAGTACTATTAAATGCATAAGCGTCTACCAAATCCCGGTAGTTCACAATTCATGCTAATGGGACTTTTCGTGACATAACCTAACTTTAATAATCCATTTAATTTCATCTACCGGGTCATATAATCATTCATCGGGTCATACAATCATTTGGGTCCAAATCAATAAACAAACAATCCGGACAAATGGTTTCCTATTTTAGTAAAACAAACATGTTATCTCCCTCGTGGGTTTATAAAACATTTCATAAAAAAAACATTTAAAAGAGTGTGAGGCTATGAACTCACGTTGATGTGGGAAGGCGGGTTATCGGCAATTCGGACGTACGGTACGTGCTTCAATCACGGAAACCTAGACAAATAATATTCGTCTTAGACTCATATCCAATGACTTTATAAAAATAACAATTATGTATACATATGATGATTATATATATATGATGATCAAGTGGGTTTACATATTCTTGTTTACTCATTTTAGTGTTATATGTCGATAACGTTTATACCAGTTTACTAGTTTTACCTATTTTCGTGTTTTAAGTCCAATAAACTTATGACAAGTTCTTTAACTTGTTTTAATCCATTTTATACCTATATTATCAGTATATATTTACTTTACAAGTTGGTCCCAAATGGGTTAAGCCCAATAAGTTCTTTTTATAAGTGGTTAACTTATTTAGTCCAATTATTAGTCCAATATGCTTAGTTAGCTCGTTAATGTCCGTATGTCCTATAGTTCGGGTTTTATCGGTTTTTACTTGTTATACATGTTTATATATCAGTATATAAGTTTTATAAAGTTTACATTAGACGGGTCCAACCATCTTAGTTTTATTTAACAAAAACGTTAATTTTACGGTATTAGCCGAAAAAGTCGTAAAAATCATGTTTATAGTTTTATAACTTATAAAACTTAACAAGTTACCATTTTTATAAGATTTCCACTTATTTACCATTGTACATATTTATATAAATGTATTATGTAAGTTAGTGGGTTTTAATTTATATTTTATACTATTAAATTTTAAGTGCTTATATAATAGTATTATTCTTTAATTTCCAAAATCTGATTTTTATCTTCACTTTCACCAAAACTGCCATATCTTGAGTTCTATATGGAGATAGAAGCTCAAATTTTTATCACATAAACTAAATGATATGTGCTACATTTAACTCTTCTATAGCTACTGTTGAATCATCTTCTATGTATTTTCAAAAAATCGTCCAAAACAGTGAACTCAGATTTGTACCTTAAACTTGTTTTGATCATATCTCACTCATTACAATGATTCCATTGCATGACCAACTCTCATATGTGTACAAGACATATAGCTTACTGTAAATGGATTCTACTTCATCATTTTATCAGTCCATGACCTGTTTCTTTACTGTTTTATACAGCCATCACTTTTAAGCAAGATTTTAGCCTTGTTCTTTATAGTTTTTCACCTTTTTAGTCATGTTTATCAACACCAAATCCCCACATAACATTTTTATCATCATATAATCATCATATACATATACAATAGGAAATAAAATACATGTTTACATAATCAAAATAACAAGAAGATGAGGAGGACAATCTTTATACCACCAAGTTGATGTAGGTTATGATTTGGACATGGTTTTTGATGGAGAAACTTGTGAATAACCATGATCATCTTCAAGATCACCATTCTTCATAAACTCCTTGCGGAAAATCAGCCCCAAGACACCAAGGAAACTCCTCCATGGATGTTATAACTTGCACCAATCATTAGGGCTTCAAAAGGGTATCAACATGTATATGAATAACATGAGATTTTGTGGTTGATTTTGATCAAATGAGGGTGTTGTTTGTGAGATATGGGACGGCAAGTTGAGAGAGTAGAGAGGAAATTGTGAGTTGATTTGCATGGTGGAATGTTGGTATGTGTGTTTAGCTAATGGTTTTGTGAAGTTAGTGGGTGAAGTAGCTTCAAAGTGAAGCTAATGTTACAAGTGTAACATAGCTAAGTGTAAGGATGCCACCTAAGGGTGTGGTGGTGTGTTGTGCCGTCCAATATTGCTAGTGGGGTGGGACAATGTATTTTATCCCATCTCACTAGTTTACGGGTATTTCTCGATTCTAGTTTTCTCGATTTGCGTGCCCTCGGGTCGTTTTACGAAAAACGTTTTTATAAATATGAATCAACGTCACAAAACGAATCCAATAAAAATTGTTTCATCAAAAACGGAGTTCGAAAACGTAAATACGTAATCCTAAGGTTTCCGCTTTAGTCGTAAAGGACGTTTAAAATAAAATCGTAAGTCCTAATCTCTTCTCGTAAGTTTGTGAGTTTATGAACCAACACAAATTTAAAATCTCAAAATAATATTCGCAGACAAATTTATTTTCTGAAATGTCGGACTGTCACCAAAGACGGTGTATGTAAACGTAAGCACGTAACGTTGAATCCTCCGGTTTAGACGTAGTCGACGCTACTTCAAGACGTAAATCCAAATTACTTCCCAAAAATAAGTGAGTTCATATTGTAACATTAAAATAATGTTTTTAAATAATATTTGAGAATAAAATATCAACCATAAATTGACGGATTGTCACAGCATTTACCCCTAAACAGGATCTTTGTCCTCAAAGATCATCTTACTACTCGCTTCTTATAGAGTTAAAGCCATGTGGGTATTCCCTCCACATTCGGTCTTTTCTTGTAGATTTGTAAATCTATGCTTATGTTTTTAGAGAGAGAAAGAGATAGAGAAATGGTGGATTTCACTCTTTAGAGAGAGAAACTAAGAAAGAACTATGTGTAAAATAATGAAAAACCACACCCCTCTCCATCAAAGGAGAGGGTTTATATACCCAAGCCTTGTAATGGGCTTGGGCTTACACTTTTGGGCCGGCCTACACATGTTGTAGGCTAGGCTTGGACTTGTTTGATAAGTAAAGAAGATTAACTAAACTACGAGCTATTACATGGACTATCGTTGGAGTGACCGATCCTTCTTAATACGTAAAACGTATTTCCAACAATCTCCCCCTAAGGGAGGTCACTCCAAACAAGGGCGTTACCCAAGTTACAATAATAAAATAAACCTAGCATACTATGCTTGTCTTGAGCTCGTAGTCTTCGTCTTTCTTTTTCTTTTTCTTTTCTGGTGAACATGCTGATGTGATCTTTGATATCAATCTTTGAGCATCAATCTCTTGCCTTGATCTCGTGCATCCATCACTTGTGATCTTCGCCTCTTCGTGACCTCACGTCCCACATACTTATACCTTCGTAATTCTTGAAAGCTTCAGAGTTTGAAACAGCGGAAGACTTAACTTTTAGGCTTTCTTGAATTAGATGAGATATACGGGGACGACTTCTTCTTGGATCCCGCAACGCCACCGTCTTCAAATGCCGCAACATAAGTAGACACGAATGAAATGGCTTTGAACATTTCATTCTAAATCGGTAGCATTTTACCTCCGGTCGGTGAAGACCGTTGGACGATATTAGATATCGTACCCGTGACGGATAGTTCCAATTAAGTAACTTCCTGACAGGATTTCGCGGGTAAACCCGTTCTCTTTACTCGACTGTCCAAAGCTGACTGCAAACGTAAAGAGTGAATCATTTGGATAAAATTATCCGCATGATTTGAAGCCGTCAATTCATGTTCCTAGAACAAGTGAAATTCAATTAAGAACCGCACCATCGTTGCTTTCCAGTTGTCACGAGCTTGATTTGTATAGAATCTTGTAAGTTACCTACCAAGTGCTGTTTGAGGTTAACACTAGAAGGATTTCCACTCATCACTGTGAACTCTAAGGTATCACTCTGAGTGTTCTGGCAAGATCATTAAGATATTGCGTAGAGGCCTGGAACGTGTTTAAATTCAGCTAAGAATTAAACCACTGTTGCTTTCCAGTTATCACAAGTTTGATTCATAAAGAATCGCACAAGTCACCTACCATGAGCTTTTTGATATTCGCTCAAGAAGGATTTCCATCTTTATTGTAAATACTTTCGTATTACTCGGATGTTCAGGCAAGATCATGAAGATTTTGCGTAGGACTCTTAAAATCTTTCTTACTTTTCACAGTGTGTGAAAAAGCAAGGAAATATGAAAGTGTGTCCTAATGAGATATTTGATGATCTCAAATGGCTCTAGACTCGATCGTGCACTTTGGTTTTTAGTGATCGGAGGCTGGAGAGGAGTGCCACCATTTCAATACCAATTTATTCGGAGTGAATAAATCGATAGATAACGTGTTGTCTCCGTGTGATTAAAATAAATACCTTTTAAGAGATATCCGAGTTAGCTAGGATGGGTTGTGCATTGCATCACTGGGTCCATGATGTCTTATCTTCAATATCAAGCATCATTAAAAAATGATCTCAATAGCATATGTGTTGACCCGGTTTCTGCCTAAAGTTGTAAGGAGGGCTTCTTTCTTTACACCCTTTATCTTTACAATTCTTTTTCATTCTTCAACCCCTTCAATGCTTACCAATACGTCATAACTAGCACCTTGTTGTGATTGTTCCAGTGCTAACTTAAGTACTTGGTCGGCATTCAGCTACGTTCACATTCTTTCTCCATCTTTCCTAAGGACTGCTATTTCTAGCTATGGAATGTCCTTGGGAAGATTCCTCCGGTTCTGGAAGAATCATTGGACTTAACCTATCCTACCATCCTTATGTCACCACAATCTTCATCGTCGTGAATTAAATGAGGTTTGGGTAAGTATATGTCACCATGAAAATCCATTTTGATATAGCAAATCCATTTTGCTCCCCCTTAACATATGCCACGATATTCGAAAACATTTTGCATATGTCGGGATGAGCCAGCACATTAAGTCAAACCATTTGTGATAATATCCCATATTAAATCACATTTTCTCCCCCATATTAAAAATATTAACCCAATCGATGTTTTTAATATCAATTGATTTAATGATGTTTTAACAAAGTTTTTGGGAAGAAAAATGCAAGTCCGTTTTATCTTCATGATACCAACTGTGTGAGATATGATACCGAGTTGTAACATGATCACATATTCACCATATTAGAAAAGAAGAATTTACAAGGTTGGACCTGATAGATGAGAACATCATATGATAAGATCAAATGGTTCTTGGCAGCATATGTTGGTCGCTTCGTCACGTCTGAAGTCATCTCTTGACACCACATGTACGATTGGCATTGTTGTCTTGACACTAACTTGTGAACTTGGCACGTTCGGCATCGAAGATTCTGAATGCTTGACAGTTGCTCCCCCTCAATTGCTGACCCGTGTTCTATTGAAAGAGCTGTAGTCGTCGGTTGAGTAGTCGCATCGTCGAGTATGTAGATACCAATTGTAGATTGCTATGGTTGTAGAGATGATAGCTTCATAAAAACAAGACTTCTCTTGTTTTAACAAATAAATGCACTGAAACGTACATAGATTTGTGTGAGACCAAGTTATAAAGTAAACTTGATCCCTTACAAGGTTTTAAAGTAAACCTTGCCCGAGAAAATTAATTCCCGTTGTGAGCCAAAGCTTTCATAAGAAATACCTGACTTTAATATGAAAACCGGGTTGCAGTCAGAAATAACTACAAGCCATTTAGGCATGTTTTATGAAATATTTACAACTTTTGTACGAACTCTATTTATGGCGCCGTGTCGATATTAATCAACATTTCTAAGGCCGTAAATATTATCGTACCAAAAGACATGCCATTGAAAAATAAAGTAAAAATATTTTTGGATTTTTCTAGATTTTTCAATTTTTATGGTTTTTATATGGTTTTATATTTTTGTATTTTGCTTTTATGGATAAAAATATAAACAATATATACAAATGATCACCAAGGATACGGAGAATAGTTTTACCAAGACTATTCTTTCGCTTCATCTGCTAGTTCCTTTAGAGTCTCAGGCGAGAAGGTTCTCATTCCTAGCTTGTCGGCCAAAAATTCAATTCGAGCGCGATCTAAAGCCTTCGTGAAAATATCCGCCAATTGATACTCAGATCGGACAAAGTAAAGCTCGATTACTCCATTTTCCACTTGCTCCTTGATGAAGTGGCAGCGAATGTCAATATGCTTCGACCTGGAGAATTGAACGTTGTTGCAGCATAAGGCAATTGCACTCTTGTTGTCGCAGTACATCGGAATCTTGTTGAAACCTAGACCATAGTCGGTTAATTGCGATCTCATCCAAAGAATTTGAGCACAGCAACCGGACATAGCTATGTATTCTGCTTCCGTACTTGAAATTGCAGCGCTTTTCTGCCTTTTCGATGCCCAACTGATTAGTCGATCTCCTAGTAGTTGCAAAGTTCCACTCGTGCTACGTCGTGTATCTTGACAACCCGCGTGATCCGCATCTACATATGCCATTAGTGCAATAGAAGAGTCCTTCGAATACCAAAGTCCCCGATTAATGGTTCCTTTAAGATATCGAAAGATCCTTTTAACAGTAGCTAAATGTAACTCATTAGGCCTAGTTTGATACCTGGCACACATACATATAGCAAACTGAAGATCAGGTCGACTGGCTGTGATATACAGAAGAGTACCGGTCATTCCACGATAAAGTGTCGGATCAACGACAACTCCATGTGGATCTGCATCAAGCTTAGATTTCTCCACCATTGGAGTGTCCACGGGGTCGCAAGATTCCATCTTATATTTCTTAAGCGATTCAAGGGCATATTTGGATTGATTAATAAAGATGCCTCTGGGACTCTGAGATATCTGAAGACCTAAGAAGAATGATACCTTGCCCATCATTGACATCTTAAACTTGGAAGACATGAGTGTCCCAAACTCATCCGATAAGGTTTGGGTCGAGGCTGCAAATATAATATCATCAACATATATTTGTACCATAATCATATCTTTACCTCGTTTCTGAATGAACAGCGTGGGATCCACCTTGCCTTTTGCGAAGCCTTGAGTAATGAGGAATTGTGACAGTAGATCATACCATGCGCGTGGAGCTTGCTTCAACCCATAGAGAGCCTTCTTAAGCTTGTACACATGATTAGGATAATTAGGATTCACAAAACCATCCGGCTGTTGAACATAGACTTCTTCCTTGATTTCACCATTAAGAAATGCCGTCTTCACATCCATCTGATAGACGATCATATTTATATGGGCTGCATGAGCGAGGAATAGTCTAATAGCTTCCAAACGGGCAACAGGTGCAAAGGATTCCATAAAGTCGACGCCCAATAATTGCTTGTATCCACGAGCTACTAGTCGAGCTTTGTTTTTCAATATTCCGCCTAACTCATCGAGTTTCACCTTGTAAACCCATTTCAAAGTGAGTAACTGCACTTGATCCGGGCATGGGACAAGTTCCCATACGTCAAGACGTATAAACTCATTAAGTTCTTCTTGCATAGCTTCTATCCAACAGGATTGAGTAAAAGCTTCTTTCCATGTCTTAGGTTTAACTTCAGTGAGAAAAGCATCAAAGTGACAAAACATTGCACTTTCTTGTAACTGACTTTGTGTGGATACCGGACGATTAGGGTCACCAATAATAGAATCTATAGGATGATCCTTTGTCCACTTGCTGTCATGTTCACGAATCCGTGGATTGGAGTAAACTGTAGAAGGAACTTCCTCTGAGGTGGACGACCCGACTAGATTAGGGTCGGGAATAGATACACCAAAGAATGGAAGTTCACGCATTTGAGCAAATTCCAAATCGTGATCATCGTCATCCTCTTCATCATCAATAGGCATGACATGGGTAGTTGTTACTTGTGTTGGTTGAGAATTACTCGTTGTTGGTATATCTTGACCAATTGTTGGTGCAGATGTGTGTGATTGTGCTTCGGTTGCTGGAGCGACAACTTCGGTTACCGGAGCTATTACCTCAGGTTCTGGAGCAACAACACTTGGAGGAGTAAAGAATTCATCAAAGAACGGTTGAAACAACGTATCCCATTCATTCCTGGTAGGTGGTATAAATGATGATGAAGTAGGGTTGTTTGGGACAAGACCAGAACTAATGTTACTGGGTCCCATTTCATGAAGTGCGGGTTCAGAGCTGCTTTGCTCAGAAGCCATTGCTGTCAGCTCATCAAAATCAACATTCATAGTTTCGAGGATCTTGCGAGAGTTACGGTTGTAGATTCGGTATGCCTTCTTTGCGGGGGCGTAACCAATGAAAATACCAATATCAGCCTTTGGTTGAAGTTTTCCCAAATTGTCACCATCATTATTTGGATAGCAAAGAGAACCAAATACATGAAGATATGATAAATCTGGTACTTTTCCATGGAGAAGCTCATAGGGTGTTTTACCATGGCGTTTACGAATTAGTGACCGGTTTTGGGTGTACACTGCTGTAGATACTGCTTCTGCCCATAAAAACAATGGAGCCTTTGCGTAAATTAACATCGTTCGAGCAGCTTCCATAAGTGTGCGATTTCGCCTTTCAACGACACCGTTTTGTTGTGGAGTGCGTGCAACGGATGTTTCATGAGATATGCCAACTTCTTCATAATAATCACGCAAGATTTGATTCACAAATTTGGTTCCATTATCTGTACGAATGCGTCGGACAGTAGTGTTGAGACGCACTTGAATCATCTTGAGAAATCTGATGATGAATTTAGGTGCCTCATTTTTTGCTTTAAGAAATTTCACCCATGTAAACCGAGAGTAATCATCGACAATGACGAGGATGTACTTTTTGCCACTAAGACTTTCAACACGCATTGGCCCACAAAGATCCATATGCAACAGATAAAGTTTCTCTTGGTTGGTGTCTTCAGTCTTGGGTTTGTAAGACTTCTTAGTGCTTTTCCCCATTGTACACGCGGAACACAAATGATCCTTGTGAAATGATAGTTTAGGAAGACCACGAACAAGTTCGTTTTTCGCCAAATGATTAATAGCGTCAAAGTTAAGATGAGATAACCGTCGATGCCATAACCATGACTTAGTCTTCGATGCTTTGGAGAGAAGACATACGGGAGAAGCGGCCATCATGTCTTGTAGAGACAAAGTATACAAATTATTCCCTCGAGTACCTTTCAATAAATCAACCCCTTCCAAATTACGAATGAAGCAGGTATGCTCTCGAAAAGCAACTTCTAGGTTTACATCACAAAATTGTCCCACAGAAAATAAGTTGTGACCGAGACCTTCCACGTAATACACTCTTGAAATTATAACATTCCCAATATGATATTCACCATAACCCATTATCTTTGCAATATGATCATTTCCAAATCGAACCGTACCAAGAAACTTGCTGACGAAATTTCTGAGCTGAGAGCGATCTCCGGTCATATGCTTGGAGCAACCAGAGTCCAAATACCAGAGAACAATTTGGACCACATGTTTTCAATAACAACAGTAGACAATGCATTGGAAACTATTGGTTCCGGAGTGTTAGCAGATACAGATATAGAATTATCAGAATTGCTAACATTTTTGTTATCCTTAGGTTTCGTGCATTTTCTAATGTGAGTTTTAGCATTTACAGGTTTTGCTGTTCCAATTTTCTGAGGTTTTGGAGTATTAGCGGGCACTACAGTGGGAGTAGACCTATTTAAAGGGCACTTTGTTCCTACAGTAGTGTTGGTGTTCCTAGTTAAAGGACACGCTTGTGTTTTGGTAGCCTTTGTACTCCTAGTTAAAGGGCACGCTTTCTTCGCTTTAGTGGGAGTGATCCTAGTCAAAGGGCACGTATTTCCTACTATAGTGAAAGTTCTACCAGTGGGGCGCCACATCCAACCAACTTGGGTTAACACTTTCCCAGTCGGTTTCCATTCTAATCCATTTTTCCGGGCATGCATCTCATTCACATGGTCAATAAGGCAAGAATCATGACAGCTAGAAAACATACATTCATTGCAATTCCAACATTTTAAATTAGAATTTACAGTAGGCTTAGAACGCTGCACAACCGCAGAGCCTTTAGGTTTAGCTACATGATTCTTTTTATTCAAAACAGAAATAACATTCCTAGGATGGGCTTCTACTTTCTTCTTCACTTGACTACTAGATGGGGGCAAGATCCTATCATTCTTCTTGTTTCTTTTAAGCTTAGATCTTTGAGCCTTAGTAGTGGTGCTTACTCCTGTAGAAGGCAACACAGGAATATTAGAAGCTGGTTTTGATTCTGCCTTATCTTTAGTGACCAAAGTTTGAGATGGTTTAGTCCTAGGGCCCTTGTTAAGTGGTGTGACGGCAATAAGGGTTCTTTTGATTGCACTAGAGGACGATGCTGAGATAGTGGCTGCGTTATCCACAACATTCTTACCTTTGAGAGTATGAAGTGTTTCCTTTAACTCAGCCAAGACCAGATTTTTATCACAAATTTGTTCCCTCAAATCAGATATTTCCACCGACTTTCGATTCAATTGTTCAATCAATGATTGATTATGTGCAGTGGTATTAGCACATGCGGGCTTTACTGAATCAAAGAGTCGTGTATTTTTCTGTTTTAAGTTATCAACTTTGGACAAAATATTGGAAACTCGATTATCTAGATCAAGTTTAAGATTCTCAGCGGCCTCAAGTACGTTCACACAGTTAAGCTCCTTAGATTTCTCTATGTCTATCGGCAAAGATTTAGCAACTTTGTCACTTGGCTGACGCTGTTTTGATTGTAGATTCAATCGAAAATTCTTTTCAAAATTTGCATCATCGATATTAACACCTTCGAATGACGTTTCAAAGATTTCTTGAATAAATTGTTGCTTGCATTCAAGCGAAATACAATGTGTTTGAATCTCATCAAAACGTTTTGAAAGCGAAGAATATGAATCTTGAAGCTTTAAAAATTCAGCGTCAGATTCGTGACAAGTACTATCTACCACAGTATCCACAGATTCAACATTATGCACAATAGAATCATTATCAACACTTGTATTCACACAGACAGAAACTATATCATGAGACATCACTTGATTCAGAAGCAGATCATTATGGCGTGAAACCCGTTCTATTTCAAGTAAACTGTTTTCATAAGCATCTTCCATTTCATTGAAAACACGTCTAACTTCTTCTATTTCCAAAAACAAATCTTGATCAATAGTACGAAGGCAAGCTTTAACATTGTTTACAAACGGAACAATTTCATCTCGAAACGCAGCTCTAGTGTGCTCAAAGTTCCATTCACCTTCCGTTATGGCCGTGGCCGTCGTACGTTCCAAAATGACCTTGTCAAAATCGGCTAAGTGTTGGTGAACCGTATTTAAGTTAACGGACGCCTTACTTACCGGTGGAATTAACTTTGTTAAATCCTTTTTGACGAGTGTAGGAGACGTACTAGGAAGGTTTTCACTTGACAAACTTTGGGGCACAAGAACTGTTAATTCTGCTAATTCCTTTTGTAAGCGAATGCGTGTCTTTTTCGAAAATTGATCTTTGTTATGTTGATCATAATCAATTGTATGGAATTTTGAAAGCATTTTAGAATGAGTTTCATCCCCAAGTGATTGTGTCTCCTCAGTACTACGAACAAAAGGTGCTTCTTTCGATTTGCCAATTATGGTCATGTCATAAAGGCCGGGAATATATTCCTGAGCTTGTTTTGCATAACCGGGATTAGGTGGTAAATCTTGAAGACGCTTAAGTTCGAATTCTTTAAATGATTTAGTTAAAAGATGAACCTTTTCTGTGGAAGCGTATTGTTTTAAAAGCTGTTGTTCTTTGAATTTAAGAAGTTTGGTAGCATTAATTTCTGATTCAACCTTTTTAGACTCGAGATTTTCGAAATCCATTTTAAGTTTCTGAAAATCATTGACAACCGACTCCTTTTCTTTTAATTCATTAGAAAGATTAGCTTTTAATGATTCTATTTCTTTCAAGTGTTCAATCTTTTCAAAACGAAATTGGTCAAATTCAGAACATGTTATTTTCTCTTCTTGAGGGACCATTTCAAAAGTTTTGACCTCTTCTTTATGCAACGCAAGCTCAGCAGTTAGGGTGGAATTCGTATCTACGGATTGTCTGAGGGCCATATGCATTTGATCAATAATATGTTTAGGCACCATGACCAAATCATGTTGAGCATAAGATTCCATACCCGTCGTAGCATTTGGTTGAGGTTCACTCAAATGTGTAGGATTGGGTACCACATTATTTGAGTTACTAGTCCCCGAATGCTGTTCGAGGTTGTCATTTTCATGCCCAACTTGATGTTGGTTATCATCAATATTATTAGATGTGGTTGGTACCTCACTGATGACATCAGAACCGTAGTGAGAGAGATTAGCAACGAGAGCAGCTTGGGCAGAGTGAATGTCATCACAATCAGAATCATATGCGTCAAGGTCATCCGCTTGATAAGCTGCATTAGAAGTGGAAACAACTGCAATGCCTTCAGTATCTGCTGCCCCTGGGTCTGCAAGAAATGCTAACTCCTCTGAATCCAAAATCTTCCCCTTAGACTGAGCATCAACCAAATACATCTTCTCACGAAACCATGCATCATCCCTTCTCCTTTTCGGCTGAGTGCATTCCCTAGCCATATGACCTTGTCCTCGGCAATTGTAGCAAGTCACAACCTTCTTAGGACCAATAGGACTCCCATTTCCACTAGCTTGAGAATTCACAGCTTGATTGTTCCCAGTCCTTGTAGGAGATCCATATGAATTTTGCCTTCCCTGAATAGGTTGCACCGTCACTTGACCATCTTGAACAGTGGCTTGTTGTCGAGGATTTGATGAGGTGCGGAGCTGATTGTTTGTTGGTGGAAATCCTCTAGTTGCAACAAGTTTTGACAAGTAGGCGGTGAGATGGTTTAGAACATCAGCTGGCGTATCATTTGGAGTAAAGACCGGTGCTTGGATTGATGGAAGTTCATTAGAGTAGAAAGCTTGTGCTGGTTGTGCTTCTATTGGAAAATATCCTTGCTGAGGAGTATAGCCCAATGGAGAAGTGTTGGCTTGTGATGGTGATGTTTGATATGGTGGTTGCTGTTGAAAAGATTGTTGATGAACACTTTGTTGATATTCTTGCTGTGGCATCATTGGTGGTTGATAAGATGGTTGCTGTGGTTGCTGATAGATGTGTGGTGGTGGCTGCTGCAAGTATGATGGTTGTTGATAAGTATAAGCCATGTTTTGTTGAGAAGCATACATTGCAAGTGGATCATGAACTTGAGGTGTAGACAACCGAGCCTCGATCACGTGGCATTCGTGTTGTTGAAGAAAAGCTTGAAGTTGATCCACATTGGTGTTATGCAAGTCCTTAGCCAATTTAACATCCGTCACGTATTTTTTCCATTCTGGAGGAAGAGTGTTCAAATACTTGGTGTTCAATTGAAAGGTAGGAATTTCCATGCCATAGATATTAAGCTCATTCAACAATAGGGTAAATCTCAGATAGTAATCATTGAGAGTCTCCCCTGGCACATAGGCAAACTTATCAAAAGTATCATAAAGCTTACACTCTCGTTCTTGTTTAGTTAACGAGGTGCCTTGCATTAGAACACGAATTCTATCCCATAACTCTTTGGCAACTTTATGTTTGCTGACGAGTTTGTAGACATCTGGAGGAAGGGCTTGGAGAATGATGTTTGTAGCATACTTATCACATTTATCTTGAATCTTCATAACTCCAGTCAACTCACCCGTTGTGCGAGGACGAGTGGTCGTACCTTCCGTCACAGTACCATAATCTAATGGTCCATTGAGTACCGATGCCCAAATAAGATGTCCATTCTCCTTGTTCAACATATAAAGTTCCATTCGGGAAGCCCATTCCTCATACATAGTCTTCACCAACATTGGTGGACGATTATCCGTACCCGAGAGGATGGACTTATCCGTAAGAGATGTGTACTCCATTTCAATAAGTTAAGATTTACAAAGTTGATCGAATCAATGAAATAAGGTTAAGTATTTTTGTGTTGTTGTGAGTTATAATCGAGAAACAATGTTAAAATCCCCTAAAATATGTTCTCGATAAACCAAAAATTCCAAGTCAAAATTACACACGATTCGAAATTTTTTATGGAAAAAATTGTGATTATCGGAATGCCAGATCGGAATGTCAGATCGTAATACCAGATCGGAATGTAAGATCGTAATACCAGATCGGAATATAAAACTGTCGAAATGTTGTGGGTATCGAAATGCCTAGATCGCAATGAAAAGCTGTCGCAATAATTCAGATCGCAAAGTCCTATCGTAAAGATTCAGATCGCAATGAACTATCGGAATACTCAGATCGCAATACCCAGATCGCAAAGTAGCTGACAAAATTCGAGCAGAGTAACGACTTAAAATACTTCCTTATACCCGTCGGAATCTCAGATCGCAATAGCTATCGGAATGATTCAGATCGGAATAAGTGATAAAAATCCAACGATCGCAATGTAGAAACCTAACCCTTTCCGATGGTTAAGTTATTGCAATGGAGGCCCAAGTACAGTTTGTACTTTCCGATGGATCTTTCTGCTAGAATTTCGGAATAAAGAACAAAGCCTTTTTTTCGCACTTTTGATCCAAGAAAACTGATGTTTTAATGAAAACCAAGATACCAAGAACACTCTTAAGCACGAATCCCTATGTTACACTACTTTAAACTTCGATCCAACACAAAAAAATTTTGAAGATTTCGGCAAAAACAAACCTATACTCCACGAATTGTTTTGAAAACAAAACGCAACACAAAAACAAACCTATATTTCATCCCAAGCTCTTGATACCATTTGTAGATTTGTAAATCTATGCTTATGTTTTTAGAGAGAGAAAGAGATAGAGAAATGGTGGATTTCACTCTTTAGAGAGAGAAACTAAGAAAGAACTATGTGTAAAATAATGAAAAACCACACCCCTCTCCATCAAAGGAGAGGGTTTATATACCCAAGCCTTGTAATGGGCTTGGGCTTACACTTTTGGGCCGGCCTACACATGTTGTAGGCTAGGCTTGGACTTGTTTGATAAGTAAAGAAGATTAACTAAACTACGAGCTATTACATGGACTATCGTTGGAGTGACCGATCCTTCTTAATACGTAAAACGTATTTCCAACATTTCTCACAAGCGTAATCCATTATAATACGCGAGTTTCATCAAACATAACTACGGGAATAAGATCAGGCTAAATGTTGACTTACTTTCTCTATCCATGATGTTCACGGGTTTTTGATGAATGCAACTTTTCGCCGATCTAAGCTTTACTAAGAACAATCAGATTTTCACTTGATAGATATTCCATCAAGTTCGATTTACGAAACATAATTCACGCAGTTCTTGAAGTCCTAGGGTAGATCCAGCTTATATGCCTTTCAATCCCAACTTTTACATCATCTCAATGGTCCCATACAACGGGGACTTATATCCCATGATTTGTCAGATCATGAATTCATTTTTCCAAGGTTAAAAATTGTGGCATAACTTCGCTACCCATTTGGCACTCCAAGATCTACATTTCATGTTCACATAACCTCTTGCCCACTACCGGCTGTCAATAATCAGATCCTAGTTTCAACAATCATTTCAGATCTCGCGGGTCGGGTATTTTGTAAGGTTAGGTTCGCCATCATAGGGAAACCTTAAACCTAAAAGACATGTCCAACTCACAGTGGGTGTATGTCGGATGTCTTCATCTCAACTCCTGCTTACAGATGCTCTAATATTTAGATCCTAACAAGATTCGATCTCGATCCTAATACGATAGTTATCAATGATAATATCTCCAAAGGAAAACGATTATACGATTTATTACCAAAGGTCAATCATTCAAACATAAAACAACACTTATATTACTTTGTATCGTTACTTTACCTCGTCCCTTCGATTGGGGTGGTACATAGTACTCTCATCAAGGTTCGTTCTCAATGATTTCTGAGCAAATCTCTAGAAATTCGATGCGAAGCGAGGATCTTGATAAAAATGTTCGATACAGGCACACTATGTTTACATAACTCTTTTGCATTTATCATTAACGGGAATGATATTAGCAGATTTGGTCAGTCTGTCGACGATGACCCAAATCGAATCAAATTCAGATGATGACCTCTGCAAGACGTTAACTAATGTATGAGGCGATGTCTGCCTTCATAATTGCCATCAGTACAACTTCTTCAGACAAAGACACTTTTAGTCATAAATGACATAAATAGAATACTTATACTTACAAATTCCAACATAACTATATCTCACAATCTCCATATTTAGGCAACCACAAGTGGCCTTTAAAACATTTAACCCTATCGGCTTCTCTATTTTAATTGTTCACATTAGCCGCGAACCCCTTTTTATTATCTATATTATCCTTCTTACAAGCATTGTTTATTTTTATATCGTTCGACAATTTATTTTGCACCTTCATTATTAAGGAACACATCCTAATTGGTTCTTTATATTTTCTACATAATGTGTCAGTATTTATATTCACCTCTCATGATGATATAATTATCATGTCCACAATTCACTCATATATTCTTTCTATATTATGCGTCAGTAATTACGTTCACTTTCTCCTGATGAAATAAATAGCATAACCGTATTTATTCAAAATTCTTTCTTCATATCTTCTATGTTTTAGTTTCGTCTTTACTATCATTTTTATCCGTTTTACTCAATCCGTCGTCTAAAGCGTCGATAATAATTATTATAATTAATTAAATAATTATTAGTTAATTTTTATGAAGCGTAAAAGTTTTAAATTTCTTAGTTCGACCAATTATATAAAATGTTCAAAATAAATTTGAATTTAATTAACAAGATTTTTGTTTATTTATCGAAAATAATTAAAATAATTAATAGGATCAGTAAATGTTTGAAAAAAAAAATCTTTGATTATACTTTGGTCAAAATTTCTTAGTTTGAAAAGCAAAAATTGTCGTTTCAAATGTCAAGTCATGGTTTAAATGGTTTCCTTAATCCCTCTTAGGTTATCTTAAGGTATGCAAAAAAATTTACCCCTAAACAGGAGTTTAGTTAAATGTTTTGTGTATAAGGGAATAATCCCTTTTTAAATAAAATCCTTTGTTAAAATATTTATCAAAACATGTTTCCATTTTATTTTTGTTATAACCCTAAGCCTTAATGGCTCTAATCTTTGAAAAGTCAATATAGATTCTATTATCTATTAATCACATAGTCAAATAATGTAAAGGTTTAAGTCTTTAATCACATGTTAAATATTTAGGGTACAGGTTTTTATCGTTCGGCCAATTCAAGGCAATCTATAAATAATTATTAACTCATTATTATTCTTATAAGCAAACATTTAGTCCTTAATGATCACGAGCATGAATTTATCAAATTATAGCCTACACACGTGATTCACCAAATTTATGAATGCTACATGTGCATCGGTCAATCCAAACGGCATCACGTGAAACTCATAACGTTCATTACAAGTACCGGATGTAGTGATTGGAATAGATAATATTTTTCGCAGATGCGAAGTTGATGATAACCATGTCATGGATCAAATCTTTTAAAACATACGCTAGAACCTTGTAAATGATCGAACAAATCTTCCATTTCGAGTTATGGATATCGTTTTCGATTGTCAATTTACTCAGTTCACAGTAATCTATAAATATAAGGAACGATAACACCATAGCTCTTCATAATGACAGGCTTGGTATAATAAAATCTTTCTTCGACAACTCTCTCAGTTGTACGGTAATTCCTTAAATTCAGATGGTGCTGACGTACAGTGCACATGCCATAGGTGCAGCACCGGGAATATAATCAATACCAACTTCAACTTGCCTTAATGGTGAAAGTCTAGGTAATTCATCTACAAATACTTACTTAAAGTTTCAAATAACAGAAACATCTTTTAATAAATTCATATTAGGTTCTTCTAGATTACAATATCTATAACTAATTCATAACCATTCATGGTATAATTTCAAGTCTAAATGCAGGATATGGTTATCCACCAAGAATTATTTAGATCACTTTTGATAATCAACATCTTATCATTTAGGGGAATTCTACTCGAGTTCCCATCAATTAAGACAATGTCGTTATGTCATAATCAATCAATCCATTCTACGGGCACTATCAACTTTCTAGTTTCATTGCCGTCGATAAGATGTGAACTTCTCAAAAGTGTAATAATAACTCATAATCCTTCACAATTCAAGGATATTAGGAGACATAACTAACCTTAAAAGAGTAGGGTCAACGCATAATCTACGCGAGAGAATTTCAAATCAGATACAGACGAAAACATTTAACGAATATGAATATATCCCATGTTTTCATAATTTGAGTACGCATTCGAAAGCTCCTCGGATCGTTACCCAGGTCATTCAAATGAAATCAAATCATAAGAAATGATAAGAACGTCAATACATCCAGTCGGGCATCAACACTCGGTAATCAGATACTTTTCCTAAGAATCTCACTACGGGAGAATTGGGCAAGAACGAATTGTCAAATAAGACAAATTCCACTGATGAGTAAATTCGACTCAGAAGAATAGATGCTATAGGCACATATGTAGGTGTCCCTAACACTATGTCCTTATTTTTCACTTCTTGCAGATCTCATAAAATTTTAATCTTTCACAATCTTCAAAGAAAATGTAGTGTTTACTCATTAGTTTTATGGTGACTACTAATCAGTCTTGCATGGTCCATTCCAAATTGTATGTAGGCGCGCAACTATATACAATTTCAAGATTAACGATGCAATGCTTAGTTCGTCAAAATTTTTTTTTTCATCGTGTTTATAATAAAAACATTTTCATGCTTAATTCTTAAATAAGAATCAAAAATAAATTTACAAAGATTTTCCTTGTTATGAAAACAATTAAGTTTTCCAAGGTGTTTTATAAACAACTTCATTTTGATATCAATCACTTATAAATCTCACTTTGAATAATCCTTATAGTGATGAAAATTCAATTTTTCTCAAGGGATACTGTTTTATCTTTATAAAAACAATGTGTGATCTGCAAAAGAGTGATGAAGAGTTGTTCACCAAGAATTTAACTACAATATAATAGAAAATGAGCTTAGCCAAATAATCATGAGGTTCATGACCTCGATGGCACTCAACAAGAATAATCCACAACGTAACTCGATTCAAGATGAGTACTTGTTCAATGGTTGCATCACTAATGCGAACATTAGGATGAAGCAATAAAGGATAGATAACATCGATACATGTAGAATTTAGCAATCAAAGGTAGTCTTTTTATTAATCACAAACAAGTCAAATTGTACCGTAACACATTACGTGTCACTATGTCATACAATTCTCAGAACTCATCCTACCAACTGATGTCACAGTTAAGTTAGTGATTATTTTTAAAAGATACCACAATGAATACTAATCTACAAGAGTCATTAGGTGTTCCACATGTCCCGGAAGATCCATCGGTCCCAATTCAGAAGAAGATTTCTTCAATTTATTTATTGGACACTGGGCATCCTCATTAGTGGACAATGGCCTAGGAACAACCCTTAATACAAACTAAAAATCATTTAAAACCTTATAATTCAATCACATGACTTAGTAATTTCCTCTTAACAATCTCATATTCCATACGGGTTAAGTTTTACTTTATTCAAGTTTCAATCAATTTATACTCAATTCGATATCCTACCTCATTTTCCAATACTTTCATCCTTATCCTTACACCTTAATAGGGCAATAAAAGTTCAATATGAACAACACTTAATTTCCAATCCTATAGTTCTTACAACAACAATTATCAAATGAGTCACTAGTATGAAATGACTTGATCATTCAACTAGATTTCTCGGAAAGGTACTAGTGGCATGAGGCTTTTGGGTAATGGTTACAATGACAGCCTCAAGTGCAACATTCACCCTTTCGATTTCAATTTAAGAATTGGATGACAACGAATCAGATGACATCTTTCCAGGTGAAAACGTTTTGTCAAACTCCACTCTATAAGGAAAGATCGTCATAACATCGATATCAGATTTAATCTCGTCAATTCTTCTTTAATATCACAATCAACTAATATCTACAATTCTACGAATATCAACCATTTGTTGGGATCCTAAATATCCACAACTTAGTTTAGATCTAGGATAGCTAGAATTCCTACGAGAATAGCTTCGATTAATTTACTAGGGAAGTTAGGCCTTGTCGGTAACTCGAGAATTCTTCGGCACCGTTATAGTCAAAAGATTTTTAGACATTTTTAGAAAAATGTTTATAGTTAAAAGATTTTGAAACGTTTTATTCAAAACCTTGGTTTTAAAAATCTTTCGTTCTCTATAACGAGAGCTCTGATGCCAAACTGTAACACCCCCAAATTTATACAACTCAATACAACGGAAGACTAGTTGGTGTTACGGGATAGCACATTACTCACATCATAGACAACGCATAAAAATCGCGTCGTTTATTAATAAAGCATTTCCATTCATAAACATCAAAGTTACATCGGTCCCAAGTCATATTATTTCATACAAAGTTTTATAAAGTATTTGAATGGAAAATATTGTTTAAGTGCGGGCCATGAATTCTTGTCGTCTTCCCGAGAATTACCTTCAAGTACCTGAGATAAAACATGTTAAAAGAAAAGGTCAGCGATAACGCCGAGTGAATTCATAGAGTTTAATAAAATCCATCAATATAATATCAGTACAAAATTATTACTGAAAATCATCTTGTACAAATCATTTTAATAGGCCATAAAATAGCCAAAGTCATTTTATACAAATCTTTATCGAAAATCATAATATAGGCATTTGCCTTAAAAATCATTATACGAATAATTGTCGTTAAAAACACCATACAATACGTTTTGCAACGTTGTATAGATTAAATAAAACCGTTATATGAATATGGTTATAAAAAGCCTTAAAAATCTTTATACGATCCAATGTCGTAAAAACGTCATACAATACGTCTTACGACGTTGTATAAAAATAAAAACCATTATATGAATATGGTTATGAAAACCAAAACACAAACATAATATCAATAGTATGACCCAGTATTGCTAGTCAGGCAATACATCGTAATTCGGAGCGTCTAGCAGTATTTCGTTAGTTTTGGATTATTATAAGCCGCATGACATTGTTACCTTACTAAACCAACAACGGGTAGCTAACCCGATACCAATTTTGCCCATCTAAAGTAGCGTGTCATCACAAACGTCACGCTATGGAAATCTTCTCATACATAAATTCGCTTACCAATCAATGTGGCACGACGGGGATCAATCGTCAAGGCGCGAACTGGGGTGATCGTCCCCAAATAGTACTATTAAATGTATAAGCGTTTACCAAATCCCGGTAGTTCACAATTTATGCTAATGGGACTTTTCGTGACATAACCTAACTTTAATAATCCATTTAATGTTATCTATCGGGTCATATAATCATTCATCGGGTCATACAATCATTCGGGTCCAAATCAATAAAAAAACAATCCGGACAAATGGTGTCCTATTTTAGTAAAACTAACATGTTATCTCCCTCGCGGGTTTATAAAACATTTCATAAAAAAACATTTAAAAGAGTGTGAGGCTATGAACTCACGTTGATGTGGGAAGGCGGGTTATCGGCAATTCGGACGTACGGTACGTGCTTCAATCACGGAAACCTAGACAAATAATATTCGTCTTAGACTCATGTCCAATGACTTTATAAAAATAACAATTATGTATACATATGATGATTATATATATATGATGATCAAGTGGGTTTACATATTCTTGTTTACTCATTTTAGTGTTATATGTCGATAACGTTTATACCAGTTTACTAGTTTGACCTATTTGCGTGTTTTAAGTCCAATAAACTTATTACAAGTTCTTTAACTTGTTTTAATCCATTTTATACCTATATCATCAGTATATATTTACTTTACAAGTTGGTCCCAAGTGGGTTAAGCCCAATAAGTTCTTTTTATAAGTGGTTAACTTATTTAGTCCAATTATTAGTCCAATATGCTTAGTTAGCTCGTTAATGTCCGTATGTCCTATAGTTCGGGTTTTATCGGTTTTTACTTGTTATACATGTTTATATATCAGTATATAAGTTTTATAAAGTTTACATTAGACGGGTCCAACCATCTTAGTTTTATTTAACAAAAACGTTAATTTTACGGTATTAGCCGAAAAAGTCGTAAAAATCATGTTTATAGTTTTATAACTTATAAAACTTAACAAGTTACCATTTTTATAAGATGTCCACTTATTTACCATTGTACATATTTATATAAATGTATTATATAAGTTAGTGGGTTTTAATTTATATTTTATACTATTAAATTTTGAGTGCTTATATAATAGTATTATTCTTTAATTTCCAAAATCTGATTTTTATCTTCACTTTCACCAAAACTGCCATATCTAGAGTTCTATATGGAGATAGAAGCTCAAATTTTTATCACATAAACTAAATGATATGGGATACATTTAACTCTCCTATAGCTTCTGTTGAATCATCTTCTAAGTATTTTCTAAAAATCGTCCAAAACAGTGAACTCAGATTTGTACCTTAAACTTATTTTGATCATATCTCACTCATTACAATGATTCCATTGCATGGCCAACTCTCACATGTGTACAAGACATATAGATTACTGTAAATGGATTCTACTTCATCATTTTATCAGTCCATGACCTGTTTCTTTACTGTTTTATACAGCCATTACTTTTAAGCAAGATTTTAGCCTTGTTCTTTATAGTTTTTCACCTTTTTAATCATGTTTATCAACACCAAATCCCCACATAACATTTTTATCATCATATAATCATCATATACATATACAATAGGAAATAAAATACATGTTTACATAATCAAAATAACAAGAAGATGAGGAGGACAATCTTTATACCACCAAGTTGATGTAGGTTATGATTTAGACATGGTTTTTGATGGAGAAACTTGTGAATAACCATGACCATCTTCAAGATCACCATTCTTCATAAAATCCTTGTGGAAAATCAGCCCCAAGACACCAAGGAAACTCCTCCATGGATGTTATAACTTGCACCAATCATTAGGGCTTCAAAAGGGCATCAACATGTATATGAATAACATGAGATTTTGTGGTTGATTTTGATCAAATGAGGGTGTTGTTTGTGAGATATGGGACGGCAAGTTGAGAGAGTAGAGAGGAAATTGTGAGTTGATTTGCATGGTGGAATGTTGGTATGTGTGTTTAGCTAATGGTTTTGTGAAGTTAGTGGGTGAAGTAGCTTCAAAGTGAAGCTAATGTTACAAGTGTAACATAGCTAAGTGTAAGGATGCCACCTAAGGGTGTGGTGGTGTGTTGTGTCGTCCAATATTGCTAGTGGGGTGGGACAATGTATTTTGTCCCATCTCACTAGTTTACGGTTATTTCTCGATTCTAGTTTTCTCGATTTGTGTGCCCTCGGGTCGTTTTACGAAAAAACATTTTTATAAATTATGAATCAACGTCACAAAACGAATCCAATAAAAATTGTTTCATCAAAAACGGAGTTCGAAAACGTAAATACGTAATCCTAAGGTTTCCGGTTTAGTCGTAAAGGACGTTTAAAATAAAATCGTAAGTCCTAATCTCTTCTCGTAAATTTGTGAGTTTATGAACCAACACAAATTTAAAATCTCAAAATAATATTCACAGACAAATTTATTTTCTGAAATGTCGGACTGTCACCAAAGACGGTGTATGTAAACGTAAGCATGTAACGTTGAATCCTCCGGTTTAGACGTAGTCGACGCTACTTCAAGACGTAAATCCAAATTACTTCCCAAAAATAAGTGAGTTCATACTGTAACATTAAAATAATGTTTTTAAATAATATTTGAGAATAAAATATCAACCATAAATTGACGGATTGTCACAATGTCTCACAAGTGTATTCATGTTTTTGAATTTAATGTGCCCTAACCTTCTGTGCCATAACTTACTTTCATCCACTGAGGCCTTAGCATAAAGACAAGACAAGTTGTTATTCATTTTAATGCCATTTAGATTCATATTATAAAAATCTTTATGTCTAGGTGTTCTAAACTCTATGAACTTGTCAGCAGGAATCTCAAAGTCTTTACTTAACACTAAGCACTTAGTATCAGTAAAAAGAACCTTATTCTTGTTGTCACATACTTGTGACACACTAAACATATTATAATCAAGTTCTTTTACTAGGAAGACTTCCTCAAACCTCAAGTTATTGGTGATGAGTGTGCCTTGGCCAGAAATGTTTCCATAACTGCCACCAAAATACACCTTATCACCATCTTTAATAGGAGTGAAATCAGTAAGGTAATCTTCCTTTCCAGTTATGTGCCTTGAGCATCCACTGTCCCAATATCCAAAATCATTGACCTGCTTGTGAATACCTTGCACATGAAGAAAACAAATTAGTTTTCTTTGGGAACCCAAGCCTTTGCAGAATTGGATTCGTCTGGTTGTTCAACAAGAATTGATTTATTCCATGTAACAAGCCCCTGTTCATCCCTTTGTGCCCTAAACACCCAATTTACCTCAATGGGTTTAGTGATGACCTTTTCAAGAAATCTAAATCTGTTGTAGGTCATAGAAATTCCATTTGAATTAGGGTTTTGATCTTGTTTTGGTCTCCATGTTAAACTGGATGAAGCTTTAGACCCTTGTCCCTTAGGTTTTAAATACCTATTGCTTGGTCTAACATAAGGTCTGACAGAAGCCAGTTATGGCATTTTCATACCAAACCTAGATTTGTCAGCGGCTGATTTGGTCTTGTCAGCGGCTGAATTGTTCCTGTCAGTGGGTAAACTAGGGTTTGCTACAGGAACCCATTGTCTGTTAGACCAAGTATTTGTCTTTTAAAAGGGTCTTTGTCCATGAGTATTAGTCCCTCTAGAAAATAAAGGAGCTGGTCTAGTGGTCTGAGGACTTGTTTGGACAAAAGCTCTAGGTTTGACCATGGTTGACCTATTGTCAGTGGGTAAATTGTATCCGCTGACACAGTTATAGGCCAAATGTGAGAAGCTCCCACATGTGTAACAAGCCTTTTTAGACACAAATTTAGGCTTGGACTGATAAAACCCTGTCCCATTAACACTCACTTGGCTTTGAGGTGACCTATATTTTCTATACATTTCAGCATACTTGACACTAGGTTTACTTTTTGGGGTTGAGCCAAGATCAATAGTTTACTAGTGGTGGGGTTTGTCACAACAATGGGTTTTGTTTCAACAGGTTCATCATTAAGCAGTCCACCCTTAACAAATAGGAAAGAGTTGGCTGCTTTCCATTGTTCTAGATCAGTCACCTTTTTTCTATATTCCTCAACTAGACTAAGCACACGTGGTGGAGGAAAAAATTCCTCCTCTTGAAGTTCAGGTATGCAAGTCCAAGAGAGATCCTTTTTAAGGACACCATAAAAGTTTCCAGCAGGTGGTGGGATAGCAGCATACTCTTTCATCCCAATCCTAGACATGTCCCCATGCTGTCTTTGCTCACTTACACATTTTTCTAGGGTTTGGCTAGCTTTTTCAAACTTTTCAATTTTTAACCCTACATTTTCTTTAGACCTGATGGCTTCATCTAACTTGAGTTGTAAGTCTGCTCTAGATTTCATTAAAGAATCCCTAGCTTCATTACTAACTTTTAGATCTCTGGTTAAAACATTAATTGATCTTTTAGGTCAAATTCCATTTTCTTATACTCCTCAACCAACCCATTAGATTGAGCAAGTTCCCTTTTATAATTTGCTAGTCTTCTACATCAAAACACCTGATTTATATTTTAAAACTTCTTTGTTAAGTTTTTTAGTGTTTAACCTACAACCCTTACTAGAAAAGGCATCATCATATACCTCATTATCTGATGAAGAGGAAGAATTGGCCATGAGAGCATATTGCACATGCTCTTCCTCCTTGTTAGCTATCAAAGCTTGATTCTGTTCCACTTCATCCGCCATGAAAATCCAGTCCCACCCAAGTCCATCGGACTCATGTATGGCTACCATAGCCTTTGATCTAGCATCAGTTCTACGTAGAGATCTGCATTCCCTCATGAAGTGTCCCATGCTATGGCAGTTATAGCATTCAACCTTGGATTTATCAAATCCAGTAGTCTCCTTGCCATTGAAAGTCATTCTTCTTCCAAACCTTTTATTCCATCTGTTGGCCCTTATGCTAGAAAGTACCATACTCCACTTAATATCTATTTCTTCAAGATCAAAATCACTAATTTGCTCAAGATCCTCATAAGTAACTAGAGAACCATTGGGCAAGGCAGCAATGTATGAAGATACAATATCCAAGTCAATACCAGCTGGTTTAAGACTTGGGGAACCAACTTTGTAGGTGTCAGCGGCTAAAGTTGATCCACTGACATATGTTGATCAATTGACTGGATGAACATTCAAGCCGCTGACATGTGAAACATTGTTAGCGGTTTGTGAGTCATTGTGAGAGATGAATGCCACACTTCCAGATGTTGAACTTCCTCTTTGTTTGAGAATGGCTTCAGGTTCCATCATCTTTAATTGATTATACATATCATCAAAGAAAGCATTCCTGTAAGCCTTGGTGGCAATGATAGATTTTGCATGAATCTCCCATGCATCACCAAGACCTCCAAGAAAGGTAGCTGTGATATCTTGCTCCTCAAGTTCTGTTCCCATAAAAGTCAGCTTGTTAGTGATGTCTTGAAGATGGCTTATTACTTCACTTAGCTTCTTATTAGGACGAGCTTTGAAAACTGTATACTCAAACTACTTCTTCCTTTGTTTAAGGGTTTCCTCATTACCACCATAGATGGTTTCAAGAGCCTCTGAAAGCTCCTTAGCAGATTCATACAACCTGAATTTATGTTCCTCCTTGTGACCAAGAGAAAGTTTTAGTGTGCTTAAGGATTTCATATCATTCCTTATGTCTGCCACTTCAGCAATAGAAACAACTCTTCCATCTTCAGGCTTTGGTTTGAGATCATCACCGGTCTGTACAACCGTTCTTCGTGTTTTTATAGCTGCTTGAATCTTTGCTTCCTTATTGAATTGATTGCCATACTTAATAACTTCCCAAAGAACATAGTTATCAACTTGCAAATATTACTCAAAGTTGAATTTCCAAAGTTCAAAGTTATCAAGATCAAGTGTGGGAATTTTGAGATTGTGATTTTAAGATTGTGATACGACTGAGGTGGACATGATGCTTAGATGATATTAGGGTTTTTAGGGTTCTTTTGATCAAAGTTCCTCAACAAGCTCTGATACCACTTGTTGATCCCAAACTTAGATCGATTAGCTTTTTGTTAACGAGATTTAATCAAGATTAACACGTAGAGAAACTTTGTGTTAACAACAATCTAAGTGTTATGCGGAATTAACACTTAGAACAAAGAACAATGATAAACACAATATAAACCAAACTTTCACTTTTATTAATAAAACTTGCGTACAATGAAAGTGTAGAAAACGTATATCAAACCCTAACCTAAAGGCCTCCTTTTATAGGCATAAGGAGCCTTGTACAATAAGAAAACGTGTCAACTATTCTAGGAAGATATATTGAGATAAACATAGAAAATATAATATACATGCATATATTACTAACATATCAAAACATGTTGACTTCATAAATCTTGACAGTGGCTAAATATCTCTTGCCTAGGCCTGATCTGTTGGGGGCTTGATAACACTTTGTCAACGGCTACACATCTCTTGTCAGCGGCTAGTAGACTTAGTTAATTTTATTCCCAACAAGGTGGCCAACTGAGCTAAGCCCAGTTGGTTGAATAACACTTTTATTACCATGAAGTGTTGGGTTCATACCATAATAAAGATCTCTCCTTCTAGATCAAGTCATTGTTTTCCTACAATGTAAACATGAAGATCCAAGTGATGTGTATACTTGGACTTGATGTATGTGTAGAAGATCCAAGTGTTTGGTTCACTTGGATGTGTTTGTAAGGGTAGTAGATCCAAGAGATGGGTATCCTTGGATTAGATGTTAGTTGTGTAGATCTAAGTTTGTTAATACTTGGATATAGTGTTAGAGTCATAGATCTAAGTGGTGAGTACTTAGATCTGTATGGTTTATGTGTTTAGGCCATAAAACATAAGGCTTGTTATGTTGGGCCATAAAACATAACTAGGGTGAAGAGTTGTGTAGTTGTGAAGAGTGGTGTAGTTATGTAGTTGTGAAGAGTTGGGTAGTTATGTAGTTGTGAAGAGTTGTGTAGATCCAAATTGGTGTGTCAATTTGGAATTGTGTAAGTTGTGTGTAGATTGGTCCTACCTAAGATTAGGACTCGACATCTAGCCTTATGTCGGAAAATGGTGAAGTAGGCGAAGTTGTGTAGATTGGTCCTAGCTAAGATTAGGACTCGACTTTTAGCTTAGAGTCGGAAATTGGATAAGCGACGTTGTGTATGGTTTCTTCACCTTAAGGAGTTTGTTGACTAGTGAAGTAACTCTCGAGTTGGGTACTCGGGGAGTGAAGTAGGGCGAAGAGGAGCTTCGTGACCGAACCACTATAAATCATCGTGTCGGTACTTTCCTTTACATTTATGTCTTTACTTCTTAGTCTTTACTTTTATAGTTACATAGTTATGTTGTGTGTATTTGTGTGCATCACATAATCTAAACATCTAAGTTTCAGAAACGCTAAGGCTTAGTACGTGTGTGCTTCATATTTAGATTATGTTTAAGTGTGCATCCCTTAGTCTAAACATCTTAGTTGCGGAAAAGCTATGGATTACTACGTGTGTGCTTAATGTTTAGACTATTGCTTGATGTACTCTTGATTTGATGTGTTTATGTGTTTACTTACTTGTTGTTTACTTCTATGACAAACACATCTCATATCTAGTCAAGCTTAATCGAAAATTTGATACAAAGGATTGTCAAGGTTTATAATGTATCAATATTTGGCATCCACTGTCAACAATTCTTTATTAAAGCCCACGGTTCTTTATTGATAAAGAACCACAGGGGTATTTAGGGAACCACGACCAAAGTATTAAAAGAAATGTTTTTAAAATTAACTAGAAACTATTCAACCCCCCTCTAGTTTCTACAAATTTAATAAAACATTTTCTTAAAAATAAAGTTTAATAAAAACTTTTGTCACATTTAATAAAAGGCGAGTTTTAAAAAATATTAAATCCTTGATCACTTAGTTAGGTTGAAAACTTGTTGTTCATACCTTAAGTGATAATGGATGAAATGAAAAATACTTGAACTCAAGAATTCATTTTTCGGTGTATTCGTAAATGCTTGTTTTTATATATTGTCGTAATCAAAGCAAAGCGAGACCGAAAAATGCAAGTAACATTTTTAGGCATCATTGGATTAACAATCTCCCACTTTTTTATTCCGACAATACATAAACTCAATCATATGAAAAACAAGATTTTCGAATACGAGTTTATTTCATTTCTCCCCCTTTGTCAAGCAAAATTGTTGCAAAAGTCTTTGTAGAAAAGAAGAATCGGACTTTGCAAATGCTCCCCTTAGGTTCTAACTCCCCCTTGCTTGGGGCACCAAGGAGTCGAGCTATGGTGACAAGCCACATAGAAGGGTTAGAAGAAGAAAAGAGACACCCAACAAGATATAGAATGGTCACACTATAAAAGAAATAATAAGAGAAGAAAAAGAGAACCAAGATCCATAATAAATCATGTTAAAAAGAAACATGAAAAAGATACAAGGAAACAAGTCATAAAAAGATGTATGAAATACAAGCCTAAAGAAAATCATAAATCCAATAGTTAAACTAGAATATTAAGATTTGCTTGAATTAGATGTCTTGATAGTAAGCAATCCACATGCTTAAATAAAAGACAAGGTGGTGGCGGAAGGAGGTGGTGGTGGCTTGGTAATTGTCTCGTAGTCATAGTGAAGATGAGGTTTGATTAGGAGACTTTTGATGTAGATCAACTCCTCAAAGATATGAGCCATAGCAAGATATTGATATTGACAACAATTCCAATATGTCCCATGATGCATGACATTATCATGTAAGGGAGGAACAACAAAAAAGGGTAGTGGTGGAATAGAAGAGTTTCCAAAATCAATTTTCTTAGAAGAAAAAGAAATTTGATTGAATGTGTTCTTGGGTGAATTTAGGTTGAAGGCAACTGGGGAAAATGGAGGAGAATCAAGGCGTTTATTGGGTGAATAAGACATTTTGATTTGAGAAAAGAATGCAAAATGCTTAGGGTTAAGTAGAAACAACACAAGATAATTTTGGGGTGGTCAAAGTTTTGAAATAAAGATTCCAAAAAGTGTTGGATCAAATTTGGAGTTACAAAAAAACTCAAATTCGTAGGCTGCTGCCCGCGGTTCCTTACCTCTACCTACGGTTCCTTATTGATAGAGAACCGCAGGGTAATTAAAGAACTACCCACAGAAGGTGGTTTTTGGGGGATAAGAAGAATTTTCCAATTCAGCAAATCTTAATTTCCTAGTCTAACTAATCATAGATACATGCTTAAAAATAATTGTAGACTAAGAAACACACAAGAACTTCAACAAACACGACTTTGACAAAAATACATGGATTTGAAATAAAATCGATGTTGGAGGTGTGTTAATCTAGACACATAGTCATGACATAATGATCCTCCATAGTTCAATTTTGTTCTTGCTATATTGAGAGACTCATATATATGAATTAAGTATGCTCGATATAAATAGCAAGAAGCTATGAAAAACGTTTTTAGATTGAATTAACAATGCAAAAACATTTCTTGACCATTTTCGAAATAAATTTGAGATTTTTGAAAAAGAGACGAGAAATTTTCAAAAAGAGTTTAAGAGATAATAACTCAAAGAAAGAAAAGACTCAAAAGAGAAAAAGACTCGATTAAGAAAATGTGCAATTAAGGTATATGTTCCATCAAACCTAGACCTAGACGCAAGTAATTAAAAGGTTCCCTCTTAAGTGGCTTAGTGAAGATGTCGGCTAAGTTTTCCTACCGAGGGTACCTTCTCAATTAAAATGTTCCCCTTTTGCACATTATCCCTAAGGAAATGGTGGCGAATCTCTATGTGCTTAGTTCGCGAATGTTGCACGGGATTCTTACTAAGGTCTATTGCACCCTTATTATCACACATGATGGGAACATCATTAAGTGTAATCCCGTAATCAACAAGCGCTTCCTTCATCCATAGAGCTTGTTGACAGGCTTTTCCGGCACTCACATACTCGGCTTCCGTGGTGGATATAGAAAGAGCGGTTTGTTTCTTGGAGAACCAAGAAGTTAAACAACAACCCATGAAGCTACAAACTCCACTACTGCTTTTCCGGTCCACATAGTCTCCCATATGATCCGAGTCCGCGTATGCTATGGTTTCTACGTCGGTCCCTTTAGGATACCATAATCCTAAAATTATAGTGCCTTTAATGTATTAGAAGATACACTTAACCGCTTCAATGTGAGAGGTTTTGGGAGCCTCTTGGAAGCGAGCACAAAGGCAAACACTAAACATGATATCCGGTCGACTTGCCGTAAGGTACAACAAACTACCAATCATTCCTATATATTTTGTGTTGCCTACCAAGTCACTATCATCATCTATGGTGAGTTTAGTATCTGATGCCATAGGGGTCTTCATAGGTCTAGAGTCTTCTAATCGAAATTTCTTTAGCATTTCTTTAACATACTTAGATTGATTAAAGAAAATACCATCGTCTATTTATTTAATTTGGAGTCCTAAAAAGAAGTTAAGTTCTCCCATCATGCTCATTTCAAACTCATCATGCATGATTTTGGCAAAGTCATCACACATACTTTAACAAGTTGAACCAAATATAATGTCATCAATATATGTTTATACGATTATGAGGTGAGAACCTTTGTTCTTTGTAAAAAGTATATTGTCTACCATTCCCATGGTATACTCATGTTTTACAAGAAACGCTTTAAGTCTATCATACCAAGTTTTGGGTGATTGTTTAAGACCATAAAGAGCTTTCTTAAGCTTGTAAACATGATCCAGTTTCTCAAAATTAATGAAGCCAGGAGGTTGAGCCACATATACCTCCTCATTGATCAAACCGTTAAGAAATGCACTTTTTACATCCAATTGTTGAAGCTTAAGATATAATGTACAAGCATAAACTAAAAGGATCCTAATAGACTCTAACCCTGCTACTAGTGGATATGTCTTATCATAATCAATCCTTTCTTGTTAATTATAGCCTTGATCTACAAGTATAGCCTTGTTACGAGACACAACATCGTTCTTATCTAACTTATTCCTATACACCCATTTGGTTCCTATGCTTGTAGTACTTCTAGGAGGAGGAACAAGTTCCCAAACGTCATTAGCAATGAATTGATTCAATTCTTCTTGCATGGCGATGACCCAACTCTCATCCATCAAAGCTTCTTTAACATTCTTTGGTTCAATTAATGAGACAAAACAAAAGAAATTACTTTGATCTTGGACTTGATATCTAAGGGTCCTTTGATTAAGGCCGCCTATGACGTTTTCGAGAGCATGATCCTTAGACTCCTTAATGCTTATTCCCTTTTCAACATTAAGGTCTTCAACTGTTATTTTTCTAACCTCTTTGGCTATAACTATGTCTAGTTCATCTAAGTCATCATCTACCAAAGGTGGTGTCTTAGATAAAGTTGGAGTTTCATCGAATGTCATGTTGAGTGATTCTTCAATTACACCCGAGGTTCTATTAAGGACTATATAGGCTTTAATAGTTTGTGAATAATCTAAAAAGATACCTTCGTACGAATTTGGGTCGAATTTAGTAAGATAGTCTTTGGTGTTGAGAATGAAGCACTTGCATCCAAACACCTTTTAGTATTCTAAAGAGGGTTTCTTACCTTTAAGAATCTCATAAGGGGTCTTACCTAGGAAATGTCAAATAAGAATTTGGTTGAGAATATAGGTCGATGTGTCAACAGCATTGCATCAAAATTTTTGAGGCAAAGATTGCTCGTTTAACATGGTCCTTGTAAAACCCGCATGCTTTTACCATGAACAGTACACTTAGTAAACGTACGTACATATTAAAACTTTCCTTTTATAGCATGAACACGTGTCACGATTAGTAATTATAGAAGTTATGTACGTATTATTATTACGACAAGTATTAAGTACGTGATAGTACACGATAATTATTAACAGTAATAATTATAATCACGAACATGAAATCATGAACGTTAAAATCACGAACACGTAATTACGTACTTAATTAATATTATACGATTAATATCGTTATGTACAAGTATTTAAATATAACACGAACAATTATAACACGAAAATACGAACATACGAACACGTAAATTATAACACGGGAAAAACTTTGGGTTTTTCCCTTGTGGGCCTACATGTCGCGGCAACCAAGAGAGACAAGGGCCGAGCCCATTTGATTTTTAGTAAATAAACAAAAAGGGTTAACACCTTTTCATTTAACAGAGTTTTCATGAAAATCAAAAACCCTACTCTTCCTTTTTCTCTCTTTGACCGGCGGAAACAACAAGCACCAAAGGGGTGTTTATTTGATTTTTGGTTAAGTAATATCAAGGATCATGTTCGTTTATTGTTCTCCAATCTATACACGCATTCGGTAATCCGTAAACCCTTTTATTTTTATTCTCTTTATTTAATTATGAACACATGAACATGGATTAAATAAAACAAGAATTGAAAACATGTTAAACTAGTCATGGGGGTAAATTAAGGGTTGTTCGGTTTTGGTTTGCTCGGCCGACACTCAAACCGAGACCCTAAGGCTCTCGGTGTGTCTTTAATCGTGCCACCAACTGAGATCTAGGATCTCGGTGGTGTTGGTCTCGGTCGAGAGAAGGACAAGGGACCCCGACTAGCGTCGGGGTGTCCTTGTGGTTCGGTTGGGTCTCGGCAGCAGGCAGCCACACCACCGGCTCACAGCCGGTGGCAGATTAGGTCAAGCAGGGGGAACCACGGCTGCAGCAGGGGTAACCACCGACACACGGCCGGTGGGAACACCGTTGTGGTCAATGGCTAGCCGAGAGGTGACCACCGGCTTAAGCCGGTGGTAGTTTTAACAAGAACAGTGGCAACCGGCCGAGCTGGTTTGCCACTGTTAAGGGGTGTTTGGTTCGGTCTGGTTCATGGGGTTCCGGGTCCGGTTTACGATATGTCTAAATTAAATTCATGGGTCCGGTTCATGACTAAAATTGTACAAGTATTTTATTTTTACAAGTTATTATTTTAACAAGATATTAAATTAATTAAACATGACTTATAATTAATTTAATTAATCATGGACTTAGGTTAATTATTATTTATTAAATAATACATGTTTTAACCTAAGTATTTATTTATTTAATTTAGACTATGATATTAATTAATGATTAAGACATGGAATATAATTAATTAATAAACATGACTTATGTTATAATTAATATAATATTAATACCTGTTTTAACCTAAGTATTTTATGTATATTAATTTAATTAAATTATGCTTATATTTAATTAAATCATATAACCTATAGTTTATTTAATTAATATGATATTATTAATAAAATATACTATAATCACATGACTTATGTTATTTAACCAGTAAACTTAAGCTTATATTCTTAGCTTATTATTTCAGCTTAATTCTAAATATGGAAACTTTCTAATTCATGAAACTTACTATTTTTGGAAACTTTCTATTTTTAGAAACTGATCTATTTTAAGAAGCTAATGTATTTTTGGGAACTTTCTATTTTTTGGAAACTTTCTATTTTTGGAAACTTTCTATTTTAGGAAACCTGCTATTGTTAGAAAGTTACTTATTATTACACAGCAAGTATAATAATACAAGAAATAAAAGTAACACTTAATCATAATACGTAAAATACATGATAAACACAGCATAACGTTAAAATCAGTAAAACAAGACATGAACGTATAAAACAAGCTAAGACACGATATAAAATCAGTTAAGTACTCAGTAAACAGAATACTTATACATGTACCCTATTTAGGTAGCATTAGTGAGATCGGAGTAGGGCTTCCTTTCGTTCATCTTTTCGGTTCACTGGACACAAGGTACGGATTTCTCGTCCTTTCAGTATGGACATTCTTTCCTTATTAGGATTCCCCGTTTGTAGCCAACTGTTTTCCTAGTATTTGTTTTATATGTTTGATTACTTATGTTAGAATAAGAGCCTAAGCCATATACATGCATGACCAGTGTCACCTATTTATGGAGGTACCATAACCATAACACTGGAGGCACCAGTGTTATGACTTCCCTATAGCGAAGTGAATGCTCGTGGCGTCCCTTTTCAGTTTTGGCCATTGTATTATATTATCATGTAGGGCGTATAGGTGCATCCTAGTTACATGTTTATCAGTATTATCAGAGTGATTGTGATGTGTGCCTTGCATCCTTCACTAGTAGTTGATCCCTCCTACCCAGACTATTTAATTAGAGACAACCCCTCTAATTGCATGACGAGGTCTTTCCTCCAAGTAGTCATGCACGGTGGAACCTCATGACCTATATGGGCTATTTGGCTAATTAATATACATTTTCATAGAAACATAAGTCTTTTCAAACTATAAAACCAGTTTTATGAACAACGCTGGAAACTCCAACAGCAGCAGGTCCCTAAACTTACTCATTCTTATGTTACACGTTTACGATTCATAATTCTGACACTTTAGCATCTTCTACCAAGAATCATGGTAACGGAAGGGAGTAGGACTGAAGAGGTTCACAGCCTAACCGTACAGCTATCACTGGTATTACGTCTTACGATTTTCCGCATTGTCCTTTTGTACCTATAAATCATGTCTCATGTGTACTTTTCCGAACAGGCTCCTAACCAGCAAGGGCACCTGCTGGAGGGTATACTCACCCTCTCTGCACTACCTGCAACTGTAGGCACCCAGGGCCATGTCTCCGCGACAACGATGCTTGCTTCAAGTGTGGCCTTACTGGTCATCGCATGAAGGACTTCCGCAAGGGCGAGATGGAGGGCACATCTGGACATGCCGATTCCAAGCCACCTCCTACTAGTGGACGGGTTTACACGACTTCTCGCGATCAGGCAAACAAGTCTACAGGTACCATCACTGGAATCTTGTATATGTATGGTCAAGCTGCATGTGTTTTATTTGACATGGGTGCTACTCACTCAGTCATTTCTACTGCTTATGCCAAGAATGATAGGATATCCCATATGCCTTTAGAGAATGTATTAAATATTTCCACGCCTTTAAGAGGCTCTGTACGCATAACCCATGGGTACAAGAGCCTTCCCCTAGAATTTGACAACAAGATTCGTCCTGTTGACGCACTTCCACTAGATATGTGCGATTTTGACATGATATTAGGAATGGATTGGCTATCTAAACATCACGCCACCATCGACTGCCATACATATCGGGTCATCTTAGCTGATGTAAATGCACCAGAGTACATTCACAACGGGTTCGTACCCGGAAGGTGTGTACAAATAGTTTCAACCTTACAAGCACGTGCACTACTGCCACATGGTTGTGAGGGCTATCTTGCGACTGTTCATGATCTGGAGGCTAAATCTCCATCTATCCAGAATCAACCGATCGTGTCAGAATTCCTAGACGTGTTTCCAGAAGAACTTCCGGGCATACCACCTGCTCGTGAAGTGGAATTTAATAATGAGCTCATCCCAGGAGTTGAGCCAATATCTAAGGCTCCTTATCGCATGGCTCCCATAGAGATGAATGAGTTAAAGGAACAATTGCAGGAACTGTTAGAACGCGGTTTCATTCGACCTAGTGCTTTTCCATGGGGCACGCCTGCTCTGTTCGTAAAGAAGAAGGACGGCAGCATGCGTTTGTGCATAGATTATCGTGAGCTTAACAAGATCACCATCAGGAATAGATATCTGTTGCCACGCATTGATGACTTGTTTGACAACTCCAAGCGGCCAAACATTTCTCCAAGATTGATCTAAGGTCAGGCTATCATCAGTTACGGGTTAAAGAGCAGGACATCGCCAAGACTGCTTTCCGTACACGTTATGGGCACTACAAATTCGTAGTCATGCCATTTGGCCTTACCAATGCTCCAGCTGTTTTCATGGATTTGATGAACCGTATCTTCCATGAGTTCCTGGACAAGTTCGTCATTGTTTTCATTGAAGGTGTTCTGATTTTCTCTAAGTCAAAAGAGGAACATGAACACCATCTTCGTACTGTACTACAGATACTTCGCCAGAAGCAGCTGTATGCTAAATTCTCCAAGTGTGAGTTCTGGTTAGACAAGGTGGCATTCATAGGCCACATTGTATCAACAGAAGGAATCACCATGGATCTAGAAAAGGTTGAGGCTATTACCAAGTGGCCAAGATCGACATCAGCAACTGATGTTCGCAGTTTCCTAGGCTTAGTTGGTTACTACCGTAGGTTCGTAGAGAACTTTTCCCGTTTAGCACTGCCATTGACCAAACTGATGCGGAAAGGGGAGAATTTCGTCTGGACTGAAGAAAGAGAGAAGAGCTTTGTAGACCTAAAGCAGAAGTTAGTATCTGCACCGATTCTTACTCTCTCATCTGGTACAGGTGGATTTTAAATCTATACTGATGCTTCAGGGAAGGGACTTGGTTGTGTTCTCATGCAACATGTGAAAGTGATTGCGTACGCTTCACGACAGCTTAAGCCTTATGAGGAGAATTACCCTACGCATGACTTGGAACTTGCATTAGTCGCGTTTGCATTGAAGACATGGAGGCACTACTTGTATGGAGAATCATGTGATATCTTCACAGATCACAAGAGCCTGAAATACATCTTCACTCAACGTGAACTGAATATGAGACAAAGAAGATGGTTAGAGCTGTTGAAGGATTATGACATTAATCTGTAGTATCATCCCGGCAAGGCGAATGTAGTGGCAGATGCACTTAGCATGAAGTCCGGTATGATCAACGACATTAAGATTGAGGAAGAGGTTATAAAATACTAGAGCGACTAGACATTGAGATCATGGTACGTGGACATCATGGTTACTAGGCTAATCTTAGAGTGGAACCTGAGTTACTCTCTAGGATCAAGGAAGCTCAGAAGGATGATGGTGAAATTTGGGCGACCATTCAAAACTTAGAACAGCAGACGGAGTTTCGGTTGGATGACGATGGTATCTTATGGCAGGGCACCCGACTTTGTGTTCCTGGTGATCTTACTCTTAGGGAAGCGTTATTAGCTGAAGCTCATAGCTCCCCATTCTCCATTCATCCTAGTTCAACCAAGATGTACCACGACATCAAGCAGTACTTTTGGTGGAGTGGTATGAAACAGGATGTTGCTACTTATGTCTCCAAATGTCTTACCTGCCAGCAGGTTAAGATTGAGCATCAACGGTCTAGTGGTCTACTACAACCGTTAGACATTCCAGAGTGGAAGTGGGACAAGATCACCATGGATTTTGTTACAGGTCTTCCACAGACAAAGAGGAGGCATGATGCGATTTGGGTTATCGTTGATCGACTTACTAAGTCAGCTCATTTCCTACCGATCTGTAAGGATGATCTGGTCAGCAAACTCGCCGATACTTACAAGAAGGAGATCATGAGACTTCATGGTGCTCCATCTAGTATCGTCTCGGATAGAGATCCTCGATTCACTTCACGATTCTGGAAGAGTCTGCGGAAATCTTGGGGTACAAAACTTAAGCTTAGCATGGCTTTTCATCCTCAAACAGACGGGCAATCGGAGCGAACGATTCATACATTGGAAGACATGCTGAGGTCATGTGCATTGGAGTGGACAAGAGATTGGGACGATTACATCTGTTTAGTAGAGTTCGCATACAATAACAGTTGGCACGCCAACATCAATTGTGCACCATCCGAGATGTTGTATGGCAGGAAGTGTCGCGCCCCAATCTGCTGGGATCAGGTTGGTGAGCGAACACTTGAAGGACCAGAAATGATAGAGTTGACCAACGAGAAGGTCGCTGTAGCTAAGCAGAAATTGCAAGAAGCTCGTTCACGTCAGAAGAGTTACGCTGACAAGCATTGTAAGGACTTACATATCTACGTAGGAGATCACGTCTTTCTTAAGGTATCACCGGCACGTGGTGTTAGACGCTTCAGAATCAAAGGGAAACTCAGTCCTCGATTCATTGGACCGTTTGATGTCATCGAGCGAGTCGGTGAAGTATGTTATCGTTTAGCGTTACCTCCGCATCTTTATCACGTTCATGACGTTTTCTAAGTGTCCTTACTTAGAGGGTACAAGTATCATCACCTTCACATGGTTCAGTATCCACTAGAACAGATTCGTGAAGATCTTACCTTCATAGAGGAATCCGAACGAGTTCTTGACAAACAAGAACGAGTCATGAGGAAGAAGACGATTCCATTCGTCAAAATCCTTTGGAGAGATCATACCGAACGGGAAGCCACTTGGGAAACAGAGGAGTCTATCCGGGCTTCTTACCCTCATTTCATATTTTGAATTCGGGTACGTTCCTCTTTCAGATTATTTTATCTATAATTCGGGGACGAATTATTCTTTTTAGGGGGGAAGAGTTGTAAAACCCGCATGCTTTTATCATGAACAATACACTTAGAAAACGTACGTACATATTAAAACTTTCCTTTTATAGCATGAACACGTGTCACGATTAGTAATTACAGAAGTTATGTACGTATTATTATTACGACAAGTATTAAATACATGATAGTACACGATAATTATTAACAATAATAATTATAATCACGAACATGAAATCATGAACGTTAAAATCACGAACACATAATTACGTACTTAATTAATATTATACGATTAATATCGTTATGTACAAGTATTTAAATATAACACGAACAATTATTACACGGAAATACGAACATACGAACACGTAAATTATAACACGGGAAAAACTTCGGGTTTTTCCCTTGTGGGCCTACATGCCGCGACAACCAAGAGAGACAAGGGCCAAGCCCATTTTATTTTTAGTAAATAAACAAAAAGGGTTAACACCTTTTCATTTAACAGAGTTTTCAAGAAAATAAAAAATCCTACTCTTCCTTTTTCTCTCTTTGGCCGGCGGCAACAACAAGCACCAAAGGGGTATTTGTTTGATTTTTGGTTAAGTAAATTCAAGGATCGTGTTCGTGTTATTGTTCTCCAATCTTTACACGCATTCGATAATCCGTAAACCCTTTTATTTATATTCTTTTTATTTAATTATGAACACATGAACATGGATTAAATAAAACAGGAATTAAAAACATGTTAAACTAGTCATGGGGGTAAATTAAGGGTTGTTCGGGTTTGATTTGCTCGACCGACACTCAAACCGAGAGCCCAAGGCTCTCGGCGTGTCTTTGATCGTGCCACCAACCAAGATCTAGGATCTCGGTGGTGTTGGTCTCGGTCGACAAAAGGAAAAGGGACCCCGACTCGCGTCGGGGTGTCCTTGTGGTTCGGTTGGGTCTCGGCACCAGGCAGCCACACCACCGGCACACAGCCGGTGGTAGATTGGGTCAAGTAGGGGGAACCGCGACTGCGGCAGGGGTCACCACCGGCACGCAGTAGGTGGGAACACCGCTGTGGTCAGCGGCTAGCCGAGAGGTGACCATCGGCTTAAGCCGGTGGCAGTTTTAACAAGAACAGTGGCAACCGGCCGAGCCGGTTTGCCACTGTTAAGGGGTGTTTGGTTCGGTCCGGTTTATGGGGTTCTGGGTCCGGTTCATGGGTTCTGGGTCCGGTTCACGATATGTCTAAATTAAAGTCATGGGTCCGGTTCATGACAAAAATTGTACAAGTATTTTATTTTTACATGTTATTATTTTAACAAGATATTAAATTAATTAAACATGAGTTATAATTAATTTAATTAATCATGGACTTAGGTTAATTATTATTTATTAAATAATACATGTTTTAATCTAAGTATTTCTTTATTTAATTTAGACTATGGTATTAATTAATTATTAAGACATGGAATATAATTAATTAATAAACATGACTTAGGTTATAATTAATATAATACTAATACATGTTTTAACCTAAGTATTTTATGTATATTAATTTAATTAAATCAAGCTTATATTTAATTAAATCATATAACCTATAGTTTATTTTAATTAACATGATATTATTAATAAACTATACTATAATCACATGACTTATGTTATTTAACCAGTAAACTTAAGGTTATATTCTTAGCTTAATATTTCAGCTTAATTCTAAATATGGAAACTTTCTAATTCAGGAAACTTACTATTTTTGGAGACTTTCTATTTTTAGAAACTGATCTATTTTAAGAAGTTAATCTATTTTTGGGAACATTCTATTTTTGGAAACTTTCTATTTTTGGAAACTTTCTATTTTAGGAAACCTGCTATTGTTAGAACGTTACTTATTATTACACAACAAGTATAATAATACAAGAAATGCAAGTAATACTTAATCAGAATACGTAGAATACATGATAAACACATCATAACGTTAAAATCAGTAAAACAAGACATGAACATATAAAACAAGCTAAGACACGATATAAAATCAGTTAAGTACTCAGTAAACAGAATATTTATACATGTACCATATTTATGTATCATTAGTGAGATCGGAGTAGGACTTCCTTTCGTTCCTCTTTTCCGTTCACTGGACACAAGGACTTATAGTCACATCACAGACTATAACTCGATCTTCAAAGAAAGGAAAGTTTATCGCCGATGATAAACTTATCCTAATAACGAGAAATTAAGTTTTCTCAGGCATGAGCTTATGTTAAAAACATTCCAAGTTTTTAAGCTCATGCACTATGGCTTATCGTTAAATATCAGACGATAACCCGTGCATCAAAGAAATGGAAAGTTTATCGCCGATGATAAACTTATCCTTACAACGAGAAATTAATTTTTCTCGGGCATGAGCTTATATCAAAAAACATTCCAAGTTTTTAAGCTCATGCACAATGACTTACAGTTAAATGTCAGGCTGTAACTCGAACTTAAAATAAAGGAAAGATTATCTTTTATGATAACTTATCCTCTTAACGAGAAATTCACCTTTCTCGGTCATGAGCTTGTATTAAAACATTCGAAGTTTTAAGCTCAGAAAGGAAAGTGTATCTTTTAAATAAGAGAACTTTTCCTCATAATGAGAAATTAACCTTTCTCGGTCATGAGCTTTCCGTTAAAACAGTCAAAGTTTTCAAGCTCATGAAAACGATTTCTAAGTAAATGTCAGCTTAGGACTCGTTCTTCAGTTAAAAGGAAAGTTTATCGCCGATGATAAACTTATCCTTAACAACGGGAAGTTTACAACTTCTCGGACTTGATCTTGTTTCGTAAGATATTCAACATCTTAAGCTCAAGTAATTGGTTTTCAAAACTTTGAACACAATTTTTTGAGAATTTCACAAAAGGTTTTTTCTAAATCTTTCAAAATTGTGTGTTCAAAAATGTTTTGATAAAAAAAGCATGTCTTCTGGAATCGATAATATTTACGATACTAGAAATGTCATTCAATAATGACACAGGGTTGTAAATAAAGTTCGAGCAGAAGTTCAAATGTTTTAAAACATGCTCAAAATGGTTTGCTATTATTTCAGATAGTAACCCGATTTTCTTATTCAAGTCAAGCATTTCACCGGAAAGCTTTGACTCAACAACGGGAATTAATTTTCTCGGGCATGGTTTACTTTATAACCATGTAAGGGATTGTGTTTACGTAATAACACAATCTAACACAAATTTATGTACGTGTCAGTGCATTTATTTGTTAAAACAAGAGAAATCTTGTTTTTATGAAGTTATCCTCTCCACCAACCGTAGCAATTTACAATTGATATCTACATACTCGACGATGCGACTACTCAAACGGCGACTACAGCTCTTTCAATAGAACACGGGTCAACAATTGAGGGGGAGCAATTGTCCAGCATTCAGAATCCTTGATGCCGAGAATGCCAAGTTCACATATTGGTGTCAAGACAAAGATATCAATCATACACATGGAGTTAAGAGATAACTTCAGACGTGACGAGGTGACCAACATTCGTGAGCAAGAACCATGTGAATCTTTCATATGATGTTCTTCATCATTCAGGTCCAACCTCGTAAAATTGCTAATCTTGTGAATACATTATCATATATGATCTTTGCACGTGATAAATACCTTACACTTGTGTTTAAAAGGTATTTAATTTACGTTTCAAGTACACCCTCATTAATTTGAGGGGGAGCTTGTGTAATTCATGAAGATAATTGGATTTGCATTTTTCTTTCCAAATTTTCTTAAAATGCTATTTAATCAATTGATATTAAAAATATCGATTGGGTTAATATTTTTAATATGGGGGAGAAAATGTGATTTAATATGAGAAATGATTAATCACAAATGGTTTGACTTAACGTGCTATCTCATCCCGACATGTGCGAAATGTTTTTGGATATCGTGGCATATGTTAAGGGGGAGCAAAATGTATTTGCACTTCAAAATGGATTTCATGGTGACATACACTTGCCCAAAACATCTCTATTCACAACGGTGAAGATTGTGGTGACATAAGGATGGTAGGATAGGTTAAAGTCCAATGATTCCTCTAGAACCGGAGGAATCTTCCCAAGGACATTACATAGCTAGAAATAGTAGTCCTTAGGAAAGATGGAGAAAGATTGTGAACGTAGCTGAATGCCGACCAAGTACTTAAGTTAGCACTGGAACAATCACAACAAGGTGCTAGTTATGACGTATTGGTAAGCATTGAAGGGGTTGAACAATGAAAAAGAATTGTAAAGATAAAGGGTGTAAAGAAAGTAGCCCTCCTTACAACTTAGGCAGAAACCGGGTCAATACATATGCTATTAAGATCATTGTTTAATGATTCTTGATATTGAAGACAGACATCATGGACCCAGTGATGCAAGGCACAACCCATCCCAGCTAACTCAGATATCTCTTAAAAGATATTTGTTTTAATCATACGGAGACAACACGTTATCTATTGATTTATTCACTCCGAATAAATTGGTATTGAAAAGGTGGCACTCCTCTCCAGCCTCCGATCACTAAAATCCAAAGTGCACGATCGAGTCTAGAGCCATTTGAGATCATTAAATATCTCATTAGGACACACTTCCATAATTCCTTGCTTCTTCATACACTGTGAAAAGTAAGAAAGATCTTAAGAGTCCTACGCAAAATCTTCATGATCTTGCCTGAACATCCGAGTAATACGAAAGTATTTACAATGAAAATGGAAATCCTTCTTGAGCGAATATCAAAAAGCTCATGGTAGGTGACTTGTGCGATTCTTTATGAATCAAACTTATGATAACTGGAAAGCAACAGCTGTTTAATTCTTAACTTAATTTAAACACGTTCCAGGCCTCTACGCAATATCTCAATGATCTTGCCAGAACACTCAGAGTGATACCTTTGTGTTCACGGTGATGAGTGGAAATCCTTCTAGTGTTAACCTCAAACAGCACTTGGTAGGTAACTTGCAAGATTCTATACGAATCAAGCTCGTGACAACTGGAAAGCAACGATGGTGCGGTTCTTAATTGAATTTCACTTGTTCCAGGAACATGAATTGACGGCTTCAAATCATGCGGATATTATTATCCAAATGATTCACTCTTTATGTTCGCAGTCAGCTTTGGACGGTCGAATAAAGAGAACGGGTTTACCCACGAAATCCTGTCAGGAAGTTACTTAATTGAAACTATCCGTCACGGGTACGATATCTAATATCGTCCAACGGTCTTCACCGACCGGAGGTAAAATGCTACCGATTTAGAATGAAATGTTCAAAGTCATTTCTTTCGTGTCTACTTATGTTGCGGCATTTGAAGACGGTGGCGTTGCGGAATCCAAGAAGAAGTCGTCCCCACATGCTTATACTACATACACTCAGTACTTCAACGAATTCAAGAAAGTCTGAAGGTCAAGTCTTTCGCTGTATCAAACTCTGAAGCTTTCAAGAATTATAAAGGTATAAGTATGTGGAACATGAAGTCATGAAGAGGCGAATATCACAAGTGATGAATGCACAAGGTCAAGGCAAGAGAACATGCTCAAGGCTGAAGTCAAAGATCACATCAAGCATATTCACAAGAACAAGATCGAAGACTCAAGCATAGTATGCTAGGTTTAAGATTTTGTAAAATGGTGTGACCTCCCTTTGGGGGAGATTGTTGGAAATACGTTTTTCCAAGGAAAGTCTCGGTCACATCATTATTAGCATAGATCACGAGCTATAGACTATTTAGGACATTGTAACTTGGAGTGACCTCCCCATGGGGGAAGATTGTTGGAAACTCACTTTATGTGACGACATTTAAGAATTCCCATTAGTTATCATAGTCACACACATTTAGACTAGACTAGGTTCGTTGTATAGTTTATGTTATGTGTGTGGCTATATATACCCCTCCTTAGCTTCCAAGGAGGGGTGTTGCTTGTCATTTTTATCAATTCAATACACTTTCACTTTCACACATTCAACCTCTCTTCTCTCTCTCTAAACCAACAATGGCTTCCACCACCATATTCCACCATGTGAGACCACCGGATCATATTTAGCAAATCTACATTTGGTATCAGAGCCTTGGTTCATTCCTTGGATCACGTTTTTGTTTCGATTTGGTGGTCTAATCATTTTTTTTGTCTCAATTTATTGATTTTTTGTCACAATGGTCAAATTTTGTCTAAAATTTGTCTGTCTCTTTTTGTCACGGCAGTTTATCATTCTTGTCTCAAATCAGTTTTCATTGCAACTTGGTCCCAAAACAGTTGGTTTCACTCAGTCCAGCATGGTTATCATCATTCTCATATCCGAATTTATCATTTTTTCACTGGTTTCATTTTTCTTGAATCTGGTCAAAACTGGTTAGTATACCCTGGTCAAATGGTTTTCCCAAAGTCAAGATTTACTTATCTGTTTTTTTAACAGCATTTTTCTTGATTTTTTTGGGTTCTTTCTGGTTTTATTTTCTTGAAGATGAAGATCTGCCAGAAAATAAACCAGATCCAGAAAACATGTCCCTGAAAAAACGGCAAAAGTACTTTTGGATAAAAGTTTTCAGATAGGCACATTCCGATGCACGCATTCCGATGGCTACTTAGATCGCATGGATTGCGATGGGGTTGTTTTTTGACACATTCCGATGGGTTCGACATACCCATTGCGATGGGACTCATTCCGATGAGTCACATTGCGATGGGTGGTTTGACCTGTCGCAATGGCATATTAAAACGACATGCTGCTGAAATTTTTTTCTCACATTCTGATGGACAGAAACTGTGTAAACATTGCGATGGAACACAAAGTTTAAAAACATTCCGATGAATTTCGATGGACTGTTTTTTAATCAGTGTACCAAAAATGTGACCAAAACTGAAATCAACTCAACCGAGTCAACTCGATAATTACCGAGTTGACTCAGTTAACTCACTGAGTTGACTCAACCTCCAACCTTATATCACCACAACATCATCCATAACTAACCTAATTCCCATCGTCTCCTATCCCATCTAATTACTCAAACCAAAACAGAAAACTAATAAAGATCGCAGATTCATTTTTCGTGTTTAAACATGCATGTTGAGATTTTTTAAGATCTTAACACGAAAACAAATCTCATCATAGACCTTTCTTGGGGATAACCCATCTGTTTATATTCGAAAATTATAAGAGATTTGTAACATGGATTGTTATAGTCTCTCATTTTTTTTTCGAGTGTAAAATCAAACATGCATCATAAAACTGTCCATCTTCGAAAATAAAGAAAGATTTATAACAAGGATGTTATTATCTTTTTCTTTGTTTCGATTTATCAAACGAAATCAAACATCATCATATTACACTTAACCGAGATCAATTTAAGTTGATCTTGATGCCGTGTACATCTCGTCTCAAAACCATACACGTTTATATGGGATGGGCTTACACGTTTGTTCTTAATCATAGAGATCATGAAGATGACCTTCAATTCGTGGGTTTCATCTTTCATACGATTGGTTATGGTTGTTTATGATGTGAAGATTTGAGAAAAGAGATAAGTTTAGATGAGATTTGGGTGAATTTAAGGGGACGGAGGTTAAAAGATTAGGGGTTGATGGTTGAGAGAATTTTTGGTTAAAGAAGTTAGGTGAGGCGGAAGTATCTATGTGAAAGATTAGGGTTGACTAAAGGTGAAGTGTGTGATAACTGTGTATACCTAATTTTTAGGTATAAAATTATTGGACCGGGTATAAGCACTCAAATGGGCCAACCGTGTCAATTGGACCAAGTATTAAATTTGTCAATGTTATTTCAACATTTGGACCAAATATAATTTTTTTGTCAATGTTGAAATTTGTTATTTCAAAATTTTATTTATCATTTCATTATGATAAATGTTAAAAAAATTTTGATTTACCTATTTTAAAAGTGACAAAAATACGAGACGAAAGTGACGTGACAAAGTGACGAGACATTGTGACGAGAATTTATTTTGCCGAGACCAAGAAAAATTTGGCGATTTTTTTTAGTAACTACAGATTTTTCTGGATCGGGTATTAATTAACGTTGAAGACGAATTTTTTTGAAGGCGTGTATTTATTTTATCTTTTAAAAGATAACTTGCTCGTGCTTAATCCTAGAATGAAGACTTGGTTATCTGGTTTCTGGGTTCGGGGTGGATGGTTGATGACTCGGATAACTATCACTTAAAGGGGTTACATTGTTGTACTCAGTGTCACACGCTTAGTCGACGTGGATAATTTTAAGAGGTGTTGTGCTTATAGACTTCTTCAGTGATGCATTGAGTACTTAGAGATTTCTCCACCGTTTTTCATTCAACAATAGTGCAAGCTTAAGTCACAAGATCGAAGGATTTTTATTCAGCTTCATGTTTGATGTATCCGGTTCATTCTTTCAGTGGTCACTTCAAATTGCTTTCACATGGGTTAGTAAAGGTGGCCATGGAGAGTTTATGAGAAGAGATTTTCGATCAACAGCTGATTCTCACAAAATATATAATTCAGCTTATTTACTATTCTCACAAGATTTCAGGTTTATGTGCGTACGATTTGTTGATGGTTCCGAATTTCGAAACTATCAAGGGGGAAGAAGAAGACACATTGAACCACAACGAGTACACGTGATGAACTTCATACCTTCTTTTGATTTGAAGATATTTCGGGATGACATTTGTCATAACCGCAGAGAAAATCAGTGTTTTAACTCGTGGCGTTATCAATCTCCAAACGATACACTACTGATTCGAGGTTTAATTGTTTGATTGTTGCAATTATTCATCATCATTATCCTATATGCATTCCCGGGACTTAATTGACTCTGGTGCATCTCCGAAAGAAGATATGTGCATTTCCGGGACTTAATTGACTCTGGTGTTACGATGTCAACTTCATGAATGGGATAAAGTGTCCACTTCAGTATTTGAGCTTCATAATTGGGATTGATTTACTTTCTTCAACTATGTTGGGGAAGAAATGTCTTGATTCTTTCTGGTATGCATAACTTGAACTCTCAGGGGGAAGACAAATTCAGAAGAATTATTCAAGCGTGAGAAGAGAAGTTGTTGATCTACTTGGTGTGCCCCTAACCTTCAATCCTTCTTAGCAATATTATCATGTTATATGATGGGATTTGCTTGTTAGATTCTGTTGTGCGCTTAATTATTCTAAGCTTTATTGAAAGCTTTGAAGTTGCTTACGAGGATTGTCGATTTAGGGGGAAGCTATTTAAAAAGCTTCTACATCAAGTTTATGTGGCATGAATTAGGGGGAAGCTAATTCAGAAGCTTCTCCTTAACAAGAAGTGTATGGGTTACTTAGCTCGTGCCGTTACAGTATTTCTTCTACAAGTTACCTTAAAGATGAGTCGTTTTGAAGACGAAGGCCTCAGAAGACTTCATCAGCATTGGACGCTTCATGAAAGCTCTTGTTCTTAATCATTTTGTACTTGTTAGGAAGAATATTGTAAGGAATTCTACACGTCGTCCCATGGGGGAAGATTGTTGGAAACTCACTTTATGTGACGACATTTAAGAATTCCCATTAGTTATCATAGTCACACACATTTAGACTAGACTAGGTTCGTTGTATAGTTTATGTTGTGTGTGTGGCTATATATACCCCTCCTTAGCTTCCAAGGAGGGGTGTTGCTTGTCATTTTTTCATCTTAATACACTTTCACTTTCACACATTCAACCTCTCTTCTCTCTCTCTAAACCAACAATGGCTTCCACCACCATTTTCCACCATGTTAGACCACCGGATCCCATTTAGCAAATCTACACCCGTCCTTTCACTATGGACATTCTTTCCTTATTAGGATTACCCGTTTGCAGCCAACTTTTTCCCAGTATTTGTTTTATATGTTTGATTACTTATGTTAGAATAAGATCCTAAGCCATATACATGCATGACCAGTGTCACCTAGTTATGGAGGTACCATAACCATAACACTGGAGGCACTAGTATTATGACTTCCCCACGGCAAAGTGATTGCTCGTGGCGTCCCTTTTCAGTTTTGGCCATTGTATTATATTATCATGTGGGGCGTATGGGTGCATCCTAGTTACATGTTTATCAAGTATTATTAGAGTGATTGCAATGTGTGTCGTGCATCCTTCACTAGGAGTTGATCCCTCCTACCCAGACTATTTAATTAGAGGCAACCCCTCTAATTGCATGATGAGGTCTCTCCTCCAAGTATTCAGGCATGGTGGAACCTCATGACCTATATGGGCTATTTGTCTAATTAATATAGATTTTCATAGAAACATAAGTCTTTTTAAACTATAAAACCAGTTTTATGAACATGAATCCAGATTACTTAGAACTCATATTATTTCGCTGCTATTAGTCTTTATGTAACGTTATCCATGCTATACTTGTATATCCGTGCACTAAGCGTTATGCTCAGCCGTTTTCCTTTCATGTTCCCAAACAGCAGGTACTCAAGGGCGCTCATAGACTTTAAGCATACGTGCATATGGATTGGAAGCTATCTAGCCTTCTCTACTTTATGCATTTCATCATACATTTTGCTACTTGTTTCTTTGGACATTGTTTAGTCCTTTTCCTTTACATTACTTTTGTTTGTGTGTGATGAGCTTATACTTGGGGTACCGATGTTTGTTTCTGATATATCCTTTCATGGTCATTTAATGTTTTTATTACATTTACCTTGTATGCTTTAATGACACGCCATAATCACGCGTGACATTCCATTTACCAAAATGGGGTGTTACAGTACTACTCATCTCTTGGATAGTCCTATTCTTCCTTTAGACTACCCCATTTGATTGCGGAGTGCGAGGAGCCGAGAAGTTATGGGTAATTCCATGAGCTTCACAAAAGGCACCAAATTGCACTTCATTATCAAATTCCCTACCATGATCCGTCCTAATAGAGACAATTGAACATCCTAGTTGATTTTGTATCCTTCGACTAAAAGTTTCGAAATGATCGAAAGCTTCATTCTTAGTAGCCAAAAATCTAGTAAATGAATCTAGAATAGTCATCATTTATAACTAGGGTATAAAGGTTACCTACATAAATCCGTATGGCGGAAAGTCCAAAGAGATCCATATGTAGGAGATCTAGGCACCGAGAGGTCGATACCAAGTTCTTGGCCTTGTGACTTGAGTGAACTTACATCCTAACTTTTCAAGCATCACAAAAGTGACTCTCAAACTTAATCTTTGGGAGATGTCTTATTAACTCCTTAGAGACTAAAGATTGAATTAAACGCATATTAGCGTGACCTAATCTCCTATGCCAAAGAGTAGAACTATCATCTAAAGTCGTTAGACATAAGTTATCCTTTGACTTTCTATTGACCTTCATGACATAAATCCCATGCTTTCTATCACCTTTTCCAATGATCTTTCCATCTTTTACGATTTCGCTATCATGTTCCGAAAAGACGACCTTACACTTATTGTCACAAATTTGACCTATACTTAGTAAATTAAAACCTAAGTTATCTACGTGCTCAACATTTTCAATGGTCATGGAGTCAAGAGAAACCATACCTTTGCTAATGATGTTACCACGTAGTTTACTAGCAAAGTGACGTTACCTCCATTATATGCTTTGTATGTAGAGAACAAACTTTGATTACCCATCTTGTGTTTAGAACAACCACTATCCTTAATCCACTCATCGGGCTCCAAATCAATTCCTAAGCATATCAAGGTAACAACACTAGCTAAAGTGACGTTACCTCCATTCTATGCTTTGTATGTAGAGAACAAACTTCGATTACCCATCTTGTGTTTAGAACAACCATTATCCTTAATCCACTCATCGGGCTCCAAATCAATTCTTAAGCATATCTAGGGGTAACAACACATAAAATCAAACATTTGGTCCCCAATATCTCATGGGTCCAAAGTTGTTAGTTCCAAACATCCCTTGCATTTGGTTGGGATGCATGAATGGAGGACACATTCCTCATGGAGAAAAACATTGTTGAAAATTATTCCAATTCATATGAGCATTTTGATGTCCATTATTTTTCTTAGGAGTCTTTGATCTTGACCTAGAGTTATTATTGTTTCTAGGTGTTGGTGTTTTACTCCTAGGTCATGACTTAGAGTGATCATTCCTTTTAGGTGTAGGTGTTCTACTTCTAGGTCTTGAATCAGTTCGTCCTCTTGGAGGAGTAGATTATTTTCTTGATAAATTTCTCATTCCCATTACTGGATTACTCAAAGGCTTATAGAATTTATCAAGTTCCTTTTTATCAATTATAGGCAATTTAACATCTTTAACCACAAGATGTTTTTTCCCTTTACCTAAAATAGACTTTTCAGAAAGTTATGGATTTCACCAAATTCATCTTCTGTCCACTGTTCCTTATTGCAACCTGCGATTCCATATTGATATGGAACTGCCCCATATTTTGGCTAACCACGGGGAGTAGGACTTTTTCTAAAAATCAGACTTGTTTTGGTTCACTAGTAGATGCTTCATTTTTCATGTCCGAGACCACCTCTGTCAAATCACAACCCAAGTATTTCCCTAGAATGAATTTGTCTACTTAACAAATCGTCAAGAGCACTAGTACTTTTCATAAACTTTTCCAAGTTATTGGAGGTGCTCATGAGATCTTCATTCTCTTGTCTAAAACTTTCACAACTTAGACAACCTAAATCAACTTCTTTATTTTCTCAAGCTATGCTAATTTATCTCTTAGCTCACTAGTCTCATTTTCAAGCTTGGTCCTAGTTGATTTTAGTGATTTGTTCTTTTCAATGAACGTTATACTTAGTTTGCATAGGTTATTATATTGACTTTCTAATTCTAAATCATCTAGAGAGGAACTATCATTGCTATAGTATTCAGTTTTGGAATGTACCTCTTTAGAAGAATGAGCCATGAGAAATTTCTCGTCTTTAGCATCGTCGTCAAATTCTTCACCACTATCTCTCCATGAACCTCCAACGAACGTCGTGTGATTCTTGTCGCGAGATGGCTTAGGACATTCACCGATGAAATGATTTAGGTCACCACATCTAAATCATTTCCTATCACCTTTGTCATTCTTGACAAATATGTTTTTGGAGAAGGCCTTCTTGTCGTTGCTTGGTTGTCTCACGTGTTGACCTCGCCCTTTGAATAACTTCTTTAAGTCTCTAACTACCATAACATATTCCTCATCATCACCATCCGAAGAGGAGCTATCATGCTCACTTTGCACTTTCTTGGCCTTTAGTGCTAGAGACATTCTTTCACTCTTGGTTTTCACCATTTCCGAGTCCTTCAAAATTATCATTTCATGAACTTTTAAATTACCAATAAGTTCATCAAGTGATAATGTAGTAAGGTCCTTTGATTCTTCAATCGCCGTGACTTTAAATTTCCACTTGGGATGCAAGGCTCTAAGAAATTACCTAATATTTTTCTTGCTAGAAAAACCTTCATCAATTGCTTTTAAACTATTAATAATAGTATCAAACCTAGCAAATGCACTATCAATAGTTTCATCTTCTAAGATGACAAATTGTTCATATTGTTGAACAAGAAGATCGATTTTGCTTTCTTTAACTTGGCTATTACCTTGGTGGGTTACTAAAAGAGTGTTCGAAATATCTTTAGCGGTTTTACACATAAAAATCCTTTCATACTCTTTCTTAGGTAAAGCATTATAAATCACCATTTTAGCCTCATTATATTTAGCAAGTTTCTTCTTAGTGTCATCATTAGAATTATCAAAATTAACTAGTTCTTTATTTAGAAACTTCATTATATTGATAAGGCAAAAAGTCACCATTGGTAATAACATGCCAAAGATCTAAATCTTTTGATTTCACATAAGTCTCAAATAAGATTTTCCATTAAACAAAACTATTGGTTTTAAAAGAGGTGGTCTTTGCATAGATTGACCTTCTAGGTACTTTTTGAAATCTATAGATCGATTCATGTTTTAAAATACAATATATTTTAAAAATTCTTGAGCAATCACGCTTTGATACCAATTGTAGAAACTACAAGAGGGGGGGGGGGGTTAAATAGTTTTTTAAATTTAATTGTTAAATAAGGGTTTTTTTAAATCCTTTTCAAAAACTTAGACTTAAGCAAATATGTGTGATGACGTATAGTCCCTAGTCGGGCTGGATAGCGCGACCCATGGTTACTACCCGTATCCATTGGGTATGGATTATTACATAAGTGGCGCGCGCAAAGTCCTTGAGGCCCAGTAAGCTGCTTTCGCACACGATGCACTCCTTAAGCTGTGTCCTCGTCGCACCACGACAGGATTAAACATAATATAATCTATCTCTCGATTATATTCCTAAGGAAAAGAGATATACACTTACCATAGCTACGCGATAAGGATCAATCTATTTTCGGTCATTATCTCTTCCTTAGGCCGCAAGATCAGGAGAGCCTTGCTAGGACTCTTTCGGGTATAAAAGTAACCCCCTAGGTTCCACAAAGGTACGATATTTACAATACTACAAACCCTCACATATACTCAAACCAATTACTTACTCTCACGCTGGAGTCTAATCGTGGGACACGTGCCCACGGTAAGCCTAACGGTGTCTGTTTATTAGTGTGCAGGGTCTCCAAACAAATTCACTTGGTGCGAGAGTCGGATCCCACCAGACCCCATGATAGGTGTGAAAACACCCATCCTTTTACCACTTAATTCTGGCTTAAACGAGACTAAAACACGTATTTAATATCATTTGTTTGGAATTATGCGTGGTTTTTGTGTTTATTGTGTTTTCAGAGTCAACCGGATGAATATTGAAGAAAACATGGGATTGCACGGGTTTTATCGAGGAAAAAGACTCAAGACGAAGTCTATTGTCCAAGGGATGCAAAAGATTTGAAGTCATTGTGCCTATTTGAAGATTTATCGAAGAATAGAGCCAAAGATGGAAGACTCATATATGTCGAAGAACTCGAGTCTATTAAATAAAAGATTATAAGACGAGTTGGAATTATTCACCGACACTTCTCAAAATCCAAAGTCGGAAACGTTTATTTAAAGAGACGAGAAGACTAAAGAAGGAAGAAGAAAAGAAGCCCAAAACCAAGCCCATTCACAAAGCCCACAAGACTTGCCTATAAATAGGACTTTACTTCACAAAATTTACACTTAGTTTTTCACTTAGTCTTTTTAGGTAGTTTTGTAGTTTTCATTCTCTCTAGTTTTAGAGAGAGAAAGTTCTAAACTTTCTCTCACTAGATTTCATCTTTTTATCTATCAAGATCAAACCTTTGTATTATTTTTCATTAATCAAGTTCAAATTTTTAGCTTTTAATCTTTAATCTCATCCTTCCTTTCTTTGATTTTGATTGATTTTGGTACAAATCTCGTATGATCCGTGTTGTTCATCAATGATTTTGTGCTTAAAAAGTTAATCTTTTTATGTTTCCTTAAGTTTCTACACAATTAAGTTTTGAGATCCTTGTGCTTATTGGCTTATTTGTTGATTTTTCTTATTTACTTTTTAAAGTTTTTATGAAAAGTTCATCTTTTTATGGTATGATTTAAAAATTGTTTATTTTAAGCTTAGATAAAGTTGTTCCTAGTGCTTATTTGATCAGCTTGTTGTTGGATTCGAGCTAGTTTTGGATTGGCTTATTCTATAGCTTATTCCCTAGCTTTAAATTTGGATCATCATCATTTTCGGAAAGGGTGAAACCCTTTTCCGACATGTCATTCCGACCAAGGACACCCCTTTATTCCGATCCTTAGATCGGAAAAGGGTTTAGTGTTTTCTGATTGCTGCCTTTTTCCATATTCCGATTTGCCCTTTTTACCATATTCCGATTTGTCCATTTTTAGATATTCTGATTGGTAAATTTCGTGTATTCCGATTAGTACTAAGTTGAATATTCCGATTGCACTTCTTTTGAACATTCCGATTGGTAAGTTCCCTGTATTCCGATTGCATGCTTTGTGTTATTCCGATCACCATTCTTTTCAACATTCCGATCAAAGTGATCGGAATATATTCCGATTGAGGGCATTTTTCCACTATTCCGATTTGAGGTGTTTTGTTCCGATCTTACTTTCTTTTAGTATTTTCCAACTAAGTTCTTATTTTTCACAAAGTTTTCCAAGAGTTTGTTTTTATTGAGTGTTCATGTATTTTTATAATAAAATCTTTAAGTTTTCAAACATTTATTTTTAAACTCGTTTCTTTTCTTTAATCTTTTAAAGCTTTAAGTTTACTCTTCGACACTTAATTAATTGTTAATAGTTTAAAATAGATAAACAAACCAACATCTTTTTATTAACCAAGAACAAATCATTCCACTTAGAGCCAAGATCAATTCGAGAGGATATCGAGAGGATATCGAGAGAATATAGAACCCATACCATTGAAAAAAAAGTACATTAACCCAATTATTTATCTATCTTTACAATAAGTGTAGGGGGAGCCCCCGTGGTGTTTCTTGTTCTCTTTCTTATCATGTGCAGGGATTAGAACTTCAAAGACACACTCTTGATGACTTTTGACGAATCGTGACTCCGTGTTCCCTTCTTCCCGGTTCTATCCTAAACTCTTTTCGATTACTATTTTATATTTTTCAATATTAAAATAGAAATCTCTTTAGTTGTCTTTTCCTTAGCAAGATTTAAACAAAGTGCACAATGTCCTAAGTGTAGGGGAGTTTACTCCCACATGCTTAAACATTGAGGACAATGTTTATGTTAAGTGTAGGGGGACTTCTATCGAAGGTTAAGTGGCCTTTTCCTTGTATTTGTCCTCATTTTAACCGGAAAATTTGATTTTTAGACATTTTTCAAAATTTTTAATCTATTCTGGCCTAGTTGTATAGTTGTATTTTCCTTTGTTATAGTTATTTTCTTTCCTTATTAGAATAAATTTCAATAAAGTGGTTTTAATTTTCAAATGTTGTGAATCTTTTGACTCAATCCGAGTTTACTTATCTAAGTTTACTCTAGCTAGTATCTTTAACGTGTTTAAGTCAAGTTTTGCTAGGTTTTTATATAGGGAGCTATAAAACGCGAAAGTCTTAACTCTCACGGGTTAAGAACAAGAACTTTTCGCAAGTTCCTATAATTGATCCTAGAGAGTCGTTTATCAAGGGAACTTTAAAATGCGATTTCTAAACTTGAAAAAGTCTAAGAATTCACAAGATCCTATAGATGACTCGAAAACCCAAAACTTTGATTTAATAGGCTAAGCATCCACGAGTCTCATTCCTTGAGATTTTTGGAGAACGAGAGATGATAGAGTCAATTATAAGTTTGGTATTCTTTCGTGAATTTATGTGAGTTAATTATAAGCCTATTCTCCCTCCGCTTGTTAATAAATTTATCTGAAATAAATAAGGTTGTACGATTTAAAAGGTTACTTAGCTTCTAGCCCCAGATCGTTTAAAAGTTGCTCGGTATTAATTAGAGTTCATAGCCAAGGCATAACTTATTGAAGCGGGATGCAAAGATTGGCGAGTCCGAAAAGGCCCTAACAAGGCATGAGGGCTACATTTTGTTGCTAAAGATCCAAAAGTGATGTGAAGAATCATTTATCGAAAATCAATATGAAGGATCGAGACACACGACAAAAAGCAAAGAACTCCCCAAAAGTCATGGAGAAGTCTATCCGAAAAGACCCTAACAAGGTATGAGGATAAATAGATCCAAGTCCTAAAAGGAGGCGGATCATTGTATATCAAAGTCCAAAGTAAAGATTGGAGAAAAATGAAGAAGTCGTGGTCCAAATGTGAAGAATCTCTCAAAACTTCAAGTGAAGAAATTCCTATTATGAAGAGAAGACCATAATTTCAAGAACGTCTCTCGAAGATTCGAAGTATGAAGTCGCTGCCAAATATCGGTCCGAGAAAGGTCTCAAATCGTGAAGCGAGTTATGCCAAGATATGAACTTTATGAGGTCCCGAGAAGCAGTTTTAAAAGATTTGGTCCTTTAGCTAACTATTGATTAAATCGTTCACTTTATTTTTGGCCTAAATAACTATCGAAATAAGTCAAACAATGCATCCTCGTGATCATTCAAGACAACAATAAAATAAAAGAGATACGCCTAGGAATAAGGGAGTCTAAGTGAATAATTGGCCCACATGAGTTCGTGTTAGTTTGCTAACTTATAATAACAATGATCTCGTTTCTAAGCTTCGTTTGGAGAAAGTGAAAACTTGAGGATGATGATCATTCACGACATTTCTAAAACCCAAGGTATGTTTTTAATTTCTTTACTTTGAATGTTTATAATTTTCTATCTCTTTAATAAAGGCCAAGGTAGGTTGACTGTGATGGAAAATGTAAAACATGCTTTGTAACTAATGCATTGCATGAGGACATTGCAATGGTTAAGTGTAGGGGATTTGATAGGTGTGAAAACACCCATCCTTTTTACCACTTAATTACAATAATAACCGAGCCAAAACGTGTATTTTATGTCATTTATATCGGAATTATGCGTGGTTTGTGTTTTTATTGTGATTTAGGACGAAAAGGTGAAAAGTGGAGAAAACATGGGCATTCATAGGCTTTTATAGAAGAAAACGACAAAAGACGAAGTCAAGAGATCAAGAGTGCAAAAAGAACGGAAGTCCAAGGCCTATTCTGAAGATTTATCGAAGAACAAGTCTAAAGACGGAAGTTTACTTAAAGCCGAAGAACTCGAGTCTAATAAATAAATAAATTATAAGACGAGTTTAAATTAATCCCGAGACAAAGTCGAAAAAGTCGAAGAACTTAAAAGACGAAACGACGTGAAGAAAGAAAGAAAGAAAAGAGGAAGACACCAACCACTCCCCTTTCCTATAAATACCCTTCATTTCACCACATGAAGGGAGTTAGTCATTTAGGTTAGTTTTAGTTTTAGGAGTAGGAGTAGTTTAGCTTTAGTGAGAGAAAGTGACAGTTTCTCTCACTAGAACTTTAATCTTTCATCTTTTATCTTTCTTGTTTTCAATCAAACCTTTACTTTTTGAGCTTAATATTGTCTTAATATTCATATTATTAATCCTTCTTGTTAATCTTAATCTTGTTTTCATCATCTTTTCCATCAAGTTCTTATTTACAGTTTTGATCTTTTAAATTTTCGTGACTTAAAGTTCATCTTTTTATGTTTTTATTTTAAAGTTTGTTTATTTAAAGTTTTGTCAAGTTGTTATTCAAGCTCATTTGATCCGATCCATTTTAGATTCGAGCTTGCTTTGGTAATAAGCTTATTGAAATAGCTTATTGGTATTGCTTATTTTTCGGATCTAGAACCCAATCGGAAAGGAAAACCCCTTTCCGATCTGTTATTCCGACCAGCATACCCTTTTTCCGATCACCCAATCGGAAAAGGGTTTTGCTCATTCCGATGTCCCTCTTTCTCCATTATTCCGATTAGTGTAAATTTGATTATTCACTTTCTCTATATTCCGATTGGATTCGTTTGGTAACATTCCGATTTGGTTTCATCTCTTGACATTCCGATTATGTCCACTTTGCACATTCCGATTGCAGGGCAATTCCAACTTTCCAATCATCCGATCGGAATACATTCCGATCGGGACACCTTTTTGGGTGTATTCCGATTGGGTGGTTTTGGTTTGTTTTAATACTTTGTTCTAGTTAAAGTGTTAATTTTCTCGTTTTATTTTTAGTACATTTTAACTTTGTTTTGTATTTTTATTTAATTGTCAATTTACTTTTCGTTAAGTTTTAATTTTACGTCATTTAATTTCATGTCATTTACTTTTAACGTTTTAAATATTGCACCGTTACGTTTCGACTAGTTGTTTCAATTATGTAAGATTGAATCACACGACTATATATGATATAGAAAAGTAGATGAAGATTAAACCAAAAAAAGAAAGATTAGATTAGATGAAGGAAAAAAAAAGAAAAACAAAGAAGATGTGAATTCCTAGTGAGAGAAACACATACGTTTCTCTCTCTAAAACAAATGAAATGGAAAACACACACACAAATGAGGCTTAGGAGGCCTTTTATACTAAGTACTAAGTGTTTAGGAGGCCTTCCTCATTTGTGTGTTCGGGACTAATTCCCGTTACATAAACATTAATAACTAAGAACTCTCGACACCGTTGAATAGTATTTTTCACGAGCTTCGCAACGGTATATTATATGACCATCACTTTAAATACGGCTAACAATCTCCCCCTAAGGGGTGGTCATGTAATATGAGACTTCACTTCGTTGGTGTTGCAGACTTTGAAGCTCGTTGTCTTGAGAGTTCTTTCATAGTTCCTTTCATGACTTGTGATCTTGGATCTTTGATCTTTGCCTTGACTTGATCTTGAAGCTTTGCCAGCTTGTGTTCTTGTGTCTTTCTCCACATACTCATGTTTTGTGTTGACTTGAAAGCTTGTAGACAATCTCCCTTGTTCATCAGAGTAGCGGAAGTCTTTATCTTTAGATGTTCTTGAGCTTTCTTCAATAATCCTGAATATGTGGCCTTGAATTGCGACTCTTGAGATAACGCCACCGTTTGCATTCCACCGGTTTCCCGTTATACAGTACGAATACTGTACCTGTGATCAGGTAAGTTCAAAGAACTTCCTTGACAGGATTTCCAGCTGTGGTAGCCGTTCTCAATACTTGAATATATCGAAAGATAATTCAAAGTAAGGAGTGAATCATGCAGTTCCATTCTGCTGATTAAGTCGTCAATTCACATTCCTGGAACAAGTCTGAATCAATTAAGAATCAAACCATCGTTGCTTTCCAGTTGACACAAGTTTGATTCATATAGAATCGCACAAGTTACCTACCGCAGTGCTGTTTGATGATGACACTGGAAGGATTTCCATTCGTCACTGTAAATACTGAAAAGTATTACTCTGAATGTTCTGGCAAGATCATAAAGATATTGCGTCGAGACCTGGAACGAGTTTGAATCAATTAAGAATCAAACCACTGTTGCTTTCCAGTTAACATATGTTTAATTCAAGTGAATCTTACATATGACCTACCGCAGTGCTGTTTGATGTTAACACTGGAAGGATTTCCATTCATCACTGTGGATACTAAAGAGTATCACTCTGAATGTTCTAGCAATACCACAAGGATAGAGCGTAGGACTCTGTAAATCATCGCTTGTGTTCTAATGATGAACAACAATTGATCTATGAAATAAGTGTCCTAATGAGATTTTTTGATGAATCTCGTTGGCTCTAGACTCTATAAGTGCACGTTTATTTGGTAATCGGAGGCTGGAGCAGACTGCCACCTATTCAATATCTACTATCTCGGAGTGAGAAAGTCGATAGAAATGAGTTGAACTCCGTGACAATAAAACAAACTTCTTTTGAGAGAAGCTTGAGTAGGCTGGGAAGGGTTGTGCATTGCATCACTGGGTCCATGATGCTTTGTCTTCAATACCAGAAATCATCAATCATGATTCTGATAGTAGATGTATTGACCCGGTTTCTGCCTAAGTTGTATGGAGGGCTTCTTTCTTTACACCCTTTATCCTTACATTTCTTTTTCATTCTTCAACCCCTTCAATGCTTACCAAGACGTCATAACTAGCACCTTGTTGTGATTGTTCCAGTTCTAGCTTAAGTCATTAGTCGGCATTATTCCCGTACACTCAACTACTCCATCTTTCCTAAGGACTTCTATTTTCTAATGGATTGTCCCTGGGAAGATCCCTCCGGTTCTGGTTGGATCATAGGACGAATACCTAACCACCTTTTGACACCAATACCATCGTGAATTTATGTGTTGAAGGGTATAGATATCGTAACCAGAAAAATCAATTGAAAATGCAGTCAAGATGTTGATGAAATCAATGTTTACACCTTGAAAGTTTTCTATATCACCAAAAATGCTCCCCCTACATATGTGCATCATAAAAAAAGAGATTTTTGCATATATTAGGAAGAGAAAGCACTTATATCAAAGATCTTATTCAAGATAACACATTTTAATCACTATTCTCCCCCTCAAAAATTGCATGAAATTGAAATTTTTGTGAAACTAGTGATGAAACATGGAGAGAATAATGTGTCATGAAACTTTGGAACAAATGTTTATGAAATCATTATACTCCCCCTCGAAAAGAGATTCTATTTAAATAGGGGAGTATATGAGCACATTGTTTTGAAATACCTTGAAAAATTGTGCTCAAAAGTCCGTGAAAATTGGGTTCATGAGCTTAAAACTTTGAATGTTTTGATAAAAGCTCATGACCGAGAAAAGCGAATTTCTCGTTGTTGAGGATAAGTCAACGACTTTCCTTTCTTTTGGGGACCGGGTTATAGTCTGACATGTGACTATAAGCCATTATGAGAAGAAAAATAGAAAAAGACATGTTTTGAAAACATTTAAACTCTCATTCGAACTTTATGTACGTACCCGTGTCGTTATTGAACAACATTTCTAAGCACGTCCATATTATCGATGCTGAGAGACATGTCGGAGAAGAATATTTTTGGTATTTTTTGAAAGGTTTTCTCATTTTGTATTTTGTTTTTATAGGTTTTATATTTTTGTATTTTGATTTTCTGATAAATATATACAAGATTACTGCGAATGTGCAAGACGTTCAAGTTCATCAGGAGTGAAACTACGCATACCAAGTCGACGAACCAAGAATTCAAATCTGTCTTGAGGAAGAGCTTTGGTGAAGATGTCGGCTAGTTGGTAGTCCGTCTTGACAAAGAACAGTTCGATCGTTCCTTTTTCCACATGCTCCTTTATGAAATGGAATCGGACAGCTATGTGCTTGGTCTTGGAGTGTTGGACCGGGTTGCAGGATATGGCTATGGCTGATTGTGAATCACAATAAATAGGGACTTTGTTAAAGAAAAAGCCATAATCCGTGAGTTGTGTTCTCATCCAAAGGACTTGAGCACTACACACGGATAGAGACACATATTCTGCTTCCGCGATTGACAATGCCGTACAGTCTTGTTTCCTTGATGACCAGCTCACTAGCTTCTCGCCTAAGAATTGTGCTCCACCAGAAGTGCTCTTGAATGTATCCTGACACCCTGCATGATCGGCATCTGAAAAACCAGTGAGATTAAAACCAGAATCCTTCGTATACCAGAGACCCATGTTAATGGTTCCCCGGAGATAACGAAAGATCCTTTTAACCTCCTTGAGGTGCTTCTCAGTTGGCTGAGCCTGGTACCGAGCACATAAACAAGTAGCATGCACAATGTCCGGTCTGCTTGAGGTTAAGTACATAAGGGACCCGATCATACTTCGGTATTTTGTAGCATCTACAAATGTCCCTTTCTTATCCAAATCAAGCTTGTGTTTAGTGTCCATTGGAGTACCAATAGGATCACAGTTATCCATACCAAATTTCGTTAGAATCTCAAGCACATACTTGGATTGATTTATGAAAATACCACGGGGGGATTGGTGAACTTGGAGACCAAGAAAAAACGTCATTTCCCCCATCATGGACATTTCAAATCGACTTTTCATAAGGTCGGCAAATAATATGGAATATTTTGGGTTAGTAGAACCAAATATAATATCATCTACATAGACCTGAGCCACCAAGATGTCGTTGCCGTAGTGCTTGATAAACAACGTTGGATCAATAGTTCCTTTGCTGAAGTGATTTTGTAGAAGAAATGATGATAATTCGTCGTACCATGCCCTCGGTGCTTGTTTCAAACCATAAATTGCCTTTTTCAACTTGTAGACATGGCTTGGATGTTCAGTATTGATGAAACCTTCAGGTTGACATACATACACATCTTCTTTTAACGGCCCATGCAAGAAAGCCGTCTTCACGTCCATTTGATACACTGTGAATGATTTGTGTGCAGCGTATGCCAAGAAAATCCTAATAGCTTCCATCCTAGCAACTGGGGCGAAGGACTCGGCGAAATCAATTCCCTCCTGCTGTTTATAACCTCTCACAACTAACCGAGTCTTGTTCCTAATGACCGTTTGCTCCTCATCCATCTTGTTTTTGAATAACCATTTCAGGGTAAGCGGATCGATATTGTCTGGTCGAGGTACTAACTCCCATACATCGAGTCGGATGAACTGATTGAGTTCTTCTTGCATAGACTCAATTCATGATGCATCGGTCATTGCTTCTTTCACACTTGCTGGTTCCATTTTGCTGACTGATAGTGCATAGATACACATATCACCATCGGTACGCAGCTGATTTCGTGTTGAGACCGGTCGTGAGAGATTGCCAATCACTTGAACCAAAGGATGATTCTTAGTCCATTTGTGTTCATGTGGAAGTGTATGAGAAACTTGATGCGAGCTCGACGGATCCACATATGGTGCTGAAGGCTGAGTAGTGCTTGTGGAAGCCGCAAATGGATTAACAAACTCGTGTTCGTTGAGCATCGCATTGTTTGCATTTTCAGCAACTATTTCATTCTGAAGATGAACATGAGTAGGAATTTGCTGAGAATGTTGTTGAGTTGCGTCAGCAATCGGAGAAGTGGTTGGAATGTTTTGAGTCACTATGGTTGAGGTTGACGTAGATGGTGCAGAAGTAGATGCCGATGGTGTAGATGCAGTCGGAGGTTCTTGAACTACCGTAGCAGGTGCAGCCGGGGCATTTTGAGGAACACCAAATGACGAAGGACCCTCCATATATTCATCATAAATAGGCCCAAATAAAACTTCCAAGTCACGTTCCGAAGGTTGTAACGATGAGATTGCTGACGGCGCAAATTGAAGCGCGAGTCCTGAACTTACGTGTCCAGAAGTCTGACCTTGAAGCTCGGGATGTGAACTTCTATGCTGAGAGGCCATACCCGAGAGTTCATCAAAGGTAACGTTCATAGTCTCCATTACCTTTCTTGTCCTTCGATTATAAACCCTGTAAGCACAAGCAGTTGAAGAATAACCAATGAAAAAGCCAATATCACCTTTAGGTTCAAGTTTACCGATATCTTCACGATCATTCTTCGGATAACATAATGCACCGAAGACATGTAAAAATGAAATATCCGGCTTTCTTCCATTAATGATCTCATAAGGTGTTTTGTTGAAACGGGTGTGAATAATGGAGCGGTTTTGAGTATAACATGCAGTTGCTATAGCGTCGGCCCAAAGGAATAACGGTGCACTTGAGGAGAGAAGCATCGTTCGAGCAGCTTCAACTAACGTACGATTCCTCCGTTCCACAACTCCATTCTGCTCTGGAGTTCTTACAGCCGAAGTTTGATGAGAAATCCCAACTTCGTCAAAATAAGCTTTCAATTTCTGATTTGTGAATTCTGTACCGTTATCCGTTCTCACAATAATGACAGGGGCTTGCAGTAGAACTGATGTTTTCTTCAAGAAGTTAATAATTACATCAGGGGTTTCATCTTTTGAAGCAAGAAAATGAACCCATGTGTAGCGAGAATAGTCATCCACAATGACAAGGACATACCGCTTTCCATTAATACTTTTGATTCTCATTGGGCCACACAAATCCATATGTAGGAGATGTAACCTATTCGTTGAGTTGGGAACAGGTTTGGGTTTGTGAGGCTTCTTCTTACTTTTACCTTGCTCACATGAAGGACAAAGATGGTCTTTTGTATATTTGAACTTTGGAAGACCGGTAACGAGATCATCTTTCGCGAGATGGGTGATGGCATCGAAATTGAGATGAGATAACCTTTGATGCCATAACCACGACTTTGTTGATGTGGCTCGGGCCATGAGACAAATTGGAGAAGCAGCAGACATTTGAAAAAGATCAATGGTGTAAAGGTTGGTGGTACGATTTCCTTTCAACAGATCAATTCCTTCAAGATCTCTTACAAAACATGTATGACTTCTGAAAGCGACCTCCAAGTCTGAGTCACAAAATTGCCCAACCGAGAACAAGTTATGTCCCAAGCCATCAACAAAAGAGACTCTGGTGATGATTATATTTCCCCAATGAAGATCACCATAGCCTAGAATTGCTGCAACATGATCATTTCCAAATCGAACAGTTCCCATGAAACGCCATACAAAGTTCTTGAGAAGGCTTCGATTCCCAGTCATATGTTTGGAACAGCCCGAGTCCACGCACCAGAGACAAATTTCAACAGCCTGCCAATGATAAGAGAAACAAATATTTTGGCAACCGAAGAAATAGGTTCCTGTAGGGTTAGAAGATAATTAAGCCGTATCACATACCGACGTTTCACTGTCAGTATGAGATCTACTAGTGTCGATAACTTTGCCACTACAGTCAAAATTTCTACCAGTAGGCAACCATTTAGAGGTGAGTCTAGGGCTACTAGGCTTAGCAAGACTTTCTGTGGACCCTACATGCGTACTTTTTGGAACATACACCTTAGCCTTAGGAGTGCGTTGTTGTTCACTGACTGACAGCTTGTCAATACGAGTGTAACCACCATAATTCAAACCATTCATAGTCAAACCACAAGCATCATGACTAAAAGTAAAGAAACATTTATTACATTTAGCACAAATAACTTCAGATTTTTCATTCCGAATAGCAAGCTTAAAGTCATTACATTCAGATGAATTAGGTTTCTGATTATGATTAAAAAGCGTAAATTCCTAGGGTGTTCTTCTACTTCCACATTATTGATCTTGGGGCGACTACTTCTAGAGGCAAAAAGGACCCTATCATTCCTTGTATTTCTCGTAGGCTGTGGCCTTCTGCTCTTAGTGTAGTTGTTTATTCCTGTAGAAGAAGACACGCGTCTATTAGAATTAGCACTTTTTAAATCAATAACTTGTGGTTGAGTTATAGTGATCGGTTTTGTCCTAACGCTTGCTGTACGTTGTTTGCTAGGCACAGAGGGAGAACTAACGCGAAACATTCCTGGGGCAATCACAGCAGTTTTCGTTCCAGCAACCTTGGGAAAAGGTGTCACAGCAATACGAGTGGGTCCCGAGGTTGCTGGTTTTTGGATCATCGTATCCACAATCGAGCTATGTTCAGAAGTCTTATCTTTTAACAAGGCCTTTAACTTACAGTTCTCACAGATTTTATCAATAAGTTTCTGATAGACAGACTTACTTTGTTCAACAGCCCGCTTATATGAAACAACAACAGATTCTAAATCTGCAATCTTAGCCTTAAGCTTCTGAACATTACCACCACTAGCACTCTCTAACCCTGACGAGGCCAAATTCATTTCCGAAACCCCTCCTAACTGAGCCTGCAACCGTGCGATAGTTTGTTGCATTTCATTGTGAGCTTTTTCATACGAAATCTTGTCATATTTGCATTCATCACATTTTTTGACAAATTTATTCCAAAGATCGGTGAATTCTTTATCCTTTTTAATGACATAAGATTCCATCTTCTCTTTCATAAGATCAAGCTCAGTTTGGAGGTTTTCATTATGCGACATAGAGGTACCTAACTCAACAGGGCTACTATCAGTACAATCACGAGCTTTAGAGAGGCGTCCAAGATCGTTTTCCAAAACTTTAATTTTATCAAGAGATTCATCAGCTTCCTTCGTCAATGATTTAAAGTCTTCAACAAAGTTGGCTAATTCTTTTAGAAAAGCATTTTCCAAATTTCCTAACCGAGCATCAACTTGATTAATAATTGGATTAATATCGTTTTGAAGAATTTTTTGAACCTCAATCTGAACAGGTGATGTAAAATTACCTCCAGTTATTTTTGAATTAACAACCCGTTTAAGGATGACAAAGTTATCTTTAAGCTCGTTTAGAAATCGGCGAGTGATACTCGGTTTAGGAGGGTCATCAGACAATTCCTCACTTGGTAGCAAAAGCATTTCAGTACTCGTTTTAGACCGAACAAAAACAGTTGGAGGATTAACTTTCGGATAATAAACGGGTATCACTTCTTTATCAAGCTTTTTCATTCTTAAACGAGACTCTACAGCGAGTTCAGTAGTTTCCTCGGAATCATGCACACTAGGAGGATCATGCTCATCAGACAATAGCACACTACCATTATATAAAGTTTCATTAGTGGCCTGAACTTTCTTAAGGTATCCTGGATTAGGGGGAAGAGGACAACCTAAAGCCATTTTGTATCGAGTGTAATTTATCTCATTCACTTTTGGTGCGAGCATATTTATCGTCTGCATAGTTTGGCCACGTTTTACTAAAAGGTTGTCTAATTCTCTAATCCTATCCTGCGCTTTGCAAAAATCCTCAAGAAGCCCATCTTCTCGAATTTTGAAATCATGTTTCAGCTGTTTTCTTTCTTCTTTTAAATCAGAAACAATAGATTTTTCAGTTGAAAGCTGTTTATTAAGAGAAGTGATTTCATCATTCAATTCGCTTATCTTTTTAGCACTACTTAAGTGTAAGGCATTTAACTTCTTAGTGGTGCATTTTTCTTGATAAACCGATGTAGCATGAGCTTGTTCAAGTTCCTTGATTTTTTCATGATGAATCTCAAAACTTTTCTCCCGTTCCTTATATCCCGCAAGCTCAGTGGTCAATTTGGCATTAGTTTCTCTAAACTTATTATTAACCACCGTAGCATGATCTACATCCTTAGCAAGCTTATCAAATAGAGATTTATAATACGCATGTGTCTCATCAGGAAGGGTTGTAGGCTGGGCAACTTGATCTACACTAAGGTCCACACTAGGCTCATTTGAGATAATATTACTAGTATTCGTTTGATCCTCGTGTGTCTCAATGTAGGGCTCAAGCATCTCAGTATACTCTTCCTCCTGATTAGACATATTATATATATCATTATCATCAAAACTTGGGTGTACCTCAGAGGGACCGTCTGCATCATAAACGGGAGCTCTGTCATCATGCATTCCTGAGGTTGATGCTTGCTGTAAGTTTGCCATCAAGATGTAGTTGGCATTCACCTCTTCTTCCTCGTCATATTCTGCAGCAGAAGCCATAAGATCAAATTCCTCAGCTTGAAGTGGGATTCCTGCCTCTTCTTTTTGTGCTATGAGAAGCTGAGTCTGAAGATAAGCAGCATCCCTCTTCTTTTTGGCTGTGCAATCACGAGCATAATGACCAAATCCCCTGCAGTTGTAGCACTGAACCTGACGATTGTTGTTTCCATTTCCCATACCAGTATTCTCAGCCCTTGCAGCCACAATGTTTCCCATCTGGTTACCAACCGCTGGCACAACAATTAACCCATTCTGATTACCCGCATTCGGAACACCCGGATTTTGACCACGGTTTTGACCATACTGATTTCCTGCATTGCCAACGGTCTGCCCAGCATTCTGACCATATTGTTGAAACTGAGTCCCCGTGTTTCCAGCAACTACCAATTGGCGATCTTGATTCGCATTCATGAAAGGTTGAGCAATCTGCCTATTTCTAGTGTTCGAGGAGATTCTCTGATTGTTGTTGGTGGGGTTAATGGTGAATTTGAATGCCTTAGCAAGAAGGGCAAGACCAGTATTAATAGCATGAGTAGGATCGGTAATGTCATCAAAACAGGCAATGGGTTGTTGTAAGTAATTCATAGCAGCAGGATGTTGATATCCATAAGCAGTGAGTTGTTGTTGTTGTTGTTGTGGCATGAAGTTACTAGATGAGGGTTGATGGTAGGGTACCATGGGATATGACATAGATGATGGAGAGTTTGCCATAAAAGCCAATGGATCTTGTGTCTTGGCACGTCTTTCTGCCCTAACTTCGTTAGCTTCATCTTGATTCATCTTCAAATAGTCATAAACTTGAGTGTAGTCCACAACATGAAGATCCTTGGTTTGATTGACCAGAGTGACATATCGTGACCATTCAGAAGGAAGATTATCAAGAAATTTAATGTTGGCAGCAATTTGTGCAGGTTCATGTTTGTTTCTTCTAAGATGGTTCATGAGGGTTGAAAACCGATGATAATAAGGTTCAATTTGTTCCCCTTCAGTAGACGTAAATTTCTCCCATTCACGAAGCAACTTAGTTTCCTTTTCTTGTAAACCGATTTCACTGCCCTTCATCATTTTCTGAATCCTAAGCCACATCTCGTGTGCGGTTTCACAACTACCGACAGCAGCATAAACATCTTCAGGAAGTCCCATAAGAATGACTTGAATTGCTTGATCATCAGCGTCGAGTTGTTTGGATTCAGCTTCAGTTAATTCTTCATCTGTTTGCTCATGACTTGAATCAGCTACTGGGTTAGCATTCGTAGGGTCCCCAGGCACAATGATTGTTCTTCTAACATACGGACCCTTTTGAATCGAGTTGACAATCAACTTTCCCAGAGGTTTACATTTTGCATAACGAAGGAGACGACTAGCCCATGTAGTGTAGTTCTCCTTGGTAAGCATGGGTGGACGATTCTCAGTACCCGCAGCATAGATATCTTGTTGAGACGTCATCGTAGAAGTCGTGTGAACAACAGTATCTCAATTCGTAGAAAGCGTGAGGTGATGTTGAAATTCCGAAACTTCCGATTTTTTTTTCTCAGTCCGACAATAAATTCCTCAGTCCGACAAAACGGTAAGCTGAAAAAATTGTGTATCGCCAAATTTTGAAATTGAGTTCGAGATAGCCAAAAACTAGTAGGGAAAAACGGTCGCTGCCAAATATCGGTCCGAGAAAGGTCTCAAATCGTGAAGCGAGTTATGCCAAGATATGAACTTTATGAGGTCCCGAGAAGCAGTTTTAAAAGATTTGGTCCTTTAGCTAACTATTGATTAAATCGTTCACTTTATTTTTGGCCTAAATAACTATCGAAATAAGTCAAACAATGCATCCTCGTGATCATTCAAGACAACAATAAAATAAAAGAGATACGCCTAGGAATAAGGGAGTCTAAGTGAATAATTGGCCCACATGAGTTCGTGTTAGTTTGCTAACTTATAATAACAATGATCTCGTTTCTAAGCTTGGTTTGGAGAAAGTGAAAACTTGAGGATGATGATCATTCACGACATTTCTAAAACCCAAGGTATGTTTTTAATTTCTTTACTTTGAATGTTTATAATTTTCTATCTCTTTAATAAAGGCCAAGGTAGGTTGACTGTGATGGAAAATGTAAAACATGCTTTGTAACTAATGCATTGCATGAGGACATTGCAATGGTTAAGTGTAGGGGATTTGATAGGTGTGAAAACACCCATCCTTTTTACCACTTAATTACAATAATAACCGAGCCAAAACGTGTATTTTATGTCATTTATATCGGAATTATGCGTGGTTTGTGTTTTTATTGTGATTTAGGACGAAAAGGTGAAAAGTGGAGAAAACATGGGCATTCACAGGCTTTTATAGAAGAAAACGACAAAAGACGAAGTCAAGAGATCAAGAGTGCAAAAAGAACGGAAGTCCAAGGCCTATTCGGAAGATTTATCGAAGAACAAGTCTAAAGACGGAAGTTTACTTAAAGCCGAAGAACTCGAGTCTAATAAATAAATAAATTATAAGACGAGTTTAAATTAATCCCGAGACAAAGTCGAAAAAGTCGAAGAACTTAAAAGACGAAACGACGTGAAGAAAGAAAGAAAGAAAAGAGGAAGACACCAACCACTCCCCTTTCCTATAAATACCCTTCATTTCACCACATGAAGGGAGTTAGTCATTTAGGTTAGTTTTAGTTTTAGGAGTAGGAGTAGTTTAGCTTTAGTGAGAGAAAGTGACAGTTTCTCTCACTAGCACTTTAATCTTTCATCTTTTATCTTTCTTGTTTTCAATCAAACCTTTACTTTTTGAGCTTAATATTGTCTTAATATTCATATTATTAATCCTTCTTGTTAATCTTAATCTTGTTTTCATCATCTTTTCCATCAAGTTCTTATTTACAGTTTTGATCTTTTAAATTTTCGTGACTTAAAGTTCATCTTTTTATGTTTTTATTTTAAAGTTTGTTTATTAAAAGTTTTGTCAAGTTGTTATTCAAGCTCATTTGATCCGATCCATTTTAGATTCGAGCTTGCTTTGGTAATAAGCTTATTGAAATAGCTTATTGGTATTGCTTATTTTTCGGATCTAGAACCCAATCGGAAAGGAAAACCCCTTTCCGATCTGTTATTCCGACCAGCATACCCTTTTTCCGATCACCCAATCGGAAAAGGGTTTTGCTCATTCCGATGTCCCTCTTTCTCCATTATTCCGATTAGTGTAAATTTGATTATTCATTTTCTCTATATTCCGATTGGATTCGTTTGGTAACATTCCGATTTGGTTTCATCTCTTGACATTCCGATTATGTCCACTTTGCACATTCCGATTGTAGGGCAATTCCAACTTTCCAATCATCCGATCGGAATACATTCCGATCGGGACACCTTTTTGGGTGTATTCCGATTGGGTGGTTTTGGTTTGTTTTAATACTTTGTTCTAGTTAAAGTGTTAATTTTCTCGTTTTATTTTTAGTACATTTTAACTTTGTTTTGTATTTTTATTTAATTGTCAATTTACTTTTCGTTAAGTTTTAATTTTACGTCATTTAATTTCATGTCATTTACTTTTAACGTTTTAAATATTGCACCGTTACGTTTCGACTAGTTGTTTCAATTATGTAAGATTGAATCACACGACTATATATGATATAGAAAAGTAGATGAAGATTAAACCAAAAAAAGAAAGATTAGATTAGATGAAGGAAAAAAAAAGAAAAACAAAGAAGATGTGAATTCCTAGTGAGAGAAACACATACGTTTCTCTCTCTAAAACAAATGAAATGGAAAACACACACACAAATGAGGCTTAGGAGGCCTTTTATACTAAGTACTAAGTGTTTAGGAGGCCTTCCTCATTTGTGTGTTCGGGACTAATTCCCGTTACATAAACATTAATAACTAAGAACTCTCGACACCGTTGAATAGTATATTTCACGAGCTTCGCAACCGTATATTATATGACCATCACTTTAAATACGGCTAACAAATTACTCGTCCTTTATTTTAAAGTCTTGCACATTTATTTTTACCAAAACCAAAAATATTTGTTTCACCAAGAACAACTAATCTCGCACATTTAACCGGAAATCAATTCGAGAAGATACCGAGAAAACGAACTTTCAACGAGTAAAATCTCTTTACATAAAATGGCGCCGCTGCCGGCTCTTCTCGTTAAGATCAACAGTTTTTTGTGAGAACTTGGATTTTGGGATCCATTCCCCGTGAACGTTAATTTTTCATAAAAACTTTCAAAAAACACAAAAAAATATAAAATTTTCAAAAATCCTAAAAATTAAAAAAAAACATAAAAACCAAAAATATTTTTGCTTTGTTTTTGCTTTGTTAGTTCTTTTGCAGGTGCATGCGTACACGATCAACGTCTTATCAAGAGCCCGAGCCTCTCGATAACTTAGACATGGCTGGTGTACAAAACAACAACATACCACCTCAAAACAATAATAACAATAACAATCCATCGTTCAACAACATGAACAACAACAACAACAATGAGCCTCTACCGGATAATCGTCCGATGATTGAACTTCTGCAAGCTCATGTAGATGGCAACACTGATCCAATTGTTATACCCGCGATTACAGCCAACAATTTTGAGCTCAAATCCGGCTTTATCCAGATGGTCTCTGCTCAACCATTCTTGGGGCGTACCATTGATGATCCACATGACCACATCAAGAGATTCTTGCAACTCACCAATACGGTCAAATTCAATGGTGTTCCACAAGAGGTTATCCGTTTACAACTTTTTCCCTTTTCTTTAGAGGGACAAGCCCGGCATTGGCTTGCTAAGGAACCGCCACAGAGTATTCTTTCGTGGACGGATTTGGAGACCAAGTTTATCAATTACTTTTTCCCACCCTCTCGTACTACCGCTTTGTGGAATGAAATCATAAATTTTGAACAAAAGTACGATGAGTCGTTTAGTGAATCTTGGGACCGTTTCAAAGACCTTTTGAGAAAATGCCCACAACATGGTTTTACCAAAGTGCACCAAATTAACACTTTTTATAATGGTTTAAGCATGAATGACCAAGATTCACTAAACAGTGCCTCGGGGGGTAATCTTTTGGCTAAGACTTCCAATTCTGCTTGGGATATCATTGATAATAAGTCTCGTGTGCAAACCAAGAGTGTTCGGACCAATGTCGCTAGTGCTAGTACTAGTGACAGCGATAAGCGACTTGACAAAATCACTACGCTTCTTGAATCGCTTGCTACCCAAACCGCCAGCAACACCAACAGCATCAATGCTAGAAACGCTAAAGACGCTCAAGTCAATGCTGTTAGCCAACCATGCGAGATATGCGGGGGTCCTCACTCTTACACCACTTGTACTGCCACCCAAGACTACCCTTCTGAGAATGTGAATTCAGCATATGGCACCTATCCTCAACCTTCTCATCAAGCTCGACCTCAAGGTGACCGCAACTTGCTTAGCTACCGCTCCAACAACTATCTCTCACCAACTGGTTCTACTCCTAACAACCCAAACCAACAACAAAACCTCAACCGCCCTCCTCAACAACAACAACAATCTCGTGGACCATACATACCACCTCACAAACAACAACATCTACCTCAAAGAAACAACCAAGTTTACCAGCAGGCTGCTTATCAACCACCCGCATACAATGCTCCTCCCAACCAACACACCGCTTTACACCAAGAAGTGGAAACCTACATGAAGACTAACGATGTGATCGTGGAAAATCTTCAACAGGAAGTGCGCAACTTGAAAGCAGACCTGATGAAACAAGGGAACGATTTGAGAGCTGATATGAGAAACACTATGGATAGTCAAACGAATGACTTAAGAAACATGATGGCTAGTTTCTTCCACGGTAATCAACCCTCTTCTTCGGGTACTCTTCCGAGTAACACCGTTGCGAATCCAAGAGGGGAGATGAAAGCAATCACCACTCGCAGTGGCAAAGGTACCAAGGAACCCGAGCTTCCTATACCTCTACCGGTGGTTGTGACTAAGGAGAACGAGTCACCTGCTCCTATTCCTCATCCTTCTCCTGCCCCAATTTCTCAACCGCTTACTGCTACCCCTCCTCCACCCAAGGATGTGAGTGATCCTTTGATCCCAAAGACTTCCTCTTCTTCCAATATACCTTATCAATCTAGGTTGAGGAAAGAGAAGCTCAAAAGCAAGGACGATATTCAGGTTACAAACTTTCTTAAAATGTTTAAACAATTGAAATTTAACATCTCCTTCGCTGAGGCTCTCGCTCACATGCCCAAGTATGCCAAAATGTTCAAAGATCTTCTTAGCGACAAGGAGAAGCTTCTTGATATTGCTAACACCCAACTTAATGAGAATTGCTCTGCAGTACTCTTAAGGAAATTGCCAACCAAGCTTGGTGATCCGGGTCGTTTCTTAATCCCTTGTAACTTCCCGGGAGTAGAGAATTGCATGGCCCTAGCCGATCTAGGTGCTAGTATCAACTTAATGCCTTTAAGTGTGTGGAAGCAATTATCTCTCCCTGAGCTAGTCCCCACCAAAATGACTTTGGAATTAGCTAACCGTACGGTTGCTTATCCAGTGGGGATAGTTGAAGACGTCTTTGTAGGAGTCGACAAATTCACTTTTCCTGCCGATTTCGTCGTCGTCGACTACGAGATGGACCCTCGTGTGCCATTAATTGTTGGTCGTCAATTCCTGAGGACCGGTCGCACTCTCATCGATGTTGAAACCGGTGAGCTTATCATGAGAGTGGGTGACGATAAAATCGTCTTCAACATGGGAAAGTTGTCTAAACAACCTTATTCATACGAGAGTGTTAATTGTATTGACGTTTTGGATGAGGCTTGTGAAGAACACTTTAATGATGCTTGAAAAAATATTCCTACCTCTCTTCCCAATGTTGAAACCGTTTCCTCTATTGATTCATCACTATCTCTATTTGGAGAAAGTGATTTGTTTTGGAACGATCTTGAAGCAACCATGGGAGATGTGAACTTAGCTAATGATGATTCTCCCACCGATGGGGATGAAGACATGCATTTCTTTGAAAACCTTCTCAACGAAGACAATCTTTCTCAACCATCTCCCTCGGTTATTGCTATCGATACTCCGACTTTGAAAACGTCTCCCATCGAAAATCCTCCGGATTTAGAGCTTAAGGAGTTGCCGCCCCATCTCGAGTACGTGTTCCTTGAAGAAGAGAAGAAGTCGCCCGTCATCATCGCAAAGGACCTAAAGGAAGAAGAAAAAGCCCGACTTATCGCCGTGTTGAAGAAGCATAAAAGAGCTATCGCTTGGAAAATCTCCGACATTCGCGGAATTGATCCTCACTTCTGCACACACAAAATTCTCATGGAGGACGACTTTAAGCCCACAATTCAAAGCCAACGAAGGGTGAATCCAAAAATCCATGAAGTCATCAAAACAGAGGTTATCAAACTTCTTGATGCGGGTATGATTTACCCTATTTCGGATTCACCATGGGTTAGTCCAGTCCATTGTGTGCCTAAGAAAGGCGGCATCACCGTTGTGCCCAATGCAAACAACGAGTTGATTCCTACCAGTCTCGTTATTGGGTGGAGAGTTTGTATAGACTACCGCAAACTCAATGATGCCACGAGAAAGGATCATTTCCCTCTACCTTTATGGACCAATTGCTTGAACGTTTAGCGGGTAATGAATATTACTGCTTTCTTGATGGTTTCTCGGGTTATTTCCAAATACCCATCGATCCCCAAGATCAAGAGAAGACAACATTCACTTGTCCCTATGGCACATTTGCTTACAAAAGAATGCCTTTTGGCTTATGCAATGCCCCCGGGACTTTCCAAAGGTGCATGTTAGCTATCTTCCATGACATGGTTGAACAAACCATGGAAGTCTTCATGGATGATTTCTCGGTCTTCGGGGACTCCTTCTCTTCTTGCCTTGCCAATTTGGAACGTATGCTTAAGCAGTGCGAAGACACTCGCCTTGTTCTGAATTGGGAAAAATGCCATTTTATGGTAAAAGAAGGCATCGTGCTAGGACACAAGATTTCCAAAGCCGGTCTTGAAGTAGACCGTGCTAAAGTCGATGTTATCGCTAAGTTTCCTCCACCTTCAACCGTGAAGGGTGTGAGAAGTTTTCTGGGTCATGCGGGCTTCTACCGTCGATTCATCAAAGATTTTTCTCAAATCGCTCGCCCGATGACCCACCTCTTGGAAAAAGATACTCCTTTTATCTTTTCCAAAGAGTGTCTTGAAGCCTTCAACTCGCTTAAGGATAAGCTAACTAAGGCACCCGTCTTGGTTACCCCTAATTGGGAGCTTCCCTCTGAGTTGATGTGCGATGCTAGTGATTTTGCTATTGGAGCGGTTCTGGGACAAAGAGTGAATAAACACTTCCAACCAATCCATTACGCTAGCAAGACAATGACGGGGGCTCAATTGCATTACACGACAACCAAAAAAGAGCTTTTAGCTGTTGTCTATGCCTTTGAAAAGTTCCGCCCCTATCTTGTCCTTTCCACCACAATCGTTTACACCGATCATTCCGCGTTGAAGTACTTGTTGACAAAGCATGATTCCAAACCAAGACTTCTTAGCTGGGTTTTGCTACTCCAAGAATTTAAAATCGAAATTCGCGATAAAAAAGGAGCTGAAAACCTAGCCGCGGATCATCTCAGTAGACTTGAGGATCCTTACCAGGGGGATCATCCGAACAAAGAAATCAATGATTCTTTTCCCTTGGAGACCTTAATGTCTATCAACTCGACTTCTGATGAAACCCCGTGGTTTGCGGACATTGCAAACTACTTGGCGGGTGGAATTCTCGTTGACAGGTTAACATCCCAGCAAAAGAAGAAGTTCTTCAAAGACATCAAGACTTACTTTTGGGATGACCCGTATCTATTCAAACAATGTGCCGACTTGATTATTCGTCGATGTGTTGATGGACCGGCAGCTTTGGAAATCCTTGATGCTTGCCACAAAGGACCCACCGGTGGTCACTTTGGTCCCAACTAAACCGCTAAAAAAGTGTTTGATTCAGGATTTTATTGGCCCACCATCTATCGTGATGCTCACGAGATGGTTAAACGCTGTGATGCTTGCCAAAAACAAGGCAAGATTACTCATAAGGATGAGATGCCTCAAAATTTCATACAAGAATGTGAAATCTTTGATGTTTGGGGTATCGAATTTATGGGGCCATTCCCTTCTTCTAAAGGAAACAAATACATCCTTGTAGCCGTTGACTACGTCTCCAAATGAGTTGAAGCCAAAGCTTTACCTACTAATGATGCAAGGGTGGTTTGTAACTTTTTGAAATCGCTTTTCGCTAGATTCGGTGTGCCTCGTGCCATTATTAGTGATTGTGGGACTCATTTTTGCAATGACCAATTCGCAAGAGTCATGGCTAAGTATGGTGTAAATCATCGTCTTTCCACAGCCTACCACCCACAAACTAATGGCCAGGCTGAAATATCCAACCGAGGACTTAAGCGAATTCTTGAAAGAACCGTGGGAGAGCATCGTGCCTCATGGGCTAATAAACTTGATGATGCTTTGTGGGCTTTCCGTACTGCTTATAAGACCCCGATCGGTTGTACACCTTATCGTCTTGTGTACGGGAAAGCATGACACCTTCCCATCGAGCTGGAACATAAGGCGCATTGGGCCTTGAAGTGGGCTAACTTCGATATCAACAAAGCCGGTGATCATTGCAAGATTCAACTCAACAAGCTCAACGAACTGAGGAAGGAAGCTTATGAGAACTCGCTGATCTACAAAGAGAAGACGAAGATCCTTCATGACGCAAAAATCAAGAACCGAGAGTTCCACATTGGTGATCAAGTCTTACTTTTTAACTCTCAGTTGAAGATCTTCTCTGGCAAGTTGAAGAGCCGCTGGTCTGGTCCATTCACCGTCGCCAAAGTCTTTCCATATGGGACCATTGAGCTTTCTCAGCCAAATGGGCCCAATTTCAAGGTGAATGGCCAGCGTCTGAAGCTGTACTTTGGTGAGGACATCTCTCAGGAGATGATTCCATCCCTCACCACGTTCCCCATGAACTAATTTTGGGTCGAGTCAGGCTCGTGACTCGGTTATCAAAAACAAGCGCTCCTCGGGAGGCAACCCGAGTATCTATCCTTTTATGTTTTAACCTCCTAAGTGTAAGGGGACCTGTATAGGTGTTTGTTTTTGTGTGGTTATGTGATTACAGGGATGAATGCACTCTTGGAACCTTTGAAGAACCATGCTCCCGTGTTATCCGAAATCCGGCTCTATCTCTCAACTATCGTGATTCAATTTTCTTCACACTCGCATTTGAAATTGATCACTTTAGTCGTCTCTTCCTTAACTTGAGTTAACCAACGTGCACAATGTCATAAGTGTAGGGGCGACTTTTCCCACATGCTTAAACATTGAGGACAATGTTTATCTTAAGTGTAGGGGGGACTTCTATCGAAGTTTTAAGTGGACTTTTCCATGAAAATGCCTTCATTTAACCAGAAAATCATCTTTTTCAACATTTTTCAAATTTTTAATTAACTTTGGCCATTTAGTCTTAATTTTTAAATTTTTATCGTTGCTTTCATATGTATATATCCCGCAATAAAGTCAAAAATATTAATAAAATGGTGTAGCTAGTTTAGAAGTCTTTGACGTATTAGGCATGTTGCGATTATTTTGACTCAACCCGAATAGACTTAATTAAGTTTATTCTAGCTAGTATCCTTAACCATATAGACCGTAATTGGTTTATTAGGCTAAGTATCCACGAGTCTCATTACTTGAGATTTTAAATTGTGGAGAACGAGAAATGATAGAGTCAATTATAAGTCGGTATTCTTGCACAAGCTCACTTGGTGTAATTATTTGCCTATTCTCCCATCACTTGCTAATAATTTATCTGCAATAAGTAAGGTCGTACGATTTGAAAAGTTACTTAGCTTCTAGCCCAAGATCATTTAAAAGTTGCTCGGTAATGATAAGAGTTCATAGCCAAGGCATAACTTATGAAGCGGGGCGCGGAGATTGGCGAGTCCGAAAAGGCCCTAACAAGGAATGAGGATTCCATTTTATTTCTGAAGATCCAAAGTGATGTGAAAAGCATTATTCCCAAAATCAATATGAAGGATCAAGACTCACGACGAAAAGCAATCAACTCCCATAAAGATCATGGAGAAGTCTATCCGAAAAGACCCTAACAAGGTATGAGGATAAATAGATCCAAGTCCGAAAAGGAGGCGGATCGTTGTATCTCAAAATCCCAATTAGAGATTGAAGAAATAATCATGAAGTCATGGTCAACAAAGTTGGAGTACCCCTCAAAAGTCTCCAAGTGAAGAAACTCTATTACGATGAGAAGACCATTATCTCAAGAACGTCTCTCAAGATATGAAGTATGAAGTACATGCCAAATATCGGCCCGAGAAAGGTCTCAAATCGCGAACCAAGTTATGCCAAGATATGAACTTTTTGATATCCCGAGAAGCAGTTTTAAGAGATTTTGTCCTTTAGCTAACTATTGATCAAATCGTCCTACTTTGCTTTCAGCCTAAATAACTATGGAAATAAGTCCAAAAATGCATCTTCATGATCATTCTAAGACAAAAATAAAATATAAGAGATACACCTAGGAATAAGGGAGTTTAAGCATTTAATTAAGCCATGTGTGTGAATGTTTGATTTGCTAACTTATAATAACAATGATCTCGTTTTTAAGCTTAGTTTGGGGAACGTGAAACTTGAGGGTGATAAATCTTCGCAGCACCGAAGCCCTAATGTAAGTCCTCGATCTCTTTACAAGTTATTTCCACGTAAGCTATTTTCTATCCTCTTGTTTACATTAAGGTTTTAATTTCTCTTAGTGCTTTCATTTTTGTTTAGTAGTATATTAATAAGGCCAAGGTTGATTGATTATGAGAAAAGTGTAAATGTGCTTTGTCACTAAGCATTGCATGAGGGCATGGCAATGGTTAAGTTTAGGGGATTTGATAGGTGTGAAAACACCCATCCTTTTACCACTTAATTCTGGCTAAAACGAGACCAAAACACGTATTTAATATCATTTGTTTGGAATTATGCGTGGTTTTTGTGTTTATTGTGTTTTCAGAGTCAACCGGATGAATATTGAAGAAAACATGGGATTGCACGGATTTTATCGAGGAAAAAGACTCAAGACGAAGTCTATTGTCCAAGGGATGCAAAAGATTTTAAGTCATTGTGCCTATTTGAAGATTTATCGAAGAATAGAGCCAAAGATGGAAGATTCATATATGTCTAAGAACTCGAGTCTATTAAATAAAAGATTATAAGATGAGTTGGAATTATTCACCGACACATCTCAAAATCCAAAGTCGGAAACGTTTATTTAAAGAGACGAGAAGACTAAAGAAGGAAGAAGAAAAGAAGCCCAAAACCCAGCCCATTCACAAAGCCCACAAGACTTGCCTATAAATAGGACTTTACTTCACAAAATTTACACTTAGTTTTTCACTTAGTCTTTTTTAGGTAGTTTTGTAGTTTTCATTCTCTCTAGTTTTAGAGAGAGAAAGTTCTAAACTTTCTCTCACTAGATTTCATCTTTTTCTCTTTCAAGATCAAACCTTTGTATTATTTTTCATTAATCAAGTTCAAGTTTTTAGCTTTTAATCTTTAATCTCATCCTTCCTTTCTTTGATTTTGATTGATTTTGGTACAAATCTCGTATGATCCGTGTTGTTCATCAATGATTTTGTGCTTAAAAAGTTAATCTTTTTATGTTTCCTTAAGTTTCTATACAATTAAGTTTTGAGATCCTTGTTCTTATTGGCTTATTTGTTGATTTTTCTTATTTACTTTTTAAAGTTTTTATGAAAAGTTCATCTTTTTATGGTATGATTTAAAAATTGTTTATTTTAAGCTTAGATAAAGTTGTTCCTAGTGCTTATTTGATCAGCTTGTTGTTGGATTCGAGCTAGTTTTGGATTGGCTTATTCTATAGCTTATTCCATAGCTTTAAATTCGGATCATCATCATTTTCGGAAAGGGTGAAACCCTTTTCCGACCTGTCATTCCGACCAAGGACACCCCTTTATTCCGATCCTTAGATCGGAAAAGGGTTTAGTGTTTTCCGATTGCTGCCTTTTTCCATATTCCGATTTGCCCTTTTTACCATATTCCGATTTGTCCATTTTTAGATATTCCGATTGGTAAATTTCCTGTATTCCGATTAGTACTAAGTTGATGTTAGCCTCAAAATATTGAGCCAAACAAGAATGCTCGGTCATATGTTTATTATGTATCGTATTATAGAACGTTGTAATAGGTAGTATATTAGTCGTGTTATACGGGCTTAACTTTAGGCTAAAGTTCATTAATAAGTAACTAAAGCCCAAAAGGAAAGCCCGGCCCAAACCATATAGTCCATTAAGAAGCCCGCATGTGGGTGGACTATATATACTACCCTCCTAGCATGTTAGGAGGGTGGGTGATTCATTTTCTTTTAATCTAATAGTTCACAAATTCACACACTTCTCTCTCTTTTCTCTCTCTAGTTTCTCTCTCTAAAACTCATCTCATTTCTACCTTTCTTTCTTTAAATTCGTGCTAGAATCATCACATATTAGGGACAACAATTGGTATCAGAGCACCCTAGGATTTTCAATGTTTCTAAAAATAAAACGTCTGTAATCGCGTGTAATGACGATTTGAATGATTCGACTTTGAATGCTATGAAAGTTAAGTTTGTTTGTGTGAAATGTGGAAAGTTTGCTAATGCTAATCATGCTATGTGTGTTTCGAATAATGTCAAAGGCGTAGAAACTAGAACTACAAAGCAAACTGTGATGCCTATTAGTGCTAGAAAACCCAAACGCAAAGTGAACCATTCTGGTGCAACCCCCCCTAAGAAAAGTATTGCATCAGACTCCACCACTAAGAATCCTAGAAGCAGAATCAGGGAATTATATGAATCTACTAGCAAGCCTTGGAAATGGTGGTTTGCTAATCAATGTCCTCCAGGATATAAATGGATGCCTAAGGTTAGGACAGAAAATGTGACTACGAGCGTTAGTGTGCCTCTAAGTGATGAAACTAGGGAAACTAATGAATCGGAAATCACAACTAACATGGAATCCAATTTAGCAAATGCTCCATCGTGTTCTAATTCTTCTGCAGGTGATCGAAGTAATTCTCTTCATAATGGACTCCGGATGCACGAAGCACATGACGGGGAATCTCAAGCTTCTAATTAACTTCGTGGAGAAGTTCCTGGGTACGGTCCGATTCGGAAATGATCAATTTGCACCGATCCTAGGATATGGAGACTTGGTTCAGGGGAATATCACTATCAAAAGGGTTTACTACGTCGAAGGGCTCAATCATAATCTTTTCTCGGTTGGTCAATTCTGTGATGCGGATTTGGAGGTTGCTTTTAGAAAGAAGACATGTTTTGTTCGTGATTATGATGGGAATGACTTACTTACCGGAACACGGGGTACTGATCTCTACACTATTTCACTACAAGACTCCACATCTTCAACTCCAATCTGTTTCATGGCTAAAGCTTCAACGACTCAAGCTTGGTTATGGCATCAACGTTTATCTCATCTTAACTTCGATACCATCAACTTGCTTTCTAAGAAAGATATTGTGCGAGGCCTTCCTAACTTGAAATTCATCAAAGATCATCTTTGTTCTTCTTGTGAGCTTTGTAAAGCTAAACGGAGTAGTTTCAAGACAAAGACTACACCTAGCTCTAAAGGACGGTTAGATCTTCTTCATATAGATTTGTGTGGTCCCATGCGTGTTCAAAGTATCAATGGGAAGAAATACGTTATTGTAATTGTCGATGACTACTCAAGGTACAGATAGACTCACTTCTTGAGGTCCAAGGATGAAACACCCGATGTTCTCATCAACTTCCTTAAAGTGATACAACATGGTCTTCAAGCTCAAGTTAAAGTGGTTCGTATTGAAAGAGGTATCGTTGAATTATACTTTGTTGGAACGGATTACCAATTAGCCGACTTGTTTACGAAAGCTCTGTCGAAAGATAGGTTTGAGTACCTCGTTAGGCAAATTGGTATGAGATGTTTGACTCCAGCAGACCTGGAGATTCTGGCAAAGGTGCCTGCTTGATTTATCTATCAAACATCTACTTGTAAATATTAATGAAAAAAAAACAAAATACAAAAATATAAAACACATAAAAGCAAAACACAAAATTAATAATCTTTCAAAATACAAAAATATTCTTCTCGACATGTCTTTCAGTATCGATAATATGGACGTGCCTAGAAATGTCGCTCAATAACAACACGGGTGTGTACATAAAGCTCGAATGAAAGTTGTAAATATTTTTCAAAACATGTCATTTCTTCTTTTAATAAAGGAAATTGTCTATTTTGGACAAATACTTCCAAACAACGGGTAGAGCAATCTATCACGGGTTGAGCTTGTCACAAAACATTCAACGTTTTGAGCTCAACACAATGGCTTGTAATCACTTTCAGATTGCAACCCGGATCGATATTCACGGGGGAGTGTACGATTTAGTACCCTTACCCTCAGCAAAAGAAGAGAAATCTTCTTACACTTGAGTGGATTCGTCAAGACATTCAAAGTCTATGAACTCAAGTTTATGCTTTAGAAAAACCTTTCGACAAAAAGAATTGATTTTTCAAAAAGCGTTGAACACAATTTTTTCAAGAATTTTTCAATGATATTCAAAATCTTTCAAAAATTGTATGTTCAACAACTCCCATCCTCAAAAAGCAAAATGTGGATCATATCCTCACAATGACAATTCAATTGGATCAATTTTTGAGGGGGAGCATTTTAACTTCATGCAAAAGCTTAACACATCTTTCTCCCGGAGATTTCAAGACTATTTTTCAAAATATATTTTAATCAAATTTGGTATCTCTAATATCAAAAGATTTTATATATTAGAGATAGGGGGAGAAAATGTGATTAAAATGTGATCTAATATAAGACTCAAGCACTTTAACTCTTACCTACATGTGCGAAACACTTTCGATTATCGATGCACATGTGAAGGGGGAGCATTTCTGAAACGACAAAACTAGCAAGGTGTTAAATGTTTTTCAAACACTTTGTTAGAATTTAAAGTGGTTTTTCATGGTTATGATCAAATACCCACAACATCTTTAATTCACGACGTTATTGGTGTCAAAAGGGTGGTTAGGTTTAAGTCCTATGATCCAACCAGAACCGGAGGGATCTTCCCAGGGACAATCCAATAGATTATTAGAAGTCCTTAGGAAAGATGGAGTAGAATGTGAACGTAGCTGAATGCCGACTAAGTACTGATGATAGCACTGGAACAATCACAACAAGGTGCTATTAATGATGTCTTGGTAAGCATTGAAGGGGTTGAAGAATGAAAAAGAAATGTAAGGATAAAGGGTCTAAAGAAAGAAGCCCTCCATACAACTTAGGCAGAAACCGGGTCAGCTCATCATGAAGACAAACTCATCATGGACCCAGTGATGTGAAGCACAACCCTTTCCTAGCTACTCAGGCTTCTCTCAAAAGAAGTTTGTTTATTGTCACGGAGATCAACACGACTTCTATTGACTTTCTCACTCCGAGATAGTTGATATTGAATAGGTGGCATCTGCTCCAGCCTCCGACCACTAAAAGTGCACAAATAGAGTCTAGAGCCAAGAGATCAATCAAATCTCGTTAGGACACACGGATGAAGATCAAGAGAGTCCTACGCTATATCATTGTGATATTGCTAGAACACTCAGAGTGATACTACTTAGTATTCACAATGATGAGTGGAAATCCTTCCAGTGTTAACATCAAACAGCACTGCGGTAGGTCATATGCAAGATTCTTTATGAATTGAACATGTGCAAAACTGAAAAGCAACAGTGGTTTGATTCTGAATTGATTCAAACTCGTTTCAGGTTTCTACGCAATATCTTTATGATCTTGCCAGAACATTCAGAGTGATATTCATTAATATCCACAGTGACGAATGGAAATCCTTCTAGCGTCAACATCAAACAGCGCTACGGTAGGTGACTTGTGAGATTCTTATGATTCAAACTTGTGTCAACTAGAAAGCAACAATGGTAAGATTCGTTAAGAATCAAACTTGTTCCAGGAAATTGAATTGACGACTTTAATCAAGCGGATATCTATCCAATTGATTCACTCCTTATGTTCGTAGTCTTGCTTTGAGACGGTCGAGTAAAGAGAACGGCTAGTACAGCCGCGAAACCCTGTCAAGGAGATTCTTAATTGAATCTACCTGATCACAGGTACGATATGTAATATCGTATAACGGTCTTCACCGATCGGAGGTAAAACGCTACCGATTTAGGACGAATGTCAAAGCCATTCAGTCCGTGTCTATGTTTTGTCTCGAGAAGGTGGCGTCACGGTGTACACAGCAAAGTCAATGATTCAGAAACCACATACTCATGCCTAAAGACATATTCAACAATTAATAGTGTGAGCATGTGGATAAAGACACAAGATCGCAAGATGGCAAAGACAAGTCAAGGATGATTTGAAGATCTCAAGCTTAAAGACAAAGTCAAAAGACAACGACAAAGGCTCAAAGATCACAGCATGAAGGAACAAGGCTACGATTACACATTCAAGACTCATTTATGGCGAGATTAGTAATCTCTACAAATTTCCTAAATGACCAAGGTTTATGACCTCTCATTGGGGGAGATTGTTAGCCTCAAAATATTGAGCCAAACAAGAATGCTCGGTCATATGTTTATTATGTATCGTATTATAGAACGTTGTAATAGGTAGTATATTAGTCGTGTTATACGGGCTTAACTTTAGGCTAAAGTTCATTAATAAGTAACTAAAGCCCAAAAGGAAAGCCCGGCCCAAACCATATAGTCCATTAAGAAGCCCGCATGTGGGTGAACTATATATACTACCCTCCTAGCATGTTAGGAGGGTGGGTGATTCATTTTCTTTTAATCTAATAGTTCACAAATTCACACACTTCTCTCTCTTTTCTCTCTCTAGTTTCTCTCTCTAAAACTCATCTCATTTCTACCTTTCTTTCTTTAAATTCGTGCTAGAATCATCACATATTAGGGACAACAGTTGAATATTCCGATTGCACTTCTTTTGAACATTCCGATTGGTAAGTTCCCTGTATTCCGATTGTATGCTTTATGTTATTCCGATCACCATTCTTTTTAACATTCCGATCAAAGTAATTGGAATATATTCCGATTGAGGGCATTTTTCCACTATTCCGATTTGAGGTGTTTTGTTCCGATCTTACTTTCTTTTAGTATTTTCCAACTAAGTTCTTATTTTTCACAAAGTTTTCCAAGAGTTAGTTTTTATTGAGTGTTCATGTATTTTTATAATAAAATCTTTAAGTTTTCAAACATTTATTTTTAAACTCGTTTCTTTTCTTTAATCTTTTAAAGCTTTAAGTTTACTCTTCGACACTTAATTAATTGTTATTAGTTTAAAATATATAAACAAACCAGCATCTTTTTATTAACCAAGAACAAATCATTCCACTTAGAGCCAAGATCAATTCGAGAGGATATCGAGAGAATATAGAACCCATACCATTGAAAAAAAAGTACATTACCCCAAATTAAGCCTAATTCGGGTCAAGAGCGGTCCATCCAACTTTTGTATCAACAAGTTGGCGCCATCCGTGGGACCCTACACTAAACTCTAAGCATGACCAGAGACGGCATGAGCGGAGTTGGCAGAAGGTCATCAACGATAGACGGCCATACCACATCTGCAGGGGCTACCCCGGGATCTGTAAGCGAAGCCAGTAGCCGGGATGTGGCGAATCCACCTCCTCGAGGAGCGGACACACTGTTCTCAACTCCCCTACCTACTATAAGAGAGAGGAATGTGAATCAGGGGTCGGCTCGACCTCCTCCCAACAAAGAAAAATGGAGATTACCTCCCACGTCAGCTGAAAACGAAGAAGTAGTCGCTACGGAGGCACGAGCATCATAAGAGTACGTAGTAAACAACTTACAAGCCCTACTTCCACTCGCTACAAAATATATGAAAGACCAACAGGTTATGAGGAAAAAAAGATGTGTCAGACGCTATCACTCTCCGAGTAATGACTCGTCGAGTTCAGACACAGACAACAGTCGCCCCTATAGAGCGTGGGTGGGAACGCTCCTCTCCAGAAACTCCATAAGGCGAGACACACGCTTACTAGTCACACAAAAGAAAAGATCGAGACTTCTCACAACCATGGAGAAGAGGAAGAATGAACGCTTTCACAAAACACATTCAGTATTATCCCGATACAATGAAGCGTCGAATGCCGACAAACGTCAAAACGTACGATGGCACTACAGACCGAGAGGACCATATGAAGGTCTTTGAATCACAAGCAGGTATTGAGAAATGGCCCGAACCTATGTGGTACACAATGTTCAATTCTACGCTTGTAGGAAACGCACGAAACTGGTTTGACAGTCTCCCGCTGCGAACGATCAATGGATTCAAAGTGCTACGTAAAGCATTCGAAAAAAATTATGTGCAACAAAAAAATACGACAGAAGCGCCGTATCGCTGGCCAGAGTCAAACAAAACCAGGGGGAATACTTGGAGGACTTTTGGAACGCTTCAAGAGCGAGTGCCTCCAGATAAAGGAATCCCCGGAAATCCTGAAGGTATCTTGTTTTATGGCAGGAATATGCAACCAAAATCTCAAAATCTGATACGAAGGTTAAACGAGAAGACCCTAGAAACCTTCGACGGGGTGATGTGACGGGTGAGATTCTTCATATAGGGAGAAACCACCGCTGCAGAATTCGTGTAAAACACTTCCAGCTATAGACCGCAAGATATGCCTAAGAAACAAGCCAACGGACAGAGCAGGTCACGTAATCTCGATTACCAAGGAAGCCAAAAAGAGGGCGGCGGTAGCAACTTTAGGTTCACGCATCTAAGACTTACTCCAAGAGAGATACTTATATCAGAAGGTGCGAACTTTCCACGACCATTCCAATGACTACCCCCGTGGAAAGGCACATAGGGAATAGACACTGCAAGTACCATGGAGAAAAAGGGTATGCCACAAATGAATGTATCCAACTGCGAAAGCACATAGAGAGCTTAGTAAAAGCATGAAAATTAAATCACCTCGTCAAGGAAGCCACAAAAGACAAAAAAAAACAAAACATGCAACCGCGAAAATTTATATGGTACAAACGTGGCAACGAAGGACGAAGCAAAAGGTGAGCCAGATATTCTCCAGAGAAAAGGATATCTCGTTTCCACTTCTCAGCGCGAACACTGTTGCAGATGGCCCATTGATAATAGAAGTAAACATCGGCGATCATATTATTCACCGCATGTATGTCGATGGGGGCTCATCAGTAGAAATATTGTACGAGCATTGTTTCTTAAAACTAAGCCAGGAGATCAGGAACCAGATGGTATCGGCGACTTCACCACTCAGGGCTTTAGTGGGGAAGCAGTGTGGCCTTTGGGCCAATTAAGGATACCAGTAAAGGTGGGAGATAACGTGCACTCAACAAAGGTCTCAATGAACTTCCTGGTTATACGCTCGCCATCACAGTACAATAGAATCATTGGGCGACCCGCTATCCTTGCAATGCGAGAGGTACCCTCCACGGCCCATGGCATGATAAAATTTCTAGTGGAGGGAGGAATTGTAACAATCTTCAACCCAACCATGCCATTCACAGAATGCAATACGATTGTGGATCCACCAAGAGTAACGGTGTAACACCACCAAATTGGCCCAGCGGAAGCCCATGAGTTTTGGGGCCTGTTACGTCATGATTATCTGAGTCTTGATCCGAGAGAACGACCTCTATGCCAAATATCACAACACAGACTCCAAATAATCATACAGTCAAGTACCTGAGAATACATGCTTAAAAGTGTCAACACAATGGTTGGCGAGTTCATAAGTTTTATTAAAATGTTTAAGACACTTTAAAAGTTTACAAGGACAACTACTATAAGTAGTGTCGAAAAATGTTCGGGAAAACAGAGTTCACAATAAAGAGACATTACAACAAAGTTCGGTCATAAATCAAAGTTTAGAAATAGCATAACAGTTAGCACAAAACTTCAGTTCATACTCACAGTTCATTTCAGTTCAGTTTTTAGGTTCATGAACTCATTCACACCCGAGTTCAATTCAGTAGCCACGGTCAATATACATAACAATGTCATATTCTCGGTTCATGTCAGTATCACAATCGAGATCACATATTAGAACTATAGCAATAAGCATATGAGCATCATACCAAACCAGCATATAAGTATCATATCAAACCAGCATATGAGTATCATATCAAACTAGCATACAAATATCATAACAGACCAGCATATAAACATCATGTCAAACTAGCACACGAGAACCATATCAAACCAGCATGTAAACATCAATTCAAACCATCATATAAGTGTCATATAGAAACCACATGCATGAATCACGTCAATGCCACACCTAACGATAATATCAATCCTATCACATCTCATGCAGGAATCATGTAAGAACCACATAATAAATTCTTGTCAAGAGCATTTCATTACTATAGTCAAGATTCATGTCGATACCACAGTTAAAAATCATATTGGACCAATACATGATCGCAGTCAAGATTCATATCAATATCGCGGTTAAGATTCATATCAGATCACTACTTGATCGTAGTCAAGATTCATATCAATATTCATAGCAAGATCAAAGTCAAGATTCACATTGGAGATTCATAGCAAGATCTAAGTCAGGATTCACATTCAAGATTCATAGCAAGATGGACCACAAAAGTTCAGTTCAAGTACCCAAGGCAACTATAGGAGATATAGTTCCAAGTGTAGGATAAACCGGGTGTTTTCAGTGTTTTTGATAGCGCTAAGCTCATGATATAGAAGCTAATGATCCAGTACGTACACCACAATGTACATATAAATTGCCCCAAGTGGGAGTCTAGCCAAGACTACCCAAGTTCACACAAATGATATACACTCGTCCGGCGTCAGAATGCTCGAGTGGAGGTTGTCAAGCCTCAATAGATCTATCCATAACATAAGAGCTTACTCCAGCAGAGTAATTAACGATTCATGATGGTGGGGACTATGGCTAACACTACTTAGGCTAATCATAAACGAAGTTCATTGAGTGTTCACAGAATTCAGTTCTTTTGCGTCCACAAGCAAGCACAAGCAGTCATTTCACTTCAAAGTATTAAACATACAAGGCAGTTTAACATGAGCTATGGGATAACTTAGATATGCACAAGTATAAATCATAAACAATCCGAAATGTATAAACACACATGTCATGTAAGCAATCCTCTAAAGTACAAGCACGTACGCAATATAAACAATCTTCAAAAAGATATCAACACGTATCTAACAAAATAACACCTGGAAAGTATATACATGTATATCGAAAAAAATCAATGAAATGCACAACACACATTTGACATCGACAAGCATGTATCTCCCCGAAAAGAGATTCAAAACATTTATAAAGCGATTTGAAAATAAAAAGAGGGGGTATGAACTCACATCGATGTTGCAGAACGATTAGCAGATATGCAAATACCAAGAGCAGCGTAACGTAAACCAAAACTGCTCAGCACCAGAAGCAGTCATTTATCTTACGTATTATTTCCCAGCATCCCAAATATGATGCATCCAAGCTTTCCCGATGAAAGGTTTCATCAATACCATCGGCTCATAAACCGTTTAAATCCCATGTCGAAGTCGTTCGGTAATCGGTTCAGTAATCAGTTCAGCAATCGGTTCAGTAATCGGTTCAGTAATCGGTTCAGCAATCGGTTCATTAATCGGTTTAGCAATCGGTTCAGTAGTCGGTTTAGTAATCGGTTCAGTAAGATGAAGCGGAAAATACCATCATGTATGTACTATATACACCTAGTATATATTACACACGAAAGAACGAAACATGTGTATAACTCATAGCTTGAATTATATAGCAAGAATAGACAACACACGAATAACTCGGAATGTACGTGACACACGACATGTACTAAACTCAAGAAAGATGACGACCAAAAGAATAAATAGCCCGAGTATACAAGACCTTGCAACTATTATATAAACCATAAAAATAAATAAAATTAAAATGATTCGACATGTTTTCAAAATCACTTATTAGTTACATACAGTTCATTCAATAAAATCAAACACACGTTTTAGGGTCTCAAATGAAGTTTCAATACTATATACAATAATTATGATTTTATAATATGATATTTTATAAATGATTATTTCTTTAATCGTCAATTTAATAATTAATAAATCGTTTTAGTTTCTAAATAGCATTTAGGAAAACTAATAACTATTAAATTTATAAAAATTTTGGAATGACCTATTCGTTTGTACAACGTTTCCCATAATCACAAAACATAATATTTTCACTTTCAAAATCAGTCCATGTTTCAAATATCCACATCTTTTCATTATATCAAATTAATTGTTGTCGAATCATAAGCGATATAATTTAAAACAAATTTACCGAAAACCAGGTAAATAACCAACACTTTCAATAATAACACTTTCAACCAAACAATCCCGATAATCAACACTTTCAACCATTCATTAATCACAACACCAAACGCCCCATTAACGTATTCCAACCTTACAACTAACTCCCTTAGCGGTTGTTAAACCGAACCAAATGACACTAACGGTCGTTAATTCACAAAAGCCAACATAATATCATTTTTAGACAAATTTTCATGAATAATCATAACCACGAGCCGGCACCGCCACCGGTACGGCTGTGGCGACGGAACACACACACAAACACCACTGTTAGGGTGGTTTTGTGGTAACCAAATGAACAAACACCCCTTAGGCCGAAATAAACCAAACATACACTCGCTGATGAACATCATCACAGCGGTGCTGTTGACTCGACGAGACAAAGGTGATGGTGGAGGCTGGTCACGGCAGTGAGGAGGCCGACGGGTGGTGGCGCGTGGTTTGAAGACCACGGCGATGGTGGTTTGATCTGTGGGGGTTTAGACGTCGAGGTTGGTGGTGCGATGGTGATAGTAATAGATCTGATGGTTTTTCATGGTGGTGATGATGAAAACGCGGGTGGTGGTTGTAGAGTGGTGACGAGGTGATGATGTTGCGGCTGTTGGAGGTTGATGGTGGTGATAGATCGGTTCAGTAGCGGGTCGATGGTGGAGATGGTGAAGCCGTGGTGGCAGTGGCAGTCGTCAGAGAGATGACGACGGACAAAAATGATATATATGATTGGATCGGTTTGTGGATCGGGTAAATCGGGTGGTTATACGTGTTTTAAGACTTGGCCAGAAAAGTTGACCGGAAAGATTTTCCGGCGGCGGCTGTTAAGGTGGCCGGAAATTTTGAGAGGATGAGGGAGAGATATATAGTTTTATTAGGGTTATGTGTGTGTGTGTGAAGGTGATGAAATGAGATAAAATAATAAGATTTTCTATTTATAATAAAATCATGTGTAAGGTATGAGTGGTTCAGGGTTAAAAGCGTAACTTTTCTTATAACTTCCATTAATCAATGGTTCGGGGCTCGTTTAGGATAGTTAACGAATGATTCAAGACACTAAACTTTCGCCATTGCTTTCCAAATGAATTTTCTTATAAAAATGAGTATTCACTTGAGCATTGTTCAAGAATATTTCGTAAACTCTTTAAAAATTTTTGATTATCTATAAGGTGTCTCGGATGAACTTTGTTTTAAAGAAAATGGATTTCAACTTGAATATTCCCGTTTTTAACCAACGTTATTAAAATAGAAATAGTCAAAAAAAATTAATAGATCATTTTAATTAAATATCTCGTGCCAATTAAATATAGAATTTAATTTTTAACGTGTCGGTACGCAGACTATGCGATTTTTCAAACTTTGTCAAAATATGTCCCGTTTTCAAATCCAATAAGTTTGGTAGCACTCAAAAATGAGTTTCGTATAATAATTAATATAATTTATTATTATTTAAAGTAAGAAAAATTCTCAGGTGTTACATCATCCACGTGGTATTTTGAGTTTCGTCCTCGAAACTCGTTCGTTGTTACCCAGTTGAGAAGTGTCAAGAAGAGGGAAGTACGATGTTGTTATGCAAAGTTAGGTCGAACATACTTAAACCGGTCATTTTTAATTCTCCTCAGATTTTAGTTTGTGTTGTTCAAAGGAGGTTGTGTCGGAAAGCAATGGGTAAAACTGGATTATATCTGAAGGGTTCAATAGGTCAATTTGACAAAGCGGTAACGGTTCATAGAACAGATAAGGACAACTAGAAGCGAAGAGTTCGAAAATTCGCCAACATCTTAATTGTCGGTGAGGGTTCATAGAATAGGAAAAGGACGATTAGATAATCTAGCCAGACGTTGACTCTGAAAATTCGAGACAGGGTTCACGGCAGTCATCTCGTTAGGCTTGCGCCGATCGGTGTTCATTCAGAAAGAATAGGTTCGACCATTTACGAATCAAATATAGTTCAAGAATTTTTCGTCAAAACTCAATAATCATAACGGTAAGAAGACAAAACAATGATTAAACTCGTACGGGCGAATCATGAGTCGAAAGAAGCACATTCCATAATTGGAATCAATGAATAATAAAGTAAATATGAAATCATGTCAGATGTGCTTAAGGCCACTTATTTATAATTCACATTTACATATAGAGGTGTCCCAATCTATGTAAATATAAATAATAAACCTTTGGTTAAGCGATTTATAACTTCTTTATTCAAATATAAAGGCGTCCCAATCCATTTCAATAAAGACCTCATAACTCATCTTAATCAATATTCTCGACAAGATTTACCATCAAAATAGATAAAGTATCTAAGAAAATAGATATTACCAAAAGAGTTTACAACTAGTTTATTTACACCTTCCGTATTCAAACGTCCCATACCATCTCAATACGGAACCATAAATAAGCTTCGGGTCTGGTGGCTTATGATTTCACATTTGGACGTCCCATACCATCTAAATACGAAACCATAATTAACTTGTCGTTAGGAGACTCATGCTCCATATTTAAATGTCCCATTCCATTTAAATATGAAATCATAAGTACCCTGATTGGAGTCACACCGCAGCATTCAGACAGGCAAACTATCCAAATGATATAACATAACATTACATTAGATAATCAAAACGAGACGTCGACCAGTTACACTCCAATAATAGGCGTTTGCGATACCAAGAGTGTAGACGTGTATGGAGTGTACGGTCATAAAAATCAAGAGGATAATATCATAATAGTTATCAGCGGAAAGATCTCATTGAAAATAGTTAAAATATCTAAAACGTTATTAGATGAAATTTTCAAAAGCAAGTGCATGAGTCGTTGCGTTCCATAAGTAGATGTTCGAATTCATAAGCGGGAGAAAGTAAATGTCATTCACGCAATAACGTGCACAATAACACGTACCAAGCAAAGAACATATATATAATATAATGATATATTATAATAGTTATCAAATAAATAAAGGAACTAGCCATTACATGAGTCTCACTCATCGTCAAGGAAGACTCGTAAATATGTACGAATGTATATATAAAACAATCGTAACTACGTAACGCAAATAGTCAGGTAGCAGCATATAAAGTAATCATAAACAGATGTGGCAATGATCTTCATTTATTTACTTCATATGATATCTTACATTCATAATATATCACCAAGTAATATGATATCAAGCAATGAATCAATGGGCACAATTATAGAAATCAAGTAATAGCGAACAACACTAGCGGCGACCTAAACATATAATTATAGTTCAGGCGCGAACAAATAAATCACATAAGTCTATCACGTATGTCACTTGCCAATCATGTGCTTAGTTTTATAGATAAAATATGACTCGTCGAAATCATATAGTTAATTTTAGTATCTTATACTTAGGCAAGAATGTTCATTTTCAACTCGGCGGGATTTCAAAAGTTTTTCGACGTAAATTGTAGTTTACCATAATTTAATTTAGTAAATTTCGCAACACACTTTTTACGGAAAATTCGATAGCCTTTCGGCGCCATTTCAAAATTTGCCATCTTTAGTAAGTACCCAAATCACAATCTAAATTCCCATATTTTCAACACTTTCTTAAATCACAATCAACCAATATATATTTTTCCGCAAAATACTCCTTCAACACGTCCAAATAGTCACAATCATCAGATATTTCCAACACGCATTCTTACCCTTTTCAACTTTACCAAAAAAACATTCTTACCCTTTTCAAAACATCTTCAATATTCATGTAAGTCATTTTAAACTCGTTTCGACATTTAGAATAACCCGATTTGACTTAAAAACGTCATTTCGACCATTTTAAAATTAGACAGCAACTACTTTTAATGTTTTCGCAAAAATTAAATTTTCCGACAACAAATTCAAACGACCATATCTTACTCATTTTGACTCCGTTTTAGCGTACAATAATACAGCAAAACGAAGGTAATAACTTGTATTTTCATTATCTTATACTAGTCTAGTATCAAAACAATTTTTATAAACTTTTAACCTCGATATAAAATTCGAACATAATGCATAACTAAAAAAATATACATTTTTAACCACTTTTAGACACCAATGATTTACCAAAAACATATTTTCATCCATAGATTCTATAAATACTACAACTTATATTTTTATAAAAATTACATTTGTGTTTTTAAAATATATAGATTTAGTAGATCCACATAAAAATGTATAGATCTAAAAGATACCATGTAGAAAATAATTATTTCCTTTATTTTCAAGAAAACACATTATAAGTGACATACATGCATAGATCTAAACAATCCAAGAATAAAATTAACGAAATATATGGTATGTTACTATATGAGTAACGCATTAGGTAATAACAAACATGTAGGTCAAATACCCATATAGCAGCGCAGGAAGCAATCACAACACGTAAGGCAATTAACAATATAGCAACGCATAGAGTAATAGCAGACATGCAGATCAAATATTCACATCACATTGCATAAAGCAATCCAACGTATAAGGCATATATTCATATAGTAGCGCATGAAGAAATCACAACATGCATAGTAACATTCACATAACAGTGAAACGAGAGATCGTAAACATGCATGACAAGTATTCATATAGCAGCGGATAAGTAATCGTATCATGTGAACACATATTCATATGTAAGAAGAATAAGCATAATGACATGCTAAAACACAAGAGAGCATCGGTTATAGTCTAGGCCTATATAATAACACCTAGTTCTCTATAACCAAAGCTCTAATACCAATCTGTAACACCCCCAAATTGGCCCAGCGGAAGCCCATGAGTTTTGGGGTCTGTTACGTCATGATTATCCGAGTCTTGATCCGAGAGAACGACCTCTATGCCAAATATCACAACACAGACTCCAAATAATCATACAGTCAAGTACCTGAGAATACATGCTTAAAAGTGTCAACACAATGGTTGGCGAGTTCATAAGTTTTATTAAAATGTTTAAGGCACTTTAAAAGTTTACAAGGACAACTACTATAAGTAGTGTCGCAAAAATGTCCGGGAAACTAGAGTTCACAATAAAGAGACATTACAACAAAGTTCGGTCATAAATCAAAGTTTAGAAATAGCATAACAGTTAGCACAAAACTTTAGTTCATACTCACAGTTCATTTCAGTTCAGTTTTTAGGTTCATGAACTCATTCACACCCGAGTTCAATTCAGTAGCCACGGTCAATATATACATAACAATGTCATATTCTCGGTTCATGTCAGTATCACAATCGAGATCACATATTAGAACTATAGCAATAAGCATATGAGCATCATACCAAACCAGCATATAAGTATCATATCAAACCAGCATATGAGTATCATATCAAACTAGCATACAAATATCATAACAGACCAGCATATAAACATCATGTCAAACTAGCACACGAGAACCATATCAAACCAGCATGTAAACATCAATTCAAACCATCATATAAGTGTCATATAGAAACCACATGCATGAATCACGTCAATGCCACACCTAAGGATTATATCAATCCTATCACATCTCATGCATGAATCATGTCAGAACCACATAATAAATTCTTGTCAAGAGCATTTCATTACTATAGTCAAGGTTTATGTCGATACCACAGTTAAAATTCATACTGGACCAATACATGATCGCAGTTAAGATTCATATCAATATCGCGATTAAGATTCATATCAGATCACTACTTGATCGTAGTCAAGATTCATATCAATATTCATAGCAAGATAAAAGTCAAGATTCACATTGGAGATTCATAGCAAGATCTAAGTCAGGATTCACATTCAAGATTCATAGCAAGATGGACCGCAAAATTTCAGTTCAAGTACCCAAGGCAACTATAGGAGATATAGTTCAAAGTGTAGGATAAACCGGGTGTTTTAGTGTTTATGATAGCGCTAAGCTCATGATATCAAAGCTAATGATCCAGTACGTACACCACAATGTACATATTAATTGCCCCAAGTGGGAGTCTAGCCAAGAGTACCCAAGTTCACACAAATGATATACACTCGTCCGGCGTCAGAATACCCGAGTGGAGGTTGTCAAGCCTCAATAGATCTATCTATAACATAAGAGCTTACTCCAGCAGAGTAATTAACGACTCATGATGGTGGGGACTATGGCTAACACTACTTAGGCTAATCATAAACGAAGTTCACTAAGTGTTCACAGAATTCAGTTCTTTTGCGTCCACAAGCAAGCACAAGCAGTCATTTCACTTCAAAGTATTAAACATAAAAGGGAGTTTAACAGGAGCTATAGGATAGCTTAGATATTCACAAGTATAAATCATAAACAATCCGGAATGTATAAACATACATGTCATGTAAGCAATCCTCTAAAGTACAAGCACGTACGCAATATAAACAATCTTCAAAAAGATATCAACACGTATCTAACACAATAACACCTCGAAAGTATATACATGTATATCGTAAACAATCATTGAAATGCACAACACGCATTTGACATCGACAAGCATGTATCTCCCCAAAAAGAGATTCAAAACATTTATAAAGCGATTTGAAAATAAAAAGAGGGGGTATGAACTCACATCGATGTTGCAGAACGATTAGCAGATATGCGAATACCAAGAGCAGCGTAACGTAAACCAAAACTGCTCAGCACCAGAAGCAGTCGTTTATCTTACATATTATTTCCCAGCATCCCAAATTCGATGCGTCCAAGCTTTCCCGATGAAAGGTTTCATCAATTCCATCGGCTCATAAACCGTTTAAATCCCTTGTCGAAGTCGTTCGGTAATCGGTTCAGCAATCGGTTTAGTAATCAGTTCAGTAATCGGTTCAGCAATCGGTTCATTAATCGGTTTAGCAATCGGTTCAGTAGTCGGTTTAGTAATCAGTTCAGTAAGATGAAGCGGAAAATACCACCATGTATGTACTATATACACCTAGTATATATTACACACGAAAGAACGGAACATGTGTATAATTCATATCTTGAATTATATAGCAAGAATAGACAACACACGAATAACTCGGAATGTACATGACACACGACATGTACTAAACTCAAGAAAGATGACGACCAAAGAATAAATAGCCCGAGTATACAAGACCTTGCAACTATTATATAAACCATAAAAATAAATAAAATTAAAATGATTCGACATGTTTTCAAAATCACTTATTAATTACATACAGTTCATTTAATAAAAGAAAACACACGTTTTAGGGTCTCAAATGAAGTTTCAATACTATATACAATAATTATGATTTTATAATATGATATTTTATAAATGATTATTTCTTTAATCGTCAATTTAATAATTAATAAATCGTTTTAGTTTCTAAATAGCATTTAGGAAAACTAATAACTATTAAATTTATAAAAATTTTGGCATGACCTATTCGTTTGTACAACGTTTCCCATAATCACAAAGCATAATATTTTCACTTTCAAAATCAGTCCATGTTTCAAATATCCACATCTTTTCATTATATCAAATTAATTGTTGTCGAATCATAAGCGATATAATTTAAAACAAATTTACCGATAACCAAGTAAATAACCAACACTTTCAATAATAACACTTTCAACCAAACAGTCCCGATAATTAACACTTTCAACCATTCATTAATCACAACACCAAACGCCTCATTAACGTATTCCAACCTCACAACTAACTCCCTTAGCGGTTGTTAAACCGAACCAAACGACACTAACGGTCGTTAATTCACAAAAGCCAACATAATATCATTTTTAGACAAATTTTCATGAATAATCATAACCACGAGCCGGCACCACCACCGGTACGGCTGTGGCGACGGAACACACACACAAACACCACTGTTAGGGTGGTTTTGTGGTAACCAAATGAACAAACACCCCTTAGGCCGAAATAAACCAAACATACACTCGCTGATGAACATCATCACAGCGGTGCTGTTGACTCGACGAGACAAAGGTGATGGTGGAGGCTGGTCACGGCGGTGAGGAGGCTGACGGGTGGTGGCGCGTGGTTTGAAGACCACAGCGATGGTGGTTAGATCTGTGGGGGTTTAGACGTCGAGGTTGGTGGTGCGATGGTGATAGTAATAGATCTGATGGTTTTTCATGGTGTCGATGATGAAAACGCGGCTGGTGGTTGTAGAGTGGTGACGAGGTGATGATGTTGCGGCTGTTGGAGGTTGATGGTGGTGATAGATCGGTTCAGTAGCGGGTCGATGGTGGAGATGGTGAAGTCGTGGTGGCAGTGGCAGTCGTTGGAGAGATGACGACGGACAAAAATGATATATATGATAGATCGGTTTGTGGATCGGGTAAATCGGGTGGTTATACGTGTTTTAAGACTTGGCCGGAAAAGTTGACTGGAAAGATTTTCCGGTGGCGGCTGTTAAGGTGGCCGGAACTTTTGAGAGGATGAGGGAGAGAGATATAGTTTTATTAGGGTTATGTGTGTGTGTGTGTGAAGGTGATGAAATGAGAGAAAATAATAAGATTTTCTATTTGTAATAAAATCATGTGTAAGGTATGAATAGTTCAGGGTTAAAAGCGTAACTTTTCTTATAACTTCCATTAATCAATGGTTCGGGGCTCGTTTAGGATAGTTAACGAATGATTCAAGACACGAAACTTTCGCCATTGCTTTCCAAATGATTTTTCTTATAAAATGAGTATTCACTTGAGCATTGTTCAAGAATATTTCGTAAACTCTTTTAAAAATTTTGATTATCTATAAGGTGCCTCAGATGAACTTTGTTTTAAAGAAAATGGATTTCAACTTGAATATTCCCGCTTTTAACCAACGTTATTAAAATAGAAGTAGTCAAAAAAATTTAATAGATCATTTTAATTAACTATCTTGTGCCAATTAAATATAGAATTTAATTTTTAACGTGTCGGTACGCAGACTGTGCGATTTTTCAAACTTTGTCAAAATATGTCCCGTTTTCAAATCCAATAAGTTTGGTAGCACTCAAAAATGAGTTTCGTATAAAAATTAATATAATTTATTATTATTTAAAGTAAGAAAAATTCTAAGGTGTTACAAACGGCAGAGCCAAAAATACAGTCACCACCAAATCTAAGGGTTTCCATTCATCCAGAATACCCGGACCAGGAGATAACGATTGGAGGAACGCTATCTGAAAAAGGAAGGTTGTACATGTGTACACTTCTAAAATAAAATTTGGATATTTTCGCATGGGAACCAAAGGATATGACAGGTGTACCAAGATCAATAGCGGAACATATGTTATGAATCCATGAAGGATATCCACCAGTAAGACAAAAGAAAAGGGGACAGGCCCTAGAGAGAAGTAAAGCAATACTTGATGAAGTAAAAAAGCTTGTAGACGCGGAAATCATGCGAGAAGTCTACTACCACGACTGGCTTTCCAACTCAGTCATGGTCAAAAAACACGATGGAAGCTGGTGCATGTGCGTTGACTTTACAGGCCTCAATAAAGCTTGCCCTCAGGACTGATACCCACTCCCAGAGATAGACTGGAAGGTTGAATCACTGTGTGGCTATCCTTTTAAATGTCTCCTAGATGCATACAAAGGATACCACCAGATACATGACGGAGCAAGATGAGGAAAAGACAACATTTCATACCAGTCAAGGAGTATACTGCTACACAAAAATAACCTTTGGACTCAGGAACACGGGGTCCACATACCAGCGACTAGTAGACAGGGAATTTGATAGCCAAATCGGTCGAAACTTGGAAGCTTTTGTCGATGATTTAGTCATAAAAAGCCACACGGAGGACGAACTCATCCGTGATATAGAGGAAACTTTCTTCACACTTAGAGGAATCAATATGAAGCTAAACCCTAAGAAGTGCACTTTTGGTGCCACTAAAGACATGTTCTTGGGTTACATGATAGATCCCAAGGGCATTGAACCTTTCCCGGAGAAGACGGACGCAGTCATACAACTACAAAGCCTGAGAACAAAGAAAGAAGTACAATCGCTGAATGGAAAACCGACAGGACTGAATAGATTCCTATCTAAATCCGCGGAGAAATCACTCCCCTTATTCAAGACACTTAAGAAATGTATAAAGAAGGGAGACTTCAATTGGACAAAGGAGGCAGAAGAAGCTTTCGAGGAATTGAAAAGACATCTTGCAGCACTTCCCATGTTGGTCGCACCTTGGCCGAAGGAAGAATTGATGGTATACCTTTCGGTTACACACAGAGCAATTAGTGCGGTACTAGAAGGAAAGAGAAAATGTACAGACACCAGTATATTTTGTTAACAGGGCACTGTAAAGCTCAGAGTTGAACTACCCGCCCATGGAAAAACTGGTATTGGCATTGGTATTCGCAGCAAAAAGGCTGCGACGTTACTTTCAAGCACATCCCATAGCAGTAATCATAGACCAGCCAATAAAGCAGATAATATCAAAGCCGGATGTAGCAGGAAGGATGCTGAAGTGGAGTTTCTTACTCGGCGAGCATAACATTACATACAGACCTCGAGTTGCCGTTAAGGGACAGATTCTGGCAGACTTCATTATCGAAAAACCAGAAGAAGATGAACAAAAACCTGTACAGGAGGAAGATAATCAAGACCCATAGGTCTTATTCATTGATGGATCCTTCTGCACAGATGGATCTGGCGCATGCCTCATTCTCACCAACCCCAATGGTATGGAATTCACGTAAGCCATACGCTTTGAGTTCACAGCCACAAACAACGAAGCCGAGTATGAATCGCTTTTAGCAGGACTAAGAATCGTAAACCGTATGGGTGTACACAATGTCGAAGCAAATGTAGACTCTCGCTTAGTAGCAAATCACATACTAGGCGAATATGAAGCAAAGGAGGAAAACATGGTACAGTACCTATAGAAAACCAAGTCGTTAATCGAAATCTTTAAAAAGTTTACGATACGAAAAGTACCAAGGGGAGAAAACAAAAAGGTAGACGCCCTAAGTAAAATAGCATCCCCAGCTTCGCGCACTAGTCAAAACAAGTCCTGTGGAGATCCTTAAAGATAAATCCATAAAGAAAGTGGAGATAGCATCGATCGTAGAAGAGGAAGGTCCCACGTAGATGACACCGATCGTGGACTATCTAACAAAGGAATCACTTCCGCAAGACAAGACCAAGCCTAGACGAATCAGAAGGCACTCAAGAAAATCCAAGGTCAGGGACGAAATTATTTATGAGCGATCTTCCCTAAAACCATGGTTACGGTGTGTAGGACCGCGACAGGCGCAATACGTCATCAATGAAATCCATGAAGGATCTTGTGGCACGCACGCAAGACCCAGATCAGTGGTGGTGAGAGCGTTGTGCAACGGTTATTACTGGCCAACAATGCTCTCAGATGCGCGGGCACTCATCTTAAAGTGCAATGATTTCCAAGTGCATAGACCAGTGTCGCGCCAACCCCAAGAAGAGTTAACACCTATGACTTCCCCTTGGCTATTTTACAAATGGGGGATCGATATCGCAGGACATTTTCCTGTAGCGGCTGGAGGGATTAAGCTCTTGATAGTCGCAATGGATTACTTTACGAGATGGATTGAAGACAAAGTGGTCGCAACGATCATAGGTAACCAAGTAAAAAGGTTCGTTTGGGACAATATAGTATGTCGTTTTAGGCTACCAGGAGAAATTATCTCTGACAACGGTAAACAATTCGTGGAGAACCTATTCAAGGATTGTGTGTAAAAACAACATCAATAAGTGGTTCACATCATTAGCTCATCCACAATCCAATGGGCTCGTGGAAAGAGCCAATAGGAGTCTAGGAGATGGCATAAAGGCGCGACTAGGGAGGAGAACAAAAAATGGGTTGACGAACTCTCGCACGTGTTATGGGCGCATCGCACCATGATAAAAACAGCAACTGGAGATACCCCCTTCACCCTAACATACGGAACAGATGCAGTCATTCCAGCCGAAATCGGACTACTAACACTCCGCACAGCTGAAGTGGACATGGTTACAAACAACGATGAGCTGCAGGTGAACCTAGAAATAATCGATGAAAGGCGAGAGTTAGCAACGATCAATGAGGCTAAGGCTAAATCCAAAATGAATGGTTACTACGACGCCAAGGTGGGAAAGATCTCTTTCGTACCAGGAGACTTCATATACGGGGAAATGCGGCCAACCGCGTGGAGAATACAGGGAAACTTGGACCATAGTAGGAAGGACCCTACATGGTGACGGAATCTTTGGGAGGTGGTGCGTATAGACTACGCGACATGGACGGTCACGACTTGCGCATGATGTGGAATATTTTCCATTTGAAAAAGTGTCACCTTTATAAGCCGCGACCTCGAAACAAGAAGCACTAGCTACGTTTAGCGCCAATAAACTTATGTATTGTTTCTTTTTCAAGTCATGTATTTAAAATCTTGCAAGTATTAATAAAATGTCGTGGTCCCTAGCTAGTTCCGCGACCCATTCTAATAAAATCTTGCAAATATTAATAAAATCTTCTTATACACAATATGGACAATGGATAGTGCAACTAAACTAATAATCACAAGTATATGCAAGTAATGAATAAAGAATGTAAAGAGATAAGGAAAAGAAAGATTAAACCAAACACCAAGGATTTATAGTGGTTCGGCAACGAAGCTCGCTCCTCGTTCCTACTCCACTCCTCGAGTGCTCCTTACTCGAGAGTTCACTAATCAACAAGCTCCTTAAGGTGGAGAAACCTTACACGTCGCTTAACCAATTTCTAACTCTAAGCTAAAAGTCGAGCCCTAATCTTAGTTAGGACCAATCTACACCAGTATACTTTAAGGACTAAGTATTAACTACACAACATATACAACTTCCAAATAGACACAACTACTTGGATCTTCACAACAACAACACAAGAATGAAAAACAAATGTTTGATCTTCAATGGATCTTTGAGGTAGACACAACACTTCAAGGATGAAAGTGTTCTTCTCTTTACACTTGAGAGGATGACATGGGAGGAGAAAGATTCACTTCTAAACAAGTAGTAATCAACCAAATAGCCAAGGATTTGAGTGATTTAAGAAGTTGGATTGAATCTGAAAATATATGTGCAAAATAGGTGAAGAGAAAATCTGAGAATAATCCATTATTTATAAGACAAAGCTCCAACGGCTCTTTCTGGGTGTGGTTCCTTAAACGTGCCCGCGGTTCCTTATCAATAAGGAACCACACACCTATTTAAGGAACCACCAGAGTAGACTCCGCTCCTTTTTATCTTTTACTGGTGCAGTCACATCTGGTGGAATATTATCCTCAAAGAATATTCCTAAACTATATGGAATATGCCATTTTCAAATTTTCAAATTTATAATTTAATAAATCATTTTCTTAAAAATAAAGTTTAATAAAAACTTTTTCACATTTAATAAAAGGTTAGTTTTAAGAAAAATTAAATCCTTGATCACTTAGTTAGGTTGGAAACTTGTTTCTTTATACTGGTAGGTGTAGTAATACGTCTTTTAGGAAAAAGAGCGTAATTAGGGCAAGCGTTAACAAGTAGTTTAGGAAAACTACAAGTAAATGACCCAAAAGTGGGGATCGTTCTCAAGGAGGCTAGTGTGTTGTGTAAGAATTGATTAATGATTGTGATTATAACTTATGAAGAAAGAAAAATAGAAAAGAGATTAGAAAGGAATGACGGTTACGATTATGAATTAAACTAAGACGAAGTCGTGCACGTAAAACCGTAAAAAGTTACTAAAATTAAAAATTACCCAAAAAATTCCTAGAACATTACAATAAATTCTAAACAATATAAATAGAGTTTACAAAAAATCAAAAATCACTCAAACCTTTTATTTAATTAAATATTAATTTTTTAATGCTAATTAAAGCCCAAAAATGAATTTAATTAACAAAAAGCCCAAAATGAGATTTTTTTAACTTGTAAACCTCTAAAATGACTTAACTAAATTAAAAACTATTTTTGAAAATTTTAGAATTAACAAAAAATATTTAAAAATTATTAAAAAACTAATAAAACTTAAAATAATTCTAAAAATTAATCTAATGACAATAAAATTAATCTAAAAATTTTAAAATTCCTAACTTAACATATTTAAATTAGGAAAAATGAAAAACTTGCAAAAACCTAAATTTTAATTTTTAATAATAATATAATAATAAAATAATATTAAAAATCCAAAATTTATAAAAATTCTAAAAAGTTGCAAACTAGTTTATTTTAACCTAAATAACACAGAAATGAACTTGAAATTACCTAAATACCCCTATTAGGCCTTAAAATTGGCTAAAATAAAAAAACAGTCCCTTAATGGGCTTGAACCTGGCCGAATAAGAAAAAGTCAACCAAATAAGCCCAAAACTTCCTATCTGACTCAAAATTTGACTTTAAGAACAAAACTTTGAAGGTCCAAAAGCTGAAAATGTACTTATCACAGCTTAATAAGTCAACAACTTATTCTTAATGGGCTTTTAGGCCCATTAAGCCATAAGCTAATGCCATAAGCTCTAATTTGACACAAAAGCTTCTTTTGAGTTACCAAAGAGATATGTGACAAGATATTTTGAAAAAGCACAAGAAATAAGCCTGAAATAAGCCAAGGCTCTCTTCACAAAACGACAATATAGTCGTTTTTGAGTTCTAGGCTACCTCAAGTGCTGATTCAACTTGCAAAAGGTTTTAAATGACTTAATTAAGCAGAATAATCAAAAAAATTTCCAATAAGCACACTGAATAAGCTAGAATAAGCTGATAAACACTTATGTACAAGTCAAACTGTTTGGTTTTCTAGTCAAACTTAAAAGTCAAACCCTGTTAAGCTCCAGTTCAAATCAATGGGTCAAATAAGAACGATCTATCACAAAAAATAAGTTGTTGCAAGTCTGGATAAGCCAAAATGGCTTATGAATAAGATGTTTGATAAATTACACTAGCAGTGGCTAGCAACAGGGGAAAGGAGTTCCCACTGCTTGACTTTCCTGACTTTTTGTCTTATGTGACTTTTTGTTGGATTCAAGTTAAGCAAAGGCATCCAAGTGATCAGTGAATCACAAGGAGTCAATAACAACAATCAGATCACAATTACAACAAGCCAATTAATACAGTTTAATCAAAAGCTCCACAGACATGCACCAAATATGAATAATAAGCAGTTTTCAACCAATAAGCACTTTTAGCAAGAATAAGTCAGCCAAACTTCACCAAATGCATACACAAGCTCTAAATAATTCAAATGAACATAAATAAACAGGTTTCATGCACTAATTCAAAGTTTAGATCAAGATTCAAGCTCAAAAATGTTACTGATGAACAAGAACTAGCAGATTTTATACTTTGCTGATTTACTTGACCATAAATCCAATTTCATACCCTCAAATCTTCTTAATAGATTATAATAACTATGTTTAATCACTTGTTATCCCTAAGCATGCATACAAACAAAGTGTTACCAAAGTCTTAGGTCAAAACAAGCAGATTTCCAATTTTTATAGCACAATCAAGATTTTGATGTTTAAAAGCCAAGAACTTGCAGCAAATAGCATGCAACCAAGTATATATCAGATACCAACAATAAACAACACTTTCCAATAACTCAAAAACACTATGCAAGCTTAAACAGGTTAACCCAAACACCCCTTATCTTTTTAATCCAAGATTTAACAAAGTAAGTGTGTGATTCAATGTTACACAAGCCCAATCTAACACAATAACATCATCATCATGCAGTATCAAGCAATTTTAAGCCACAAAAACAACAAGAACAACAGCAGAACACAAATTCACAAAAATCAAGTATTTTATCAGATTTTTGATAAAAGGACTCAAACCTCATGAATGTACATCCACACTCAATAATTTTTGAGCTTATGTGCCTAGCAAAACAAGGCACAAGCTTCCACAACAAAGCTGCTAAGATTCAACAAGGCTAGAACACAAATATATAAAACAGAAAAATGGAAAAAGCTTGATTAATGCAACCTTTGTACCCACTCTTTGATTATCCCCAAACCACAAGCTCCCAACACCTTGATAATCTTCTTATCAGGGTGTTTAGATCACTTGTAATCCAAAAATTCCAAAGATGTACCAAAGACTTAGCAAAATATCAAGTTTTGAGAAAACTTGGCAATTTCTTGCACAAGATTTAAAAACAGGTTTTAGGATTCCAAAATCATAAACATGAAACATAAACAAGAAAGTAATCAGTTGGCACTTGGAATTCGTCACATAATTTCAAACACTTTTCATTAATCTTGAACAAGGATTTACAGACATGTTGACCAAAGGAAAACCAAGAGCCGGGCTCAATATTGCAACCCTAATGCCTTATATAGGCTACAAAGATTATCTAGAAAGCATAAAAATGTAAACCCTAATGCTGTGAAGTTCCTGAAATGCCCCTTGTGAAGTTTGAAAACTTGGAATCATGTGATGTTTTCTTGGCAGTTTGTGGAGTGGTGAGCTGTTAGAATTTGATCTAAGGCTTATAATGAAGCTTAGAAACAAAGCATAATGTGGGGCGTTGGATGGCTGTCACTGTTTTGGCTTCTTCTCCAAAAGTGTGTACAAGGGTTTATCATGTGAGTTGTGGGGTGATGTGGCACAAGGTTTAAGAGTTGGGTTATGATTAAGGATAGCTTAACATAATTCTGGAGTCTTTGGTTGGTTAATTACAAGTAATAAGCAAAACTCCAAATGTCTTCATAGGTGAATAGTTGGTGTGTTTGATCCGGATTAGTGTTTAAAAATGTGTTAGGCGCCCATTTTTAACTTAATAAATTAAGTAGTTAATCCGGTTATGAGTGAAAGGTGACATGGATGAAGGGTGGGCTGTGATTGGAGGAGGGTGTGTAGTGGGGTACGTGGCATCCCATGGTTGGTTAAGGTAAGGTTTAATGTTTGACAGCTTAAGTCCCTCACTTCTTCCCTTTCTTTCACTTTGTGTTTAAATAACCAAAACTCAGATTCCTTTGTTAATGAAGTTTGGTTTTTCACACTTTTGCCCGAAAAAGTTTTGTAAAGTAATTTCAGGGGTATTTCTTGCCATTTGATGATTCTTGAAGGGTTGTTTTGGCATTTTCTTCAAACTTTATGGTCTTGACTTGTGTTGTTGACTTCTTGGACGACTAATATTGACAAGTATTCATTTTTGAGGGACCATTCTTGCCAATTCTTCAAAGTGGAGGGCCCTTTTTGTAAATTGACAAACTTTAAGGACCAAACTTGTAATTATGAATAAACAAGGGTTTAAAGTGTCAATTCTTCAATATTGGAGGACCCTTCTTGTATAATCTTCAAATCTTCAAGGGTTATTCTTGGAAAATCACCATTAGTGCATGGTTCATTGTGCGGCTTCGTTTCCCGTGTTCGTTTTTGCTTGATTCTTGTGATCTTTTGTCATTTTCTCAATATTCGTACCCTAAAATACACATGTAACAAACACAAGCATATATTTGGCATTTTTCATGATATTTAATGCATTTTAAGCCTATTTTGGACGATGAGACTATGTATAAAAGCAGTCTCATCACTCCCCCATACTAAACCATTGTCGTGCCCTCACGCAATGCTAGAATAAAGTATCGTAGCACCTCCAAAATTCATTTTTATGCACCTTTATTGAATGATAATTTAGCTACACTACTTGTATTGCTACTACTTGCGTTTTAGACATAATGTATGATTTTCATCGCAAAATGGGACATTTAGGTTCATAGAACAAGAACACGTGAATGCTTCGTTAGAAATAATTTCTTCCTCCTTGATTTTCACCCCTATTCCATGCCAAGCATGCAACGAGATCATTGTCACTATAAGTTAGTAATCCTAACACTACTCATATGCCCTAATCACGTACTTATCCTCCCATTTTCTGTATCTCTTATATTTTATTTTTGTCTTGAATGTTCACGAGGATACATTTTTTCTTATGCGATAATAGAGATTTAGGTCTAAAAATAGAGTCATAACGGTGTAACCAAGACCATCGAATTGATAACCCCCCCTAATAGACAACTATGTCAAAAAATTAAGTCAACAAGAAGGATCGATAAACACGATTTTATAACGGTTTTGAACATGAGACTTATTACCAAGACTTTTATACGCCCCCTAACGGATGGGCCTTATTATCATAGGTTTACCTCCATCTTTTATTCAACTTCACCATGAAGCTTTTGTTATGACTTCGGTCTTGCCTTGCCTTTTATTTAACCTCGCCATAAGGTGTTTATTATGGCCAAAGACGTATATACTCACGCTAAAAGCGAATTTTGGATCTTTAAAGCTTCAAATAGATTTTTCGGCCTTGTGAGCTTCAAATTATTTGCTTGATTTAGGTAAGCACTTGAAATCTTATTATTAGGTGAAGCTTTTGATTATTCGGGTTGCCAATACCTCAAAACCGTGACGCTAGCGATACCTTAGTGTCTTCCCAATTTAATTACATGGAAGCTACTAGAAAAGACTAGAAACCAACAATCAAGACTAAACCGCTAAGCCAATACTTATTAAGCAAAATGTATTTACAAGCGAAGGGAGAATAAGCAAACAACGAGAACACATGAGTTTTTGAAAGAATACGAGTACTCTACGTTTAGCATAGTAACTTATAATAAACTCTATCATTTCTCGTCCTCATTTAAGAGACTTAGCCTAATATAAAGTTAAGGAATCAAAGCTAAGTGCTCAACACGCACGGTCGAGTCAAAAATTACTCTTATTCTCGCCATCCGAAAACCTACATTCGTGTCTTCAAACACTTATAAAACATGAGAAAATTTTTAAAATTTGGCCATTTTTAGCCTTATTTTGCAACAAAAACGATAAACAAAAAGATAAACTTTGGAAAGCGTGAAGGTTTGGCAAGGCAAGTATCTATTCACCCCCATACTAAAGTTAAACATTGTCCTCAATGTTTCGAGTCTAAGGGTTGAAAACCCCCATACTAGAGACGTAGTCGAATGCATAATCTAGCATGGAAAGGGTGTAACCGTTAAATTTAAAGTTGTTTATGAAGTGTGCTATAAACCTAAGGTTAGAACATAAAAGGATATATCATGGATATTGAGAAATTCTTCAAAGCAAATGATCGAGTGCTCCCATAAAACGAACACGAGAGGCTCCAATCGTGAAGATCATGATCATCTAAAATCAACATATCACAAACAACCACGAAACAAAGGTTGGAAGGGCACAAATCCCCTCACGTTACTACATTAGAAAGCGGTAATATGTACATAGGATAAGCATGGGACTCCCCCACGAGGCACCTCGTTTTTGATTACCGAGTCATGAGCTCGACTCGCTCCCCTCAATACTAATTATCATTGGGGAAGGTGATTTGGTCGAGGTAGTTCAAGGATGGAACTTTCCCGCCAAAGTAGCGCTTCAACCTATGTCCATTCACCTTGAAATTGGGGCCATCATTTTGAGCTAGCTCGATGGTCCCATAAGGAAAAACTTGGGTAACGGTGAATGGACCGTACCAACAGGATTTCAACTTGTCGGAAAATATTTTCAAACGTGAGTTAAAAAGAAACGCTTGCTCTCCAATGATAAAAACCCGGTTTTTTATTTTTGAGTCATGAAACTTTTTAGTTTTTTCTTTGTAAATCAATGAATTTTCATAAGCAATGTCTCTCAATTCATCCAATTCATTTAATTGAATTTTCCGGTGTTTTCCCGCGGTCTCAATATCATCATTACAATGCTTAAGGGCCCAATAAGCTTTGTGTTTAAGTTCAATTGGCAAGTGACAATTATTCCTATACATAAGCTTATAAGGGGTGCACCCGATGGGCGTCTTATGAGCGGTCCGAAAGGCCCATAAAGCATCGTCCAACTTATCCGACCAAGATTGTCGGTTCTCACCAATCGATCTCTCCACGATCCTCTTCAACGCTCGGTTTGAAACCTCGACTTGCCCACTCGTTTGTGGGTGATAAGTCGTAGAAAGCCGATGTGTAACCCCATATTTCCTTAGGACCCTTTCGAATTGGTCGTTACAAAAATGGGTTCCACGATCGCTTATGATCGCACGAGGGGTTCCAAACCGAGAAAACAAGCTTTTCAAAAACTTGACTACCACACGAGCATCGATCGTGGGTAAAGCCTTAGCTTCCACCCACTTAGATAGGTAGTCAACGGCGACAAGGATGTACTTATTACCACGAGATGATGGGAACGACCCCATAAAATCAATTTCCCAAACGTCAAAGATCTCACATACTTGGATGATATTTTGTGGCATTTCATCGTTTTGTGAGGCTTTTCCGTGTCGTTGGCATGAGTCACATGACTTCACAAGTGCATGTGCATCTCAGTAAATAGTAGGCCAAAAGAAACCGGCATCAAAGACCTTCTTAGCCGTGAGATTAGCACCGTGGTGACCACCCGTGGGTCCTTCATGGCAAGCTCTAAGGATATTACAAGCTTCGGTGCCAAAGACACAACGTCGAATGATTTGATCCGCACAAGTCCGAAAGAGATAAGGGTCGTTCTAAAAGTAGAACTTGACGTCATGAAAGGATTTTCGTTTTTGTTGAGTCGTCATACCCTTAATGATGAAGTTCCCCGCATGGTAATTTACGATGTCCGCAAACCATGGGGTGGATGAATCAAGCTTAGAATTCACTACACCAAGTGTCTCGAGGGGAAATGTTTCGGTGATTTCCTTTGGCTCGTAAACACTAATACAAGGAATTTCCAAGTATAAAATAATTTCGTTGTTCCAATATTTTCGAATTGATTACCGTTAATTAGTGCGTTTCAGTTGTTCTTGGTGGAAAAGAAATGGTTTGGTTGTCTAAAACTAATTAAAAATAAAGGCGTCGTTGAGTAATTAAAATAAAAATAAAGCAAGGAAAGATTAGACTAAAATTAAAGACTTTCAAAAATAAATGACGAGAAATTAAACTAATTAAACGTAAATATGAAAACTTAAAAACTTAATGAAAATGAAAATTAAACTAAGACGAACAAGTAAAACAAGACTTAAGACAATGGTGGGAAAGATAAGTTTGGAAATTAAATTTTAAATAAAACTAATTAATTTCGCAATAGAGAAATGCACAAATCAGCAATTCATAAAATAAACACAATTCCGCAATTAATTGAGGTCAACATTTCGCAATACTAGGAAGAAGCTCAAGTTCGCAATCCGGATAATGCAAGAATTCGCAATGGGCAAATTACTGATTTCGCAACTTAGGAGATACAAGATTTTGCAATTTAAACCAAGAATACGCAATTGTCAAACAAAGGAACAAATCCGCAACTCTTGATGAAGATTTCGCAATAGCAACAATGCCACAGTTTTCACAATAATTGTGAATTAAGGAATTCGCAACTTGCAAGACAGAACTATTCAAAACACATATTCAGATTTAGCTAGAAACCAAAACGCATTTCCTATTTTTTAGGGAACGAATCAAGGACGATTTTTAGCAACTTAAGACACGAAAATCACCAAGATCACACCAATGCAAACGAGATTAATCTAACCAAACATTTTAAACGGATAGAAGATCTTGTTAAATTGAAAACGCAAGATTGAAATCAACTAGCAAAAAGAAAGGTGAGACGAGGGGTTTTAAACACGAAAATGATGACGTACGCGGATTAAAACGAAGATTAAGAGAAGATTAAAGCAAGAACAAAGATTAGATTAAGACTAGTAAAGATTAAATTGGAAAACAAGGATTCTAACAAGAAAATAAAAAACTTTCTAGTGAGAGAAAGTTAAGCTTTCTCTCCCTATAATTTAAAACTACCAAAAATGAAATAAAAACTAGCTCGCTTCATTTTTGTGAAGGAAGGGTCTTTATATAGTTGTCTTGTGGGCTTGATTTGTTGTGGGCTTGTAAGCGGGCTTCTTCTTTCTTCTTAGTCTTCTCGTTACTTAAGTAAATAAACATTTCCGACTTTGAATTTGAGATTTGTCGGTGAATATTTCCAACTCGTCTTTTAATCTCTTGTTAAATAGACTTGAGTTCTTTGATATATATACATCTTCCGTCTTTGGCCCTTTTCCTCGATAAATCTTCAAATAGGTCCATTGACTTCCAATCTTTTGCACTCTTGATCTTTTGACTTCGTCTTTTCTCGTTTTCTTCGATAAAAGCCCGTGATAGCCCATGTTTTCTTCCTTTTTCATCTTTTGGTCCTAAAACACAATAAAAACACAAACCACACATAATTCCGACTTTTACGACATAAAATACACGTTTTGGTCTTGTTATTATTGGAAATAAGTGGTAAAAGGATAAGTGTTTTCACACTTATTAAATCCCCTACACTTGACCATTGCAATGCCCTCATGCAATATATTAATTTCAAAGCACAGATTACATTCCTCATCATAAATAACCCACCTTGGCCTTTATTAAATACTAAACTTTAAGGAAACTAAAAAGATAGAAATATGTACAAAATAAGTAAAGAAATTAAAGACTTACATTGGGGTTTTGGCAGTCATGAATGTTCATCGTCCTCAAGTTTCACGTTCCCTAAACCAAGCTTAAAAACGAGATCATTGTTATTATAAGTTAGCAGACTAACACGAACTCATGTGGCCCAATTATTTACTTAGACTCCCTTATTCCTAGGTGTATCTCTTATATTTTAATTTTGTCTTGAGTGATCACGAGGATGCATTGTTTGACTTATTTTGATAGTTATTTAGGCTGAAAATAAAGTGGGACGATTTAATCAATAGTTAGCTAAAGGACAAAATGTTTTAAAACTGCTTCTCGGGACCTCTTAAAGTTCATATCTTGGCATAACCCGCTTCACGATTTGAGACCTTTCTCGGACCGATATTTGGCAGCGACTTCATACTTCAAATCTTGAGAGACGTTCTTGAAATTATGGTCTTCTCTTCATAATAGGAATTTCTTCACTTGAAGTTTTTGAGAGATTCTTCATATTTGGACCACGACTTCTTCATTTTTCTCCAATCTTTATTTTGGACTTTGATATACAACGATCCGCCTCCTTTTAGGACTTGGATCTATTTATCCTCATACCTTGCTAGGGTCTTTTCGGATAGAATTCTCCATGATCTTTAGGGGAGTTTTTGCTTTTCGTCGTGTGTCTCGATCCTTCATATTGATTTTCGATAAATGATTCTTCACATCACTTTTGGATCTTTAGCAATAAAATGTAGCCCTCATGCCTTGTTAGGGCCTTTTCGGACTCGCCAATCTTTGCATCCCGCTTCAATAATTTATGCCTTGGCTATGAACTCTAATTAATACCGAGCAACTTTTAAACGATCATGTGCTAGAAGCTAAGTAACTTTTCAAATCGTAAAACTTTATTTATTGCAGATAAATTTATTAGCAAGCGATGGGAGAAAAAGCTCATAATCAACTCACATAAATTCATGAAAGAATACCAAACTTATAATTGGCTCTATCATCTCTCGTTCTCCACAATTTAAAATCTGAAAGAATGAGACTCATGGATGCTTAGCCAATTAAATCAAAGTTTTGGGTTTTCGAGTCATCTATAGGATCTTGCAAATTCTTAGACTTTTTCAAGTTCAGAAATCGCATTTTAAAGTTCCCTTGATAAACGACTCTCTAGGATCAATTATAGGAACTTGCGAAAAGTTCTTGTTCTTAACCCGTGAGAGTTAAGACTTTCGCGTTTTAAAGTTCCCTATATAAAAGCCTAGCAAAACTTGACTTAAACACGTTAAGGATACTAGCTAGAGTAAACTTAGATAAGTAAACTCGGGTTGAGTCAAAATATTCACGACTTTGAAAAATTTAAAACCACTTTATTGAAAATTTATTCTAGCAAAGAAAGTAAATAATGATAACAAAGGAAAACTACAAGGCCAAAATAGATTAAAAATTTTGAAAAATGTCGAAAAATCAAGTTTTCCGGTTAAAATGAGGGCAAATTCATGGAAAAGACCACTTACTTCGATAGAAGTCTCCCCCTACACTTGATATAAACATTGTCCTCAATGTTTAAGCATGTGGGAGTTAAATCCCCTACACTTAGGACATGTGGGAGAGGACAACTATAGTGATTTCAATGTGAACATATAAGATATGAAATATTGAATCACGAGAGTTTAGGATAGAATCGGGAAGACGGGAACACGGGATCATGGTTCGTCAAATGTCATCAAGAGTGGATCTTTGAAGCTTTAATCCCTGCACAGCACAAGAAACAAGACAACAAACACTTACGGGGCTCCCCCTACACTTATTATAAAAACGGTAAAGGATAGATCACGGGTTGCCTCCCGAGAAGCGCTTGTTTTTGATAACCGAGTCACGAGCCTGACTCGACCCAAAACTAGTTCATAGGAAACGTGGTGAGGGATGGAATCATCTCATGAGAGATGTCCTCAACAAAGTACAACTTCAAACGCTGGCCATTCACCTTAAAATTGGGCCCATTTGGCTGAGAAAGCTCAATGGTTCCATATGGAAAGACTTTGGCGACGGTGAATGGACCAGACCAGCGGCTCTTCAACTTGCCCGAGAAGATCTTCAACCGAGAGTTAAAAAGTAAGACTTGATCACCAACGTGGAACTCTCGGTTCTTAATCCGTTCATCATGGATGATCTTGGTCTTCTCCTTGTAGATCAATTAGTTCTCGTAAGCTTCATTCCTCAATTCATTAAGCTCGTTGAGTTGAATCTTCCGAAGATCACCGGCTTTGTTGATGTTGAAGTTAGCACACTTCAAGGCCCAGTATGCCTTATGCTCCAGCTCAATAGGGAGGTGGCATGCTTTCCCGTACACAAGACGATAAGGTGTACAACCAATCGGCGTCTTATAAGCGGTACGGAAAGCCCACAAAGCATCATCTAACTTATCGGCCCATGAGGCACGATGCTCTCCCACAGTACGCTCAAGAATTCGCTTCAATCCACGGTTAGATATCTCGGCTTGACCATTAGTTTGGGGATGATAAGCAGTGGAAAGACGGTGATTGACACCATACTTAGCCATGACTCGTGCAAATTGATCATTGCAAAAATGAGTCCCGCGGTCACTGATAATAGCACGAGGAACACCGAATCGAGCAAATAATTGCCTTAAAAAGTTCACAACCACCATCGCATCGTTCGTAGGGAGAGATTTTGCTTCAACCCATTTGGATACGTAGTCAACGGCTACGAGGATGTACTTGTTCCCTTTGGATGATGGAAATGGCCCCATAAAGTCGATACCCCATACGTCAAAGATTTCACATTCTTGTATGAAATTTTGAGGCATCTCATCTTTATGTGTGATCTTGCCTTGTCGTTGACAAGCATCACAATGCTTAACCATTTCGTGAGTGTCACGATAAATGGTGGGCCAATAGAATCCAGAGTCAAACACTTTCTTAGCGGTGTAGTTGGGACCAAAGTGACCACCGGTGGGTCCTTTATAGCAAGCATCAAGGATTTGTAAAGCTTCCGGGCCATCAACACATCGACGAATGACAAGATCCGCACATTGTTTGAAGAGATAAGGGTCATCCCAGAAGTAAGTCTTAACATCTTTAAAGAACTTCTTCTTTTGTTGGGATGTTAACCCTTCGATGAGAATTCCACCCGCTAAGTAGTTTGCAATGTCCGCAAACCACGGAGTGTCATCAAGATTGGAGTGAATAGACATTAAGGCCTCAAGGGGAAAAGAGTCATTGATCTCTTGATTAAGATGATCCCCTTGATAAGGATCCTCAAGTCTACTTAGATGATCCGCTGCTAGATTTTCGGCTCCCTTTTTGTCACGAATTTCAATGTTAAATTCTTGAAGGAGCAAAACCCAACGAAGAAGTCTTGGTTTAGAATCTTGCTTAGTCAACAAGTACTTCAACGCGGAATGATCGGTGTACACGATGGTGGTAGAAAGGACAAGATAGGGGCAAAATTTTTCAAAAGCATACACTACAGCTAAAAGCTCTTTTTCGGTAGTGGTATAATGCAATTGAGCCCCCGTCATTGTCTTGCTAGTGTAATGGATTGGTTGGAAGTGTTTGTTCACTCTTTGGCCCAAAACCGCTCCAATAGCAAAGTCGCTAGCATCACACATCAATTCGAAAGGTAGCTCCCAATTAGGGGTAACCAAGACCGGTGCCTTAGTAAGCTTATCCTTAAGAAGATTGAAGGATTCAAGACACTCTTTAGAAAAGATGAAAGGGGTATCTTTTTCCAAGAGGTGGGTCATCGGGCGAGCGATTTTAGAGAAATCTTGAATGAATCGACGATAGAAGCCCGCATGACCAAGGAAACTTCTCACACCCTTCACGGTTGAAGGTGGATGTAATTTGGCTATGACATCCACTTTAGCACGGTCCACTTCAAGACCGGCTTTAGAGATTTTATGTCCCAGCACAATGCCTTCTTTCACCATGAAATGGCATTTTCCCAATTTAGAACAAGGCGAGTGTCTTCACATCGCTTAAGCATGCGTTCCAAATTGGCAAGGCAAGTAGAGAAGGAATCACCATAGACCGAGAAATCATCCATGAAGATTTCCATAGTTTCTTCAACCATGTCATGGAAGATAGCCATCATACACCTTTGGAATGTCCCAGGAGCATTGCATAAGCCGAAAGGAATTCTTTTGTAAGCAAATGTTCCATATGGACAAGTGAATGTGGTTTTTTCTTGGTCTTTGGGATCGATGGGAATTTGAAAATACTCGGAGAAACCGTCTAAAAAGCAGTAATAGTCATTACCCGCTAGACGTTCAAGCATTTGGTCCATGAAAGGAAGGGGAAAATGATCCTTTCTCGTAGCATCATTGAGTTTGAGATAGTCTATACAAACTCTCCACCCTGTAACGAGACGAGTAGGAATCAACTCGTTGTTTTCATTGGGCACAACGGTGATTCCGCCTTTCTTAGGCACACAATGGACGGGACTAACCCATGGTGAATCCGAGATAGGGTAGATCATTCCCGCATCAAAAAGTTTGATAACCTCTTTTTTGATTACGTCATGGATCTTAGGATTCACCCTTCTTTGGCTTTGAATAGTGGGTTTAAAGTCGTCCTCCATGAGAATTTTATGTGTGCGAAAGTGAGGATCAATTCCACGAATATCGGAGATTTTCCAAGCAATCGCTTTTTTGTGATTCTTTAGCACGGCGATAAGTCGGGATTTTTCTTCTTCTTTCTGGTCTTGTGCGATGATGACGGGTGACTTCTTGTTGTCTTTAAGGAAAACGTACTCGAGATGAGACGGAAAATCCTTAAGCTCTAAATCCGGAAGATTTTCGATGGACGACAGAGTCAAAGTCGGATCATCGATAGAGATATCCTTAGGAGATGGTGCAGAAATATGGTCCTCATTGAGAAGTTTCTCAATGGTACGAATGTCTTCATCCCAATTGGAGGGAGAATCGTCATATTGCAAGTCCACATCTCCCAAAGTTGCTTCAAATTCCTTCAAGATGAAATCACTTTCTCCAAATGGAGTTAGTGATGGAGCAATAGAGGCAACGGTCTCAACAGTGGGTAGAGAAGAAGAACCACTTTTACAAGCGTCTTTGAAATGTTCTTCACAAGCCTCATCAAGAACGTCAATGAAATTAACGCTCTCATTTTCAAAAGGCTGCTTAGAAAGTTTACCCATGTTGAAGACGATTTTATCGTCACCAACTCTCATGATTAATTCGCCAGCGGCTACATCAATGAGAGTGCGACCGGTCCTCAGGAATGGACGTCCAACGATTAATGGAACACGGGGGTCCATCTCGTAGTCAACGACAACAAAATCCGCCGGAATGGTGAATTTGTCGACACCAACGAAGACGTCTTCGGCTATCCCCACTGGATAAGAAACCGTACGGTTAGCTAATTTCAAGGTCATTCGGGTGGGGACTAGATCTGGTCGAGATAATTGTTTCCAAACGCTTAAAGGAATTAAGTTGATACTAGCACCTAGATCGACTAGGGCCATACAATTCTCTACCCCAGGGAAGTTGCAAGGAATCAAGAAACGACCCGGATCTCCTAACTTAACTGGAAGTTTTCTCAAAAGAACGGCAGAACAATCCTTATTTAATTGGGTAATGGCGATGTCGAGCAATTTTTCCTTATCACTTAAAATATCCTTAAACATCTTAGCTTATTTAGGCATGTGAGCGAGAGCCTCAGCAAAGGAGATATTAAAATTCAGTTGTTTGAACATTTTGAGAAAGTTAGAAACCTGAATATCATCCTTGTTCTTCAACTTCTCTTTCCTCAACCTTGAGGGATAAGGTATATTGGGTTGAGATGAAGGCTTTGGAATGGAATTCTCACTCACATCCTTGGGTGGTGGAGGGGTGGAAGTAGAAGGTGGTGGAATTGGAGAAGTGGACTCGTTTTCCTTTGTCACAATCACCGGTGTAGGTGTAGGAATCTCGGGTTCCTTTAAACCTTTGCCACTACGAGTGGTGATTGCTTTCATCTCCCCTCTTGGATTAGCAACGGTGTTACTCGGAAGAGAACCCGATCCAGAGGCTTGATTACTTGGGAAAAAACTAGCCATCATATCCCTTAAGTTATTCGTTTGATTGTTCATGGAGTTTCTCATGTCGGCTTGAAGAGCATTCCCTTGTTTCGCCATGTCATTCCTTAGCTCAACTTGAATATCGTTCCCTTGTTTCACCATGTCCCCTTTCAAGTTAATGAATTAGCTTTGAAGATTCGTCACCATCTCTCTATTGGTCCTCATGTAAGTTTCGAGGTCTTGGTTCAATGTCGTGGGTTGGTTGAGAGGTGGAGCTTAGTAAGCTGAATTATTTCCTTGAGGTGGATATGGGTTTCTTTGGGATTGATATTAATTGGTAGCTCGAGGTTGGCTTTGATTGTTGCGGTTGAAATTGTTTTGGTTTTGGTTTTGAGGAGAAAAACCTGGTGGAGATAGATAATTGTTGGAACGATAACTTAGCAAGTTACGGTCTCCTTGAGGACGGGCTTGGTAGCCATCTGTAGCAAAGTTACCATTAGCGGCGTACAAATTTTCTGGATTGTCAAGAGTAGAAGGACAATCGATGTACGAATGAGAACCCCCGCAAATCTCACAAGAAGGTGCAATAGCTTTGGCTTGTTGAAATTGGTTTGTAGCCATGGTTAAGAAGTTTTTGTTCATCTCAGCTATTTGGCGAGTAAGTTCGGTGAGCTCTGGGTTAGATGATGTAGAAGAGACATTGGCCCTCTGATTATTTCTTGAAGATGTAGATGAATCCTAATTTTTGTGGTGAGTGGTCATGTTCTCTATCAGCTCTCTACACTCCTCAGGTCGTCTCTTCATGAATGTACCACCGGCGGCAACATTAATCGTATCACGATCACGAAAAGTTAGACCATTATAGAAAGTATCAATCAAAGTAACGGGGAGCATGTTATGGTTCGGACAACGGTCGATCAAGACATTATAGCGTTCCCAAGCATCGAAAAGTGACTTATCAGGTTCTTGTGTGAATCCACTGATTTGGTTGCGAAGATTAGTGACCATGGATGGTGGAAAGTAGCGCGACAAAATTTTTTGAGTCATGTCCTCCCATGTGTGAATTGAGTTTTTGGGGAGACGATCAAACCATTTTTCGGCATGATGGGATAAAGTGTGTGGAAAGAGGTGAAGCCGAAGAAAATCCATGGAAGCACCGGGTAGTTTCATGCTTTGAGTGACGGTAATGAACTTGTCTAGATGTTTGTTGGCATCATCATCCGGTAATCCGCTAAATGGGCAAGCGTTTTGAACTTGCTGGATCATGTGATGCTTCAACGAAAATTCAGGAGCCGTGATTTGCATCGGCGCAATCGGTCCTCCGCGTCCGTTCATGTTGAGTTGACACAGTTCCTCCATTGTTCGTAAATCAGGTATGGGAACATTGTTGTTGTTGTTATTGTTATTCAAATTGGGTAGATGTGGGTTGTTATTGTTGTTATGCACACCAGCCATATCTAAATCTTCACGAGTCTCGCGCTCAGAATAATTTGAATATCTAGTACGCATACACCTGCAGAAGAAAAAGATACCAAAGAAACAGAAAATATATATATATACATATCTTTTTGGTGCAAAACCTTTGGAAAATAAATGTTTTTTATGATTTTTTAATGTTTTTGTATTTTTGAAATTTTTTAAAATTTTTATGGATTTTTGAAAAATTTTAGCAAGGAAAATAACGTTCCTAAAAGAACGGATCCCCAAAATCCAACGCGTCTCTCACTAAAAACCGTTAATCTTAAAGAAAAGAGCCGGCAGCGACGCCATTTAATACAAGGAATTTCCAAGTATAAAATAATTTTGTTGTTCCAATCTTTTCGAATTGATTACCGTTAATTAGTGCGACTCAGTTGTTCTTGGTGGAAAAGAAATGGTTTGGTTGTCTAAAACTAATTAAAAACAAAGGCGTCGTTGAGTAATTAAAATAAAAATAAAGCAAGGAAAGATTAGACTAAAATTAAAGACTTTCAAAAATAAATGACGAGAAATTAAACTAATTAAACGTAAATATGAAAACTTAAAAACTTAATGAAAATGAAAATTAAACTAAGACGAACAAGTAAAACAAGACTTAAGAAAATGGCGGGAAAGATAAGTTTGAAAATTAAATTTTAAATAAAACTAATTAATTTCGCAATAGAGAAATGCACAAATCCGCAATTCATAAAATAAACACAATTTCGCAATTAATTGAGGTCAACATTTCGCAATACTAGGAAGAAGCTCAAATTCGTAATCCGGATAATGCAAGAATTCACATCGGGCAAATTACTGATTTCGCAACTTAGGAGATACAAGATTTCGCAATTTAAACCAAGAATTCGCAATTGCCAAACAAAGGAACAAATCCGAAACTCTTGATGAAGATTTCGCAATAGCAACAATGCCACAGATTCCGCAATAATTGCGAATTAAGGAATTCGCAACTTGCAAGACAGAACTATTCAAAACGCAGATTCAGATTTAGCTAGAAACCAAAACGCATTTCCTATTTTTTAGGGAACGAATCAAGGACGATTTTTAGCAACTTAAGACACGAAAATCACCAAGATCACACCAATGCAAACGAGATTAATCTAACCAAACATTTTAAACGGATAGAAGATCTTGTTAAACTTGAAAACGCAAGATTGAAATCAACTAGCAAAAAGAAAGGTGAGACGAGGGGTTTTAAACACGAAAATGATGACGAACTCGGATTAAAACGAAGATTAAGAGAAGATTAAAGCAAGAACAAAGATTAGATTAAGACTAGTAAAGATTAAATTGGAAAACAAGGATTCAAACAAGAAAATAAAAAACTTTCTAGTGAGAGAAAGTTAAGTTTCTCTCCCTAGAATTTAAAACTACCAAAAATGAAATAAAAACTAGCTCGCTCCATTTTTTTGAAGGAAGGGTCTTTATATAGTTGTCTTGTGGGCTTGATTTGTTGTGGGCTTGTAAGCGGGCTTCTTCTTTCTTCTTAGTCTTCTCGTTACTTAAGTAAATAAACGTTTCCGACTTTGAATTTGAGATTTGTCGGTGAATATTTCCAACTCGTCTTTTAATCTCTCGTTAAATAGACTTGAGTTCTTCAACATATATACATCTTCCGTCTTTGACCCTTTTCTTCGATAAATCTTCAAATAGATCCATTGACTTCCAATCTTTTGCACTCTTGATCTTTTGACTTCATCTTTTCTCGTTTTCTTCGATAAAAGCCCGTGATAGCCCATGTTTTCTTCCTTTTTCATCTTTTGGTCCTAAAACACAATAAAAACACAAACCACACATAATTCCGACTTTTACGACATAAAATACATGTTTTGGTCTTGTTATTATTGGAAATAAGTGGTAAAAGGATAAGTGTTTTCACACTTATTAAACGCTTTGGTGAGGATCTTCCAAACGAGAAAGATGATCGGCCGCTATATTCTCGGGCCTTTTTTGTCAAGGATTTCGACATCAAATTCTTGTAGGAGGAGAATGCAACGAAGTAATCTCGGCTTTGAATCTTGTTTAGCCATAAGATACTTGATAGCCGAATGATCCGTATACACTATGCATCGAGTCAAGACGAGGTAAGGTCGGAATTTCTCAAAAGCATACACCACGGAAAGGAATTCCTTTTCCATTGTAGTGTATTTAAGTTGAGCCTCAGTCATCTTCTTGCTAGCATAGTGAATAGGCAAGAAGTGCTTTTCATGACTTTGCCCCAATACGGCCCCAATAGCGTAATCACTAGCATCACACATGAGTTCAAAGGGGAAGTTCCAATTGGGAGCAACAAGAATGGGAGCTTCGGTAAGTTTCCTCTTAAGGATTTCCAAGGCTCGTACACAATCTTCGTTAAAGACAAAAGGTGCATATTTTTCGAGGAGATGTATAATAGGTCGAGAAATCTTTGAGAAATCCTTGATGAATCGACGATAAAAGCCCGTATGGCCTAGGAAACTCCTAACTCCCTTAACGGTTTTGGGATGAGGTAATTTGGCGATGACGTCTACCTTAGCTTTGTCTACCTCAATCCCCGCTTTCGAAACCTTGTGCCCTAAGACGATTCCTTCCTAAACCATAAAATGACATTTTTCCCAATTAAGCATAAGGTTGGTTTCCTCACAACGCTTCAACATTCTCTCAAGATTCGACAAACACGAAGTGAACGAACAACCAAACACGGAAAAATGATCCATAAAGACTTCCATCGTCTTCTCAATCATGTCATGAAAAATAGCCATCATGCACCTTTGAAAGGTTCCCGGTGCATTGCAAAGTCCGAATGGCATTCTACGATAAGCAAACGTTCCATATGGACACGTAAACATAGTTTTTTCTTGATCACGAGGATCGATGGTGATTTGGAAGTAACCGGAAAAACCATCTAAAAAGCAAAAGAAATCGTTTCCCGCAAGATGCTCCAACATTTGGTCCATGAAGGGCAAGGGAAAATGGTCTTTACGAGTGGCGTCATTCAACTTATGATAGTCGATACACACCCTCCAACCTGTCACGAGTCGAGTTGGAATTAACTCGTTGGCATCGTTTGGCACAACGGTCATTCCTCCGTTCTTAGGGACACAATGAATAGGACACACCCAAGGGCTATCGGAAATAGGGTAAATCATTCCCGTGTCAAGGAGTTTAAGGACTTCCTTTTTGACGACATCATGAATTTTGGGGTTCACCCTCCTTTGACATTGGATTGCGGGTTTGTAGTCCTCCTCCATTAAGATTTTGTGGGTACAAAATTTGGGGTCAATTCCCTTAATGTCGGATAATTTCCACGCAATCTCCCCTTTGTGATCCTTTAGAACATCGACAAGTGCGGTTTTTTCATCATTCGAAAGATCTTTCGCAATAATAATCGACAACTTGTCGTCCTCCTCCAAAAATACATATTCAAGGTGTGGAGGTAAATCTTTCAACTCGAGGATTGGTGTTTCCTCAATTGAAGATTTGGGTTCGATACTCATAACCTCCTCGGGTGGAGGAAATTGGAAATCGTTAAGAAAATCCTTGATAATCGAGAATTCCTCATCGTTGTCGAGGTCTTCGTCACAAGTACGTGGAACATCAAATTGTTCCAACGTAAAACCACCACCTTCAAATGGAGTGAAGATTGGTGTCGAATTATCAAGAATGGGATCAAGCATAGTGGGATTGCCACTATTTTCATCGTCACCAAAACATAAAACTTCTTGTGAAAATTCCTCGTAAACAATGTCGATCATATCAACGAGGTTTATGGTCGCGATGGAATAAACATGAGAAATTGGAGAATTTTGAGTTGCGTTTATAACAAGTTCCTCGTCGCTGAAACGTAAGGTGATCTTTCTAGCATGCACATCAATCAAAGCCATAGACGTATCTAAAAACGAACGACCTAAAATAAGAGGAACTTGAGGATCCGTGGGAATATCGACAACGATAAAATCTACCGGATAATAGAACTTTCCTACTTTCACAAAAACGTCTTCGGCCAATCCACATGTGGGAATAGTGGAATGATCGGCCAATTCAATAGACATTAGTGAAGGAGTAATATTAGGAAGATTGAGAGACTTGAAGATTGCAAGTGGAATCAAGTTAACACTAGCACCAAGATCGGCCAAGGCATAGCATTCTTCCATATCTTGGATTGAACATGGAATCAAGAATTTACCGGGATCACTGACTTTTTGAGGTATGCGGTTAAGATAAACTGATGAACAACTAGACAATTGTTGCAATTTCTCCTTGTTGTTTAACATACTCTTAAAGTTAGCGGCAAATCGAGGCATCATGACCAAAGCATCGTCAAAACTCACATTAAAATGCACGTCACGAAACATTTTCATAAAAAACTCAAATTGGTAATTGTCGCGCTCTTGACGTTTCTCCTTTCTAAGTCTCGATGGATAGGGCAAAGGAGGTGTGGGTTGAGGCATAGGCATAGCCTTTGGAATCTCGGGTTCCAATTGTGGTAATGGGTCAACCGTAGGTGTGGTATGAGTGGTACTTCGTGGGATTGGGACATGCTCCTTTTCGACCACCACCTCGGGTTCTTCCTTAATTTCCTCCATCGTTAGAGTAATTGGTTGAGGATTCCATTCCTTAAGTGTCTTACCACTTCGTGTGGTAATCACTTTCATCTCTCCCTTAGGGTTAGATATGGTCTTGCTAGGAAGACTACTCGAAGACGGTTTGCACATTATAGCCTCAAACATGGATGAAATTTTATCCTCAAACATAGATCGCCTCTTATCGGCCTTAAGCATCTCTTGTTTTATTTCATGTTGCCCTTGTTCCATTTTTTGTTGGTTTTGTTGTAACCTAGTTACATTTCCCTCCATCTTGTTGGTGAGGATCTTAAGCTCATTTTCTAACTCATTTTTCAACTCCTTTTTCAAGTCATTCTTAAACTCGGATCTTAGGCTAATGAGCTGTCTATGAATATTATCAAACCTAGCATCGTTTCCATTTGCGTATTCAACAAATTCATTTGGAAGATCTTTCAAAGTTTTCAAACCCTTGTTGTTGTTTTGAAAATCATTGTTTTGATTTTTGTTTAAAACTTGATTGTTATTAGCCCCTTGATTCCCATAGTTGTTTCCCTTGTAAATGTTTTTGAAACCAACTTAATTGTTTTGATAGTTGTTGTTAGCATTTTGATTGGGAGCAAAACCCGGTGGAGTCATTTGATTAGAGCGGGTAACTTGGCCGTTTTGGTTGTAAGTTCCCGTGGCCGCGTAGGCACTCGAAGTGTTACCACCGTTGGTAATGCACTCGGAGAAATCATGACCTCCACCACAATACATGCAAGAAACCTCAACCGCTTTAGCCGTAGCGGGAGCACTTTGTTCACCAACTTTGAATTCAATTAAAAGACCTTTAAGCTTATCAAAGATTTTGTTTTCCATGTTCGCCTCAATTTGGCAAGCATCGATGGTATTGGACAATGAAGGTGAAGCCGAAGACGAAGCCTTACGAACACTCGATGTGTTACGAGGGCTATACACCTTAGATCTATTCTCAATAATCAACAACGCTTCCTCAACCATTTTACACAAAAAATTACCACCCGCGGCGGCATTAAGATAATCCCTCTCATGATCATTCAATCTATTGTAAAACGTGTCAATTTGATGCAAGTCGGAAAAACCGTGACGAGGACACTCATGTAACATTTCCTTAAACCGATTCCAAGCCATAGAAAAACTCTCATTAAATTCTTGTGAAAATTTTGAAATCTCGTTTTTCAAATGCGTAGTCTTAGAGGGCGGGAAAAATTGGTTCACAAATTTTGAAACGAGATCCTTCCACGTCAATATAGAATTGGGTGGCTCTTTCTCTAACCAAATTTTAGTGGGCCCCGCTAAGGAATACGGAAAAAGCATCATCTTAATCGAGTCATTAGCAACATCCTTAAACTTGAAAGTGGCGGTAAGACGATTGAATTGGCGGATATGGTTGTGCGGGTTGTCCTTTTCATCACCACGGAATTTGTTGTTTTGGATCATCGACAACAAACCCGTTTTCACTTCAAAATTCTCCGCAAGAATGGCGGGAATCACAATAGCCTCTCCATAACCCTCGGTGGGTGCTTGAAGTAACTCCATCATAGTTTGATTCGCCATGGTTGGTTCTTCCTCTACGACAGGTTCGTCAATAGGAGACTCCTCACTAGAAAGGGTAGGTGTGGTCTCCTTTCGGTTTTTTCGTTTACGTGCACGTCTTGCTTGATTACGAGTAAGCATAAACGTCACGTACAACGTGGGGATGAGCAAAAAAGATTCTTTTTGGTGTTTTAAATTTTTCCAAATTTTTTGTGGTTTTGATTGTTTTTACTTTTTTTGGATTTTGGTGAGTGTATTAAGTAGACAAAAATCTACAAATCTCTCCCTTAATCAAATCTCTTGATTAAAGAAGCCTCAAGGAATGAAAGCGATCACGTGAAGTGAACGCCTTCGATGACTTTAGAACGTTGGTGGAGCACCAACGTTCAAGAGGGTTTAATCAAATGAAACCAAGAAATTAAATGATACTTAGATAATACATTGGTTGGCAAACCCTCGATTAGCCCTTTTTATCTAAACACGCACAAGCAAGCGGGGAAACGAGGCGGCGCGAAGCACTTAAGAGCCTTTTTCCTTAGGGTATATTTTATAATACCCGCCTTATACTCACCTTATAGTTTGTGTTTGTCAAAATTAAGCTTCACGAAAGTAATTATCTATTTTGCCTTTTTTCTTTGTTTGAGATTCGAATACAATGACTGAGTAATGACCTCCCAATCAAGGTTGTGTTTTCACACTTTTAGAGTACTTGTAAATTTATTCTTCTACATATACAATATAGTAATATTCACACAAAAAATGAAAACCGATAATACGTATTAGTATAGTGCTACTAATACAAATAGATATTATGGCTAGTATAAAAACAACAATTGTTCAAATCAAAACACAACACGCCTCCCCGGCAGGGGCGCCAAAAATGATAGGTGTAGTAATACGTCTTTTAGGAAAAAGAGCGTAATTAGGACAAGTGTTAACAAGTAGTTTAGGAAAACTACAAGTAAATGACCCAAAAGTGGGGATCGTTCTCAAGGAGGCTAGTGTGCTGTGTAAGAATTGATTAATGATTGTGATTATGATTTATGAAGAAAGAAGAATAGAAAAGAGAATAGAAAGGAATGACGGTTACGATTATGAATTAAACTAAGATGAAGTCGTGCACGTAAAACCGTAAAAAGTGACTAAAATTAAAAATTACCCTAAAAATTCCTAGAAAATTACAATAAATCCTAAAAAATATAATTAGAGTTTACAAAAAATCAAAACTCACTCAAACCTTTTATTTAACTAAATATTAAATTTTTAATGCTAATTAAAGCCCAAAAAATCAATTTAATTAACAAAAAGCCAAAAATGAGATTTTTTTAACTTGTAAACCTCTAAAATGACTTAAATAAATTAAAAACTATGTTTGAAAATTTTAAAATTAATAAAAACTATTTAAAAATGGTTAAAAACTAATAAAACTTAAAATAATTCTAAAAATTAATCTAATGACAACAAAATTAATCTAAAAATATTAAAATTCCTAACTTAATGTATTTAAACTAGGAAAAATGAAAAACTTGCAAAAATCTAAATTTTTATTTTTAATAATAAAATAATATTAAAAATCCAAAGTTTATAAAAAATTCTAAAAAGTTGTAAACTAGATTATTTTAACCTAAATAACAAAGAAATGAACTTGAAATTACCTAAATATCCCTATTGGGCCTTAAAATGGGCTAAAATAAAAAACGGTCCCGTAATGGGCTTGAAACTGGCCCAATAAGAAAAAGTCAACCAAATAAGCCCAAAACTTCCTATCTGACTCAAGATTTGATTTTAAGAACAAAACTCTGAAGGCCCAAAAGCTGAAAATGTGTTTATCACAGCTTAATAAGTCAACAGCTTATTCTTAATGGGCTTTTGGGCCCATTAAGCCATAAGCTCTAATTTGACACACAAGCTTCTTTTGAGTTACCAAAGAGATCTATGAAAAGAAATTTTGAAAAGGCATAAGAAATAAGTCTGAAATAAGCCAAGGCTCTCTTCACAAAACGACAAAATAGTCGTTTTTGAGTTCTAGGCTACCTCAAGTGCTGATTCAACTTGCAAAAGGTTTTAAATGACTTAATTAAGCAGAATAATCAGAAAGTTTTCGAATAAGCACACTGAATAAGCTGGAATAAGCAGATAAGGACCTACATAAAAGTCAAACGATTTGGTTTTCTAGTCAAACTTAAAAGACAAACCCTAATAAGCTCCAGTTCAAATCAATGGGTCAAATAAAGAAGATCTATCACAAAAAATAAGCTGTTGCAAGTCTGGATAAGCCAAAATGGCTAGCAACAGGGGAAAGGAGTTCCCACTGCTTGACTTTCTTGACTTTTTGTCTTATGTGACTTTTTGTTGGATTCAAGTTAAGCAAAGGCGCTCAAGTGATCAGTAAATCACAAGGAGTCAATAACAACAATCAAATTACAATTACAATAAGCCAATTAATACAGTTTAATCAAAAGATCCACAGACATGCACCAGATATGAACAATAAGCACTTTTCAACCAATAAGCACTTTTAGCAAGAATAAGTCAGCCAAACTTCACCAAATGCATACACAAGCTATAAATAATTCAAATGAATATAAATAAACAGGTTTCATGCACTGATTCAAAGTTTAGATCAAGATTCAAGCTCAAAAATGTTACTAATGAACAAGAACTAGCAGATTTTATACTTTGCTGATATACTTGACCACAAATCCAATTTCAGACCTTCAAATCTTCTTAACAGGTTATAATAACTATGTTTAATCACTTATTATCCCTAAGCATGCATACAAATTAAGTGTTACCAAAGTCTTAGGTCAAAACAAGCAGATTTCCAATTTTTATAGCACAATCAAGATTTTGATGTTTAAAAGCCAAGAACTTACAGCAAATAGCATACAACCAAGTGTATATCAGATACCAACAATAAACAACACTTTACAATAACTCAAAAACACTATGCAAGCTTAAACAGGTTAACCCAAACACCCCTTAACTTTTTTAATCCAAGATTTAACAAAGTAAGTGTATGATTCAATGTTACCCAAGCCCAATCTAACACAATAACATCATCATCATGCAGTATCAAGCAATTTTAAGCCACAAAAACAACAAGAACAACAGCAGAACACAAATTCACAAAAATCAAGTACTTTATCAGATTTTTGAGAAAAGGACTCAAATCTCATGGATGTACATCCACACTCACGAATTTTTGAGCTTATGTGCCTAGCAAAACAAGGCACAAGCTTCCACAACAAAGCTGATAAGATTTAACAAGGTTAGAACACAAAAATATAAAACGGAAAAATGGAAAAAGCTTGATTAATGCAACCTTTGTACCTACTCTTTGATTATCCCCAAACCACAAGCTCCCAACACCTTGATAATCTTCTTATCAGGGTGTTTAGATCACTTGTAATCCAAAAATTCCAAAGATGTACCAAAGACTTAGAAAAATATCAAGTTTTGAGAAAACTTGGCAATTTCTTACACAAGATTTAAAAACAGGTTTTAGGATTCCAAAATCATAAACATGAAACATAAACAAGCAAGTAATAAGTTGGCACTTGGAATTCGTCACAAAATTTCAAACACTTTTCATTAATCTTGAACAAGGATTTACAGAAATGTTGACCAAAGGAAAACCAAGACCAGGGCTCAATGTTGCAACCCTAATGCCTTATATAAGCTACAAAGATTATCTAGAAGGCATAAAAACATAAACCCTAATGTTGTGAAGTTCCTAAAATACCCCTTGTGAAGTTTGAAAACTTGGAATCATGTGATGTTTTCTTGGCAGTTTGTAGAGTGGTGAGATGTTGGAATTTGATCTAAGGCTTATAATGAAGCTTAGAAACAAATCATAATGTGGGGCGTTGGATGGCTGTCACTGTTTTGGCTTCTTCTCCAAAAGTGTGTACAAGGGTTTATCATGTGAGTTGTGGGGTGATGTGGCACAAGGTTTAAGAGTTGGGTTATGATTAAGGATAACTTAATCATAATTCTGGAGGTTTTGGTGGGTTAATTACAAGTAATAAGCAAAACCCCAAATGTGTTCATAGGTGAATAGTTGGTGTGTTTGATCTGGATTAGTGTTTAAAAATGTGTTAGGCGCCCATTTTCAACTTAATAAATTAAGTAGTTAATCCGGTTATGAGTGGAAGGTGACATGGATGAAGGGTGGGCTGTGATTGGAGGAGGGTGTGTAGTGGGGCACGTGGCATCCCATGGTTGGTTAAGGTAAGGTTTAATGTTTGACAGCTTAAGTCCCTCACTTCTTCCCTTTCTTTCACTTTCTATTTAAATAACCAAAACTCATATTCCTTTGTTAATGAAGTTTAGTTTTTCACACTTTTGCCCCAAAAAGTTTTGTAAAGTAATTTTAGGGGTATTTCTTGCCAATTGATGATTCTTGAAGGGCTGTTTTGGCATTTCTTCAAACTTTATGGTCTTGACTTGTGTTGTTGACTTCTTGGAGGACTAATATTGACAAGTCTTCATTTTTTAGGGACCATTCTTGCCAATTCTTCAAAGTGGAGGGCCCTTTTTGTAAATTGACAAACTTTAAGGACCAAACTTGTAATTATGAATAAAAAAGGGTTTAAAGTGTCAGTTCTTCAATATTGGAGGACCCTTCTTGTATAATCTTCAAATCTTCAAGGGTTATTCTTGAAAAATCACCATTAGGGCATGGTTCATTGTGCGGCTTCGTTTCCCGTGTTCGTTTTTTCTTGATTCTTGTGATCTTTTGTCATTTTCTCAATATCCGTACCTAAAATACACATGTAACAAACACAAGCATATATTTGGCATTTTTCATGATATTTAATGCATTTTAAGCCCATTTTGGACGATGAGACTATGTATAAAAGCAGTCTCATCACATACCTTGAGTGATAATGGATGAAATGAAAAATACTTGAACTCGAGAATTCGTTTTTCGTTGTTTTCGTAAATGCTTGTTTTTATATATTGTCGTAATCAAAACAAAGTGAGACCAAAAAATGTAAGTAAAGTTTTTAGGCATCATTATTAACAGACTACATGGTTAAGTGAAGTGGACGGTATGGATTGGGTAATATACTATGGCATGTATCAGTGACGGGAATAGAGGCACCGTCACCAATAAAGATAGATGGAAAAAGACCCTCATTAAAAATAGAACTTACATTATTTGCATTTGAATTGAGATTAAGAGACGTACTTTGTATCCATATTCCAACCAGCATCCACAAAGTCTTGTAAGGTTAAGGTGCTAAATGCTTAACGAAGAGTTGTTCCTTGATTCGCATTCCAATCCCCTGCGTTTCCACTGTTATCTTATAAATTACCAAATTGGGCTACATGGTCATGGACCTGCTATCCAACTAAAGTACCTGAACTAGCAGGTCCAATACCGCCTCTAGCTGGTTGTCGAGTGGAGGTGGATCACTGATGAACTTGGCTGCCATTACGGGCATGTGAAGACTGTGCTAACAATTGCTTGTGGGCTTAAAATAATTAAGTACATGCCTAGAGAAATTGGCGATGTCCCATGCTTTGAATAGGGGGAGGTATAGATGGCATATTGGACCCAAGGGAAGACCGATATCCATAGGTGCCCTTACAATAACATGTTGTATTATTATAACCAGATTATGTGCGTGAACTTTTATCATGCACAAAACGACACCTATCTCCATAGGTACAATAATAATTTGATAGTTGTTATGCCTCGGGTGCGAACCTATGGGGCGTGAAGAAGATGGTGCAAGCAAAATAGTAGGTGACGAGCTCGTGATACGCGTGTAGGAGTGCCTATGTGTCCTAAAACTTATTCGTGTTTCCACCATGATAACCATGGAACGATCGGTTTCCAGGTCAGGAAAGGGGTCGCGGTTAAGTATGACATGTGCAACTTGATTGTATTTATCGTTAAGGCCACGATTTGTTCCTCACTAATGTTTGAACCAAGATTACCCAACCTTGATAAGACTGAGTTGATTTTACGGAAGTAAGAATCAACAGTCAGGTCTCCCATATCCAAGTCACGTGATTCGCCCATGTGTTTCAGGTCTTAGATCGTTTGTTATCATGAAAAATCTTTTCTAGTACATCCCATGTGTCTTTTGATGTTCTTGGCTTCGCCTTCACAACACGTTCAAAGAGAGGTTCAAATATAGTAAGACATATTGATAACTGAGATTTTACTCACGTTAAAAATTATCGTTGTACCAATCTCTTTGAATTGAAAAACTGTGTTTAATGTGCGACTCAGCCGTTCTTTGGTGGAACAAAAATGTTGTGTCATTGTAGTATATTAAAGTAAAAGTGCAGAAACAATTAAAGTAAATGATTTAAAAGTAAGTCTAAATCTAATTAAAGTAAATGGTGCGAGTAATTAAAAGCTTGACGAAAATTAAAAGGCACTAAAAGTAAATTACGCAAACTTAAATCTAACTAAGGCAAACTTAAAACGCAACTAAAACTAAATCTTAAACTAAGGCAAAGCTAAAATAAATCTAAGGCAAATAAAGTTAAAGTGCGACTAAGTAAAAAGGCGGGAAAAATAAAGTTCGAAATTAAAAAGGCAGAAAATTAAAATAGAACTAAAAATAAAAGAAAATGAAAATTACCCCTATCCGGAATAATAGCCTATTCGGAATAAACTTGCCCTATTCGGAATAAATCCTATACGGAACAAATTCCTATTCGGAATAACTATGTCTATCCGGAATATCCAGTCTATCCGGAATATTTGGCCTACTCGGAATGTTTGGCTATTCGGAATATTGTCACCTATTCGGAATAACTACTCTATCCGGAATAAAACTCCTATTCTGAATAATCCTTCTATTCGGAATGTCAAGCAATCCGGAATAAATAGACCTATGCGGAATACCCAAGCTATGCGGAATAAGACCTCTATTCGGAATATCTCCCTTATACGGAATAAATCCCCTACTCGGAATAATGAAAATTCCGAATAAGAAGCTATTTAAGTCCCTTGCACGGAATAACTGTTGGGCTTGTTTTTCCTGGTAAGATCAGAAACAGAAGAACCGAAGAACAAGGAACAAAATATGGCACGAATTTAATCAAAACAAAGCTAAATAAACCACAAAATTAAATCAAACAAACAAATAAACATACACTAATGATAAATCATCAATCCAAAATAATCAAACTCATAAAACTAATCAAAATAATCAAAACCGCTTGATCAAAATAAGAAAAAATAAGAACATGAACATGAACATAAACAATAAAAATCAAAGATTAAGAAAGGTAGAATGAGATTAACAAGATAAAGATAAAGATTAACAAGAATTAAAAGAAAAACTTACTTGAAATTAAATGTTAATTAAGGTGCAAGACAAGAATTTTAATTTGACAAGTATTTAAATGACAAGGTAATTAAAAGTGGAAGAACTAATTGTCACGATTAGCCAACAAAACGAAAGTAATTAAGATCTAATCTATATATAGGGGAGGATTAGGAAGCTTCCTCCCCTCCTTCATTTCTTCTTAATTGCGTCATTAGGTCCTTAAGCCTTTAATCTTCATTAATTGCACCATTAGTCCTTTTTCCTTCTAATCTTCTTTAAACTTGGACTCTAATGACTTGTGGCTCGGGATTTCTTTTGAACTCGTCTTTTAATTCTTCAATAAAATAGACTTGAGTTCCTCGGCTTTTAGTAAACTTCCGTCTTTTAACTTTTTCTTCGATAAATCTTCAGAATTGGTCTTGGACTTCCGTTCTTTTTGCACTCTTGACTTCTTGACTTCGTATTTTCATCTTTTTCTTCAATAAAAGCCCGTAAATGTCCGTGTTTTCTCCACTTTTCACAATTTCGTCCTAAATCACAACAAAAACACAAACCACGCATAATTCCGACGTAAAAGACATAAAATACAAGTTTCGGCTCGGTTATTATTGTAATTAAGTGGTAAAAAGGATGGGTGTTTACACACCTATCAAATCCCCTACACTTGACCATTGCAATGTCCTCATGCAATGCATTAGTTACAAAGCACGTTTACACTTTTCATCATAATCAATCCACGTTGGCCTTTATTAAAGAGATAGAAAATTAAAAACATTCAAAATAAAGAAATCAAAAAGCATACCTTGGGTTTTGAAAATGTTATGAATAATCATCATCCTCAAGTTTTCACTTTCTCCAAACCAAGCTTAAAAACGAGATCATTGTTATTATAAGTTAGTAGACTAACACGAACTCATGTGGGCCAATTAATCACTTAGACTCCCTTATTCCTAGGTATATCTCTTATATTTTATTTTTGTCTTGAATGATCACGAGGATGCATTGTTGACTTATTTCGATAGTTATTTAGTCCGAAAATAAAGTGAACGATTTAATCAATAGTTAGCTAAAGGACAAAATCTTTTAAAACTGCTTCTCGGGACCTCATAAAGTTCGTATCTTGGCATAACTCGCTTCGCGATTTGAGACCTTTCTCGGACCGATATTTGGCAGCGACTTCATACTTCCAACCTTGAGAGACGTTCATGAAATTATGGTCTTCTCTTCATATAGGAATTTCTTCACTTGAAGTTTTGAGAGATTCATACTTGGACCACGAATTCTCCATTTTTCTCCAATCTTTATTTTGGACTTTGATATACAACGATCCGCCTCCTTTTATGACTTGGATCTATTTATCCTCATACCTTGTTAGGGTCTTTTCGGATACACTTCTCCATGACTTTTGGGGAGTTTTTGCTTTTCGTCGTGTGTCTCGATCCTTCATATTGATTTTCGATAAATGATTCTTTGCATCACTTTGGATCTTTAGCAACAAAATATAGCCCTCATGCCTTGTTAGGGCCTTTTCGGACTCGCCAATCTTCGCGTCCCGCTTCAATAAGTTATGCCTTGGCTATGAACTCTAATCTATACCGAGCAACTTTTAAACGATCTTGGGCTAGAAGCTAAGTAACTTTTCAAATCGTATAACCTTATTTATTGCAGATAAATTAATTAGCAAGCGATGGGAGAATAGGCTCATAATTAACTCACATAAATTCACGAAAGAATACCGAACTTATAATTGACTCTATCATCTCTCGTTCTCCACAGTTTAAAATCTCAAGGAATGAGACTCGTGGATACTTAGCCTATTAAATCAAAGTTTTGGGTTTTCGAGTCGCCTATAGGATCTTGCAAATTCTTAGACTTTTTCAAGTTTAGAAATCGCATTTTAAAGTTCCCTTGATAAACGACTCTCTAGGATCAATTATAGGAACTTGCGAAAAGTTATTGTTCTTAACCCGTGAGAGTTAAGACTTTCGCGTTTTATAGCTCCCTATATAAAAGCCTAGCAAAACTTGACTTAAACACGTTAAGGATACTAGCTAGAGTAACTTAGGCAAGTAAACTCGGGTTGAGTCAAAAGATTCACAACGTTTGAAAATTAAAACCACTTTATTAAACATTTATTCTAATAAGGAAAGAAAATAACTATACAAAGGAAAAACTAATGGGCCAAAATAGATAAAAAAATTTGAAAAATGTCGAAAAATTGATTTTCCGGTTAAAATGAGGACAAATACAAGGAAAAGGCCACTTAACTTCGATAGAAGTCCCCCTACACTTAACAGAAACATTGTCCTCAATGTTTAAGCATGTGGGAGTAAACTCCCTTACACTTAGGACATTGTGCACGTTGTTTAAATCTTGCTAAGGAAAGGACAACTAAAGAGATTCTTATTTTAATATTGAGAAAATATGAAATAGTGAATCGAAAAGAGTTTAGGATAGAATCGGGAAGAAGTAGACACGGAATCACGGGTCGTCGAGAATCATCAAGAATGGATCATTGAAGATCGAATCCCTGATTAAGAAGCGAGGAGAGGAGAGGAAATAACAAACCAATGGGTCCCCCTACACTTATGATAAAGAAAGCGAAAAGATAGATGCATGGGTTGCCTCTCAAGAAGCGCTTGATTTTTGTTAACCGAGTCGTGAGCCTGACTCGACCTTGATCATCAACGGAAAAAGCATGAAACATATCCACCAGGATCAAAGACATAGTTTTCGTCCATCAAGTAACATAAGCTTAAGGCGAACAAGGCAAGCCAAAGAAGAATAGGCAAGGTTCCCTTAAGCAGTGATGGAGCATGGTGGAAGCAAGGTTGAAGTGGTGCAAGCATGTCTTTAATAGTTCCAAAGATTTTTCCTTTTATTTCATCAGGTGGATACTGAGATGGCTGCAGAATATAGATACCGGGGCGAACACCTTTTCCTTTAGGGGAAAATAGCACTCAGGCTTAGCAGAGTGTGAAGAAGATCCGCGAAGAAGCACAACCTCATCCTCAGAAGGGGGACAAAGAGGTGTTAAATCATATGTGTTGCGGATATTGGTGTCGACCGGTTTTTTCTCCTTTGAAAGAATGTTCTTCAAATCCAAAGTAGGATCAAGACGATAATCTTCAAAATCATAAGGAGGTGCATCACTCTCATGAGGGAAGTAAGTGTTGAGAAACATAGAGAAGTCTTCCTCAAATGAGTAATCGTCCAAAGTAGGATCGAGTGATGGTGGAGGATCTTCATCGTGAGAAGAATCGCTCGAAAGAGTATCGGCCTCATCAAAATCATCATATGTGGGCAGCTCGGGATACTCAGAAGTACAATCATTAAAATCATCCGAATCTGAGCTAGAATCGTCATCATAAGCATCAAAGACCGGTGGAGAATCATAAATGGGAGAAGCGTCCAAATTGGGGCGAGAATCATCCACATCATCATGAAAGAGTGGATTATCATTGCAAGACTCGAATAGAGGATTGTTGTAAATAACGAAGTCATCAAGCACATTAGTCGTATTCACTGATTCTCGTCCATAGGATTTGCTTGTAAGCTTCCCCATTTTGAAAACTTGTGCATCATCCCCAACTCTTAAGATTAACTCACCTTCGGCAACATCAACTAGAGCTCGTCCGGTTCTCAAGAATGGCCGACCAAGTATTAAAGGAATACGAGGGTCCATTTCATAATCAACAACCACAAAGTCGACCGAGAAAGTAAATGTGCCAACTTTGATGAACACGTCTTCGGCTATACCAACAGGGTAAGCGAGAGTGCGATTTGCAAGTTCAAGAGTCATCTTTGTTGGAGTAAGGTCGGGTAATGATAGTGTTTTCCAAACACTCAAAGGCATAAGATTAATACTAGCCCCAAGATCAGCAAGGGCATTAAATTCTTCAGTTTTGTTGAAGACGCAAGGCAACACAAAACGACCGGGATCTCCAAGCTTTTCCGGAAGTTCTTTAAGAATAACTACAGAGCAATTTTCATTTAAGCTTGTGTTGGCGAGCTCAATCAGCTTCTCCTTCTTGTTAAGCAATTCCTTAAATGCTTTTACAAATTTGGGCATGTGGACAAGTGCTTCAAGAAAGCTAATGTTGAATTTCATTTGAGAGATCATCTTCACATAGCGTGACACGTCAGCGTCATCCTTGGTTAGCATTTTTTTCTTGCCTAAGCGAGAAGGATAAGGGATATTAGGTTTGGGTGGTGAAGGTGAAAGTGTAGCAGGTAAAGGTTGAGATGTTGAAGGTTCCTTCCTAGAGACATCGTCATGGCGAGGCGGAGATGGTAATGGTGCACTAATACTAGGTGTAGGAGGAGTAGGGATAAATGGTGGTGGAGGAGGTGTAGATGATGGGGGTGGGATTGGTGGATCGACAATGGTAATTCCACTACGAGTAGTAATAGCACTCACATTTGCTCGCGGATTGGTGACGATGTTTGAAGGTAGAGAACTCGAAGTAGAAGGTTGAGCTACAGGCAAGAAACTAGCAAGCATATTCTTTAGATCATTCGTTTGAGTGCTGAAGGAGGATTGGATATTATCTCGAAGCTCGGATCTAATCTCATTTCCTTGCTTGGTTATATCTCCTTTAAGATTGATAATTTGGCTCTGTAGATTCTTGATTTGCTCACCTTGGGTTCTCATTATGGCTTCAACATCGGGATTAATGGGTGGGGTTTGTTGAGCGGGTGGGTGATAAGGATTAGAAGCTCTTGGTGGTATTTGGTTGCTTCTATTGTAGTTGTTGGCGGGGTTTTGGTTTTGAGGAGAAAAACCGGGTGAAAGGTAGTTGTTGGAACGGTAACTCAGCAGATTTCTATCCCCTTGAGGTCGAGCTTGGTAATTTTCCGGTGAATAATTACCATAAGCTGCATACACATTTTCCGGATTTCCTTGTGTCGAAGGACAATCGGTGTATGAGTGAGGACCGCCGCATGTTTCACAAGGATTGGCAACCGCTTTAACTTGTTGTTGTTGTTGGTTTGAAGCGAGAAGCGTGATACTTTTGCTCATTTCAGTCATCATGCGTGTGAGTTCGGTCATATCAGGGTTTGCTGAGGTAGAAGAAACATTGACTCTCGGATTGTTCCTAGAAGAAGCAGAGGAATCCCAGTTTTTGTGATGAGTAGTCATGTTCTCAATTAGCTCTCTACACTCCTCGGGTCTCCTTTTCATGAATGTGCCACCGGCGGCTGCATTAATCGTATCACGATCTCGAAAAGTCAAACCGTTGTAGAAAGTATCTATTAAGGTCACAGGGAGCATGTTGTGGCTTGGACAACGATCAATCAAGACATTATATCTTTCCCAAGCATCAAAAAGAGATTCATCGGGATCTTGCATGAAACCGCTGATTTGATTGCGAAGGCTTGTGACCATGGATGGTGGAAAGTAGCGCGACAAAAAGCGTTGAGTCATGTCATCCCAAGTGTGAATAGAATTCTTCGGGAGACGATCAAACCATTTCTCGGCATGATGTGATAAAGTATGTGGGAAGATTTGTAGGCGAAGAACATCCATTGTGGCACCGGGCAACTTCATGCTTTGGGTGATTGTAATGAACTTGTCGAGGTGTTTGTTGGCATCATCATCTGGCAATCCACGGAAAGGGTTAGTTTGCACTTGCTGAATCATGTGGTGCTTCAACGAAAACTCCGGAGCCGTGATTTGCATCGGCGTAATCGGTCCTCCTCGTCCAAACATGGTAGGTTGACAAAGCTCTTCCATTGTCCGAAGATCGGGCTGTGGAAGAACATTGTTGTTATTGTTGAGGTGCGGTGGATTATTATTGTTGTTAACACCTGACATACTTAAATCTTCTTGAGTCTCGGGCTCTTGATAATTAGAAGATCTAGTACGCATACACCTACAAAGACAAAAGAAAACAATACCAAACACAAAGACAATATATATACACAATAAAGATAAAATCTTTTTGGATTTTTGAAATTTTTAATTTTTATATATTTTTATTAATTTTTAATTTTTTATGATTTTTTTTTGAATTTTTTAAGCAAGAAAAATAACGCTCACAAGTGAACGGATCCCAAAAAGCAACGCGTCTCTCACAGAAAACCGTTAATCTTTACGAAAAGAGCTGGCAGCGGCGCCATTTGATAACTGAGATTTTACTCACGTTAAAAATTATCGTTGTACCAATCTCTTCGAATTGAAAAACTGTGTTTAATGTGCGACTCAGCCGTTCTATGGTGGAACAAAAATGTTGTGTCGTTGTAGTATATTAAAGTAAAAGTGCAGAAACAATTAAAGTAAATGATTTAAAAGTAAGTCTAAATCTAATTAAAGTAAATTGTGCGAGTAATTAAAAGCTTGACGAAAATTAAAAGGCACTAAAAGTAAATTACGCAAACTTAAATCTAACTAAGGCAAACTTAAAACGCAACTAAAACTAAATCTTAAACTAAGGCAAAGCTAAAATAAATCTAAGGCAAATAAAGTTAAAGTGCGACTAAGTAAAAAGGCGGGAAAAATAAAGTTCGAAATTAAAAAGGCAGAAAATTAAAATAGAACTAAAAATAAAAGAAACTGAAAATTACCCCTATCCGGAATAATAGCCTATTCGGAATAAACTTGCCCTATTCGGAATAAATCCTATACGGAACAAATTCCTATTCGGAATAACTATGTCTATCCGGAATATCCAGCCTATCCGGAATATTTGGCCTACTCGGAATGTTTGGCTATTCGGAATATTGTCACCTATTCGGAATAACTACTCTATCCGGAATAAAACTCCTATTCTGAATAATCCTTCTATTCGGAATGTCAAGCAATCCGGAATAAATAGACCTATGCGTAATACCCAAGCTATGCGGAATAAGACCTCTATTCGGTATATCTCCCTTATACGGAATAAATCCCCTACTCGGAATAATGAAAATTCTGAATAAGAAGCTATTTAAGTCCCTTGCTCGGAATAACTGCTGGGCTTGTTTTTCCTGGTAAGATCAGAAACAGAAGAACCGAAGAACAAGGAACAAAATATGGCACGAATTTAATCAAAACAAAGCTTAATCAACCACAAGATTAAATCAAACAAACAAATAAACATACACTAATGATAAATCATCAATCCAAAATAATCAAACTCACAAAACTAATCAAAATAATCAAAACCACTTGATCAAAATAAGAAAAAATAAGAACATGAACATGAACATAAACAATAAAAATCAAAGATTAAGAAAGGTAGAATGACATTAACAAGATAAAGATAAATATTAACAAGAATTAAAAGAAAAACTTACTTGAAATTAAATGGTAATTAAGGTGCAAGACAAGAATTTAAATTTGACAAGTATTTAAATGACAAGGTAATTAAAAGTGGAAGAACTAATTGTCACGATTAGCCAACAAAATGAAAGTAATTAAGATCTAATCTATATATAGGGGAGGATTAGGAAGCTTCCTCCCCTCCTTCATTTCTTCTTAATTGCGTCATTAGGTCCTTAAGCCTTTAATCTTCATTAATTCAACCATTAGTCCTTTTTCCTTCTAATCTTCTTTAAACTTGGACTCTAATGACTTGTGGCTCGGGATTTCTTTTGAACTCGTCTTTTAATTCTTCAATAAAATAGACTTGAGTTCCTCGGCTTTTAGTAAACTTCCGTCTTTTAACTTTTTCTTCGATAAATCTTCAGAATTGGTCTTGGACTTCCGTTCTTTTTGCACTCTTGACTTCTTGACTTCGTCTTTTCATCTTTTTCTTCAATAAAAGCCCGTAAATGTCCGTGTTTTCTCCACTTTTCACAATTTCGTCCTAGATCACAACAAAAACACAAACCACGCATGATTCCGACGTAAAAGACATAAAATACACGTTTCGGCTCGGTTATTATTGTAATTAAGTGGTAAAAAAGATGGGTGTTTACACACCTATCAAATCCCCTACACTTGACCATTGCAATGTCCTCATGCAATGCATTAGTTACAAAGCACGTTTACACTTTTCATCATAATCAATCCACGTTGGCCTTTATTAAAGAGATAGAAAATTAAAAACATTCAAAATAAAGAAATCAAAAAGCATACCTTGGGTTTTGAAAATGTTATGAATAATCATCATCCTCAAGTTTTCACTTTCTCCAAACCAAGCTTAAAAACGAGATCATTGTTATTATAAGTTAGTAGACTAACACGAACTCATGTGGGCCAATTACTCACTTAGACTCCCTTATTCCTAGGTGTATCTCTTATATTTTATTTTTGTCTTGAATGATCACGAGGATGCATTGTTGACTTATTTCGATAGTTATTTAGTCTGAAAATAAAGTGAACGATTTAATCAATAGTTAGCTAAAGGACAAAATCTTTTAAAACTGCTTCTCGTGACCTCATAAAGTTCATATCTTGGCATAACTCGCTTCGCGATTTGAGACCTTTCTCGGACCGATATTTAGCAGTGACTTCATACTTCCAACCTTGAGAGACGTTCATGAAATTATGGTCTTCTCTTCATATAGGAATTTCTTCACTTGAAGTTTTGAGAGATTCATACTTGGACCACGACTTCTCCATTTTTCTCCAATCTTTATTTTGGACTTTGATATACAACGATCCGCCTCCTTTTATGACTTGGATCTATTTATCCTCATACCTTGTTAGGGTCTTTTCGGATACACTTCTCCATGACTTTTGGGGAGTTTTTGCTTTTCGTCGTGTGTCTCAATCCTTCATATTGATTTTCGATAAATGATTCTTCGCATCACTTTGGATCTTTAGCAACAAAATATAGCCCTCATGCCTTGTTAGGGCCTTTTCGGACTCGCCAATCTTCGCGTCCCGCTTCAATAAGTTATGCCTTGGCTATGAACTCTAATCCATACCGAGCAACTTTTAAACGATCTTGGGCTAGAAGCTAAGTAACTTTTCAAATCGTACAACCTTATTTATTGTAGATAAATTTATTAGCAAGCGATGGGAGAATAGGCTCATAATTAACTCACATAAATTCACGAAAGAATACCGAACTTATAATTGACTCTATCATCTCTCATTCTCCACAGTTTGAAATCTCAAGGAATGAGACTCGTGGATACTTAGCCTATTAAATCAAAGTTTTGGGTTTTCGAGTCGCCTATAGGATCTTGCAAATTCTTAGACTTTTTCAAGTTTAGAAATCGCATTTTAAAGTTCCCTTGATAAACGACTCTCTAGGATCAATTACAGGAACTTGCGAAAAGTTCTTGTTCTTAACCCGTGAGAGTTAAGACTTTCGCGTTTTATAGCTCCCTATATAAAAGCCTAGCAAAACTTGACTTAAACACGTTAAGGATACTAGCTAGAGTAACTTAGGCAAGTAAACTCGGGTTGAGTCAAAAGATTCACAACGTTTGAAAATTAAAACCACTTTATTAAACATTTATTCTAATAAGGAAAGAAAATAACTATACAAAGGAAAAACTAATGTGCCAAAATAGATAAAAAAAATTTGAAAAATGTCAAAAAAATTGATTTTCTGGTTAAAATGAGGACAAATACAAGGAAAAGGCCACTTAACTTCGATAGAAGTCCACATTTGATAACTCGATTTTACTCACGTTAAAAATTATAGTTGTACCAATCTCTTCGAATTGAAAACCGAGTTTAATGTGCGACTCAGCTGTTCTTTGGTGAAACAAAAGTGTCGTTGTAGTATTTAAAATAAAAGTGCGAAACAATTAAAGTAAAAGTGCAGTAAAGTAAATCTAAAACTAATTAAAGTAAATGGTGCGAGTAATTAAAAGCTTGACGAAAATTAAAAGGCACTAAAAGTAAATTACGCAAACTTAAATCTAACTAAGGCAAACTTAAAACGCAACTAAAACTAAATCTTAAACTAAGGCAAAGCTAAAATAAATCTAAGGCAAATAAAGTTAAAGTGCGACTAAGTAAAAAGGCGGGAAAAATAAAGTTCGAAATTAAAAAGGCAGAAAATTAAAATAGAACTAAAAATAAAAGAAACTGAAAATTACCCCTATCCGGAATAATAGCCTATTCGGAATAAACTTGCCCTATTCGGAATAAATCCTATACGGAACAAATTCCTATTCGGAATAACTATGTCTATCCGGAATATCCAGCCTATCCGGAATATTTGGCCTACTCGGAATGTTTGGCTATTCGGAATATTGTCACCTATTCGGAATAACTACTCTATCCGGAATAAAACTACTATTCTGAATAATCCTTCTATTTGGAATGTCAAGCAATCCGGAATAAATAGACCTATGCGGAATACCCAAGCTATGCGGAATAAGACCTCTATTCGGAATATCTCCCTTATACGGAATAAATCCCCTACTCGGAATAATGAAAATTCCGAATAAGAAGCTATTTAAGTCCCTTGCTCGGAATAACTGCTGGGCTTGTTTTTCCTGGTAAGATCAGAAACAGAAGAACCGAAGAACAAGGAACAAAATATGTGACAATCCGTCAATTTATGGTTTATATTTTATTCTCAAATATTACTTAAAAACATTATTTTAATGTTATATTATGAACTCACTTATTTTTGGGAAGAAATTTGGATTTATGTCTTGAAGTAGCATCGACTACGTCTAAACCGGAGGATTCTACGTTACGTGCTTACGTTTACATACACCGTTTTGGTGACAGTCCGACATTTCAGAAAATAAATTTATCCGTGAATATTATTTTGGAATTTTAAATTTGTGTTGGTTCATAAACTCACAAATTTACGAGAAGAGATTAGGACTTACGATTATAATTTAACGTCCTTTACGACTAAACCGGAAACCTTAGGATTATGTATTTACGTTTTTGAACTCTGTTTTTGATGAGACAATTTTTATTAGATTCGTTTTGTGCCGTTGATTCATAATTTATAAAAACGTTTTTCGTAAAACGACCCGAGGGCACGCAAATCGAGAAATCTAGAATCAAGGAGTACCCGTAAATTAGTGGGATGAGACAAGATAAATCTTGCCCCACCCCACTCATAAGGGATGGAAATATTAAGCTAACAACACTCCACCACATCAATGATGTGTCAAAAACTTCACAAGGAAGCTAAGACACTTGCCTTATAACTCCCCAAAACCATTTCACAAAACCATTTCCTCTCAAACTTTACATGCAAAAACCACTAATACTCTCCTTTCTCTATCTCATATTTCGTCCAAAATTCATCAACAAAAACCCTCATTTAATCTATTTTAGCCTTAGAATCATGTGTTATTCATACACATGATGATGCCCTCTTGAAGCTCTATTGAATGGTGGTGATTATAACATCCAATGAGGAGTTTCTATAGAGTCTTGGGGCTGATTTCTCAAGGAGTTTTCATGAAGAACAAGGGCTGATTTTTGGAGGAATCTACAAATATTTGGTGATCCTAGAAGTGGTGTTGATATCTCATAAGATTGGTTACCCAAAACCATGTCTTGTTCATCCAAAAACTCTATCATTTCATCACTTTGGTGGTATAAAGATTGTTCTCCTCATCCTCTTGTTATTTTTTAATATGTAATCTTGTATTTATTTTACTTATTTATATGTATATGATGATGAATGATGATTAAAAATATTGTGTGGGGATTTGGTGTTGATAAACATGCTTAAAAATATGAAAAACTATAAGAAACAAGGCTAAAAACTTGTTTAAATTGTTGGCTGTATAAAACAGTAAAGAATCATATGATGAACTGATAAAAATGGCATAGATTAATAGATATACAGTAAGTAATATGTCTTGTACACATGTGAGAGTTGTCCATGCAATGGAATCATTGTAATGAGTGAGATATGATCAAAACAAGTTTAAAGTATAAATCTGAGTTCACTGTTTTAGACAATTTTTAGAAAATACTTAGAGGCTGATTCAACAGTAGCTATAGAAGAGTTAAATGGAGCACATATCATGTAGTTTATGTCATAAAAATTTGAGCTTCTATCTCATATAGAACTCTAGATATGGCAGTTTTGGTGAACATGAAAATAAAAATCAGATTTTGGAAATTAAAGTATAATAGTATTATATAAGCCCTCAACTAAAAATAGTATAAAATGTGAATTAAAACCCACTAACTTATATAATACATTTATATAAATATGTATAAGGATAAATAAGTGGACATTTTATAAAAATGGTAGTTTGATAAGTTTTATAAGTTATAAAACTATAAACATGATTTTTACGACTTTTTCGGCTATTACCGTAAAATTAACGTTTTTCGCCAATTAAAACTTAGACGATCAAACCCGTCTAATGTAAAGTTTTTAAAACTCAAATACTGATATATAAACATATATAACAAGAAAAAACCGATAAAACCCGAACTATATAACATACGGACATTAACGGACTAAGTTAACATTATTGGACTAATAATAAAACAAAATGGGCTAAAACACTTATAAACTTATTTATTGAGCTTAACCCATTTGGCCCCAACATGTAAAGTATAGATACTGATATTACAAGTATGAAATGGATTAATACAAGTTAAAGAACTTATAATAGGCTTATTGGACCTAAAACCCGTAAATAGGTAAAACTAGTAAACTAGTAGAAGGTTACCAATACATAAACACTAAAACGAGTAAATGAGAATATGTAAACCCACTTGATCATCATATATGTAAAATCATCATGTATATATATATAATTGTTATTTTTATAAAGTCATTGGACAAGAGTCTAAGACGAGTATTATTTGTCTAGGTTTCCGTGATTGAAGCACGTACCGTACATCCAAATCGCCGATAATCGCCTTCCCACATCAACGTGAGTTCATAGCCTCGCACTCTTTCAAATGTTTTTATGAAATGTTTTATAAACCCGTGAGGGAGATAACATGTTATTTTTTATAAAATAGGACACCATTTGTCCCGATTGTTTGTTTATTGATTTGGACCCGAATGATTGTATGACCCGATTGTATGACCTGATAAATGATTAAAGGACCCGATAGATGAAATAAAATGGATTATTAAAGTTAGGTTATGTCACTAAAAGTCCCATTAGCATGAATTGTGAACTACCGGGATTTGGTAGAAGCTTATGCATATAATAGTACTATTTGGGGACGATCACCCCAGTTCGCGCCTTGACGGTTGATCCTCGTCGTGCCACATTGATTGGTAAGCGAATTTATGTATGAGAAGATTTCCATAGCGTGACCTTTGTGATGACACGCTAATTGAGATGGGCAAATTGAGTATTGGGTTAGCTACCCGTTGTTTGTTTTATTAAGGTAACAATGTCATGCGGCTTATAATAATCCGATTAACGAAATACTGCTAGACGCACCGAATTATGATGTATTGCCTGACTAGCAATACAGGGTCATACTATTGATATTATGTTCGTGTTTTGGTTTTGGTTTTCATAACCATATTCATATAACGATTTTTATTTAACTTCATACAACGTCATAAGACGTATTGTGTGATGTTTTTACGACATTGGCTCGTATAATGATTTTTAAGGCAAATGTCTATATTATGATTTTCGACAAGGATTAGTATAAAAATAACTTTGGCTATTTTATGGCCTATTACAATGTTTGTACAAAATGATTTTCGGTAATGATTTTATACCGATGTTATATTGATGGATTTTATTAAACTCTATGAATTCACTCGGCGTTATCGCTGACCTTTTCTTTTAACATGTTTTATCTCAGGTACTTGAAGGTAATTCTCGGGAAGACAACAAGAATTCATGGCCCGCACCTAAATACTTATTTCCATTCAAATGCTTGTAAAGCCTGTATTAAATACAATGACTTGGGACCTATGTAACTTTGATATTTATGAATGGAAATGCTTTAATATTAAAACGACGCGACTTTTAAGCGTTGTCTATGATGTGAGTAATGTGCTATCCCATAACACCAACTAGTCTTCCGCTGTACTGAGTTGTATAAATTTGGGGGTGTTACAGTTTGGTACCAGAGCTCTCGTTATAGAGAACGAAAGATTTTTAAAACCAAGGTTTTGAATAAAACATTTCAAAATCTTTTAACCATAAAACATTTTTCTAAAAATGTATAAAAATCTTTTGACTATAACGGTGCCGAAGAATTCCCGAGTCACCGACAAGGCCAGACTGAGAAGTGTTATTTTAATATATATGTATAACTTGGATTATATATATATATATATGATGTAGTTTTATTACATGATTGTTTGATGATTATTTTAAAACATATACGAGATATTTATACGACGTAGATTGTCACACGGAACCCTAAATCCCCTAGTAAATTAATCGAAGCTATTCTCGTAGGAATTCTAGCTATCCTAGATCTAAACCAAGTTGTGGATATTTATAATCCCAATAAATGGTTGATATTCGTAGAAATGTAGATATTAGTTGATTGTGATATTAAAGAAGAATTGGCGATATTAAATCTGACATCGATGTCATGACGATCTTTCCTTACAGAGTGGAGTTTGACAAAACGTTACCACCTAGAAAGATGTCATCTGATTTGTTGTCATCCAATTCTTAAATTGAAATCGAAAGGGGTGAATGTTGCACTTGAGGCTGTCATTGGAACCATTACCCAAAATCCTCATGCCACAAGTACCTTTCTAAGAAGTCTAATTGAATGTATGAGTCATCTCATACTAGTGACTCATTTGATAATTGTTGTTGTAAGAGCTATAGGATTGGAAATTAAGTGTTGATTTATATCGAGCTTTTATTGCCCTTTTAAGGTTTATAAATAAGGCTGAAAATATTGGAAAATGAGGTAGGATATCGCATTGAGTATGAGTTGATTGAAACTTGAATGAAGTAAAATTTAACTTGTATGGAATAAGAAATTGTTAAGAGGAAGTTGTTGAGTCCTGTGATTGAATTATAAGGTTTTAATTGATTGTTGATTCGTGTTAAGGGTTGTTCCTAGGCCATTGTCCAATGACGAGGATGCCCAGTGTCCAATAAATAAAATGAAGAAATCTTCTTCTGAATTGGGACCGATGGATCTTCCGGGACTGGTGGAACCCCCATGACTCTTGTAGATTAGTATTCATTGTGGTATCTTTTAAAAGTAATCCCTAACTTAACTGAGACATCAGTTGGTAGGATGAGTTCTTGAAATTGTATGACATAGTGACACGTAATGTGTTACGGTACAATTTAGACTTGTTTGTGATTTATGAAAAGACTACCTTTGATTGCTAAATTCTACATGTATCGATGTTATCTATATTTTCTTGCTTCATCCTAATGTTCGCATTAGTGATGCAACCATTGAACAAGTACTCATCTTGAATTGAGTTACGTTGTGGATTATTCTTTTTGAGTGCCATCAAGGTCATGAACCTCATGATTATTTAGCTAAAGCTCATTTCCTATCATATTGTAGTTAGTTCTTGGTGAACAACTCTTCATCACTCTTTTGCAGATCACTGATTGTTTTTATAAGATAAAACAGTATCCATTAAGAAAAATTAAATTTCCATTACTATAAGGATTAATCAAATTAAGATTTATAAGTGATTGATATCAAAATGAAGTTGTTTATGAGACGCTTTGGAAACATAATTATTTCCATAACAAAGAAAACCTTTGTAAATATATTTTTTATTCTTATTTAAGAATTAAGCATGAAAATGTTTTTATTATAGACATGATGATAAAATTTTGACGAACTGAGTATTGCATCGTTAATCTTGAAATTGTATATAGTTGCGCGCCTACATACAATTTGGAATGGACCATGCAAAGGTGATTAGTAGTCACCATGAAATTATTAATAAACACTAAATTTTCTTTGAAGTTATGAAAAGATTAAAAATTTATGAGATCTGCAAGAAGTGCAAAATAGGGACATAGTGTTAGGGACACCTACATATGTGCCCGTACTATTTATTCTTCTGAGTTGAATTTACTCATCTGCGGAATTTGTCTTATTTGACAATTGATATTCCCTTCTTGTCCAATTCTCCCGTAGTGAGATTCTTAGGAAAAGTATCTGATTACCGAGTGTTGATACCCGACTGGATGTATCGACGTTCTTATCATTTCATTTGAATGACCTGGGTAACGATCCGAGGAGCTTTCGAATGCGTACTCAAATTATGAAAACATGGGATATATTCATATTCGTTAAATGTTTTCGTCTGTATCTGATTTGAAATTTTTTCGCATAGATTATGTGTTGACCTTACTCTTTTAATAGTAGTTGTGTCTCTATATATCCCTGAATTTGTGAAGGATTATGAGTTATTATTAGTCTTTTGAGAAGTTCACATCTTATCGACGGCAATGAAACTGGAAAGTTGATAGTGCCAGTAGAATGAATTGATTGATTATGACATGACGACATTGTCTTAATTGATGGGAACTCGAATAGAATTCCCCTAAAAGATAAGATGTTGATTATCAAAAGTGATCTAAATAATTCTTGAAGGATGACCATATCCTACATTTAGACTTGAAATTATACCATGAATGGTTGTGAATTAGTCATAGATATTGTAATCTAGAAAGAACCTAATATGAATTTATTAAAAGATGTTTATGTTATCTGAAACTTTAGTAAGTATTTGTTGATGAATTACCTAGACTTTCGCCATTAAGGCAAGTTGAAATTGGTATTGATTATATTTTCGGTGCTGCACCTGTGGCTTGTGCACTGTACGTCAGCACCATCTAAATTAAAGGAATTACCATACAATTGAGAGTTGTCGGAGAAAGATTTTATTCTACCGAGCTCGTCATCATGAAGAGCTATGGTGTTATCATTCCTTATATTTATAGATTACTGTGAACTTAGTAAATTGACAATTGAAAATGATATCCATGACTCGAAATGGAAGATTTGTTCGATCATTTACAAGGTTCTAGCGTATGTTTTAAAGATTTGATCCATGGCATGGTTTATATCAACTCCGCGTCCGCGAAGAAGATTATGTATTCCAATCACTACATCCGGTACTTGTAATGAACGTTATGAGTTTTACGTGATGTCGTTTGAATTCACTAATAGACATATAGCATTCATAAAGTTAGTGAATCACGTGTGTAGGCTGTAATTTGATAAATTCATGCTTGTGATCATTAAGGACCATTTGTTTGATTATAAGAATAAGAAGGAGTTAATAATTAGTTATAGACTGGCCTAAATTGGCCGAACAATTAAAACCTGTACTTTGAATATATAACATATGACTTAAGACTTAATCCTTTACATGATTTAACCGTGTGATTAATAGATAATGGAATATAAATTGACTCTTCAAAATTTAGAAGTCATTTAAGACTTTGAGTTATACTAAAAAGAAAAGTGCAAATATATTTTGACAAATGTTTTAACAAAGGATTTTAAGGGATTATTCCCTTATACACAAACCATTTAACTAAACTTCTGTTTAGGGGTAAATGTTTGTGTATACCTCAAGACAACCTAAGAGGGATTGAGGAAACCATTTAAACCATGACTTGAAATTTGAAACGACACTTTTTGCTTTTCAACTAAGAAAATTTTTGACCAAAATATAAACAAAGATTTTTCGAACATTTACGGATCTCATTAATTATTTTAATTAATTTCGATAAATCAACAAAAATCTTGTTAATTAAATTCAAATTTATTTTGAACACTTTTATATAATTGGTCGAACTAAGAAATTTAAAAATTTTACGTTTACGTTTCATAAAAATTTAATACTTATTATTTAATTAATTGTAATAATTATCGACGCTTTAAACGTCGGATTGAGCAAAACTGATAAAAATGATAGCTGAAACGAAACTGAAACTTAGAAAATATGAAGGGAGGTGAACGTAATTACTGACACCTTATATAGAAAAGATAAAGAACCAAATTAGGACATGTTCCTTAATAATGAAGGTGCAAAATAAATTGCCGAACAATATAAAAATAAACAATGCTTGTAAGAAGGATAATACAGATAATAAGCAGGGATTCGCGGCTAATATGAACCATTAGAATTGAGAAGCCAATGGCGTTAAATGTATAAAAGGTCACTTGTGGTTGCCTAAATATGGAGGATTGTGAGATATAGTTATGTTAGAAATTGTAAGTATAAGTATTCTATTTATGTCGTTTATGACTAAAAGTATCTTTGTCTAAGGAAGTTGTACTAATAACAAATTATGAAGGCAGACATCGCCTCATACATTAGTAAACGTCTAGCTATTGCAAAGGTCATCATCTGAATTTGATTCGATTTGGGTCATCGTCGACAGACTGACCAAATCTGCTAACATCATTCCCGTTAATGATAAATGCAAAAAGAGTTATGTAAACATAGTGTGCCTGTATCAAACATCTTTATCAAGATCCTTGCCTCACATCGAATTTCTAGAGATTTGTTCAGAAATCATTGGGAACGAACCTTGATGAGAGTACTGCTTACCACCCCAAATCGAAGGGACGAGGTAAAGTAACAATACAAAACACTAGAAGTCTTGTTCTATGTTTGAATGATTGACCTTTGGTAATAAACCGTATAATCGTTTTCCTTTGGAGAGATTATCATTGATAATTATCGTGTTAGGATCGAGATCGAATCTTGTTAGGATCTAAATATGAGAGCATCTGTAAGCAGGAGTTGGGATGAAGACACCCGACATACACCCATTGTGAGTTGGACATGTCTTTTAGGTTTAAGGTTTCCTATGATGGCGAACCTAACCTTACAAAATACCCGACTCGCGAGATCTGAAATGATTGTTGAAATTAGGATCTGATTATTGACTGCCGGTAGTGGGCAAGAGGTTATGTGAATATGAAATGTAGATCTTGAAGTGCCAGATGGGTAGCGAAGTTATGCCAAAATTTTGAACCTTGGAAAAATGAATTAATGATCTGAAAGATCATGGGATATAAGTCCTCGTTGTATGAGACCATTGAGATGATGTAAAAGATTGATTTGAAAGGCATATAAGCTGGATCTGCCCTAGGACTTCAAGAGCTGCGTGAATTATGTTTCGTATATCGAACTTGATAAAATGTCTATCAAGTGAGAATCTGATCACTTCTTGATGAAGTTTAGATCGGCGAAAAGTTGCATTCATCAAAAACCCGTGAACATCATGGATAGAGAAAGTAAGTCAACATTTAGACTGATCTTATTCCCGTAGTTATGTTTGATGAAACTCGCGTATTGTAATGGATTACACTTGTGAGAAAAGACCGAATGTGGAGGAAATACCCACATGGCTTTAACTCTATAAGAAGCGAGTAGTAAGATGATCTTTGAGGACAAAGATCCTGTTTAGGGGTAAATGCTGTGACAATCCGTCAATTTATGGTTTATATTTTATTCTCAAATATTATTTAAAAACATTATTTTAATGTTATATTATGAACTCACTTATTTTTGGGAAGAAATTTGGATTTATGTCTTGAAGTAGCATCGACTACGTCTAAACCGGAGGATTCTACGTTACGTGCTTACGTTTACATACACCGTTTTGGTGACAGTCCGACATTTCAGAAAATAAATTTATCCGTGAATATTATTTTGGAATTTTAAATTTGTGTTGGTTCATAAACTCACAAATTTACGAGACGAGATTAGGACTTACGATTATAATTTAACGTCCTTTACGACTAAACCGGAAACCTTAGGATTATGTATTTACATTTTTGAACTCCGTTTTTTATGAGACAATTTTTATTAGATTCGTTTTGTGTCGTTGATTCAAAATGTATAAAAACGTTTTTCGTAAAACGACCCGAGGGCACGCAAATCGAGAAAACTAGAATCGAGGAGTACCCGTAAATTAGTGGGATGAGACAAGATAAATCTTGCCCCACCCCACTCATAAGGGATGGAAATATTAAGCTAACAACACTCCACCACATCAATGATGTGTCAAAAACTTCACAAGGAAGCTAAGACACTTGCCTTATAACTCCCCAAAACCATTTCACAAAACCATTTCCTCTCAAACTTTACATGCAAAAACCACTAATACTCTCCTTTCTCTCTCTCATATTTCGTCCAAAATTCATCAACAAAAACCCTCATTTAATCTATTTTAGCTTTAGAATCATGTGTTATTCATACACATGATGATGCCCTCTTGAAGCTCTATTGAATGGTGGTGATTATAACATCCAAGGAGGAGTTTCTATAGAGTCTTGGGGCTGATTTCTCAAGGAGTTTTCATGAAGAACAAGGACTGATTTTTGGAGGAATCTACAAATATTTGGTGATCCTAGAAGTGGTGTTGATATCTCATAAGATTGGTTACCCAAAACCATGTCTTGTTCATCCAAAAACTCATCATTTCATCACTTTGGTGGTATAAAGATTGTTCTCCTCATCCTCTTGTTATTTTTTATTATGTAATCTTGTATTTATTTTACTTATGTATATGTATATGATGATGAATGATGATTAAAAATATTGTGTGGGGATTTGGTGTTGATAAACATGCTTAAAAAGATGATAAACTATAAGAAACAAGGCTAAAAACTTGTTTAAATTGTTGGCTGTATAAAACAGTAAAGAATCATATGATGAACTGATAAAAATGGCATAAATTAATAGATATACAGTAAGTAATATGTCTTGTACACATGTGAGAGTTGGCCATGCAATGGAATCATTGTAATGAGTGAGATATGATCAAAACAAGTTTAAAGTACAAATCTGAGTTCACTGTTTTAGACGATTTTTAGAAAATACTTAGAGGCTGATTCAACAGTAGCTATATAAGAGTTAAATGGAGCACATATCATGTAGTTTATGTCATAAAAATTTGAACTTCTATCTCCATATAGAACTCTAGATATGGCAGTTTTGGTGAACATGAAAATAAAAATCAGATTTTGAAAATTAAAGTATAATAGTATTATATAAGCACTCAACTAAAAATAGTATAAAATATGAATTAAAACCCACTAACTTATATAATACATTTATATAAATATGTATAAGGATAAATAAGTGGACATTTTATAAAAATGGTAGTTTGATAAGTTTTATAAGTTATAAAACTATAAACATGATTTTTACGACTTTTTCGGCTATTACCGTAAAATTAACGTTTTTCGCCAATTAAAACTTAGACGATCAAACCCGTCTAATGTAAAGTTTTTAAAACTCAAATACTGATATATAAACATATATAACAAGTAAAAACCGATAAAACCCGAACTATATAACATACGGACATTAACGGACTAAGTTAACATTATTGGACTAATAATAAAACAAAATGGGCTAAAACACTTATAAACTTATTTATTGGGCTTAACCCATTTGGGCCCAACATGTAAAGTATAGATACTGATATTACAAGTATGAAATGGATTAATACAAGTTAAAGAACTTATAATAGGCTTATTGGACCTAAAACCCGTAAATAGGTAAAACTAGTAAACTAGTAGAAGGTTACCAATACATAAACACTAAAACGAGTAAATGAGAATATGTAAACCCACTTGATCATCATATATGTAAAATCATCATATATATATATAATTGTTATTTTTATAAAGTCATTGGACAAGAGTCTAAGACGAGTATTATTTGTCTAGGTTTCCGCGATTGAAGCACGTACCGTACATCCAAATCGCCGATAATCGCCTTCCCACATCAACGTGAGTTCATAGCCTCACACTCTTTTAAATGTTTTTATGAAATGTTTTATAAACCCGCGAGGGAGATAACATGTTAGTTTTTATAAAATAGGACACCATTTGTCCCGATTGTTTGCTTATTGATTTGGACCCGAATGATTGTATGACCCGATTGTATGACTTGATAAATGATTAAAGGACCCGATAGATGAAATAAAATGGATTATTAAAGTTAGGTTATGTCACTAAAAGTCCCATTAGCATGAATCGTGAACTACCGGGATTTGGTAGACGCTTATGCATATAATAGTACTATTTGGGGACGATCACCCCAGTTCGCGCCTTAACGGTTGATCCCCGTCGTGCCACATTGATTGGTAAGCGAATTTATGTATGAGAAGATTTCCATAGCGTGACCTTTGTGATGACACGCTAATTGAGATGGGCAAATTGAGTATCGGGTTAGCTACCCGTTGTTTGTTTTATTAAGGTAACAATGTCATGCGGCTTATAATAATCCGATTAACGAAATACTACTAGACGCACCGAATTACGATGTATTGCCTGACTAGCAATACAGAGTCATACTATTGATATTATGTTCGTGTTTTGGTTTTCATAACCATATTCATATAACGGTTTTTATTTAACTTCATACAACGTCATAAGACGTATTGTGTGATGTTTTTACGACATTGGCTCGTATAATGATTTTTAAGGCAAATGCCTATATTATGATTTTCGACAAGGATTTGTATAAAAATAACTTTGGCTATTTTATGGCCTATTACAATGTTTGTACAAAATGATTTTCGGTAATGATTTTATACCGATGTTATATTGATGGATTTTATTAAACTCTATGAATTCACTCGGCGTTATCGCTGACCTTTTCTTTTAACATGTTTTATCTCAGGTACTTGAAGGTAATTCTCGGGAAGGCAGCAAGAATTCATGGCCCGCACCTAAATACTTATTTCCATTCAAATGCTTGTAAAACCTGTATTAAATACAATGACTTGGGACCTATGTAACTTTGATATTTATGAATGGAAATGCTTTAATATTAAAACGACGCGACTTTTAAGCGTTGTCTATGATGTGAGTAATGTGCTATCCCGTAACACCAACTAGTCTTCCGCTGTACTGAGTTGTATAAATTTGGGGGTGTTACAAAATATGGCACGAATTTAATCAAAACAAAGCTAAATCAACCACAAGATTAAATCAAACAAACAAATAAACATACACTAATGATAAATCATCAATCCAAAATAATCAAACTCACAAAACTAATCAAAATAATCAAAACCACTTGATCAAAATAAGAAAAAATAAGAACATGAACATGAACATAAACAATAAAAATCAAAGATTAAGAAAGGTAGAATGAGATTAACAAGATAAAAATAAAGATTAACAAGAATTAAAAGAAAAGCTTACTTGAAATTAAATGGTAATTAAGGTGCAAGACAAGAATTTAAATTTGACAAGTATTTAAATGACAAGGTAATTAAAAGTGGAAGAACTAATTGTCACGATTAGCCAACAAAATGAAAGTAATTAAGATCTAATCTATATATAGGGGAGGATTAGGAAGCTTCCTCCCCTCCTTCATTTCTTCTTAATTGCGTCATTAGGTCCTTAAGCCTTTAATCTTCATTAATTGCACCATTAGTCCTTTTTCCTTCTAATCTTCTTTAAACTTGGACCCTAATGACTTGTGGCTCGGGATTTCTTTTGAACTCGTCTTTTAATTCTTCAATAAAATAGACTTGAGTTCCTCGGCTTTTAGTAAACTTCCGTCTTTTAACTTTTTCTTCGATAAACCTTCAGAATTGGTCTTGGACTTCCGTTCTTTTTGCACTCTTGACTTCTTGACTTCGTCTTTTCATCTTTTTCTTCAATAAAAGCCCGTAAATGTCCGTGTTTTCTCCACTTTTCACAATTTCGTCCTAAATCACAACAAAAACACAAACCACGCATAATTCCGACGTAAAAGACATAAAATACACGTTTCGGCTCGGTTATTATTGTAATTAAGTGGTAAAAAGGACACCTATCACATATCCATGACTTTATGAGCTTGCCAGTGACGAGCCAATCATCATCGTGTGGTGGTGCACTTGAGCCTTTTGCTACGGGTTTCGGTTGTACAAAGTCTAATACTTTCAAGCCTTCAAGAATGTGAAGGAACAATTTTGTAACACCCCTAATTTCAACACATATCGGAATATCAACTTTAGATGTTACTTCATTGCACATCACACATAGTCAGAGAAAACGACCTCAAAAGAGACGTTTATTAAAAATAAACCATTAATTTTTTTATAATTATCAGAGTTTCAATATAATAGGTCCCAACGTTTATTACAAACCTTAGTAAAAATAAATGTTTGTCAAATTCTATCGAATGGTAATTGTTTGCTTTGCCTTCAATTTATCCCCTACGACTTTATGCAAGAGCTTCTCTTAAACATAAATACCTGAGAAATACATGTTAAGATGTCAACACAATGGTTGAGTGAATCTATAGAGTTTATATGAATATTAATTTAGAACGCAAGTATAATAAATCATCGCGTCAACTTGTTTTGCATACACGTGAATAATTTCTAATGCATTGAGCTCGCGACACCGAAGCCTTGACCAAATTATGTGATCCACATATAAACACATTCCCTACACAAGATACTACTGCTATATATCTTAATTCTAACTACAATACGTCCGTTTTACAGGATGTTCACAAATGGATTCATACCAACGAATCAATTTATTGTAAAAGCGCTTACTGTTCTAGTAATTAATCGGTTCACGATATTAGGGTCTTTAGCAATAGGTACTCATGCATATAGTTCAAAATAAGGGTCCAACATACCATTAAAACAAATTGTGTTCTAATTTATAAAACAAAGCATGTATCTCCCCTTCGCGGGTTTTATAAAACGTTTAAAGCATTAAAAGCTTTTTTAATGATTATTTCAAGGATGGTTGTGTGAAAAGAAGGAAAAAATATCTGTAATTTTTTGGTTTTTTTGGTGTGAAGTGACGGCAAGTTTTGTTGATTAGGGTTTCAGGGATAATTCCTGGTATTTCTCTGATACTATGTAGAATTATATCATTCTCAATCATCCAATAAATACTACAATGCCAAGAATATATACACGTAAACTGATAACATAATGTGCTAAGCCCGAAACCGATAAATCGAACGGGTTGGCGCTAATATCATCTAACAATTAGAACTCGACATTGGTGTCGGGAATTTGTGTAAACTACTTGTGTACAGTTTTCTTCGCCTAAAAGGAGCTTGTTGACATAGTGAACTCTCGATTTGAATACTCGGAGAGTGGAGTAGGGTGAAGATGTGCTTCGTAGCCAAACCACTATAATTCTCGGTGTTGTGTTTGATCATTTATTTCTCTTCTCTTTAAATTCATCTATTCATATTGTCTTTATTGTAATTAGTTGTTATTATTCATTATCCATATTGTTATATTGTTGGCAAGTGATTGATCATAAACCTCGAATTTAAAAATAAGTAAAGTTCTAAAACATAATTTTAACCAGTAAACTATTCAACCTTTCATTCTGTTTTTCATAGATTAAATTCTTGATGCCAACTTAAACTATCTTGGTAGATTATGATTTTGTTCGTTTGTAACTAGATGTGATATTTATTACTTGTAAAGGTATTTCAAATTGTAATTTTTGAGTTGTGTTGACAGCGGGTAACAACAACAACAACAATGACAACCCTTTAGGGTGCGTTTGGTTCGGTGTAATCCATTGTAATTGGATGTAATTGTAATCAAGATTACATTACACAGGTTGTTTGGTTCACATATGAATGAAATTGTAATTCGAATTACATTACGTAGAGTGTTTGGTTTGCATTGTAATTGTAATTCAAACATTACAATTACATTCAATGAGGAAATTGAGATTACATAGGAAGTTGGATGGAAAGTTTTGAATTACGTCGTAATTCAGTATTTTTATATTAAAATATGATTATTTATAAATAATAATAGTAATAAATAATAATAATAATAATATAATTATTCCTATTAACATTATATAAATTAAAAAATAATAATATTTATATTTAATATTAGTATTAATAGTTATATCATTTATTAATAATAATAGTGTATTAATATTATTTTTTTTATTTTTTATTTATTTTATTTTTTTATTACTTTTAATTATTATTCTTATTTTTTATTTTTTATGTTAATATTTTTATAAAAAATAAATATGTTTTATTTTTTATTTTAATAATACAAATAAAAATATTTATAAAAATATTTTTTTATTATTATTACTTTTTATTTTTTATTAAAATAAAAACTTTTCTTTATTTTTTAGGTTAAAAATTATTTTTTTAAAATATAATTTTTTATAAAAATATTAATATAAAAATAATAAAATAAAAAATATTTTTATTATTAAAATAAAAAATAAAAGTCTTTTTTATTACTTTTATTACTGTTATTTTTTAATCTTTATTTTTTATATTAACAATAAAAAATATAAATTCTTTTTATTATATTAATTTTTAATTATAATAATTTTTATTATTACTCATTTATTTTTTATTATAATATTATATTTTAACTCTTATTTTTTTATTTTTTTTAGCTTAATAAAAAATATGAATTACATTACAAGACAAGTCAACCAAACATATCAACAAATTTAATCAATTACAATTATAACACATTACAATTACAACAAATTACAAACCTTTTAAATTACAATTATATCAAATTATAATTCCTTTCTAAGATTACAATTCTTTCAAAAATATTCTGTAAACAAACGGCCCTTTAAGGAAATGGCTCCGAATGTCATCAAGGTTCACCCTTTTTGTGTCCTTGATTTCATTTCTTATTTTGATGGGAGCGGATCTCTGCCTTATATAATTGCAACGAAGTAGCTTAGATTTTTGGATAATAAAGGACTTGTGAAGCTTGCAATTTACGGGTTTGACATACGTTGCAATTGTCGTTTTTCACTTGATCTTGTTTTGGTCTTAAATGTTGATCTTTATGTATGAGAATATTATTATGTACGCTAATGAAAGGCAATTCAAAGAACGTACATTTTTGTATGATTCTTTAAGTATCATTAATTTTTGGGAAATTTAAATTTTCTACCAATATATGAAAATTTTATCTGTTACATAGATAAGTTAAAAATAAGAACGAAGCCAGAAAAAATATAACCGAAGGCACAAAAATTTTTAAACTCTATAGCGTAATAGAGTTCAATTTTTATAAATAAATTACTAAATAAGACCGAAAACTTATTTCAAAATACGGATGCATCTAAGATATTTTAAAGAAATTCGATATTTTTTCAAAAATTAACAATAAATCCGTCCTTGGTTGAAAATCGATCTAACAACACCTTAAGAACCACTTCAAATCATATTAGGTAGATCGCTTCTTTGATTTTGCCTTTTCTATATGTGAGCTTACAAAGATCGGTTATAAACCGATCGATATATGCACCTGCTCATATAGATCACCGATAGATAAAGTTTTTTTTGTTACCGTTCGCTTTCTACCGTTATGTATAGCTTTTTTTATAGTAGTATAACTTTTGAACTAGCTAGACGAACAACTAAAACTAGACGCTATGAGCGTGGACAGGACTATACTCCTTGTAATTAAAGCAAGTGTCAAGTATATCCCATTTATAAATTGAAGTTTTTAATGTTCAAATACTAAAACAAAGACCTTATGCGTCCACTTGTGCAGTAGTTGTAGTACTATATACCGTAAAACAAAATACCAGTCAAATCAATTTAAAATATACACTATGAATAGATGCTTTCAATGAGGATGTCTTTGAGATGTTTTCTTTTTGTTTTGGCGTATTTCTTGGATCCTTAACTGAGAAAGACATTTCTGCAAGTAAGGGCGAAACTAGGATTTTTACTTTTTAGTTATGGGATGCTAACTATATTTAAGGAAAAGATTTATAGTGTTGGGGAGGCTTAATGTATAAAATATTAGAAAAATGGCTTATAATACACATAAATAGTAAGTGAAATATGTTGATTGAGGTGGCTCAACATCCACTAGTCTCTCTATTAGCTATGTCGTGCACAGGGTCATAAACTAACTGCTGCTTATCTATTCTTTGAATCCTAACAAATAACAATCATCTTATACGCCTGTGTGTGTACACGAGCTGAAAAAAAGAAAATTCCTAACTTAACAATTAATATCAACATTTTCTTTAAGAGTGTTGCTGTATCCTCCTACCATATCTTCCTACATATCCTCCTACACACACAACAATATTTTATATTTTATCTCCACTCATTGTCTCTCCGCATCTAAACCGTCAATTCTAACACGTGTCAGGATTCTGTGAGTAGGCATATAAGTAGGAAGAATTTGTAGGAGGATAAATCATTTCTCTTTTTTTAACTGCAATTTGATTAAAAAAGGTAGCAAAATCTTTTTTTTCTTAGGATTTAATGATCCGGATTAACCCCTTTCTTTTCTCTTTTATCCGCATGGCGCTAGCGCATACTCCGGGGTGATCATCACCACCTGCACCTCAAATCTCGTCACAGCATGGAACTGTTAGTCGGTATTTTATGATTGGCCCATTGTCTAGCCCATAGCCCATGTAGGGTTTTGTATGTATATAGGGTTTTGTATTATTTATACCGTAGGGTTTGTATCTGTATCACTCATTCAATTCACTGAATATACATTCTCCTACATGGTATCACAGACCACGGCTTGATCCCATATCCCACATTTCCGCACTTTTTTATTGTGTTCTGCTTTTGTTTTCGTTGTCGACGGTTGTGTCGGCTGTTGTCGACGGTTGTGTCGGATGTTCTCTTTACCGCATTGTTGTCGACGGCTTGTGTCGAAAGTTGGATTGTGGTCTGTTGTCGACGGCTTGTGTCGACCGGTACTTTGATTGTTGCCTGCTGTGTCATCATCTAATCCGCTTATATCACACGTCTTATATATCACCCTCATACCTCAACCTCACAATGACCAACAATACTCCCCCTCTCGCGCCTGCTCTTACCCTGTCCGATAAATTAATGGCGATGCATCACTTGACCACTTTCGTACCCGAAAATCTTGATCTTGCTGAGATTAATTACACGTCTTGGGTATACTATTTTTCTCAACTTTGTCATGGTTATGGAATCTTAGATCACATTGTTCCACTGCCCCCGCCTTCTTCTTCCACCACCACCACTCCACCCCCTCCACCACCACCACCTAAGGATGCGGAGTGGTACAAAATCGACTTCATTGTTCGTTCGTGGATCTTTTCCACCCTTGCTTCCACCCTCCAAAAACGATTGGTTACTCTTAACCCTACCACAGCCATGGACGCATGGACATATCTTGAGGCGATTTTCCAAGATAACAAACGCCCACGTGCCTTGGCGTTGAAAGCAGAATTGCGTAGTTTGAAGCTTGGGGACTTGACGATAGATGCATATTTCCAGAAGATCGATTGCATTGTTTCCGTTTTGAATGGTCTTGGCTCACCCCTTAGCAATGATGATCTTGTATCTTTTGCTCTTGCGGGCTTGCCATCCACGTATGATGTTATCTCAACCGTCATTGTTAGTCGGGAACCGTTTCCCGATCTCAAAACGGTTCGTTTGTTATTGACAACACATGAGATGCGACTGAAGGCGAAAGTCTCCGACTCCCTTGTTGATGCTACCTCCGCATCCCCCATGGTGCTATTGGCGAATTTGAATACTACCTCTCGACGCCCTTCCACTTCTACGGACAAGGTAAACAAACCGTGTTTTATTTTTAACAGTAAAGGGTCATGTCGGTTCGGGGAATCTTGCAAATATCTACATAATGGTGTTCATGGAAGGTCTCCCTCTGGTTCGAATTCGGGCAAGTCGGGTTTCTTACGGTTGGACATGGACTATTTGCAATCTCTTTTAGCTAAAATGGGGTTTTCACCTTCTTCTCCCACTGTTCACCCTCCTGTTGTGTATCATGTGCGACCCTCGTCTAATGTATTTTCTCCACAGCCTGTGAATAATTTTGCCATGGGCCAGCATGGTGGTCTGACTGAGCTCGGTCAACAGGGGGTTCATCAAGGGGTTTTGACAGGGGCTGGATTTCAAGGGGTTCACAATGGGGTTTTGACAGGGTTCGGTGTTCAAGGGGGTCAGCCGTAGGTGTTGGCTGGGTTCGGTCAGCAGGGGGTTCATAATGGGGTTTTGACAGGAGGATTTCAAGGGGGTTCACCTGCTTCTGTGGCAGGTCCGGTTTCATCTCAGGGCGGTCAGATGGGTGTATTGACTGGGTCAGCTCCACCAGGATTTATGCATGCTCAGTCTGGAGGTGTTTTGGGCTCGGTTCATGGTCCCCCTAGCTCTGGTTTCTTGCCAGGTCAGGAGACAGTCTTGCCTCATGCTTTTAATGCTACTACTATTCAGGATCCCACTGCTGGCACTTGGAATATGGATACAGGTGCGAGTTCTCATCTTAATGATTCTGCACATTGTCTTAGTGATATTCTTAATATGTGCATTTACCCATCTGTTACAGTTGGTGACGGGCGTTTTATTCCCGTCACCAACTCTGGCCATAGCATTTTGTCTACTCCTTTTCGTCCGCTTCGTTTAAACAATGTTTTGATCACTCCTCATATTGTCAAAAATTTAATTTCTGTTCGTCAGTTTGTCCGTGATAATTCTTGTACCATTGAGTTTGACGCTTTTGGTTTTTCTGTGAAGGACTTCATAACTCGACGGTGCTCCTCCGATGTGATAGCACGGGCGATCTCTATCCTGTTACGAAGCCCTCCACTATTCCTCATGCATTTCTTACCAGTCAGTATACGTGGCATCAACGACTTGGACATCCAGGAAGTGAAGTGTTACGTCGTCTTGTTTCTAGTAATTCTATTTCATGTAATAAAGAGAAGCTTCCCATTCTTTGCCATGCTTGTCAGCTTGGTAAACATGTGAAGCTTCTATTTGTTAGTTCGTCTCGTTCTGTTACTTCCTGTTTTGATATTGTTTACTCGGATTTGTGGACATCCCCAATTCCGAGTCTTTCTGGTTTCAAGTACTATGTTCTGTTTCTGGATCATTATTCTCAGTTTGTTTGGGTTTATCTGTTACTAAATAAATCTGATGTTTTGTCTAAATTTCATTTGTTTCGTAATTATGTTCGTACTCAGTTTAAGTGTGAAATTAAGTCGTTTCAGTGTGATCATGGTGGTGAATTTGATAATCATGCTTTTCATAAATTATTTAGTAATAACGGCATTTAGTTTCGATTTTCTTGTCCTCGCACCTCACAAAAAAATGGCAAATCTGAACGTATGATTCGTACAATAGATAATCTCATTCGTACCTTATTGTTTCAAGCACATTTACCACCCAATTATTGGACTGAGGCACTTAATATGGCTGTTTATTTATTGAATATTTTACCTTCCCGTGCCATCGATAATGAGATACCCTTTACCCGTTTGTTTGGTTTAAAACCCGATTATAGTGTCCTTCGAGTTTTTGGGTGTCTTTGTTATCCACATATCGATACTAATCACAAACTAGGACCACGGGCCACTCCTTCCATATTTTGGGGACACGCTGCTAATCATTTTGGTTATCGTTGTCTTGATCTCACCACTAATAAAATTATCATTTCTCGCCATGTTACCTTTGATGAAACAGTGTTTCCGTTTCCTTCAACCAAATCCAATGCCACCCCTTCCTATGACTTTTTGGACGATTCATCTGATCTTATTTCCACTATTATTCGCACCACTCCCATCACTCAAATTTCAAACCCAGTTCCTCCTACTCGTCCACTTGAAACACCTCCCCCTCCTCCACCACCTCCACCTCCTACACCACCTCCACCTCCCACACCACCTACGCCTCAGTCTGAACCCCAAATCGTTCCTACACCTGCTCCCACTCATAACCAACCTACCGTGTCAACTCATCCCATGGTCACACGTTCTCGTGTCGGGACTACTCGTCCTAATCCTCGTTATGCTGGTCATGTGTCTACTATTTCTCCTTTACCTCGGTCTTATAGAGAAGCCTTTAATGATCCTAATTGGCGAAATGCTATGTATGATGAGTATAATGCACTTATTAAAAATAATACTTGGACTAGTGTACCTCGGCCTGCTGGTGCTAATATTGTTCAGTGTATGTGGTTATTTCGCCATAAGTTTTTAGCTGATGGAACCCTTAGTCGGTATAAAGCACGTCTTGTTGCCAATGGTAGTACACAGGTTGAGGGTGTTGATGTTGATGAGACTTTTAGTCCAGTTGTTAAGCCGGGTACAATTCGGACTGTACTCAGTTTAGCTATTTCTCGCATTGGCCTGTTCATCAGCTTGATGTCAAGAATGCTTTTTTACATGGTGATTTAGCTGAGACTGTTTATATGCATCAGCCTCCAGGTTTTTGAGACTCTATGCATCCAGATCATGTTTGTTTATTACAGCGGTCTCTTTATGGCCTTAAGCAGGCACCTCGGGCATGGTTTCAACGGTTTGCTGCTTATATTACTACTGTTGGGTTTACTCCTAGTCGTTGTGACTCCTCCTTATTTATATACAGACAGGGTGATGATACGGCGTTTTTATTACTGTATGTGGATGATATTGTTCTCACTGCTTCATCTGATCGTTTGTTACAGCAGATTATAGCTTCTTTACATCGGGAGTTTTCTAGGACAGATTTGGGTGCTCTTAATTATTTTTTGGGTGTTTCCGTTACGCGTGACTCTTCTGGGATGTTTTTCTCACAGCGTAAGTATGCTATGGAGATTTTAGAGCGGGCGCGTATGGTTAGTTGTAATCCTTCTAGGACTCTGGTTGATACTGAGTCCAAGTTGGGTGCTGGTGGTGCTCCGGTTGTTGATCCTACTTTATATCGGAGTCTTGCTGGATCTCTTCAGTATCTCACATTCACTAGACCTGACATTACGTATGCTGTGCAACAGGTTTGTCTTTATATGCATGATCCGCGAGAGCCTCATCTCTCTGCTCTTAAGCGGATTTTGCGGTATGTTCAGGGGACTTTGGACTATGGTTTACAGTTGTTTTCATCTACTACTGACTCCTTGATTGCTTATTCGGATGCTGATTGGGCTGGTTGCCCGACTACTCGACGGTCTACATCGGGTTATTGTGTTTTTCTTGGCAACAATTTACTCTCCTGGTCCTCTAAGCGTCAGCCGACGCTTTCTCGTTCTAGTGCTGAGGCTGAGTATCGTGGTGTTACTAATGCTGTTGCTGAAACATGTTGGATCAGGAATTTGCTTCGTGAGCTTCATAATCCTTTATCGTCTGCTACTCTTGTTTATTGTGATAATGTGAGTGCTGTGTACTTATCTTCTAATCCGGTTCAACATCAGCGGACAAAGCATATAGAGATTGATATTCATTTTGTTCGGGATTTGGTAACCGCTGGTGAGGTTCGCGTTTTACATGTTCCCTCTCGGTTTCAGTTTGCAGATATTTTCACCAAAGGCTTACCTTCTGCATTGTTTGATGAGTTCCGTGCCAGTTTGAGTGTTCGGTGTCCTCCCGCTCCAACTGCGGGGGAGTGTTAGTCGGTATTTTATGATAGGCCCATTGTCTAGCCCATAGCCCATGTAGGGTTTTGTATGTATCTAGGGTTTTGTATTATTTATACCGTAGGGTTTGTATCTGTATCACTCATTCAATTCACTAAATATACATTCTCCTACAGGAACGTGTAACCCCCGGTCCCCCCCTGCTGTCATAAATCGGATCTTTGAGGTATCAATGCAAAATCGCATTTTACGCAGGACAATAGCGTCATACATAAGACTCATGCTGGAGCATGCCCCCTCTCGGAGCTAGAAAAGTATAGGGCCTTACAAGGGTTATATAGACATTCTATCCAATTTATTCTAACTTTCCTAAATCTATTGGAGATCCAAGAGAATGTAAATTGCTTAATGTCGTTGAGGATAAGGTCATTTCTTGGGTGTTTGGCCGCGAATATGAAGTCATTCCAAAACACCAACTTTTCACATGCTTCAGGTTATGGGATATACTTAAAATGAACTGAATGCCTACAATATGAGATAGACACTAAGAAAAAACATAGATATACGGGGTTTGCCGAAACTACGGAATCCAGCCAGTTTCTGAATCTGTTTCTTTGCTGATTCAGTTTTAATATCGAATCGCGTGAGATCCTGTTATTCATCAATAAGCAGCTTTTGTATTAAGGGTCTTTCATATCATAAGTTGGTTGACAAAGTGTAGGCAACTAACTATACTTTGGATATACTCAAATTCTGTGGAATATAAAATAAAACTAAAATAAAAAAGTCTCTCTAACAACATTTTCCCGGTTCTTTCTCAAAGAAAAAGGATACTCATGTCTGATTGGGAGTAGACTATTAAAAGTCTAGCTAGCTGCCAGTTCAAAGTCGCCTCATGACTATTTAAACTCATCCGTATGTACTATATATATAATATAATTGAGACACATGGAAACTACAGCACACCAGCACACGCAATAGGTGGTAAGAAAGAGATGCAATTATGGAGTGCAGAAAATTGGATTTAACTATTAACTCTGCAAATGATTTAAGACAAGTAAGAAGAGTGTTCAAAATGAAAGTTTATGCTAAGGTATGTCAGTTTTCGTAATTCATTTAGTTATCGTTATTGTTCAAGTTGGTTAATTTTTGCGATGCTTCGGAGATAGGGTTTGTTTCGGTACTTGATGAAAGTAACACACTTTGTGCAAATTGTTATATTTCATGTTGATTTGTTTAACCATCTAGTTATAGAATCTGGATACATGTTTGTAAATGGATGTTACAACAAAATAAAGAAATTACTTTTTGATATTAAATCATTTTTGGACTATGTATATTATGTAGAAAACTGGAATAGATTTAGATTGAGATAACTTATTTGAATTTGGATTAATATATATAGGTACTCATTGGTAATAATGAAACAATGGAGAAACGAACTCCAGTAGACAAGCATGGTCAGACCAATCCAGCATGGAACCACACCATGAATTATGCAATAGGTGAGTCATGGGTGGAGCACCATGGCACAATGCTTGTGATCAAGCTTTATTGTAAGCGTAAGCTTGGGGATAGATACATAGGAGAAGTTCATCGGTCACTGAAGGAACTTTATGATTACGCGTATCCAATGGGCGGCAGTGCTGTGGTTTGTTTCCCTGTACAAAAAGGGTCAATCGAGTCGGAAGGGAAGCTTTGTTTCTCATACAGGTTTGGTGACAAAGTATCTATCGAGAAGCTAATACTTGCAGAGAGCGTTGCTTCCTTTTTAGTTAGTGGTTCCGGTGGTGCAGCTTGATCAACCCGGCCACTCGCCACTTTTGTAAATATCGTGCGTGTTTAGATTTTTGCTAAGGCTATCCAACTAGCCTTACATGTAAAGTTAAAGTTCACACACTTTTAGATGTTTTTTTTTCTATATTACGGAGTATAGCAGTTGAATATGATGAACATTTTATATTAGTAACGAATATTTTCTATTGATGATCATTTTGTATTACTGTAATAAATATTTTCTATTGATTTTTGAGGAACATAAAAAAACTGATCAAGATTGTGTAATTCCATAATGAAAATTAGGTACTGTAAATAATGGGCTAAGTGTTAGGAATCAAGTTGTAGTCATCATGTGCTGGGCTAAACATGTTACCTTAAAGACGAATATATCACTAGCTAAGAAGTGTCAAAATATTATTTCTTGTGTCATTTGGCTGTATGTAGACCTACATAAGGTATCAGTCACCATAACATGATTTAGGGTGGTTTGTTGAATGGAATCGTGTCAAAATATTCGTTTTGTTTGAGCCGTGCATTACTGAGTTCGTCAAGTGTCTCGTTTGGTTTGTATAATCATTTTGAGGGTTTGAACACTATCTAAAAGTGTTTCTACAACAAAAACGTCAAAAAATTGATTTTTCTTTCTTTTTGGTTACTGACAAGTCGGGTGGTTTTTTCTTTGATTTTTCGAGTCTCTCCATCCAACCAGTTTATTAAACATGTCATGTTCATTTGGGAATATGTTAAGTGAGTCGACCGCCAGCCGTTTACTCTGTGTAAGAAGCGTTTTACTTTAGGATTGACCTTTTTAGAAGTTCCTGTTTGAGCATCAAACATATTCTGATACTTTAGATGTTCCAAGTGTTAAAGATTGCCAGATTGGTATATTCTTAGGGATGTGATAGTTTTAATACCAATGTTTTCACTGTTGCGAATTTGCAGAGAACGTCATTATATCGAGGAAGGGTTAATGGGTCAAAATGGGTTATGATAGAGTTGACCTGTAAGAATTTTTATGAGCTTAAATATGATTAAAAAAAGTGAAAATCTATGTTATTACAACAATACTTTAACTTGGCTATAAGAGCAAGGGGAGCGGTCGGCTACTGGCTGGTTGTTAAGCCTTTGCCGCCACCCTCCCTTTGGCGCACCATACCGGCCCTCGTGTCATCCCTCCTCGCGCCAACAGCAACAGCCAGCGCCATCCATTTTTTTTTATTTTTATTTTTTTTTTGTGTGTTTTTTAGTTATAAAGTGGGGTATTTGTGGGCCCAGTATACCCATTTGGCACCACTTTTTCTCGTGCCAACGGCTCCCCCGTAAATGTGGTGCCAAAGGGTTTCTCGTGCCAAAGCCCCAAAATCCTACGTGGCCGCTTTGGCACCACCTTCTCGTGCCAACGACTCCCAGCTCTCTTATTAATTATACACCTTATGTGCCTTTTAACGCTTTTGACCAGTTAGTGATAAAGCATAACTTAAACATTCATTAGTATATCGGTCAAATTCCTCGAGATTTATCTAATTTTGCTTTAAAGTATAGCAAAATGATGTTAGTAATCAGATGCAGATATGATGAACTGCAAGTTGGAATAATATCTTTTTCAACATCCCTGACCACAACGACCACTTTAATTGTACAACAGTTATCAGTTGCATAGCAAGCATGTGCTCTTCTATTTGTCTTTCACCAGTTTCTTCAACTCTCCCATCTTTCAAATAAGCAAAACAATCTCAGATGATTAAGACTGCGTGAAACTGAACTTAAGTAAAGAAAGTACTAAATACCGTGATTTTAATAGGCACGTACATGAGTGCACTACAATGCTGATAATAGAGATCAATGCAATCAATCTCAAGCCGTATCAAGCTGGCCTCGCAAGCTGCCATTACATATATCGGCATTGCCGGATTTGGTAGCTAGTTCCACTTTTCGACATACATCCCCCTTGAAAGCCTGCACGGAAAGCAGTCGTACAACAAGTTGAACTCATAAAGTAGCAGATTTAGTATCTTTCTAGTCAAGTTCTGAACTAGCATGACAACATACTTCTATAAAAAGATGCATTATAGAAAACATTATAGTACTTCTTACACTAGCATGGGTGTTTGCCATTGTGTTTTGAAATTGCTTATCTGTCTTTTCATTAACCGAATGATCAGTATTGAGCATTTGCGTGTAGTGAAACTAGCATAATTATTTCGAAAACATAAGATTTTAAGTCATATAAGTAACTTCTTTCGGATGCAGTACAAGAACAAAAGTAGTTTTCATCTGACATTTCCAAGTAAGGTTTCATTTAGTATGAGGCCAATAGACATCAGGTATTCAGGTGTGTTGAAAAGTGTAACACCAGCATCAATGGCCTGATGGGTGATGGATGAAGGTGATCATGTCGGACAAACATAAACAACACAATAGTACCTGTATAAACTATAAAGCATATCCTTTCTAGATATGAAATAAGTATATTTTGGGATGGAATGAGCATCTAATTTGAGTTATATAATTCGATGTAACGCATATTAGCACAAAATAGTAATGGTCGAAGACATGTATAAGAAAAACCTTTATTACACTCAAAATACATTTCAAAGTACACATAAGTTATAAGGTAAATGATCTCATGACCATAACCATGAGATACGTATGGTGTCTATTTTGCTATATAAGATGCTAATGGTGGAGTATTAGCATGCCTCCAAGTGGATTTCATTACTGCGTCAGTATATCTATCACCCTTAATCATTGACGCGATTGTTTCAAGCTCACTCATGTCTTCTTGTGACAACTCAACAGATACAGCTCCAATGTTTTGCTTGAAATTCTCGATCTTCGTTGTGCCTGGTATAGGACACACATCCTCCCCTTGATATAGGACCCACGCCAATGCTAGTTGTGATGTGGTGCACCCCTTGTTTTTAGCCATTTGATGAACTTTTTCCAACAAAGCTGTGTTATGCTCTAGGTTCTCACCCTGAAACCTTGGAATACCCTGCAGAACAATCAATTCTAATATTCAATCACGTTGCCATAATTAAGTCACAGGTTTTTTTATTATAAAAGGTCAAACAGATAAGTGTTTAATTTGGGTAATTAGTTCGGGTAGTGGTGTGATGGGTTGACTTGAAACCCTTTTTTTCTTGAAAAACTTTAGTGCAGAATCAGTGTGTTCCGTATGAGTACCTAGTTCTTAAACAGATTTAGATGACATTACATTTTAGCCCATTTTCACCCGTATGAACCATTTGACCCATTCTCATATTAATTAAGTCAAAATGAAGTATATAGTGTTACCTATTCGGCTATTCCCCATTTCCATTTTATAGGTCCGATTTTATGCAGTAAACATACGTTAAAAATGTGATGTGAGTCTACGTACCTTCCGGGTGTCATTGACTGCAAGATCTTCGGTCAAAACCGGAATGGAGGTAAAGAACCCTTTTCCTAGAGGGGAAAATGGAACAATCCCAATACCAAGTTCTCTGTGAACAGAATTTTCAAATAACAAAAGTCAAAAGGCTGACATCTACAAGAAAAATTAAAGCCATCGATGATATAAGAAAACAGTAGACCTGCAAGTAGGAATAACTTGTTCTTCAGAATCTCTAGTCCACAAGGACCATTCAAGCTGAACTGCAGTTATTGGATGAACAGCATGTGCCCTTCTAATGGTTTCGGGTGAAGCTTCTGATAAGCCTACGTATTTTATCTTACCCTCTTCAACTAGTTCTTTAAGCGCTCCCATCTAATAAGTTTACATAATACCAACATAAGCAAATTTAGCTATTTATATAATTTGTAACCAAGTCATACAGTTATCAGCATAATATAAAATCATTGACTAAAACGTTTAGTATGCGACTATATATGAAATGGTGGGCTGAATGAGTGCTCATAGAGGTGTGTAAAAGGAGAAACCGTGATTTCGATAGGGATGGTTGTATCAATCCGATGAATGTAGTAGAGATCAATGCAGTCAACTCCCAGCCGTTTTAAACTACCATTGCAAGCTTCCTTAACGTACACAGGATCACCGCTGACTATCAGCCCGGTTTCAGATGAGATTGACTTGATTCCAAATTTAGTAGCTATTTGCACTTTGTCTCTCCAACCTCCCTTTAAAGCCTGTAGTAATATTAAACATCATTTGTATTAGACTAGTTATATTATGGAGTGTTTGGGATTGCTTATTACTGTAGTTATTACCAGCTTGTCAACTTATCGATGAGCAATCCCAAATATACTTAAAACCATGGTTGGCATTTCGGGTTGGCCTGTCCGTACATCCCAACCTGACCACAACTTGTCCAAGTAATTTGGTCAAATGTGTGAATCTTAACCCGCAGATAACCCATTTAATTTATCTAAACGAGTTCCAAGTCTAAACATGCCAGATAGGTTAAATGGGCATGAACTCTGAACACAACCAATTAAGCAATTACATCTAAACTTACATGGGTTAAATTAGGGGTGGCAATTTCCGATCCGACAAGACGACACGAAACATGACCTAATACTGACACGAGAATTAACATGTTCTAGTTGAGTTAAAATATATTTCGGGTCGTGTTCGGGTCGACCCATTTACCACATTTATCAAACACGTGATGTCCGTTTTAGGAATAAGTTAAGCGGGTTGACCCGCCAACCCATTTAGAATATTTTATTATACGTGTTAAATGGCGTAAACGGGTCAACGTGCCAACTTTTCTAAATAAAACGGATTAAATTGTCAACCTACGAGTTAAATAAGTCGTGTTCGGGTTATGTGTAAACACATTAAAAAGTCGAAAGAAGTTTGCTACTAGTACAAACTACGTATCTAGTGTATCAAAATGCAATAATAATCAAATGAAACTAAAGAGAAAGTACTAGTTCTAACCTGGCCAATGAGTAGCTCACTAGCATGATTCGAGCCGTAAACATCAGAAGTATCAAAAAAGGTGACACCAGAATCAATGGCAGTATGCAAAAGCTGGGTCATGTCATGCTGATTGGTCTGAGACCTATGCCCACATCCTAAGCCCATGGCTGACACTTGCAAACCTTGTGAACCAAGCTTTCTTGTTGGTATCATCACCATTGTTTCTTACTGTATGTATGATGTTTTTTAGTACTAATATGGTGGGAATGAATGTGTTGATTATATTTATAGTTAATTTTTGGCATTAACTTACGTACGCACTGACATAAATAATTCAAAGTTTGATTAGTAACGCAGCCATGTAGCAACCAGAAAGCGACTTTTTCTTTCACCTTGTACTAGTAAAAGTATTGTGTTTGAATTCATTCATATTCAAAACAAGACAGCTAAGTTTGGATTTGATGGTAATAAATTTACGGGTCAGATAATCAGGATTGAGTTCGAAAAGATTTAGCTAAAAATTTAAAGTTTAGTCATAAGTTGTTTTTTTTTTTTAAGTGTAGATATATAACACACGATCACTTTATTATACACCAATATTCTCATCTATTTTATCACATGTACTCACGCATAACAATAGATTTGTCTAACAACAAATAATTAATTATATAATAATTGGTTTGGTGATTGAACCGGTAATTAAATAGTTCGATCAGATTAATCGGGTGATCGAACCCGTGACACAATTACTCAATTGAGTTAATCTAATGGTCGAATTCGTGACTCGATGATTCAACCGGGTTGACCCTATACCCCGTAACCTGATTAATCGATCGGATTGACTCGACGGTCGAAACAATGACCCTGATGACTAATACAATATGCATTTAATTAATTCATTTTAAATATTCCAGCTTTTCAACATTCTAGTTTTTCAAAAATCATAATGTTAAAAATTTCAATAATCTCCACATATATATATAGCTTTTTTATATATTAGTATAAATATAGATATACTATATAATTTTTTAAGATTCGTTTAGTTGAAGTCGAGTTATATTTTAGATGTGAGTTTATAAAGTAAAAGGTTTAAAATTGAGTAACATTTCGATATGAGTAGTTATAAAAAATGTGAGTGGTATAAATATAATATAATATTAATCATTTTAAATTTTTATTTAATCATGAAAATAGTTATTATATGTAAAAAGTAAAAAAGGTAAATACTATAAAATATCATCGTATTTATTAAAATATGTCGATTTTAAACACTTACTAATTAATCTCGGGACTTTACTATTATACTTTCAAATTTGTTCCGACTATACTAATGTAAGCCTGAAATGACTATATTACTTTTAAAAACGACTAATATACCATTTGAAAAATACGTTTCTTCAAAGGGTATATTAGTCATTTTTAAAAATAATATAGTCATTTTAGGCTTATATTGGTATAGTCGGAACAAATTTGAAAGTATAATGGTAAAGTCCTGAGATTAATTAGTAAGTGTTTAAAGTCGACACATTTTAATAAGTACGATGATATTTTATAACTTTTACCCTAGTAATCGTGAGAAAAAAAAAGTGAGCATGACCAACTTTTAAAAACTGGCAAAAGAAATGTCAAATACAATGTTTTAAAACCCGGGTTTTAAATCGACCCGATCGAGTCATCGGGTCCGGGTCAACCCCGGTCGACCTGGGTCGACCCGGGTTAACCTGGTTTTTAATATAAAAAATTAATATTTTAAATAATTAACAAAAATTATATATAAAACCATAAAAACTTTCGTATATTGAAGATACTAGTTGTTTACCAACTAATATAATATGTTAAAATAAAATTTCGTCATAAATACGTTAATTTTACATATTTTGTTTTTAAAAAAACTCGAAAAGTTAAAAACCCGGTCGGATTTTGTGAACCGGGTTGACCCGGGTCTCCTCAAACCCTATGGGTCAAGCCGGGTTTCGAAAATGTGAAACCCGGATCAATATGACCTAGAACCGAGTCAACCGGTTGACCCACCGAGTCTGAAAACATTGGTCAAATACCTTCATATTATATTAAAAAAAACGAAAGAAATGTCAAATTACACCTTCAAGTTTGACATTAGCCCCACCATGTGAGACTTATTTTTTAAAGTACAAAATTTTGGGTTTAAAGAGGAAAGGTATTATGGAAAACAAAGATACACAGCGCTACATAATTACGAAATAATTAATCAAAACGCTTTTTTTTAATAGAGAGTCAACCTCTCATCATTTTAGCCCCACTATTATCTTTTTTTTTAATACAAATTTAAATTCATTTCATCTAAATAAAAATTACAAATACTTAAGTAAAAATAAACTACAAAAATAAATATACAATCCTAAACTAAACACGTTTTAAAAAATTAAGAAAAATTTAAAAATTTAAACTAAAAAATAATAAACACCTAAACATTAAAGGTAAAATTTGTAAATAAAACATTAAATAAAAGAAAAAGAAAAATGAATGATAAACAAATAAACACACACTAGGCGCAGTGTTTAACATTTATTTTTGCGTCTTCGTCGGCACAACAACGAACCAACGACGAAGAGGGGTGGGTGTGGCAGCGAGCACCGACGCAAGCCGACGAGCCTGGCACCTACGCACGACGAGCAGATTTGTTCCACCACACCCTCCTCTTTTAGTTTCACTATTCGAAATACGAATATTTCAACCAACAGATTTTTCTACTTTGATCCCTAGGTTTTATCTGAAAATCCAAAAACTAAACGCACCCATAATTATGTAGCTAGTGATTAGGTCTTTTAAAAACAATTTGGGTAAAAAGGATCAACCCCGTTAAGATATATTACACTAGAAAATTATTAAAGTAAAATAGAATGTTTTTGAAGTAGCACATTAACCTCAAGCAAGCTTGAATAACTAAGCCATAAATACATGCCACTAGGCTACATAACTAACCATTAAAAAAAATTACAATCAAACATTGCGAACAATTGAATTTGAAAGCCGCCAGCGATCCAAAATCTATGTCATTCCATGTGATTTCTTGAACGAACACGATAAAAGCTTCAAACGAACCGAGGATTTAATACAATCGATAACTTGAGTCACCGTTCTCTTTTGAAGTCGAAACAATCTCCAATTTCGTTCCTGTCACACAAAATAAGCGCAAGCCGCTACAACTAGCTTCGCAACAATACTCTTAGCTTGACGACGCATGGAAATAGTCATAAGTTGATCAACAACATCTATTATAGAGAGCGGAGCATTAGGCAAACCCATAAGAGCTTTCATATAATTCCATACGTGTGTCGCAAACGAGCACTTAAAAAAAAGGTGATCATGAGAATCGGGTTGAGTCTCACATAGAGGACATACAAGATTCATATTTCACCCAACCATCTTATCTTGCGTTTTAAGTTTTCCCTTAATACTAACCACAAGTCTCTCTTTCTTAACATCATATATATATTTGTGTCAGAGAATAAATAGGTATGCTAACTAATGATAGATGCAATTTAATCGTGTTGGTAGCGAAGTTAACTATCCTTTTCTCATCTTTTGAAAGTTTTTTTCTCGGTAACCATGATTTCCGATACATTGGTCAACTAATCCAAGATTCAAATGGGTTTGAGCCCATCACCAAACAGAGTTAAATCACATAAAAGCCCTCCTCTTTTAAAAGGTTGGCTCGCAACTTCAAAATTATTTGAAATCATTTTTATTCTTTTCACTATGATAATTCATGTAATTTTGAATTCTCTCATTTGAGATAATAAAGACAATATTTGAAGGAAAATAAATATACCCAGCCAAACGCACTTGCAATATTTGCCGAGAAAAAAGTTCAATGTAAATTATCTTTTAAATATAAACCCAATCAATCAATCAATCACAATCATCTAATTTTTTCATCTAACAAAAAGAATTTATTTCTTAAAAAATAAATATCTCAAAAACCGTTAATCGTTATGCAGAACGAAACATACCATCATAACGAGAACTAAATCATCTTTCTAACGAGGGGCACATGTATATACTTTCGCCGAACTTTCTTTTCCTGAGAAAATCATATATGATTTGTATCATGAATCATATATGATTTTCGAAAATCATATATGATTTTGGAAAATCATATATGATCCGTGATACAAATCATATATGATTTTCTCAGGAAAAAAAGTTCCTCGAAAGTGTATACATGTGCCCCTCGTTAGAAAGATAATTTAATTCTCGTTGTAATGGTGTATTTTTTGTCACTTGACAATTTACCGTTTGTAAAATATTTCATTTTTAAGAAAAAGATGAAAAATTGATTTGAATAAATATGATTGGTTGATATGGTATATGCTAAAAGGGATTTACATTAATCTTAACTCTATTTGCCCATATGTAAAAAAATTGGGCAACATAGGCAACTTTTTTCAAACTCCTCTCTATTTTGAGCAACATGTAAAATTTAAATGGGCTAAATGAGCAACAATCATTGATAATTCAATACTAAAAGCGACCCAATAGATAGCTAATTTGAAATGAAGTCTACATTGATCTCAACTCTATTTGTCCATATGTAAAAAATTGGGCAACATGGCAACTTTTTTCAAACTCCTCTATTTTGAGCAACATGTAAAATTTGAAATGGGTTAAATGAGCAACAATCATTGATAATTCAATACTAAAAGCGACCCAGATGGGAAGCTATGAAAAACGCGGTGGGCAATTGATCATCATTTTATGTTCAAAAAGAATGATCAATCATTTTATACGTTTTTAATATTTTGTACATTTTCGTCCTGTTAATGCAATGATGCCTAAAAACGTTACTTGCATTTTTCGGGCTCGCTTTGCTTTGATTACGACAATATGTAAAACCAAGCATTTACGAAAACAACGAAAAACGAATTCTTGAGTTAAAGTATTTTTCATTTCAACCATTATCACTTAAGGTATGAACAAACAAGTACTCATCCTAATTAAGTGATCAAGGATTTAATCTTTTCTTAAAACCACTTTTTATCAAGTGTCACAAGTTTTTTTATTAAACTTTCTTTTTAAGAAAATGTTTTATTAAGTTAATTATTTAAAAATTTGAAATTTAAAAATGGCATATTCTATCTTGGTTTGGAATATCCTTTTAGGATATATTAATCCCCAGATTTGAACCAATCCACTAAATGACAAAAGGGAGTGAAGTCTATGCAGGCGATTCCTTAGCTCCTATAGCGGTTCCTTATCGATAAGGAACCGCGGGCTCCAATAAGGAACCGCGGGCAGATATAGCCGTTGGATGTTTGTCTTATAAATAGTGGACCATTCTCAGACTTTCAATTCACCTCTTTTGCACATACATTTCAAGATTCTTTCATACTTCTTAAATCACTCAAATCCTTGATCATTTGTTTGATTACTACTTGTTTAGAAGTGAATCTTTCTCCACTCATCTTTTCCTCTCAAAGTGCAAAGAGAAGAACACTATCATAGTTGAAGTGTTGTGTCTACCTCAAAGATCCATTGAAGATCCGAACTTATTTATTCATTGTTGTGTCATTGTTGTGAAGATCCAAGTAGTTGTGTCTATTTGGAAGTTCTGTATGTATTAAGGTTAATACTTGGTCCTTAAAGTATATTGGTGTAGATTGGTCCTAGCTAAGATTAGGGCTCGACTTTTAGCTTAGAGTCGGAAATTGGTTAAGCGATGTTGTGTACGGTTTCTCCACCTTAGGGAGCTTGTTGATTAGTGAACTCTCGAGTAATGAGTACTCGAGGAGTGGAGTAGGAACGAGGAGTGAGCTTCGTTGTCGAACCACTATAAATCCTTGGTGTTTGGTTTGATCTTTCCTTCCCTTATCTCTTTACATTCATTATTCTTTATACTTGTGATTATTAGTTTAGTTGCACTATACCTTGTTCATATTGTGTATAAGAAGGTTTCACAAAAATACTCAAGCCTAAGTTTTTTGAAAAGGATTTTTAAAAACCAATTTTTAACAAGTAAATTTAAGAAACTATTCAACCCCCCCCCCCCTTCTTCTAGTTTCTACAATTGGTATCAGATCGTGGTTGCTCAAGGCTTTTTAAAATATATTGTATTTTAGAACTTAAACCGATCTATGGATTCCAACAAGTATCTAGAGGGCAATCCATGCAAAGACCACCTCTTTTTGAAACTGATAGTTTTATTTATTGGAAAAATAGATTTGAGGCTTATGTGAAATCAAAAGATTTAGATCTTTGGCATGTTATTATCAATGGTGATTTTTTGCCTTATCAATATAATGAAGTTTCTAAAAGTAAAGAGATAGTTACGTTTGACAAAGTTAATGATGATACTAAAAGGAAACTTGCTAAAAATAATGAGGCTAAAATGGTGATTTATAATGCTTTACCAAAAAAAGAGTACGAAAGAATTTTTATGTGTGAAACCGTTAAAGATATTTGGAACACTCTTTTAGTAACCCACCAAGGTAATAGCCAAGTCAAAGAAAGTAAAATCGGTCTTCTTGTTCAACAATATGAACAATTTGTCATCTTAGAAGATAAAACCATTGATAGTGCATTTGCTAGATTTAACACTATTATTACTAGTCTAAAAGCACTTGATGAAGTTTTTTCTAGCAAGAACAATGTTAGGAAGTTTCTTAGGGCATTGCATCCAAAGTAGAGAGCTAAAGTCACGACGATTGAAGAATCAAAGGATCTCGCCAAATTAGCACTCGATGAACTCATTGGTAACTTGAAGGTTCACGAGATGATAATTTTGAAGGACTCGGAAATGGTGAAAACTAAGAGTGAAAGAAAGTCTCTTGCACTCAAGGCCAAGAAGGCGAAAAGTGACCATGAAAGCTCCTCGGATAGTGATGATGAGGAATATGTCATGGCGATTAGAGACTTTAAGAAGTTCTTTAAAAGACGAGGTCAATACGTGAGGCAATCAAACAACGACAAGAAACCCTTCTCCAAAAACAAATTTGCCAAAGATGATAAAGGTGATAGGAAATGCTTTAGATGTGGTGATCCACATCATTTCATCGGTGATTGTCCTAAGCCTTCACGCGACAAAAACCACACGGCGTTTGTTGGAGGTTCATGGAGCGATATCGGTGAAGATGTTGATGACAACCCCAAAGATGAGAAATGTCTCATGGCTCACACTTCTAAATAGATATGCTTGGGAATCGATTTAGAGCCCGACAAGTAGATTAAGGATAGTGGTTGTTCTAAACACATGACGGGTAATCAAATTTTATTCTCGCACTACAAAGCATATGATGGAGGTAACGTTACATTTGCTAGTAATCGACGAGGTAATATCATTGGCAAAGGTACGGTCTCTCTTGACTCTATGACTATAGAAAACGTAGAGCATGTAGATAACTTAGGTTTTAACCTTCTAAGTATAGGTCAAATTTGTGACAATAAGTGTAAGGTCATCTTTTCGGAATATGACAGTGAAATCGTAAAATATGGAAAAGTCATTGGAAAATGTGTTAGAAAGCATGGGCTTTATGTCATGAAGGTCAATAGGAAGTCAAAGGACAACTTATGTCTAGCGAATTTAGATGATAGTTCTACTCTTTGGCATTGGAGATTAGGTCATGCTAATATGCGTTTAATTCAATCTTTAGTCTCTAAGGAGTTGGTAAGACATCTCCCCAAGATGAAGTTTGATAGTCACTTTTGTGATGCTTGCAAAATTGGGAAGCAAGTTCACTCAAGTCATAAAGCCAAGAATTTAGTTTCGACCTCTCGGTGCTTAGAGCTCCTACATATGGATCTCTTTGGACCTTCCGCCATACGGAGTTATGGAGGTAACCTTTATACCCTAGTTATAGTTGACGACTACTCTAGATTCACTTGGACTAGATATTTGGCGTCTAAGAATGAAGCTTTCGATCACTTTGAAACCTTTAGTCGAAGAATTTAAAATCAACTGGATGGTCAATTTTCTCTATTAAGACGGATCATGGTAGGGAATTTGATAATGAAATGCAATTTGGTGCCTTTTATGAAGCTCATGGTATTACCCATAACTTCTCGGCTCCTCGCACTCCACAATCAAATGGGGTAGTTGAAAAGAAGAATAGGAGCATCCAAGAGATGAGTAGGACGATGTTAAATGAGAAATCTTTGCCTCAAAAATTTTGGTGCAATGCCGTGGACACATCGACCTACATTCTCAACCGAATTCTTATTCGACCTTTTCTAGGAATGACCCCCTATGAGATTTTTAAAGGTAAGAAGCCCTCATTGGAATACTTTAGGGTGTTTGGAAGCAAGTGCTTCATTCTCAACACCAAAGATTACTGTTAATGCAAAGCAATGCCTAAAAAAATTGTTAGTATTAATTAATCTTTCTTAGTTTTGATCACAACAAATTACAAAGACATTTATTGTCAAACACAATCATAAAACGAATTATCTAACAAACACTATCATCAAAGTAATAATCATTACACTAACATATCTTAATCATGCTTAGTGATCATAAAAATGATTAGCCTTAAAACTCACTTTTGTCAAATGTAAAAAAATATTTTTAATAAACTTTATTTTTAAGAAAATGTTTTATTAAAATGAAAATGTAAATTTGAATATGGCATATTCCAAATGCCATAAGAATATCCTTTGAAGGTTTAAACAGGCTCATATATTTCAAATTCACTAAAAGACAAAAAGGAGCGGAGTCTACTCTCCACGGTTCCTTAAGTGCCTACGCGGTTCCCTGTCGATAAAGAACCGCCTGGGTAGTTAAAGAACCGCCCCCAGATAGCCGTTGGCATTTGTCTTCTATAAATAGTGGATCAAATCTACATTTTCATTAACCATTTTTGGACATCTCTTTCAGCCTTCTTTCTCCTATCTAATCCTAGTCATTTATAAATGACACTTAATGTGTTAAGTATGTTTACTTATGATTATCCTCTTGAACTCCTTCTTTACCTTGTCCAAAGAGAAGATCACTCACACACTTGTGATGTGATTAAAGATGAAGCATTGATGAAGATCACCTTCTCCTAAAGATCTAGTCATGTTCATCATTTGTTTATTTGTGTCTTGTGTAGATCCAATGTATTTGTGAATACTTGGACTAGTTGTGTTCATCCAAACTATTTGTGAATACTTGGATTAGAGTTGTGTAAATCCTTTGCACATGTGTGTGCTTGGATTTGTGTTGTGTAGATCCAAGCTACATGTGTGTACTTGGATATGTTTAGTTGAGTTGTAATAAGTTGTGTTATTTCTCACTAAACTATAAAGTAATGTGGTTGTGTCTTGTGAGTTCTCACTAAACTATAAAGTGATATGTAGTTGTGTTGTGTGAAGTTCTAACTTAGCTTCAAAGTGAAGAGTCTTGAAGATTGGTTCTAGCTTTGGATTAAAACTCGACATCTAGCCTTGTGTCGGAAAATGGTGAAGTAGGCAACGTTGTAAAGATCGTTTCTAGCTTTGGATTAGGACTTGACATCTAGCCTTGTGTCATAAAATGGTGAAGTGGGTGACGTTGTGTAGTTTGGCCCTAGCTAAGATTAGGTCTCGAAATTTAGCTTAGTGTCGGAAAATAACATAAGCGACGTTGTAAGGTTTCCTCCGCCAAGAAAGGAGCTTGTGGATATAGTGAAAATCTCTAGTAAGGTGTACTCGAGGAGTGGAGTAGGAACGAGGATAGATCCTCGTTGCCGAACCACTACAAATCTTGGTGTCTTCCTAATAGGTTGTTTCTTTCCTTACTCATTACTTACATTCAACATCATTACACTTATTACTTATTGTTAATGCATTAGAATTAAACTTAATCATTATGCAACTAGCTTTCAAGTAAAAGATATTTTTGGCACTCACCTAATTGAAAGGAATTTTAATTAGAAGATAAATCAATAAGAAACTATTCAACCCCCCCCCCCCTTCTAGTTTCTACAATTGGTATCAGAGCGATGGTGACACAAGATCTTGAAGTATATTGTACTTTAAAACTTGGATCGATCCATTGTCTCCTTAAATTAGAAGGTTAAGTTGTACTAAAGTTTTTCTTTGGTCAAAACTATTTTTTGTTGAAAATAAGCCTTTTAAACTGATAATATTGCATCTCATTTTGATTAGTAGTATTTATGCATTTTAGATTTACTCTTGAAATGTATCTAGTAGTTTGCATCTTGTTATGTGTAGGTACTCATGAAGATAAATCATTCAATTGATTGTGGATTGAGTTACTTACACTTGTAGAAGACTCATCTTCTTTGATTTCCAACATCATTGAATGATGATATCAAGATGGGTAGGAGTGATATTAGTCCTTGAAGACTTAGTAGTCACTATTAGTCATAGTTGGGCTTTGCATTAGTTCCTTGAAAGCATGGAATGCAATTTGTGGCCAAGGTACGCTTTCGTTCTTTCACACACCCTACTGATAATTCTTTTGATCATTTATTGACTATGTGCTTGTTCTTGGCATCCTTGCCTTGACATTTATTTGTGTTTTGTGATTCTTTCCTTTTTTGCTCTCAAACCTTCATTTCTTGGATACTTGACTCACTATGGAGATGTAGGGTGAGTTAGTAGAAGCTTAAAGTATCAAGCATGATTTCCATGGTTTGCACCCTTACGGTTAGTAGGCCTAATATCACGTGTAACTTGTGAAATTAAGCTCATCTCTAGGATGATTGGTGAATCCCTTGAGATACCAAACTACTTCATTAAGTTGTAGGCGGATTTTACACATTTGGAATTGAAATATTCCAAGGATATTGTTATTGTCAATCCTAGCAATAATTATCCGATCATGTGGGAGAGAAAGTGAATCTATACTTTTCTCATATTTTGAAATAGAATAAGACTACTCTTGAAAATGATCTTATTCTATACATCAAAATTGCTTGGTATAATTCATTACCAAAGCCGTTTAGACTTTCACCGGAAAGGCAAGTCTTAAACCACTATATATGACACAAGCTCTTCGTCTCCTCGATTTGAAGAATGTCATGTGTCTCTTGAGCAATGTTCTTGGTCTTGATTCACTTCCCTTGACTCCTCTCCCCTTTGCTTCTTTGCTACGAGTAGTCGTTTGTCAGTTTCGGTTTTCTCCTATCTCGATTCAACTCCTAATCCTTCAATAAAGCATTATTACCTAGTGTTGTGGTGGTCTAATGATATCCTAAAAGGTTTAAGATATATTTTTTTCTAAAAATTTTGGTTTTAAAAAATTCTTTATTTTTCTTTGATAAAAACCAACCACTGTAGGCGGTTCCTTACCACGCGCGTTTCAAATGCGCGGTTCCTTATCGATAAGGAACCGCGGGCAGAAACCTCTCTCCTTCACACACACAACCGACGAAAATACCCAGTTTTCCACCATTGTTGTTTTTCCAAAACCTTCAATTACTCAAGATCAATTGATTTCGATTTGTGGGTTTCACTCATCCTTCATCCAAGATCAATTATCTGTAAGTCATTTCTTTCAATTGCATCTAATTTGTTCTAGGGTTCATACATTAATAGTTGGGACTTTTTAAAATTGACATTGAATTAGAACCTTACTAGGAATAAGAGTTGACATAGTATTGTTAATATGATTCCTTAAGTTCATATTCATTAAGATTTCACTAAAACCCACTTGTAGAACAAATCCGAATTTTGACTAAATAGTTTTGGTTGATTGATGGAATTGATATGAACCTATGAACAAGTTGGTAATGGCATTGTTAAATGCTTACCTAATAACCTTGTTTTGAAAAACCAATGTTCAAAGTTCATTGTTGATCTTACATAATCAATGTGTTATTGTCAATAATGAACTAGGTACATTGTGACTATGAGTATGATTTTAATCATATTTTTATTCTTAATCCATATGTAACATATGAGTGATTGGACAAATATTTTTTTGTACTTTGGTACAGATCATGCCTTCAAGATATCAAAAAGATCACCAAGACACTAGACAATATATGCCTAACCTTGCCGACTTTTGTCACTCAACTCAACTTGCCCACACCTATCGTTCCCTTTAAACTTGTTGTTTCCACGAGGGTAGAGTTGTCCAAGAGGACATTAGGAATTATGCTTACATTAAGTCTATGTTTGAACAAATTGGGTTCGATTGTTTTTTATACATAGTGTTAGTGCAAACATTACAATGTTTAATCAAGATGATCCCTTCATGTTTTGGTGATGACAAACGTATAACTCGCAATACATAATGTAAAATGTGTAAGGTACTCGTAATCACTCAAGCATACTTATGTATACTTCTCTCGACACCTTGAAGATTACATTCATCATGAAAGACAAGAAGGACGCACGGTTCTCTTATAGAACACGCGGTTCCTTAGTGATATCGAACCGCGGGAAGATATAGAACCGTGGGCAGTCAAGCCGGTTTAGGCTTACTCAAGATTTCTGGAAGCTTCTAAAAGATGGAGGGAAACTAATAAATTCAAAATTCAAATTTTGATTTTACTTCTAGAAGATGGAGGAAAGAAAATAAATTCAAAATTCAAATTTTGAATTTGGGATCCAAGAATATAAGGTGCATCCTTTTATCCAATGGGTAGTCCACTCTTTTATCCATTGGGTAAAAAGGTGCTCTCCAAGGCAAGAGTTGGCTATAAATAGAAGACTATTCTCTTCCATTTTACTTGCACAAAAAACACAAAAACCTTCCAATATCCCGTTCCTCATTTGCCTCTTCAAGAGCAATGAGAAGAACACTTTCACCCTTGTGAAGTGTTAGTGTCTAGAGTCATAACATGATGTAGATCTCTCTAGATCAAGTCAGGATTATTGTCTTCCTACTATGTATATGTAGAAGATCCAAGTTGTGGGTACACTTGGATGTGTTTGTAAGGGTAGAATATCCAAGTGATGGGTATCCTTGGATTAGGTGTTAGTTGTGTAGATCCAAGTCTTGTTAGTACTTGGATATAGTGTTAGAGTTATAGATCTAAGTGTTGTGTGCTTAGATCTATATGGTTTATGTGTTTAGGCCATAAAACACAAGGTTTGTTATGTTGGGCCATAAAACATAACTAGTGGGTAGATTAGGTTGTGTCTTGGTAGTTCTCACTAAACTCTAAAGTGATGTGGTTGTGTCTAGGTAGTTCTCACTAAACTATAAAGTGATGTGGTTGTGTCTTGTGAGTTCTCACTAAACTTTAAAGTGATTAGTAGTTGTGTTGTGTGAAGTTCTCACTTAGCTTCAAAGTGAAGAGTCGTGAAGATTGGTTCTAGCTTACGATTAGAACTCGACATCTAGCCTTGTGTCATTAAATGGTGAAGTGGGCAACGTTGTGTAGATTGGTCCTACCTAAGATTAGGACTCGACATCTAGCTTAGTGTCGGAAATGTGTAAGCGACGTGTATGGTTTTCTCCGCCTTGAAAGGAGTTTTGTTGACTAGTGAAGTAACTCTCGAGTAAGGCGTACTCGAGGAGTGGAGTAGGGCGAAGAGGAGCTTCGTGACCGAACCACTATAAATCATCGTGTCGGTACTTTCCTTTACATTTATGTCTTTACTATTATAGATGTATTTATATGTTGTGTGTTGTGTGCATCTCATAATCTAAACATCTAAGTTGCGGAAAAGCTAAGGCTTAGTACGTGTGTGCTTCGTGTTTAGATTATGGTGAAGTGTACATCACTTAGTCTAAACATCCTAGTTGCGGAAAAGCTTATGCTTAGTACGTGTGTGCTTAGTGTTTAGACTATTGCTTGATGTACTCTTGATTTGATGTGTTTGTGTGTTTACTTACTTGTAGTATTTATCTTTCAATCAAACACATCTCATATCTAGTCAAGCTTGATCGAGAATTTGATACAAAGGATTGTCAAAGTTTAACATGTAACAAAAGGTTAAGTTCACTGTCGGCGGTTCTCTAAATGGACCGGCGGTTCTTTATTGATAAAGAACCGCGGGTACACATAAGGAACCGCACACAGTGGATTAAGCTGAAATGTTTTGAAAACTAACTAGAAACTATTCAACCCCCCCTTCTAGTTTCTACAATTGGTATCAGAGCGATGGTCACACAAGATCTTTGAAGTATATTGTACTTTAAATCTTGGATCGATCCTTGCTCTAGTTTTTCAAAACAAATGGTTTTCAAAATGAAAATGGTTTTTAAAAAATAGAGACGATCTTTGTATCAAATTGTTTATGAAGAGTGATTACTTATGAAATGTGTTTTGTTGTTTCATTCGTACAAGTTTTGGTGTTAAATAAACTTTGTATAATAGCTTGAATTAAATATTTTCATGTTTGGAAGTATAAAAATCTTTTATGACATAATTAACTCTAAAATACGAGTTCTGTGTGTCTAAAATGATTTTTTAGAGTCCTAAGTCCTTCCAAAAAGTTACCAAATGATTTTGGCCAAAAACCCCATTTTTGCCCTCTGGACGCGGTTCTTTATCTCTGCCCCGAGGTTCCTTATCAATAAGGAACCGCGGCCAATCTGACTCAGATTTTTGCAAACTTTAAAAATCATATAAAATCAACCGTAAGTCCGTAGAAGTCGTGCCACCCGGAGTTTCGAACGTAATTGAGTTTTCTTTCAATTAAAAATGCTTCCAAGCCTTTATTCAAACTTTAAAATTTAAATGTTTTATTAGTTCTATACTTTGTCCAAAGTATTGAGTCTCGGTTTGTCGTAGAACTTGTGTTTTACTCTTTTATATTAAGTTCGACATCTCTTGTTGATATATCTTTGTAAATTGATACATTTATAAAGTGTTGAACTTAATTAAATTTTGAAATGTGTCGAAAACTATTTTCAAATAAGATCAAGCTATGTATACGTTGGTATATCTAATACTCAAAACATGGACGAATGCTTTTATGTGTTAAGCTAATTGTTTGTGTGTGTTTCTTTGTGTGTTATTATTATATGTAGACATTATTAAGTGTTCCTTGCTATTTGTAGTAGTATTGCTTATATGTCTAGTCTCTTGTGCCTTGCTTGGTATTTGTTGGTATCTAGTTTTTCCTAATTAGGATGTATGCTAGATTTCTTGCATTTTGGTTGCAACATTATTTGTGCATTGCATATAGGATCAACATCTCTAGGTTTATATTTGTCATATAAACATCATGTACACCTCGTTATGTTTATTAACACTCTTAGGTTTAAAAGCTTTGGGAGCTTATCAAATCTATTGATTTGGGTCGTATTACTCGATCATTGTGTTATTAGTTCAAGTAGATAAATGTCTCACTATAAAACATGAAACACCCTTTGAAAATCTTAGCTATTTTCTCTTAAAAGAGTGTTTGTGGGAATCAAGAAAGATTTCGATTAAATATCAATGCATTATTCATGATTGGTAACATTGTCGAATCTAATTGACATGTTTTTTCAGTAGACATGAATGTGGTTTATTAATAATATACATCGGATCATAACTCACACTTGTGTTGATGGTGTTATATTGAATCTACTTGTTCAAATTGTTAGACATATTTTGTTTAATAATTACTTATAATGCACAATAGAGTCGGTTTGATAACTTGGATGTTTCATCCGAAATACTCAAGTAATTTACATTGATATGCAATTTATAAATGTGTCATTTCCGAAAGACCAATCAAGAGTGTTCCTTTGGTTTGTGTAAACTTTGTTTATACACTTCAAAGTTATTGGCCTCAAGTTCTATTAAGGTAAACAACCTTAACTAGACTTGTTTGACAAGATATGCAATGGTGCATTCTTAACCCTCATTAGGTCATGTATTGTGTCGCCATGCAAGTTTCATCCTTGCTAAACTTTATTAGGCAAATGTTGGAATTTCATTTCGTCTAACTTGAGAATGATTACTAGAGAATATATGCACTAGGATCTTAATTTGACCTAACGGTTGAATTACTTTCATGTTGGAAGTTGAGTTGGTGTATAACTCGTAAAAACGGTCGTGTTTAGCCTTATGTGAGCACCTCTAGTGATAGTCTCATACTCATTCTCTAAAATGATTAAATGGCTCTTCCTATATATGACTAATGATAGTTTACTTTGATGAACTTTGTATGTCATTAGGAGTCTTTTTCTTTTGTAGCCATTAGGTTTTTCTTAGCTTTCTTCTTACGTGCTAATTGAACCTATGTGGCTTTCCTTTGTGTGTGTTCTAGTTTTTATTGCTCTTAAGCATGACTTTATGATAAGTTAGACTAGAACATTAGGATTTGCTGAATTGGAAAATCTTCCCTTACCACCAAAACACTGCCTCTGTAGGCAGTTCCATATATAGGCCGTGGATCCTTATTGATAAGGAATCGCCGGTATAGATAAGGAACCGCGTACAGTGCTTCCTTATTCGGGTTTTTTGAAACTTCCCAATTGTTCCAACACCCTTTGGAATCTTTGTTTCAAACCTTTGAACACTCCCAAAATATCTTGGGCTTTCCCTTTTTAACCCTTTACTAGTTTGGATCATCCCCTCACCCTTTTAAACCCACCTTGTTAGCCATGTTCTTCACACCTCAAACCATTCATCCTTACCCCTTAAATCACCCATTACTACCATGTTCTACAAGAACCTCCAATTCATCCAAAACCTCATCTTCAAAGAGGCACCTCAAAATTAAGATTAAGTTACCCAAACTTAACTCTTCACCCTTTCACACACCCAAGAATGAGATTGTTCCAATTCTCATCTCTTCATCACCCTCACCACCTCTTGCTCCATGCAAGACTACCTCAACCCATGGTACCAACCATTCACATGGTTCTACCTCCTTTTCATTCCAATCTAGAATGAATGAGCTAACCTCACCCTTCACTCCAAGTACTCTCTTGGATGTGACTACCCAACCTCAACCCATCCAAAGCATTCCCATTGTGAATGACTTTGTTGATACCTTGGTGACTTCACCTTTTACCCCTTCAAACTCACCCACATCACCCACCCAAAGCATTCCCATTGTGAATGACTTTGTTGAACCCTTGGTGACTTCACCTTTCACCCCACCAAATTCCGCCACCACCCTTGTCTTTCATTTAAGCATGTGGATTGCTTATTGCTAAGGCATCTAATTTAAGAAAATCTTAGGATTCTAGTGTAACTAAGATTAAAATTATGCTTAAGTTTTAGGCTTGTTTTTTTATCTTTGTATGATCTTTATTCTCTTAGATGTGTCTAACTCATGCATGTCCTTAAATGTTACGTGCTAACATGTTTTACTTAGTCTTCTCTTTTTAAGTAATCATGTTTCTTGCATATGTGTTAATTGCGCACCTTCTCTACATTGTTTTGTTGTGGACTTCATTAGGCATTGCATGAATTATCCTATGTGCTTACTTGATTATGTGTTAGATTTTGTACTAACTCTTTCATGTCTTCTTGAGCTTCTTTTGAGTTTCTTCTCTCATTTTCTTTCGAGATTTCACTATCACCTTCTAAGGTATAGTATTCATGAATCAATTTCTGAAGTTATCCTTAACTTCTTTGATTGAGTTTCTCTTGGTTTATTTTAATCATGCCTCTCTAAGTCGAGTCTCTCTCTTCTATCTTTTTAAACTAAGTTGAGTCGAGCCTCACCATTTCCTCATCATGTAATTGTTCTTTGAACACTCACATTGATTGAGAAAAGCTACGAAACTTTAAGCATGTAGTTTATCGTATGCTAAACACCATCCATCTTGGTATTTATATTCTTTGGCTTATTTGATCTTTTTTTTTCATTGAGTCATCTTTTTGATGTCGACATTCATAAGCATCCTTGCCTATAATGTCTTTGGTTTTATATTTTTTATTCTTCTCGTTTTTGAGAGTCGATTGAGGTTAAAATTTACAATTGGATTGGGTGGTTCCAACAATTCTAAGTTTTTAACCTTTTGAGAGGATTTTGGTTAAATCTTGAATTTTCTTGGGTGATTCCATAAATTCTAAGCTTTTAGTCCTTTGACATATTATCATTACAATTAGTATGGATGTTTCTTCTCTACCTCTATTCCAACAATTGTGAATTGATCTTGTCAATATCCTCTCCTTTGACTTGTTTTTGGATTGATAGCATCGCGTGCACACTTCTTTCTTCAATGCTTGTCATTGTTTGTGCAAACGACTTGTTTATCATCCTCTTTTTTCTTTTCATCATAGTCCTTCTTTCTCTCTTTTCGACTATGTGGAATTGTTTTTATTGTCTATGTCATACTCTCTTTAGTTTGGTATTTTTGCCAAGATATTAAAGCGGAGTATGTCCTCTCGACAATATATGCTCTTTTTATATATGCTCTTGTCTACTAACCTTGTTTTGTAGGATACTTCTAACCCATTTTTATAGCTCGTCACTATTCTTGCTTTGTTGGTGCCTCAAGCAAGGGGAGCTCATATCAAGGGGGAGCATTTTCAAGAATTCAACTCATTACATTTGCGATCGTTCACTCACTTAAATTGCATTCATTGAACATCTTGCAAGTAATGAATTATGGGATCTCGAAGACATGGAGGTGGTTAACCTATGGTGATTGAAGACTTCACTAGGATGACGCAAGCTCAATACCTTTGGATGATGGGATTACGGTTCGGATTCTCGCCTCTCAACCGAATATCTTTTGGATGCAAGCTATCTCAAAGTTGATTCTTTTCTTATATAAACGACGACTACCTTTGGATGCGTGATCTTTCTCAAATGATATGGATTCTACTCTTCCTCAAATGACGACTACCTTTTTGATTCGACAAAAGGGGGAGAAGGAAGTGTAAACGAGTACGTTTCTGTAGAATATTGATAACCTATGAATCTATGAAGTGGGTTGATGTTTTCTAGTGAGAGAAACTAGAGAGAGAAAGTGAGAGAATATGTGAAAGATTTTATTAATATGAATGTGCAAATGGAACAACAACCAACCCCTTTCCTTAGTGGAAAGGGGTATTTATAGTACCAAGCTAAACATGGGCTTGGGCCGGTCCATGACAAGCCCATGGACCGGTTCTTACTTAAGTTAATAAGTAACTAACAACTATTATCTAACTACGAGCTATTACAACATGAATATTATTGTGGAGTGACCGATACTTCTAATATACGTAAAAACGTATTTCTAACAATCTCCCCCTAAGGGAGGTCACTCCACGTTACAAAGTTCTAAACCTAGCATACTATACTAAGTCTTCGTTCTTTAGCTCGTAGTCTTTTCTTCTTTTCTTTCTTTTGTTGTGAATATGTTGATTTGATCTTTTTGGCTTTGACTTGAGAGCATTGTTCTTTGGCCTTTCACGTGCGATCTTTGCCTTTCTTGTGAACTTTGCCTCCTCGTGACTTCATGTTTCACACACTTACGTCTTTTTGTTGAATTCTTAAAAGCTTCAGAGTTTGGTACAGCGGAAGACTTCATCTTGTACTTTCTTGAATTTTTGTTGCAAAAGACATAAGCATGTGGGAACGACTTTTACAGGAACACCGCAACACCACCGTCTTCACTGGTACACAGCAACGCCACCGTCTTCAACAGGTACACAGCAACGCCACCGTCTTTAGCAGGTACACAGCAACGACACGAATAAAATGGCTTTGAACATTTTATTCTAATTCGGTAGCATTTTACCTCCGGTCGGTGAAGACCGTTGGACGATATTAGATATCGTACCCGTGACGGATAGTTTCAATTAAGTAACTTCCTGACAGGATTTCGCGGGTGAACCCGTTCTCTTTATTCGACCGTCCAAAGCTGACTGCGAACATAAAGAGTGAATCACTTGGATAAATTATCCTTGTGATTAAAAGCCGTCAATTCATGAAACCTGGAACAAGTGAATTTCAATTAAGATTTTCACCATCGTTGCTTTCCAGTTGTCACGAGCTCAATTCATAAAGAATCTTGCACGTCACCTACCAAGTGCTGTTTGATGTTGACACTAGAAGGATTTCCACTCGTCACTGTGGTCAATAAAGAGTCACTCTGAGTGTTCTGGCAAGATCATATGATAATGCGAAGAGGCCTGGAACGAGTTTAAGTTCAATTAAGAATTAAACCACTGTTACCTTCCAGTTTTTCACAAGATTGGTTCTAAAAGAACCGCACGTGTAACCTACCATGAGCTTGTTTGATGTTGGCTCAAGCAGGATTTCCATCTTCATTGTAATACTTACGTATTACTCGGATGTTCTGGCAATATTACAGGAATATTACGTAGGACTCATGAAAATCTCTTACTTTTCACAGTGTGTGAGAAAGCAAGGAATAAATGGAAAGTGTCCTAATGAGACTTTTGATGATCTCTTGGCTCTAGACTCGATTGTGCGTTTTGATTTAGTGAGCGATGGCTGGAGAGGAGTGCCACCTTTTCAATACCAGTTTATTCGGAGTGAATAAACCAATAGATAACGTGTTGATCTCCGTGTGATTAAAACAAATACCTTTTGAGAGATATTTGAGTTAGCTGGGGAAGGGTTGTGCATTGCATCACTGGGTCCATGATGTCTTTCTTCAATACCGAGAATCATTAACAAAAAATGACCTCAATAGCATATGTATTGACCCGGTTTCTGCCTAAAGTTGTAAGGAGGGCTTCTTTCTTTACACCCTTTATCTTTACATTTCTTTTTCATTCTTCAACCCCTTCAATGCTTACCAATACGTCATCACTAGCACCTTGTTGTGATTGTTCCAGTGCTAGCTTAAGTACTTGGTCGGCATTCAGCTACGTTCACATTCTTTCTCCATCTTTCCTAGGACTTTTAATTCTATCTAGGGAATTGTCCTTGGGAAGATTCCATCGGCTCTGATGAATCATTGGACTAAACCTATTCCTACCACCCTTTTGTCACCACATCCGTCGTGAATTAAGCGTGTTTTGGGAAGGAATTGCCACCATGAAAAATCATTGAAAATCACATAAGGTACTTGTGATATTGAAATCAAAAGTTTTGTACCTTAGGTGTTTTGTTCATCAAAAACGCTCCCCCTTAACACGTGCTTAACACATATTAAGTTGGATAATCTTTAAGTCTTTTTCATCTTTTAGCCAAGTATCACTTACGTCTCCTTAATCCCATTTTCTCCCCTTATCCAAAATGTTAACCATTAATATTTGGGATATTGAATGGATTAACCGGTCTTTGGGTAAAAATGAAATCGATGTTTGGCCATAGAACAAGTTATTGCTCCCCCTTAAGTTAATAAGGGATGGTTGTAGTGCTTTAGTATGATATATTTTGAAAGATTTAGAATCTCGTGAGAAATTCTTGAAAAATTATCATACCTTAACACTACAACAAGCCATTAAATCACATTATTCACAAATATACATATTCACACAAAATACCAATATAGAGTGACCTGAAATGTACGACCCTTTAGATGGATCGTTGCAGTGTCCTGTAGTGCACTCCATATGGTCTACCACCCACGAATCTTTCCAAGCTCCTCATCAATCTACGTTCACGGAGCTTTTGATCGATCTTCTTGATCACGTACTTCGCCATCTGCCGGTAACCTGGATGCCAATCCTCCGTCATTTCTGGCAAAGTCCCACCCGAGTTCAGATGCTCCAACTTTCCTCTGACTTGTATAAGAGTTCCATCACTATACTTGTGGAGCTCCCCCACCCTCATAAACTTCATCAAACCTCGACTGTTCAAGTAGAAAATGCCGTAATTCGGGACAGAAATGCCGGTATAGGGACATCTTGCTACATGTTGAGGTAACACTTGATTCACAGGGCGGGTTAAATTGAGCTTCCTCTGATAGCTTTCGACCCCCAATTGAAGATCTTCAACTCGTGTCTTGATGACAACGCTTCGTGTGAACATACGAAGTGCTGTATTCAAAGCAATGAGGTCTTCACGAGGAATATGTGTGAGTTGATCTCTGGTCATCAGAAGCAGCATATCTTCAATATCCTCAAGGCGAATGATGGAAAAATCTCCCTGCTGGATTCTGTATTCCCTGTCATCCTCCCTTTTCAAACGAATCTCCGTCACATGATAATAGCCGTTCTTGGCTTCTGTTTTCATCCCTAAAATGCTGGAGATGCGGATATCGGATCTAACTGAGCTTCCAGAATTGACTAGGCAGCAACCCCTGTACGCCCTTCTGACTCGTTCGTCCCAATGAGATGCACCTATGACAGCATACATATCATAATTACGATTTATCTTAGGAACCCAGAGTCGGTTTACCTTTTCCTCGATGAAGGGTATTGTCCCCCAGTTGGCAGCTTTCAGCAAGGTCAGGGATGTTGCGTACTTTGATGACCCCTTTAGTAGATAGACCAAATCATTGGTGACAAAGAAGTCAAGAGCAATCTGATTATCTTGATCCATTGGAGGTGGAGCTCTTTCTGGTTCATGAAGACCTGGCCGTTGAACGGTATTCAGAGCCTTCAGGATCTCCTCGGCATAATATTCGAACTCCATTTGGGTCAACCGGGTTTTGGCGCGAAGTCTTTTATCCTTCAGTACTTTCTTCACCAAAGATGGAGTAACCGAAGTCTTATACTCATGAGCAAGAAATGCACATAAGTCAATCGAACTTCGGATACGAAGATACAAGACTTCTTTGTCGGCGTCGGTGATCGGATCATACTGCGCCGCTGCCGTGATCCAAGCCTGTGGTGGAGCAGTCTCGTCGATTTCCAACGTGTCCTCCCAATCCCTTGTGCTTGGTTCAGGAATAGTAGATTGTGGGTTTTGTTGCAGAGGAGTAGAGACGTGAACATCTGCTTGTTCAGATTCAGGCATTTCAGCAGTGTCATGGACGGGTGAGTGTTGTGCAGCTTCTGGTTCGGTTACCGATTCTGCAATTACAGGGGTAACAACACAAGAACTAACGGGGTTAGTTGTAACAGGTATTGATGCATGTATAAATGTACCAGGAATAGATGACCCTGTAGTGGCATTCACATCATGGCGCCACTTCGATCGTCTGGATTCCGTGGATGTAGATTTCTCTTTTGGTGCTGCATCTTTCTTTGACTTGGTGCCAGACTTAACCACTTTCTTTGAGCTGGCACCCTTATCCCCTTTCTCACGCTGTTCACCTTTATCCGCATTGCTCCCCTTAACACTTTCCTGGTGACCATCACCACCATCATTACCATCATTATCATCATCATCTGCATCCTCATCATCATCATCCTCATCATGATCATCATCTTCATCATCATTATCATCATCCTTATCATTATCGTCCTCATCATCCTCATCATTCTCATCCTCATCATCCTCCTCATTCTTATCTTCTTCTTCTTCTTCTTCTTCCTCTCCACCAGTACCCTCTTCTTCGTCGCTCTCTTCCCTTTCTTCTTCAGGGAGAATGTGGTAGGGTACCACACTTCCAAACGTCTTGAACAACCTATCATCCTCCATGATAGCGTCATTCAGTGATTTGAAGAGAGCCCGTTGATTCCTCGATTTATCAAACGATCCAAGTTCCTTCATTCGAGCTTTGAGGATCTTCTTAAGTTCAAAATCCGTCAAGTCATAAGCGATCTTGTAGGCGGCTTCTGAAGGATTGGATGATTTGATCATTAAGTTGTCAGCAGCAAGCGTCTTCAAATCATCACGCAGTTTAGGCATTAAGGATTCAATGGAGTCTTTCACCCTCTGCTCAATAGAAGCTTCAATGGCTGCTTTTTGCTCTTTGAGGTCATCCTTAATAGCTTTAAGTCTCGTAATTCGTGCTTTATGCCTATCAGCTTCAGTCCTTTTAACATGAGCAAGCTCTTCTGCATGAACTTTACGTGTAGCTTCCATGTCTGCAGCGAACTTGGCAATCAACTCTTCTTGAGCTTTCCTTGATGCTTCTTCACTTTGAGCTCTTCTATTTAGCTCTTGGCGAAGTTCATCCATTTCTCTCTTTTGATTATCCACATGTTTGTCCAACATCTCGGCCATCACTATTGCTGCCATTGCAGACGTTGCAGAGCTGCTCTGGGTTGATGGAATGGGCTCGGTTGTGACTGCGGTGCTGAAGATGGGCTTTATTGGTGGTGGAGGAAATGGTGTAGAAACCGGTCTGGTTGGTAAGGGTTGAGTTGTTTGAAGAGTTACCAAAGGTTGAGTCGACTCTTTGTCAATACCAGCTGAAACAGGGACTGATGGCTCCTTCGAAGTGGAATAATGTTCAGGTGACCCAAACTCGTCAACATCATCGGGTTCCACGTACTCATCCTCAATTTCTACCCTTGCACCTGAACCACTGCCACCAGTATCTTTCCTACTCCGTTTAATGGCTATCTTCATCATTTGTTTCTCAGTTTTATCAAGAGTAGGATCAACAATGCCTTCTTCGTCACGTAAACGCATCTCATCAGCCTTACCCTTTCCCTTCTTACCCTCTGTCTTCTTCTTTTTGGCTTTGGATTCAGGTAAATCTGCTTGCTTCCGTTTACCTTTGCTCTTTACTGTGGTGGAAGAGTCTTCACCTGCTAGAATACTTGCGTGTTGATTCTCAATTTCTGTTAGCAAGTTCTTGTAATCCTCAGATGCAATAATCTCATCGGTCAGAAGATGACTGGGAATGGGACCAGGAATAACCGTATTCGAATGAGTCTCCTGCCTTAAGTCTACCAAATCATCATCATCTATCATGTGGTGACGACTACCTGCACGCTTGTTAATGGATGCATCGTTTTCCATAAAGTAATGTATGATCAACTTAATAAACCTAGGGTACTGGTAAGTTTTAACTTTACCCTTTGTGTTAGTGAAGAGTTGAAAAGTAAACTCCTCCCACAGCAGTGATGCATAATCAATACCCATACCTTTGAACATACCATAAAACATCTTGATGATTGGTGGACGAACAGCATCATACCCAGTTGTTTTGGGTGTTAAGCATCGGCTAAGAATCCCAAAGATAGCTTTCCATGGTTGACCAATTTTGGCAGTAGTAAACTCAGACGGGGTTCGTATGTCAAGACATCCAATGGCGGTGAACATCTCCATGATCTGGTCCTTGGTTGGGTTGGGTGAGTATGATGGTAGACCTTTGAGAATCGGTCGAAAGCCAAAGATCTTCCTGAAGTCTGACACAGTAAGCGTCTGCTGCTTGTTGTCCAAGGAAAAAGTGATCTTGTTCGACGTCCTCTCTTTGGTAGCCTAGAACTCGTAAAGATATTCATAGGGCACCAAAGCACTTCTCCTTAGCGCATGCTTGAAGTGAGATTTATCAAGCATGGCTGTAGCTACCTTAAAGCCATTATGGGTAGAATGAGATACCTCCTTCAGACGGAAGTTGTTTGGAACAAACTTTAGAGTTTTGGCTTCAGCAATGGCGGCGGCTCTGTTGTCTTGTAGTTGTTGTACAGTAGGGTTAGTCATCGTTTCTGCTTAAGATAAAACACAAAGGTTGATACAAACAAGTATAAATATCATTATGACTTTAAACCTAAGCATTGTACATATGATATAATCCCTTAAACTTTGAAATCATTCAAACATCTTCTATTCGGAATAATCACTCAATTCGGAATAATAGGTCTATACTGAATATAAGTCCTATGCGGAACATTAGTCTATTCGAAACATATAGCCTATGCGGAAAAACATTCCTATTATGAATAAAATACTCTATTCGGAACATTTGGTCTATGCGGAATAAATTCCCCATTCGGAACTTTTGGTCTATGCGGAATAAAGTCCTTATTCGGAACATTTGCCCTATTCGGAACGTTGGCCCTATTCGGAACATTTGCCCTATTCGGAACATTTGCCCTATTCGGAACATTTGCCCTATTCGGAACATTTTCCCTATTCGGAACATTTGCCCTATTCGGAACATTTGCCCTATTCGGAACATTTGCCCTATTCGGAACTTTTGCCCTATTCGGAACTTTTGCCCTATTCGGAACTTTTGCCCTATTCGGAACTTTTGCCCTATTCGGAACTTTTGCCCTATTCGGAACTTTTGCCCTATTCGGAACTTTTGCCCTATTCGGAACTTTTGCCCTATGCGGAACTTTTGCCCTATGCGGAACTTTTGCCTTATGCGGAACTTTTGCCTTATGCGGAACTTTTGCCTTATGCGGAACTTTTGCCCTATTCGGAAAAACTGTTCTATTCGGAAAAACTGCTTTTATGCGGAAAGTTTTCAACACTTATATTTTCTAATTAAGCACTTAATCCGTTTGATTCAATTGATCTAAAGGCCAAAGTAGTGCAATTAAACCTATTCCGAATACAACCCAAGCAAAACCCCCAAATTAATCAACCCTAATTAAGCAGTAATTTGATTCGTTTGATTTTCCTATTAAACAGTTAATTAACTTGTTTGTGCATGAAAGTTTAACCGATTTAATACCTTTTTGTGATCTTGATCTGATATTGAGATGTTCTTGGTTGATTTGCGTGAGTGTTTGTGATTTTGTGTGTTTTTGATTATCAATGGCGGCAAGTATAGATGTAAACAGTGAAGGAATAGAAGAAACGGGGGGGAAGGTTTTGACTAGGTCAAATTTTCCACAAGTTAGACCTATTGTCAACTTTGCCCCCTCAATTTTTCTTTTTGCTTCATTCAATCATTCTTTTGGTTACCAAGTTTTGATACTAGCCATTTTGACCCTATCTTATGTTAACTTATCCTAGCCTTTGTGATTATTTTAACTTAACACAAGCACAAAACTATCCACGACAAACTTATAAGCAACAACAATACAAATGCCCAAGCAATCCAACCATTAACTATTAAGCTTTGTGAGTTTCCTTGAAAATTTTTGAAGATCTTTTTGATGTGAAAGATGATGAAACATTTTCTCCCCCTTAAACGATGACCCGTTTTCTATTTAAAGAGCTGTAGTCATTGTTTAACGAGGCACATGATGATGAAAAACATTTCCCAATTGATATCTTGAAAAAATTTGATTCGTGGTTTTAATAAGATTTCTCTTATTTTAACAAATTAATGCACTGAGACGTACACAAATTCGTGTCAGACCAAGTTATAAAGTAAACTTGATCCCTTTGCATGATTTGGCTTGTAAATCACGCCCGAGAAAATTAATTCCCGTTCTGAGCCAACGTTTTCCAAGGAAATACGTGACTTTAATATGAAAACCGGGTTGCAGTCTGAAATAGCTACAAGCCATAATGGGCATGTTTTAAAACATTACAACTTTTATACGGACTCTATTTATGGCACCGTGTCAATATTAATCGACATTTCTAAGGCCGTAAATATTACCGTACTAAAAGACATGCCCGTTTTAAACGAAAAATATTTTTGGTTTTCTTGATTTTATACTTTTTATGGTTTTTCTAGGTTTTATAATTTTTATGGTTTTTCTTGGTTTTATATTTTTGTATTTTTCTTTTGTGGTTTATATATTTACGATAATATACATGATCACAACCAAAGGATACTCTGAATAGTTTACCACGACTATTCAGCGGATTCTTCTGCCAACTCTTTGAGAGTCGCTGGAGTGAATGATTTCATGCCAAGCTTGTCGATCAAAAACTCGATTCGTCCTCGATCTAAGGCTTTGGTGAACATATCCGCCAGCTGGTACTCAGTAGTGACAAAATACAGCTCGATCACTCCGTTCTCCACCTGCTCCTTAATGAAATGGTAGCGAATGTCTATGTGCTTGGCCCGGGAGTGTTGAACATAGTTGCAGCATAGGGCAATGGCGCTCTTGTTGTCACAATACATCGGGATTTTGTTAAATCCAAGACCGTAGTCAGTTAATTGTGATCTCATCCAAAGGACTTGAGCACAACAACCGGACATGGCGATGTATTCAGCCTCCGTGCTTGATATTGCAGCGCTTTTCTGCCTTTTTGAAGACCAACTGATCAATCTATCTCCAAGGAGTTGCACAGATCCAGAAGTGCTACGCCTCGTATCTTGACATCCAGCATGATCGGCATCTGCGTATGATATTAAAGCAATCGAGGAATCTTTCGGATACCATAGACCACGATGAAGTGTTCCTTTTAGATACCGAAAGATCCTTTTCACAACATGTAGGTGCTTTTCGGTAGGCCGAGCCTGATACCGGGCACACATGCATACAGCAAATTGCAAATCAGGCCTGCTAGCAGTCAGATATAGAAGGGTGCCGATCATCCCATGGTAAAGTTTTGGATCGACAATAGTCCCATTCCTATCTTCATCTAACTTGGATTTCTCCACCATTGGAGTGTCTACGGGGTCACAATTCTCAAAGTTATATTTCTTAAGAGATTCTAGAGCATATTTGGATTGATTTATAAAGATGCCTCTGGGATTCTGAGAAATCTGTAATCCTAAGAAAAATGAGATTTTTCCCATCATCGACATCTGAAAGCGTGTGGACATTATCTTCTCAAATTGTTTAGACAATTCTATGTTAGTGGCAGCAAAAATTATATCATCAACATAAATTTGTACCAGAAGCATGTCGTTGCCGTCCTTGAGAGTGAATAGAGTGGGGTCCACTTTGCCTTTGGAGAAGCCTTCCGACATGAGATATGTTGACAGGAGATCATACCACGCGCGTGGAGCTTGTTTCAACCCATAAAGAGCCTTCTTAAGCTTGTACACGTGATTAGGAGACTCCGTACTGACGAACCCATCCGGTTGACTAACATAAACTTCTTCCCTTAGTTCACCGTTCAAAAATGCCGTCTTCACATCCATTTGATAGACGATCATGTTCATATGAGCAGCAAACGCAAGGAATAGTCTAATCGCCTCCAATCTAGCCACAGGAGCAAAAGATTCCTCAAAGTCTATACCCAAGGCTTGTTTATATCCTCTAGCGACCAATCTAGCCTTATTCTTCAATACCGCACCCATCTCATCAAGTTTAACCTTATAAACCCATAACAAAGTAAGGATGTTAACCTTGTCAGGGCGAGGAACCAATTCCCATACTTCAAGTCGTTGGATATCGTTTAGTTCCTCCTGCATAGCTTCAATCCAAGAAGATTGGGTCATAGCCTGCTGCCAATTTTTGGGTTCAACTTCAGAGAGAAATGCATCAAAGTAACAATATAGTGCATTCTCTTGTAATTGATGGCGTGTAGAGACTGGTCGATCTAGATCTCCAATAACATTCCTAATTGGGTGATCTTTTGTCCATTTAGTGCTATGGTTTTCAATCCTAGGTGGTCTGGAGTGAACAATAGAAGGAGCTTCTTCTGAGGTAGACGCGGCTGAAGGGTCTTCAGGGATCGCTACACCAAAGAAAGGAAGCTCTTGCAAGTAAGCATATTCCAAGTCGTGATCAGTAGTATCCTCTTCTACATCATTAGGCACAAGTAGGGGTGATGATTCAGGTGTAGTTTGAGAATCACTTGGTGAAGGTGCATCTGGTTCAATGTGAATTGTAGATGCATTAGATAAAGGTTCATTAACTTGAGCAACCACTTCAGGTATTGGAGCAATTACTACAGGTGCTGGAACTTCATCAGTCGGGGGATCAAAGAATTCATCAAACAACGGTTGAAACAGGTTATCCCACTCGGGCCTTGATGGTGGTAAAAATGATGTAGAAGTAGGATTGTTGGGAACTAATCCGGAACTTATAGCACCGGTTCCCATCTCATGAAGCGCGGGTTCAGAGCTGTGTTGCTCAGAAGCCATCGCTGTCAGCTCGTCGAAATCTGCGTCCATAGTTTCTACAATCTTGCCAAGACGACGGTTATAGATTCGGTATGCTCTTTTGGACGGTGAGTAACCAATGAAAATACCTATATCGGCTTTTGGTTGAAGCTTACCCAAGTTCTCACTATTGATGTTTGGATAACACAGAGCACCAAACACATGGAAAAATGAAACATCGGGTTTGCGGTCATGTAGAAGCTCATAAGGTGTTTTTCCATGGCGTTTCCGAATGATAGAACGGTTTTGGGTAAAACATGCAGTAGAAATAGCCTCTGCCCACAAGAACAATGGAGCGTTCGCATAAATAAGCATGGTCCTAGCAGCTTCCATAAGTGTACGATTCCGTCTTTCAACGACACCGTTTTGTTGTGGAGTGCGTGCAGCGGATGTTTCATGTGATATACCAACTCCTTCATAATAATCACGAAGAGTCTGGTTGACGAACTCTGTACCATTGTCTGTACGAATACGGCGGACAGTGGTATTCAAACGTACCTGGATGAACTTCAGAAAAGTAATGATAGCCTTCGGTGCTTCATCCTTTGTACGTAAAAATCTAACCCATGTAAACCTTGAGAAATCATCCACAATAACCAGAATGAATTTCTTACCGCTCACACTTTCAGTTCTCATCGGCCCACAAAGATCCATATGCAAAAGATGAAGTTTTGCTATATGATCATTCCCAAATTTAACCGTACCAAGAAACTTGCTGACGAAATTTCGGAGCATCGAGCGATTTCCGGTCATATGTTTTGAACAACCGGAGTCCAAATACCACAGGATGATTTGGACCACCTGAAAATATCACCACACAAAGACAATGTAGAGGTATCGGAATCTGAGTGTTCCTTGTTATTAGCAGGTACAGATTTAATAATCTTAGATTTGCTAACTCTAGGTTTCTTAGATTTCCTAGCCTTCTTTTTCTTAATAGGTGGTGTAGATTCTAGTTGGCTCAAATCCTGAGGTATTTCTTCACTGATAGGCACTATAGTGGGGGCTGACCTAATTAAAGGGCACTGTTTCCATACTTGAGTGCGAGTGTTCCTAACTAAAGGACGCTCAGACCTAACCTCAATGGATGCATTCCTAGTTAAAGGGCACATTTTTCCATCTAATGTAAAGGTCCTACCAGTGGGACGCCATTGCCAGCCAACTTGGGCACGAGTTCTACCCGTTGGCTTCCATTCAAGACCATTCTTAATAGCATTCATTTCATTAACGTGATCAATCAGACACAAATCATGGCGCTGGGAAAACATACATTCATTACAATTCCAACAATTTAAATCAGAATTCACGAATGGTGTAGGCTGCTGCACAGGCGCAGAGCTTTTAGTCTTAACATGATTCGTTTTATTTAAAACTGAACTAGCATTCCTATTGTGGACTTCTACTTTCTTCTTTGTGGCACTACTAGTGGAGGGCTTGGTCTTAGCTTTCTTGAGTGGCGATCCTTTAGCCTTAGTAGTCGCTTTTAATCCTGTAGAAGGCAAAGTGGGAACATTAGCAACAGATTTTAATGGTGTCTTACTTGATTGTGCCAATGACGGTTTCGCTCCTGGAGTCTTATTAAATGGAGTGACAGCAATGGGCCTATTATTAAGTAGTGCAGAACCTGGTGTACCTATGTATTGCAAATAAGCCAAGCAATATTGAACTCGCTTAACATATTCATGAGCCGAATAATAGTCGCTACTAGAGGGATCTAAGGCATAAAGATCGTCTAAAATATCCCTAAGAAGATCGACATGCTTAATGGCATTCCTCATATAATCATCATAGGTAACCTGGTTTCTCTTATGAAGCGGATTCTTATAAAGCACTACTGACTTGGTTGCTGGAGCACTAGTGGACGGTGCAGAGTCGGTAGCTAAGTTATCAACAACTTCTTGTCGGTTGAGAAGAAGTGTCTCCTTTAACTCAGCCAAAACCATATTTTTGTCTATGAGCAGGATGTTCAAGTCAGAGATTTCTTCGCACTTTTGGTTCAGTTGTTCAACATAATATTGTTGTTGTGCCGCATTAAAAGCGAAGCGTTCTTCTAGTGAACCATAAAGAGCGGATAGTCCCTGCCTTGTCCGATCCATCTCCCCTAGAACAGTTGATAGTCTAATTTCTAAGACCTGGTTTTTAGACTCTACAGCCTCTAGTTCCATTCTTAATGTTTCCTTTGATGATACCTCTCTCTTCAATCTCATGATTTCTTCCTCTAATGTCTTAACAATTGCAATCATCTTGTCACTATTCTCAACACCGTTTTCACAAACATTTGATATCAGAAGATTTTCATTTTGATTTTGTTGTTTTAATTCTAAAGATATACAATGTTGTTCTAGTTGATTAAAGCGTTGTGAAAGTAAATTGTAAGAATCTTGTAGCTTTAAAAACTCAGCGTTAGATTCGTGACAAGAATGATTTTCTACCTCATTTACAGTATCATCAACATTTACAGAAAGATTACAAACATCATCACAAATATCCTCACAAATATTCACAGCATCACAATTAATCACAGCAGATGTAAGCTCATTCGAATAATTAACATTTACAGTAGTAAGCACATCACACGAGATTACTTCAGACAAGAATCGGTCATATTCGGTTAAAATCTTTTCTTTTTCAATTAGTTGCAGTTCGTAAGCGGTGTCCATTTCATAAAACACTTTTTGAACTTCACCAATTTCAAACTGAAGATTTTCCTTAAGAGATGCAAAACTTCCTTTTAGACTTTCGACAAACGGATTGATCTTAGTTTTAAACACCTCGTTCATGTGTTCGAAAGCCCATTCTCCGGCGTTTAAGCCATTTGAAGTCGTACATTCCAAAATGACCTTGTCAAAGTTAGTAAAGTAACGGTTAATCTCTTTCAAGTTTAACCATACAGTGCTAACAGGTGGAAGATTCTTTGGAATCTCCTTAGGACCTTCCATGTTGACAAGTGTAGGAAATGTACTAGGGCTTTCTTCCTCTATCATGTAGGTTGGTGCTGTAATGAGATCTTTATCCATATGGAAGCGAACTCTAAAATCAGTTTTTGCAAGCTCCTTATTCATTTTAAAATAATCACAATCTGGATATTTTGCTAAATTGTATGACCGATCCTCATCAACTAGATCCTTATTTGTTCGATCATCGGGAAAAACAATCGGGTCTAAAGCCAATCCTAATTGAGTTGCATTATACAATCTTGGACTATGTCTAAAAGCTTGTTTTGCATACTTTGGGTTAGGGGGAAGGCCTTTTTGACGTGATAAGTTAAACTCTCTAAACGAAGCATCAAATAAGTGCACTAGTTGAGAAGCAGTGTATTGTCTTAAAAGCAAGTAGTCTAGACTTCTAATCTTATTAGCAGCATTAATCTCCATTTCATTCTTCTTAGATTCGAGTAATTCAAAATCAGTTTGAAGTTTTTGAAAATTAGTGGCCACTAACTCCTTTTCTTTAAGTTCATTAGACAGATTTGCTCTTAAGTTTTCGATCTCTTGCAAGTGACCCATTTGTTTGTTTCTAAAATGATCATATTCTAGATTTGTGAGAACACTTGACGAAGGCACTAATTCCAAAGTTTGTACTTTCTCATTGCTTAAGGCAAGCTCATCAGACAAATTCCTATTCTTAGCTAAGGTTTCTAAGAGTGCAGCATTCATTTGGCTAAGTAATGTAGCAGGAACCATTACCAAATCTTGTTGAGCAGGAGTAGGCGTATGCGAACTGGGTCCCGGTTGTGATTCACTCAAAGTCTGGGGACTCACATTGATATTGCTATCATTGTTTGTCTCCTCGTTTGAAGGACTCACCACCGAAGATTCATTCGAGTCAGCACTCTCTTGCACAACTTGATGTGGCTGAATACTAGCATCAGTGGTATTATCGGTGGTATTAATAAGTACCTCAGATCTCTTTTCTGGCCCTAAGCTGGAGATAGTTGCCATGAGAGCAGCTTTTGCAGATTGAAAGTCATCACAGTCGGAGTCATACGCATCAAGATCATCGGCTTGGTAAGCTGCATTCTGCGTAGTGACGACGTCTTGTTCAACAATCCCTGGGTCAGCAAGAAATGCAAGCTCCTCTTCATCAAGTTCCCTTCCTTGCGCCTGAGCATTTACTAGATAGATCTTTTCTGCAAACCACTGTCCATCCCTTCTCCTCTTGGGTTTCTTACAATCCCTGGACATATGACCCTCTTCCTTGCAGTTGTAGCATGTAATCATTCTCAACTTGCCTGTATTAGCCCGTGGAGGGTTGTTGACCATTGGAGCAGGAGCAGGATTGGCGGTGCGAACATTGGTTGATGTGGAAGTTCTCCCCTGATATGGTTGAATTGGCTGAACCATTACCCTGCCATTCTCAATTGTAGCTTGTTGGCGAGAATTGGATGAATTCCTCAACTGATTGTTGGTAGGAACTGATCCTCTGAATCCTCGTTTGCTTAAAGTTCTTGTGAGATAAGCAGACATAGTAGTTAGCACTTCTACTGGGTCAGCTCCTTGTTGGAATACAGGAACGGGGACTTCCTCATCATCACAATACAGTGCTTGATCTGGGTGAGCTGCATAATCAGTAGAAGGAATACTCATTTGATCAGGGTAGCTTGTTGGATATGCTGCATTCTCTTGATAAGAAGAATATGAAGGCTGAGCATAAGGTGCAACATTTGCTGGATGAAGTTGTGAAGCATACTGTGGTAAAGGTGCATTGAACCGATATTGTTGCTGATGTGAGGTGGGTGGTTGTGGTAGAATCGAGTATTGGGGAAAGGCTGGTGTCATGTAAGGTGATTGATGATAAGCTTGATGTCCCATGATATAAGGTGTGTTGTTGTGAGACAAGCTTGGTTGATTCGCCATCAAAGCTAAGGAATCTGGGTGCATACCGCGAGGAGAACGGTGCATAATCACATGCTTCTCATGTTGCTGAAGAAAAGCATAAATTTGATCTAAGTTGCACTTATGCAGATCCCGGGTTAACTTCACATCGGTAATATACTCACCCCATTCAGCTTGAGGTAAAGTATTCAAGAACTTGGTGTTAACCTGGAATGGTGCAATTACAAGATTGTATACATTCAGATCATTCATTAGTGTGGTGAATCTGAAGTAATAATCGTGAAGCGTTTCCCCTGGGTTATAGGTGAATCTATCAAACAGGTCATACAACTGACATTCCCTTTCCTGTTTGGTGAGAGACGTTCCTTGTAGCAACACCTTAAGACGTTCCCATAGATCCTTTGCCACCGTATACTGACTCACCATCCTATAGATGTCATGGGGAAGAGCTTGGAGAATTGTTTGAAGAGCTTTTTCATCTGCATCTGCAACAAGTTGTTGAGCTGGAGTGAGTTCTTCAAATTCTCGTGGTCTAGTCACGTCGTCAACCACAATGGTACCATAGTCGAGTGGACCATTCAAAATCGATTTGACCATAAGCCTTCCGTATGTCGGTTTCCCCTTTAGATATTGCATCATTCGACCTTGCCATGCCTCAAACACCTCTTTAATAAGCATCGGTGGACGACTATCAGTCCCCGTTATGATCGAGATATCCGTAAGAGATGTCATCTGAGGCATTAATGAACTTGGATTCATTGTGATCACTTAACAGACTCAAAGATTATCGTTTGATCGAGCAGTGAAGAAAGGTTGAGAATTTGTGTTGTGTTGGTTGAACTCAAGAGTAAATCCACTAAAGATCGTCGAAAAAACTCAAATACCCCTTGAACTTGCTTATACAGAATAACCCAAAATTAAAATAAGCCCTATTCGGAATAACACCAATTCGGAATAATCCTATGCTGAAAATACCCTTATGCGGAAAAACCTCCTATTCGGAATATTTCTTCAATTCGGAATATCTGGCAATTTGGCTTATTCGGAAAAATCTCCTATTCGGAATATCTGGCAATTTGGCTTATTCGGAATACTTCTCCTATGCGGAAAAATTTTGGCTATTCGGAAAAATCTGGCTATTCGGAAAGATATAGGTTATTCGGAAAATTTTTGCTATTCGGAAAGATTTCTTCTATTCGGAAAGATTTCTTCTATTCGGAAAGATTACTTCTATTCGGAAAGTTTTCTTCTATTCGGAAAGATTACTTCTATTCGGAAAGTTTTCTTCTATTCGGAAAGATTTCTTCTATGCTGAAAATCCTCCGATTCGGAATCCTATTCGGAAAATTCTGGAAAAATTGTTTCCGAGACTTAAAAAGAAACTTTTAACCCCGATTTTTGATCCAAAACCACAAAAAGTTTTATGATTTTTACCAAAATAAGCTAAACCCAATCCTTATCAATCAATCCCAATAACAAAAACACCAAAAATAACAAGATTCAAGATTGATTTTTTCTAAAGATCACTAATTGATTCAAAAACTAAAAAAGCAACACAATCCTTACCTTAAATCACCCCATAGATCTTGATACCAAATGTAGAATATTGATAACCTATGAATCTATGAAGTGGGTTGATGTTTTCTAGTGAGAGAAACTAGAGAGAGAAAGTGAGAGAATATGTGAAAGATTTTATTAATATGAATGTGCAAATGGAACAACAACCAACCCCTTTCCTTAGTGGAAAGGGGTATTTATAGTACCAAGCTAAACATGGGCTTGGGCCGGTCCATGACAAGCCCATGGACCGGTTCTTACTTAAGTTAATAAGTAACTAACAACTATTATCTAACTACGAGCTATTACAACATGAATATTATTGTGGAGTGACCGATACTTCTAATATACGTAAAAACGTATTTCTAACAGTTTCACATTTTACTATGCGTTACGGTTTACTTGTTTGTCATCATCAAAAAGGGGGAGATTGTTAGTGCAAACATTACGATGTTTAATCAAGATGATCCCTTCATGTTTTGGTGATGACAAACGTATAACTCGCAATACATAATGTAAAATGTGTAAGGTACTCGTAATCACTCAAGCATACTTATGTATACTTCTCTCGACACCTTGAAGATTACATTCGTCATGAAAGACAAGAAGGACGCGCAGTTCTCATATAGAACACGCGGTTCCTTAGTGATATCGAACCGCGGGAAGATATAGAACCGCGGGCAGTCAAGCCGGTTTAGGCTTACTCAAGATTTCTAGAAGCTTCTAAAAGATGGAGGGAAACTAATAAATTCAAAATTAAAATTTTGAATTTACTTCTAGAAGATGGAGGGAAGAAAATAAATTCAAAATTCAAATTTTGAATTTGGGCTCCAAGAATATAAGGTGCATCCTTTTATCCAATGGGTATTCAACTCTTTTATCCATTGGGTAAAAAGGTGCTCTCCAAGGCAAGAGTTGGCTATAAATAGAAGACTATTCTCTTCCATTTTACTTGCACAAAAACCTTCCAATATCCCATTCCTCATTTGCCTCTTCAAGAGCAATGAGAAGAACACTTTCACCCTTGTGAAGTGTTAGTGTCTAGAGTCATAACATGATGAAGATCTCTCTAGATCAAGTCATGATTATTGTCTTCCTACTATGTATATGTAGAAGATCCAAGTTGTGGGTACACTTGGATGTGTTTGTAAGGGTAGAATATCCAAGTGATGGGTATCCTTGGATTAGGTGTTAGTTGTGTAGATCCAAGTCTTGTTAGTACTTGGATATAGTGTTAGAGTTATAGATCTAAGTGTTGTGTGCTTAGATCTATATGGTTTATGTGTTTAGGCCATAAAACACAAGGTTTGTTATGTTGGGCCATAAAACATAACTAGTGGGTAGATTAGGTTGTGTCTTGGTAGTTCTCACTAAACTCTAAAGTGATGTGGTTGTGTCTAGGTAGTTCTTACTAAACTATAAAGTGATGTGGTTGTGTCTTGTGAGTTCTCACTAAACTTTAAAGTGATTAGTAGTTGTGTTGTGTGAAGTTCTCACTTAGCTTCAAAGTGAAGAGTCGTGAAGATTGGTTCTAGCTTACGATTAGAACTAGACATCTAGCCTTGTGTCGTTAAATGGTGAAGTGGGAAACGTTGTGTAGATTGGTCCTACCTAAGATTAGGACTCGACATCTAGCTTAGTGTCGGAAATGTGTAAGCGACGTGTATGGTTTTCTCCACCTTGAAAGGAGTTTTGTTGACTAGTGAAGTAACTCTCGAGTAAGGTGTACTCGAGGAGTGGAGTAGGGCGAAGAGGAGCTTCGTGACCGAACCACTATAAATCATCGTGTCGGTACTTTCCTTTACATTTATGTCTTTACTATTATATATGTATTTATATCTTGTGTGTTGTGTGCATATCATAATCTAAACATCTAAGTTGCGGAAAAGCTAAGGCTTAGTACGTGTGTGCTTCGTGTTTAGATTATGGTGAAGTGTACATCACTTAGTCTAAACATCCTAGTTGCGGAAAAGCTTATGCTTAGTACGCGTGTGCTTAGTGTTTAGACTATTGCTTGATGTACTCTTGATTTGATGTGTTTGTGTGTTTACTTACTTGTAGTATTTATCTTTCAATCAAACACATCTCATATATAGTCAAGCTTGATCGAGAATTTGATACAAAGGATTGTCAAAGTTTAACATGTAACAAAAGGTTAAGTTCACTGTCGATGGTTCTCTAAATGGACCGGTGGTTCTTTATTGATAAAGAACCGCATGTACACATAAGGAACCGCACACAGTGGATTAAGCCGAAATGTTTTGAAAACTAACTAGAAACTATTCAACCCCCCCCCCCCCCCCTTTCTAGTTTCTACACATAGAAGAAGACATTTACCCCTAATTCCTCTTGGAGTTCTTTAGCACTTATTCTCTCATTATGGAAAATGGTAGAATATTTGTTAGGTTCATCTTGAATGGTCAACTCATTCAATACTCTCTCGAAGCATTTGGTCAAATTCTTGGTGTGCCATTTGAGGGCACTTGTCGTTTCACGGATAAATGGAATCTTGAGGCTCTCCTTGAGTCCAACGATTGTCCTCCAAATGACCATTTGGAAGTTGACCTTGACTTCATCCTAGACTTCATCCTTGACATCATTTCCAAAGAGCGTAATGGAACCGTTGTAAGAAACCTTCATACTAAAAGACGTTCGGTGAAACGTCATGAGGTTCTCTTAAGCGACCTTAAGGGTGATATGGTCCAATGGGCCAACATCCTTAGGGAAAATGTGTTTTGTCTTGGTGGTAACCGGGATCATCTTCCGGCATGTTTAGTGCATATGATATTTTGCATCTTTACCGAAACCAAGTACAATTTTGGATATTTTATCGCTCGACTGGTCAATTATGCTATCACCAAGCCAAAAACAAACCTCCCTTATGCCATGCTCCTTACTCTCCTCTTAAAAAGGGTTGTTCGTGACTTTCCTAATCTCGATCTTTCTCGCTTTCAACCGGTTCAACGAGTTATGTTACCTATTCAAGAGGTATATGAAAGAAAGCCTAGAAGTGATAGAGGTTCAAGAAAATCCGACCAACAAGAGTCCGATGATGAGGACACTTTTATGCCAACAAGTGATGGTAATTGGCATAGGTACAAGTGCTCATTTCGGCTCTTCGAGTAACTCCCACCCATCCACTAACTCATTCATGGACGGGTTAGAAGACCTATCTCCTCCTCCTCACCATGCTACTAGTGAAATTCCGGAGAACCTTAGTCTTGAGGATGTCTATCGGTCAAATATTAGAACACAAGGTGAGTTGCATGATCATCGAGTAGAGTCAAGAGGTGGATTCAATTACTTGAGAAAATTGATCAAAGGACTTGGCAAGAAGAAGAGATGATGACTTGGATTTGATTCATAATGAACATGTTGTTGGACATGTTTTGTGGTGTTGAACTTCTCTTTTATTATTATGTGTGTATTAACTATTACTACCTGTTTGGATTACTTAGTATTTTAATCCTAATCGTCTATGTTATTGATCATTCAATTTGCATAGCTTTGTGCATATTATGTGTTTGTTAGCTTCCTAGATTTTGACTTATAGTTAACTTTGGCTTGCTATTACTTGTGTGAAATCTGGACTAACCAAAGTTTGAGGAAGTGCACATCTTTTACACCACTGGTCGCGGTTCCATATCGAATCCGCGGTTCCTTAGCGATAAAGAACTGTGGACCTACATAAGGAACCTTCTGTCACTGTTTCGACAGAATCTTTGCTTTACACTGTTTTCCTTAATCTGTGTAAAAATTTGATAAAAATTTTGCAAAAACCTGCACTTTCCTAAACTAGGCTACCTAATTTCATTATTCACCTAAAATGATTTTAACCCATTACTAGTTTGGATCATTCCTTTCTCTTCTTAAACCCTCTCTTGTTGATTGTGTTCTTCATCCCTTGAACTCTTCTTTAAACCTCAACACACAATCTTGGTGTCCACTAGAACATCTATTTCTTCCAAAACTTCATCTTCTAAAAGAAGCCTCAAAATTAAGATTAAGTTACCTAACATTGGTTCTTCATCTTTTCACACTCCCAAAAATGAGATTTCTCCTATTCTCATTTCCTCTTCACCTTCACCACCCCTTGCTCCATGCAAGATAAACTCAACTCATGGTACTAACCATTCACATGGTTCTACCTCCTCTTCATTCCAATTAAGAATGAATGAGCTTTCTTCACCTTTCACTCCTAGTCCTCCTTTGGATGGGATTTCTCAACCTCAACCTCTACAAAGCATTCCCTTTGTCCTTGAGCCTTTGGTTACCTCTCCTTTCACTCCACCAAATTCTCACATCTCACCCTTGGACACTATGCCTCCACCACCTCTGCCACCCTCAAATACTAATGCCCCTATCTTGGGCATTCCTATTCCTCACTTCATGGGTGATCCTTACTTTTTTTGGGTTCCTAGAAGCTCATGGTGCAAATTGCCCATGTTGTCTCTATAATAACTACATCATTCAAAACCTAAGGTTGGAAATGCTTGGTCTTCATAGAAGGTTGCATGATTTCTTGCTTACCTTGTTCTCTATGTCTCCTCCTCCTAAGAGATGAATGATGGTTTTCAAAATAAAATGCTTTTTAAAGAAGGTCAAGCCAAAGAGGACTATGAATTCAAGACCTAGTTTTAGCTAACTTTGTAGTAGTTAGTTGTTATTTTATTTCTTGTATTTTTTTTCTTTTCCCTCATGATTTTCTCATGTGGATGATCTATGAATTTAGTTTTATGTGTTTTAACCTATGTGATCACATTAATTAACCGCAATTTATTTAAAATTGAACCTAAATCTATCACAACCTCTAAAAACTTGACTTAAAATTGGATCAAAATGTTATCTAAATATTTTGTCACCCTTTGTCAAGACATTCTTTGTGAATGTGTTGCCTTTGTGCAACCCTAGCATAATCTAGTGCTAAAAGAGGTAAAAATCCAAATTTACAAAATTTTGAAAAAGTCTTATTTTTCTCCAAAACTTTTGTAAATCATGGTCTCTGGTCCACTAGACGCGAATCCTTAGCCCTTAGACGGCTCCATATCGATATGGAACTGCGGGCCCCCGTAAGGAACCACATATAGGAAAGCTACTTTTAGCTTATTTTTGGTCTTTCTTCTTTGACCACTGTCTTGGTTAAGATTCTTTGTTTACCCAATTTGGCTAAACATTCCCTAAAACCTTGTATTTTCATTTCAAATCTTTGCCTTGTCTATTTTCTTTAAATTATTCTCTTTTGGTAGTTATTCTATTCATCCCTCATAATGCCTAATTCTTCCATTCCTAACCTTGACATTTCTTTGTCACAATCTTCTCAACCTAAAGCTTCTTCTTCTAAGCTTTCAAAGAAACCGAAAATCTCGGTTCGACCCGTTTGGATAAAAAAGAACTAGAATCCTCATGATTCTTCTTCTCCAAAATCCTCCAATAACTCTTCCTTCTCTCCGATTAAATATTGGAATGAGACTTACTCTATAAATCCAATTACCAAAGAAAAGGAAATTCTTCCACCACCACCTAAACCTTTCAACTCTCCTCAACTCAATGACCTATCTTATTTCCCTAATCTCACTAGGCATTGTGAAAACATCTCTTATCCATTATCTCCCTCTCCACCAAACTATAATTTTGATGGACCTCCTCCATCTAATGACTTTGTTTTGCGTCATGGTTCCTCGTGTGCTTGTTGTTGTTTTCAACAAATTGAACTTGCTCATATCAATGACAAGCTAAATTTACTTGAATTCCTCCTCACTCGACCTCCTCTCAAAATTTTCGTTCCCGTGAACAAAACTTCGAATGATGCTTCGTCGTTTTTTTTACAACTAAGGCACATTTTGTACTTTAGTTGTTTGAGTCAATAAAACTTAAGCAATCTGGGAAGATTATCACTATTAGTGTAGTTTATCCTTTGTGGTTTATTTTCCATATTATTTTTTTGCTTTAAATATTCATATTGTGTGCATGAATATTTCTCTTGTATGTTATTTCATATTTGTGTAATATGAATGTTATGTGTGTTATCTTTCCCTCTAATTCTATTTCACACATTTGTTAAAGATTTGATCATGCTTAAAACTTACAATTAATTATGGGTGATTCTATAAATTCTAAATTTTAACCCTTGACATTTTAATCATCTTTGATTGGTATGGATGTTTCTTTTTTTCCTTTATTCCACCAATTAAACTATGATGTTGTCAATACACACTCTTTGGACATACTTAGTAAATGTTTGCTTCTAATTTGAGATTTCTTTTCCTTCCCCCTCTCAAGTTAGTTAGTAGGTAGTGCACATACATACATTGGTGTTTTTTTTCTTTCTTCTAACCTTTGTGTAGCATGTCACCTTAGCTCATTTACTTGGTGACCCAAGGAAGGGGGAGTAAGCACCAAGGGGGAGCTACTAGCAAAGTCCGGTTCTTTTTCTTTTTTAAAGACTTGTGCTAACCTTTTTGTTTCGACAAAGAGGGAGAAATGATAGTGATAAACACGTTAATAATTCGAATAAACTTGTATTTTACGTAAATGATTTTGTAGTTTGTCGTAATCAAAAAGGGGGAGATTGTTAATGCAAATCAATGCCTAAAAACATTGTTAGTGTTAATTAATCTTTCTTAGTTTTGATCACGACAAATTACAAAGACATTTATTGTCAAATACAATCATAAAACGAATTATCTAACAAACACTATCTTCAAGGTAATAATCATTACACTAACATATCTTAATCATGCTTAGTGATCATAAAAGTGATTAGCCTTAAAACTCACTTTTGTCAACTGTAACAAAATATTTTTAATAAACTTTATTTTAAGAAAATGTTTTATTAAAATAAAAATGTAAATTTGAATATGACATAATCCAAATGCCATAAGAATATCCTTTGAAGGTTTAAACAACATCAGATATTTCAAATTCACTAAAAGACAAAAAGGAGCGGAGTCTACTTGATATTGAGTAAAATACGTTTTTTAGGAAAAAGAACGTATAAGTGCGGCAAGTATTAAGTTGCACGCTTTAGGAAAAACGTAAAACCGAATAAATGCAGTTCGTTCGAAGGAGGTGTGTGTATTAATGTGCCAATTATATAAAATCAAAGTTTGGATTAGTGACGTTTTTGGTTGAGAAGAGAAAAAGTAAAGACGAGCTACGACTACGATTTCAACTACGACGTTGACGTAAAACGATGACGTAATTACGTAAAACGATGACGTAATTACGTAAAACGTGACGAAATTAAAAATAAAACCTAAAAATTAATTAAAAGATTAAACTAAGTCTAAAATAATATAAATAAGGATAAAAATCCAACAAATATATATTAAAACCTTTTATTAATTAAATATTCAATTTTAAATGCTAATTAAAGCCCTAAAATTAAATATAATTAAGAAAAAGCCCAAAATATTATTTTATTGAACTAATAACTCACTTATATTATTTAAAGACTAAAAAGTATTTTTCCTAGATTTTTAAAACTATTTTTCTATTTTTAAAACACTAAAAACTATTTTTAAACTAAAATAATCATAAAAAATAATAAAATAATGCCAAAAATAATTTGAAAATTTTGAAAATCCTAATTTATACTAAAGAACAGTAGAAAAATGAAAAAGTTTGAAAAATGTAAAATTTTGCACTAAAAGACAAAACTGATTAATATTAAAACCCTAATTAAACTAAATTAATTCTAAAAATTAATTAAAAAGTGAACAATAAAAACTTTTTAAACTATAATTCTTAAATTATTTTTTTAAGTCTAGGGAAAATTTTAAAACTGAAAAATATTAAATTTTACCACTAAAAGACAAAAACAGAAAGTTAAAAAGTTAATTAAAATAGCTATTTAATGTAAAAAATATAAAATGAACAGTAACTGGAAAAATAATTAAACTGATAATTCAGAAATAAAACAAGAAAAATAATGAAACTTGTTTGAAGGTCTAATTCCTATTTAAGTTCACTAAAGACAAAATTATCAAAGGACTGAAAGTGACATGTGGTCACTTTTTGTTTTTTAGCTTGGCAGTGGTAACTTTTATACTACCAGTGGGAACTTGGTTCCCACTGACAATGAAAGAAAAGAGGTCTGTGGACCTTTTGACGTGTAACTTGAGTTTGGGTTGGTTTCTCTTGGTAACAAAGGCACCCCTACACTCAGTGGAGTGTAGGGAGTCAGTAAAAATTATAAAAAACACAAGTCAAGAACAAAAATTACACGAACCAAGCACAAATCAGTCACTGTTAAGATGCTAAGGGCTGTGGAGTTTTTTTTGCTGATTCAATTGGCAAACAAGTGGGTTTTGGCTCACCAATTCTCACTCAATTCACATCCAAACCATAACAAACCTAGCCCTAACCCTAGATAGCACCTATACCTAGAAGATTACAAACAAATGAGAGCAATATTACAGCTAAACAAACAGATATGATGATTACTGTTTTTTTTACCATTTCTACCAAATAAATGACATGAAAACCTTTTAAGCCCTATTTAAACTAATTCAATCTAACTAAAATAACCTAACAATGTAAAATGAGTAAGTCTAAACTGGTTTTAACCCAAAAGCTTTTACCAATCTATCCTTAAACCCAAATCCAAACACACCTTAACTTTCTAAAAATGAAAATTTACAAACTAAATGAGTGCAAATCCTTCCCAAACTGATTTCTACCTATCTATACATGCACATAAGGCATTAATCAGCATAAACAAACATAATTCAACACACAAACAGTCCATCATGAAAAAACACATAAGCATATAATTTTTAACCAAAAGAGGGTTCAAGCTTGTTTACCATGTGGGACCCACATCCAGGCCCCACTAAGGCTGCTGATGCCTTCTCCTTATAGCTTAAAAGCTATGCTTATGGCTTATGGATTGCTGATGTAGAGAGTGATGGTGTGACTTCCAAAGTCACACCCAATATATCTTCAAATGAATGCTTCCTTAATACCATGCTAAGATAAAGAAAACAAGACCACAAGATTATCTGGTTAACAACCCTATGCAGCTATAAACTTGGCTTATTAACTAAGCAAGCTTATAGCTTATAGGCTATGTAACAAAGAACCTGAAAAAACTGATTTTTTTTGAAGGAAAATTTGAAAACCTTAGAAACTATGATGAAGGCTGAACCACAAGCTGAAATAACTACACAATCCACTATCACTTCATGTGATAGTTAAATCCATCTCATGAAGAACCTTTTCAATAAAACTTCTTAAATACGACTTTTCACAAAATTTCTTAAATCAAAACCACCATGAACTTTTAACTCAAATGAACTAATTTATAAAAACTAAGCTACAAACTGATAAGTAAATGGAACTCAACAATATTTTTATAAAATAAAAACTTAATATTTCATTAAAACTAAAATAGTACAAAATATGCTGGAACAAGCTAAAAAAATGAAACCCTATGCTCTTATATAATGAGCTACAGAATATTCTAGAATTGAAAAAATGGTAAGCCCTAATCTACTGATCTTCCTAGTTTGCCCTTGGAGTCTTCTTTGTTCTTGGTCAAAAATCAATCCCGTGACTTCTTTGGTGTCATGTGAAGATGCCAGCTGCCAATGTTTGATCTTGGTCGTTGAAAGGAGAGTAAGGACCAAGGAATGCACGTCTACCATTGATCTTCTGCTAACTTTTTTTTGTTTGGGTTCGTTTTGGGAGCAGGGGACCAACGAAGTGGACCCCATGAGGCATGTGGGTATGTATTGGGTTGGGGAATGGGATGTCGACATAAAGGATTAGTGTTATGGAAACTTTAAGCTTTAATTACAAAGTAACGAATGGTTTTTAGATTTAGGGTTCTTGGGTGTGGGGGTGATTACCAGGAGTGTTTAATCATTTTTGGGTTTTTTAGTTTTTAAAACTTTGTTTCCCCCACTTAATCACAATTAATAAAATGATTTTAAAAATCAGTTAATAAAAATGGTAATGGGAAGTGACGTGGGTTGTTTGTGCCATGTGATTGGTTGATGATTTGAGTGGGGTGATGTGTCATCCCGTGGTTGGATGGGGTTAGTTTGTTTGTCTGGCAAAAGAAACCCTCCATGTTTCAAAGTTTGTTCATAATAAGTTTAAACAGCCACACACTAATCTCCCTTTGTATATGACTTTCCATGTCAAATTTGGCACATACTTCTTGCAAACTTATAATCAAGGACCATAAATGAAATTTGACCATATTCTAAGGGCTTTTATGATATATTCTTGAAACTCAAGGGACCCTAATGTAAGTTTTGAGATTTACAGGGTTATTAAGTGACAAGTCTTCAAAAGTAGAGGGACCAATCTTGACAATCTTCAATTCTTCAAGGTCATTTTTGGAAATTCCATTCTTGGGTCTGGTTCTTTGTGCGGATTCGTTTCCCGTGTTCGTTTTTGCTTCATTCTTGTGATCTTTTGGTGAATTCACGATATCCGTACCTGAAATACACAATGAACAAACACAAGCATATTTTGGGGTATTTTGACGATATTTTAAGCGTTTTAAGCCCGATTTGGACGATGAGACTATGTATAATTACAGTCTCATCACTCCCCCATACTAAACCATTGTCATGTCCCCACGCAATGCTAGAATTAAGTATCGTAGCACTTCCAAAATTCATTTTATGATGACATTTATTAAAGACATAAATTTAAATAAACTACTACACGCGTTTTAGACATAATCTATTGTTTTCATCACGAGAATGTGACTTTTGGGATCATAGAACAAGAACACGTGAATGATTCGTTAGAAATAATTTCGTCGTCCTCGATTTTCACCCAATTCCATGCTAAGCGTGTAACGAGATCATTGTTATTATAAGTTAGCAACACGAACACATCTCATGAGTGTTAATTACGAACCTAAACTCCCTTATTCCTACTTGGTATCTTTTATATTTTATTTTGTCTTAATGATCACGAGGATACATCATTGACTTATGCGTGAATAGAGATTAAGTCTAAAAATAGAGTTTTAACGGTGTAACCAAAATCATTAAATTAATAATTCATCCTAATAGACAACGATGTCAAAAAATTAATTCAACAAGAAGGATCGATAAACACGGTTTTATAACGGTTTTGAACATGAGACTTATTACCAAGACTTTTATACGCCCCCTAACGGAAGGGCCTTATTATCTTTGGTTTACCTCCATCTTTTATTCAACTTCGCCATGAAGCTTTTATTATGACTTCGGTCTTGCCTTGCCTTTTATTATCCGCCTCATCGGTGGTTTTATTAGCCAAAGACGTATATCCTCACGCTAAAGCGAATTTTGGATCTTTAAAGCTTCAAAGATTAAGGCTTGATTCACTTTCAATTTGGGCATAGATTTTTCGGCCTTGTGAGCTTCAAATTTTTGCTTAATTTAGGTGAGCACTTGAAATCTTATTATTAGGTGAAGCTTTCGATTATTCGGGTGCCAATACTTCAAAATCGTGACGCTGGCGATACCTTAATGTTTTCCCAATTTAATTACATGGAAGCTACCAAAACAAATTAGAAACCAACAATAGTGACTAAACCGCCAAATCAATATTTATTAACAATTTATTATGCAAAAGCGTGGGGAGAATAAGCTAATAATTACTACACATGAGATCGTGACGATTACGATACTTATAAATAACTCTATCATTTCTCGTCCTTATTTAAGAGACTTAGCCTAAAAAGTTAAGGAATCGAAGCTAAGTGCTCAACACGCACGGTCGAGTCAAAAATTACTTTTATTCTCACCATCGGAAAACCTACATTCGCGTCTTAAACACTTATGAAAAACAAGAAAATTTTTAAAATTTGGCCATTTTTAGCCTTATTTTGCAACAAAACGATAACAAAAAGATGCAAATTGGATTGCGTGGTGACGTAAGCAAGGTGAAGTATCTACTCACCCCCCATACTAAAACTAAACATTGTCCTCAATGTTTCGAGTCTAGGGGTGAAAACACCCCCATACTAGAGACGAAGTCGAATGCTTAATCTCGAGCATAGAAAGGGTAAAACGAATAACCTAAAAGCCGTTTATGAATTATGCTAATAAGATAAACGTTAGAACATAAAAGGATATCATCGGATATCGGAATCTCCAAAGGCAACGATCGAAGCTCGAGTGATTCATAAAACGAACACGAGAGGCTTCAATGATGACGATGAACCTAATAAATCACAATCACAAACAACCACGAAACAAAGGTTGGAAGAGCACAAGTCCCCTCGTTACGTTAAACTAAGAAAGCGATAATATTTACAAGGATAAGCATGAAAATTCCCCACGAGGCACCTTGTTTTTGTTAACAGAGTCAAAAGCTCGACTCGAATCCCCATAAATGTGATCATTTAGGGATAATCATGGTATGGTCATTTTTGCTGGGGCTTACATGATAAACAAGGCCCAAAAGCAACCGGTACTAAGGACTAAGTCCTTTGATGATGCAAAATACCGGGATCGAAGATGGCGTCCTCGTTTTCATGGGCTAAACGAACCAACGCCACTTCAACACATGCTCGAACCCCAAAGGGGTAGAAGAAAAGAGATAAGAAGTAGAAAGGTGGGGCAATGGGTAAGTAAAACTTATGAGCTACTCGAGGTAGACTCACACCAAGCAAACGAAAAGATTTTCCATTTATTGCATCGGTGGAAGACCGAGATTTCCCTTTACAAGCAATTCCGGGATCGTAAATCTCGTCCTCGGTGGAGAAATGTGAGGGAACATAAGGGGTTTCCCCCACACTAGATCCACACCAACCATCGTCAAAAGGAGTAGACGAGGTGGTAGCACTCATAAAACGCGGTGATGACAGAGTTAAACATGTAGAAAAATATTTTAAAACATTTTTAAAATCTTTTCCTTTTTCATCGTTCAAAAACTCTTTATGAAAACCCGATTTGATAATGTCAAAAATATTTGGCGTGTCAAATTCAAAATTAGTCGCGCTAAAAATCCTCACATTTAAGTCGCGGTTAGGGGGTGGTGGATTATATAAGTTCTCAAAACGTCGATCAATAAAGAACACCGCCCCCTCGGGGTCTACATACTCGTCATCCTCATGAACGTCGATCTCATCGATTTCTTCATCAAAGATAGGCTTGTCAAACCAAGGTTTGTCATTCCCCTCCTTGAGTATTTTAGAAACTCTCTCGAAAAGATCACGATCAAGTACGAAACCATCATTCTTTTGTGGGGATTGTTGATAAGTTAAATCCTCACGAATGTGGTAAACGTAATTCTCATTTGAGGAGTGTTGATTAGGTAACTCCTCGAGAATTGGATTTTTAGTGGTCACATGAGTTGGTTCGTCATCGAAAATAAGACGTTCCAACTCATTTAGGTCATCCTCGATTTTGGAAAGATCGACCTCACTCGTAGGTGGAAGTAAAGGCATAAGAGCTAGCTCTCGTTCAATGATTTCCTCAATCTCGGGATCAAACTCATAATCATCGTACTTCACATGTTTCTTTTTAGGAGAATCAAAAGTTGCATGTGGATTTCGAAGTACGTGATCAAGCTTGGCAAAATCGCCATCGTCGTCGTCAAAGAAAGAGTCGATTTGAGCACTCACAACCATGGTCTTACAAGTCGAATGACTATGCTTAGGTGACTTTTCTAAGACGAGAGGATCGATGTCAATAAACCCTTTAGACTCAACGGGTGTTGGTCTAGGCAAAGGAGGCACTTCGATGGAGTTAGAAGTTGAAGCCTCAAAGACGTGGTCCTTCGAAGGTGGTGAAGACGAGCCCATTTTGGTCATTGTCGTGATGGCACTAACGTCGCCCTTCGGAATTGGTGTTTCACTTGTTTCGCTAAAAACATCCCAAAGTGAGTTTTCATCCATAAATTTACACATACCCTTTTGAATTAGGTACACGTACTCTTTATCATTAAAATCATCATCTTTAAAACCGTTTTTCTTAATTCTTTCAAAACATGCATTAAGCCTCATTCTTTCCGCTAAAGTGAACATTTTGAAATCATTAGGATTTGAATCATTAGGTTTTGAAACCTCGGTTTTTTATTATCATTAAACCCTTGGGATTTTCTAGCGAAAAAGTCCATTTTCTCATCCCCATATCTCATAGTAAGTCTCCCCTCGTGAACGTCGATTACGGTTCGAGCCGTCGATAAGAATGGTCGGCCTAAAATAATGGGACATTTAGGGTCACACTCGTAATCGGATATAACGAAATCCGCGGGAAAAACAAACTTTCCAACTTTGACATAGACATCCTCGGCTATTCCAGTTGGTATAAGTGGTGTACAATTTGCAAGCACGATTGTCATGTTTATGGGGGTAAGTGAAGGCAATCTCATCAATTTCCAAAGAGAATGAGGCATGAGATTGATGCTAGCACCTAAATCGGCAAGGGCTAAACATCCCTCAATCTCGGAAAAATCACAAGGTAATAGAAATTGGCCCGGATCCTCTTCCTTTATCGGCATACGCCTTTTGGGTTTTTTAAGAAGGATTGAAGCACAAGTTTCTTCAAGGGTTACTTTGGTAAGGTCGATAAAACTCACTTTCTGAACCGTGGATGGAATTTGAGGTACACGAGGGTGTGCACTCCTTTCCTTGGTCGCCACGTTCACCCCATCGACTTTAGAACAATAAGACGTCTTAGAAGTCGAGGCTTGAGAAGAAGGAACAACTCAAAATCCTTCAAGGTTAGGGGTAATCACACGACCTTTCTCACGAGACGAGGCGGCTTTACATTGTTCCTTCGGATTTGCAACGGTGTCACTAGGTAACGAACTCGATGACGCACCCGAGGACTTGTTCATAATGGCCGAAAACATCTTTTTAATGTCAATTTGTCCTTGCTCAATCTTTGTGTTTTGCAATTTCAAAGTATTTGTAAAGTCGTTTTTCAAAGTACCAATTTCTCCCTCTAATCGTCTCATATTAGCCTCATTCGTTTTCATGTAATTTTGAAAATCCTTTGATGAACTATTTTGATTTGAATTAAAGTTCCCTTGGTTTTGATTACTTCTTTGAAAATTGTTTTGATTCCCACTTGAAAAATTGTTACCTTGATTGTTGTTGTTTGAAAAATTCGAGTTTTGATTATTGTCTCGATTTTGCCAATTCAAATTACGACCTTGATTATAACCTTGATTCGAAAAATTTCCTTGTTGATTATTTCCTTGAAAATTGTTTCAGTTTTGATTAAAATTGTTGCCTTGGTTATAATTGCCTTGTTGTGATGGACCCGCGTTATTTTGATTAGAAAAATTGTTGTTTCTATTTAACGCACTCACATTCGACGTTTGGCCATCCGTAGCCGCACACTCGTAATAATTATGAGGTCCACCACAAAACGTACACGAAACCTCAACCGCTTTCACCGTAGCGGGGGCGTCTTTCTTTTGCATCTCAACGAGAACAGACGTGAACACATTCGTCAACTTGTCGACTTTCGCATCAACTCTCTCAATGTCGCGATTAGAACTACTAACATTGGAGACATTGGCAACACTCGGTGCGTTGCGGAGTTGGTAAACCTTGGATCAGTTTTCGATAATTATCAATGCATCTTTCGTAGTTTTACACAAAAAGTTGCCACCGGTGGCGGAATTCAACGAATCTTGTTCTTGAAAATTAAGACCGTTGTAAAACGTATCGATTTGGTGCAACTCAGAAAAACCATGGTGAGGACATTGCCTAAGCAATTCCTTAAAACGATCCCACGCGCCTCTAAAAGATTCATTCGGTTTTTGCTCAAATTTCGTAATTTCATTCTTGAAAAACGTCGTCTTAGACGGTGGGAAAAAATAATTAACGAACTTGGAAACGAGATCCTTCCATGTAACTATGGAATTAGGTGGCTCTTTCTCGTACCAATCCTTGGCGGCACCATCGAGCGAGTACGGAAAAAGCATAAGCTTGACGACATCGGTGTCGACGTTCTTAAACTTGCTCGTGGCCAAAAGACGATCAAAATTCCGAATATGGTCGTGAGGATTATCGGCTTCACGACCTCGAAACTTCGTAGCTTGGATTAACGAAAGCATTCCGCTCTTTATCTCAAAATTCTCCGCTTCGATAGCGGGAATTACGATCGCGTCTCCATAACCCTCGGTGGGCGCTTGGAGCAATTCCATCATCAAACGATTGTCGGCCATCTCCTCTACGGTTTCTTCAACAACGATATTAGGAACGTCGGTTTCTAATTCTCGTCTACGTCGTCGATTCCTTCGATTACGATTGCGTCGATTCGAAGCTTCGCTAGAATTGGAATAATCCTTCGATCGAGTGCGCATGCACTAAGCGTAGAATGGGTGGTAGCAAAGAAGATTCTTTTTGCGGTTTTTCGATTATTTAAATATTTTTTTTGGTTTTTTGATTGTTTTTTATTTTTTTTGGATTTTTGAATGTATTACGTAGACAGAAATCTACAAATCTCTCCTCGAATCGACTTTCTCGATTAAAGGAGCCTCAAAGAATGAAAACGATCACGTGGAGTGAACGTTCTCGATGACTTTAGAACGTTGGTGGAACACCAAAACGTTCAAGAGGGTTTAATCTTGAAAACAAGCAAATATATGATACGTAGATAATACTTGGGCGGCAAACCCTCGATTAGCCCTCTTTCTCAAAACACGCACAAACAAGCGGAGGAACGAGGCGGCGCTAAGCACTTAAGAGCCTTTTTCCCTTAGGTCGTGAAATACAACCGCCTTATACCCACCTTATAGTTTGTGTTAATCAAAATTAAGCCTCACGAAAGTATTTATCTATTTTACCTTTAAACTTTTGCTTTGGATTCGAATACAATGATCGAGTGATGAAATCCCGAATCAAGGTTGCGTTTTCACGCTTTTGGAGTACTTGTATATTTATTGTTCTTACGTAAATACAATATAGTAATAATATATTCACAATAAAAATGAAAACCAATATATCTACAATATAGTAAAATGATTTTTGTGTGTTTAATTTAGGAAAATTAAACACGTTTTATTTGGATATTATACTATAATAGAGAAAAATAACAAAAATGAGTATGTACGATATTTACGCTTTCCAAAAAAAATGAAAAGCAAAAACGCACTACTCACACAAACACGATAGTAATAATAATGGCACACTAAAAAACCTCCCCGCCAGCGGCGCCAATTGATATTGAGTAAAATACGTCTTTTAGGAAAAAGAATGTATAAGTGCGGCAAGTATTAAATTGCACGCTTTAGGAAAAACGTAAAACCGAATAAATGCAAGTTTGTTCTCGAAGGAGGTGTGTGTATTAATGTGCCATTTATATAAAATCAAAGTTTGGATTAGTGACGTTTTTTGTTGAGAAGAGAAAAAGTAAAGACGAGCTACGACTACGATTTAAACTACGACGTTGACGTAAAACGATGACGTAATTACGTAAAACGTGACGAAATTAAAAATAAAACCTAAAAATTAATTAAAAGATTAAACTAAGTCTAAAATAATATAAATAAGGATAAAAATCCAACAAATATATTTTAAAACCTTTTATTAATTAAATATTCAATTTTAAATGCTAATTAAAGCCCTAAAATTAAATATAATTAAGAAAAAGCCCAAAATATTATTTTATTGAACTAATAACTCACTTATATTATTTAAAGACTAAAAAGTATTTTTCCTAGATTTTTAAAACTATTTTTCTATTTTTAAAACACTAAAAACTATTTTTAAACTAAAATAATCATAACAAATAATAAAATAATGCCAAAATAATTTGACAATTTTGAAAATCCTAATTTATACTAAAGAACAGTAGAAAAATGAAAAAGTTTGAAAAATGTAAAATTTTGCACTAAAAGACAAAACTGATTAATATTAAAACCCTAATTAAACTAAATTAATTCTAAAAATTAATTAAAAAGTGAACAGTAAAAACTTTTTAAACTAAAATTCTTAAATTATTTTTTTAAGTCTAGGAAAAATTTTAAAACTGAAAAATATTAAATTTTACCACTAAAAGACAAAAACAGAAAGTTAAAAAGTTAATTAAAATAGCTATTTAATGTAAAAAATATAAAATTAACAGTAACTGGAAAAATAATTAAACTGATAATTCAAAAATAAAACAAGAAAAATAATGAAACTTGTTTGAAGGTCTAATTCCTATTTAAGTTCACTAAAGACAAAATTATCAAAGGACTGAAAGTGACATGTGGTCACTTTTTGTTTTTTAGCTTGGCAGTGGTAACTTTTATACTACCAGTGGGAACTTGGTTCCCACTGACAATGAAAGAAAAGAGGTATGTGGACCTTTTGACGTGTAACTTGAGTTTGGGTTGGTTTCTCTTGGTAACAAAGGCACCCCTACACTCAGTGGAGTGTAGGGAGTCAGTAAAAATTATAAAAAACACAAGTCAAGAACAAAAATTACACGAACCAAGCACAAATCAGTCACTGTTAAGATGCTAAGGGCTGTGGAGTTTTTTTTGCTGATTCAATTGGCAAACAAGTGGGTTTTGGCTCACCAATTCTCACTCAATTCACATCCAAACCATAACAAACCTAGCCCTAACCCTAGATAGCACCTATACCTAGCAGATTACAAACAAATGAGAGCAATATTACAGCTAAACAAACAGATATGATGATTACTGTTTTTTTTACCATTTCTACCAAATAAATGACATGAAAACCTTTTAAGCCCTATTTAAACTAATTCAATCTAACTAAAATAACCTAACAATGTAAAATGAGTAAGTCTAAACTGGTTTTAACCCAAAAGCTTTTACCAATCTATCCTTAAACCCAAATCCAAACACACCTTAACTTTCTGAAAATGAAAATTTACAAACTAAATGAGTGCAAATCCTTCCCAAACTGATTTCTACCTATCTATACATGCACATAAGGCATTAATCAGCATAAACAAACATAATTCAACACTCAAACAGTCCATCATGAAAAAACACATAAGCATATAATTTTTTAACCAAAAGAGGGTTCAAGCTTGTTTACCATGTGGGACCCACATCCAGGCCCCACTAAGGCTGCTGATGCCTTCTCCTTATAGCTTAAAAGCTATGCTTATGGCTTATGGATTGCTGATGTAGAGAGTGATGGTGTGACTTCCAAAGTCACACCCAATATATCTTCAAATGAATGCTTCCTTAATACCCTGCTAAGATAAAGAAAACAAGACCACAAGATTATCTGGTTAACAACCCTATGCAGCTATAAACTTGGCTTATTGACTAAGCAAGCTTATAGCTTATAGGATATGTAACAAAGAACCTGAAAAAACTGATTTTTTGAAGGAAAATTTGAAAACCTTAGAAACTATGATGAAGGCTGAACCACAAGCTGAAATAACTACACAATCCACTATCACTTCATGTGATAGTTAAATCCATCTCATGAAGAACCTTTTCAATAAAACTTCTTAAATACGACTTTTCACAAAATTTCTTAAATCAAAACCACCATGAACTTTTAACTCAAATGAATTAATTTGTAAAAACTAAGCTACAAACTGATAAGTAAATGGAACTCAGCAATATTTTTATAAAATAAAAACTTAATATTTCATTAAAATTAAAATAGTACAAAATATGCTGGAACAAGCTAAAAAATGAAACCCTATGCTCTTATATAATGAGCTACAGAATATTCTAGAATTGAAAAAATGGTAAGCCCTAATCTACTGATCTTCCAAGTTTGCCCTTGGAGTCTTCTTTGTTCTTGGTCAAAAATCAATCCCGTGACTTCTTTGGTGTCATGTGAAGATGCCAGCTGTCAATGTTTGATCTTGGTCGTTGAAAGGAGAGTAGGGACCAAGGAATGCACGTCTACCATTGATCTTCTGCTGGCTTTTTTTTGTTTGGGTTCGTTTTGGGAGCAGGGGACTAACAAAGTGGACCCCATGAGGCATGTGGGTATGTTTTGGGTTGGGGAATGGGATGTCGACATAAAGGATTAGTGTTCTGGAAACTTTAAGCTTTAATTACCAAGTAACGAATGGTTTTTAGATTTAGGGTTCTTGGGTGTGGGGGTGATTACCAGGAGTGGTTTAATCATTTTTGGGTGTTTTAGTTTTTAAAAACTTTGTTTCCCCCACTTAATCACAATTAATAAAATGATTTTAAAAATCAGTTAATAAAAATGGTAATGGGAAGTGACGTGGGTTGTTTGTGCCATGTGATTGGTTGATGATTTGAGTGGGGTAATGTGTCATCCCGTGGTTGGATGGGGTTAGTTTGTTTGTCTGGCAAAAGAAACCCTCCATGTTTCAAAGTTTTTTCATAATAAGTTTAAACAGCCACACACTAATCTACCTTTGTATATGACTTTCCAACATTTGTCAAATTTGGCACATACTTCTTGCAAACTTATAATCAAGGACCATAAATGAACTTTGACCATATTCCAAGGGCTTTTATGATATATTCTTGAAACTCAAGGGACCCTAATGTAAGTTTTAAGATTTACAGGGGTATTAAGTGACAAGTCTTCAAAAGTAGAGGGACCAATCTTGACAATCTTCAATTCTTCAAGGTCATTTTTGGAAATTCCATTCTTGGGTCTGGTTCTTTGTGCGGATTCGTTTCCCGTGTTTGTTTTTGCTTCATTCTTGTGATCTTTTGGTGAATTCACGATATCCGTATCTGAAATACACAATGAACAAACACAAGCATATTTTGGGGTATTTTGACGATATTTTAAGCGTTTTAAGCCCGATTTGGACGATGAGACTATGTATAATTACAGTCTCATCACTACTCTCTGCAGTTCCTTAAGTGCCTACGCGGTTCCCTATCGATAAGGAACCGCCTGGGTAGTTAAGGAACCGCCCTAGATAACCGTTGACATTTGTCTTCTATAAATAGTGGATCAAATCTGCTTTTTCATTAACCCTTTTGGACATCTCTTTCAGCCTTGTTTCTCCTATCTAATCCTAGTCATTTGTAAATGATCACTTAATGTGTTAAGTATGTTTACTTATGATTATCCTCTTGATCTCCTTCTTTACCTTGTCCAAAGAGAAGATCACTCACACACTTGTGATGTGATTAAAGATGAAGCATTGATGAAGATCACCTTCTCCTAAAGATCTAGTCATGTTCATCATTTGTTTATTTGTGTCTTGTGTAGATCCAATGTATTTGTGAATACTTGGACTAGTTGTGTTTATCCAAGCTATTTGTGAATACTTGGATTAGAGTTGTGTAAATCCTTTGCACATGTGTGTGCTTGGATTTGTGTTGTGTAGATCCAAGCTACATGTGTGTACTTGGATATGTTTAATTGAGTTGTAATAAGTTATGTTAGTTCTCACTAAACTATAAAGTGATGTGGTTGTATCCTGTGAGTTCTCACTAAACTATAAAGTGATATGTAGTTGTGTTGTGTGAAGTTCTCGCTTAGCTTCAAAATGAAGAGTCGTGAAGATTGGTTCTAGCTTTGGATTAAAACTCGACATCTAGCCTTGTGTCGGAAAATGGTGAAGTAGGAAACATTGTGAAGATTTGTTCTAGCTTTTGATTAGAACTCGACATCTAGCCTTGTGTCATAAAATGGTGAAGTGGGCGACGTTGTGTAGATTGGTCCTAGCTAAGATTAGGTCTCGACATTTAGCTTAGTGTCGGAAAATAATGTAAGCGACGTTGTAAGGTTTTCTCCGCCAAGAAGGGAGCTTGTGGATATAGTGGAAATATCGAGTAAGGTGTACTCGAGGAGTGGAGTAGGAACGAGGATAGAGCCTCGTTGCCGAACCAATATAAATCTTGGTGTCTTCCTACTAGGTTGTTTCTTTCATTACTCATTACTTACATTCAGCATCATTACACTTATTACTTATTGTTAATGCATTAGAATTGAACTTAATCATTATGCAACTAGCTTTCAAGTAAAAGATAGTTTTGGCACTCACCTAATTGAAAGGAGTTTTAATTAGGAGATAAATCAATAAGAAACTATTCAACCCCCCTTCTAGTTTCTACAATTACCTTACTAAGTTTGACCCAAAATCATACAAAGGTATCTTTTTAGGTTATTCTCAAACTCGTAAATCCTACATAGTCCTCAATAGAACCTCGGGTGTAACTGAAGAATCACTTAACATGACATTTGATGAAACCCCTCCTTCATCTAAGACACCACCTTTGGTAGATGATGACTTGGATAAAATAGACATAGTTAATGCCAAAGATGTTAGAAACATAGGAGTAGAAGACCTTAGTGTTGAAAAGGGAGTAAACATTAAGGAGTCAAAGGATCAGCTCTCGATAACGTCATAAGCGAATTAAATCAAAGGACCCTAAGATCTCAAGTCAAAAATCAAAGTAACTTCTTTTGTTTCGTCTCCTTGATTGAACCAAAGAATGTTAAAGAAGATTTGATGGATGAGAGTTGGGTCATCGCTATGCAAGATGAATTGAATCAATTCATTGCTAATGACGTTTGGGAACTTGTTCCTCCACCTAGTAGTTCGACCATCATAGGAACCAAATGGGTATATAGGAATAAGTTAGACAAGAATGGTGTTGTGTCTCGTAAGAAGGCTAGACTTGTAGCTCAAGGCTATAATCAACAAGAAGGAATTGATTATGACGATACATACTCACCCGTAGCAAGATTAGAATCCATTAGAATCCTTTTAGCTTACCCTTGTGCCTTAGACTTTAAGATTCAACAAATGGATGTAAAGAGTGCATTTCTTAACGGTTTGATCAATGAGGAGGTATATGTGGCTCAACCTCTCGGCTTCATTGATTTTGAGAAACCAGATCATGTTTACAAGCTTAAGAAAGCTCTTTATGGTCTCAAACAAGCACCCAAAGCTTGGTATGATAGACTTAAAGCGTTTCTTGTAAAATATGAATATACCATGGGGATGGTAGACAATACACTCTTTACAAAGAAGAAATGTTCTCACCTCATTATCGTATAGATATATGTTGATGACATTATATTTGGTTCAACTTGTCAATCATTGTGTGATGAATTTGCCAAAATCATGCCCAACGGGTTTAAAATGAGTATGATGGGAGAACTTAACTTCTTTTTAGGACTCCAAATTAAACAAATGGATGATGGTATTTTCTTTAATCAATCCAAGTATATTAAAGAAATGCTAAAGAAATTTGGATTAGAAGACTTTAGACCAACGAAGACCCCTATGGCCTCGGATACTAAACTCACCGTAGATGATGATTGTGAGTCGGTAGATAACACCAAATATAGAGGTATGATTGGTAGTTTGTTGTACCTAACGGCAAGTCGACCGGATATCATATTTAGTGTTTGCCTTTATGCTCGCTTCCAAGAGTCTCCCAAAACCTCTCACCTTGAAGCGGTTAAGCATATCTTCTGATACATTAAGGGTACTATACATTTAGGATTATGGTGTCCTAAAGGGACCGGCGTAGAAACCATTGTCTACGCAGACTCGGATCATGCGAGAGACTATGTGGACCGGAAAAGCACTAGTGGAGTTTGTACCTTCATGGGTTGTTGTTTAACTTCTTGGTTCTTTAAGAAACAAACCACTCTTGCTATATCCACCACGGAAGCCGAGTATGTGAGTGCCGGTAAAGCTTGTCAACAAGCTCTATGGATGAAGCAAGCGCTTGTTGATTACAAGATTTCTCTTGATGATGTTCCATCATGTGCGACAACAAGGGTGCAATAGACCTTAGCAAGAATCCCGTGCAACATTCGCAAACTAAGCACATAGAGATTCGCCACCATTTTCTTAGGGATAATGTTCAAAAGAGGAACATTTCTATTGAAAAGGTACCATCGGTAGAAAACTTAGCCGACATCTTCACTAAGCCACTTAAGAGGAAGCTTTTAATTACTTGCGTCTAGGTCTAGGTTTAATGGAACATATTCCTTAATTATGCATTTTAATTAATCGTGTGACAATCCGTCAATTTCAGGTCGTTATTTCTAATCTCTACTATTACGTATTACGTGTTTAATTAATGAGAATTTTTAATTTTCGGCTAACCGAGAAGGTTATGACTTGAAAATTAGCGTAAGAATGTCGATTAGATGAAAACCGACAAGGAATATGTTAGGTATCGATATTATTTCTCAATTTATCATAAGAATGATTTTTGTTATATTTATCTTTAATTCTCGTGTTTTACGTTTTAACGAATGACGAGAACTATTAGTGATCGCAATACCGACGGATGCCCAAAAATTTATGTTATATTATCGATTGTCTCGATATTTAATATTTTCGATGTTTTCGATTTAATTACGTTTTAAGTCGTGTCGAAGCTTTATTATTATATTTAAGAAGCGTTTTAACTTTTGAAAAGTATTTTTACGAAACCCAAGTCCCGTAAGTATTTTTAACTTTGACTAATAGTCATTTGCTACCCTTTCAATTATTTAATTAATTTTTGGTCCAAAACTATACAACTTTGACAAAATCTACCCTCCACCCACCATATAAAAGCTAATTTTTTTCTACCTAATTTCACATAGTAACAAGTTTAACAAAAAAATCAACCACCCTTTCCTTTCTCCTTGTTCTAACCGTCCACCCTCACCACCATATACATCAAAATATTTTGATTTTCCCTTTGAATCATTCAAAAAGAATTCAAGACTACCTCTTATAATTCAAAGGCGATCACATCCATATAAAAATTTCCCACATGCAACAAGTTTTATAAAATTTTGTTATGAACTTGTTTTGGATGATGATTTGATGATCTTGCATGTGTTATCTAATGATAATCATGTATAGATTATTTAGTTTTGTTGAAAGAAATTTATTTTTGATTTTGGGTTTTTATTTACTTGATTCATACAAGTGTTAGGATGAATATATGTTGTTATTAGGGGTTTAGGATGATGAGAAAAGTGTTTTGAATTGCTTGAAAAATTGTTTTTGTATGAGTTTTTGATAGGTAATTTAGGGCAGTGACTTGTAGGCTGTTTTTGGGGATCTTAATTTCAAGTTATTGTTAAACTAATGAGATAGGGTTGAAGAGAATTTATTTAGCTTCGATTTGATATAAAGTAGGGCTTCTAGCTTTAAACGAGCGAGAAGTTATGATAGTTTGATTATTCGTGTACCGGGAGACGAGTATCGGCGCAATATATAGTTGTTGTCGATATTTGGATCGAATCTCGGGGACTATAGAATGAGTTTTGAAAATATTCAAGGGCTTTTGTAAGTCTCTAAACCTCATGTCATGAGTCTATTTTCAAATCCGAGTGTCGGTTTTGTAAACGGAGTTGTTTAGACAAGTCAAATGGTTTTACGAGTTGAAGGCGTAAATCTGTCCGGATTTTATAACTCATAGATGTGTCGGGCAGAAGGCCTTAGAAGTAATATTTTTGAATGAAACCTAAACTTAGTCTTATTCATATGATGTGTGAGTTTGTCACCGTGTTTCGTCGAAAACGGAGTTGTTTAAGTAGGGTAAATGAGCTTGTACATTTGGTATGTGCCGGCAGATTTTTATCGAGGGTATAGTCCAATAAAGTGAACATGTAGAAGGGTATAGAAGTACATTTGTATTGTTACTCTTTCGGGATTGTCATGGTTTTGTACTCTTGAGTTTTGTATTATTTAAGTATGATTTATACTTGAGTCATTTATTAACGAGCGCACCTTATTTGATAGGTTGCGATTTTCGTATTTAACGGGCATCACTAATCGTCGGCGATCGTCTCATTACTACTATTGTACTAAGGTGAGTCTATAGACTTGCTTTTATACTATCTTGTAATGGATTTTAAAACCCGCGAGGGGGATAACATGCTTGTTTTAAAATAGAACACAAGGGACCCGATTGTATGCTAGATGAACGTTATTTACATAAGTTTGCTTATAGCCTTAAAGACCCATTGAATCATGAATTGTTAATCGAATGGACGCTAATACTATGGATAGATCTATCGGGGTGACGCCCAGTCTGGTCGCGACTAGCTATCGCGTGGTGTAATGAAACACAAGTAATGAAACATCGGATGCATTTGTATAAGAGAAATATACGCACTTGGCTAGGTGTGTTGGGCTGAAATAATATATGTTAACGTTCAATGTCATGAGGCTTATGTAATAACAACGATGATTATGTCTGATCCACATGATTGTCAACCAAGGAAGGTTTATTCAGAATACTTGTGTTCATTTATTTAATTTAAACTCTATAGATTCACTCAGCAAATTTTGTTGACTTTATAGCATGTTTTATCTCAGGTCCATGAAGAAGGCACTCGGGGAAGGCGGTTTCGTGTAGCTTGCATCTTTGAAATGTTTTGGCCCGCTTTTCTAACTATGTGCATTCAAAGAAACAATTGTCGTTTGTTATGTTGTGTAAACGTAAAACCAGTTGGGACCGTATGTGAACTGTTTTATCTTTTAAATAATGAATGAATGGATAGTTTAACAAAACGACTCGTTTTCTAAGATTATGAGCTTGAATTATGTTAGTAACACCCAATGACCCTTCCGCTGCCATGACCCGAAATTGGGGGTGTTACAAATTGGCATCAGAGCTCAAGTTATAGAGAACGAAAAGATTTTCCAAAAATAAATTTTTGAAATCTTTTGACTATAACATCTGCAAGTGAAACCTCCGAGTTGCCAATGGACGAGAATAAGAAAAGTATATATATATGTTATAAAGATTTAATTATTATTTATGCTTAAAGCGTAATGGATTACATTTATTTATTTATAAATGTTAATTATTTGATTATTATAATACTAATACATAATTTACAAATGACGCAGATTGTCACAATAGAAATTCCTGTCTTTTGACTCATTCCTCGTGAATCTTCGTTCCTTGTCTAAATTATATTATTTGTTCTATCATCCTTTTTTGTTTCTCCTATTCTATCTAATTCTCTATCCGTGTTATTCATGTTTTGTTATCACAAACGTTGAATGAATACTCATTTTAGTGTGAATTGTGTAACTGGTACATGCTGCCAAAATAAATAAATGAGGCGTCGTTACGTGCTATAGTAGCTGATCAAATTGAGGTCTCTATGAATGCATTTTTGGCAAATATGAATAATGGAGCTGGTGGATCCGGTGGAGCTGGTGGATCCGGTGGAGCTGGTGGGTCTGGTGAAGCTGGTGGATCCGGTGGACCTGGTGGATCCGATGGAGCTGGTGGATCCGGTGGAGCTGGTGGATCCGGTGGAGCTGGCAATACTGGAACTGGCAATACTGAAGCTGGAAATACTGGAGCTGGCAATACTGGAGCTGGCAATACTGGATTTGGCAATACTGGTGCTGGAACTGGTGATGCTGATAGACCAATGATTCCTGAAAATAAGAAGTGTACTTACACCTCATTCATGAAATGCAAACCTCCGACTTTTAAGGGTACTAAAGGTGTTGTTGGTTTAATGCAATGATTTAAAAGACTAGATTCCGTGTTTCGATTTAGTAGAAGTGAGGAAGGAGATAAGGTGATGTTTGCCTCTACTACTCTTTAAGGGCGAGCATTAACTTGGTGGAATGGAAGAATGGAGTCAATAGGGATGGATGTTGGTTCTGCTACACCTTGGGTTGAAGTGAGAAGGTGGATGACCGAGGAATTCTGTCCAAGGAGTGTTATTCAAAGGTTAGAACAGGAACTATATCAGCTGAGACTGAAGGGTACTGATATCGATGGATACACTAACATATTCCATGAACTTGCTCTACTTTGTCCAAACAAAGTGAACCTAGAATATTTGAAGGTGGAACAGTATATTCGAGGCTTACCTGCCAACATCCGTGGTGATGTGACCTCATCTAAACCTGCTAATATTGATGAAGCTGTTCGAATGGCCTACCAACTGATGGGGCAGATTATCCAAGATAAAGTTGATGGTGTTTTGAAGGTAATAAAAGAAAGGCTGAAGTGCAAAGTGATGATCATGGTGATAACCGTAAATCTCACAATAGGAATCTGAACCGAAAGGGGTAATGGAAATGCAATGACTGAAACTCCACCTACTGATAAGGGAACTCGTTGTCAACACTGCAAAAGGTCTCATACTGGTGAATGTGCTAAGTGCGAGAAGTGTAACAAGTTGGGTCACGAGACTGAAGACTGTTGGGGACCAGGAAGGAAAGGAGTGACGTGTTTTAACTGCCAAGGTAAAGGACACATGAGGAATCAATGCCCTGGGCCGCAGAAGAATGCACGTAGTAGAGATAATCAAGGAAAATCCTATCAACTAGGTGAAGCCGATGCTAAGCAAAACCCGAAAGTTGTCACTGGTACGTTTTTACTGAATAACCGTTACGCTACAGCTTTATTTGATTCTGGTGCCGACAAAAGCTTTGTGTCTACAAGTTTTAGTACCTTAATTGATATCAAACCGGTCGAATTAGACGCGAGTTATGAAGTAGGACCAGCTGATGGTAAATTAGTGAGTACCAATAGTGCTCTCTTAGGATGTTCTCTTAATCTTTTAAACCGTATTTTTAAAATAGACTTGATGATCGTCGAATTGGGAAGTTTTGATATTATTATTGGAATGGATTGGTTGTCCAAGTATAATGCGTCTATTATGTGTGGAGAAAAGAAAGTTAGGATTCCTTTAGATGACAAGACCTTAGTTATCGAAGGTAATAAAAGTAATTCTCAACTGAAAATCGTTTCGTGCATTAAAGCTCGTAGTATATCGAAAGAGGTTGTGAATTATTCCTAGCTCATGTATCGGAGAAGGGATCCAAGGAGAAACGTGTTGAAAATGTTCCAGTCATTCGTGACTTTCCTGAAGTGTTTCTAGAAGATTTGCCAGGGCTTCCGCCTCCAAGGCAAGTAGATTCCAAATTGATCTAATTCCTGGTGTTGCACCCGTGGTTCGTGCACCATATCGTTTAGCACCATCCGATCTGAAGGAGTTATCTGTGTAATTGTAAGAACTATCTGATAAAGGTTTTATACAACTGAGTTCGTCACCTTGGGGAGCTCCTGTTTTATTCGTTAAGAAGAAAGATGGTTCGTTCCGTATGTGTATCGATTACCGAGATCTGAATAAGCTAACGATCAAGAATCGTTATCCGCTTCCAAGAATTGATGATCTATTTCATCAACTTCAAGGTTCTCGTGTTTTCTCCAAGATTGATCTTCGTTCTGGTTACCATTAACTTCGTGTACGCGAGGAAGATATTCCTATTACGGCGTTTAGAACTCGTTATGGTCATTATGAGTTCTGAGTTATGCCTTTTGGTTTGACTAATGCACCTGTTGTATTCATGGACTTAATGAATCACATTTGTAAGTCGTATCTTGATAAATTCGTGATCGTTTTCATCGATGATATTCTAATCTACTCCAAGAGCAATGAAGAGCATGCCGAACACTTAAGAATTATCTTGAACTTGTTAAAGAACGAAAAGTTGTATGCTAAATTCTCAAAGTGTGATTTTTGGATTAGTTCTGTACAATTTCTCGGACATGTGATTGATAAAAGTGGGGTACATGTTGATCCTGCGAAGATGGAAACCATCAAGAATTGGAGTGCTCCAACTACTCCAACTGAAGTACGACAATTTCTAGGTATGGTTGGTTATTACCGAAGGTTTATTGAAGGATTCTCTTTGATATCGAAACCATTAACTAAGCTGACTCAGAAGAATAAACCGTATGTGTGGGGCGATGATGAAGAAGAAGATTTCCAAACCTTGAAGATGAAACTCTGTAGTGCGCCGATCTTATCATTACCTGAAGGAAGTGAAGAATTTGTTGTTTATTGTGATGCATCTCTTCAAGGATACGTTGTTGTTCTTATGCAACGTGAAAAGGTGATCGCATATGCCTCTAGACAGTTAAGGAAGAATGGGGAGAACTACACTACCCATGACTTGGAACTGGGCGCTGTGGTTTTTGCTCTACGACTTTGGATACATTATATGTATGGCACGAAGTGTATAGTATTCACTGATCATAAAATCCTACAATACATATTGGATCAAAAGGAGCTGAATATGAGGCAACGTCGATGGGTTGAACTCTTGAGTGATTACGACTGCGAAATTCGTTATCACCCAGGAAAGGCGAATGTGGCAGTTGACGCGTTAAGTCGAAAAGGAAAGGGAGAAACCGATTCGAGTGCGTGCTTTGGTGGTGACAGTTCATAATAACTTACCTTAGCAGATTCGAAACGCACAAATTGAAGCGTGTAAGAAGGAAAATATTGCAACCAAAGATTTAGAGGAGAAGGCGAGCCATTTGAGACGCGAGTCGATGGTGTCAAATGTTTGAGAGGTCGAATCTGGTTACCATTCTATGGTGGACTGAGAAACTTGATCATGTTAAAAATCTCATAAGTCTAAGTATTCTATTCATCCTGGATCGGACAAAATGTACCAAGACTTGAAAAAGTTATACTGGTGGCCGAATATGAAAGCCGATATTGCAACATACGTCGCGAAATACTTAACGTGTGCAAAAGTGAAAGCTGAATATCAGAAGCCGTCAGGATTACTTGTCCAACCTGAAGTTCCAATCTGGAAATGGGAATGAATTACGATGGACTTCATCACAAAACTCCCAAGGACGCCGTCTGGGTACGATGCAATCTGGGTTATTGTCGATCGTTTAACTAAATCCGATCATTTTATTCCAATCAACGAGAGGTTCGGTATGGAGAAACTTGTCGACCTTTATCTAAAAAAATATCATGTGTAAGCATGGTGTTCCTAGTTCAATCATTTCCGATAGAGATAGTCGTTTTGCTTCTGGATTTGGAGATCGCTTCAGAAATCTTTAGGAACCAATTTGGATATGAGCACAACATATCATCCACAAACCGATGGGCAAAGCAAAAGAACTATTCAAACATTGGAGGATATGTTGCATGCTTGTGTGATTGACTTTGGAAGTAGCTGGGATAAGCACTTACCTTTGGCCGAATTCTCGTACAATAACAGTTATCACACGAGTATTAAAGTTGCACCTTTTGAAGCACTTTATGGGAGAAAATGTAGATCACCCGTGAGCTAGAGTGAGGTTGGTGATGCTCAACTCACTGGACTAGAGATGATTAGAGAGACGACGGATATGATTGTGCAAATCAAGAATAGGTTGTTATCTGCGCGAAGCCGACAGAAGAGTTATGCGGATGTGAGAAGAAAACCATTGGAGTTCAGTGTGGGAGATAAGGTTATGCAAAAGGTATCACCATGGAAAGGTGTTGTACGATTTGGAAAACGTGGGAGTTAAGTCCTCGTTATATCGGACCATTCAAGATCATATCAAGAGTAGGTCCCGTGGCATACCAACTCGAACTACCACAATAACTGTATGGGATTCATAACACTTTTCATGTGTCGAATCTGAAGAAGTGTTTATCCGATGAAGAACTCGTTATACCGTGGGACGAAGTTAAGGTTGATGAAAAGTTGCATTGTATTGAAGAACCAATTGAGATCATGGATCGCAAGGTCAAGCAACTAAAACAAAGCCGAATCCCTATCGTCAAAGTTCGATGGAACTCTCGGAGAGGACCGGGGTATACTTGGGAACGAGAAGATCAAATGTCAAAGAATTACCCTCATCTCTTTGATTTCAACAAGCGATCAGGCAAGAATGCAAGTTGATCTTCGAGGGCGAAGATCCTAATTTGGTGGGGATGATGTGACAATCCGTCAATTTCAGGTCGTTACTCTAATATCGACTATTACGTATTACGTGTTTAATTAATGAGAATTTTAAATTATCGGCTAACCGAGAAGGTTATGACTTGAAACTTAGCGTAAGAATGTCGATTAGATGAAAACTGGCAATGAATACGTTAGGTATCGATATTATTTCTCAATTTATCATAAGAATGATTTTTGTTATATTTATCTTTAATTCTTGTGTTTTACGTTTTAACGAATGACGAGAACTATTAGTGATCGCAATACCGACGGATGCCCAAAAATTTATGTTTTATTATCGATTGTCTCGATATTTAATATTTTCGACGTTTTCGATTTAATTACGTTTTAAGTCGTGTCGAAGCTTTATTATTATATTTAAGAAGCGTTTTAACTTTTGAAAAGTATTTTTAAGAAACCCGAGTCCCGTAAATATTTTCAACTTTGACTAATAGTCATTTTCTACCCTTTAAATTATTTAATTACTTTTTGGTCCAAAACTATACAACTTTGGCAAAATCTACCCTCCAGCCACCATATAAAAGCTATTTTTTTCTACCTAATTTCACATAGTAACAAGTTTAACAAAAAAATCAACCACCCTCCCCTTTCTCCTTGTTCTAACTGTCCACCCTCACCACCATATACATCAAAGTATTTTGATTTTCCCTTTGAATCATTCAAAAATAATTCAAGACCACCTCTTATAATTCAAAGGTGATCACATCCATATAAAAATTTCCCACATGCAACAAATTTTTAAAATTTTGTTATGAACTTGTTTTGGATGATGATTTGATGATCTTGCATGTGTTATCTAATGATAATCATGTGTAGATTATTTAGTTTTGTTGAAAGAAAATTATTTTTGATTTTGGGTTTTTATTTATTTGATTCATATAAGTGTTAGGATGAATATTTGTTGTTATTAGGGGTTTAGGATGATGAGAAAAGTGTTTTGAATTGCTTTAAAAAATTGTTTTTGTATGAGTTTTTGATAGGTAATTTAGGGCAGTGACTTGTAGGCTGTTTTTGGGGATCTTAATGTCAAGTTATTGTTAAACTAATTATATAGGGTTGTAGAGAATTTCTTTAGCTTTGATTTGATATAAAGTAGGGCTTCTAGCTCCAAACGAGCGAGAAGTTATGATAATTTGATTATTCGTGTACCGGGAGACGAGTATCGGCACAATATATAGTTGTTGTCGATATTTGGATCGAATCTCGGGGACTATAGAATGAGTTTTAAAAATATTCATGGGCTGTTGTAAGTCTCTAAACCTCAGGTCATGAGTCTATTTTCAAACCCGAGTGTCGGTTTTGTAAACGGAGTTAGTCAAAATGGTTTTACGAGTTGAAGGCGTAAATCTGTCCGGTTTTTATAACTCATAGATGTGTCAAGCAGAAGGCCTTAGAAGTAATATTTTTGAATGAAACTTAAACTGAGTCTTATTCATATTATGTGTGAGTTTGTCACCAAGTTTCTTTGAAAACGGAGTTGTTTAAGTAGGGTAAATGAGCTTGTATATTTGGTATGTGCCGGCAGATTTTTATCGAGGGTATAGTCTAATAAAGTGAACATGTAGAAGGGTATAGAAGTAAACTTGTATTGTTACTCTTTCGGGATTGTCATGGTTTTGTACTCTTAAGTTTTGTATTATTTAAGTATGATTTATACTTGAGTCATTTATTAACGAGCGCACCTTATTTGATAGGTTGCGGTTTTCGTATTTGACGAGCATCACTAATCGTCGGCGATCGTCTCATTACTACTGTTGTACTAAGGTGAGTCTATAGCCTCGCTTTTATACTATCTTATAAAGGATTTTAAAACCCACGAGGGGTATAACATGCTTGTTTTAAAATAGAACACAAGGGACCCGATTGTATGCTAGATGAACATTATTTACATAAGTTTGCTTTTAGCCTTAAAGGCCCATTGAATCATGAATTGTTAATCGAATGAACATTAATACTATGGAAAGATCTATCGGGGTGACGCCCAGTCCGGTCGCGACTAGCTATCGCGTGGTGTAATGAAACACCAGTAATAAAACATCGGATGCATTTGTATAAGAGAAATATACGCACTTGGCTAGGTGTGTTGGGCTGAAATAATATATGTTAACTGTAACACCCCATTTTGGTAAATAGAATGTCACGCGTGATTATGGCGTGTCGTCAAAGCATACAAGGATAAATGTATAAAACATCACATGACCATAAAGGAAATACCGGAAACAAACATCGGTACCCCAAAAGTAGAACTCATCACACACAAACATAAGTACTGTAAATGAAAAGGACTAATCAATGTCCATGGAAATGAGTATCAAAAGTAATAAGAAATGTATAAAGTAATGAACGCTAGGAAGCTTCCAATCCATATGCATGTACGCTTAAAGTCTACGAGCGTCCCTGAGTACCTGTCGTTTTAAGAACATGAAAGGAAAAACGGTTGAGCATAACGCTCAGTGCACGGATATACAAGTATAGCATGAATAATATAAGCATATAAGCATAAAGCAGCGGAAAAGACTAAGTCCTGGATAACCTGATATATCTTAATAAAACTGGTTTTATAGTTTGAAAGCCTTATGTTATCTTATAAAAACTGTTTGACATGTTTACCATTTAGCCAATATAGGTCATAAAATATCCACGTGCATTAATACTTGGAGGGGTGACCTTGTCATGCAAATTAGAGGGGCTGCCTCTAATTTATTTATAAGTTCTGGGTAGGAGGGATCAGCTCCTTGTGAAGGATGCAAGGCACACACCACATTCACCTGAATAATCTGCTGAAAACATATAACCTAGGATGCACCCATACACCCCACATGATAATAATAATAATATGGCCAAAAGCTGAAGGGACGCCACGAGCTATCACTCCGTCGTGGTGGAGTCATAACACTGGTGCCTCTAGTGTTATGGTTATGGTACCTCCATAACTAGATGAATCTGGTCATGCATGTATATGGCTTTAGGTATCTAATTAAACATAAGTAATTCAAAAACATATAAAACATATACTGGGGAAAACAGTTGGCTGCATACGGGGAATCCTAATAAGGAAGAATGTCCATACTGAAAGGACGGAGAATCCGTACCTTGTGTCCAGTGAACGAAGAAGATGAACGGAAGAGAGTCCTACTTCGATATCACTAATGCTACATAAATAATATACGTGTATAAGTATTCTGATTACTAAGTACGTAACTGATTTTGTATCATGTCTTAGCTCGTTTTATATGTTCATGTCTTGTTTTACTGATTTTAACGTTATGCTGTGTTTATCATGTATTTTGTCTATTCTGATTAAGTATTACTTGTATTTCTTGTATTATTATACTTGTTGTGTAATAATAAGTAACTTTCTAAAAATAACAGGTTTCCTAAAATAGAAAGTTTCCAAAAATAGATTTACTACTTAAAATAGATAAGTTTCTAAAAATAGAAAGTTTCCATAAATAGAAATAAGCTGGATTATTAAGCTAATAATAGAAGCTTAAGTGTAATATATTCTAAGTCATGTGATAAAATAGTATAGTTTATTAATTATTTCATGTAAATTAAATAAACTATCGGTTAAAGTATTTAATTAAATGTAACATGATTTAATTAAATAAAAGGTCATAATACTAAGGTTAAAACGTGTATTAATATTTATTATTAATATAACCTAAGTCATGTAAATTAATTAATTATAAGGCACGTTTAATAATTATTTAAATATATAGTCTAATTTAAATAATAAATACTTAGGTTAAAATCCATGTATTATTAATAATAATAATAACCTAAGTCATGATGTAATTAAATTAATTAAGTAACATGTTAAATTAATTTAATTATTCTTGTAAATAAATAATCTTGTAAAATAACTAAACTTGTAAAATTCGTGAACCGTACCCGTGAACCCGTGAACCGGTCAACAAACGCACCCTTAATAGTGGCTAACCGGCTTAGCCAGTTGCCATTGTTTGTGTAAAACAGCCACCGGCCCACGCTGGTGCTTCCCTTGGTCTTGGCTAGCCGCCGGCTAGAAAAAGTTCCCACCGGCTAGCCGGTGTTCCCCCTGCTACCGCAGCCATGGTTCCCCCTGCTTTCTGTAATTAGCCACCGGCTTAAGCCGGTGGTGTTTGTTTTGTTTCTACCGAGACCCCCAAACAACCAAACCACACCCCGACGTGAGTCGGGGTTTCCCTTGCTCTTGCGGCCAAGACCAACAACACCACACCGAGACCTTGAGGTCTCAGTTGGTGCGAAACCAAGAAGGCCGAGACCATGGGGTCTCGTTTCCCTTGCGTCGGCCGAACAAACACCCCCCAAAAACCATATGTTTTTAAACCCCCCATGATTAATTACATGTTTTTAATACTTGTTTTTAATAAACTTATGATTTCATGTGTTCTTGATTTCATAACATAATTAAAGGAATTAAAAGAAAGGGTTTAAAAGATTACCATTACGTGGAATAATTAAGGATTGATAACACGAACGATCTTGCAAGAAATCAATCACCAAAAATCAACAAACACACCCTTTGTGTGTGTTCTTCCCGGCGGCCAAGAGAGAGCAAAAGAGAGATTAGGGTTTTTAATATTTTTATAATTTCCTATGATATGAAAAATATGTTTCCCTTTATTTTCTTATTTAGTAAAAATCAAATGGGCTTGGCCCTTTCTTGTGTTCTAGATGTGGGTAAGAGGGCCCCACAAGGGGTAACCCATTGTTTTCCGTGTCTAATTATTATACGTTTTCTCGTGTCGTGTTTTACGTTTTTTATTTAGTTATCGTTCGTGTCGTAATATATTTATTCGTAACCGTAATAAATATACGTAAATACATAATATTAAGCTCGTGATTATTTACGTTCATGATTTCATGCTCGTACGTTCGTGATTATAATTATTGTTGAAATAATTATCGTGCATTAATACGTATTAAATACTTATCGTGTAATAACACGTACGTAATACTTGTAATTTCCTATCGTGAAACGTAAACGTGCTACATAAGGAAAGTTCTAATCATGTACGTACGATCATAAGGGTACTATTCATGATAAAAGCATGCGGGTTTCACAACTCTTCCCCCCTAAAAAGAATAATTCGTCCCCAAATTATAGATAATGTAAACTAGAAAAGAAGAACATACCTGAATTCAAAATATGAAATGAGGGTAAGAAGCCCGGATAGACTCCTCTATTTCCCAAGTGGCTTCCCGCTCGGTATGATCCCTCCAAAGGATTTTGACGAATGGAATCGTCTTCCTTCTCATGACTTGTTCTTGTCTGTCAAGAACTCGTTCGGGTTCTTCTATGAAAGTGAGATCTTCACGAATCTGTTCCAGTGGATACTGAACCATGTGACGAGGATGATACTTGTACCCTCTGAGTAAGGACACATGGAAAACATCATGAACGTGAGAATGCTGCGGAGGTAACGCTAAACGGTAAGATACTTCACTGACTCGCTCAATGACATCAAACGGTTCGATGAATCGAGGACTGAGCATCCCTTTGATTCCAAAATGTCTAACACCATGTGCCGGTGAAACCTTAAGGAAAACGTGATCTCCTACGTTAAAATGTAAGTCCCTACGATGCTTGTCTGCATAACTCTTCTGACGTGACCGTGCTTCTTGCAGTTTCTGCTTAGCTATTGCGACCTTCTCGTTAGTCAACTCTATCATTTCTGGTCCTTCAAGCGTTCGCTCACCAACCTGATCCCAGCAGATTGGGGTGCGACACTTCCTGCCATACAACATCTCGAATGGATCACACTTGATACTTGCGTGCCAACTGTTGTTGTATGCAAACTCCACCAAACAGATATAATCGTCCCAATAACCCGTCCATTCCAACGCACATGACCTCAACATGTCTTCTAATGTCTGAATCGTTCGCTCCGACTGTCCGTCTGTTTGAGGATGAAAAGTCGTGCTAAGCTTAAGTTTCGTACCCCAAGCTTTCTGCAGACTTCTCCAAAATCGCGAAGTGAAACGAGGATCTCTGTCTGAGACGATGCTGGATGGAGCACCATGAAGTCTCATGATCTCCTTCTTGTAAGTATCGGCGAGTTTACTGACCGAATCTTCCTTGCGGATCGGTAAGAAATGAGCTGATTTGGTAAGTCGATCAACGATAACCCAAATAGCATCGTGCTTCCTCTTTGTCTACGGAAGGCCGGTAACAAAATCCATGGTGATCTTGTCCCACTTCCACTCTGAAGTATCTAACGGTTGAAGAAGACCGCCAGATCACTGATGCTCGATCTTAACCTGCTGGCAGGTAAGACATTTGGAGACGTAAGTCGCAACATCCTGTTTCATACCACTCCACCAAAAGTATTGCTTGATGTCATGGTACATCTTGGTCGAACCAGGATGAATGAAGAATGGGGAGTTGTGAGCCTTAGCTAACAATGCTTCCCGGAGTTCTTGATCATCAGGAATATAAAGTCTCGTGCCCTGCCATAAGATACCATCTGCATCTACCCGAAATTCTGTCTGCTTCTCCAAATTCTGAATTATCGCCCAGATTTCACCATCATCTTTCTGAGCTTCCTTGATCCTAGAGAGTAACTCGGGTTCCACTCTAAGATTAGCCCAGTAACCGTATTGTCCACGTACCATGATCTCCATGTCTAGTTGCTCCAATTCTCTAATGATTTCCTCCTTTATCTCAATGTCGTTGATCATTCCGGACTTTCTGCTAAGTTCATCTGCCAGTACATTCGCCTTTCCGGGATGATACTGCAGATTAATGTCATAATCCTTAAACGGCTCTAACCATCTCCTCTATCTCATGTTCAATTCACGTTGAGTGAAGATATACTTCAAGCTCTTATGGTCCGTGAAAATGTCACATGATTCTCCATACAATTAGTGCCTCCATATCTTTAATGCAAACACGACTGCTGCAAGTTCCAAGTCATGCGTAGGGTGATTTTCCTCATAAGGCTTAAGCTGCCATGAAGCGTAGGCGATCACTTTCCCATGTTGCATGAGAACACAGCCAAGTCCCTTTCCTGATGCATCACTGTAGATCTGAAATCCACCTGTACTAGATGGGAGAGTAAGAATCGGTGCAGATACTAACTTCTGCTTTAGGTCTTCAAAGCTCTTCTCTCTTTCTTCAGTCCAGACGAATTTCTCTCCTTTTCGCATCAGTTTGGTCAATGGTAGTGCTAAACGGGAAAAATTCTCCACGAACCTACGGTAGTAACCAACTAAGCCTAGGAAACTGCGGACTTCAGTCGCTGATGTCGGTCTTGGCCACTTGGTAATAGCCTCAACCTTTGCTGGATCTATCGTGATTCCTTCTGCTGATATAATGTGACCTAAGAATGCCACCTTGTCTAACCAGAACTCACACTTGGAGAATTTAGCATACAGCTGCTTCTGGCGAAGAATTTGTAGTACTGTACGAAGATGGTCTTCGTGTTCCTCCTTGGACTTTGAGAATATTAGGATGTCGTCAATGAAGACAATAACGAACTTATCCAGAAATTCATGGAAGATTTTGTTCATCAAATTCATGAACACTGCTGGAGCATTGGTAAGGCCAAATGGCATGACTACAAATTTGTAGTGGCCATAGCGTGTACGGAAGGTAGTCTTGGCGATGTCCTGCTCCTTAACCCGTAGCTGATGATAGCCCGACCTTAGATCAATCTTGAAGAAATGTTTGGCCCCTTGGAGTTGGTCAAACAGATCGTCTATGCGTGGTAGTGGATACCTATTCCTGATGGTAATCTTGTTGAGCTCGCGATAGTCTATGCAAAGACGTATAATGTCGTCCTTCTTCTTAACGAATAAGACCGGTGCGCCCCATGGAGATGCGCTTGGTTAAATAAAGCCTCGTTCCAGAAGTTCTTGCAATTGATCCTTCAGCTCCTTCAACTCTATGAGAGCCATGCGATAAGCAGCCTTGGTGTAACACCCCATTTTGGAAATGGAATATTACGCATATCATGGCGTGTCATCAAAGCATACAAGGATAAATGTCTAAGCATTATTCAACCATAAAAGGAAATACCGGAAACAAACATCGGTATCCCAAAGTAAAGCTCATCACACACAAACATAAATACTGAAAAAGGAAGGACGAAACAATGTCCAAAGCAACTGTATCAAAGTAAAGGAAATGCATAAAGTAAAGAAAGACAGTAAGGCTTCCAGTCCATATGCACCTACGTTTCAGATCTACGAGCGTCCCTGAGTACCTGCCGTTTAGGGAACATGAAAAGGAAAACGGCTGAGCAAGACGCTCAGTGCACGGATGTACAATAAAGCATGATATAGGATAAGCATGTAACATATAACAGCGGAAGACTAAGTACTGAGTAAACTGGTTAAGTAACATGAAAACTGGTTTTATAGTTTGAAAAGCCTTATGTTTAACCTGTGAAAACTGTTTTAACATATAAATACCATAGCCCATATAGGTCATGAAAAGGTCACGTGCATGAATACTTGGAGGGGTGACCTCATCATGCTGATTAGAGGGGATGCCTCTAATCGATATACTGATTTGGGTAGGAGGGATCAGCTCCTTGTGAAGGGTGCAAGGCACACACCACATTCACCATGATAAACTGAAATAAAACATGTAACTAGGATGCACCCATACGCCCCGACTGATATAATAATATGGCCAAACTGAAAAGGGACGCCACGAGCAATCACTCCGCCGTGGGGAAGTCATAACATCGGTGCCTCCAATGCTATGGTTATGGTACCTCCATAACTAGGTGAAACTGGTCATGCTTGTATATGGCTATAGTTTATGCTAAATTAACATAAGCAGTTCAAAACAATAAAACAAATGCTGGGGAAAACAGTTGGCTGCATACGGGGAAATCCTAATAAGGAAAGAATGTCCATACTGAAAGGACGGGAATCCGTACCTCAAGTCCAGTGAAATGAACGGAAGAAAGACTCCTACTTCTGGATCACTAATGCTACATGAATACACACGTGTATAAGTATCGATTCACTGATTACGTACTGGGTTCTGTGTCTTGTTATAGCTGATTTGGTATGTTTTAGGTCATGGTTCACTGTTTAAAGCCTTAAACTGTGTTTATCTTGTATTTCTGGTTTATCTGATTAATTATTACTGGTGTTTCATGTATTAATATACTTACTGTATAATAATAAGTAACTTTCCAAAAATAGCAGGTTTCCAAAAATAGAAAGTTTCCAAAAATAGAAAGTTTCCAAAAATAGAAAGTTTCCAAAAATAGAAAGTTACCAAAAATAGAAAGTTTCCAAAAATAGAAAGTTTCCAAAAATAGAAAGTTTCCAAAAATAGAAAGTTTCCAAAAATAGAATTTACTGCCTAAAATAGATTAGTTTCTAAAAATAGAAAGTTTCCAAAAATAGATCAGCTGCCTTAATTAAATAAGTTTCCATATATAGAAAGTTGCCATGATTAGGTTAGCTGCCTGAATTAGATTGATTTCCATATATAGAAGGTTTCCATAATTAGAGTAGTTGCCTTATTTAATTAAGTTTCTATAAATAGAAGTTTCCATAATTAGAATTAAGCTGATTATATAAGCTAACATATAAGTCTAAGTGTTATAAGCTTACTACTTAAGTCATATGATATAGTGTATAGTTTAATTATTATTTCATGTATTTTAATTAAACTATAGGTTAAGCATTTTAATTAAAGTATAACATGTATAATTAAAATGAAATGAAAATACTTAGGTTAACATGTGTATTATTATTAATAATAAAATAACCTAAGTCATGTCTAAATTAATTAATTATAGGCATGTTTTAATAATTAATTAATTATAACTTATAACATAAAATACTTAGGTTAATTTAATGTCATGATAAACTAATAATTAAAATAACCTAAGTCATGATTTAATTAATATTTCATGTTATTAATTAATTATATCCTAAGTTCATGATTCATAAAAATTACATGTAACATAGATCATGATTTTAACCAACGAACCGTGAACCGGGTATGAATTCGACACCGTACCCCGGGCCAAACCCGGGGCACACGTGTCCCCTTGCTGCCGTGGGTCCCACATGAGCCAACCAAGACCATTTGTGGTCTTGGTGGTGGCGGCAATAGCAAACCAAACCCCCCTCGGGTTTGTTTTGCTAGGCGGCTAGAAACAAACACCCCTTTAAATCATTCCTTGATTTTATTTAATACCAAAACATGTTAGATCAATGATTAATTATCTTGTTTTCATAAGAAAAATAATAACATGTTCATGAAAATAATCAAAGATCAAAAGAATTAAAAAGAATTAAAAAGAAGGGTTAGAAAGGTATACCACTATGTAGCTTGGAAAAAGGATGAACAAACACGTATTCTAACACTTGTTTTCAAGATCAAAATCAATCAAACACCCCCTTATGATGGTGTATAGGTGGCGGCACAAAGGAGGCAAAAGGAAGAGGAGAAAACTCTTTTTAGGGTTTTTAGTTTATTTCTTGTAAAATGAAAATGAAAACATGTTTAACACTTTACCCCCCTTAACTTAAAAAGTCCATGGGCTAAGCCCATTATATGCATGTGTGCCGTGGGTATGGGGGCCCCACATGGGGTACCCGTACCTTTCTCGTGTCCCGATGTTTCGTGTTCGTTCGTGGTTAAACGTGCTCGTGTTTAACGTGTTTCTGTTTCATGTAACGTGTCGTTTATCGTAAACTTAACGCTCGTAAATATATTATAAGTATTTACGTAATTATTTTAGTTAGTATTTTAAATGGTGTTCATGATTTAATTATGTTCACGTGATATATTATTAACTGTTTATCATGGGTTCGTACGTAATCGATACTTGTCATGACATACACGTATGCACTTGCTTGATTATTAGCACATGAATGTGATCAATACTACATGAAGTAAGTTTTAATCTAGAACGTATGATCTTAAGGGCACTATTCATGGTAAAAGCATGCGGGTTTTACAATTCTTCCCCCCTAAAAAGAATAATTCGTCCCCGAATTATAGATAAAGTAAGCTGAAAAGAAGTGACATACCCGAACTCAAAATATGAAGTGAGGGTAAGAAGCCCGGATAGACTCCTCTGTTTCCCAAGTGGCTTCCCGCTCGGTATGGTCCCTCCAAAGGATTTTGACGAATGGAATCGTCTTCCTTCTCATGACTCGTTCTTGCCTGTCGAGTACTCGTTCGGGTTCTTCTACAAACGTGAGATCTTCACGTATCTGTTCCAGTGGATACTGAACCATGTGAAGGGGATGATAATTGTACCCTCTGAGTAAGGACACATGAAACACGTTATGCACGTGCGAAAGCTGAGGAGGTAACGCCAATCGGTAAGATACTTCGCCGATTCGTTCAACTATATCAAATGGTCCGATGAACCGAGGACTGAGTTTTCCTTTGATCCCGAAGCGTTTAACACCACGTGCCGGCGAAACCTTGAGGAAGACGTGATCTCCCACATTAAAATGTATGTCCCTACGATGCTTATCGGCGTAACTCTTCTGACGTGATCGTGCTTCCTGCAGTTTCTGTTTAGCTACCTCAATCTTCTGGTTGGTCATTTCTATAATCTCTGGTCCTTCAAGTGTTCGCTCTCCCACTTGATCCCAGCAAGTTGGAGCGCGACACTTTCTGCCATACAACATTTCGAAAGGAGCACATTTGATACTTGCGTGCCAGCTGTTGTTGTATGCAAACTCAACTAAACAGATGTAATCGTCCCAATCACCTGTCCATTCCAACGCACACGACCTTAACATATCTTCCAATGTCTGAATTGTTCGCTCCGACTGTCCGTCCGTTTGAGGATGAAAGGCTGTGCTCAGCTTAAGTTGTGTACCCCAAGCTTTTTGCAGACCTTTCCAGAATCGCGACGTGAAACGAGGATCTCTGTCTGAGACGATGCTGGAGGGAGTGCCGTGGAGTCTCATGATCTCCCTTCTGTACGTATCTGCGAGTTTACTTACCGGATTTTCCTTGCGTATCGGTAAGAAATGAGCTGATTTGGTGAGTCGATCAACAATGACCCGAATAGCATCGTGCTTTCTCTTGGTAGGCGGAAGACCAGTAACAAAATCCATGGTGATTTTGTCCCACTTCCACTCTGGAATATCCAACGGCTGAAGGAGACCGCCAGATCGCTGATGTTCAATCTTAACCTGCTGACAGGTAAGACATTTGGAGACATACGTGGCTACATCCTGTTTCATACCACTCCACCAAAAGTGCTGTCTGATGTCATGGTACATTTTTGTCGACCCAGGATGTATAGAAAATGGGGAGCTGTGAGCTTCAGCTAACAATGCTTCCCGGAGTTCTGGATTGTCAGGAACACAAAGTCTCGTGCCCTGCCAAATGATACCGTCTGCGTCCATTCTGAATTCTGTCTGCTTCTCCAAATTCTGAATTATCGCCCAAATCTCTCCATCATCCTTCTGCGCTTCCTTGATCCTAGTCAGTAACTCAGGTTCTACTGTAAGATTCGCCCAGTATCCGTGCTGCCCACGTACCATGATTTCAATGTCAAGCCGCTCCAAGTCCCTTATGTTTTGCTCCTTGATCTCAATGCCGTTTATCATTCCGGACTTTCTGCTGAGTGCATCTGCTACTACATTAGCTTTCCCGGGATGATACTGTAGGTTAATATCATAATCCTTCAACAGTTCCAACCATCTCCTTTGTCTCATGTTCAATTCTCGCTGTGTGAAGATATACTTCAAGCTCTTGTGATCCGTGAAAATGTCGCATGATTCTCCGTATAAGTAATGCCTCCATATCTTCAATGCGAACACCACTGCAGCAAGTTCCAGGTCATGCGTAGGGTAGTTTTCTTCATAGGGCTTAAGCTGCCGTGAAGCATACGCGATCACTTTCCCATGTTGCATGAGAACACAGCCCAGTCCCTTCCCCGATGCATCGCTATAGATCTGAAATCCACCTGTACCAGATGGGAGAGTAAGAATAGGTGCAGATACTAACTTCTGCTTTAGGTCTTCGAAGCTCTTCTCTCGATCTTCCGTCCAGACGAATTTCTCTCCTTTCCGCATCAGTTTGGTGAGAGGCAATGCCAGCCGAGAAAAGTTCTCCACGAATCTTCGATAATATCCAGCTAAGCCTAAGAAACTGCGGACTTCTGTCGCTGATGTTGGTCTTGGCCATTTAGTGATAGCCTCAACCTTCGCTGGGTCCATAGTGATCCCTTCTGCTGATACAATGTGACCTAAGAACGCCACCTTGTTTAACCAGAACTCACACTTGGAGAATTTCGCATACAGCTGCTTCTGACGAAGAATCTGTAGTACAGTACGGAGATGATCTTCGTGTTCCTCCGTGGACTTTGAGAATATCAAGATGTCATCGATGAATACAATGACAAATTTATCAAGGAATTCATGGAAGATTCTGTTCATTAGATCCATGAATACTGCTGGAGCGTTAGTCAGGCCGAATGGCATGACTACAAACTCATAATGGCCATAGCGGGTACGAAAAGCAGTCTTGGCAATATCCTGCTCTTTAACCCTTAGCTGATGGTAGCCTGACCTTAGATCGATCTTTGAGAAGTGTTTGGCTCCTTGAAGTTGGTCAAACAGATCGTCTATACGTGGCAGTGGATATCTGTTGCGAATGGTAATCTTATTAAGTTCACGGTAGTCAATGCAAAGTCGCATACTGCCGTCCTTCTTCTTAACGAACAAGACCGGTGCGCCCCATGGTGATGCGCTCGGTCTAATGAACCCTCGTTCAAGAAGTTCCTGTAATTGGTCCTTCAGTTCTTTTAGCTCTATGGGAGCCATACGATACGGAGCCTTAGAGATTGGCTCAGCTCCTGGAACAAGGTCGATGTTGAACTCCACTTCTCTTGCAGGTGGTATGCCTGGAAGTTCATCTGGAAAGACGTCTTGAAATTCTGAAACTACGGGTCGATCCTGAATCGATGGGGATTCAGCATCCATGTCATGAACCGTAGCGAGATAACCTTCGCAGCCATGTGACAGTAATGCACGTGCTTGCAAGGTAGATATGACTTGTACAGACCGTCCGGGTATGAACCCGTTATGGATGTACTCTGGTGCATTAATGTCGCCGAAGATCACTCGATAAGAGTGGCAGTCTATGGTAGCATGGTGCTTGGATAGCCAATCCATGCCGAGAATCATATCAAACTCAATCATGTCTAGAGGAAGTGCATCTACTGCACGAACTTTATCGTCAAACTCTAGAGGAAGACTCTTGTATACATGAGTTATTAATACAGAGTCCCTCAGAGGCGTGGAAATGGTAAGCTTAGTTTCTAATGGCAAGGGAAGTGTCCTGATGTTCTTAGCATAAGTAGTGGAAACAACTGAATGAGTGGCACCCGTGTCGAAAAGAACACATGCAGCCTGACCGTACATATACAAAATTCCAGTAATGGTACCTGAAGATTTGTTTGCCTGATCGCGCGATGTCGTGTAGACACGCCCAGTGGTAGGAGGCGGTTTAGTATCAGCATGACCCGAAGTACCCTCCATTTCACCCTTACGGCAATCTCTCATACGATGGCCAGGGAGGCCGCACTTGTAGCACGCGTCGGAGTCACGACGACATGGGCCAGGGTGTCTGCGATGGCAGGTGCTGCAAAGAGGATGAGTGAATCCTCCAGCAGGAGTTCTTGCTTGCTGAGGGCCTGCTGATGACAGAACGTGTTAAGAATAAGGTATATGCACGAGTATAGGACGTAAACGTCGTAAGATGCTTACCAGTGTTAGCTGAACGGTTGGGCTGAGAACCCCTGTGGTTCTGGTCCCTTCCGTTACCGTGGTTCCTGGTAGAGATTAACATAGTGTCAGCATGAGAAATATAACATGAAATCATAAGAAGATGCGTAAATAGTAGGACCTGCTGTTGTTGGACTGTCCCGCATTGTTACGGTAATTGTCATTACCGCTGCGCCTTTCCACAACAGAACGGTCGTTAGAGTGACCGTTTCCTTTGGGCTGATTGGGTTGCTGCTGAGTAGCCGGCTGAGACCGGTCCCCAGTTTTCTGCCTGGAAGATACAGTTTAAGAGATGATTATAGACATATGACGATAGGATGCGGTCTGGTTAACGCTAGAACATGAAATGTTTTACCACTTGTCGGGTCTTTCTGCCTCCCCGAACTCATCACGTTCCTGCAACATCTCAAGCTTTCTTGCTGCGTAAGCCACTTGTGCTACCGTATTGAACGTAGCACATACTAGATTGTTCGCAACCGAGGTGCGAAGTGCCCACCTGAAATGGTGTGCCTGCTCCTCAGGAGTACCAGCCGCTGCTCCTAGAAAACCAGCAAGGCGAAGAAAGCGCTGCATGAATTCATTGCTATTCTCGCCCTGTCTCTGACGTATCCCGTGGTATTCACGCTTGAGTTTGTCCTGCTCTGCCTTAGGAAAGAACTATTCCATCACTCTCTCCTTGAATTGGGCCCATGTTAAACCAGCGACCCATTCATCACCTCCTTCTGACTGCGTCAAAGCTAGCCACCAGTTGAGTACATCTCCTTCAAACCTGTAGCACGCCAATCTTGCCTTGAAGGCGGGGTCACATCCCATAGCATTGAAGATTTTCTCAATGTGAGTCAGCCAGCTTTCCGCATCGCTGGGGCTATCAGTCTTTTCAAAAGCTCTCGGACGGAGCTTGTTAAATCGTTCCAACCATACTGCTAGAGTCACTGGGGGAGGAGGAGGAGGAGGTGCCTGATTCTGCGGCTGCTGATTATTCGCAGCTTGGACTTCAGCACGAATGTCATTCCTCAGTTGAGGAAGTAGGGCTTGCATGGCAGCCTGAATCGCAGCATTGAGCTGCTCTTGCTCGCGTGTGAGAACCATCTGACAGTATAACATAAACATATGATTAACAGTTCAAACATAAAATATATAAAAGAAAAAAATTTATGCCAAAATTCCACGAGAAAAATTTTATGCAAGAAAATCTTTGTATGAATGCATGATGCAGTTTTATGAAAACTTTTGATGCTCGAGAGTGAACGCCTTCGGTCAGTTCACTCAAAATAAAAGACATATCGAGGGGACGCCTATGGGTCGGTCCCAAATCTAAAAGTTTCGATAAAACACATGCGACTAAATAGGGCCAGTCCTGTACCAACCATTACTTAGTCAAAAACCCTGTAACAATGACATGTATATGTATGCTTAAAATGATGAATGCATGAAAACAACTGTCAGTTCTAGGAAGACCGTAGTGACTACCCACTAATCACAGGTCATATTTGAGAGCCTACAGGTCGAAGCCTTGGCTCTGATACCATAATTGTAACACCCCATTTTGGAAATGGAATATTACGCATATCATGGCGTGTCATCAAAGCATACAAGGATAAATGTCTAAGCATTATTCAACCATAAAAGGAAATACCGGAAACAAACATCGGTATCCCAAAGTAAAGCTCATCACACACAAACATAAATACTGAAAAAGGAAGGACGAAACAATGTCCAAAGCAACTGTATCAAAGTAAAGGAAATGCATAAAGTAAAGAAAGACAGTAAGGCTTCCAGTCCATATGCACCTACGTTTCAGATCTACGAGCGTCCCTGAGTACCTGCCGTTTAGGGAACATGAAAAGGAAAACGGCTGAGCAAGACGCTCAGTGCACGGATGTACAATAAAGCATGATATAGGATAAGCATGTAACATATAACAGCGGAAGACTAAGTACTGAGTAAACTGGTTAAGTAACATGAAAACTGGTTTTATAGTTTGAAAAGCCTTATGTTTAACCTGTGAAAACTGTTTTAACATATAAATACCATAGCCCATATAGGTCATGAAAAGGTCACGTGCATGAATACTTGGAGGGGTGACCTCATCATGCTGATTAGAGGGGATGCCTCTAATCAATATACTGATTTGGGTAGGAGGGATCAGCTCCTTGTGAAGGGTGCAAGGCACACACCACAGTCACCATGATAAACTGAAATAAAACATGTAACTAGGATGCACCCATACGCCCCGACTGATATAATAATATGGCCAAACTGAAAAGGGACGCCACGAGCAATCACTCCGCCGTGGGGAAGTCATAACATCGGTGCCTCCAATGCTATGGTTATGGTACCTCCATAACTAGGTGAAACTGGTCATGCTTGTATATGGCTATAGTTTATGCTAAATTAACATAAGCAGTTCAAAACAATAAAACAAATGCTGGGGAAAACAGTTGGCTGCATACGGGGAAATCCTAATAAGGAAAGAATGTCCATACTGAAAGGACGGGAATCCGTACCTCAAGTCCAGTGAAATGAACGGAAGAAAGACTCCTACTTCTGGATCACTAATGCTACATGAATACACACGTGTATAAGTATCGATTCACTGATTACGTACTGGGTTCTGTGTCTTGTTATAGCTGATTTGGTATGTTTTAGGTCATGGTTCACTGTTTAAAGCCTTAAACTGTGTTTATCTTGTATTTCTGGTTTATCTGATTAATTATTACTGGTGTTTCATGTATTAATATACTTACTGTATAATAATAAGTAACTTTCCAAAAATAGCAGGTTTCCAAAAATAGAAAGTTTCCAAAAATAGAAAGTTTCCAAAAATAGAAAGTTTCCAAAAATAGAAAGTTACCAAAAATAGAAAGTTTCCAAAAATAGAAAGTTTCCAAAAATAGAAAGTTTCCAAAAATAGAAAGTTTCCAAAAATAGAATTTACTGCCTAAAATAGATTAGTTTCTAAAAATAGAAAGTTTCCAAAAATAGATCAGCTGCCTTAATTAAATAAGTTTCCATATATAGAAAGTTGCCATGATTAGGTTAGCTGCCTGAATTAGATTGATTTCCATATATAGAAGGTTTCCATAATTAGAGTAGTTGCCTTATTTAATTAAGTTTCTATAAATAGAAGTTTCCATAATTAGAATTAAGCTGATTATATAAGCTAACATATAAGTCTAAGTGTTATAAGCTTACTACTTAAGTCATATGATATAGTGTATAGTTTAATTATTATTTCATGTATTTTAATTAAACTATAGGTTAAGCATTTTAATTAAAGTATAACATGTATAATTAAAATGAAATGAAAATACTTAGGTTAACATGTGTATTATTATTAATAATAAAATAACCTAAGTCATGTCTAAATTAATTAATTATAGGCATGTTTTAATAATTAATTAATTATAACTTATAACATAAAATACTTAGGTTAATTTAATGTCATGATAAACTAATAATTAAAATAACCTAAGTCATGATTAATTAATATTTCATGTTATTAATTAATTATATCCTAAGTTCATGATTCATAAAAATTACATGTAACATAGATCATGATTTTAACCAACGAACCGTGAACCGGGTATGAATTCGACACCGTACCCCGGGCCAAACCCGGGGCACACGTGTCCCCTTGCTGCCGTGGGTCCCACATGAGCCAACCAAGACCATTTGTGGTCTTGGTGGTGGCGGCAATAGCAAACCAAACCCCCCTCGGGTTTGTTTTGCTAGGCGGCTAGAAACAAACACCCCTTTAAATCATTCCTTGATTTTATTTAATACCAAAACATGTTAGATCAATGATTAATTATCTTGTTTTCATAAGAAAAATAATAACATGTTCATGAAAATAATCAAAGATCAAAAGAATTAAAAAGAATTAAAAAGAAGGGTTAGAAAGGTATACCACTATGTAGCTTGGAAAAAGGATGAACAAACACGTATTCTAACACTTGTTTTCAAGATCAAAATCAATCAAACACCCCCTTATGATGGTGTATAGGTGGCGGCACAAAGGAGGCAAAAGGAAGAGGAGAAAACTCTTTTTAGGGTTTTTAGTTTATTTCTTGTAAAATGAAAATGAAAACATGTTTAACACTTTACCCCCCTTAACTTGAAAAGTCCATGGGCTAAGCCCATTATATGCATGTGTGCCGTGGGTATGGGGGCCCCACATGGGGTACCCGTACCTTTCTCGTGTCCCGATGTTTCGTGTTCGTTCGTGGTTAAACGTGCTCGTGTTTAACGTGTTTCTGTTTCATGTAACGTGTCGTTTATCGTAAACTTAACGCTCGTAAATATATTATAAGTATTTACGTAATTATTTTAGTTAGTATTTTAAATGGTGTTCATGATTTAATTATGTTCACGTGATATATTATTAACTGTTTATCATGGGTTCGTACGTAATCGATACTTGTCATGACATACACGTATGCACTTGCTTGATTATTAGCACATGAATGTGATCAATACTACATGAAGTAAGTTTTAATCTAGAACGTACGATCTTAAGGGCACTATTCATGGTAAAAGCATGCGGGTTTTACACTTGGAAATCGGCTCAGCTCCTGGGATGAGCTCGATATTAAATTGTACTTCACGTGCAGGTGGTATGCCCGGAAGTTCTTCTAGAAATACATCTGGAAATTCTGACACTATCAGATGATTCTTAATTGACGGGGATTCAGCATCCATGTCATGAACAGTAGCTAGATAGCCCTCGCAACCATGTGAAAGTAATGCACGTGCTTGCAGGGTTGAAATGATTTGTACAGACCTTCCGGGTACGAACCCGTTGTGAATGTACTCTGGTGCATTAACATCACCGAAGATGACTCGATATGAATGGCAGTCTATGGTAGCATGATGCTTGGATAGCCAATCCATGCCCAAAATCATGTCAAAATCATTCATGTCCAGCGAAAGTGCGTCAACAGGACGAATCTTGTCATCAAACTCTAGGGGGAGGCTCTTGTACACATGGGTTATGCGTATAGAGTCTCGTAAAGGCGTGAAAATATTCAGTATATTCTCTAGTGGCATGGGGAGTATCCTAACATTCGTGGCATAAGCAGTCGAAATGACCGAGTGAGTAGCACCTGTGTCAAACAGAACACATGCAACTTGACCACACATATACAAGATTCCAGTGACGGTACATGTAGACTTGTTGGCCTGATCGTGAGATGTCGTGTAAACGCGTCCACTAGTAGGAGGCGGCTTGGTATCAGCATGTCCCGATGTGCCCTCCATCTCGCCCTTGCGGCAGTCCTTCATGTGATGGCCAAGAAGACCACACTTGAATCAAGTGTCGCTGTCACGGCGACGTGGCCCTGGGTACCTATGATTGCAGGTAGTGAAAGAGGATGAGTATATCCTCCAGCAGGTGTCCTGACTGGCTGTGAGCCTGATAAGAACAACAATCATGAGACATGATAATAAGTACAAAGGACAATGCGGATAAATCGTAAGATGGAATACCAGTGATAGCTGGAAGGTTAGGCTGTGAACCTCTCTGGTTCTGGTCCCTCCCTTTACCATGATTCCTGGTAAAAGATTCTCTAATGTGTCAGAATTAAGAACTTTAGCATGTAATCATAAGAAAATGAGTAAGTATAAGCACCTGCTGCTGTTGGAGTGTCCAGTGTTGTTACGGTAATTATCATTACCGCCACGCCTATCCGTAGCATAATGGTCGTGAGTCTGACCGTTTCCCTTGGGCTGAGTAGGTTGTTGCTGAGTAGCCGGCTGAGACCGGTCCCCAGTCTTCTGCCGGGAAGATACAGTTTAAAGAGATGAAATATTGACATATACTGAAAATAATATGGTTTGGTCACCGCTGAATACGAATGTTTACCTCTTCTCAGGTCTCCCTGCTTCCCCGAACTCTTCTCTTTCTTGCAGCATCTCCAGCTTACGTGTTGCATCGGCCACTTGTGCCACCGTGTTGAACGTAGCACATATCAGGTTGTTTGCGACCGATGTACGAAGAGCCCACCGGAAGTGGTGTGCTTGCTCTTCGGGAGTACCTGCTGCTGCACCAAGAAAACCAGCCAAGCGAAGAAAGCGCTGCATCAACTCGTTTCTATTCTCCCCAGCTCTCTGTCGGATTCCATGGTACTCTCTCTTCAGCTTGTCTTGCTCAGCCTTGGGAAAGAATTGTCCCATCACCAAATCCCTGAACTAAGCCCAAGTTAAACCAGCCATCCAGTTATCACCTCCTTCAGATTGCTTTAGTGTCGTCCACCATGACAGCACATCACCTTCGAACCGGTAGCAGGCCAACCTCGACTTGAAGACGGGGTCACAGCCCATAGCATCGAAGATCTTCTCAATGTGAGCCAACAGCTTTCAGCTTCACTGGGGCTATCTGTTCTCTCGAAAGCTCGAGGGCGTAGCTTATTGAATCTCTCCAACCATGTGACCAATGTTGCTGGAGGAGGGGGAGGATTAGGCTGCTGGTGCTGGTTGTTGGCAGCCTGCACTTCAGCCCTGATTTCATTCCTCAACTGAGGAAGCATAGCTTGCATTGTAGCTTGGATTGCTGCATTGAGTTGTTCCTGCTCGCGTGTGAGAACCATCTGACAGTATAACATAAAATACATGATTAAACTTATCAAAACATAAACTATATACATGAAAAATTTTATACCAATAAATCATGACAAAAATTTTATGCAAGAAAATTTATACATGAATGCATGATGCAGTTTTATGAAAGCTTTTGTATGCGCGAGAGTGAACGCCTATGGTCAGTTCACTCAAAACAAAAGACATGGCGAGGGGACGCCAATGGGTCGGTCCCAAAGTTAAAAGTTTTGATAAAACACATGCGACTAAATAGGGCCAGTCCTGTACCAACCATTACTTAGTCATAAACCTGCGACAATGACATATATATGTATGCATGAAAATGATGAATGCATGAAAACCGACTGTTAGTTCTAGGAAGACCATGGTGACTACCCACTAATCACAGGTCGTATTTTGAGAGCCTATAGGTCGAAGCCTTGGCTCTGATACCATAATTGTAACACCCCATTTTGGTAAATGGAATGTCACGCGTGATTATGGCGTGTCATCAAAGCATACAAGGATAAATGTATAAAACATCACATGACCATAAAGGAAATACCATAAACAAACATCGGTACCCCAAAAGTAGAACTCATCACACACAAACATAAGTACTGTAAATGAAAAGGACTAAACAATGTCCATGTTATGAGTATCAAAATTAATAAGAAATGTATAAAGTAGTGAAGGCTTGGAAGCTTCCAATCCATATGCACGTACGCTTAAAGTCTACGAGCGTCCTTGAGTACCTGCCGTTTTAAGAACATGAAAGGAAAAACGGCTGAGCATAACGCTCAATGCACGGATATACAAGTATAGCATGAATAATATAAGCATATAAGCATAAAGCAGTGGAAAAGACTAAGTCTTGGATAACCTGGTATATCTTAATAAAATTGGTTTTATAGTTTGAAAGCCTTATGTTATCTTATAAAAACTGTTTGACATGTTTACCATTTAGCCAATATAGGTCATGAAATATCCACGTGCATGAATACTTGGAGGGATGACCTCGTCATGTAAATTAGAGGGGCTGCCTCTAATTTATTTATAAGTTTTGGGTAGGAGGGATCAGCTCCTTGTGAAGGATGCAAGGCACACACCACATTCACCTAAATAATCTGCTGAAAACATGTAACCTAGGATGCACCCATACGTCCCACATGATAATAATAATAATATGGCCAAAAGCTGAAGGGACGCCACGAGCTATCACTCCATCGTGGTGGAGTCATAACACTGGTGCCTCTAGTGTTATGGTTATGGTACCTCCATAACTAGGTGAAACTGGTCATGCATGTATATGGCTTTAGGTATCTAATTAAACATAAGCAATTCAAAAACATATAAAACATATACTAGGGAAAACAGTTGGCTGCATACGGGGAATCCTAATAAGGAAGAATGTCCATACTGAAAGGACGGACAATCCGTACCTTGTGTCCAGTGAACGAAGAAGACGAACGGAAGAGAGTCCTACTTCGATATCACTAATGCTACCTAAATAATATACGTGTATAAGTATTCTGATTACTGAGTACGTAACTGATTTTGTATCATGTCTTAGCTCGTTTTATATGTTCATGTCTTGTTTTACTGATTTTAACGTTATGTTGTGTTTATCATGTATTTTGTCTATTCTGATTAAGTATTACTTATATTTCTTGTATTATTATACTTGTTGTGTAATAATAAGTAACTTTCTAAAAATAGCAGGTTTCCTAAAATAGAAAGTTTCCAAAAATAGAAAGTTTCCAAAAATAGAAAGTTTCTGAAAACAGATTTACTGCTTAAAATAGATAAGTTTCTAAAAATAGAAAGTTTCCATAAATAGAAATAAGCTGGATTATTAAGCTAATAATAGAAGCTTAAGTGTTTACTGATTTATATTTTAAGTCATGTGATAAAATAGTATAGTTTATTAAGGGTTAATATACAAAGAAGTTACTAAACTTTTCAAGAAATTTGTCCTAAGGTAACGAAAGTTCATTTTGTGTTTCTAAGTTACTAATGTTCATATGACCGGTTGATTAAGTTACCCACTTATCAAAAACGTGATATTTATGTTACTTAACATGAAAAAACAAGACATTTATGTTACTTAACTTATCAAAAAACATGCATTCACGTTACTCAAATTAATACTAAATTATAGTGATGTATAGTTTAGTAAAGTTTAGTAAAGTTTAGTAACTTAGAAACACAAAATGAACGTTCGTTACCTTAGGACAAATTTCTTGGAAAGTTTAGTAACTTCTTTTTATATTAACCCGTTTATTAATTATTTCATGTAAATTAAATAAACAATCGGTTAACGTATTTAATTAAATGTAACATGATTTAATTAAATAAAATGTAATAATACTTAGGTTAAAGCGTGTATTAATATTTATTATTAATATAACCTAAGTCATGTAAATTAATTAATTATAAGGCATGTTTAATAATTAATTAATTATATAGTCTAATTTCAATAATAAATACTTAGGTTAAAATCCATGTATTATTAATAATAATAATAACCTAAGTCATGATGTAATTAAATTAATTAAGTAACATGTTAAATTAATTTAATTATTCTTGTAAATAAATAATCTTGTAAAATAACTAAACTTGTAAAATTTATTAAGTCGTGAACCGTGCCCGTGAACCCGTGAACCGGTCAACAAACGCACCCTTAACAGTGGCTAACCGGCTTAGCTGGTTGCCACTGTTTGTGTAAAACAGCCACCGGCCCACGCCGGTGGTTCCCTTGGTCTTGGCTAACCGCCGGCTAGCAAAAGTTCCCACCGGCTAGCCGGTGTTCCCCTGCTGCCGCAGCCATGGTTCCCCCTGCTTTCTATAATTAGCCACCGGCTTAAGCCGGTGGTGTTTGTTTTGTTTCTACCGAGACCCCCAAACAACCAAACCACACCCCGACGTGAGTCGGGGTTTCCCTTGCTCTTGCGGTCGAGACCAACAACACCACACCGAGACCTTGAGGTCTCGGTTGGTGCGAAACCAAGCAAGCCGAGACCATGGGGTCTCGTTTCCCTTGCGTCGGCCGAACAAACACCCCCAAAAACCATATGTTTTTAAACCCCCCATGATTAATTACATGTTTTTAATACTTGTTTTTAATAAACTTATGATTTCATGTGTTCTTGATTTCATAACATAATTAAAGGAATTAAAAGAAAGTGTTTAAAAGATTACCAATACGTGGAATAATTAAGGATTGATAACACGAACGATCTTGCAAGAAATCAATCACCAAAAATCAACAAACACACCCTTTGTGTGTGTTCTACCCGGCGGCCAAGAGAGAGCAAAAGAGAGATTAGGGTTTCTAATATATTTCTAATTTCATATGATATGAAAAATATGTTTCCCTTTATTTTCTTATTTAGTAAAAATCAAATGGGATTGGCCCTTTCTTGTGTTCTAGCCGCGGGTAAGAGGGGCCCACAAGGGGTAACCCATTGTTTTCCGTGTCTAATTATTATACGTTTTCTCGTGTCGTGTTTTACGTGTTTTATTTAGTTATCGTTCGTGTCGTAATATATTTATTCGTAACCGTAATAAATATACGTAAATACATAATATTAAGCTCATGATTATTTACGTTCATGATTTCATGTTCGTACGTTCGTGATTATAATTATTGTTGAAATAATTATCGTGCATTAATATGTATTAAATACTTATCGTGTAATAACACGTACGTATACTTGTAATTTCCTATCGTGAAACGTAAATGTGCTAAATAAGGAAAGTTCTAATCATGTACGTACGATCATAAGGGTACTATTCATGGTAAAAGCATGCGAGTTTTACATTAACGTTCAATGTCATGAAGCTTATGTAATAACAATGATGATTATGTCTGATCCACATGATTGTCAACCAAGAAAGGTTTATTCAGAATACTTGTGTTCGTTTATTTAATTTAAACTCTATAGATTCACTCATCATATTTTGTTGACTTTATAGCATGTTTTATCTCAGGTCCATGAAGAAGGCACTCAGGGAAGGCGGTTTCGTGTAGCTTGCATCTTTGAAATGTTTTGGCCCGCTTTTCTAACTATGTCCATTCAAAGAAACAATTGTCGTTTGTTATGTTGTGTAAACTTAAAACCATTTGGGACCGTGTGTGAACTGTTTTATATTTTAAATAATGAATGAATGGATAGTTTAACAAAATGACTCGTTTAGAGCCGTTTTCTATGATTATGAGCTTGAATTATGTTAGTAACACCCAATTAGGGATGGCAACGGGGCGGGGCGACCATCCCCATCCCCAAACCCGATTAGTAAAGTTCTCCCCAAACCCGCCTTGATCCCCGTCGGGGATTTAATCAGGGTGCCCCGTTGGGGCGTAATGTACCCCCAAACCCGCCCCATACTAATCGGGGATCTTATCAGGTGTCCTCTTTGAGTGAAATTTTGTATCAAATCCGCATAATTTCACATTTATTATTATTTTTAGACCGTTAGAAATAAGCTTGATTAAAAACTTACTAGTAATATAATAATAAATTAAAATCAAGACTTATATGGTTTTAAACGATACCATTATACATAAATAATTATATGTTACACGACAAGAAACTTACAATACATAAACAAGTTTCTATGATAACAATTTACACTATTGAAAAGATAAAATACTAAAGAGATATTTATTATTACGTAAATAGTAAGAAAATACTATATAAAAATACTTATATTTGTATATGTGTATATATTAATCGGGCGGGGCGGGTCGGGGACCTTATTCCCCGCTTTTGTCCCAAACCCAATTAAAAATCCCCGTTTAAACACCAAACCCGCCCCCATAACCCGACGAAGATAACCCGCCCCAATTATTCCGGGTTTCGGATTTCCCCGTCGGGTTCGGGTTTTTTTGCAATCCCTACACCCAATGACCCTTCCGCTGCCATTACCCGAAATTGGGGGTGTTAAAAATCGAGTCTTTTTCTCTTTTGAGTCTTTTCTTTCTTTGAGATTTTGGGTATCGCAAACTCTTTTTTGAAAATCTTCTCTTCTCTTTCAAAATTCTCAAAGTTCTTTCAAAGATTGTCGAGAAATGTTTTTGCATTATTAATTCAATCTAAAAACGTTTTTCATAGCTTCTTGCTATTCATATTGAGCTTACATAATTCATATGTATGGGTCTCTCAAATATAGCAAGAACAAAAGAGAACTATGAAGGATCATTGTGTCATGACTTTGTGTCTAGTTCTACACACCTCCTACATCGATTTTCTTTAAAATTCATGTGTTTTGGTCAAAACCTTGTTTGGTGAGTTCTTGTGTGTTTTCTTTGTCTATCTTTGCTTCTAAACATATCTCCATGATTAGTTAGACTAGAAAAATAGGATTTGCTGAATTGGAAAATCCTCCCTCATCACCAAATTTAACCCACTGTGGGTGGTTCTCTATTGAGACCGCGGTTCCCTAGTGATAAGGAACCGCCTGTTGAGATAAGGAACCGCGCCCAGTAACCTCTTTTTCGGGTATTCCTGAAACTTCAAATTTGTTCCCACACTTTTTGCAATCTTTGTTCAACCCTTTGACCACCCCACATATATCTTGGGCTTTCTCTATTTAACCTTAAGCATTTTGCATCCTTCCTCAAATCAAAATGGCTTATTCTCCAAATGAAAACTTTGATTCTCATCCATTTTCTCCAATTGCTTTCAATCCCAATTCACCTAAGAACACTCAAAATCACATCTCTTCCTCTTCTAAGAATGTTGATTGTGGAACTTCTTATCTTCCACCACTAGCCTTTAGTGTTCTTCCTCCTTCACATGATAATGTCATGCATCATGGAACATATTGTCATTGTTGTCAATATCAACATCTTGCTATGGCTCATATCTATGAAGAGTTGAATTACATCAAGAGTCTCATAGTCAAACCTCCTCTTCACTATGACTATGTGATCTCTACCAAGCCACCACCACCCCCTTCCGCCACTAACTTGTATTTTATCTAAGCATTGGTTGCTTATCTTCAAGACATCTAGTTCAAGCAAATCTTAGAGTTCTAGTTTAACTAGGATTAGATTTATACTTTTTCTTTGGCTTGTGTTTGTGTCTCATACATCTTTGTATGATTTATTTTCTTGTATCTTTTATCATGTTTCCTTTTAACATGACTTATCTTGGATCTTTTGTTTATTCTTTTTTTTACCTTTGCTATATCTTGTTGGGTGTCTCTTCTCTTTTACTAACCCTTCCATGTAGCTTGTCACCATATATCGATTCTTTGGTGCCCCAAGCAAGGGGAGTAATGTGACAATCCGTCAAATTTAGGTCGTTATTTTAATCTCGACTATTAAATATTATATGTTTACTTTAATGAGAATTTTAAATTATCGATTAACCGAGAAGGTTATGGCTTGAAACTTAACGTAAAAATGTCGTTTCGATGAAAACCGACAAGAAAAACATTAAGTATCGATAATATATTCTCAAATTTATCATATGAATGATTTTATTATATTTATTTTTATTTCTCGTATTTTACGTTTTAACGAATGACGAGAACTACGAATGATCGCGATACCGACGGATGCCCAAAATTTTACGTTTTATTATCGATAATCTCGATATTGGAGATTTTTGGAATTTTCGTTTCATTACGTATTAAGTTGAGTCGGAACCTTACTATTGCTTTTCGTGTGCGTTTAAATCCTTGAAAAAGTATTTTATTGAACGAGACTTAATATATTTATGAATCCGGGACGAAACCCAACTCTCGTAAATTTATAAAAATCAACTAGGTACCATTTCCGCCTTTTAAAAAGTTATCTTACAACTAAGGCCAAAATAAGACTAAAATGACACTTTATACCCTCCCTTTCATATAAAAGGAATTTTTCACACACACTTCTTCATTTTATCATTTCAAAATTTGGGAAAAATCTCTCTCCCCTCTCCTCCTCTTTGAGCCTCCGGCCACCACCACTCCACCACCCAAATCCACCACAAAAATTTGGGTTCTAGAAAATCTAATCAAAGACCCATGTCTATATCATCAAGATAAGTAAATCCCACCATAAATTTACAACATGCAACAACATTTTTTTTAGATCTAATTTTTGATGGGTTTTAATAAAAACTATGATTTGATCTAATTAAGTTATTGGGTTTGTGTTTGATTGTGTTTAGGAACACACTATTGAAATATTGGAGCATGAAAAATGTTTTATTTTGGTGATTTCAGCCCCAAAACCCACGAAATTTTTGAGGGGTTTGGGTGTTCTTGGTGTTTTGATCTATTTAACTATGGTATGGTTTCTCTCATGATGTTATTATTATTTTAGTATTATTTTCTTGAAATACATGTGTTCTTTTGATTTGGGTTTTAGAGGAGGATGATCATACTTATGATTAGTAATGTTTGGGTTTGTTTAGATTGATTACAAGTTGTTATTAGGGGTGTAGGAATGATTGAAATAGGTCAAAAAGATGATTTGTTATGGTTTTGAAAGAGGTGTTTTAGACCAGTGGGTAAAAGGCTATTTTCGAAAATCTTACTATTTGAAAATAATTAAACTAATAGGATAGGCTTGTAGATAATTCTTTTAGCTTCGATTTGCCGCTTGAATGAGCTTCTAATTCATTACGGATCAAAAGTTATGATGTTTTGATTATTCGTGTACCGGGAGACGAGTATCGGCACAATCCGAAAATTATTGTCGATATTTGGATCGGATCTCGGGGACCATAGAAAGAGTTTTAAAAATATTCAAGGACTGATGTAAGTTGCTAGACCTCAGGTCATGAGTCTATTTTCAAACCCGAGTGTTGGTTTTGTAAACGGAATTGTTAAAATGTGTCAAAATGGTTTTACAAGTCAAAGGCGTAAAACTGTCCGGTTTTTACAACACAAAGATGTGTCGGGAAGAAGGTCTTAGGAGTAATATTTTTGAATGAAACTTAAACTGAGTCTTATTCATATAATAAGTGAGTTTGTGACCAAGTTTCGTCGAAATCGGACAAGTCTAGATAGGATAGATGGGTGTGTACATTTGGAGTGTACATGCTGATTGGTATTTTGGACACGTAGTCCAATTCTCGTGTGGCGTGAGTTTAAGTATTCACTATTGGACATGGTGACTTACCCAAGAGTTAAGTCATTATATAAATGACTTAGTTACTGGTCCAAGGGAAGTAAAATGATAGTTTGACTTGCGTTGGCTTGGCGTCTTAAGACGGGTCAATATCGAGAGTGCAAGTGTGTAAAAGAATAGTGTTGAATAAAAAGGGTATAGTAATAACACTTGTATTATTAAATTTTTCGGGATTATCTTGGTTTTGTAATTTTGATTTTTATATTATTTATGTATGATTTATACTTAAGTCGATTATTAACGAACGCGCCTTATTCGGTAGGTTGCGGTTTTCGTGTTTTAACGGGCATCACTAATCGTCGGCGATCGTCAAATTACCACTATTGGCTAAGGTGAGTCTATAGCCTCGCTTTTAACATGTTTACTTGTTTTATAAACCCGCGAGGGGGATAACATGCTTGTTTTATTAAAATAAAAGGGTACAACAATAAGTTGTGGAAACTCTACTTATTGGAAAAGTATGGGTGCAACGAGAAGTTGTGGAAACCCTTATTACTTGAAAAGTAATTATTATAAATGAAGGGTACAACGAGAAGTTGTGGTAAACCCTCTTTGTTTTAAAATTGAACACAAGGAACATGATTGTATGCTTAGATGAAATTTATTGCATAAGTTTGTTTAGCCTTAAAAGACCCATGAATCGTGAATTGTTAATCGAAGTAACGCTAATGCTATGGATAGATCTATCGGGGTGACGCCCAGTCCGGTCGCGACTAGCTATCGCGTGGTGTTGTGATGCACTAGTAATGAAACATCGGATGCATTGTATAAGAGAAATATACGCACTTGACTAGGTGTGTTGGGCTGAAATAATATATGTTAACGTTCAATGTCACGAGGCTTATGTAATGAAACCGATAATTATGTCCGTACAACATAATGGTATTTCGGTAAATTATTAACCATGGAAGGTTATTTAGAATACTTGTGTTCTCTTTATTTAAATTTAAACTCTATAGATTCACTCGGCAAATTTTGCTGACTTTTTAAGCATGTTTTATCTCAGGTCCATATTGAAGGCACTCGAGGAAGGCGGTTTCGTGAAGCTTGTGTATTAGAAATGTTTTGGCCCGCTTTTCTAAAACATATCCATTCAAATAACTTTTATCAATTATAATAGTTTGTAAACTTTTGAATCATCTGGGACCGTGTGTGAAAAGTTTTATTGTTAAATGAAAATGAATGGATGTTTATTAAAACGACTTGTTTTGAGCCGTATTCTATGATTATGAGATTGAACCATGCTAGTAACACCCAATGACCCTTCCGCTGTTATGACCGAAATTTGGGGGTGTTACAAATAAGCACCAAGAGGGAGCATTTGCAAAGTCCGGTTCTTCTCCTCTTCAAAGACTTTTGCAACCTTTTTTTCGACAAAGGGGGAGAAATGATATAAACTCGTCTTCGAAAATCTTGTTTTATTAGGTGATTGAGTTTATGAATTTTCGAAATAAAAAAGGGGGAGATTATTAATGCAATGATGCCAAAAAACATTACTTGCTATTTTCGGTCTCGCTTTGTTTTGATTACGACAATATGTAAAAACAAGCATTTACGAAGACAACGAAAAACGAATTCTTGAGTTTAAGTATTTTTCATTTCAACCATTATCACTTAAGGTATGAACAAACAAGTACTCATCCTAATTAAGTGATCAAGGATTTAATCTTTTCTTAAAACTCACTTTTTATTAAGTGTGACAATTTTTTTTCATTAAACTTTCTTTTTAAGAAAATGTTTTATTATATTAATTATTTGAAAATTTGAAATTTGAAAATGGCATATTCTATCTTGGTTTGGAATATCCTTTCAGGATGTTTTAATCCCCAGATTCGAACCAATCCACTAAAAGACAAAAGGGAGCGGAGTCTACGCAGCCAGTTCCTTAGCTCCTATAGCGGTTCCTTATCGATAAAGAACTGCGGGCTCCAATAACGAATCGCAGACGGATATAGCCATTGTATGTTTGTCTTATAAATAGTGGACCATTCTCAGACTTTCAATTCACCTCTTTTGCACATACATTTTTAGATTCTTTCATACTTCTTAAATCACTCAAATCCTTGATCATTTGTTTGATTACTACTTGTTTAGAAGTGAATCTTTCTCCTCTCATCTTTTCCTCTCAAAGTGCAAAGAGAAGAACACTATCATCCTTGAAGTGTTGTTTCTACCTCAAAGATCCATTGAAGATCCAAACTTATTTATTCATTGTTGTGTCATTGTTGTGAAGATCCAAGTATTTGTGTCTATTTGGAAGTTGTGTATGTATTAAGGTTAATACTTGGTCCTTAAAGTATATTGGTGTAGATTGGTCCTAATTAAGATTAGGGCTCGACTTTTATCTTAGAGTCAGAAATTGGTTAAGCGACGTTGTGTACGGTTTCTCCACCTTAAGGAGCTTGTTGATTAGTGAACTCTCGAGTAAGGAGTACTCGAGGAGTGGAGTAGGAACGAGGAGTGAGCTTCGTTGCCGAACCACTATAAATTCTTGGTGTTTGGTTTGATCTTTACTTCGCTTATCTCTTTACATTCATTATTCTTTATACTTGTGATTATTAGTTTAGTTGTACTATACCTTGTTCATATTTTGTATAATAAGGTTTAGAGAGAAGTGCAAAAATCATCCTTGTGCTATGTCGAAAAATCGAATTACATCCTTCGTTAACTTTTTGGACAACAGCCATCCCTCTGCTAGTGCGCGGGGCACAATACATCCCTCATGGACTAACGGTGCAAATGTTTTCTCGTTAAAAATTAACAAAATCTAAAAGAGACGGTATTCTTGTCTTTTTCCTTTCCCAGGGATGTATTGTGAACCTTATCATAAATAGTTTCAAAAAAAAAATTATTTTCGGAAAAAAAAGTTTTATTTTCTAAAAAATAAGTTTTATTTTCGAAAAAATATGTTTTATTTTCGGAAAAAAAGTTTTATTTTCGAAAAAATATGTTTTATTTTAGGGAAATAATTTTTTTTTTCGAAAATAAAACTTTTTTTTCGAAAATTATTTTTTTTTAAAAATTTTTTTTGAAAATAAAACGTTTTTTTTCGAAAATAATTTTTTTTTTGAAAATAAATTTTTTTTCGAATATAAATTTTTTTTTGAAAATAAATTTTTTTTCGAAAATAAATTTTTTTTTAGAAAATAAAACTTTTTTTTCCGAAAATAATTTTTTTTTTCATAAATAATTTTTCGAAAATAATTTTTTTTTTCGAAAATAAATTTTTTTTAGAAAATAAATTTTTTTTTCCGAAAATAATTATTTTTTTCGAAAATAATTTTTTTTTCGAGAAAATAAAACTTGTTTTTTCTGAAAATAATTTTTTTTTTTCAAAAATAAATTTTTTTTTTTGAAACTATTTATGATAAGGTTCACTATACATCCCTGGGAAAGGAAAAAGACAAGAATACCCTCTCTTTTATATTTTGTTAATTTTTAACGAGAAAACATTTGCACCGTTAGTCCATGAGGGATGTATTGTGCCCCGCGCACTAACGGAGGGATGGTTGTTGTCCAAAAAGTTAACGAATGATGTAATTCGATTTTTCGACATACCACAGGGATGATTTTTGCACTTCTCTCTAAGGTTTAACTTAAATACTCAAGCCTAAGTTTTTGAAAAGGATTTTAAAAACCAATCTTTAACAAGTAAATTTAAGAAACTATTTAACCCCCCCCCCCCTTCTAGTTTCTACACGTCCGTTTACAGACGTTTTCATGTGTTTTTATTCGTTTTTAACCATTTTTGTCAATTTTTTAATGTTTTTTTACGTATTCGTCTGTTTTTGTAAGTTTCGTCTATTTTATCATTTTTTTGGTCGTTTCTAACCGTTTTCATACGCTTTTATACGTTTGATATGTTTTTTTTATGTATTTGTACATTTCTATACATTTTGAACTCTTTTATATCTTTTGTAACATTCGTACATTTTATATGTCTTTATACATTTTTATATGTGTTCATTATATTTGTATACATTTTATATGTTTTTATATGTTTTCGTCTATTTTTATCCATTTTCGTCCTTACAAAATGTACACTTGTCACTAATTAACGTGAAAAAAGTGCAAAATGTATGAAAACGTACACAATCGTATAAAAGTAGATAAATGAAAATTACAAAACATATAAAAACATGTGAAAACGTAAAAAATGTGTGCAAATATACAAAAAAGGTGCGAAAAATTTAAACCGTGTAAAAACGTACAAAAGCAAAAAATTTGGACAAGTTACCCGTTTCACCCGAAACCATTTAGATCGTGCTCGTTTGTCCCGGTTTCTAAAAACCATCCGTTTAACATGCACTCATTTAACCCGTTGCCACAGTCGCCCGATCTGATCGTTTTGCCACCTCTATAAAACATAATTTTTAATGTAATAAAACAAATCGCCAAATGACATACTTGTGTTTAATAAAAAATCAAATGTTATTTTATTTAATAACTTTTATAGAAGGCTAATTATTTGTTAAAAACCATCATTATCATGCGGACGATTTTAATAATTATATGAAGAAGAAAAACATATGTGTATAAGATTAAAGCACAGGGCTGCGATGTTGAACCCTGATATGATGTTATGAGGAAAATACATGTCATATCAGCTTTTTTATATAACACTAGAATTATCTTAACATCATAATTTTAACACCAGAATGATAACCCCACTATTTTTTAATTTAATTATTTTAAATTATAAAACTAAAATATTTTTTTCATTAATAAAAAAACATTACAAAAGATATAAAAACTTAATAAAAATACATAACAAAAAACTAAATAATCTTAAATAATAAAATACGAAATTTTTTTAAATAAGTTGCGTTTCTTTCAACGCTTCGATCTTTTCCGCATCTCCGGGGCTCATTCTTGTAGTGTTTCGAACAACGCTTCATTTCTTTTTTGAATCTTGCAAATTTCGAGTCTGGTCGTCTTCTCGCGCTTTATTTGTTATTTCTTGCTTTCACGCTCCACGCGAATGGGTTTTGGGTTGAGGCTTGAAAATTGGCGAATGGGTTATGGATTGGATTTTGCATAAAATTATCGAATGATCGTATCGGATTGTTTCTTGAGGTGCTTGAGTTTGTGACTTTGAATGTAGCATGACGGTTAAAAGATGTATTTTGTTGTGTAAATGATGAGGGATTTTATTAAGTATATATACTTACAAAATATAGAAAAGATGAACACGAGATCAATAATAATAGGATCTTATACAAAATTGATAATTATAAACTTGATAATTATATAGACTATATTTATCTCTTATCTTTTCTGTTTACATTCCCCCTCAATCTTAATTGTGACAAGGTTGAGATTATTTCTTAGCTTCTCGAGCATAATCTTAGTTGACGGCTTTGTGAGACCATCTACTATTTGATCGCCAGATGAAATGAATCGAACATCAAGAGCACCCATTGAAAGTTTATGGACCTAAAATTAACTAGTCGTGTGATAGGATCAAACTCGGGATTACGGGATTGCACACAATACGTAAAGGATTAATTTATTTAATAAATGTATTTATTATATTTATTAAATATAAACCGAGCTTAACTTAAACGACCGTTAATTAAAAGTTAAGTATAACGAGCGTTATGGAATACATTGGAAAATTAGAAGGTTCCGGAATACCCCTATGGGGTTTCCACCGCCGGTTATGCAAGGCCCAATGGGGGTGGGATTTGTTTCCTAATTTGATTAGGACTTGGAGAACAAGTTTACTAATCCTATAAATACCCCATAAGCCTTCGTAATTTTTTGTCCCTCCCCTCTCTTCTCCTTCCAGCGATCGCAAGACAAACACCCCTAGGGGGTTTTCTTTGTTTTCAATTTAGCTATATTCCACAAGTGTTGAAGCTCCAGTTTATTAGTGCTAACATTACGATTGATCCGTTGCATTACGTGTCTACAAGAGCGTAATATAGTTTCACTATAAACTATATCTTGGTATTCTTTATATAAACCCTAATTGGCGATTTGGTGGTGTTCTTATGAATTTGCTCTACCTAAAAGGTATGTAACCCTAACTCGATTAATTATGAATGTGTTATTAATTATGATCTTGTTAAATCGCTTCCGCTATGTGTGCTTTGATCTTATTTAGGGTTTTGCGTAATTGTTATGAGCATTATAAATCTCCAGTGGTATCAGAGCCGTTTTAACATGTTATAACTATCGAGATCTAAAGTTTTTTACTAATATTGATTTGGGTTAAAAATCATATGTTGTTTTTTAGGTTTTCACAAAAATTAGGGTTTTGTTTTTTTATTAAAATTGGTTTAGCCGAATTTTTTATAAAAAAAAAATTTGAAACCCTAAAATTTACATGATGATTATCTTTGGATGTTTTCATGAAGTAATTGTTATGTCATGTATGGTTACGATCCGTAGAGAGATTTAATTGTTAAGATTATGTGGGAGATCCGTGATGAACATGCATGTTTTTTTCACGGATCATATGATTTTATATGTTATTTACTTTATTTGATTCAAAATTTTAAAATTAGAGAACACTTTTATATGTTTATAAAACCCAAGATTGTATGTTCTTTGAATAAATTGTTATGCATGTGGCTATTTGATTTAGTTTTTTTTGTACCTACTTGTTTTCATACGTTTTATTCTAATTGTATGTTGTAAACAAGGGTAATTTTTTTCCAAGAAAAATTAATATGGACTAAATCATATATAAAAAATTAATGAATTGTTTTGAGATCTAAATTACATAGAATTGCATTGATTGATAATTTGCAATGATAATTTAACGGCCTACTCCTTTTGATAAACTATAAAGTGAGTTTAACGCACCGCTGGTCATGTACCCAGTTAAGGAAGGACGTGTTATGCCATTAGTCGCTGACCGAATTCTCGGCTTGCCTGTGCTTCAAATTAAAATTTCCTACGATTATCATTAGCATTATATCTTAAGGTTGATTTACCGCAAATTAACATCTGAAACACAATGAATAAGGTTATTGCTTTGTGTTTTAGCTGAGTTCTAGAAACAGTACTGTGTGAATAGTTGTGGGTAAATTCTTTAATTGGTTTAACCAATACTTCAACTTGTGATTTATGGCAAAATTTTAGACTCACCAAAAGGTTTACTAAAAGTTTTTTATTAAACTTATGATATGGAGATGTATGCATGCTTCTCCATACATGATTTTTGACACCAAAAATCTATACCCTTAAATTTAAGTCTTATGCCATCTAATTGACGAACACTTGAAGTTACAATTGTCTTCATATGAGATTTGGACGATGTTGTAATGGAGAGAAAGCTTCATGACTGAATAAGATTGCACATGAAGGTATTGCGTTCTTTCGATTATTTGACTTGATTGAGTTACTTAGTGAGATCTGGAAACTTAAGGCATAAAGTAGGGATGAAACATGTTTACGATGCAAAATGACTTTTGGCAACGTAAATCCCTAAAAAATATCTAGAAATTACAAATTTGTTTGTCAATTATTGTTCGACAAGTTACCATATTGAGTACATTTATCATTAGCAGAACAACTGATGTGATAAGTTTATGTCAATGTGGATTCTAGTTTCAAGGAAAATACTATGGTTTCTATTACCGGTGTAATTTTATTTTCTTGAATGGTATTATTGGAAATACTAATATTTTGAACTTATTTCTGTAGAAATGGCTCAACCCTGAGTTCTGCCTTCAAGACTTATCTTGAACGTCGGGAACTAACTGTCCTAAACTTCAACGATTGGTACCGCTCACTGATAATTATCTTGAGAGTAGTGGGTACTTCTGATTACTTGACCATGGCATTTCCTACGCCCCTTGGCCCTAATGCTACTCCAGTTGAAAGACTGAATTATGAGGCAGAGGTTAAAAAGCACAATGATGTGGCTTGTTTAATGCTCGGAAAAATGGCTCCTTTCTTGCAAAGGAAATTTGAGCTATTTGCTCCAAATCAAATGCTTGAAGAGCTCAAGGCAATGTATAAGAAGCCTCAGGTTGTGGAGATCTACGACTTGGTAGATGTTTTGCACAGTTGTAAGCAAGCCCCTGGGAAACCTGTTAGTGTACATTATCAAGAGATGAAGGGTTACATGGAACATCTCATCGCACTAGGGAAACCCTACGATAATGATATGGCAATTAACCTAATCAATAGGTCTCTTAATAGGGAATTCAATGATTTTGTTAGGAACTTTAATATGCATTGTGCGGGGAAGACAGTTAATGACTTGCACGCAATGCTCATTGACTACGAAAAGGGTCTTAAAGACAAGGAAAGTACATCTACTTCTACTCCTCCTGTGCTTTATGTACAAAAGGGTGGAGTGAATAAGCCAAAACCGTACAAGAACAACAAGAAAGGCAAAGGCAAGGGTGATAAGGGCAAACAAGTTGCGACTTATTCTAAACCTAAGCATAACTTTGTCAAGAATAGTCAATCTCAAAAGGATGAGACTTGTCACCATTGTAAAGCAAGTGGTCACTGGAAGAGGAACTGTCCTCTTTATCTTGAAGAGTTTCGAGAAATAAAGAAGAAGGCTGAGCTTAGTGCTGCAGCATCTTCAGGTAACTTATTTATGAAAGAGTTATTTAATCTTACATACAAATCAAATTCCTGGGTATATCATACGGGATGTGGTATTAACATTTGTGATACCCTGCAGGGATTTGAGTTGGAAAGGAAGTTTACCTATGAGAACAATATCTGCAAGTGGGCAATGACGCACAAGCAGCGGTTGAAGCTATAGGAACATTTAATCTAGTTTTACCTTCGGGTTTAGTATTGAGTTTAAATGATTGTCATTATGCACCTAAATTGTTAGGGGTGTTATTTCCTTTTCTAGTATGTTGGATCTTGGATTTATTCACACTATTGATAATAACATAATTTCTGTTTTCAAAGATGGTTTATTCTATTTTGATGCAATTTCTGTGAATGGTGTTTTTGAAATTAACATGCATGATAATAATTCCAAGAGAAAGATTAATTCTGTTTTTATCATGAATAAGAAGAGGAAGTTAGAAAAGAACTCTTCTTATCTTTGGCATTGTAGACTTGCCCATATTGGGAAGACTCGCATACAAAAGCTTCAACGTGATGGTCTTTTAGAAAATATCAATGATGAATCATTTGATAAATGTGAGTCTTGTATCTCTGAAAAGATGACCAAGAAACCTTTTAATAGCTATATTGAAAGGGCTACTGAGCTACTTGGTTTGATACACACTGATGTGTGTGGACCACTTAGACATGTGTCAAAGAAAGGTGCTAGCTACTTCTTAACATTTACGGATGATTATAGCCGTTATGGTTATGTTTATTTACTTAAGCATAAACATAAGGTATTTGAAACATTCAAAGTGTTTAAAGCAGAAGTAGAATTGCAACTAGGAAAGAAGATTAAAGCTCTTCGTTCCGATCGAGGCGGTGAATATTTAAGTCAAGAGTTTAAAAATTATTTAAGTGAGAACGGAATTGTTCAGAACTTACTTCTCCATATACTCCACAACAAAATGGTGTATCCGAAAGGAGAAATCGTACATTGTTGGATATGGTACGATCTATGTTTAATCTTACAACTTTACCTTTATCCTTTTGGGACTATTCTATAGAATCTGTTGTTCGTATTTTGAATATGGTTCCCACAAAGAAGGTTGATAAGACACCATATGAATTATGGCATGGCAAAAAGCCATATTTGTCTTATTTAAAGATTTGGGGTTGTGAGGCGTATGTGAAACGTGACTCTGGAGATAAACTCCAACAACGCTCAGTAAAATGTATCTTTGTAGGTTACCCTAAGGAAACTATGGGTTACTACTTTTATTATCCACCTGAGAACAAAGTTATTGTTGCTAGGTATGGAGACTTCCTTGAAAATGATCTTGTAAATCAAGAATTCAGTGGGAGAAATTATGATCTTGAAGAAATTCAAGAAGATACATTACCTTCTGAAAATACTAGCGAAGAAATTCCATTAGAGCCAGAAAGTTTGGGAGCTCCACCGGAATTAATTCCTCCACGTAGGTCTGGTAGGACTACGTGCGCCAAACAAACTATGTCTTAACATAGAGGATGATGAGGAGGAAGTAGGGGATCTTGGTGAACCTGCTAACTATCGATCCGCAATGCTTGATCTAGAAAAGTCTAAATGGATAGTTGCGGTGAATGAGGAAATGAAATCCATGAAAATCAACGATGTGTGGATTCTTGTTGATGCGCCTAAAAATGCTAAAGTAGTGAAAAATAGGTGGATCTTCAAGAAGAAAACCGACATGGATGGTGAAGTACAATCCTATAAAGCACGTTTAGTAGCTAAAGGTTTTACTCAAACTTTTGGCGTAGACTACGAGGAGACATTTTCTCCGGTAGCAGACTTACGAGCTATTAGGATTCTCATAGCTATAGCAGCATACTATAACTATGAGATATGGCAAATGGATGTTAAAACTTCCTTCTTGAACAGTCGTTTAGATGAAGAAATCTATATGCAACAACCGGAAGGGTATGTTGATCCTAAATATCCAAAACGCGTATGCAAACTTCAAGATCTATTTATGGTTTGAAGCAAGCATCACGTCAATGGAATAAACGATTTGATGAAGAAATCAAAAAGTTTGGATTTATTCAAAATCGTGATGAGCCATGTGTATATCGCAAAGCTAGTAGGAGTGATGTAGTGTTCCTAATTTTATATGTCGATGACATATTAATCATGGGAAGTAACATTCCAAGACTTAAGGAAGTAAAGGATTATCTTGGTAAATGTTTTTCTATGAAGGATTTAGGAGATGCTGCATATATTCTGGGAATTAAAATCTATTGAGATAAGAAAAGACGGTTAATTGGTCTTAGTCAAGATGCTTATATTGATAAGATATTGAAGAATTATAACATGCATAACTCTAAGAAAGGTTTTCAACCTATGGAGGTTAAGCATAAATTAAGTCATGAGTTAGATGCTTCAACACCCGAAGAGGTGGCTTACATACAGAAGGTGCCTTATGCTTTGGCTGTAGGATTTATTATGTATGTTGTAAGATGCACAAGGCCTGATGTGGCGTTTGCTCAGAACTTGGTCAGTTGTTACCAACAGAATCCAGGGAAGCTCCACTGGACTGATGTTAAACATATACTAAAGTATTTGAGGAGTACGAAAGATATGTTTTTTGGTATTTTCGGGGGTAAACCAGACACGAAACTGAATGTTACAGGTTTCTGTGATGCGTCCTGGCAATGTGATAAAGACGATACGAAGTCTCAGACGGGTTACGTGTTTGTCATCAACGGAGGAGCAGTTGACTGGAAGAGCAAGAAGCAGACAACCATTGATATGCATGCGACCCAATCTGATTACATGGCCGCTTTAGAAGCCGCAATGAAAGCTGTTTGGATTAAGAAGTTTATTGGAGATCTTGGAGTGATGCCTTCAATTAAAGAACCTATTGATATATATTGTGACAATTCTGCTGCAATTATATTCGCCAATGATCCTGGAGTCATGAAAGGCGCTAGACACTTTAAACGTAGATATCACTACGTACGAGAACAAGTTGAAGCTCATGAAATAAAATTAATAAAAGTTCATACAGATGATAACGTAGCTGATCATTTTACTAAGGCTTTGCCTAGACCAAAAGTAGTTAAGCATGCCAAAGCGATTGGGCTGCAACTAGCTAGCGAACTCATGCAATAAATCTGTGATTAGTATTTGGATAAAGGATGTTAAGACATTATTGAATTGATGAAATAAAGATTGAGTTTCATTTATTTTCTGCTATTTGATTTTGTATCCTATTTTACATATTTTAATCCATGAATAATTGTTATGTTCTAAATGCCCGTTGTCATTAATAATATGGGAATATTATTAAACTAAGACAATTCAAAATAGTAACAAAGTATACTTGAAAGTATATTGGTCAATTTTGAATGATATTTGATGAATCAAATATTGGACTTATCCCAACTATATGATTTTACTTTATGGATCTTTATCATTAAGTAAATCATAAATAGTTATCCTTAGACCTGAGATACCAGGAAACTGTCACGAATGTAGTGTGTTTCTGTGAGATAACCTAACGCTAAACGTAACTGGTAGCTATAAGGGTTATTTTCAGAAGTGTTGCAAAGTTCGTAAGTTTCGCTTGTATTCAAAATGGGATTTGTTTCCTTCAAATTATTTTGAAGTATAATACAGCTGGGCCCCTCGGGGGAGTAGTAAGATGTTTGTGTGGCCGCACCCAAATTTGTTTTGATAATCTTGCTATATCCGTAAACGAGAAACATAATGGTTAATGAAGGAATGACTGAGATCCATATCCTATTAACGTATTTGAAATGAAAGGATAATAATAATGATGAATCATTAAAAGGTTTTGTCCAGGAGACCTTACTCGAGTTGTACTAGTGACATTGCTAGTCAATGTAATCACGATATTCGAATTTTGTCCAAGTGGGAGTTGAAAGTTTATGGACATAAAATTAAATAGTCGTGTAATAGGATCGAACTCGGGATTACGGGATTGCACACAATACGTAAAGGATTAATTAATATAATAAATGTATTTATTATATTTATTAAATATAAACTGAGCTTAACTTAAACGATCGTTAATTAAAAGTTAAGTATAATGAGCGTTATGGAATACATTGGAAAATTAGAAGGTTCCGGAATACCCCTATGGGGTTTCCACCGCCGGTTATGCAAGGCCCAATGGGGTGGGATTTGTTTCCTAATTTGATTAGGGCTTAGAGAACAAGTTTACTAATCCTATAAATACCCCATAAGCCTTCATAATTTTTTGTCCCTCCCCTCTCTTCTCCTTCCTGCGATCGCAAGACAAACACCCCTAGGGGGTTTTCTTTGTTTTTGATTTAGCTATATTCCACAAGTGTTGAAGCTCCGGTTTATTAGTGCTAACATCACGATTGATCCGTTGTATTACGTGTGTACAAGAGCGTAATATAGTTTCACTATAAACTATATTTTGGTATTCTTCATATAAACCCTAATTGACGATTTGGTGGTGTTCTTGTGGATTTGCTCTAGCTAAAAGGTATGTAACCCTAACTCGATTAATTATGAATGTATTATTAATTATGATCTTGTTAAATCGCTTCCGCTATGTGTGCTTTGATCTTATTTAGGGTTTTGTGTAATTGTTATGAGCATTATAAACCTCCACCCGTAGCTACCTTCTCTCTAACGAAATGAAAATCTACTTCTATGTGCTTTGTACGCGCATGGAATACAGGATTGACTGTTAGATAGGTTGCCCCTAAGTTATCACACCATAAGACAGGGGGTTTAGGGGTTTAGGTTGTCGAACACCTAATTCCTTAAGTAGCGATTGAACCATGTTGCTTCAGCTGTACCATTGGCAAGAGCCTTGTATTCTGCTTTTGTACTTGATCTAGACACTGTGGGTTACTTGCGTGAACTCCAAGAAATCTGATTTGGTCCAAGGAAGATTGCGAAACCTCCCGTAGACCTGCGATAATCCAAGCATCCAACCCAATCAGCGTTTGTGAACACACTCAGAAGTGTAGAGTTAGAGTGTCTAAATGGAAGTCCAGCGTTTACCGTGCCTTTTACATAACGTAGAATTCGACTGCTTCCCAATGAATGTATGCTGGTTTAGAGAGACATTGGCTCACTTTATTAACCGCAAACGAAATGTCGGGCCTGGTTAGTGTGAGATACTGTAGACCTCCAACCATACTTCTATATTTAAAAGCATCATCATCACTAAGAACCTCTCCATACTCACGATACAACTTTTCTATTACAGACATCGGGGTTGAAACACTTTTATAATTCGCCATGTAATTCGCCATGTTAACACGATGAAGTAGATCAATAGCATACTTGTGTTGCATAAGAGTTATTCCCCCTGAATTGTGAATAACTTTAATCCCGAGAAAATAGTTTAGCCTGCCAAGATTTTTGATTGGAGAGGATCCAGATAAGGTGCGAACCAGTACATCAACCACCTTCTGCGAGGAACTAGTGATGACAATGTCATCCACATAGACAAGCATATAAATGACAACATCTTTATCTTGAAAAACAAAGAGCGATGGGTCAGCTTTCGAAGATCGAAAACAAAGTTGGAAGAGCTTGTCACTCAGCCAAGAGAACCATTTTAGACTTATAAGAGTGTCAAATGTCACGACTCACGAATACCAATGTTGGACGGGTTATTACAGTTCCTGTCTTCTGTACAAGAACACCAAAGTTTTTTTTAGAAACAATACAAGAAACGACCAACAAATTTGTATTATGTAGGTTCTCATTCGGCATAGACTCGCAGCTTTAATTTTAGAACTTACTGAGTTAAGTTACCGGAATCCTTCTGATTAATATCTTTGTTTATTAATGACAATTGCTATTTAGAACTGTACATGGGAATATAAACTGAACCCAACATACCACATGCTTATGCTTATGTACTTTGATTTAAAGTGATAGTGTCTATTCATGGCTCAAATGGTGGTATGGATTTGGCTGAATCGTCTTTGAATTGGCTGCCCCCTAGTCCCTGGAAAAGTATTACAGAGTATGCATTACGCCGCAACCTTCTCAAAAGCAATATCGATTTTGCATTTAATTTTCAAGAACAAAGTCAGTAATGGTGGTATCTTTATATTCTGGGACGACATTTGGTTCTGTGATACTTGCTTGGATCTACTTTTGCTAGAAACAAACACTGTCTCATCAATGACCGACGTAGTCTGCTCAACGGGTCTATTGACTTGGACTTTGGCGCGCAACCTGCCTAATGAAAAAGTATAGCACCTCGTAGTTTGATCTTATGCTGTGACAGCTCGTCAAAGGTTACTGAAGCAGTGTGTTCTCGTTGTCTCAATGTGAGAGTAAATGCACCAAAAAAAGATCAGGTCAGTATTGCAGAATCTTTCTATTTTTTGCTTCTGATTATTAAGGTTCTGGAATTCATTGGAAAAAAGGAGAAGGGCTACAGCTTCCTCCTGTATTTGCTGCACGTGTAGCAGAAAAATCAGGTCAGAGTTTAAGAAAGACAATATTGTCATTTGAGACTTGTCGTGTCCAACCGTTAAGATCAATGCTGAATAGTGTTCATATGCTTTGTTGTGCTAGTTTTAAAAGCAATGTTAACATGGAGTAGTTTTTTGTTATCTTAGGTATGTTTGGTGAACCAGCAACACTCGAGAAGTTCCGTTTAGAAATTCTTTTGGTGTTGCTTTCGTTTAAAAGTTATTTAAGAAAAATTTCTGAATTAATTATCTGTCACGTTTGAGTTCTCAGTTTGTTAACATTACCGGTTCTAAGACATCAACATCTAATTATATGCACCAAAATACAACAGATAGTTCCCAAAATGATTAGTAAAATATAAATAAGTTGCGAGCTTAAAAATCAATGTTTGGTGCTTCCTTTTTTCATTTAGGCAGTCAATCCTTCCCGATAACGGAAAATATACCTGCATATAAACATGATACCTTCAACTTTTTGGTACTTATACGCAGACTGTAGCTCAGACTAAAAATGGAAATACTAATACGTTGATCGCATGAACAACAATCTGAACCTTTCTATCGAACCATCTTCGTAGTTAGTTGCTGAATGGTCACGTACATATTAGCACAAGTGGAAAAGTCTTTTGAGGTTTTTTTGACCAATGTCAGACAAATACCTCGGTAAATGCTTCAGCTGGTCTTTCAGTTACAGAATTTCACCAAATTATGTGAATTTTGCGGCTGTATTCGACGAAAACATCATAAGAAAAATCACAGGGAGCAGTACAATGCGCTAAGACTCTTTATGACAAGGGTACAAAATGAAGATAAACAACATGAGCGAATTTGTTGATGTTGCACCCATCAAGTATGGAAAGTGCCAAAGAACTAGCCGGGGAGGAGTTAGTAACAGGAACAAGGAGAAGCGAGTACCACATACAATAAAACTATATGAAAGAAATATCATACATCGCAATGTGGAACTCCCGACAAGGAATTCAACAATAATTTAATAAATTGACAGCGTAAGAATATGAGATAGCAAAATGATACATTTCAATCTGGAATTCCCGACAAGGTATTCCAACAAACCCTAATGATTCAATATGTATAGATATATATAGATATTTACATCAAATGAACATGTCCCTTCGGTCATTTACTGCAGCACATATAATACAAGTAGCTAAAAGCACAAGGTACCGATGCGAGCCCATGAAAAACAATCTAAGTTTGATGTTGTGTCTTGTTTGACCTATTTTGTGGTCTATTGAGACGGTAAGGATTCTGCACTGCTCTGATAGATTTCATCGACATGAGATGCAGGCACATAGACTGCATGTTGTAACGAACTGTGGTTCCTCCCATAGATCACGTATACAAATACACCTATCAGCAGCCATACCGATACTCTCATCCAAGTATCCGCTCTATCAATTTCATAGAATTGATCATATAAGTGTTCGACTTCATAAAATCAACTCCGAGATAATAAATACTTGATTAAAAAGAAAAAAACTAACCCAAGATTTAGCAGCAAGTAAGTATTGATTAAAATCGAAAGGATAGGCAGAAGAGGGACCCATGGACATATGAAACCTGAACAGAACAGATAGCTCGTCTTAGAATCTACTGTACTTTTATTAACTGAAATAAGAAAATGATAGAAAGCGAACATATATTACCGCCTGAATGTCCAAAATTGTGTCGGGCATCATCCTGGTCTATAGAAGTAAGCACACCTAGACCGAATAATAACAAAAGTCCACCAATTCCACATACTGTCAACCGAAAATAACTGTTCATACAAGTGATAATGTAGTCAATAAACCTCACAAATAGTCAGATTCAAGGTTGGATATATGAGGAACTCTTGCAGTTTAATTAGATGTATGTTATACTTGACAATAAACCAACCTAGGAATACCAAGATTTGAGGCTGAATATGTAAGAATCAATGCACCAACACATGTAAGCATTATAGTCCATCCTGCAATAATTCTTCTCTGTTTCTCGTTATATATGGCTGCAAAATTAAAAAACTTCCTTAGACCTTGAAATTTTTTCTACTATTTTGGGTGAGATTATGTGCATCTGTGCATGAAGGATAAAAGAAGTGGAAAAGTTATCAACCTTTAGCTGCTACTTTAGCAATTAGAGGTGATTCAGCCGATATTTCTCCTTTTTTGGGTAAAAGTTGACCGTTCTCGCCAGTTACATCCTTACTAATCTCAACATCGGCTTCCTCTGTACTAATAATATTGCTATAACGCAGTGAAACCGAATCTATTGCTGCCTGAAGTGAAGAAGGAAGTGGGACCTCATCTGGTGGAACATACCGAAGTATCAACACTGATATTGCCACCATTGTGAATGCAAGAAGAGTACCTACACTAACCTGCAACACAAAAAGTCAACTGTTAAACACCTTGAAATTTTATAAAACTACATACAACTTTCTCAAGGAAAAGCTGCTACATACCATTCCTGCCAACTGCTCGACATCCATGGCAAATGCTAAGGTGGCAGCAACCGTACCAGTCAGAATTGTGCTCTTGATGGGTACTTGGGTACGTTTGTTTACATCTGAAAAAAATGATGGCAACAAACCGTCTCTAGCCATTGCCATCAGGATTCGTGGCTTCAACAGAGAATATCACACAGTAAGTCCAAAACAAATAAGAAAAACCTATTTAGAAAATTGAGTTGTAATAAGTCATTCGTTTACCTGAGGCAAAAGTGAGCCCATCAAAGTTGAGCAGAGAGCAGTTACAGCTCCTATAGTTATGATATATCTGTAAAGTAAGTATTAGCACTTTGACCAATTAAGAATATAAGACAGAATTAAAATCTGATTAAACAAATAGAGTTACTTACGCGGCCCATTGAATACCATGACTTGCAAATGCAGAAGAGATAGGGGTGTCAGGATCCATTGCATAATAAGGTACTAAACCAACGATAACGGCTGACACCAACATATATAACATGCAGCAAATTGATAGTGCAGCTCCAATACCCAAGGGCAAATCCCGTTGAGGATTTTTCACCTCTTCTGCTGTACTGGCAACTGAATCGAACCCTATGTATGAGAAAAAGACTGTAGAAGCACCAGCAAGCATCCCATCTACTCCAAACGGGAAGTATCTATCACACGGCAACAACAAAAAGTAAAAAAAATAAGAATAAGAATACTGATGTTGATGGGCATATCAGGCACAAAGGTAATATTATTACCCAGAAGAAAGTTTATAACCGACCCATCCGCTCTTGAACCCTAGATATCCACCGGCTATAATAACAAAAATCATGGCACATATGTTTGCTGTTGTCACGATAGATTGCACAAAAGTGCTCTGCCACATGAAATGAAAACAAGGTGAACAAGATTTCTAATAAAACAGAGGGAGACAATTTTCGTTAATAATTGATATCTACCTCCTTGATTCCCACACATAATAGACCGGTAACAGTGAATACCAAAAGGGCTGCACACGGGTCTACCACAATACCAAGCCCAGGAATAGTATGACGTGCAAGAAAAAATGGTAAACTATCTGGGCCTCCAAATAGCAATGCCTAAACGGAAAACATAATATATGTATTATAAACCCGGAAAACTTATGATGAACAGAAAATCCACATACGTATAAATGTATAATGTAAAATGAATGTACCAGATTAGGGGATATCCCACGAGCGACTGTGGATCCTCCAATTGTATATTCCAAAATTAAAGCCCATCCGATTATCCAAGCAAGGCTGAAGATATACAATATTGTAATTATCAGCATCCACTAAACTTCACAATACCATAACATAAAAGGAACTATGACAGTAAAGAACATACCCTTCTCCAACACAGATGTAAGAATAATGGTATGCACTTCCCGCAGAAGGGCAGCGACTTGCCAGCTCAGCATAACAAAAGGCAGAAAGAGCAGCTGCTATACCGGCTATCAAGAAAGAAAAGGCCAAAGCGGGACCAGAATGTTCTCGAGCAACTGTGCCCACAAGGATGTAAACTCCAGCTCCGATAGTTGAACCAACACCTGATACATTCCATAATCCCGAAATAAGCATTTGGTTGATTTACACATACCCGTATCAGTTAGCAACATGAAAAATAGTCCATCACTTTACAAGATCGGGTTTTTATACCAAACAGAATTGCTGACTAAAAACATGTTATCTAACTTCTTTTAATGACTTACTATGAAAAACAACAACAAACCTATCAGAACCATATATTTTAGAAGCCTTCGTGTGAGATTGCTGATCCAGTACTGTTTTTTACGATCATATTTATATCTACTTTCGGTTCTAATTATAGTTCAAAACTCGTAATTTGACTAGCAGATAATCAATCATATAAGCGGTTTAAGTTAGGCATACCAAAGAACCAAAAAAGTGCTTATGAAAAAGTAAAAGGCATAAAAATCCAAAACCATCCAATCCAATCTAAACAAGACAACCAGCTTCTCCTTATCTGCTTAATAATAAGTGGATGGTTTATTTGAGATGAAATTTAAAACTATTTTTATAAATACTATTTCCAGAAGCATTTGGAAATATGAAAAATGCTTATTAATAAGCAGAAAAAAAAAAAGCAATACCAATGGCAATGAGATGAAGAACAGATAATTCTTTAGCCAACTGATGATGTCCAGAATCACTAGACTTTGAATGTATGGAATCAACTCTTTTCCTTCTCACCAGGCTTTTAAATCCATCACCAATTTTTGACCCACTGCCTTGATTATTATAACACTCCACCCCCATCAATTTCAGTTCAAATATTAAAAAATGGAATCTGGGTTTTGTTGAGGACACAGAATCTTTGCCAGCATGCAAGCAAGCAAGCAAGAATACAATAAAACAGAGGATGTTATGTTTTATTGGATTCTGAAAGATAGTTATAAAAGAGCCCTTCCCCCGATGTGGGTGGGTGGATTGGGTTTTGTTGGCAGAGATTCTGTTGATCCCGATGATGATGATGAAGAGATTGATATGGAATCAAGGTTTGCTGAATTTGTGTGTTGTGTGTATATTTATGTTTTGTTTTATGGTATTTTTTTATTGTTTATCATTTACTATTAATAAAGCTCTAGTTTCTAGGTATGGCTGTTATTGGATGGTCCGGTCCCATTCGGGCGGTCTTGTTCTCTATTTCTCTTCTTTTATGAATACTTTTTTATTTAGTCGTTAAAAAAAATACGCAAATGTTTATTACATCTCTTGAATATAATACATCCAACCGTTATATATTTTGGCCATAAATACACGATACATCTATTGGATAGATGATACAAATAATTTTTTCGTTAAGTACTAACGAGGGTTTATAAAAATCATATTTTTACCTTTTTTATTATAAAGGGATGTATTTTACATTAAACTCAAAAACATAATTTTTTAAAAAAAATTATTAAAAAAAGTAATTTTAATATTTTTTTGAAAAAAGTCTAATTTTATTGGGAAAAAAAAGTTTAATTTTTTCGCAACCATTTGTCTTTTTAAATTTAAAACTAAATTTTCTTCGGAAAAAAATGTAAATTTTTCAAAAAACTAATTGTTTTTCGAAAAAAAAGTTTTAATAAAGGTAAAATTTAATTTTAAAAAAGTAATTTTAATGTTTTTTTTAAGTTTAATTTTTTTCGAAAAAAGTATAATTTTTTCGAAACATTTTTAAAAAAAAATTTTAAAAATTACACTTTCTTCGGAAAAAATGTTTTGTTCGAAATAAGAAATTTAGGTTGTGTTTAGTAATGGAAAAATGGTTGTTTTCTAGAAAGATTTTCTTTGAAAATAGAAAAAGTGTTCAAATTAATATTTTTCTAAAACTTTTTTTGGAAAAATAGAAAACCTATTTTCCACATGTATAACTAACATTTAGAAAACTACTTTTATGAGTTTTTCATATTTTTCTCTTTTCAACATAATTCAAGGTTTTCTATTTTTATTTAAAAAACTATTTTTATTGTTAATATGTATATTGTTACTACATCCGATTTAAAATAAGTGTCCATTTTTAACTTTCGAAATCTTTTTTTTACCTTAATTATTATTGTGTGCATTAAATGATACTCTTTGAAAATTATATGGATGGATAAAATTTTATATTGTATTTTATATTGATATATTTTATCAACTATAACAAATATATTTACGATCAAAGTTTTGGAAAAAGACTTTAAAAGTCAAATGTTATTTTGGGACTAATGGACTTTTAAATAGTGTTAATAACTTAATATGTATGACATTGTTATGGTGATATACGTTCTTAAATTTAGCCTAAAATAGTGTTGATATTTTTGTGTTGTTCGCTTGTGATTTTTTCAAAATGTTTAAAAATTTCAATTGTTGCTTTGAATTGTTGTTCGCTTGTGATTTTTTCGATTGGCTGGAAAAGCGATAGAAAACAATAAGATTTTAACATATTTTCAATTTTATTAAAAGTTGAAAACCTGAAATTCATTTGAACAAGTTTTTATGAGTTTTCTAGAGAAAGAATAACTCCTCCATTTTTAAGAAAACTAGAAAATGAAAACTAGAGAAATTTTTCTGAAACTAAACGCAACCTTAATTTTCTTAACCAATTTTTTTGAGAAAAAATAAAATTATATTTTCTTCGAAAAAAGTTTACAACGTTAGAAAAATTTTGTTAAAAAAACATAATTTAATTTTGAATTAAAAAATGATTAATAATTTTTGTAGCCATATTTTTTACATTTTTCAAAAACTAAAAATGTTTGTAAAAAACTAAAATCACTTTTTCAAAATTTTTACACAGTAAAAAAACTTAATATTTTTTGACTTTTTTTTCGAAAAATAATTAATTTTTTGGAAAATTTAAAAAAATTTCACGAAGAAAGTGTAATTTTAATTTTTTTCAAAAAAATGGTTTCGAAAAAATTAAATTTCTTTTTTTCAAAGAAAAATTAAAGTTTTTTTCTGAAAAAAAAAATTAAACTTTTTTTTGAAAAAAAAAAAAAATTATTTTTTTAAATAATTAAAAAAAAAAATAAGTTTAGTGCAAAATACATTCCTGTATAGTAAAAAGGTAAAAATATCATTCTTTATAAACTCTTGTTAGTACTTAACGAAAAAAATATTTGCACCATCCGTCCAAGGAATGTATCGTGACCAAAGTATGTAACGGTTGGATATATTATGTCTGAAGTACTGACGAATGATGTAATCCACACTTTTTATAAACCACATGGATGTATTTTGTATTTTCCTCATTTAAAAATAAAATAAAAACTAAAAAATTAATGATTTTTATTTTAATTAATTAATAATAAAAAAATTGTTTTCTATAATAATTATAAATATAAATAATATAATAAATTTAGTTAAATTTATTTATTTATTTTTAGAAAAAGATAATTAAATTAAAATATATGAAAAAAAAATATAAATAATAAAAATGAAAAAAAAAATACAAACAATATAATAAATGATTAAAGTGGCTGCAAAGATATAAAGATGATATTACTAGTATTTATGATTCTCTATATGTCTAAACGCTTTATGTGTTTGCTGAGTTGATATCTATTTTCAAAAAATTTATAAATTTTATTGAAAAATAATTTACAAATAAAATATTAAATGTCTCATGGCTATTTGAGCTCAATAACGAATATTGATTGGTGTCAAAAAGTCAATTAATTGATCTCCGTCGATTCATACATTTTATGAATTAGTATTTTATTTTTCTAAAATATCGTTAAAGCATAACAATTTTTAATTGTTTTTTTTTATATGATATTTTTTAATTAAATTTTTATATATTGTACTTTTTATGACAATTTACTTAATTTATAGACTAGTTTTATTGTTTTTTTCTCGGTAAGTTTTATGTTTTATTATATTTTACTTATAAGAGGTGAGATCCACAAAGAATGTGTGTACTCAAAAAAAGAAAAAAGGAAGATATCTTAACCATCCATTTAATTTTCATCCAATGCTCAATATTCAACCCTACCAATCTCATATAAAACATTACCTATCATTTATTAAATCCATTTTCTCTTTCCAAAAAACACACACATACCTTACCTCTCACCATCCCCTCTCCAGAAAATAACTCGCCGGAAAATAACTCGTCGGGAAATCATAACCACCGCCAGCGACTTGTTTAAACCACATCGAAAATCAGCAAAACATTTCCAAACACCTTAACCCACCAACCCCTGATGTGGTATCACAAATAGAACTTGCCATGATCACAATAAAACACTTCGAAAATGGCGTCGAGTTCAATTATGAGATCTAATTGTGGTGAAGTTGATTCTAGAGAGAGAAAATGGTTGGACTCTAAAAAGAGAAATTAAAGATGTAAGTTGAAGTTGTCATCTTCAAGAAAATATGAAGGAAGAGCTCATATGTGTGACTATACAGCAAAAACATTGTCTTTAGATTCTAATAACTGTTAAAATACATGATGTCCTTCATTTTTACCTTCTATACTTATTTATGTTTCTGATATCATTTTTATCTTCATTTGTTCTTTTTATACTTCAAATACAAGATGGCCTTCAATTAGTTTAATAGTATATATGTTGCTTTATTGTGAAGTTGGTTAGATATTTTTATTAACAAAAGAAATTACATGTGATTTTTATGAATTACTTTTAGTTTTGGTATGAATTATTTTATAATTCAAGTAAAATCACATGTAATTATCACCGAATCACTTGTAATTCAAGGAAAAATATATGTGATTCAAACAAAATCACATACAATTCATAAAGTCAGTTTGTTTTATATATTTTACATGAGTGACAACAAGCATTTTAATATATTGACAGAATTACATGTGATTGAAACAAAATCACATGTGATCCATCTAAAGTGGGTTTTCTAGAAGATGTTTAAGGTTTTGAAATGCTTGAATCACATGTAATTCAAACAAAATTCACATGTAATTCAAAGGCATTTTGGTTTATGTATTTTACATGAATGAAAAAAGACATTTGAACATACTGACTGAATTACATGTGATTCATTTAAAATGGGTTTAAAATTCAAGGTTTCGAAATGCTTGAATCACATGTAATGCAAGTAAAATCAAATGTAATTCTCACCGAATCACATGTAATTCAAACAAAATTCTTATGTAATTCAAAGGCATTTTGGTTTATGTATTTTACATGAATGAAAAAAGACATTTTAACATACTGACTGAATTACATGTGATTCATTTAAAATGGGTTTAGAATTCAAGGTTTTAAAATGCTTGAATCATATGTAATGCAACTAAAATCATATGTAATTATCACCGAATCACATGTAATTCAAACAAAATTCACATGTAATTCAAAGGCATTTTGGTTTATGTATTTTACATGAATGAAAAAAGACATTTTAACATACTGACTGAATTACATGTGACTCGTTTAAAATAGGTTTAGAATGGGTTAAGTCCATATATTAGTAACTTACTTTTCAATTTTTACACATCTAGGTAACGAACTTAAGATATTACTAATATCGTTATCAAACTTTCAAATTTGTTCCAATGTAGGGAATATGACCGCTTGGTGCCGGTCAAAATGCCGATCTTTTTTCTAGTCTTAACCGACACCACACAGTCATATTACCTATATTGGAATAATTTTGAAAGTTAAATGACGATATTAGTAATATCAAAAGTTCGTTACCTAGATGTGTAAAAATTGAAAAGTAAGTTACTAATATATGGACTTAACCCGTTTAGAATTAAAGGTTTCAAAATGCTTGAATCACATGTAATGCAAGTAAAATCACATGTAATTATCACTGAATCACATGTAATTCAAACAGAATTCACATGTAATTCAAAGGCATTTTGGTTTATGTATTTTACATGAATGAAAAAAGACATTTTAACATAATGACTTAATTACATGTGATTCAAAAAAATCACATGTGATTCATTTAAAATGGGTTTAGAAGTTAAGGTTTCGAAATGCTTGAATCACATACAATGCAAGCAAAATCACATGTAATTATCACTGAATCACATGTAATTCAATCAAAATTACATGTGATTTAAACATAATCATATATAATTCAAAGGCCAGTTTGATTTATGTATTTTACATGAATAAAAAAATCACATGTGATTCATTTAAAGTGGGTTTAGGAGTTAAAATTTCGAAATACTTGAATCACATATGATGCAAGCAAAATCACATGTAATTATAACCGAATTACTTGTAATTAATCAAAATTACATGTGATTCAAACATAACCACATGTAATTTATGAGCCATTTTTATATATTTTACATGAATGACAACTAACATTTTGTGTATATTTCGTATACTCGAGAATGAACCGTTTACAACATTCAAAATTGGTTCAGTTAAAAAACGGAATCATAATTTTCCTAATAGTTTTTGTTTATAAAACTTTAAATAAAAGACAAATAAATGTCAAAGTAAACTTTCATTCGACGACGAACGGGACTTTGTAGTTTTTCTGTCTTGAGATGTCACCAACACCATTAACTAAAGAAGTTTAACAGGATTTTTAAAAGTTTTCTCCTAAAGTTAGTGGCACCACTTTCAGAACTGGAACATGGTTTCAGGCCTCCAATTTCTCTTGACTGTGCAATATTGATAAGACAACATAAATCAACTTATATAATAACCAATCCAAAACAACTTCAAACCACTTACATGATATATCAAAACACAATAACTACCCTCAGTAGATAGCTACAACATATGTACATTCAAACATTCACATTTCAATACACATGCAAATAAATACAATCCATGTATCGATTCGAACGTTACCGAATTCTAACTACAACGAAAAATAATCCAAGAAAGAGTTCAGATCTTAGACTAGCAGATGTTTTTTCAATCCACTTACACCATAAGCACCACAAACAGCTTTAACCATTTGTATTTACACTCACATTTGAAGCCGAATTACTCAAACTCGAAACGAGATGTCATTATCTTTTTTTTGTTTGGGTTTAATACATCAATACCGCCGGCGGTGACGTGCGGCCGATGGTGGGGGATGACAAAGGTGGGGGATGATAACAGTGGGGTCAGACGGCGGTGGTGCGATGGCGGTGGTGAATGGAAGGGTGTGTTTTTTTAAGAGCAGGAACAAGAGTATGTGTGGGTGATAATGAAAAGGAAGGAAGCTGGCCTTTTGATTTGTGATTTGTGAGAATGTAAAATTACATAAATACCCCCTCTTGTTATACTAACCGTACGATGGGTTTTAAAATAGACGGTGAAGATGGAGGGAAATTGTTTTTTGTGTGTGTCAGTTCCTTAGGGAACTTTTCTCTTACTTATAAAACTTTATGTTTGTTGTTTTGTTTATTTTATTTCATAATTTAAAAAACTTAAATTTTATAAATAGATTAATAGATTTCATAATAAGTTTTTAGAAGTTATTACACTATTTAAGGAAGCTATGCACAAAAGTTAAAAACCCACTGTCACTCTTATTGAAAACTGGGTCTCCAATCGAGCTAAACAGATTTTCAGATCACTGGATTACAGGTTCAACCATCGAGCCAACACGATCTTCCACAAAACATCATATTTATGGGTTACCTATTCAGACGGTTCGAAAAGTGGGTTAACCCGAATCACTTTGAACCCCGATGGATTTTATAGGGTTTCGAAAATACAATACCCGATTTAATTTGACCCGTTTAATTTACACATGTATAAAAAAAGTTCGTCGAAAATATATACATGTGCCCTCGATAGAATGATAATTTAATTCTCGTTACGGTGGTATATTTCGTTTTGCGTAACGATAAACAGTTTGTGAGATATTTAATTTTTTTAAATGGTTTTTTTGTTAAATAAAAAAAAATAGGTAACTTTGATTAGTTAATTAGATTAATGTTAAAAATAGAGTATACATTAAACTTTTCCCCAAATGTTTGAAGCACAAGATAAACACACTCATACGCATTAAGTATTCATGCTCTTCTAAAAAACGACGCATTTGCAATAACTTTATGTCGTTTACCATTTTTATAAAGCTAGGCATAACGGCTCGGTTTAATCGGTCGACCAATTGTTGAATCCGGTCGTACCGTTGTAACGATCGAGTTATGACTCGATTATAGGAGAGAAGTGTTCGCTTCTGCGACGTAGTTGTGTAAATGTTTGTGTGAGGTATTTTTTTAATGTAAGTCGGTTTGACGTGAAAAAAGTCGTTTTTGATTGTGGGAGAAAAAAAGTTAATGTAACAAGTGATTTTGTTAGTCGAACTCAATCAGTGTTGTTGTCACCCGCCTAATAGCAGATACGTTTTGTTGACTTAACATATTATTTATCTAATTATACTTTTTTGCTAATTTTAAAATGATATTATCTACTCGGTTGTTATGATTAAGGAATCACTTATTCGACCTAATCACCATGTAATCTTCAATGAAAAATTATATTTTTATCATGATTCGTGCATAAAATCTTTCACATCATACATAATAAAAAAAATCTTTGAATAATATTTTCAAGTATACGGATGACAAAAAAGTGTATAACAGTATAAATATAAAAGTGTACAAAATACCGCATGTTGCTACAACGGCCTGAAAGGGTATGAAATAATTTTTGTCGTGTACAGAACATTTCTTATAACGTGTATGATAATTGAACGTGACTATTCATGTTCGCAAGTGCTAGAAACTTATAACATGACAATTGACAAGGATCCCATTCGTTTTTATTATAAATATTCTCTCACACACATTCGCTCAATCCACACATCTTGCGTATTGCCTTTTCATCATTTCTTTCTTTATTATTTTGCCGTGACGTGAAAAGTAAAAATTACGTTAGACAACTGTTTGTTATTCTGTTCACACACACACAATTATTGGGGTTTTGCGAATTTTTAGATTTAGTACCTATAGTTTTTCATTTACAACTAAGTTGAGCACTTGTGTTTGAAAAGTTTGGTTATAATAATGTTTACTCTTTTTGTCTTAAGGTTATTGTTCATTAATAAAAAATATATTGTTAAAAAAAATTCATTTATTATAACTTTTTTTTTATAGAATAAAAGTTTTACCCTTAGTTAATTAATTAAGTGTTTTTTAAATCTTGTAATAATAATTTCTAATAAGGTAAACTTGGTCAAACTTTTTTTATCTACTTTAGAATAGACAATTAATTTAGAACATTCTAAAAAAAATGAACAATAAAAATAAGACGGAGAAAATACTTTTTTATGTTTTAGAAGGTGTTTGATTAAGCTTATATTTACAAGCTTATTAACTTACGTGTATAAATAAATTGAAATTGAGTATTTGATTAAGTTAATATGACTTAGCTTATAAGTTTATGTAAAAAGATTTTGTTAAGTTAAAATTTTATTGTTTATATAAGTAGATGTAAGCTCATATAAAAATATTATATAAATATATTCTTTTATACCCTCTTTTAATTATTTATACTCATTTTATTTTTATATATTTTTTAATTATTTATCTTATTAGTTATATAAGCTAAATCAAATACTTAGCAAAAATTTATAAGTTTATGATACATAAAACATATGAGGCTTATATAACATAAGTTTAGCCCAATTTATAAAATTTAGGTGTAATTTTATAATTTTTTTGGGTGATTAATGATATTTTGATATTATGCAAAGATGAATCTATAGCACACATTTTTACGAGTATAAATCAATAAAAATAAATTAAAATACTTGATTTCATTAAAAGTAGTAAATAAATGAAGAAGACATGTACTTTCTTTAATAAACTAACTAAAAAAGACGTATATTTATATTTGTGTGACATAAAATTTCGAAATCATATTTGTTTTCAAATTTTTTTAAACTGTGAACAATAATTTACAATAGGGGGCAAGCGACCATTAGATTTTCATTCTTGTAAACCTCGAGAACCCTTTAGGTCCGCATCGGTCACGCATACTTCTATAATTCTATTAGGAGGTAATATTACTGGTGATAATAAGTGTTAACCTTTTGATAACGGGTATACAGTGTTTGACAAAATATGGCAAGAAGTTCGATTTCGTACGTTTCATCAATGTTTTCAGCGAGGAAATGTTAGCCAATAATTTGTGCACTGTTTGGATGGGTAGACATAAGCTGTTTGCAAATGTGTCTAGGTTCCAAAGAAATACCAAAAACGGAGGTACTAAGGCTAGTGTTGATAATCCGACACGTAAAATAAATTTTGTGCCTAATACCAATTCAGAAGCCAAAACAGTTGGTAATTCGTATGCGAAGATAGTATTTGGTAATGAGGTTAATGTTGGAGACTCGGTAGAGAAATCATCCCCAGGGATGGTAATTGGAGAGGATTTTCCAAATCACTTTTTGGTAGGGTAAAAGAATTTGCTTCTTTGGCTAATAATAAATTAGGTATAGCAAATGAGGGTTTCGCTGATGTTGGCATCCAGTATTTAGTAGAGTTTTGGATTATGTTGAAGTTTTCTAGTCTAGAAGCTAGACAATTGTTTCGCGATAATGTTAGTATTGGATCGTGGTTTACATCATTGGAAGAAGCAACACGTGACTTTAATTGTGAGAAACGAGTTGCGTGGGTTGAGACTGAAAGAATATATTTCAAGCTTTGGACTGAAAATATGTTTAGACGAACTGCGTCAAGATGGGGAGTGTTTTTTAGTGTTGATAACTAAGACGATTCCTGCTTTCATTCCAAATGGTTATGCGTCCATACCAAGTATGTAAGGAGCATATCAGAAGATTTTAAAATCATATTTCGTGGCAAGGTGTATTGGATACGAGTGAAGGAAACCCCCGGATGGGTTCTTGATTTCACAGATGAGTCTATAGATGATAATTCTGAGGATGATGTATCTAATGCGGAAGAGGATAAAGGTCATAATTCTAAGATTTTTGGTGATGACCAGGTTAATGCAGATCATATTGAAATAGGTTTCGTGGAAGATGGCGAGGTTAAGTTAAATGAAGAAGTATATGATGATCCATCTGAATTTTACCCCATCCTTGAAGATAAAACCAAAAATGTAGCAACCAAAGGAAATTCGAGTAGTTATACACATCCCCATGGATATACACAGGTGAAAGGTGAGGACGAAAACCAGGGGACATAAAACATTAATGCTAAGGAGCACGTAGAGGTGACAGGGCCGGAAAACATTAACATGAAGGCGTCCCATCCAGTAAATCGGGAAGAAGCCAACGACTCAACATCGTCAGGTCATTTTAAAAAATCAGAAGTTCCGAAGAAAACTGGAGGATCGATTCTACAGTTGCTAGATGACGTGGTTAAGGTTGGACAAGTAATGGGGTACAAAATATATGGGTGCATGAATAATATGGTAGAAATTATAGAAGCACAAGGAGTGAAGGAAGTGTTTAAATGAATTGTATCTCTCTTAATGTTCAAGGCCTTGGTAAAAAGGCTAAGAATGAGTGGGTTAAGAAGTTATGCACTAAGAATAAGGTCAATTTTTTTTATCTCTTCAAGAGACTAAAATGGAGGCAATGGATACAATGTGTGGGAAAATGTGTTGGGGGTAATATGACGTACGATTATGTGCATAGTGACGTTGTTGGAAACTCAGGTGGTATAATATTGTGTGTGTGTGGGATCCGAACAGGTATAATAAAGAGAATGTCACGAAATCTGACTCTTTCATTATGATTCACGGTATTTGGAAGGCTACGAGAGTGAAACTGATGATTATAGCTGTGTACGCTCCCCATGAGCAGAAAGATAAATATATTTTATGGGATTATTTAGAAAGAGAAATAAAAAGATGGAATGGTGAAGTCATTGTCATGGGTGATTTCAATGAGGTAAGATACAAATGCGAAAGATTAGGTTCGGCTTTTAACGTCAATGAAGCAAATGTGTTCAATTCTTTTGTTCTTGATTCTGGTCTGATTGAGGGGGTCCTTGGAGGCAACAAATTTACATGGTGTCATAAATCTGGATCCAAGATGAGTAAGTTAGACAGGTTCCTGATTTCAGATACTTTAATGATAAATTATCCGAATATTAATTTTGTTTCTTTACCTAGGTATTTGTCCGATCATTGTTCGATTCTGTTGTGTGAAAGTTCATATGATTATGGACTATGCCCGTTCAAATTCTTTCACTCTTGGTTTGATGTTGACGGGTTTAACAATATTGTGGAGGACACTTGGAAAGGGTATCAATGTAATGAGTTTAATCCAATTAGAATTTTTATGGGTAAATTAAAAGGTCTCAAATGTAAGATTCGTGAATGGAACACCATCCGAAGGTCCGCTGATACCTTGACGTCTGCTAATCTTAAAATGTAACTTGAAAGAATAGATGAGATTATAGATAGAGCTGACGGGAACGACGATATAGTTCTTAACCGTTTGGACATTATTCATAAATTGAGCGTCTTAAATAGTGTATAAATGAAAGAGGTGACACAAAAAAACAAGATAAATTGGGCTATCGAAGGCGACGAAAACTCTCGATTTTTTCATGGAATGCTGAATAAGAAACAGAGGATACTCAACATTCGTGGAGTCTTGGCTGACGATATTTGGATTGATAAACCAAACGCTGTTAAAGACGAATTTTATAACCACTTTAATACAAGGTTCAGAAGTCCAGGTGTCAAAGAGGCTAGTATTGACATGGAATTTCCCAATGTTTTATCTGCGGACTGTGAGACCCCCAGAATCTGACATGGAACAACTAAGCACAAGGGGATCACACGTCAAGGTACAAGTAACAATGAGTTATAAATGACACAAAAATGACGCAATAAAAGACACATATATTACATCACAATTTATCAGAGTTTAGAAACTTCGGTCCCATAAGTTTTGAAACATAACAAAGTACCATAACATCATAGTTTAAAGTTTTAGGATAACAAAAGATCAGCGGAAGACTTTAGCAACATCATTTATAATAAAGCATAAACATATCACAACACAGATCTTCCAAGCTGCCAACATCCTGCGGTACCTCGTCCAAGCCCATTAAGCAGTATTACCTGAGATTAAAACATGTAAAACCCGTCAACAAAAAGTTGAGTGATATTCATAGGTTTAGAAAGCTAAGTAATGGAACACAATATACTTTGTAAAAACAAGTACTGGGGGGGATGACTATGTACATTCTCCATAGTCATGATATATTATTGCTACTTAGTTCATGAACCGAAGCTTAACTCAGTGTAAGTTCCTCTAGTCAGTATTCAGCCTAAATACTCAAGTGATAAACAAATGTACGTGCATCAAGGTAATCGGGACGAGGATTAATACTCGGCTTTTACCCCTCGTATCAAAATTCGTAGTCCCAAGTGTTTTCGAATTGACTATTGGTCTAGAGTGCGACTCAATCGTCTTTTGGTGAACAAGAGAATGGTTTGGTTGATTTATCTAATTTTAAACTATTAGCAAGTAATTTAAGTGTCGTTGAGTAAAGTAGAAGTATAAAGTTTAAAACTAAAATGATGAGTTAAAATAAATGCTTGAAAAACTTAAAGACAAGATTAGGAAAATTACTAGATCACTAAATAAAACTAACACTTGGAAATTTATCAAAACAAGAAACTAAACCATCGTAAAGTTACCAATTTGGAATCTAATCGGAATATTGGTCGGAAAGTTGTGCAATCGGAATATGGGCAATACTGGTCCAGATCGGAATGTATTCCGATCTGGTGATCGGAATGTTGGAAGTGAGCTGCAATTGGAATGTATCAAACAATAAGCAATCGGAATGTTAATAAGATGGCCAATCGGAATATGTGGAACTAGGCTCCAATCGGAATGTGGGAAAATAAGCTCAATCGGAATACTCAAAGTCTCACCGTCGGAATAATCAATAAAGGGGGCAATCGGAATGTTTAGAAATCAACCAAATCGGAATGAAGGGAAACAAGCACAGTCGGAATATTAAAGAAATGATGTCAATCGGAATACAGAGATAGGTTAAATCGGAATAACATGCAAAAACTCTTGATCGGAATATTCAAAAAGGGGGCAAATTGGAATGTTCAAAACCCTTTTCCGATTGGGTGTTCGGAAAAGGGGGGAAGGCTGCTCGGAATAACACGATCGGAAAGGGGTTTAATCCCTTTCCGATTTATATGGGATTCGTTTAAAAGCTAGTAATAAGCTATGATTAATAAGCTCAAACTAAACTTGAACGAATCAAAACTGAACCGGATCGAATAAGCACTTGTATCAACTTATCAAACCTCAAAATAAACAAACTTTTGAATCAAACCATAAAAATATAAACTTTTTAAGAAAACTTTTTATAAGTAAATAAGCTAATCATAAAAATAAGCCAATAAGAACAAGAATCTCAAAGCTTATTCGTATGAAAACTTAAGTAATGATCAAAAGATTAACTTTTTAAGCACGAAATCACTAAGAACAACACGGATCTATTGAAATTCGTACCAAAATCAATCTAAAAATCAAAGAAAGGTAGAATGAGATGAAAGATTAAAAGCTTAATCTTAACTTGATTAATGAAATAAGCAATACACAAATGTTTGATCTTGAAAGATTAAAAGAAAAGATGAAACTTAGTGAGAGAAAGTTTAAGACTTTCTCTCTCTAAAACTAGAAAGAAAAGTAAAAAATGAAAAACTAAAAATTAAAGACTAACTAACACCCTCCTAATGACTATTAGGAGGGTATTTATAGGGAAGGTGGAAGGAGTGCATGTGTTGCATCTTCTTTCTTGCTTTCTTCACGTTTTCTCGACTCGACTTTAATTCTTTGTCTTTTCTCGATGTCGTCTCGGGATTTGAACTTGTCTTTTAATTTTCTTCTTCTATTAGACTTAAGTTCTTCGACTTCATTAAACTTCCGTCTTTAGACTTTTTCTTCGATAAATCTTCAGAATAGGTCTTGGACTTTCGTTCTTTTTGCACTCTTGATCTTTTGACTTCGTATTTTCCCGTTTTCTTCGATAAAAGCCCGTGAAAGCCCCGTGTTTTCTTCCTTTTTAATATTTTGGTCCTAAAACACAATAAAAACACAAACCACGCATAATTCCGACTTTTACGACATAAATCACACGTTTTGGTCTTGTTATTATTGGAAATAAGTGGTAAAAGGATAAGTGTTTTCACACTTATTAAATCCCCTACACTTGACCATTGCAATGCCCTCATGCAATGCATTAATTTTAAAGCACGGTTTACATTTTCCATCATAAACAACCCACCTTGGCCTTTATTAAATACTAAACATAAAAAGATAGAAACAAGTAAAAAAAATTAAAAACTTACATTGGGTTTTGGCTGCCATGAACGTTTATCATCCTCAAGTTTCACGTTCCCCATACCAAGCTTAAAAACGAGATCATTGTTATTATAAGTTAGTAAACTATCACGAACTCATGTGGGCCAATTATTCACTTAGACTCCCTTATTCCTAGGTGTATCTCTTATATTTTATTTTTGTCTTGAATGATCACGAGGATGCATTGTTTGACTTATTTCGATAGTTATTTAGGCCGAAAATAAAGTGCACGATTTAATCAATAGTTAGCTAAAGGACCAAATCTTTTAAAACTGCTTCTCGGGACCTCATAAAGTTCATATCTTGGCATAACTTGCTTCACGATTTGAGACCTTTCTCGGACCGGTATTTGGCAGCGACTTCATACTTCAAATCTTTGAGAGACGTTATTGAAATTATGGTCTTCTCTTCATAATAGGAATTTCTTCACTTGAAGTTTTGAGAGATTCTTCATATTTAGACCACGACTTCTTCATTTTTCTCCAATCTTTATTTTGGACTTTGATATACAACGATCCGCCTCCTTTTAGGACTTGGATCTTTTTATCCTCATACCTTGTTAGGGTCTTTTTGGATAGACTTCTCCATGATCTTTAGGGGAGTATTTGCTTTTCGTCGTGTGTCTCGATCCTTCATATTGATTTTCGATAAATGATTCTTCACATCACTTTTGGATCTTTAGCAACAAAATGTAGCCCTCATGCCTTGTTAGGGCCTTTTCGGACTCGCCAATCTTCGCGTCCCGCTTCAATAAGTTATGCCTTGGTTATGAACTCTAATTCGTACCGAGCAACTTTTAAACGATCTGGGGCTAGAAGCTAAGTAACCTTTTAAATCGTACAACCTTATTTATTGCAGATAAATTTATTAACAAGCGAAGGGAGAATAGGCTTATAATTAACTCACATAGATTCACGAAAGAATACCGAACTTATAATTGACTCTATCATCTCTCGTCCTCCACAGTTTAAAATCTCAAGGAATGAGATTCGTGGATGCTTAGCCTATTAAATCAAAGTTTTGGATTTTCGAGTCATCTATAGGATCTTGCAAATTCTTGGACTTTTTCAAGTTTAGAAATCGCATTTTAAAGCTCCCTTGATAAACAACTCTCTAGGATCAATTATAGGAACTTGCGAAAAGTTCTTGTTCTTAACCCGTGAGGGTTAAGACTTTCGCGTTTTATAGCTCCCTAAATAAAAGCCTAGCAAAACTTGACTTAAACACGTTAAGGATACTAGCTAGAGTAAACTTAGGTAAGTAAACTCGGGTTGAGTCAAAATGTTCACGACTAAGAAAAATTTAAAATCACTTTATTGAAAATTTATTCTAGCAAGGAAAGAAGATAAGCATAATAAAGGAAAATACAACTATACAACTAGGCCAAAATAGATTAAAAATTTTGAAAAATGTCGAAAAATCAAATTTTCCGGTGAAAATGAGGGCAAATTCATGGAAAAGACCACTTACTTCGATAGAAGTCCCCCTACACTTGAGATAAACATTGTCCTTAATGTTTAAGCATGTGGGAGTAAACTCCCCTACACTTAGGACATTGTGCACTTTGTTTAAATCTTGCTAAGGAAATGACAACTAAAGTGAATTCAATGTAAACATATAAAATATGAAATATTGAATCACAAGAGTTTAGGATAGAACCGGGAAGATGGGAACACGGTATCACGATTCGTCAAAAGTCATCAAGATGGATCTTTGAAGCTTTAATCCCTGCACATCACAAGAAACAAGACAACAAACACATACGGGGTTCCCCCCTACACTTATTATGAAAGCAGTAAAGGATAGATCACGGGTTGCCTCCCGAGAAGCGCTTGTTTTTTATAACCGAGTCATGAGCCTGACTCGACCCAAATTTAGTTCATGGGAAACGTGGTGAGGGATGGAATCATCTCATGGGAGATGTCCTCACCAAAGTACAGCTTCAAGCGCTGGCCATTCACCTTGAAATTAGGCCCATTCGGCTGAGAAAGCTCAATGGTCCCATATGGAAAGACTTTGGTGACGGTGAATGGACCAGACCAGCGGCTCTTCAACTTGCCAGAGAAGATCTTCAACCGAGAGTTAAAAAGTAAGACTTGATCACCAACGTGGAACTCTCGGTTCTTGATTTTTGCGTCATGAATGATCTTCGTCTTCTCCTTGTAGATCAGCGAGTTCTCATAAGCTTCATTCCTCAGTTCGTTGAGCTCGTTGAGTTGAATCTTGCGATGATCACCGGCTTTGTTGATGTCGAAGTTAGCCCACTTCAAGGCCCAGTGCGCCTTATGTTCCAGCTCGATGGGAAGGTGGCATGCTTTTTCGTACACAAACGATAAGGTGTACAACCGATCGGGGTCTTATAAGCAGTACGGAAAGCCCACAGAGCATCATCTAACTTATTGGCCCACGCGGCGCGATGCTCTCCCACAGTACGCTCCAAAATTAGCTTCAATCCACGGTTGGATATCTCGGCTTGCCCATTGGTTTGGGGATGATAGGCGGTGGAAAGACGGTGATTGACACCATACTTAGCCATGACTCTTGGAAATTGATCGTTGCAAAAAGGAGTCCCGCAGTCACTTATGATAGCACGAGGAACGCCGAATCGAGAAACAGCTGCTTTAAAAAGTTCACAACCACCCTCGCATCATTCGTAGGGAGAGCCTTAGCTTCAACCCATTTGGAAACGTAGTCAACTGCGACGAGGATGTACTTGTTCCCTTTGGAGGATGGACATGGCCCCATAAAGTCGATGCCCCATACGTCAAAGATTTCACATTCTTGTATGAAATTTTGAGGCATCTCATCCTTATGTGTGATCTTGCCTTGGCGTTGACAAGCATCACAATGCTTAACCATTTCGTGAGCGTCACGATAAATGGTGGGCCAATAAAATCCAGAATCAAACACTTTCTTAGCGGTGTAGTTAGGACCAAAGTGACCACCGGTGGGTCCTTTGTGGCAAGCCTGGAGAATGTCAAAAGCTGCCGGTCCGTCAACACAACGACAAATGATCAGATCAGCACATTGTTTGAATAGATAAGGGTCATCCCAAAAGTAAGTCTTAACATCATTCAAGAACTTCTTCTTTTGTTGGGATGTTAACCCTTTGATGAGAATACCACCCGCTAAGTAGTTTGCAATGTCTGCAAACCACGGGGTGTCATCAAGATTGAAATTTATAGACATTAAGGTCTCAAGGGGGAAAGAGTCATTGATCTATTTGTTCGGATGATCCCCTTGATATGGGTCCTCAAGTCTGCTCAGATGATCCACGGCCAGGTTTTCAGCTCCCTTCTTGTCACGAATTTCAATGTTGAATTCTTGAAGGAGTAAAACCCAGCGAAGAAGTCTTGGCTTAGAATCATGCTTAGTCATCAAGTACTTCAACGCGGAATGGTCCGTGTATACGATGGTGGGGGATAAAACAAGATAGGGGCGAAATTTCTCAAAAGCATAGACAACAGCTAAAAGCTCTTTTTCGGTTGTCGTATAATGCAATTGAGCCCCCGTCATTGTTTTGCTAGCATAGTGGATTGGTTGGAAGTGTTTATTCACTCGTTGGCCCAAAACCGCACCAATAGCAAAATCGCTAGCATCGCACATCAATTCAAAAGGCAGCTCCCAATTAGGGGTAACCAAGACCGGTGCCTTAGTTAGCTTATCCTTAAGAAGATTGAAGGCTTCGAGACACTCTTTAGAAAAGATAAAGGAGTATCTTTTTCCAAGAGGTGGGTCATCGGGCGAGCGATTTTAGAGAAATCCTGAATGAATCGACGATAGAAGCCCGCATGACCCAGAAAACTTCTCACACCCTTCACGGTTGAAGGTGGAGGTAATTTGGCTATGACATCTACTTTAGCACGGTCGACTTCAAGACCGGCTTTAGAGATTTTGTGTCCTAGCACAATGCCTTCTTTTACCATAAAATGGCATTTTTCCCAATTCAGAACAAGGCGAGTGTCTTCGCACCGCTTAAGCATACGTTCCAAATTGGCAAGGCAAGAGGAGAAGGAATCCCCAAAGACCGAGAAATCATCCATGAAGACTTCCATGGTTTGCTCAACCATGTCATGGAAGATAGCCAACATGCACCTTTGGAAAGTCCCGGGGGCATTTCATAAGCCAAAAGGCATTCTTTTATAAGCAAATGTGCCATAGGGACAAATGAATGTTGTCTTCTCTTGATCTTGGGGATCGATGGGTATTTGGAAATAACCCGAGAAACCATCAAGAAAGCAGTAATATTCATTACCCGCTAAACGTTCAAGCATTTGGTCCATAAAAGGTAGAGGGAAATGATCCTTTCTCGTGGCATCATTGAGTTTGCGGTAGTCTATACAAACTCTCCACCCAGTAACGAGACTGGTAGGAATCAACTCGTTGTTTGCATTGGGCACAACGGTGATACCGCCTTTCTTAGGCACACAATGGACTGGACTAACCCATGGTGAATCTGAAATAGGGTAAATCATACCCGCATCAAGAAGTTTGATAACCTCTTTTTTGATGACTTCATGGATTTTAGGATTCACCCTTCATTGGCTTTGAATTGTGGGTTTAAAGTCGTCCTCCATGAGAATTTTATGTGTGCAAAAGTGAGGATCAATTCCACGGATGTCGGAGATTTTCCAAGCGATAGCTCTTTTATGCTTCTTCAACACGGCGATGAGTCGGGCTCTTTCTTCTTCTTGCAGGTCCTTCGCGATGATGACCGGTAACTTCTCGTCGTCTTCTAGGAAAACGTACTCAAGATGAGGAGGTAGGTCCTTAAGCTCAAGAGTAGGAGGATCCTCAATAGATGGTGTAACTAACGATGGATCATCATTAGTCACCTCTTTAGGAGAAGGAGGAGAAAACGGGTCTTCATTGAGAAGTTTCTCAATAGTACGAATGTCTTCATCCCAATCGGTGGACAAATTATCATACTTAATATCAAGAGGACCCAAGCTAGCTTCGAAATCATCCAAGTCACTTTCTCCAAAAGGAGTCAATGCCGGAGCAATTGAGGCAACGGTCTCAACATTGGGTAGAGAAGAAATAGTACTTTTGCAAGCATCATGAAAATGTTCTTCACAAGCCTCATCGAGAACATCAATAGCATTAACACTCTCATATGAATAAGGTTGCTTAGAAATCTTACCCATGTTGAAGACAATTTTATCGTCACCAACTCTCATGATTATTTCTCCCGCGGCTACATCAATAAGAGTGCGACCGGTCCTCAGGAAGGGACGTCCAACGATTAATGGAACACGAGGATCCATCTCGTAGTCAACGACAACAAAATCCGCCGGGAAGGTGAATTTGTCAACACCAACAAAGACATCTTCGGCTATCCCCACTGGATAAGCAACCGTACGGTTGGCTAACTCCAAAGTCATTTTGGTGGGGACTAGCTCGGGGAGAGATAATTGCTTCCAAACACTTAAAGGCATTAAGTTTATACTGGCACCTAGATCGGCTAGGGCCATGCAATTCTCTACTCCCGGGAAGTTGCAAGGAATCAAGAAGCGACCCGGATCACCAAGTTTGGTGGGAATTTTCCTTAAGAGCACTGCGGAGCAGTTCTCATTAAGTTCGGTCTGAGCAATGTCAAGAAGCTTCTCCTTGTCACTTAGAAGATCTTTAAACATCTTAGCGTATTTGGGCATGTGAGCGAGAGCCTCAGCAAAGGAGATGTTAAAATTCAATTGTTTAAACATTTTGAGAAAGTTTGAAACCTGAATATCATCCTTGCTCTTTTGCTTCTCTTTTCTCAACCTTGAAGGATAAGGTATATTGGATGAAGAAGAAGGCTTTAGGGGAATGGGATCACTCACAACCACGGGTGGTGGGGAAATGGGGATAGAAGGTGAAGGAGGTGAGGAAAGTTTCTCTTTTTCCATGTTCACAATCACGGGTGGAGGTGTAGGAAGCTCGGGTTCCGTATAACCTTTTCCACTACGAGTGGTGATTGCTTTCATCTCCCATCTTGGATTCGCAACAGTGTTACTCGGAAGAGTACCCGAAGAAGAGGGTTGATTACTGTGGATGAGCGAACCAATCATATCACGAATGTTAAGCGCTTGAGTGCTGAAAGAATCTCTGATGTCGGCACGTATCTCATTGCTCTGTTTTGCCATATCATTCCTTAGCTCGGCTCGAATCTCGTTCCCTTGTTTCGTCATTTCGCCCTTCAAGTTGATGACTTGACTCTAAAGATTCGTCACCAGCTCCCGATTAGTCTTCATGAACGTCTCGACGTCTTGATTCACTGCCATCGGTTGATTGAGAGGTGGAGCTTGGTAAGCTTGAGAATTTTCTTGAGTTGGGTATGGGTTTCTTTGGGATTGATATTGATTGTTAGCACGAGGTTGGGATTGATTGTTTCGGTTATAACTTTGTTGTTGGTTTTGTTTTGCAGGAGGGAAACCGGGTGGAGCAAGATAAGTGTTGGAACGATAACTTAGCAAGCTACGGTCTCCTTGCGGGCGAGCTTGATAGCCTCCCGTGGGATAAGTACCGTAAGCTGCGTTAACGTTTTCAGAAAAATTGCCTTGGGTAGAAGGACAATCATTATAAGAATGAGGACCACCACATGTGTCACAAGAAATAGCAACGGCTTTAGCTTGTTGAAAGTGGTTTGTGGCCATGGTCATGAAATTCTTGTTCATCTCAGCGAGTTGTCGAGAGATTTCAGTCATCTCAGGATTGGAAGTAGTAGAAGAAACATTGACTCTCGAGTTAGATCTTGAGGATGCGGATGAATCCCAATTCTTGTGGTGAGTAGTCATGTTTTCAATCAACTCTCGACACTCCTCCGGTCTCCTTTTCATAAAAGTACCACCGGCGGCGGCATTGATCGTGTCACGATCACGAAAAGTGAGACCATTATAGAAGGTATCAATGAGAGTGACGGGGAGCATGTTGTGATTTAGACAGCGGTCGATCAAATCATTGTATCGTTCCCAAGCATCGAAGAGCGATTCATCATTGTCTTGCATGAATCCACTGATTTGGTTACGAAGGCTAGTGACCATGGATGGAGGGAAGTAGCGCGACAAAAAGCGTTGAGTCATGTCATTCCACGTATGAATAGAATTTTTGGAAAGACGGTCAAACCATTTTTCGGCGTGGTGAGAAAGCGAGTGGGGAAAAAGTTGAAGGCGAAGGTCATCCATAGAAACACCGGGGCACTTCATGCTTTGGGTGATGGTAATGAATTTGTCGAGGTGTTTGTTGGCATCATCATCCGGAATTCCACGAAATGGGTTAGTTTGCACTTGTTGGATCATGTGATGCTTCAACGAAAACTCCTGAGCCGTGACGTGCATTGGCGCAATCAGGCCTCCGCGTCCGTTCATGGTGGGTTGACACAATTCCTCCATTGTTCGTAAATCAGGTAGGAGGACATTGTTGTTGTTGTTGTTATTGTTATTATTAAAATTGGGTAGAGGTGGGTTATTATTGTTGTTATTAACACCAGCCATATCTAAATCTTCACGAGTCTCGGGCTCAGAATAGTTCGAAGATCTAGTACGCATACACCTGTAGAAGAAAAATATACACAGAGAATATCTATATAATCTTTTTGGTGCAAACTTTTTGGAAAAGAATTGCTTTTAAGGATTTTTCAATGTTTTTGTATTTTTGAAGAATTTTATATTTTTTAGGATTTTTGAAAATTTTTAAAGCAAGGAAAATAACGTTCAAAGAACGGATCCCAAAATTCAATGCGTCTCTCACTAAAAACCTTTAATCTTAACGAAAAGAGCCGGCAACGGCGCCATTTAATACTCGGCTTTTACCCCTCGTATCAAAATTCGTAGTCCCAAGTCTTTTCGAATTGACTATTGGTCTAGAGTGCGACTCAATCGTCTTTTGGTGAACAAGAGAATGGTTTGGTTGATTTATCTAATTTTAAACTATTAGCAAGTAATTTAAATGTCGTTGAGTAAAGTAGAAGTATAAAGTTTAAAACTAAAATGATGAGTTAAAATAAATGCTTGAAAAACTTAAAGACAAGATTAGGAAAATTACTAGATCACTAAATAAAACTAACACTTGGAAATTTGTCAAAACAAGAAACTAAACCATCGTAAAGTTACCAAATTGGAATCTAATCGGAATATTGGTCGGAAAATTGTGCAATCGGAATATGGGCAACACTGGTCCAGATCGGAATGTATTCCGATCTGGTGATCGAAATGTTGGAAGTGAGCTGCAATCGGAATGTATCAAACAATAAGCAATCGGAATGTTAATAAGATGGCCAATCGGAATATGTGGAACTAGGATCCAATCGGAATGTGGGAAAATAAGCTCAATCGGAATACTCAAAGTCTCACCGTCGGAATAATCAATAAAGGGGGCAATCAGAATGTTTAGAAATCAACCAAATCGGAATGAAGGGAAACAAGCACAATCGGAATATTAAAGAAATGATGCCAATCGGAATACGGAGATAGGTTAAATCGGAATAACATGTATTCAAAAAGGGGGCAGATTGGAATGTTCAAAACCCTTTTCCGATTGGGTGTTCGGAAAAGGGGGGGAAGGCTGCTCGGAATAACACGATCGGAAAGGGGTTTAATCCCTTTCCGATTTATATGGGATTCGTTTAAAAGCTAGTAATAAGCTATGATTAATAAGCTCAAACTAAACTTGGACGAATCAAAACTGAACCGGATCAAATAAGCACTTGTATCAACTTATCAAACCTCAAAATAAACAAACTTTTGAATCAAACCATAAAAATATAAACTTTTTAAGAAAACTTTTTATAAGTAAATAAGCTAATCATAAAAATAAGCCAATAAGCACAAGAATCTCAAAGCTTATTCGTATGAAAACTTAAGTAATGATCAAAAGATTAACTTTTTAAGCACGAAATCACTAAGAACAACACGGATCTATTGAAATTCGCACCAAAATCAATCTAAAAATCAAAGAAAGGTAGAATGAGATGAAAGATTAAAAGCTTAATCTTAACTTGATTAATGAAATAAGCAATACACAAATGTTTAATCTTGAAAGATTAAAAGAAAAGATGAAACTTAGTGAGAGAAAGTTTAAGACTTTCTCTCTCTAAAACTAGAAAGAAAAGTAAAAAAATGAAAAACTAAAAATTAAAGACTAACTAACACCCTCCTAATGACTATTAGGAGGGTATTTATAGGGAAGGTGGAAGGAGTGCATGTGTTGCATCTTCTTTCTTGCTTTCTTCACGTTTTCTCGACTCGACTTTAATTCTTTGTCTTTTCTCGATGTCGTCTCGGGATTTGAACTTGTCTTTTAATTTTCTTCTTCTATTAGACTTAAGTTCTTCGACTTCATTAAACTTCCGTCTTTAGACTTTTTCTTCGATAAATCTTCAGAATAGGTCTTGGACTTTCGTTCTTTTTGCACTCTTGATCTTTTGACTTCGTCTTTTCCCGTTTTATTCGATAAAAGCCCGTGAAAGCCCCGTGTTTTCTTCCTTTTTAATATTTTGGTCCTAAAACACAATAAAAACACAAACCACGCATAATTCCGACTTTTACGACATAAATCACACGTTTTGGTCTTGTTATTATTGGAAATAAGTGGTAAGAGGATAAGTGTTTTCACACTTATTAGGGATTGTCAATCCCGATGGATCTACCCACAACATTCGCGCTTGGTAGCAGGATTAATTAACGGTTCATGATCAATGAGAGGAAACTTAAGGCTAGACTAAAAGCAATAATATCAATGAATTCATCTGACAACATACAGTTTTGGATAGCATACAGTTTAAAATATTGTGTTCCAACATGTTAATCTCACCCCGTGTTTTGAAACAATGAACAAGTAGCTAGAGGGGCTATGAACTCACCTTAGCTATACAGTGGAATCAACACGAAAACTGGAGGGCTCAGTAGAAACAATAGTAAATCAAGCAACCTTAAGTCATCCGAGACCTACGATAACGGGACGCGAAAGTTTAGAAGACGCGAAATAAATGTTTATAAAAACACTTCAATTAAATGAATACATAATCAAATTATGACACATGAGAAAAACCAATGCAAGGGTTACTTCTAGACTTCTAAAAGTATACTTTTATTAGACAATGCTCTCGATAAAAACTGCCGGCACATACCAAATGTGCGGGCTGATTTACCCCACTTGGACGCGTCAAATGTTTATGGTACTAACTGAGAAGCTCACTTAACATCTATAGAAAGACATATAAAAAGATCATCAAATTTTTTTACTTCTAAGACTCACTGCCCGACACATCTTCGGGTTATAAAATCCGGACAGATTTGCGTTAATTTTTCGTACGACCGTTTTAACTTATCTAAACGACTCCGTTTACAAAACCGACAATCGGGTTTTAAAGTAAACTCAACCTCTAAGGTAAACACCTCATTATCAGTAGGTTACACTTTTCAAAACTTCAATTTAGAGTCCCCGAGATTCGATCCAAATATCGACAACAATTTTAGATTGTGTCGATACTCGTCTCCCGGTACACGAATTAATCAAACTAACGCCATTTCCAACTCGTTTAGAGTTGGAAGCTCTAATTTATATCAAATCGAAGCTAAGAAAAATATCTACATCCCTATCTTATTTATTTACTAATAAAACAAGATTAAGTTACCCAAAACCTACCTCAACTTTCTGCCTAAAATTGACACTTTGAAAATCATATCAAATGACTTTTTCAACAAAATCTAATCAATTACCCACTCCTAAAATCACCCTAATATCATATATAAACATCCTAAACCCTTGCATGCATCAAAATCAAAAGATCAAAATCAAAACTTTAGACTTTTCAACATCAAAACACAAAATTTAGCCATGATCATGCTAAAAACAATGATCAAACATCATATTCAACCATGAAATCTTCAAAACTTCAAAAGTGGTTGCATGTACAAAATTCTTGTACCATTAGAATCACCTTTCAAAAATAGGATGTGGTATTTAATTAGTTTTGGATTGATCAAGTTAGTTTTTGAAGAATCAAGGTTGTTTTGGGGTTTGGGGTGTCACGGCAAAGAAGGGAGGAGAAAGGGGTGGTGGATTTTTTTTATTTAAAATTTGTATGTGTTAGTGGAAGTGAAATAATTAAGCTTTTATATGTTGGTTGAGTGGAGGGACCATTGTGTCAATTTTTGAAACTTTAGGACCACAAAATAAATAGTTTAGTTAAAAAGTGGGAAATGACTATTAGTCAAATTTACAAATATTTACGGGGCTCTGGTTTCGTAAAAATACTTCTCAAAAGTTAAAACGCACCCAAAATAAGATAATATTGACTCCCGACTCGACTTAACGCGACATTTAAAGAAAACATCGAAAACATCGAATATTGAAACAATCGACAGTAAAAATATGAAATACAAGAATTTATTACTATGCCCGTTATCGGTCTAGACTTAATACAATATAAAGATAAATATCTTTAAGTCGAAATATTTAGCGCTTCTCGTTTCGTTGATTCAAGTAAACATTTGTAAAAATGCACGTGGGTGATTTTAAATCAAAATATTTGATTTAAATAAATATGGAATTATAAAATAAAAATAATTTTATAATTTCGAATAAGTACCAACAATGATTAAAATAATGAATACGAGTAAAATAATTACCAGGAAAATACGAGATCTCACAGTCTTCCCCCCTAAAAGAACTCTGGTCCCTTAGAGTTTAACTGGAGATGGAAGAAGAAGACGAGAACAGATGGGTATACTTAGTCTTGAACTGCTCTTCACTTTCCCAAGTGAACTCAGCACCCCTACGTGAATCCCAACGAACTTTAACGATAGGAATCCAACTACGTTTCAGCTTCTTGACTTGGCGATCCATAATCTCTATTGGTTCTTCAATGAAGTACATCTTCTCGTCCACTCTTATTTCTTCTAACGGTATCTGAACATCTGATTCGGCTAGACATTTCTTAAGATTGGAAACGTGGAATACATCGTGAACACAACTTAACTCCTGGGGTAACTTCAGTCGATAGGCTACATAACCAATATGCTCGACGATCTCGAATGGTCCTACAAAACGTGGCGCAAGTTTTCCTCTTTTACCGAACCTCACAATACCTTTCCATGGAGATACACGTAGCAGCACACGGTCTCCGACTTGAAACTCAAGAGGTCTGCGTCTTTTGTCTGCGTAACTCTTCTGACGACTTCTAGCAGTTTTCAGTCTTTCCCTAATCTGAACAATCTTGTCTGTAGTTTCTAGAACTAATTCAGGCCCTATCAGTTGACTTTCACCTACTTCGTTCTATATCACTAGCGATCTGCACTTGCGTCCGTACAAAGCCTCGAATGGTGAACACTTGACACTTTTATGATAACTATTGTTATAGGAAAATTCGACCAAAGGTATATGAGTGTCCCAACTACCACCAAAATACATAACACATGCTCGCAGCATGTCTTCCAGAGTTTGAATAGTGCGTTCACTTTGTCCATCCGTTTCTGGGTGATATGTTGTACTCATTAATACTTGCGTACCCAACGCCTTTTGAAGTGATTTCCAGAATTGAGATGCAAAACGACCATCCCTATCAGAAATAATCGATATTGGCACTCCGTGCTTTGCAACAATCTCATTGATGTAGATTCGAGCCAATCTATCAGTTTTATAATCCTCACGAATAGGAAGGAAGTGAGCAGATTTGGTTAATCTATCAACAATTACCCAAATTGCATCAAAACCACCACTGCTTCTAGGCAGCTTTGTGACTAAGTCCATTGTAATCTTTTCCCATTTCCATTCTGGGACTTCTGGTTGTTGTAAAAGACCTGAGGGTTTCTGATGTACTACTTTAATCTTTAAACAAGACAGACACTTGTTAACGTATTCTGCTATGTCCTTTTTTATGCCTGGCCACCATGGTAAATCGAATATCTTGAAGCGTGGGCTTCGTCCATTATTACCTTTCTTAATCCTCCAACTAATGGAATCCATAATCGTCCAACAAAGTAAATTGTTCCATCTTCTTTCCTTTCAAACTGAGCATCTAATCCTCGCAGCAATTCTGCTGGAGCCTTAAAGTCCTTTGCAGCTTCTTGTTGTGCTTCTAAAATCTTAGCCTTGAGGCTAGATTGAATGGTTATGCTCATAGCACGCACTCTCCTAGGTTTAAGTCTTTCCTTTCGACTTAGGGCATCAGCTACAACATTAGCCTTTCCTGGGTGATACTTAATTTCACATTCATAGTCGCTAAGAAGTTCTAACCAATGTCTTTGTCGCATGTTCAAGTCCTTTTGGTTAAAGATATACTGGAGACTCTTATGATCAGTGTATATCACACTTTTCGTCCCATAAAGATAATGTCTCCATATTTTCAAGGCAAATACTACTGCACCTAACTCCAAATCGTGAGTAGTATAGTTCTGTTCATGGGTTTTAAGTTGTCTGGAGGTATAAGCAATCACTTTTCCTCGCTGCATTAGGACACAACCATAACCTTGATGGGATGCATCACAATAAACAACAAAATCGTCCGGTACGTCAGGAAGTGTTAACATTGGGGCATTACACAATTTCTCCTTTAGTAAGCAAAAGGCTTGTTCTTGCTCTTCATTCCAAATGTATTCCTTGTTCTTTTGTGTAAGCAGGGTTAAAGGCTTAGCAATTTTGGAGAAGTTTTCAATGAATCTGCGATAATATCTGGCTAATCCGAGAAATGAACGGACCTCAGTAGGCGATTTAGGAGATTTCCAATTCTTAACTGCTTCAACTTTACTAGGATCCACGTGTATTCCATCCTGATTTACCACGTGTCCTAAAAACTGAACCTCTTTTAACCAAAATTCACACTTAGCGAATTTAGCATACAACTTTTCTTTCTCCAAAAAACTTAAGATGGTTCTAAGGTGGTTTTCATGATCTTTTTCTGATTTCGAGTAAATGAGGATGTCGTCAATAAAAACTATGACAAACTTATCAAGGTAGGGTTTGCAGACACGGTTCATTAGATCCATAAAAACGGTAGGAGCATTGGTAAGACCGAATGGCATAACGGTAAATTCAAAGTGTCCATAACGAGTTCTGAATGCGGTTTTGGATATGTCACTTTCATGCACTCTTAACTGATGATAACCTGAACGAAGATCTATCTTGGAAAAACAGCACGCACCTTGCAATTGGTCAAATAAGTCGTCTATACGAGGGAGAGGGTAACGATTCTTGATTGTTAGCTTATTCAATTCCCTGTAGTCTATACACATTCTCATTGCACCATCCTTTTTCTTAACAAAGAGCACAGGCGCTCCCCACGACGAATGACTCGGTCTGATGAAACCTTTCTCTTGTAATTCCTTAAGCTGATTCGATAATTCATTCATCTCAGACGGGGCTAAACGATAAGGCGATTTGGCAACAGGTAGTGCACCCGGAATAAGATCGATACGAAATTCAACTTCACGCACAGGAGGTAATCCCGGCAAGTCGTCTGGGAAAAGTCCAGGAAATTTACAAACGATACGAATGTCATCAAGCTTTTTCCGATAAGCCTTAATAGAAAGAAGAGAATTCGGATTGTCATCTGGCTTCTCACCACGAAGTTCTAAGATTTTACCCGAAGAAAGAGGAATACGCAAGATTTGCTCAGAACAAACAATGACAGCACGATGAGACGCTAACCAATCCATACCAACAATAACATCAAAACTGCCGAGACGCGTCGGTAAAAGATCAATTAAAAACAAATGACCAAGCAAATCAAGGGTACAGCCACGCACGACTGTATTGGTACTAACAATCTTACCGTCTGCTAATTCTACTTCATAACTAGTGTCTAAAGCAGAAGGAGTAATATTAATGAAAGGAGTGAAAGCAGAAGACACGAAACTCTTCTCAGCACCAAAATCGAATAAAACACTAACATAGTGATCGTTAAGAATATACGTATCCGCGACCACCTGAGGATTCTGCTGAGCGTTATTTCCCACATGATACACTCTACCACGAGCTCTATCGTTCTGTGGATCCTTAGCCTTTGGACACTAATAATTCGTTTTTTAGTGTAGTTGTCTTCTCAGCTCGATTCGAATTGATATAACGTTTTCTAGCAAAGACTTAATTGTTTTTGGTTATACAAATTTGTTTGGAATTCTATGTCTAATTGGCAAGAAGCAAGTAAAAAGGTAAAAATACACTTTTAACTACATATACATACTATTCTAAAAAAACATATTGCAAATACCACATCTAAATGCACAAAATTTAAAAGTAAAATTCAAGTTATACTACAAATATAAAATTGCAAAATACAAAATATAAGACTAATACGATTTTTTTACAAAACTAAAAATATACAAATTATAAAGCTAAAAATTACAAATTTAACAAAACTACTAATGCAAATTGTATAAGAAAAATTCAAACGAATGGATTAGTCAATCTAATAGCTAAACAATTGGCCCAACAGCTATATCCAGCCCAACAAATCAAAACTAAACAATTAGGACTAGAAATGTAACACTCTTAACAAATTTAACCTAACTGTGTAATTAATCTAAGTAACTAGGACTGTGACTGCAATGAGTACAAACACAATAAAGGACCAAACATGTTAATCTACCAAACTTCTGAAAATGTACAGATTAAAAAAAAACAGATTCAAGTGGAAGTATCTAAGACTACCTATTGCACTTAAACTCTAAATCTGCATTTGACATAGCTTGAACCGAAAGCTGTCAAAGTGACTTCCAAACACTAGATTACAGAATCCTAATGAAACTAACTGAATCGAATCAAGTGTAGAATTTAAACAATCAACAAAAACTTGATATTACACAAAATTGAACTAGTTACGAGCAGCGTTAATCAGCTATCAATCATATAATAATCCATATCAAAATTTACTCTAGAATAGCATAACTACCAGATTTAACATATACAGTAAATTGAAATGCGCTTGACCTGCACTTCCGAAGACTAGACCGTTGATGTCGAAGCTCGGCGCTGAACCGGCTTGTTCACTAAACAGTGCTACTAGTGCTGATCCGAACTACCACCAGTCCTTTGTCGAAGCTATGCTATTTGCTGAACGAAACTGCAATATGTTCGAACCACTATCTTAATACAGAAATCTCAACTCAAATAGTACTCTACTGCACTGCAACCTCGAACTTTGATCTTTAACTGAATACAATGAATGACCAACATTCTGCTACCTGCAAAAACTGAAAGTAATCCTGCAAAACAAGTTATCCAAACAAAAACTTCTCGACTACCACAAATCCAATCAATCTGAACTTTGTATCAAACTGACTAAAGCTTCCTTACAAAAGCTATTACTTACTCTACCAACTATAAACGAATTCGAATGATCTAACAAGCTTTTGAATCAGAAGTCGAAAACTTATGCCGATTAAAACTTTGAACTTTATTCTAAAACCGACTCCAAAAACTGATTATATATCAGTTCATTAAGAATAAACTGATTAACAGGAACTTTAACAAAAACTGAATCGAACTGTAAGCTTTCATTGATGGCTTAAACTGACTAAGAAGAAAGAAGAACGAAGTCTCGCTAATGGCGGATTATCATAACAGATTTCTAACAAATCTGTAATTGATTAAAACTGATTTCATAAACTTGAAAGCAGAATCCTTAAAGAACTCAGAATGAAAATGGAGGACTTTTAAAGTTTTTATAACAGAAAGTAATGAACAAAGCTTGAGAAAAAACATTGAGATTCCATTAATGGTGAAAACAGTAATCGGTTACAAATCCTAACTAATTCAGTTACAAAATTAAACAAGAAAAGTAAAAGAAAGTTAAACTATCTAACTAACTCTAACCTAACTATGTGAAACTACTCCTAGCTAACCGAATGAAAATGAGAGCTTCGTCTTCTTTTTATAGCCAGCGAGAGGGTGATGCGATGACGTGTTCGCTCCAATGAGGAGTGGACACGTGGAAAATACGAGGATTGAAATTCGTTCTTCAAGTTCATCACATTTGGGGCTTTCTTCGTCTTCATTCCTTGATCAAATTAATTAGTACCTTCTTGTAGAGGAGAAGGAGATGAGTGTTTTTGCTGTTATACTCTTTGGCTGAAACCCCATGTATCATCCTTGAATCGTGATTGCAGGTTTTGGAGATAGAAAAGATGAAGTCGGCTGTTATCCTCATTCTCTCTCTTCATGTTTGGAGAAGATGCGTGTTTTGTGTGTATCTTTGACCGGTTTTGGTCAAATTGACCAAGTAAATAAGAAAAGTTAATTAAACTTTCCAATTAATTCTCTTTTGGTCCCTTATCTTTCATCTTTCATCAAAATGTGCATAAAAGCTTTTAAGTAATATCTTTTCCATCCTTTATCTTAATGAAAATTGCATGCTAAGCCCTCCATCTTTGAAGTAATGCCAAGTAAAGTCCTCAAAAGCATCTTTAGTCTTTTTCTTCGTCTTTTGATCAAATAAGTCCTTGAAAGCTCGTGTTTATCTCAAATGTACCTATATTACCTGAAAATACACAAACACCAAATACACGCGTAATTCTGATAATTAACAGTTTAATATAATGTATTTAACAGTGTTTTTAATGGTTTTAGGATCATTATTGATGAGTGTTTTCACACTTATCAACTCCCCTCCACTTGACCATTGCCATGACCTCATGCAATGCAGCATTTTAAAGCACCAAGTTACACTCTTCTCATAATTAACCCACCTTGGCCATTATGGAATGCATCTACACTACTCTACACTATATGATGCATGATTTTGAATATTTACAATGCAATGCAAAGAAAACAATTCTATTTATATATTTTTGGATTTTTCATAAATGGTTTCGATGGAAATAACTCATAAAGAAATCAATGACTTGGATTAGGGCTTTGGTACCATGGACATTTATCACCCTCAAGTTTCACTTTCCCCAAACCAAGCTTAAAAATGGGATCATTGTATTCACAAGTAAAAAGTGCATCAACTTATTCATGACAATTAAATGTGGAACCGGTTATTATTTGAGCAAATTGCTTGTGGGCAAATTTGTCGTTATTCAAGTGTGAAATATAAGAAGTGTAAAATCCAAAAATAAGGAAGCACGGTTTTAATCCTAAGTAATCCTCTCATCCATTACTTGAAAAACCGCTCACAATTAATACAAGTCCGTTTCAAGAATAATAAGTCATTCGCCTTATGTGTAAAATCCTCATGTCATGCTTTCATAAGTAGCTACACACTCGCTAAGGAAAGAAAAATAAAACTCACACAATAATTTACATCCGCCATCTTTTTGAGACTTTGGATCTTCAACCCCGCAACCCGTCAAGGTAATATTGGATTGGAGCAATCTATTGAATCCCCGCAACCCGTCAAGGTAATATTGGAACTCAATAGTCACTATAATTAACACCACACTGCCCCTCTTGGGAGTCTTGCATTATTTTTTTCTTTCTCTTTTTTTTTTTTTTCTAGTCACTCATTTTTTTTCATAAGCCGCTCTTATTTTTCTTTATTCCTCACAAAGAAATTTGAAAAGAAGAAAAGGAAAAACACCCGCTAAGTATGGAGCATGACATAAGTCTAGTACACATAAAACGTGCTAACTTAGAATCTTAAGACGTGCTCATATCAACCATAAATGATTAGCCAAAAATGCATAAGAGATTACGAACCAATTAAAACCGTACTTGATTATTTATTAATAATTATATACATGCGAAGAAAGTAGAAGTAAAGAAGAGAAGGGTTTAGCCACAAGTAATTATCATGAAGTCTATCTAGCCCTTTTACACTTGCTTCAACTCTATCATTTCCCATTCTCCACAAATTTAAAATTTCAAATAATGAAATTGGTGGATGCTTAGCCTAATAGACCAATGAAGGACTACATGGTTAAGGATACTAGCTAGAGAGTGCTAAGATAAGCAAACTCGGGTTGAGTCAAAATATCCATGGCGGGCCTAATATGTCAAAGAAGTCTAAATTTGTTAAAACCATGTTTTATTATATTTTTTCCTTTTTATATATTTTTGATGAAAAACAAAAGAAGAAATATATACAATGCAAATGTGTTATGAAAAATGATTAATGCAAAAATTATGAATGCATATTTTTGGTGGCCAAAGTAGATCAAAAATTTGAAAAATGTTTGAAAAATTAATTTTCCATGTTATCATGAAGTTAAGGCAATGGTCTAGGTAAGGTCACTTCGATAGAAGTCTCCCCTACACTTAAGATAAACATTGTCCTCAATGTTTAAGAGTATTGGAGTGAACTCCCCTACACTTATGACATTGATTACTTTTGCTTAACTCGAGTTAAGGAAGAGACAACTAAAGGGTATTCATTTTAAACACAAGTGTTGAATATCACGATAGCAAAAACTAATCGAAGTGAACCAGATACACGGGCCTCCTCCATAAGCTCCAAGCATGAAATGTGAGAGAGCAACCCTTGAAACAAACACCAAAAGACGAAGAAAGGCACCCCTCCACTTCAACTTTACCATACATCCTTTTAATTAAACTGAACCTATTGAAAATCTACTCTACGTTTTCTAACCTAGTTATTCAATGCTTGAGTTTTTTTAACCCTAAGTCGCTAGCTCGACTCGGCCCCGAATTAAGTTGTCCGTGGGGAAACCATCATGGAGAATAAAGGATATCACTTTGAAGCTCGTCTCACATGATACACTCAAACTTAGCACGTTGCCATTTACTATAAGATTTACAAAATCTGCCTCGATAAATGGAACGGTCCAACGTGTCTCAAGTTTGTCCAACATACAAAATCTCTCAAATATGAAGCACCCCAGGATCAAATACAAAGTTTCCATCTCGACAAGTGAACAACTCTAAAGTAAGTAGCATCACCAAAGTAAGCTCATCCAAGAAGTCCATATCAATCGAAATCACAGTCTTAAGTGGACTAGATGAAAACCAAGGTGTCTCAAATTTATGTATCCCAAGATCAAAAACCTTTCCTTTCATGGGAAAATAAGAAGATGAGCTCATATCAACCATATAAGATTCCCCCTTAGATATCAAAGCGTCATGAGACAATGAAGGTGTAGGTATCAAAACATTCATAACTATTATGTCCATATTGGGCTCATCATCATCATCAAAAGGTGGGTAATCTTCCATAGAAGGCATAGCGAAAGGAGGATCAAAATTAATAGTGTCTTGTGAAGGAGGTGTAGGCTCTAGGTTCCCAAAAAGCAATGTAGTAATAAAACGAACCTCCTCTTCCAAATTAGAAACACTATCGTTGACCTCTATATCAAATTGTGCAAGAGTATCCTCTATGGTGGTATCAATCTCCATAAAAGAGTCCATATCAAAGGTTTTGAGTTCTAAAGGTGCCTTAGATGAAAAAGTATCAATCTCTAAGAGGAAAGGATCTTCATCAATAACCAACTTCAAGGGTGGGAGGGTGGGAACATAAGGCTCAAAAGGAGGTGTATTAATGAGAGAATCACTCAAAGGGATGATATGCTCATGAAAATCAATAGGTGTATCCTCAAAAACCAGTGAAGGAATATCAATCAAGGGTTCTTCTTCTATAGACTCATTATTAGGTTCTTCACAGTCCTCAAAAAGTGGGTTATCAAAACATGTCTCAAAAAGAGGATTTGAATGTATCACAAAATCACTTAGAGGCATAGGTGAAGGAGTCATAGAAGACATGGAGTCATCATCATCAGAAGTAAAAGACTCATCACTATCATAAGGATCATCAAAGGTTTCATCACAAGAATCATAAGGTGGTAGAGGAGAAGGATCCACTTTTCCTATAGGAACAAACTCTTCATCCAAATTAGGAATGTTATCTTGACAAGACAAATCATCGGATGATATAGCATAAGACGCGTCACTAGAATCACAATCATCATCCTCCATTTGTGTCAAGTCTTTCACAAACTCTTCCTCAATCTCATTATCCCTTTCTTTAAACAATTCATCAAGATCAAAGTCACCAAAATCACTAGTAGTAGCATGAAGGTCAATATGTGATAAAATCTCCATGTGATCATGAGGAGAAGAAGTATCAACACAAAGCTCATCACATGGTTCATTGGAAACCCTCTCAAGCTCTCTTTGGATTGGGATAAGGTTCTCAACACTACAAGAGGTTAATTCATCCAAATCGGTGTTTGTATTGGTGCTAAGAAGCTCGTCCCCCATGGTTAAAGAGTCGGTGGGTTCCACGTGAGGTAAAGATGATGAAGATGTGTCATCATTAAGTGTCATGCAAATCGAAGGTTCCTCATAATCTTCATCTAATAAGCATTGTTTAAGCAACCGAGCACGATTAGCAATAAATTGTTCTTCTTTTTCTTCTTTATCAATCTTAATGAGTAAATCGTCTAACTCTTTCTGGAGGAACTGAGAAGATTTGTTCACCGATGCTCTATAAATATCACCAAATCTCTTGATATTAAACCGTTTGTTCCTTAAATCATCCTCAAGAGACTTAATTTCTTCCCTTAACCATCGAGATTCTTCTCTCATTTCCTCGATACTCATCTCTCTCATAAGATTAAGAGCCTTTAATCTATATCCATCGTTTCTTCCTAGTTGCTCGACTACAAAAGAAATCTCATTGCGCTTACTAAGAGTATAAGAAGGCGGATCCCTTGATCGACAATCATAACCATAATGGGGTTCTTTTCCACAAAACTCACATGAATAAGTCGAAGAATAGGGTGGAGGTGGATTTCCATAATTAGGTGAATTATATGTTTGAAAAGAGTCTTGATTATGAAAATTCTCATGATTGTAACCTTGAAAATTCCCTTCATTTTGAAAACCCTCATAATTGGAACATCCTTGGTTTTGAAAAGTTTCTTGATTATAGCATGGAAAATTTGCATCATTATTTTGAAAGCCTTCATTGTTTGAAAATCCTTGATTATGAAAGGTTTCTTGATTATAGCCTTGAAAATTATCATCATTTTGAAAACCTCCATAATTGGAAAATCCTTGGTTTTGGTATGGCACATTAAAGGTTTGATCATGAAATGATGGTGGAGGTTGTGATGAAAAACCGGAATATCCCATATAGTCATTACAAGTGTAGTCCATTTGAGTGTTAGGTTGAAAATTAGGGTTCTAGGTTCCATTGTAAGCATATCCCTCCCCATAATAACCATTGTTTTGATCACATAAATAAGTATCGTGTGGACCACCACAAGTCGAACAAGTCGAATAATTAGCGTTGGCGGATCGTTGTTGCAAAATCTCCAACATGGAACGAGTATCCATGTTTAACAAGGTGGCCGAATGTATATACAAGTAAAATGACGTTTAAAAGCTTCCTCGGGGAAGGAAGTAATACACCAAAGGTGGTATGTTTACACGTGTGCGAGTACACGTGTAAGTAAACACGAGGAATGAGGGAGTAGCCCTCGGTCGACTTTGAAAAGAATAAGATTATCCTCTTCGAGTTTCGATATGAAATATCCACAAGAAAGTATATATATAATTACTACTTGGGTGCAAGACCCCCAATAAAGCCTTCCTTCTTAGAATACGCACTAGTGAACGGGGGGTTAGGTGGCGCGAAGCACTTAAGTACCTATTGACCCTTAGACGGCATTTTATAGCACGTCGCCTATCTATTCACTTTAGTAGTTTGTATTCTCCGAATTATTGCCTATTGGAAGTATTTATCTATTCTTGCTTTATTAAATTTGATCGATACGCGTGTCAAGGACCGGAACGCCCCTCAACACGGTGTATTGCCTCGACAATACTTATGGAAGATATGTTTATTGGTTGTTCTTATACGTATACTTATTTACATATAATAATATATAGAAAATATTTTTGTATTTATTTGTTTTTTAAGAAAAATACTATATCTACGTAAAAAGCGATGAAAGCGATATAATATATATTTTTGAGTGTAATCTTTTAGGAAAAAGATTACTTTTTGGATTTTTTTATTTTTTTGTTTCAATTCTTTAAGAAAAGAATTGACTTTGTGGTTTTTTTTATTTTTTTTGTATTTTTATCTTTTTGATTTTTTTTTATCTTTTTGATTTATAATACGTAAAAATAACGTTCACAAAGTGAACGGATCCCAAAATCCAATCGTCTCACTCGAAATCGTTAATCTTCACGAAAAGAACCGGCAGCGGCGCCATTTAATAATTCGTTTTTTAGTGTAGTTGTCTTCTCAGCTCGATTCGAATTGATATAACGTTTTCTAGCAAAGACTTAATTGTTTTTGGTTATACAAATTTGTTTGGAATTCTATGTCTAATTGGCAAGAAGCAAGTAAAAAGGTAAAAATACACTTTTAACTACATATACATACTATTCTAAAAAAACATATTGCAAATACCACATCTAAATGCACAAAATTTAAAAGTAAAATTCAAGTTATACTACAAATATAAAATTGCAAAATACAAAATATAAGACTAATACGATTTTTTTACAAAACTAAAAATATACAAATTATAAAGCTAAAAATTACAAATTTAACAAAACTACTAATGCAAATTGTATAAGAAAAATTCAAACGAATGGATTAGTCAATCTAATAGCTAAACAATTGGCCCAACAGCTATATCCAGCCCAACAAATCAAAACTAAACAATTAGGACTAGAAATGTAACACTCTTAACAAATTTAACCTAACTGTGTAATTAATCTAAGTAACTAGGACTGTGACTGCAATGAGTACAAACACAATAAAGGACCAAACATGTTAATCTACCAAACTTCTGAAAATGTACAGATTAAAAAAAACAGATTCAAGTGGAAGTATCTAAGACTACCTATTGCACTTAAACTCTAAATCTGCATTTGACATAGCTTGAACCGAAAGCTGTCAAAGTGACTTCCAAACACTAGATTACAGAATCCTAATGAAACTAACTGAATCGAATCAAGTGTACAATTTACAAAAACTTGATATTACACAAAATTGAACTAGTTACGAGCAGCGTTAATCAGCTATCAATCATATAATAATCCATATCAAAATTTACTCTAGAATAGCATAACTACCAGATTTAACATATACAGTAAATTGAAATGCGCTTGACCTGCACTTCCGAAGACTAGACCGTTGATGTCGAAGCTCGGCGCTGAACCGGCTTGTTCACTAAACAGTGCTACTAGTGCTGATCCGAACTACCACCAGTCCTTTGTCGAAGCTATGCTATTTGCTGAACGAAACTGCAATATGTTCGAACCACTATCTTAATACAGAAATCTCAACTCAAATAGTACTCTACTGCACTGCAACCTCGAACTTTGATCTTTAACTGAATACAATGAATGACCAACATTCTGCTACCTGCAAAAACTGAAAGTAATCCTGCAAAACAAGTTATCCAAACAAAAATTTCTCGACTACCACAAATCCAATCAATCTGAACTTTGTATCAAACTGACTAAAGCTTCCTTACAAAAGCTATTACTTACTCTACCAACTATAAACGAATTCGAATGATCTAACAAGCTTTTGAATCAGAAGTCGAAAACTTATGCCGATTAAAACTTTGAACTTTATTCTAAAACCGACTCCAAAAACTGATTATATATCAGTTCATTAAGAATAAACTGATTAACAGGAACTTTAACAAAAACTGGATCGAACTGTAAGCTTTCATTGATGGCTTATACTGACTAAGAAGAAAGAAGAACGAAGTCTCGCTAATGGCAGATTATCATAACAGATTTCTAACAAATCTGTAATTGATTAAAACTGATTTCATAAACTTGAAAGCAGAATCCTTAAAGAACTCAGAATGAAAATGGAGGACTTTTAAAGTTTTTATAACAGAAAGTAATGAACAAAGCTTGAGAAAAAACATTGAGATTCCATTAATGGTGAAAACAGTAATCGGTTACAAATCCTAACTAATTCAGTTACAAAATTAAACAAGAAAAGTAAAAGAAAGTTAAACTATCTAACTAACTCTAACCTAACTATGTGAAACTACTCCTAGCTAACCGAATGAAAATGAGAGCTTCGTCTTCTTTTTATAGCCAGCGAGAGGGTGATGCGATGACGTGTTCGCTCCAATGAGGAGTGGACACGTGGAAAATACGAGGATTGAAATTCGTTCTTCAAGTTCATCACATTTGGGGCTTTCTTCGTCTTCATTCCTTGATCAAATTAATTAGTACCTTCTTGTAGAGGAGAAGGAGATGAGTGTTTTTGCTGTTATACTCTTTGGCTGAAACCCCATGTATCATCCTTGAATCGTGATTGCAGGTTTTGGAGATAGAAAAGATGAAGTCGGCTGTTATCCTCATTCTCTCTCTTCATGTTTGGAGAAGATGCGTGTTTTGTGTGTATCTTTGACCGGTTTTGGTCAAATTAACCAAGTAAATAAGAAAAGTTAATTAAACTTTCCAATTAATTCTCTTTTGGTCCCTTATCTTTCATCTTTCATCAAAATGTGCATAAAAGCTTTTAAGTAATATCTTTTCCATCCTTTATCTTAATGAAAATTGCATGCTAAGCCCTCCATCTTTGAAGTAATGCCAAGTAAAGTCCTCAAAAGCATCTTTAGTCTTTTTCTTCGTCTTTTGATCAAATAAGTCCTTGAAAGCTCGTGTTTATCTCAAATGTACCTATATTACCTGAAAATACACAAACACCAAATACACGCGTAATTCTGATAATTAACAGTTTAATATAATGTATTTGACAGTGTTTTTAATGGTTTTAGGATCATTATTGATGAGTGTTTTCACACTTATCAGACACCTATTCTGGTAATGACCTTTTTCACCACAGCCATAGCACACCACATTATAGATTCCTTCCTTATGGCCAAACCTATTACAAACTGTGCATCTAGTAGGACACACACCGACAGGGTGATGCCAATTACATCGATCACACTTAGGCAGATTCCCAGTATAACCTCGTCTGCCAGCAGGAGTAGCAGGAGCAATAGGAGCAGCAAGAGTAACAGGAGTAGCAGGAACAGCAGGAACAACAGGAACATCAGGAACAACAGGAGCAGCTACATACATGGTTGTTGTCTCTTGTCTCTTGTTGGCTTGTCGGTTATTGTTCTTGTTGGAGTTTCTATTGTTGCCTCGGTTGTTGTTACGGTTATTGCCCTGATTGTTTCCTTTATTATCCTCCCATTTCCGTTTGTTATCAGCATCTAACTTAGCAGCTTTACCTTCTACAGACTGCTCGACCAATTCACGAGCCATGTTCACTGCTTCATGTAGGGAAGAGGGTTTTGATGAAGTAATGTGTCCTTTAATCCTTTCAGGAAAGCCCTTGACATACCTTTTGATTTTCTTCTTCTCATCTGGAACCAATTCAGGACACATTAAGGCCAATTCATAAAACCTATTAGTGTAGGCTTCAATATCATCATTCTTCATTTGTAAGTTCCATAGCTCGTGTTTCATCCGAGCTATCTCAGTCTCAGGGCAGTACTCAGTAGTCATCATTGTTTTAAACTCGCTCCATGGGATTTGGTTTGCATTATCGAGGCCTAAGGTTTTAATATTTCCATTCCACCAGGTGAGTGTTATACCTTCCAAAGTACTAGCAGCATAAATTACCTTATCCTCTTCAGCACACTTGCAAGTTCCAAATACTTGATCCATCTTTTCAAACCATCGTGTCAAACCAACGACACCTTCGGTCCCTTTGAAGAAGTGGGGTTTTCCAGACATGAAGGTCTTGTGCGGACATCCTTTTGTGCTTGAAGAGCCTTCAGCTTGATTTTGAGTCTCTCGGTTCTTTTCGTATTCAGCAACAACTTTCTTTACCCTTTTTGCAATAACTCTCCCCATAGTAGCCCGGCGGGATCTCCTGGGTCCATCAGCTCTATGAATTCTGGTAGGCGGCATGTTTCTGTCAACAACACAATACAAAATTCAGTGTGAACTTGTATAAGTATGCTATTTCAAGATTTATGAATTTGGAGAAAATAGAATAAGAAGAGATTTTAGGTATGCATAACTGATTGTCAACAAGGAATGCAACACTAAGGAGTGGAATATATATATATATATATATATAATATTAAGCAAGAGGGGATTTGGAAGGAGGTAATACGTATCAAAATGAAACCAATGTAATATTTCAAATGAAATCAAGGTATGAAATATTATAACAATAATTAAGGTAAACAATAAGGATTAGAGAGTTACCCGCGCAGATATTGAACAACATTGGCAGAATATGTGTTTGACACTTGTAAAGCATAAAATATCTTGATATTTAGTTATAGACCAAGTTTTGAAAATGACTCGGTTCTCTATAACCATCGCTCTGATACCAATCTGTGAGACCCCCAGAATCTGACATGGAACAACTAAGCACGAGGGGATCACACGTCAAGGTACAAGTAACAATGAGTTATAAATGACACAAAAATGACGCAATAAAAGACACATATATTACATCACAATTTATCAGAGTTTAGAAACTTCGGTCCCATAAGTTTTGAAACATAACAAAGTACCATAACATCATAGTTTAAAGTTTTAGGATAACAAAAGATCAGCGGAAGACTTTAGCAACATCATTTATAACAAAGCATAAACATATCACAACACAGATCTTCCAAGCTGCCAACATCCTGCGGTACCTCGTCCAATCCCATTAAGCAATATTACCTGAGATTAAAACATGTAAAACCCGTCAACAAAAAGTTGAGTGATATTCATAGGTTTAGAAAGCTAAGTAATGGAACACAATATACTTTGTAAAAACAAGTACTGGGGGGATTGATAGGTGTGTAAACACCCATCCTTTTTACCACTTAATTACAATAATAACCGGACCAAAACGTGTATTTTATGTCAATTATGTCGAAATTATGCGTGGTTTGTGTTTTTGTTGTGATTTAGGACGAAATTGTGAAAAGTGGAGAAAACACGGACATTTACGGGCTTTTATTGAAGAAAAAGATGAAAAGACGAAGTCAAGAAGTTAAGAGTGCAAAAAGAACGGAAGTCCAAGACCAATTCTGAAGATTTATCGAAGAAAAAGTCAAAAGACGGAAGTTTACTAAAAGCCGAGGAACTCAAGTCTATTTTATTGAAGAATTAAAAGACGAGTTCGAAAGAAATCCCGAGCCACAAGTCATTAGAGTCCAAGTTTAAAGAAGATTAGAAGAATAAATGACTAATGGTGAAATTAATGAAGATTAAAGGCTTAAGGACCTAATGACGCAATTAAGAAGAAAGGAAGGAGGGGAGGAAGCTTCCTAATCCTCCCCTATATATAGTTTAGCTAATTAATCATTTTTCTTTGTTGGGTGGCTTCACAAACCATTTCTTCCACATTTACTTTCTTGTACATTTAAATTTATGCACATTTAATTACTTGTTCATTTAATTACCTTGTCTTGCACCTTAATTGCCATTTAATTTCAAGTAAGTTTTTCTTTTAATTTTTGTTAATCTTTATCTTTATCTTTATTGTTGATTCTCCTATCTACCTTTCTTTTATCTTTGATCTTTATGTTGATTTATTCATGTTCATGTTCTTGATTTTTATTGTTTTATTTAAGTGGGTTTTGATTATTGTGGTTAGTTTTGTTAGTTTTGTTGTTTTGGATTGATTGTTTATGATTAATAGTTGTTTATTAATTAGTTTGATTTAATCTTGTGGTTGATTTAGCTTAGTTTTTATTAGATTCGTGTGTATATTATTGTTCCCTGTTCTTCGCAAGTTTGTTACTGTAACTTCCCAGGAATATTCCGAGTAAAGAAGCAAAAGGGTGGTCTATTCGGAATATTAAATATTCCGAATAGAAGGACTTATTCCGAATAGTGTAGTATTCCGAATAGGAGTTAATATTCCGCATAGGAGTATTATTCCGGATAAGGAATTTATTCCGGATAGGAGGATATTCCGAATAGGTGACAATATTCAGAATAGGCCAAATATTCCGAGTAGGCACTTTATTCCGGATAGTCAAGATTATTCCGAATAGGCACTTTATTCCGGGTAGGGCTATTATTCCGAGTAAGGGAAATATTCCGGATAGACTCAGTATTCCGCATAGGGGTTTATTCTGAATAGGGATTTTTCCGAATAGGGCTTGTTTATTCCGAATAGGCTATTATTCCGGATAGGGAGGATTATTCCGTATAGGTGACATATTCCGAGTAAGACTTTTATTCCGAATAAGGGTTTATTCCGGATAGGTTATTTTCAGTTTTATTTTTAGTTTCTGCTTTTAATTTCGAGCTTTAATTTTCTCGCCTTTTTACTTTGTCGCACTTTACGTTTATTTGCCTTAGATTTGTTTTAGCCTTGCCTTAGTTTTAGTTTTAGTTGCGTTTTAAGTTTGCCTTAGTTAGTTTTAAGTTTGCGTTATTTACTTTTAGTGCCCTTTAATTTTAGTCACGCTTTTAAATACTTGCACCATTTATTTTAAATTAGATTTAGATTTACTTTTAAGTCATTTACTTTAATTATTTGCACATTTTATTTATAAACACCAAAAAATATTCTTTTTCACCAGAAACAACTGAGTCGCATTTTGAACCGGAAATCAATTCGTTAAGATACCGAGAACAACAATTGAACCTAGCAAAATCTAAACATTAAAATGGCGCCGCTGCCGGCTCTTTTCGTAAAAATTAACGGTTTTCTGTGAGAGACGCGTTGCTTTTTGGGATCCGTTCACTTGTGAACGTTATTTTTCGTGTCAAAAATTTTCCAAAAACCCCAAAAACATTTGAAAAATCATAAAAAGCATTTCTTTTTCACAAGTTTTGCACCAAAAACATTCCTCTTTATCCTCTATTATGTTTAATTCTTTTCTTTACCCCTCTTCTCTATAATTCTTCATGGATTCGTCTTGCGGCCGGTGTGGGAGACCATGGCATGGTTTTCAAACATGTCAATGGTGTACTTGTGAGCGGTGTGGTTTTGATATCGACGATACACAATTTGGCTTTTGTCCATTTTGCAATTCAACAAATTCATACTTCAACTCTTACAATACTTTCCCACCCTCTCCCGTCTATGACAATCCCTATCCTCAACATGCACCGGGTTTTTCTCCATACCCGTGTTGCTATATTTGTGGGGGCCCTCACGATGTTTCTTCTTGTGATCCGTCGAAGATCTTTGAGAAACCACCGTGCTATCATCCCAGTGCATTTAACTTTGAGCCCCCACGTCACACCGTCAATCATCAACCTTCTTTCGAACAATTGAGTACCCAAGAACAATGGGCTACTTTTGTTACTCAATTTCAAAACCTCGAAGAAGCTTTCCATAAATACAACACAAAATGTCAAGCGGATCAGCAACAAGAGCAGGTATCTAACCTTAATGCTTATACTCCTCCTCTTGTGCCTTCATATTATTATGACAGTGATGACGATGAGAGTCCTATTTCTTGGACCGATGAGAATGCTATTCCTTCTCCCGACTTGCCGGAGCCTAAGGATTCAACCATCCTGAGGGATGAGGATATTAGCACAATTCCTGCAAAGGAATCCGACGAATTCAATACGTCTAGTGCTGATAACCTTGTCCCAATTCCAAGTGAATCTGAGTTGACATCCGACAGTGACGATGAGTATGATGCACTTTCTTCTGATGATGTTCCTTCCACCAACACTTTGGAAGAGGATTCTTTAGCTTTCTCTAATCCTCTTTTTGATCAAGATGACGATTTTACCTCTAGTGATGACGAGTCACTATCTGATGAAGACGTTCCGAAGGAAACTTTCAAGATTTATTCGAACCCTTTATTTGATTTTGATGACGATTACATATCTAGTGAGGTGAATCCTCTCTTTGACGAAAGGATTGAAGACATTGATAGCTATGACTCTCTTGTTATTAATGAGCATGCTTTGTTAGCCATGCCCCCTTCTATCGCAGAGGTGGAGAGTTCTGACTCTACTGGAAAGGTATCGCAGGTGGAAGGTAATTCTTCTCTTACTTCTCCTACTATATTGCCTCCTCATCCTACTGAATGCACGCCCAAGTGGGTGATGTATCAATTTCCCTCTCCGGGAAATGAGGATGAGTGTTTTGACCCGGGAGGTGACAATGACCATTTTATGATTGATAACATTACGGCTTTGCCAATTGGTCCACATCCGTTGTCTTTGGAGGATGACAATGTGATTCCTATACCCACCCCACCTCCCGAGGATCAAGATTTCACATACTTCTCGTATGTTGAAAGGACCTTCCTACCATTCAAGACTTATCCTCCTGCCTCTCCTTTATTATATTCCTCCGGGAACGAGGACAAGGTCTTTGATCCCGGTATTACATGTGAGGCCTCCCCATGGACCATTTAATTCGGGGACGAGTCAGGCTCGTGACTCGGTTAACAAAATCAAGCGCTTCTTGGGAGGCAACCCATGTATCTATCTTTTCGCTTTCTTTATCATAAGTGTAGGGGGGAGTCCCGTTGGTGTTTGCTATTTCCTCTCCTCTCTTAATCAGGGATTCGAGCGCTCAATGATCCACTCTTGATGATTCTTGACGACCCGTGATTCCGTGTTCCATCTTCCCGGTTCTATCCTAAACTCTTTCCGATTCACTATTTTATATTTTCTCAATATTAAAATAGGAATCTCGTTAGTTGTCTCTTCCTTAGCGAGATTTAAACAAAGTGCACAATGTCCTAAGTGTAGGGGAGTTTACTCCCACATGCTTAAACATTGAGGACAATGTTTATCTTAAGTGTAGGGGGGACTTCTATCGAAGTTAAGTGGCCCTTTTCCTTGTATTTGTCCTCATTTTAACCGGAAAATCAATTTTTTCGACATTTTTCAAAAATTTTGATCTATTTTGGCCTATTAGTTTTTCCCTTTTGTATAGTTATTTTCTTTTTTGGTTAGAATAAAAATTTAATAAAGTGGTTTTAATTTTCAAACGTTGTGAATCTTTTGACTCAACCCGAGTTTACTTATCTAAGTTTACTCTAGCTAGTATCCTTAACGTGTTTAAGTCAAGTTTTGCTATGCTTTTATATAGGGAGCTATAAAACGCGAAAGTCTTAACTCTCACGGGTTAAGAACAAGAACTTTTCGCAAATTCCTATAATTGATCCTAGAGAGTCGTTTATCAAGGGATCTTTAAAATGCGATTTCTAAAACTTGAAAAAGTCTAAGAATTTGCAAGGTCCTATAGGCGACTCGAAAACCCAAAACTTTGATTTAATAGGCTAAGCATCCACGAGTCTCATTCCTTGAGATTTTAAACTGTGGAGAACGAGAGATGATAGAGCTAATTATAAGTTCGGTATTCTTTCGTGAATTTATGTGAGTTAATTATGAGCCTATTCTCCCATCGCTTGCTAATAATTTATCTGCAATAAATAAAGCTGTACGATTTGAAAAGTTACTTAGCTTCTAGCCCAAGATCGTTTAAAAGTTGCTCGGTTTGGATTAGAGTTCATAGCCAAGGCATAACTTATTGAAGCGGGATGAGAAGATTGGCGAGTCCGAAAAGGCCCTAACAAGGCATGAGGGCTATATTTTGTTGCTAGTGATCCAAAAGTGATGTGAAGAATCATTAATCAAAAATCAATATGAAGGATCGAGACACACGACGAAAAGCAAATACTCCCAAAAGTCATGGAGAAGTGTATCCGAAAAGACCCTAGCAAGGTATGAGGATAAATAAATCCAAGTCATAAAAGGAGGCGGATCGTTGTATATCAAAGTCCAAAATAAAGATTGGAGAAAAATGAAGAAGTCGTGGTCCAAGTATGAATCTCTCAAAACTTCAAGTGAAGAAATTCCATTATGAAGAGAAGACCATAATTTCATGAACGTCTCTCAAAGTTTGAAGAATGAAGTCGCTGCCAAATATCGGTCCGAGAAAGGTCTCAAATCGCGAAGCGAGTTATACCAAGATATGAACTTTATGAGGCTCCGAGAAGCAGTTTTAAAAGATTTTGTCCTTTAGCTAACTATTGATTAAATCGTCACTTTATTTTCTGCCTAATAAACTATCGAAATAAGTCGAAAATGCATCCTCGTGATCATTCAAGACAAAAATAAAATATAAGAGATACACCTAGGAATAAGGGGGTCTAAGTGAGTAATTGGCCTACATGAATTCGTGTTAGTCTATTAACTTATAATAACAATGATCTCGTTTTTAAGCTTGGTTTGGAGAAAGTGAAAACTTGAGGATGATGATTATTCACAACATTTCCAAAACCCAAGGTATGTTTTTGATTTCTTTGCTTTGAATGTTTATAGTTTTCTATCTCTTTAATAAAGGCCAACGTGGATTGATTATGATAAAAAATGTAAACGCGCTTTGTAACTAATGCATTGCATGAGGACATTGCAATGGTCAAGTGTAGGGGATTTGATAGGTGTGTAAACACCCATCCTTTTTACCACTTAATTACAATAATAACCGGACCAAAACGTGTATTTTATGTCAATTATGTCGAAATTATGCGTGGTTTGTGTTTTTGTTGTGATTTAGGACGAAATTGTGAAAAGTGGAGAAAACACGGGCATTTACGGGCTTTTATTGAAGAAAAAGATGAAAAGACGAAGTCAAGAAGTCAAGAGTGCAAAAAGAACGGAAGTCCAAGACCAATTCTGAAGATTTATCGAAGAAAAAGTCAAAAGACAGAAGTTTACTAAAAGCCGAGGAACTCAAGTCTATTTTATTGAAGAATTAAAAGACGAGTTCGAAAGAAATCCCGAGCCACAAGTCATTAGAGTCCAAGTTTAAAGAAGATTAGAAGAATAAATGACTAATGGTGAAATTAATGAAGATTAAAGGCTTAAGGACCTAATGACGCAATTAAGAAGAAAGGAAGGAAGGGAGGAAGCTTCCTAATCCTCCCCTATATATAGTTTAGCTAATTAATCATTTTTCTTTGTTGGGTGGCTTGACAAACCATTTCTTCCACATTTACTTTCCTGCACATTTAAATTTATGCACATCTAATTACTTGTTCATTTAATTACCTTGTCTTGCATCTTAATTACCATTTAATTTCAAGTAAGTTTTTCTTTTAATTTTTGTTAATCTTTATCTTTATCTTTATTGTTAATTCTCCTATCTACCTTTCTTTTATCTTTGATCTTTATGTTGATTTGTTCATGTTCATGTTCTTGATTTTTATTGTTTAATTTAAGTGGGTTTTGATTATTGTGGTTAGTTTTGTTAGTTTTGTTGTTTTGGATTGATTGTTTATGATTAATAGTTGTTTATTAATTAGTTTGATTTAATCTTGTGGTTGATTTAACTTAGTTTTTATTAGATTCGTGTGTATATTATTGTTCCCTGTTCTTCGCAAGTTTGTTACTGTAACTTCCCAGGAATATTCCGAGTAAAGAAGCAAAAGGGTGGTCTATTCGGAATATTAAATATTCCGAATAGAAGGACTTATTCTGAATAGTGTAGTATTCCGAATAGGAGTTAATATTCCGCATAGGAGTATTATTCCGGATAGGGAATTTATTTCGGATAGGAGGATATTCCGAATAGGTGACAATATTCAGAATATGCCAAATATTCCGAGTAGGCACTTTATTCCGGATAGTCAAGATTATTCCGAATAGGCACTTTATTCCGGATAGGGCTATTATTCCGAGTAAGGGAAATATTCCGGATAGACTCAGTATTCCGCATAGGGATTTATTCTGAATAGGGATTTTTCCGAATAGGGCTTGTTTATTCCGAATAGGCTATTATTCCGGATAGGGAGGATTATTCCGGATAGGTGACATATTCCGAGTAAGACTTTTATTCCGAATAAGGGTTTATTCCGGATAGGTTATTTTCAGTTTTATTTTTAGTTTCTGCTTTTAATTTCGAGCTTTAATTTTCCCGCCTTTTTACTTAGTCGCACTTTACGTTTATTTGCCTTAGATTTGTTTTAGCCTTGCCTTAGTTTTAGTTTTAGTTGCGTTTTAAGTTTGCCTTAGTTAGTTTTAAGTTTGCGTTATTTACTTTTAGTGCCCTTTAATTTTAGTCACGCTTTTAAATACTTGCACCATTTATTTTAAATTAGATTTAGATTTACTTTTAAGTCATTTACTTTAATTATTTGCACATTTTATTTATAAACACCCAAAAATATTCTTTTTCACCAGAAACAACTGAGTCGCATTTTGAACCGGAAATCAATTCGTTAAGATACCGAGAACAACAATTGAACCTAGCAAAATCTAAACATTAGGGATGACTATGTACATTCTCCATAGTCATGATATATTATTGCTACTTAGTTCATGAACCGAAGCTTAACTCAGTGTAAGTTCCTCTAGTCAGTATTCAGCCTAAATACTCAAGTGATAAACAAATGTACGTGCATCAAGGTAATCGGGACGGGGATTGTCAATCCCGATGGATCCACCCACAACATTCGCGCTTGGTAGCAGGATTAATTAACGGTTCATGATCAATGAGAGGAAACTTAAGGCTAGACTAAAAGCAATAATATCAATGAATTCATCTGTCAGCATACAGTTCTGGATAGCATACAGTTTAAAAGATTGTGTTCTAACATGTTAATCTCACCCCGTGTTTTGAAACAATGAACAAGTAGCTAGAGGGGCTATGAACTCACCTTAGCTATACAGTGGAATCAACACGAAAACTGGAGGGCTCAGTAGAAACAACAGTAAATCAAGCAACCTTAAGTCATCCGAGACCTACGATAACAGGACGGGAAAGTTTAGAAGACGCGAAATAAATGTTTATAAAAACACTTCAATTAAATGAATACATAATCAAATTATGACACATGAGAAAAACCAATGCAAGGGTTACTTCTAGACTTCTTCTAAAAGTATACTTTTATTAGACAATGCTCTCGATAAAAACTGCCGGCACATACCAAATGTGCGGGCTGATTTACCCCACTTGGACGCGTTAAATGTTTATGGTACTAAATGAGAAGCTCACTTAACATCTATAGAAAGACATATAAAAAGCTCATCAAAAGTTTTTACTTCTAAGACTCACTGCCCGACACATCTTCGGGTTATAAAATCCGGACAGATTTCCGTTAATTTTTCGTACGACCGTTTTAACTTATCTAAACGACTCCGTTTACAAAACCGACACTCGGGCTTTAAAGTAAACTCAACCTTTAAGGTAAACACCTCATTATCAGTAGGTTACACATTTCAAAACTTCAATTTAGAGTCCCCGAGATTCGATCCAAATATCGACAACAATTTTAGATTGTGTCGATACTCGTCTCCCGGTACACGAATTAATCAAACTAACGCCATTTCCAACTCGTTTAGAGTTGGAAGCTCTAATTTATATCAAATCGAAGCTAAGAAAAATATCTACATCCCTATCTTATTTATTTACTAATAAAACATGATTAAGTTACCCAAAACCTACCTCAACTTCTGCCTAAAATTGACACTTTGAAAATCATATCAAATGACTTTTTCAACAAAATCTAATCAATTACCCACTCCTAAAATCACCCTAATATCATATATAAACATCCTAAACCCTTGCATGCATCAAAATCAAAAGATCAAAATCAAAACTTTAGACTTTTCAACATCAAAAACACAAAATTTAGCCATGATCATGCTAAAAACAATGATCAAATATCATATTCAACCATGAAATCTTCAAAACTTCAAAAGTGGTTGCATGTACAAAATTCTTGTACCATTAGAATCACCTTTCAAAAATAGGATATGGTCTTTAATTAGTTTTGGATTGATCAAGTTAGTTTTTGAAGAATCAAGGGTGGTTTGGGGTTTGGGGTGTCACGGCAAAGAAGGGAGGAGAAAGGGGTGGTGGATTTTTTTTATTTAAAATTTGTATGTGTTAGTGGAAGTGAAATAATTAAGCTTTTATATGTTGGTTGAGTGGAGGGACCATTGTGTCAATTTTTGAAACTTTAGGACTATAAAATAAATAGTTTAGTTAAAAAGTGAGAAATGACTATTAGTCAATTTTACAAATATTTACGGGCTCGGGTTTCGTAAAAATACTTCTCAAAAGTTAAAACGCACCCAAAATAAGATAATATTGACTCCCGACTCGACTTAAGCGACATTTAAAGAAAACATCGAAAACATCGAATATTGAAACAATCGACAGTAAAAATATGAAATACAAGAATTTATTAATGTGCCCGTTATCGGTCTAGACTTAATACAATGTAAAGATAAATATCTTTAAGTCGAAATATTTAGCCATCGGTTCTCGTTCCGTTGATTCAAGTAAACGTTTGTAAAAATACACGTGGGTGATTTTAAATCAAAATATTTGATTTAAATAAATATGGAATTATAAAATAAAAATAATTTTATAATTTCGAATAAGTACTAACAATGATTAAAATAATGAATACGAGTAAAATAATTACTAAGAAAATACGAGATCTCACACGGACGACAAGCGGTAAATTGAAAGTGAGGTGACAATTGAAGAAATAAAAAAAGCAGTGTGGGAATGCTGGACAAATAAAGCTCCGGGTCCCAACGGGTTCACTTTCGGCTTCTATCGTAGATTATGGGATTTATTTCAAGGAGACGTAAACAAAGCGGCCAGGTTTTTTTTAATCAATGCAATATTCCTTAAGGGTGCAATTCCTCATTCATTATGTTAATTCCTAAGAATCAGAATGCTAAGTTAGTCAAGGAATTTCGGCCATTTAGCCTGATTGGAAGCTTTTATAAAATCATCGCTAAGGTTTTAACAACTAGTTTGGCAAGAGTTATTAAAGGGATTTTAAATGAGGTACAAACTGCCTTTCTTGCGGATCGTCAAATATTAGATGACACGTTCATTCTTAATGAAGTTATCTAATGGAGCAAGTCGAAGAGAAAGCAAATCCTAATTTTCAAGATGGATTTTGAAAAAGCATACGACTCATTTAGGTGGGATTTCATTGACGAAGTTTTAAAGAAATTTGGTTTTAGAGACAAGTGGTGCAAGTGGATTCAGTGTTGTTTGCAATCGTCGAGAGGCTCTATCCTTGTTAATGGAATCCCTACAAAGGAATTCGAGTTCGCTAGAGGTGTCAAACAAGGAGATCCTCTATCTTCATATTTATTTATCCTGGTAATAGAAAGTCTCCACCTTTCATTTACACGTGTTGTTGATGCAGGCTTATTTACAGGGCTCAAAATGGGTGACGAGTCTGTTAATATAACACATTTGTTCTATGCTAATGACGCGGTCTTCGTTGGTCAATGGAGTGATAGTAATATCACTAGTTTACTACTCTTGTTCACGAGCTCGAATGTTTTCACAAAGTCTCTGGTCTTTGAATAAATATGAGTAAAAGCAAAATTTTAGGGCTTCATGTAGATGATGAGTTGGTTCAACAAGCTGCCAGGAAACTTGGTTGCTTAACTCTTAATACTCCATTTTCGTATCTTAGATCTATTGTGGGAGATAATATGGATCGGAGACAAGCTTGGAGATGAATCATTGATCGGTCAAGACAAGATTATCTAGATGGAAGATGAATATGCTATCCATTGAAGGTAGGTTGACACTTGTTAAATCCGTTCTTGGATCGCTCCCTATTTATAACTTTTCTATTTTCAAAGTCCCAAAATGTATTCTTAACGAGTTAGAATGCATTCGTAGAAAGTTTTTCAATAGACATGAACAGGATAGTAAAAAAATCACGTGGGTCAGTTGGAATAAGGTGCTTAAATCTAAGGAAAAAGGTGGGTTGGGCGTTTCAAGTCTGTACACAATTAATAGAGGGTTGCTCATGTAGTGGGTTTGGCGTTTTGCTTCTCAAAATAACTTCTTATGGGCGCGTTCTATCAAGGCTATTCATGGCAATTTTACTATATTTGGGTTACAAGCCAATAATGGATATAACTCATGCTGGAAGAGCATTATCAACGAAGTAAAATCGCTGTCTAAGTTAGGGGTCAATGTTTTGAACCACATGCGAATTAGAATTGGCGATGGTAAGTCCTGTAAATTTTGGTGTGATCGCTGGAATGACGAAGGTATCCTTAAAGAAAATATTTGCGTATTTTTGCTTTAGAGTCGTGCAGGAATATTTCTATTGCCGATAAAGTTGCTCAACATGATTCGTTCCAATCTTTTAGAAGAGCTCCAAGAGGTGGTATTGAACAAGAACAATTCGATCATGTTGATCGAATTACCAAGGCTATCAAGCTTAATTCAGATGATGATAGATGGTCATGGAATCTAGAGAAGTCCGGTAACTTCTCAGTTGCTTCAGTCAGGAAAAAGGTTGATGAAGAAATGTTTCGCAGTCCAGATATTGAATCTAGATGGAACAAATATGTTCCAATCAAGGTGAACATTTTCGTGTGGAAGCTTTTGGATAACTCGCTTCCAACCAGATTTAACATATCTCGCAAAGGTATTCTTTTGGACTCGATTATATGTCCTAACTGTGAATGGGAGTCGAAACTGTGAGTCACCTTTTCTTTTCTTGTAGTATGGCTCGTGAGATTGGTAATCTTATTGGCCGTTGGTGGAGTGTCCCTATTGTTAACTTTGAGTGCTTCGATGAATGGGTAGAGTGGATCGTGTCTTTACGCTTGGCTAAGAAGGTCAAATTAATGTTGGAGGTTGTTTTCTATTCGACTTGGTGGATGTTTTGGTGGTTTCGAAGTTCTATAATCTTCAAATAGAAAGCTCCGAAAAAGGTGAACCTATTTGATGAGGCAAAGTAAATCTTTTCTTTGGTGTCGTTTTAAAGGAAAACATAGGTTTAATTGGATTGATTGGTTAAGCTATTCAGATTTTATTTCTTTGTAATTTTAGCTCTTTGCTAGTGTGTTACTCTTATTAATATATCGCCGTTCAAAAAAAATATTGTGTTTGACAAAAAAAAACATTTTCGAGAGAAAGATGGTGATGGCTATGACGTTGATTAGAAGAAGGCAAAAGTTATTTTGCAAACTTGTTTTTTCTAAGAAAGCAAGTGACTCATCTTAACCCTCCATTCACCTTTCATCCAATAGCTATGATTAATCTAAGATTTAATTAAGAAAACCTTATTATATGTTTTTTCTTTTTTTCTTTTTATTTTTTATGAACGGCAAAAAAAAAATATTTTTTTTTCGAGCGGAAAAAAAAAATTTGGCAAAATTATTTTTTTTCGAGAGGAAATTTTTTTTTCCGAGCGGAAAAATAAAATAAAATTTCGAGCTAAAAAAAAAATAAAAAAAATACACAGTTACCACCGAAATATTATTTGATCATAATTATTATATTGACCCTTATATCTAGATATACTTTATATATATCCATATATACTTTATATATATCCATATATACTTTATATATATCTAGATATAGTGATATACTTTTTATATATTCAAATATACTTTGTATATATCTAGATATATACTATATATATATCTAATCATAATTATTAAATTAAACCTTATATCTTGATATAAAGTGACATTAAAAAAGTTAAAAAAGTATATTTAGATATACTTTATATATATCCACATATACTTTATATATATCGAGATATACTTTTTATATATCCAGATATTCTTTGTATATATCTAGATGTACTTTATATATATCTGATCATAATTATTAAATTGACCCTTATATCATAAAGTGACATTAAAAAAAGTTAAAAACGTATATTTAGATATACGTTATATATATCCAGATATACTTTATATATATATATATATATATATATATATATATATATATATATATATATATATATATATATATATATATATATATATATATATATATATATATCTGGATATAAATAAGAAAATATAATATTTGCAGTTTAGTCCTTCCGCTTTTTTTTTCTGAATAGTTTTGGTTTTATGCAACTTAGTCCTTCTTTTTTTTTTCTTCTAAGATCTGGTCTCAACTAATGGATGGCTAGGATTAATCCATTGGTTTTCATAAAAATACTAGTTTATAATAAACCAACTCTTATAAGAAAGTGGTGAGCAAAGGTTTTTGAAGATGATTTTGTGGCAAAGTGATACAAGGTTTTGGCAAGTATAAAAATTTGTTCGTCTTGATTCAATTCGAATTGATTTCCGGTTAAAAGTGCGACTCAGTCGTCTTTGGCGAATAAAAGAAAACGTGTCGTTGTCTAAAACTAATTAAAGATAAAAATAAAGCTTTAAAAGGAAATGACAAAATATTAGAGGTGACAATTTTTGACCCATGGTTAATTTTTGGGTCAACATGGTTAAATTGAAAAAAAAAATGGGTCTAGTTGAGTTTCCTTAATATTTTAGATGGGTCTAGATGGGTCGACAAGCTCCTTCTTAAAATTATAAATGGGTCTACTTGTGTCATCTCATATGTCACATGGGTCTAGATGGGTTTCCCTTAATATTACAAATGGGTCTAGATGGGTCACCCAATTGGTTTAATAATATCAAAAGAGTTTTTTTTTTTACATTTTTTTCACAAGCTTGTCAAAATTTCACACACTTGTTAGTTTTTTTACGTCTTCATCGTATTTTTACGTTTTCATCATAAATTTTACGATTTAGTCAGAAATTTTACGTTTTCATCAAAAATTCTACGTTTTCGTCAGTAAATATACGTTTTCGTCAGGAATTTTACGTTTTCATCAAAAATTTTACGTTTTCGTCAGTAAATTTACGTTTTTCTCAAAAAATTTACGTTTTCGTCAGAAATTTTACTTTTCCGTCAGAAAGTTTACGTTTTCGTCAGAAATTTTACGTTGTCATCAGTAATTTTACGTTTTCGGCAGAAATTTTACGTTTTCGTCAGAAAATTTATGTTTTCGTCAGTAAATATACGTTTTCGTCAGAATTTTTACGTTTTCGTCAGAAATTTCACGTTTTCGTCAGAAAATGTACATTTTCCTCAGAAAATTTTACGTTTACGTCCTAAAATTTACGTTTTCGTCAGAAAGTTTACGTTTTCGTCAGAAAATTTACGTTTTCGTCACTAAATTTACGTTTTCGTCAAAAAATTTACATTTTCCTCAGAAATTTAAGTTTTCGTCAGAAATTTTACGTTTTCGTCAGAAATTTAAGGTTTTCATCAGTAAATTTTACGTTTTCATCAGAAATTTTACGTTTTCGTCAGTAAATTTATATTTCGTCAAAAATTTTACGTTTCCGTCAGAAATTTTACGTTTTCGTCAGAAATTTTACGTAAAATTTATGAGGAAAATGTAAATTTTCTGACGAAAACGTAAAATTTTTGACGAAAACGTAAAAATTCTGACGAAAACGTAAATTTACTGACGTAAACGTAAATTTTTTGACGAAAGCGTAAATTTACTGACGAAAACGTAAAATTTGTGACGAAATTGTAGTACAAGTTTTGATACAAGTATTCCCTGAAAATGATAACGTGAGCAGAATCTTGGTCTAAGATTACGCTTTTTCCACTAGCCTTTGTCGTCATCAATCGAATAAAAAATTAACTGGTTCTCACGAAATCAGTTAGGCAACGCAAGTGTTATGTTACTTAATCCTTTGTTTACCACTAATTAAAATATTACTTATCATTTGTCATGAATTGATTAGTATTTATTTTACTTACCTTTGCCCAAAAGAAATTCGTTGTGCTAATGTTTGCTCAGATAACGCATGTTCAGAAGTTACTAAACAAATTGAAGAAAATGACTCTGAAACAATTTTTTAATCTGTGTTTTACTACTATATTTGTTAACGGGACCGTTATAAATGCAAGAAATCAAACTAGAACAATGCAAAAAAAAATTGATAAACTTTTAAAAGGATGTCCAACCGGGATTTAAAAAAAACACTTTTTTATAAACTCATAATAATTTGTATTTTCCTAAGCTTATTACATATATTTATATTATATAAGATTCTTAGAAAGAAAACTAAAAATCTCTATTAAAACTAAAATAAAGAAATAAATAACTGTTACTATATAAATTAAACACATCTTTATATAAAAATATAAGATACTAACAAATATTAAAAGATAGATGATGGCAATTATAAATTGTCATTTATATCCTTCGATCTTCTTGAACCAATTGACTTGAATCTCGTTGACCGAAGAATCGGCGACTAACCAGAGAAGTTGGAAATCGAACATGCCCTGCATCAATATTCAGGGACGAAGCCAAAACTTGATATGACCGGGTGCATAAATACTTATAATCTTAATATAACATAGTTAAAAAGTGAATCAAGACAAAGAGTTTAAACACATTTTAATGGACCGGGTGCATTTTAGATTCATTTAGCAAAAATCGTGGTTTTTTTCAAAAATTAACTCTACAATGAAAAAATTCAAAGGTGTCCCAGGCATCCGCGGGACACCCTTGACTCCGTCCCTGTCAATATTAAAGAATTTTTTAGTTCAATAATTGTACTTGGACTTGTGTGATAACTAGGGTGAGCAGAAACCACACCACGAACCGCATAGCCGCGAAAAACCGCATCACAACGAAAACTGGCGGTTTGGTTTTAAGAAAAAATAAAAACCGCAAATCGGTGCGGTTGCGGTTTTACTCGCAAAACCGAACTGCAAAATCGCACCGCACCACACAATAATTAGTTTATACTGAAAAACATCACATCGATTATTTTATGCTAGTAATAAGACTTCTAATGCATAGTGCATATTATCATTTATATTTTATAATTCAAGTTAAATGTTTGTTAAATTCAATTTATACATTATTATAGCTGAAAAGAATAAACATTTTTAATTAAAAACTGTAAAAACTCACATTTATGATATAAGTCATCAGTGATGGTCTGCAAAAAACCCGTAAAATTGAAACCCAGGTTTGTGATGCGATGCGGTTTTTATTTTTATAAAAACCGCAAATACGATTGCGGTTTGATTTTAATCAAAAACCGCATCAAATCTTACCATGCTCATCTGTTAATTGTACACGAATTAAATGATTCAAAAAGCCACCAATCAAAACATAACCCCTCTTTTTTTAGATATTTATTTGTGGTTTCTTTGTGGATGTAACAAAACTCTTAAATGAATTTTGAATTCCACACTGTCATATAACCGAGCAACTTAATGCACAGTCTAAATCTCCAATATCTTCGTTTTTTTTTAACAGCTATTTTATCTTTCCATGGTAGGGTTTTGATCTTATCTGACTAATGAATGATCTACAATTATTGATACATACACATGAAAAACGACGATATATGGCCATATGATGTAAATCATACTCCTACTATTAAACACAACTAACGTTATTTACAAACACAATACTTTCCTTTTCGAAATATTTCTTTAGCGTTGCAACATAATTCTATTCTAAAAACTGTAAAGCCAAAAACTATATGTCTTCAGATGTTCATTGCTTGATTTAATGATCAAGATCTCTTAAAGTTGAAGCTAACTAAAGGCTGTTTGATAAAAAGATAGTATGATTTAACATTGAATTAATCAAAAGTGCTGAATGATTCAAAGTTGCTGAATGATTATGATTTAGAATGAAAGTGTTTGACAACCGTTTTGAAAATAAAGAAAAAATATTGATGCAACTTTTTTATGATTCAACACTAAATAAAATACGTAATAAAAGATGCTCACTTAATCATTCTATTAAGTGGCTATCAAACATCGCCTTAGTAAGTAAATAAAAGTGTATACAAATTTAAATTTTAATAAAATTCAAAAAATCTATTTGTATTTATCTTTATTTTGACTGATCTATTTGACGTATCAAATTAGTTCAACTTAAAAAGATCTTCTGTCTTAATTTAATTACCTTTTCAGCCATTGATTTACTTTCAAAACAAGATTTTAAGCATTGAGGCTTCATTTGTTTTTTCAAATGTTAATCTCTTTATTTGCAACATGTCTGGGAAAAAAAAGATGCATATAAAGTTTTCATTTACACGAAGTTTTTTTATACTATCGAAAAAATGTGCATCTTGGTTTGTTTTTTCAGACCGTTTGTTTTTTTTATACTACTGAAGTTTTTAGCCTATTTGTTATCTCCTCATCTTTTTACGTTTCCGTCAGTTTATGGACGTTTTGCCAATTTTTACATTTTTGACTTTTATGTTTTCATACGTTCTTTAGACGTTTTTGTTCGTTTTTTAGCGATGAAAACATATAATAACGTTAAAAACATATAAAATGTAAAAAAATAATGAAAATGTACGAATACGTATAAACCTTAGAGAAACGTAAAAATCGTATGAACACGTTGAAAACTGGACGAAAGCGTAGAAGAATGCACGAAAACGTAGAAAAACGTACAAAATTAACAAAAACGGAAAAAAACTCATAAAACTAGGAAAATGGATAAAACATATAAAACTTGCAAAATATGAAATGAATCACTTCGATATCAAAAGTACAAAAACATAAAAATGTAAACAAACATTGAAGGCGGTAGTAAAGGTGAGTGTTGAAAAGGTGAGAAGAGTGAAAAAGTGAAAGTTTATATATTCAAATTTGAAGACGTGATAAGTATTCTTTTACCACTTTTGTTTATAGAAACCAATAAAAATGCACTTCCCGTGCTTTACAAAAGAGATGAAAAAAAGTTAGAAAAAACAAACGAGACGAAGTTAAAATAAAAAAATACAATATAAAACAAATTTATAGTTAGATGTTGAACTACATTATGATATTAATATACCAAATCGCATAATGTAACCCACTTTTCATATGATTTGGTGAGTCGTGTTTAGTACATAGTTATACTTTTATACGACATAAAAAGCTCTAATATGGTCAAATACAAACTTGTCTCTAAAGTCAAAAGCCAACCATAAAACAGCTCCATCCAAATTTGATGAAGTCGGTTTGACACAAAAGCCAACAGCTTTCTTGTTCATGCTTCCAAACAACTAATCAAAAAAGTTGCTTCTGCAAAGTTCCACCTTTGACTTTTTAAATGTCCATTAAAACACGTTTCTATCATTTTTCAAATCATAGATTCTTGGATTATAAGGCTACACATGTTGCCTAATTCAGTCAGGAGAGATGTACTGTGTCAAACGTTTGTAAAATATATTCATCGTTAAAAAATAACAAAAAATATTTACATCATTAATCTTGAGATATGTATTATATCAAACGTTTATCTAAAGAGTGATATATTGTTAGCAAAAGATGTATTGTATGAGAAAATTCAAACTACAATTATATATTTTGTTTACTCTAGAAAAAAAACCCTTCTTACATCAACTTTTTCCCTCTTATAACCAGTTAACGATTTTTACCACCACAAAGCAACACCTATACCCCCACAAAAATACCTTTTAATTTAACTAAACACAAAGAAACAAATAGGTCGTAGGTCCGATTGATTCACCCTTGACTCGACGGACGATCAAAACAATCACAACAAGGCGACCGAGTAGGACACAGGTCGACCAAATTAGACGACCCATCCGTGCAACCAGCGCCAGCCTAAGAGACTTTCAATAATCAGCAAAGCTTGAGAAACAAAAAAAATTATTAAAAATAATGGCTGTACATTTGAATGTGAAATGTCCTAATTTTGACCCAGTAAAGTCAATATGAATTTGCTAAGGCAAGATATTAAATTGGTATCAAACCCATAAGAGAAGAGGAATAAGCAGATTCCTCTTTTTACGATTTGCCTCGAGATATTTGATTGAAATCGACTCCATAAAGAATAAAGAGACGCAAGCTCAGAGCACAAGAATGGTGCCTAGAAAACTAAGACTTGAAACTATACAACTCTTCCGGTAAAATTCCGAGTCCACTAATGGTAAAGACATATTTAGCTAGTGAACCGGGGAAAAAACATAACTAGGTCGAATCTAGTACCCCTAATGTCATCCATTACAGTTTACGTGTATTTGCTTCACTGCACATCTACCAGCTGAAAAACCCTCGCCTATTTCCACTTTCTTGCACATACTCGTCCGTAGAATCTGACCCACTTTCGTCTAAATCATCTGAACTATCTTCAGGAACGATTTTGATTCTATCAGCACTTCTGATGACCCAATCAGTGAATTCAGGAGAACATGCCAGCTGAGCAACAGCTTGTCTGGTTGAATCTTCTGTGAATTCCTCCCATTCTTCTTCTGAGAACTTCTTCCTGTCTGGAGTCTTGTGAAATGTCGAGTAAAAGTCACGCTGGTTTCCAGCTGAGCCTGTAATAGTCTCGCCTTCAAAAGTCAACACAGAAAATAAATCAATAAGCCAAACTGTGAATGCACAATTAAGAATTACGTAATGTTTATGAAAATTGTGGAAAGTAAAGATTTGTACTTTTGACCGGTGTTTTGGACCATCCAAAAGACTTTAGTGGGCCACTGTATGGACTTCTCAATGAGCTTCTCTTTTTTGGCGGGCTTAAGAATTCAGGATGTCTGTGCCGTGGGGTTGTTTGTTTACTTTTAGCCCATAGATTTCGCCTCCCAGTGTATAATCGAGCCCTGCACGAAATCATAGTTAGTATGTTAACAGCAAAGTTTGATTATAAACTGCAGAAAGCAAAGCTTCAGTCCATCTATATTATTTTCATCCTGCGAGTCTGTCTTTATAACCTGTAGTACAAATTAACAATCAAATGAAATTTGTATAATCGTAGTTGTATATTTGAATGTGACCCAAATCAGATTATTACAATTTTGTACTTGAATCAATCTAGCGTCTACATGCATAAAAGTGAGCGGAGAACTGTAGAACTTACTGATGGTAGAGCCACTTCATCCTAGCAATCACATAATATAGCGCCACGAAAAATCCAACTGCCACCATTGCCAAAGGGTTGTCATTGGTGCTCTGAAAAAGAGACACAAACCTCAGAAAGTTAGTAAATGTGTAAAAAACAGATTTAGTGATACCCATAAACAACCTCAGTGAATAGAAGTAGGCCAGTCAAAGTATCATAAATAGAATACCCATAACCATGACTATAATTCCAAATATGTAATCAACCAATGAACTAAATAACCTACCAGGAAAATGCAGGTGACTGCAACAATAAACATGGACCATTTGACAAATTGAGCTACACCAACATCAACTTCTCCATCATCTGATATAATATATTTTCGCACCAGCCAATATCCAAAAGCAGCTCCAAAGAAGACAATACCAAGGACAGCAAAAACAAAAGCCTGCAAGATTGAAGGTCACAAACAATAAGGCAGTCTCCAACAAGAAAGTCACGGACTCACGGACTCGCAGGCCATAGAAAATGTGCACACATAAGCAACTGGCCAATTTTTATGATACTATGCAATCTCTGTATTAATATTTTTTACAACTAATCATAAGATTTTTATTGCAGATCAAAAGGACAAAACAATTGACCAAATTTTATAACTATGTGAGTTCTATATTACTCTGTCTTGAACAAGTTTTAAGTAAGGGACAGAAGACCATAATGACCAAAAAGTAGCTAACAATGCGGAAAGGAGGGACTTACTGGGTTCTGGATTTCTTGACTTATCCCGAAGTTCAGAAGAAGTGAATTGATAACTGTTGAGAAGTAATCTATCACAAAAGATCCTGCTCCAAGCTGAAAGACATACAAAAGACCATGTCAAAACAACACATCTTATATTAACACAAAGACTCTTACCAGACCTATACGCACTTAGTCGTGATAGAAAAATCCATAAAGAATGATGTAAAACAATAACTTGATAAACCGAAGGCTAATGATGTCAAAGATTGTAATCCAGGGTAGTTTTTTTTTCCTTACAGAGTGATGAATTCAAACATTTGAGTAATTCAGTGGCTGTATAGCCATATAGGTATATTAAACTTAAGTACGAGATTACAAATAGCCAATTAACTGTACCCACATGGTAAGACATGATATCAATTTTAGTAAACCTTTTTTCGATTTATAGGAACCTGTGCTTTAATTACAAATACGAAGCAAACTGCAAGGGAAAAGACACTTACCACTGAAACCATTATACCGAGGTAAAAGGCATTCTTCCTACCAGTCGGCAGCAATTTCCTTGCCTGTTGAACAACAAATAAATACAAATTAGAAATTAGTTCATCATGATTGATAACAACTTTCTCCTCTGATAAAGTATGAATTTCAGCTGATAATCAACGATTTCTGAATGTTCCAGCATGATACAACGTTGACTTAGAAAGGGAGAAAACAACATCCTAGATTCAACCATGACGTGTTCCAACAATAATAAATGACAGTTTAATTGTAAGTTTGTAAGTGAAATGAAACATGTACATGGAAAAGAAGTATGAGAACAACAGCTAAAACTCCAATTGCCATAGAACTGGTATAGTAAAAAGGAACCCATTCGCTCACAAACGGTGCCAGAAACAGTGAAACAACACCTACAGCCAGCAATATGTAACGCCATCTTTGTTGCACTGCATGCCACACAATCACCGAATCACATGTCAAAAATGTAACAAATAAAAATTAGATACGTTGTTCAAAAAAAAATAAAAAAAATAAAAAATAAAAAAATTAGATACGAATCCATACGAGGAGCATAAGAATTGCAGATAAAAACTAACCTTCATTCAGACCAACAGTTACGGAGCCTGTAACCTTATCGCCAAATTTCACATCAACATATTTCCTCTCGTAAGGTGACATTAAAGAACTCCAAAACCCATCCTGAAGAGATCGCCAATCATCCTTTTCACATTGGCATAATCCTATTGAAGAATTCCTGCAATAATCACCGTTAGAGACACGTAAATACAGAAGGAATGTGAAAAAAAATGAGGCACACCAATTACCCGTGAAAGCAGACTTGAATTTTGTTTTGCCACTTCTTCGGCATCAATACAGAAGAAATCAACGTGACATTATAGGCACTTGCATAATGCTGAAGTTTCAATCTAGATACACCAGATACAGGAACACGGCCACAGAATTCGGAACCACCATTGATTAATTCGGGAGTAACATCTATGCTTGGATTCACGACATCAATGCCTGTAGTATCATATCCTGAAAATAAGTTAGCATCTCAAATACGGTCTATAATCAAAGGTGTTAGACCAAAAAGTATTCACATACTTCCCTTTATTTCATGCCTAAGTACCTAACTATATATTGTTTCACTACATGTTATCAACTTTTAAAGAGTGTGTTCCAATATGCACATTCCGCTAACGTGTCATACCTCAAAAAGTGCCAGGTGCCACTGTTTCCTAATGCGACAGGTCGCCAAAATGTGCAAACTGGAACACTACTCTGAAAGTCGATAACCTACCTAGTCATACACATTGCTATCATTAGCGTAAACAGTGGCCAGGTTTTTAAGCTTATTTGTGGCCTTATGAGCTTATGTGATTTCGGCTTATATTTTACAAACCTGAATAATCCAGCTTATGGGCTTATATAAGCTTGTTAAATCTTAATAAACTTAAAGGGGTATTTGTTTCAGATTATACGTAGGTATTTGTTTCAGATTATATGTAGGCTTATGAGCTTATTTGATTCAGGCTTATATTTCATAAGCCCCGATTTTCTGGCTTATTTCGAGACTTATGGGCTTATATAAGTTTAACATGTCATAATAAACTTATACTATGTATAAGTTTATCATATCGTAATAAACTTAAATAAGTCCACAAGTCCCAAAAAACGCCGGAAAGTTAAGGCTTATGAAATACAAGCCAAAATCAAATAAGCAACGTAATAAGCCCACACATAAGCCAAAAAATACACCCCTATAAATAAGCCCATTATGAAATATAAGGCGAAATGAGATAAGCTAATAAACCCACATATAAGCCAAAACAAACACCCCCTTAGAAAACCCCATTATGAAATATAAGCCGCAATCAGATAAGCTGATAAGCCCACATATAAACCGAAACAAATACCCCTAAACCAAATCCCCTATTTCACAAACACTCCAAAAAGCGCGAGTAGGAAAACAATGAAAACATTAACCATATCCATTACAAGTCCGCCTAAAAAGGTAGCTTAAGTAAAGAAAACCCAAACTAATAGTAATATATTAAACCAAAACATTGACTATGATCAACATAAACTTTTTTTTAAAATCATAATAATAAACAATACATGCAAGCTTGTGAAGTAAGTATATAAAATTAGATCAAAAATATATAATGTACCTGGTGAGGATGAAGTGAGAGTAGAAGAAAGTGAAATCCAAAGGAAAGCGTAAATGATGAATAAAAGACAAAAAGTGGAAACAGGTGTTAGGATCGTTTTCGTATTAGGCGTCTTCATTGGAGACGATGGTTTTGGAACTTTACTATGACATGTTTATTTATTTATTTATTGGTGGTGTGACGCGTGTGGCGGCGCGTAGCGTTTCTGTTAAGCAGTGGTAGTGGTAGTGGTATGTGAAGTGCGTGTGTGTGTGTATATGATGAATTTGAATTTATATTTATATTTGTTTCTTATGGAAAATAATACTATCATTTTAATACTCGGGGCCTCGGGGGTGTCTATGACGCAATGGGCTGGTGTTGGGCCGGGCTTAAACCTACGGCCGAGTAATTTATTACACATGATTTTTACGTAATATCACTAGTGATAAAAATAATGAAATATCACTAATGATAAAAACAATAAAATATGACTAGTGATAAATCAATGAAACATCACTAGTGATATTTCATTAGCATAATTATTACTTAATATCTCAGTGATATTTTATTACTTTATCAATAGTGATATTTTATTGATTTTCGCTAGTGAAATATCACTAGTGATAAATCATTACTTCGTCATATTTACAACTTTGGTACCTCCGTCTATTTTTACAACTTTTGGACATTTTGACAAAAATAGCCCCTCCGTGTTGTTTTTTTAAAATTTTAAGTTAATCTCCACCATTATATATTCCTTAATTTATAATAAAAAAAACAAGGACATAAATTAGAGAGAGAAATATTTTAGAACAGTAGATAGTAAAATAGACACTTTCGTATGACGAAAATAACAATAATAAGACAAGTGATAATAATAATGATAATAACAAATGAAGTCTAGCTCAGTTGGATGGATGTATCCGGTTATAATCTCTATGTATAGGAGGTCAGAGTTCGACTCCTGCAATTCCTCATGTGGGGATTTTTCCAGAATTGACAGCCGGGTTCGAATCCGAGCGCAATGCCGCGAAGCCCCTTAATAGGAAACTGTATCGCTAGCATGGGAGTTGATATTCTCTTCGTGAGATAATTCGAACTCGGGTCGAGAGACTTGGTGCCTCGGTGGCACGCAAGATACCCCGCTGCACCAAAACTGGCGTTAAAAAAAAAAAGACAAGTGATAATAATATGTTAAACTTGATCTAAACTCATAGGCTGTGTTTGGCAGCAAGCTTTTTGAAGCATTTTGAAGCGGTAAGCGACAAGCGGTTAACAGTTTGACTTAAAAGCTTGTTTGGTAAGGAGCGACTAGAGTTCGGATAACAAACAACTGCTCTTATTTGAAATGCTTCATAGGAGAAGCATTTCAGAGATTCTGCTAGTAGTTAGCTTTAAAATTACAAATATATCCTCCTTTAGTTTTTTTAATAACTTTGTTATTTCCTTAATTATTTTATACCCGTTTTCGTAAATTTATACTTTATAATTACTGCTACTGCTATGTTTACCAAACACTTTTTTTAATAAACAGCTACTGCTTACTGCTTCTACTAACTGCTTCTGCTTACTGCCTACTGCTTCTGCTTCTGCAACTGCTTACTGATATGTGTCGCCAAACATACCCATAGTCTATTTTCTTGAAAGTAGACAATTAATTTGTGATAACATGAAAATGATGTGTACATTTTACCTCACATAACTCATTCCGGCAAGATCGGGTAAAATCTTGGTTATAAGAAAAGGTTACCTAAAACACATATTTGAGACAATCATCGAACAAGTATAATTCGTTTATCACGTTAGCATACACCTTATCTTTTAGCTTATCATCGAACAAGTTATGCTCATAAATATCGCGCGACTTGCTAGACACATGCTACGTTTATCTTTTTGTGTCCAATATAGTCTATTTGTCCTTTAAGTGTAAATTCGTTTACAACGCCTTACTGAACAAAACTGGTGTTATGAACTAAAAACCATACATTATGTAAGTTCCATAGTTTAAATTTAATCGAATCTTACAGAAACTACTCTTAACAATCCAAAATCCTTATTAGTATAAAGGCAAAGAAAAGTGACAAATACAACAGACTATATATTCAGTGAATAAGAAAGGGATCACCTAACCCATCTCAAGAAAGCAATTATTATGATGAATGTAAGGATCATGCCTCCATATTTAATCTATTGATCCACTCAGTTTGGCCTCTCGATGAGCCTCAATACTAATTTGATAGCCCCGATGTGTTGAGCACATCCAATGCTATTCGTTGAGCTCCCTACACATATATTCATCTTGGTAAAATTTTAATCATATGCACAAGTAAATCTATTGTTAAAAGAAAACATCGACATTTTTTAGTATAGTTATGAGATAATACACATCCAGATGCTTCTGATGCTTCAACTACATACTTGTTAGCATTACAAAGAACTGTAAATTTTTTAATCTTGTTCACCTACAGACCAGTGTAGTGGAACAAAAAAGGCGTAACAAAAGAGAATAAAAGCAAACCTACAAAAATTGATTAGAACTTACCATAGAAACTGTAGAGGTCAATAGATTGCTATCAAGATGAAAACTTATTGCTTAAGTGTTACATTTTATTAACAGCGAATATTTTATCAAGCTTTGGAGATCAGGCGTAGGACTAACTCAAAATAAGGAGAACTTTGCACAATAAAGAAGCAAGGAAACAACCAATAGGTTCATGTAATGCTAAAGGATAAAAACTAATTTATTAAGACAAATCCATTTTGAAGCACCCATAACAACAAATTTGAAGTAGTACACTGAAACTTTGATCTTTAGTGCGATTTACTGACCACAAACTAAGAATCAGCAGAAGCAGCGAGTAGGCAACTTCAAGAATGAAGTGTAGAAAAAGAAACATAGTAAAAAGTATGTAATGCTAAAGGATTCGAAAAGGAATTTGATTATCCATATTGTTTACCTGTCAGCACATGACATATAGACACCTTACGTCTACTCTTACTCAATCAATGACAAGTGAAAATGATCACTTCAAACTTAACGTTGTAGTAAATGTTCTGTTATCAGCATCTCAGCATATGTGAAAACTTTAGTTGCATAACAACCTTTTTAGCCTACTTGTCTACATGTTCTTAATCATTAGCACTTACACGTTACCACAAATTCACATTTCTTCACAAACTTTCAAACTGGTGTTTCCTTTTAGCTCAATGCAATCATTACAAAACGTTAAGAATACTTTATTAGCACTGAAATAATTGATGAGTTCAAAGGTTTATGTGTCCATGTGACATTGCATTTACTTTACTTATAATTCGCCCTGTGAAAATTTTTTATGGCTAATTATAACTAACAGGAAAATGAAACAGAGTTAGAAGAGCAAACTTTACCTTGATTTTCATCATCATGTTATCGGCTAGGCATAAAGGTGGAAAAGGCAAAGCCAAACTCTCAACAACAATGCACACTTTATAACATCCATAGTAGTTGTCAAAATTGTCAATCATCGTGGATGAACCATCTTTTGAATCATAGACAAGCAATTTCAACCCAAATTGCAACAATACTTTCCCATCATTTGAAATATACAAAGGATCCAAAATTTGGCCCCAACCAATATTAGTCGGATATGAGATCGAAGCCAACTTAGTCCAAGAATCTTTCACTCCATAAACCTTCATCACCCATACATCCACCGCACGCCTTGCACTTGCAGAATAATCACAAAGAGCACACAAACACTCTCCCAAAACCCCTAAATTCAATGACGTATCACCTCTACCATACTCTGGTTGCAAAACATCACCAAACGTCTCCTTTGTTAAATCAAGAGAAACTATCCTCTACGCATCCGGTGAACCAAACGAGTCATAAGCCCCCCAATGCAAAGCTCCATTTGAAAATTTTAGCACGACTATTCAACACACATTTATAAGAAATATCACCTAATTCCTTCCACTTTCTGGTTTTCAAAGAGTATATCCTCACTTTGTTAGTAGTGGACGATGTTTCAACAAGTTTGTAATCATTAGTAGATTCGTCATACCCGAATGTATAACATGAACTTTTACTCCTACAATCAGCTGATAACTCATTCCATGAGTTAAGATCTATGTAAACCCCTAAATTAGCATATAACTATTCAACCAATCATAATCATCTATTTTTTGAAAAATCCACTTCCCACCACTTTTAAAAAAATTAAATATCTCACAAACGGTAGATCGTCAAACGAAAAAAAATACACCATTACAATGAAAACTAAATTATCTTTCTATCGAGGGGCACATGTATATACTTTTGACGAACTTTTTTTTCGACATTTTTCTTAAGTCACGTATGAGATAATCATATATGATTCGTGATATGAATCATATATGATTTTCTGAAAATCATATATGTTTCGTGACGAATCATATATGATTCTTTCAGACGTGACTTAAGAAAAAAAGTCGAAAAAAAGTCCGTCGAAAGTATATACATGTGTCCCACGATAGATAAATGATTTAATTCTCGTCGCGACGATATATTTTGTTTTACGTAACGATAAACGATTTGTGAGATATTTAATTTTTAAAAAATGAGTTTTTTTGTTACATGATAAAAATTGGTGGTTGTAATTGGTCGATTGAGTCTATGTTAAACTAAGGGTATATGTTAAAATTTTTCCCTCATTCCATATCCTAGTACTCGGGTTATATATAAACATACTATCCTCCACAACAAAAACGCATGAAAACCATTGCAAGACCGACTAGCGAAACAGGGCCCATTTGATTTGATCGTTAGGGTTTCAATGTGGGGTATTCTTCAATTTCTCATTTGTGTTTATATGAGGGTGTTTGTTTCGGGTTAAATGTGGGTTAATAAGAGCCGAGTAAGGTGGTGCCATCCATGTTCATTGCCAAACATTAACAGCCCAAAAATAACTCATTATATCATTTTTTTTTAATATTTTGTTTACACCACTTTTTCTCAATGTTTTAAAAACCGGTTCTAAACTCGACCCAGTCGACTGTCGAGTTATCAGGTCCGGGTCAACTCGAGCCAAACCGGATCAACACAGTTTTCCAAAAAGATATATAAAAAAATTATAATCTGAGTGATTAACAAAAATTACATAAAAAAATATGAATTTTTTCATATATTATATATATAAACTATTTACTAACAAATAAAATTATATAGCAAACACGTACAACTTACATGTTTTTTTAAAAAAACAAGAAAAAATCAAAACCTGGCCGGGTCTCGAGAAGCAGGTTGACCCGGGTCACCTCAAACCCGGCGGGTCAAGTCGGGTTTCAAAAATGTGAAAATCGGTTTAATATGACCCGTTTTTCGACCAGAACCGGGTCAACTGGTTGACTGGGCCAGGTCGAACAGGGTTTGAAAACATTGCTATTTCCACGGCTCACTACAACCTAACAAAAGGTGGTGTCATGTATTCTGATGTCATAGCATACATGACAGTACTTTTCGGTTATGACACTTTTGACTATGACACCACAGCACCGTACCCTGTGCTCTAAGCTTATTTGATTTCCGCTTATATTTCATAACCTTAAAATCTTCGGCTTATTTGGATTTACTGTTGGTGTTTACTTCGTCCCAACCAGGGTAAGATAATCAATCCTAGCTACGTACCAAAACAATGGTTACCGGATATCACTTGGAATCGTGTAATCAATTTCCAAAGTAAATTATTCGACCCTAATGCCTGGTGTTGGGAATCTAAGTCTGTTAGATTCCCTGATCATAGATTTAAACATAATTAAGCTGTCAAGATAGTTCCTTGCCTGTGGCTAGGAGGCAGGCAAGTATCGCAAGACTCACAGAGATCCAAGTCTCTGTGAGCAACCTCAGAGGAGTCCATGTCAGAGACATTGTTAAGGAAGTCAAAGATTACTTGAAGACATACTCATTGGCTGTGATGGATAACAGCCAAGATGTATCAGGGACTCTGAGGGGTTGAGGGTTAACAGGGGTGGCAATACCTTGTTAACACTCAACACACTTTGGACATGCCATTTGTGTGTTCGAGACAATGAAGAAAAAGGAAACTGATTCGACAACTGTTTCCTTAAAGCATAATGGCAGACTACCAAGAATAGAAGAGCATCATGTGACTGATGTCTGAAAAGTGAAAGTCTTGTGTAGTCACCATCAAGTACTATTTAGGTCAACCTCGTATCACTATAAATAGGATGTGTATCCAAGCATTAATGTTTAACACTTTGAGGTTATTCATAACATTAATGCTTAGAACTTATTGAATTAAACAGCTGCGACTGTATTCATAAGTTAGGGTTTATAGTTGTTCAAAGTGTGCACAACACATTGTCATCAAACGGTGTTATTCATAACACTTGTAATTCTTTATTATATAATAATAAGATTACGTTTGAAAAGTAATAACTTGTGTTGATTAGCTAAGTTTAGGGTTTCTAGCATTGATTAGGGACTTTCAATTGGTATCAGAGCGGTGTTTGATATTAAAACCTTCAAGAAACATCGTTCTTAGTTTTATAATCAAGATCCATCATGCCAGAAACTTCTAACCCACCACAGTCACCTTCTACAACACCATCTTCACCAAGACTCACCCCTCCTCCCAATGACGATGATCTACCCCAACTTCTTGACTCAAGAGGTGAATCACATGTCACAAGTGTACCAGTCTTTGATGAAGAAGATTTTGCTAGCTGGAAGAGTCAATTTCTTGTGTATCTCGATAGACTTGAACCATTTCTTCTATAAATTTTAGAAAATGGTCCTTATGTTCCCATGGCGCTTACCTCCACTGAAGAAAACCCTCTTCCCAAACCTCTCAAACAATGGACTCCAGCTGATAGAAAATTGGCAAACCAAGATAAACGTCTCAAAAGCATCATCATATCCTGTCTTCCCAAACACATCATGAAGTCTGTCGTTCAATGTCCTACAGCCAAGCAAATGTGGACAGACCTCATCCTTGGCCATGAAGGACCCTCTGAAACAAGAGAGACAAAGATTCAGGCACTCAGACTTCAGTTCAGTGCCTTTAAGTCACTTGAAGGTGAAAAGGTTCAACAAACCTATACAAGGCTGAAGATTCTTCTCAATGACCTAGCAATGAATGATGTTACCATTGGTCAAGCTGAGATTAATGCCACATTTGTCAACAAACTTCCAAGAAAGTGGCTGAGTATGAATCAGACCTAGAGAGCTAATAACTCAATCAAGAATGACACCTTAGCTCAGCTTTATGGAAAGTATAATTATGAAGAAGGGCTGATTGATACTATTTACAAATCAGAGACTAAAAGATTTGTAGTTCAAGGAGCATCTTCCAAAGCCTTGATCTCTGAACCACATCCTCATGACAGCGACTCTGATGTTGAAGAAGACACCCGCAGCAGCCAAGAGTTCTTGACAGACCTTAATGCAGAGTTTCATGAAAGAGCCTTGCTAGCCAACCAAAGAAGATTCTTCAAAAGATCAGGTTGAATAGGATCAGCTAGTAAACAAACTGACAGATCAAAAGAAACTTGCTTTGCCTGTGAAAAGCTTGGACACTTCCAAAAAGACTGTCCTTCCACCAAGACATCCTCACCCTCCTATCCATCATCTTCCTCCAAACCTTACAAGTTCAAACAAAACAACAACTCATCTCACCAATCCAATTCATCAGACAATGAGAAGAAGGATTACAAAAACAAGTACAAGGCACTTAAAGCTGAGTTAGAACAGATGAATTTGAAGCTTGAAGCTCTGTCTAAGAAGAAGGGAGCTAATAAAAAGACAGAGAAAGGGTTGGTAGCTGAAGCTTATGATAGGAATGATGAGCCACTGACTTCAGATGAGGAAGATACTACAAGAGTCAGGGCTTTCATGGCTATAGCTGAGGATGAACCAGCTGTTGGAAAAGGTGATGCTAGATCAGGACAATGGGTTGACATCACAATGAAAAAGGTACACAGGCTTTTATCTATGCATGATAGTGATGAACGCAAGCATGTCCTAGATTACACCATTGTTGATTTACACTTTGTTGAGGAACAAAGAAAGAACCTACTTGATAAGTTTCACTCTGTTAAAACTGAACTGCTAAATGCTAAATCTGAATGTGAAACTATCAGACGGGTTAATTTAGAGAAAATATCCCTGCAAAATGAAGTCACTAGGTTAACCTTGAAAAACCTTGCCTTAAATGATCAAGTTTCTGAATTAAACAAGGTTATTGAAAAATGGCTGTGTGCTAGGTTCACTCTAGATCAATTGCTTAATGATGAACTGTTTGCTGACATTAAAAAGGATATATCTGCTAAGAAAAATAAGCTAAGAATTCTCACCAAACCCAAAGACATTGTCTTCAAATCTATAAAGACTATTCATATGTCAGATACCACTTTGACTAATGACCCTGTCTCTGAAGATGTGGCTGAGTTACCACCTTTGCCCAAACTCCCTGGAGTTGAACCAAGTAGTTCCTCACGAGCTGCTAAGGGTGAACTTAGAACTGATGTTGAGAAACCTCCAGCTAAAGTTTTTAATGTGCCTGCTAGACAATCTGGTAAACAAGTTGCATTTAAGCCTGTCTCAACTAAAGCTGTGAATAATATTGACCCTTCCACTAAAGAACACCTGTTGTGTCTAATGAAAGAAGTAGAACTCTTGAAACAACACATTAAGCCTTCCGCTGAATGCTCTACTTCTCATGAACCTAAGTCTGTCCTAGGTGAACCCAAAGGGGAAAGGTTAATCAGACCTTATTGCAATATATGTAAAAATTCTCTCCACATAACCTTAGATCATGATAGACACATGGCAGTTAAGAGAGCTCAGACACCCTCTAGGGATAGACAACAGGGTTAAAAAAGACAACAGGGAAACTACAGACCTTATCCTCCCTGTAAATTCTGTGGATTCACAGACCATCACTCAGACGAGTGTGGTGACTTCCCTGGGTGTGATATATGTGGAAGTTTTACCCATGAGACAGTGAATTGTCCCTCCTAACGCCAAAAGTTTTACAGGAACACAAGAATTACTAATCAGCAATTCAGGGAACCCACTGGAAAGTGGGTTCACCATAGGAACTAATCTGTTTCTATGTATCTGTGCAGAAACATCTCAAGGAATCGGTATGGTATCTAGACAGTGGCTGTTCTAGACACATGACAGGGATTCAACAATACCTGCACAGATACTCAAAGGAGCCAGGTCCTAAAGTGGTGTTTGGAGATAACTCTTCAGGTGACACAAAGGGATACGGCTCAGTGAACTACAATGGGATAACGTTTACCAGGGTTGCATATGTGAATGGTCTTAAACATAATCTTATTAGCATCAGCCAATTGTGTGATGCTGACTACAAGGTTTTGTTTACTAAGACTCAGGGAACCATATTCAACAAAAATAATGATGTTGTGCTTATTGCACCTAGAAGGAGAGATGTTTATGTCATCAACATGGCTATTTGCTCTAAAGACAGCTCAAATTGTTTTCTTGCTAAAGCCTCTGAAAGTGTCAACTGGCTGTGGCACAAAAGACTGTCTCATCTCAACTTCAAGAACATCAACAAGATAACCACACAAAACCTGGTTGTTGGTCTACCTCCAGTGATTTTTTCTAAAGACAAGACTTGTTCTGCCTGTATCAAAGGAAAGCATCACAGATCTTCATTCAAGACTAGGCAATCTTTCTCTATTGACAAGTGCTTACATCTCCTTCACATGGATTTGTTTGGGCCTATCAAACCTCAGACCATTAATCACAACAAATATACCTTGGTTATTGTTGATGAGTTTTCAAGATATACATGGGTGTTCTTCCTCAGAAGGAAAAGTGATGCAGTTGATACCATCATGTCCTTCATCAGACAGGTAGAAAATATGAATGATGTTAGAGTCAAAGCTCTAAGAAGTGATAATGGTACTGAATTCAAGAATCATCAACTTGAATCTTTTGTGATGAAAAAGGTATTTCACAAAACTTCTCTTCTGCTGGCACCCCTGAACAAAATGGTGTGGCTGAAAGAAGAAACAAGACTTTTATTGAAGCAGCCAGAACCATGTTGAATGGTGCAGCCTTACCAAAGAAATTTTGGGGAGAAGCTGTTCACACTGCCTGCTACACACAAAACAGATTAATCATTGTCAAAAGACATGGTAAAACTTCCTATGAAGTTTTCAGAAAAAGATCTCCAGGTGTCAGCTATTTTCATGTTTTTGGATGCCCTGTGTTCATTTACAACTACAGGGATAAACTTGGAAAATTTGATGAAAAAGCTGATGATGGTTTCTTCTTGGGATACTCTCCAACAGCCAAAGCCTTCAGAGTATTTAACATCAGAAGACAAGAAGTAGAAGAAACTTTTCATGTCAGATTCAATGAAGATGATGAAGTCATACAGAGAACTGGAACAGAGGGTGATGAAATTGATTTTAATGAAAATGTGTCTTTCCCAAGTGATGAATTCTCAGAACCTAGACCTACCAGTCATCACCATCATCACTCCAACACTCTCACTCCTTATGTTCCTCCTTTGACCCTCTGTCTACCCACAACATAGAAGTTCCTACCTCTCAGGAACTTGATGAAGAAGAACCCCAGACCTCTAGTAGTCCCTCTTCTTCTACTACTATTGATGACTCACCAATTCTTCAAATCTCTGAAGAATCTCCTGCTGAAAATGAACTTGTACCTCTTGATATGGCTGTAGAAGACTCTGACACTGAAGTAGTCTTTGAAGAAAGCCCTCCTAGTCAACATGATGAAACTCAACTTGTACCAGCTGTCCCCACAAATGTTCCTGTCCTTGAGTCCCCAGCTCCTCAAAATAAGTGGTCAAGAGATCAACACATTCTTCTTGTCAACATTATTGGGGAACCTAATGCAGGGGTTACCACTAGACAGAGAATTCATGACTCAGATTCTGCCTCAGCCAATGTATGTCTCTTTGCTGAATTTCTCTCACAAATTGAACCTAAGAGAGTAGCTGAGGCTCTTGTAGAAGAAGGGTGGTAGCTGCTATGCAAGAAGAAAACAATCAGTTCAAAAGGAACAAAGTATGGACACTAGTGCCAGCTCCACCTGGAAAGAATATCACAGGCACTAGATGGATCTATAGAAATAAGATGGATGAAATTGGAAACATCATCAGAAACAAGGCCAGGCTGGTGGCACAGGGGTATACTCAGACTGAAGGTGTAATAACCTGAACTTTAAAATCAACATTTAGACTGAGATCTAATCTTATTCCTAGTAGTCGGATCAGCATTTATTAATCAACTTTTATTTGTCATGTTCATTCGACTAATAAATAATTTCTCGGCTAACCGGAAAGGTTAAGGCTTTAACGTATCGAATATGTCTTATTGGGCTTAATGGTTATAATGTGATAATAGATGGTAGATTGTTATCAAATATTTTACGAAAAGTTTTATGAAACTTATACAATGTCCAAACTTACTAAAGTAAACTATTTACATATATGTATGACTTATGTATAGTCTCGAGCCTAAGACGCGTCTCGTCATGATTAGGTCTCGTTCGGTCATATGTTGACCGTTGCGCAACTCGTTCTCGATCAATGAGCGACTGATATCTCGTGAAGTCGTGTATCGACTATTGGACGTTTGTTCTTTGATCTATGTGTGATAGCTATATCAGGTAAGTCTATAGCCTCGCTTTTATACTATCTTGTAAATGATTTTTAACCCGCGAGGGGGAATACATGCTGTTTTATAAATGAACACAAGTTGTTTTCGGTATGCTGGACCCAAATATGATGATAAATGCCTAAGTACCATTGTCTTATGAAGTCCCTGAATTTCATGAACTGTTAATTACCTTGCGAGGTAAACGCTAATACATTTGATAGATCTATTTGGTTTGACAGCCTTATCCTAGGGTATGTATCCTTGTGATCACCTGAGAGGGATATAATGTATAAGAGGTCGTTGGTATATGACAATATTACTTGTTGTAGGGGCGCCATAAGTGACTCGGTTTGACGTGTTGGTTAACGTTCAGTTGCATGAGCTTAAGGCATTTATCGATATATATATATATATATGACTTATCTGTGTGACAAGCTTGAGATGATTAAAATTCTTGTGTTCAAATGATGATTTGCAAAACCTATAGACTTTCTCAACCGTTGTGTTGATGATTTTACGCATGTATTTCAGGTAATCAAGATGGAAGGCAGCAGAGCATGCGAGGAGGGAGTTGGTGCTTACTTGTCTAAAGTTTATATCATTTTCCATCCTTTGAACTGAATAAATGACTTTTAAGTCTTTGATGATTGTTGTGTTGGTAACGGTTTTTGGGACTAAATGCTACTCTGATTTTATATATATTGGGATGGGAAACTTTTTAGACAAGGTTGTATATTATTTTAACGTCTCTTTTGAGGTCGTTGTCTATGATTGTGTGTGATGTGCTATGAGTAGCGCCCCAAAGTGGTATTCCGCTGCGTGGTAAGTTGGGGGTGTTACAAAATGGTAATCAGAGCCACAAGTTATAGATAACTAGGCCGCTTTTGAAAAACCTAAACTATAACTTTGGTATGTTCTAAAAAGTTTTAAGCACGCAACTACTCCGCATGGCTCCAGTGAGGTTATTCTTGCATTACTTTATGATTGATTGTGATTATGTGAACCTATGTGTATGTATGAATGGTAATATGTATATGTATGAATATACTGTGGTATTTAAAGGCATTAGGCGTGAAGCAGTGGTCTTTGAATGATTGTCGTACATTTTATAATACGGTTTTGTATCGGATTTGGTCTCATCACAAATCACCGATCTTGATAATTATGTATTATCTGAATACGGGTGTGAAACTCGTTTGATACTTTGAGTATGTATATATTGTTTCATAATCTATCGCATATCGACTTGTTTAAGGTCGATAGTTATCATCGTATCGTGATGTGCCATTTTAGGACATCTCCTTTCTAAACGTAATTGATTGATGTGATATTCATGTTCCAATCACTTCTTATGATTTTGAAGAATCATTTATCCGAGGCGACATCTTCTATGTAATGCGACGTGTGATTTGATTTTATATGACTACGTTTTATTGGTGAAAAGGAGGATGCCAATGTTGGACCCAAATTATATATGTGTCCAAACCAACTATATAGTTGGGTACAACAATGATATGCTCGTAGTAGTCATTCAGTTGAGTGACTTAATACCTTGTATCTAAATGGAATGGGACATTTAGATATAGAGATTTTAACTTGCCCAACTATGAGTTGTTTAAGGTTGTCTTATTGAAATGGGTTGGGACATTTGAATAAGAAAATTTTAAACCACTAGACCTTAGATTGTTGTGTTTTTCTTATTCAGATGAAATGGACGTTTGAATACAGAAATCATGACGTAAGTTTATTGACACCTTGTATTTACTATGATATCTGGATATGATATCGTGTTAAGAGATGGTAATACTTGAGTAGGATAACTTATAATCGTCTTGTTGAAATAGCTTGGGACGCCTTTTTATTTAAACAAGAAAGTTATAAGTTCCCGAACCATGAATTTATAATTCTTGTTTACATGGATTGGGACGCCTTTGGATGTAAACAACGAGTTATAAATGAGTACGCCCAAGTATGTATGGCTCGATTTGTGAGTGTTTGGTATGCATACGTCTTCCTTCAAATCGTGTTTCGTTGGTATGAATCGTTCAGTGTCGTCGTCATTATGTTGATCGTCGATTATCATCTATATGCACGAGTAACCCGTTGGACTTATCCTTCGAGTTATGTATTATTCTGTCCTTATAAGGATTGAAGTTACATTCAAACCGTTCAATTGTGCCTGTTATGTATACTCATTGCTTTGACTTTTGTTCAGCCAACCTTCGTTAGAAACCTCGGTGATGACTTGTCTATTCCTCACATCTTCGCCATTAAACCAAAGACTATTAGGACGAATTAAGCGCCGGGACGTCACTTCCTAAAGGGTTAGATGATGTAATAACCTGAACTTTAAAATCAACATTTAGACTGAGATCTAATCTTATTCCTAGTAGTCGGATCAGCATTTATTAATCAACTTTTATTTGTCATGTTCATTCGACTAATAAAATAATTTCTCGGCTAACCGGGAAGGTTAAGGCTTTAACGTATCGAATATGTGTCTTATTGGGCTTAATGGTTATAATGTGATAATAGATGGTAGATTGTTATCAAATATTTTACGAAAAGTTTTATGAAACTTATACAATGTCCAAACTTACTAAAGTAAACTATTTACATATATGTATGACTTATGTATAGTCTCGAGCCTAAGACGCGTCTCGTCATGATTAGGTCTCGTTCGGTCATATGTTGACCGTTGCGCAACTCGTTCTCGATCAATGAGCGACTGATATCTCGTGAAGTCGTGTATCGACTATTGGACGTTTGTTCTTTGATCTATGTGTGATAGCTATATCAGGTAAGTCTATAGCCTCACTTTTCTACTATCTTGTAAATGATTTTTAACCCGTGAGGGGGAATACATGCTGTTTTATAAATGAACACAAGTTGTTTTCGGTATGCTGGACCCGAATATGATGATAAATGCCTAAGTACCATTGTCTTATGAAGTCCCTGAATTTCATGAACTGTTAATTACCTTGCGAGGTAAACGCTAATACATTTGATAGATCTATTTGGTTTGACAGCCTTATCCTAGGGTATGTATCCTTGTGATCACCTGAGAGGGATATAATGTATAAGAGGTCGTTGGTATATGACAATATTACTTGTTGTAGGGGCGCCGTGAGTGACTCGGTTTGACGTGTTGGTTAACATTCAGTTGCATGAGCTTAAGGCATTTATCGATATATATATGACTTGTCTGTGTGACAAGCTTGAGATGATTAAAATACTTGTGTTCAAATGATGATTTACAAAACCTATAGACTTGCTCAACCGTTGTGTTGATGATTTTACGCATGTATTTCAGGTAATCAAGATGGAAGGCAGCGGAGCATGCGAGGAGGGAGTTGGTGCTTACTTGTCTAAAGTTTATATCATTTTCCATCCTTTGAACTGAATAAATGACTTTTAAGTCTTTGATGATTGTTGTGTTGGTAACGGTTTTTGGGACTAAATGCTACTCTGATTTTATATATATTGGGATGGGAAACTTTTTAGACAAGGTTGTATATTATTTTAACGTCTCTTTTGAGGTCGTTGTCTATGATTGTGTGCGATGTGCTATGAGTAGCGCCCCAAAGTGGTATTCCGCTGTGTGGTAAGTTGGGGGTGTTACAGAAGGAATTGATTATGATGAAACATTTGCTCCTGTTGCAAGACTTGAAGCCATCAGAATCTTCCTGGCTTATGCTGCTTATATGAACTTCACTGTGTATCAGATGGATGTTAAGAGTGCATTCCTTAATGGAGATTTGGCTGAGGAAGTGTATGTTGAACAACCTGAAGGATTTGAGAACAGCGAGTTTCCCAACCATGTGTACAGACTACACAAAGCCATGTATGGGCTGAAACAAGCTCCAAGAGCATGGTATGAAAATCTTTCTAATTTCTTAACTGAAAATAAATTTGTCAGGGGGTCTATTGATAAAACACTCTTTACCTTCAAGGATAAGAGTGATTTCATCATTGTGCAGATTTCTGTGGATGATATCATCTTTGGGTCAACAAATGTCAATCTTAGTAAACGATTTGCTAAATTAATGACCAAGAAATATGAGATGAGTATGATGGGTGAATTAACTTACTTTTTGGGTTTTCAAATTAAACAATGTCCTAAGGGAATTTCAATATGTCAAGAAAAGTATGTTAAGGATTTACTTAGAAAATATGACTTAGCTGATTGTGCATCAGTGAAATGCCCCATGCTTCCACCCAACAACTTGGGCCCTGATGAGTCAGGGGTCTCTGTTAATGAGACTTTATATAGAGGCATGATAGGGTCACTCATGTATCTGACAGCTAGTCGTCCTGATATCCAATTCTCCACATGTCTCTATGCAAGGTACCAAGTTAACCCAAAAGAATCCCATCTAGTGGCTGTTAAGAAAATTTTCAGGTATCTCAAAGGAACACCATCCCTAGGTCTATGGTATCCCAAGGAATCAGGCTTTGATCTCAAGGCCTATTCAGATTCAGACTATGCTGGATGCTGTATTGACAGGAAAAGCACCTCAGGTAGCTGTCAAATCCTAGGAGGAAAATTGGTTGGATGGAGTGCTAAGAAGCAAAACTCTGTGGCTATATCTTCAGCTGAAGCATAATATGTCACTGCAGCCAGCTGTTGTGCTCAGGTGCTCTGAATGAAAAGTCAATTGGCTGACTATGAAATTTTATATGACAAAGTGCCAATCTTTTGTGACAACACCAGCGCCATTGCCATCTCTAACAACCATGTTCTTCACTCTCGTACCAAACACATTGATATCAGGTATCATTTTATCAGGGATCATATGTAGAATATTGATAACCTATGAATCTATGAAGGGGTTTGTTGTTTTCTAGAGAGAGAAACAAGAGAGAGAAAGTGAGAGAAAACTATGTGTTATTTCAATAAGTGAAACTAGCAAAATGACAACTACCAACCCCTTTCCATGGTGGAAAGGGGTATTTATACTTCCAAGCTTACATTGGGCTTGGGCCGGTCCATGACAAGCCCATGGACCGGTTCTTACTTAACTTAATAAGCAACTAATAACTATTTGTTAACTACGAGCTATTACAACATAACTAATATTGTGGAGTGACCGATACTTCTAATATACGTAAAACGTATTTCTAACAATCTCCCCCTAAGGTAGGTCACTCCACGTTACAAAATTCTAAACCTAGCATACTATACTAAGTCTTCGTTCTTTAGCTCGTAGTCTTATCTTCTTTTCTTTCTTTTGTTGTGAATATGTTGGTTTGATCTTTTTGGCTTTGACTTGAGAGCATTGTTCTTTGGCCTTTCACGTGCGATCTTTGCCTCTCTTGTGAATTTGCCTCCTCGTGACTCCATGTTCCACACACTTATGTCTTTTTGTTGAATTCTCGAAAGTTTCAGAGTTTGGTACAGCGGAAGACTTTATCTTGTACTTTCTTAAATTTTTGCTAAACTTTGATGCAGAAAAACATAAGCATGTGGGAACGACTTCTACAGGTACACCGCAACACCACCGTCTTCACTGGTACACATCAACGCCACTGTCTTCAACAGGTACACAGCAACGCCACCGTCTTTAACAGGTACACAGCAACGCCACCGTCTTTAACAGGTACACAGCAACGACACGAATAAAATGGCTTTGAACATTTTATTCTAATTCGGTAGCATTTTACCTCCGGTCGGTGAAGACCGTTGGACGATATTAGATATCGTACCCGTGACGGATAGTTTCAATTAAGTAACTTCCTGACAGGATTTCGCGGGTAAACCCGTTCTCTTTATTCGACCGTCCAAAGCTGACTGCGAACATAAAGAGTGAATCACTTGGATAAATTATCCTTGTGATTTGAAGCCGTCAATTCATGAAACCTGGAACAAGTGAATTTCAATTAAGATTTTCACCATCGTTGCTTTCCAGTTGTCACGAGCTCAATTCATAAAGAATCTTGCACGTCACCTACCAAGTGCTGTTTGATGTTAACACTAGAAGGATTTCCACTCGTCACTGTGGTCAATAAAGAGTCACTCTGAGTGTTCTGGCAAGATCATATGATAATGCGAAGAGGCCTGGAACGAGTTTAAGTTCAATTAAGAATTAAACCATTGTTACCTTCCAGTTTTTCACAAGATTGGTTCTAAAAGAACCGCACGTGTAACCTACCATGAGCTTGTTTGATGTTGGCTCAAGCAGGATTTCCATCTTCATTGTAATACTTACGTATTACTCGGATGTTCTGGCAATATTACAGGAATATTGCGTAGGACTCATGAAAATCTCTTACTTTTCACAGTGTGTGAGAAAGCAAGGAATAAATGGAAAGTGTCCTAATGAGACTTTTGATGATCTCTTGGCTCTAGACTCGATTGTGCGTTTTGATTTAGTGAGCGATGGCTGGAGAGGAGTGCCACCTTTTCAATACCAGTCTATTCGGAGTGAATAAACCAATAGATAACGTGTTGATCTCCGTGTGATTAAAACAAATACCTTTTGAGAGATATTTGAGTTAGCTGGGAAGGGTTGTGCATTGCATCACTGGGTCCATGATGTCTCTCTTCAATACCGAGAATCATTAGCAAAAATGACCTCAATAGCATATGTATTGACCCGGTTTCTGCCTAAAGTTGTAAGGAGGGCTTCTTTCTTTACACCCTTTATCTTTACAATTCTTTTTCATTCTTCAACCCCTTCAATGCTTACCAATACGTCATCACTAGCACCTTGTTGTGATTGTTCCAGTGCTAGCTTAAGTACTTGGTCGGCATTCAACTACGTTCACATTCTTTCTCCATCTTTCCTAGGACTTCTAATTCTATCTAGGGAATTGTCCTTGGGAAGATTCCATCGGCTCTGATGAATCATTGGACTAAACCTATTCCTACCACCCTTTTGTCACCACATTCGTCGTGAAATAAGCGTGTTTTGGGAAGGAATTGCCCCCATGAAAAATCATTGAAAATCACATAAGGTACTTGTGATATTAAAATCAAAAGTTTTGTACCTTAGGTGTTTTGTTCATCAAAAACGCTCCCCCTTAACACGTGCTTTACACATATTAAGTTGGATTATCGTTAAGTCTTTTTCATCTTTTAGCCAAGTATCACTTAAGTCTCCTTAATCCCATTTTCTCCCCTTATCCAAAATGTTAACCATTAATATTTGGGATATTGAATGGATTAACCGGTCTTTGGGTAAAAATGAAATCGATGTTTGGCCATAGAACAAGTTATTGCTCCCCCTTAATTTAATAAGGGATAGTTGTAGTGCTTTGGTATGATATATTTTGAAAGATTTAGAATCTCGTGAGAAATTCTTGAAAAATTATCATACTTTAACACTACATCAAGCCATTAATGCACAATATTCACAAATATACATATTCACAATTGAAAATCAATATACTTAAGGGTTCGTGCTTTAGCAATAGCGGCTTCTCTAGAGTCTTGGATTGCTTGTACTGTTGGATTAGTCATTGTATCTGCTTAAGATAAGACATGAAAGGTTGATGCACAAAAACATATAGATATATATCATTCTTACTTCTAAGCATAACACATTTCATAATACAACAAGTACATATAACATGCAAACAATAATAATCAAACAACTCTTCATCCGGAACTTTCCTTCATTCGGAACTTCTTCATTCGGAACATTCCTTCATTCGGAACTTCCTTCATCCGGAAGTTCTTCATTCGGAACTTCTTCATTCGGAAGTTCTTCATTCGGAACTTCCTTCATTCGGAAGTTCTTCATTCGGAACTTCTTCATTCGGAACATCCCTTCATTCGGTACTTCCTTCATTCGGAACTTCCTTCATCCGGAAGTTCTTCATTCAGAACTTCTTCATTCGGAAGTTCTTCATTCGGAACTTCTTCATTCGGAAGTTCTTCATTCGGAACTTCCTTCATTCGGAAGTTCTTCATTCGGACCTTCTTCATTCGGAAGTCCTTCATTCGGAACTTCTTTATTCGGAAGTTCTTCATTCGGAACTTCCTTCATTCGGAAGTTCTTCATTCGGAACTTCCTTCATTCGGAAGATCTTCATTCGGAACTTCCTTCATTCGGAAGTCCTTCATTCGGAACTTCCTCATTCGGAAGTTTTTCAGAAAAAAAAATCCTTCATTCGGAAGTTCACATCAATGTTCATCCGGAACTTTTTCAAACGAAGCTATGATGATTAATCTATGTGCGTTTGTGAGTTTCTAAGGCAAACTAAGGCAATTAATCATCATTTAATGCTAATCCGCACAAAACCCACCAATAATCCTTAGTTTAATTAACCCTAAATAAATCATAAACCCTAATTTGATTTAAACTGATTTAAACGAGTAACTTAACAAAATTAAAGGATGAATAAGGTGAGATATAAGTTAAATATAGATGATAATTACCTTTTAAAATAGAATGAATCGGATTGGATGGATAAACGAGTTGTTTGTTGAGTTCTTGTGTGTGTTTAACAATGGCGGCAGGATAGAGATAAACAGTGAAAAGGAAAAAGGGGGGCGGGGGGGTTTATATTTGACTTAGGTCAAATTTTTTGACAAGTTTCAACAGAATGTCACCTTAAGTCCCTCCAATTTCACTCCTTTTCCTTTTTGTTTCTAACTTTTTCAATTCATTTTACCTTTCCATTGATAATTTTAGTCGACTTAATTTTGCTTAGTTAAACTAAACTCGACAATCTCACACAACTTAAGTATCGATCTATAAGCAAAACTCCAAGATCTTAAAGCCATTCCTATCACATTGAACGAACACAAGTCGTATTCTAAAGCAAAACAACTCAATTACCATTTAGCCCTTAAGTTTCCACAATCACTTTTGAAAATCAATTTAATGACGAAGATGATTTTAATATTTTCTCCCCCTTAAATGATGACCCGTTTTCTATTTAAAGAGCTGTAGTCATTGTTTAAAGAGTCAAATATTGATGAAAGCATTTCCAATTTGTATCTTGAAAAAGTTTGATTCGTGGTGTCAATAAGATTTCTCTTATTTTAACAAATTAATGCACTGAGACGTACACAAATTCGTGTAAGACCAAGTTGTAAAGTAAACTTGATCCCTTTGCATGATTTGGCTTGTAAATCACGCCCGAGAAAATTAATTCCCGTTCTGAGCCAACGTTTTCCAAGGAAATACGTGACTTTAATATGAAAACCGGGTTGCAGTCAGAAATAACTACAAGCCATTATGGGCATGTTTTAAAAATGTACAACTTTTATACGGACTCTATTTATGGCACCGTGTCAATATTGATCGACATTTCTAAGGCCGTAAATATTACCGTACTAAAAGACATGCCCTATTTAAAAAAAATATTTTTGGTTTTTCTTGATTTTATAATTTTTATGGTTTTTCTAGGTTTTATATTTTTTATGGTTTTTGTTGGTTTTATATTTTTTATGGTTTTTGTTGGTTTTATATTTTTGTATTTTTCTTTTGTGGTTTATATATTTACTATAATATACATGATCACGAACAAAGGATACTCTGAATAGTTTACCACGACTATTCAGCTGATTCTTCTGCCAACTCTTTGAGAGTCGCTGGAGTGAATGATTTCATGCCAAGCTTGTCGATCAAAAACTCAATTCGTCCTCGATCTAATGCTTTGGTGAACATATCCGCCAGCTGGTACTCAGTAGTGACAAAATACAGCTCGATCACTCCGTTCTCCACCTGCTCTTTAATGAAATGGTAGCGAATGTCTATGTGCTTGGCCCGGGAGTGTTGAACATAGTTGCAGCAAAGGGTAATGGCGCTCTTGTTGTCACAATACATCGGGATTTTGTTAAATCCCAAACCGTAGTCAGTTAATTGTGATCTCATCCAAAGGACTTGAGCACAACAACCGGACATGGCGATGTATTCAGCCTCTGTGCTTGATATTGCAGCGCTTTTCTGCCTTTTTGAAGACCAACTGATCAATCTATCTCCAAGGAGTTGCACAGATCCAGAAGTGCTACGCCTCGTGTCTTGACATCCAGCATGATCGGCATCTGCGTATGATATTAAAGCAATAGAGGAATCTTTCGGATACCATAGACCACGATGAAGTGTTCCTTTTAGATACCGAAAGATCCTTTTCACAACATGTAGGTGCTTTTCGGTAGGCCGAGCCTGATACCGGGCACACATGCATACAGCAAATTGCAAATCAGGCCTGCTAGCAGTCAGATATAGAAGGGTGTCGATCATCCCACGGTAAAGTTTTGGATCGACAATAGTCCCATTCCTATCTTCATCTAACTTGGATTTCTCCACCATTGGAGTGTCCACGGGGTCACAATTTTCAAAGTTATATTTCTTAAGAGATTCTAGAGCATATTTGGATTGATTAATAAAGATGCCTCTGGGATTCTGAGAAATCTGTAACCCTAAGAAAAATGAAATTTTTCCCATCATCGACATCTGAAAGCGTGTGGACATTATCTTCTCAAATCGATTTGACAATTCTATGTTAGTGGCAGCAAATATTATATCATCAACATAAATTTGTACCAGAATCATGTCGTTGCCTTCCTTGAGAGTGAATAGAGTGGGGTCCACCTTGCCTTTGGAGAAGCCTTTCGAAATGAGATATGTTGACAGGAGATCATACCACGCGCGTGGAGCTTGTTTTAACCCATAGAGAGCTTTCTTAAGCTTGTACATATGATTAGGAAACTCCGTGCTAACGAACCCATCCGGCTGACTAACATAGACTTCTTCCCTTAGTTCACCGTTCAAAAATGCCGTCTTCACATCCATTTGATAGACGATCATATTCATATGAGCAGCATACACAAGGAATAGTCTAATTGCCTCCAATCTTGCCACAGGAGCAAAAGATTCTTCAAAGTCTATACCCAAGGCTTGTTTATATCCTCTAGCAACCAATCTAGCCTTATTCTTCAATACCGCACCCATCTCATCAAGTTTAACCTTATAAACCCATAACAAAGTAAGGATGTTAACCTTGTCAGGGAGAGGAACCAATTCCCATACTTCAAGTCTTTGAAATTCATTTAGTTCCTCCTGCATAGCTTCAATCCAAGATGATTGGGTCATAGCCTGCTGCCAATTTTTAGGTTCAACTTCAGAGAGAAATGCATCAAAGTAGCAATAAAGTGCACTCTCTTGTAATTGATGGCGTGTAGAGACTGGTCGATCTAGATCTCCAATGACATTCCTAATTGGGTGATCTTTTGTCCATTTAGTGCTATGGTTTTCAATCCTAGGTGGTCTGGAGTGAACAATAGAAGGAGCTTCTTCTGAGGTAGATGCGGCTGAAGGGTTATCAGGTATCGCTACACCAAAGAAAGGAAGCTCTTGCAGGTGAGCATATTCCAAGTCGTGATCAATAGAATCCTCTTCCACATCATTAGGCACAAGTAGGGGTGACGATTCAGGTGTAGTTTGAGAATCACTTGGTGAAGGTGCATCCGGTTCAATGTGAATTGTAGATGCATTAGATAAAGGTTCATTAGCTTGAGCAACCACTTCAGGGATTGGAGCGATTACTACAGGTGCTGGAACTTCATCAGTCGGGGGATCGAAGAATTCATCAAACAACGGTTGAAACAGTTTATCCCACTCAGGCCTTGATGGTGGTAAAAATGATGTAGAAGTAGGATTATTGGGAAATAATCCGGAACTAATAGCACCGGTTCCCATCTCATGAAGCACGGGTTCAGAGCTGTGTTGCTCAGAAGCCATCGCTGTCAGCTCATCGAAATCTGCGTCCATAGTTTCTACAATCTTGCCAAGACGACGGTTATAGATTCGGTATGCTTTCTTGGACGGTGAGTAACCAATGAAAATACCTATATCGGCTTTCGGTTGAAGCTTACCCAAGTTCTCACTATTGATGTTTGGATAACAAAGAGCACCAAACACATGAAAAAATGAAACATCGGGTTTACGGTCATGTAGAAGCTCATAAGGTGTTTTTCCATGGCGTTTCCGAATGATAGAACGGTTTTGGGTGAAACATGCAGTAGATATAGCCTCTGCCCACAAGAACAATGGAGCGTTCGCGTAAATAAGCATAGTCCTAGTAGCTTCCATAAGTGTACGATTCCGTCTTTCAACGACACCGTTTTGTTGTGGAGTGCGTGCAGCGGATGTTTCATGTGAGATACCAACTCCTTCATAATAATCACGAAGAGTCTGGTTGACGAACTCTGTACCATTGTTTGTACGAATACGGCGGATAGTAGTATTCAAACGTACCTGAATGAATTTCAGAAAAGTGATGATAGCCTTCGGTGCTTCATCCTTTGTATGTAGAAATCTAACCCATGTAAACCTGGAGAAATCATCCACAATTACCAGAATGAATTTCTTACCGCTCACACTTTCAGTTCTCATTGGCCCACAAAGATCCATATGCAAAAGATGAAGTTTTTCTTGATTGGTGTCTTCAGCTTTGGGCTTGTAAGATTTCTTGGTACTTTTCCCCCTTGAACACGCGGAACATAAATGGTCCTTGTGAAATTTAAGCTTTGGAAGACCACGAACTAAATCGTTTTTAGCCAGATGATTAATAGCGTCAAAGTTAAGATGAGATAATCTGCGATGCCATAACCATGACTTGGTCTTAGATGCTTTAGAGAGAAGACATACTGGAGAGGCGGCCATCATGTCTTGTAGGGACAAGGTATAGAGATTTGCACCACGAGATCCCTTCAACAAATCTTTTCCTTCCAAGTTGCGGATGAAACAAGTGTGTTGTCGAAAAGCAACCTCAAGGTTGGAATCACAAAACTGTCCTACTGAGAATAAATTATGACCAAGACCTTCTACATAGTATACCCTTGAAATCGTCACGTTTCCAATCTGATATTCACCATACCCCATTATCTTTGCAATATGATCATTCCCGAATTTAACCGTACCAAGAAACTTGCTGACGAAATTTCGGAGCATCGAGCGATTTCCGGTCATATGTTTTGAACAACCGGAGTCCAAATACCACAGGATGATTTGGACCACCTGAAAATATCACCACACAAGGACAATGTAGAGGTATCGGAATCTGAGTGTTCCTTGTTATTAGCAGGTACAGATTTAATAATCTTAGATTTGCTAACTCTAGGTTTCTTAGATTTCCTAGCCTTCTTTTTCTTAATAGGTGGTGTAGATTCTAGTTGGCTTAAATCCTGAGGTATTTCTTCACTGATAGGCACTATAGTGGGGGCTAACCTAATTAAAGGGCGCTGTTTCCATACTTGAGTGCGAGTGTTCCTAACTAAAGGACGCTCAGACCTAACCTCAATGGATGCATTCCTAGTTAAAGGGCACATTTTTCCATCTAATGTAAAGGTCCTACCAGTGGGACGCCATTGCCAGCCAACTTGGGCACGAGTTCTACCCGTTGGCTTCCATTCAAGACCATTCTTAATAGCATTCATTTCATTCACGTGATCAATCAGACACAAATCATGACGTTGGGAAAACATACATTCATTACAATTCCAACAATTCAAATCGGAATTCACGAATGGTTTAGGCTGCTGCACAGGCGCAGAGCTTTTAGTCTTAACATGATTCTTTTTATTTAAAACTGAACTAGCATTCCTATTGTGAACTTCTACTTTCTTCTTTTTGGCACTACTAGTGGAGGGCTTGATCTTATCTTTCTTGAGTGGCGATCCTTTAGCCTTAGTAGTCTCTTTTAATCCTGTAGAAGGCAAAGTGGGAATATTAGCAACAGATTTTAAAGGTGCCTTACTTGAATGTGCCAATGACGGTTTTGCTCCTAGATTCTTATTAAATGGAGTTACAACAATGGGCCTATTATTAAGTAGTGCAGAACCTGGTGTACCTATGTATTGCAAATATGCTAAGCAATATTGAACTCGGTTAATATATTCATGAGCCGAATAATAGTCGCTACTTGAGGGATCTAAGGCATAAAGATCATCTAAAATATCCCTAAGAAGATCGACATGCTTAATGGCATTCCTCATATAATCATCATAGGTAACTGGGTTTCTCTTATGAAGCGGGTTCTTATAAAGCACTACTGACTTGGTTGTTGGAGCACTAGTGGACGGTGCAGAGTCGGTAGCTAAGTTATCAACAACTTCTTGTCGGGTGAGAAGAAGTGTCTCCTTTAACTCAGCCAAAACCATATTTTTGTCAATGAGCAGGATGTTCAAATCAGAGATTTCCTCGCACTTTTGGTTCAGTTGTTCAACATAATATTGTTGCTGTGCCGCATTAAAAGCGAAGCGTTCTTCTAGTGAACCATAAAGAGCGGATAATCCCTGTCTTGTCCGATCCATCTCCCCTAGAACAGACGAAAGTCTAATTTCTAAGACTTGGTTTTTAGACTCTGCAGCCTCTAGTTCAAATTTTAATGTTTCATTTGATGACACATCTCTCTTCAATCTCATGATTTCTTCCTCTAATGTCTTAACAATTGCAATCATCTTGTCACTCGTCTCAACACCGTTTTCACAACCATTTTATATCAAAAGATCCTCATTTTGAGCTTGTTGTTTTAATTCTAAAGATATACAATGTTGTTCTAGTTGATTAAAGCGTTTTGAAAGCAAATTGTAAGAATCTTGTAGCTTTAAAAACTCAGCGTTAGATTCGTGACAAGAATGATTATCTACCTCATTTACAGTATCAGCAACATTTACAGAGAGATCACAAACATCATCACAAATATGCACAGCATCACAATTAATCATAGCGGATGTAAGCTCATTCGAATAATTAACATTTACAGTAGTAAGCACATCACACAAGATTACTGCGGACAAGAATCGGTCATATTCGGTTAAAATCTTTTCTTTTTCAATTAGTTGTAGTTCGTAAGCGGTGTCCATTTCATAAAACACTTTTTGAACTTCACCAATTTCAAACACAAGATTTTCCTTAAGAGATGCAAAAGTTCCTTTTAGACTTTCGACAAACGGATTGATCTCATTTTTAAACACCTCGTTCATATGTTCGAAAGCCCATTCTCCGGCATTTAAGCCATTTGAAGTCGTACATTCCAAAATGACCTTGTCAAAATTAGTAAAGTTTTGATTAATCTCTTGCAAGTTTAACCATACAGTGCTAACAGGTGGAAGATCCTTTGGAATTTCCTTAGGACCTTCCATATTGACAAGTGTAGGAAATGTACTAGGGTTTTCTTCATCTAATATGTAAGTCGGTGCTGTTATGAGATCTTTGTCCATATGGAAGCGAATTCTAAAATCCGTTTTTGCAAGCTCCTTATTCAATTTAAAATAATCACACTCGGGATATTTTGCAGAATTGTATGACCGATCCTCATCAACTAGATCCTTACTTGTTCGATCATCGGGAAAAACAATCGGGTCTAAGGCCAATCCTAATTGAGTTGCATTGTAAAGTCTAGGACTATGTCTTAAAGCTTGTTTTGCATATCGTGGATTAGGGGGAAGGCCTTTTTGACGAGATAAGTTAAATTCTCTAAACGAAGCATCAAATAAGTGCACTAGTTGAGAAGCAACGTATTGTCTTAACAGCAAGTAATCTAGACTTCTAATCTTATTAGTAGCATTAATCTCCATTTCATTCTTCTTAGACTCGAGTGATTCAAAATCCGTTTGAAGTTTTTGAAAATTAGTGACCACTAACTCCTTTTCTTTAAGTTCATTAGTCAGATTAGCTCTTAAGTTTTCAATTTCTTGCAAGTGACCCATTTGTTTGTTTCTAAAATGATCATATTCGGGATTAGTTAGAACACTAGACGAAGGCACTAATTCCAAGGTTTGAACTTTCTCATTGCTTAAGGCAAGCTCATCAGACAAATTCTTATTCTTAGCTAAGGTTTCTAAGAGTGCAGCATTCATTTGGCTAAGTAATGTAGCAGGAACCATGACCAAATCTTGTTGAGCAGGAGTAGGCGTATGCGAAATGGGTCCCGGTTGTGATTCACTCAAAGTCTGGGGACTCACATTGATATTGCTATCATTGGTTGTCTCCTCATTTGAAAGACTCACCACCGAAGATTCATTCGAATCAGCACTCTCTTGCACAACTTGATGTGGTTGAATACTAGCATCAGTGGTATTATCGGTGGTATTAATAAGTACCTTAGATCTCTTTTCTGGCCCTAAGCTGGAGATAGTTGCCATGAGAGCAGCCTTTGCAGATTGAAAGTCATCACAGTCTGAGTCATACGCATCGAGATCATCTGCTTGGTATGCTGCATTCTGTGTGGTGGCCGTGTCTTGTTCAGCAATCCCTGGATCAGCAAGAAATGCAAGCTCCTCTTCATCAAGTTCCCTTCCTTGTGCCTGAGTATTCACCAGATAGATCTTTTCTGCAAACCATTGTCCATCCCTTCTCCTCTTGGGTTTCTTACAATCCCTGGACATGTGACCCTCTTCCTTGCAATTGTAGCATGTAATCATTCGTAATTTGCCCGTGGAATTAGCCCGTGGAGCAGGATTGACCATTGGAGCCTGATTGACTGTGCGAGCATTGGTAGTTGATGTGGTAGGTCTCCCCTGATATGGTTGAATAGGCTGAACCATTACCCTGCCATTCTCAATAGTAGCTTGTTGGCGAGAATTGGATGAATTCCTCAACTGATTGTTGGTAGGAGCTGATCCCCTAAATCCTCGTTTGCTTAAAGTCCTTGTGAGATAAGCAGACATAGTGGTTAACACTTCAACTGGATCAGCACCTTGTTTGAATACAGGAACGGGGACTTCCTCATCATCACAGTACATTGCTTGGTCTTGATGAGCTGTATAATCACTAGAAGGAATACTCATTTGATCAGGGTAGCTTGTTGGATATGCTGCATTTTCTTGATAAGAAGAATATGAAGATTGAGCATAAGGTGCAATACTAGCTGGGTGAGGTTGTGTAGCATATTATGATGAAGGTGCACTAAACCGATATTGTTGCTGATGTGAGGTGGGTGGTTGTGGTAGAATCGAGTATTGGGGAAAGGTTGGTGTCATGTAAGGTGATGGATGATAGGCTTGATGTCCCAAAATATAAGGAGTGTTGTTGTGAGACAAGCTTGGTTGATTCGCCATCAAAGCTAATGAATCAGGGTACATACCTCGTGGAGAACGGTGCATGATCACATGTTTCTCATGCTGCTGAAGAAAAGCATATAGTTGATCCAAATTGCACTTATGTAGATCCCTGGTTAACTTAACATCGGTAATATACTCACCCCATTCAGCTTGAGGTAAAGTATTCAAGAATTTGGTGTTAACCTGGAATGGAGCAATCACCAGATTGTATACATTCAGATCATTCATGAGTGTGGTGAATCTGAAGTAATAATCGTGAAGCGTTTCCCCTGGGTTGTAAGTGAATCTGTCAAACAGGTCATACAACTGACATTCCCTTTCCTGTTTGGTGAGAGACGTACCTTGTAGCAACACCTTAAGACGTTCCCATAAATCCTTTGCCACCGTATACTGACTTACCATCCTATAGATGTCATGGGGAAGAGCTTGGAGAATTGTTTGAAGAGCTTTCTCGTCTGCATCGGCAACAAGTTGTTGAGTTGGTGTAAGTTCTTCAAATTCTCTTGGTCGAGACACATTGTTAGCCACGATGGTACCATAGTCAAGTGGACCATTTAAGATTGACTTAACCATAAGCCTCCCATAAACCGGTTTTCCCTTAAGATAAGACATCATCCGGCCTTGCCATGCTTCAAAAACTTCTTTGATGAGCATTGGCGGGCGATTATCCGTTCCCGTAATGACGGAAATATCCGTAAGTGATGTCATCTGAGGCATTACTGAATTCGGATTCATTTTGTTAACTTCAAAGAGACAAAGATTATCGGTTGATCGAGCAGTGAAGTAAAGCTTGTGAATTGTGTTGAGTTTTTGTTGTAAGAAACCAAGATTAAATCCTCTAAAAATCGTCGAAAAAACAAGCAAAATAACCCTTGATTCGGAACTTTTGTTGATTCGGAAGTGTTGATTCGGAACTTCTTGGTTCGGAACTTTTGGCTTGATTCGGAACTTCTTGGTTCGGAACTTTTGGCTTGATCCAGAACTTCTTGGTTCGGAACTTTTTGGCTTGATCCGGAACTTCTTGGTTCGGAACTTTTTGGCTTGATCCGGAACTTCTTGGTTCGGAACTTTTTTGGCTTGATCCGGAACTTCTTGGTTCGGAACTTCTTGGTTCGGAATTTCTTGGTTCGGAAGTTCTTGGTTCGGAAGTTCTTGGTTCGGAAGTTCTTGGTTCGGAAATTCTTGGTTCGGAAGTTCGTGGTTCGGAACTTTCTTGATCCGGAACTTTCTTGATCCGGAACTTTCTTGATCCGGAACTTTTTCGTTCGGAACTTCCTGGTTCGGAACTTTTTGGTGATCCGGAACTTGTTGGTTCGGAACTTTTGCTGGATTAATCAGAAACTTGTTCCGATGAACAGTCGACCACTAAAATGAAGATTAAACCCAGATTTTGACCAAATAACCCAAAAAGTTTTGTGATTTCTACAATAATAAGTAAAAACTAATACTTATCCACTAATCCCAATCACAAAAACACCAAAAACACCAAGAATCAAGATGAATCTTCTTAAAGAACACTAATACAATCAAAAACTAAAAAACCACACAAATCACTACCTTAAATCACCCCATAGCTCTTGATACCAAATGTAGAATATTGATAACCTATGAATCTATGAAGAGGTTTGTTGTTTTCTAGAGAGAGAAACAAGAGAGAGAAAGTGAGAGAAAACTATGTGTTATTTCAATAAGTGAAACTAGCAAAATGACAACAACCAACCCCTTTCCATGGTGGAAAGGGGTATTTATACTTCCAAGCTTACATTGGGCTTGGGCCGGTCCATGACAAGCCCATGGACCGGTTCTTACTTAACTTAATAAGCAACTAATAACTATTTGTTAACTACGAGCTATTACAACATAACTAATATTGTGGAGTGACCGATACTTCTAATATACGTAAAACGTATTTCTAACATCATATAATGAAGGGAGATATTGAGCTGCACTTTGTTCCCACAGAGCTGCAACTAGCTGATATTTTCACAAAGCCTTTGGCTGAACCTTCGTTCAACAGGCTAGTTGCTGAGCTAGGGATGCTCAATATCTCAAAGCCTGTGGCTTGATATTAAATGTGTTCATTAAATGATTGATTCTATATTAAATGTTTTTCACATAAAACTAGGTAGTTACTTTCCAAGTAAATGCAAAAAACATTCTCAAATATTTAATCATTTATTTTTCGAATAACGAGGAGACAAATAAGTTTTGAAAGGTCAAGGGACCCACATGAGCAGTCATTTTCCCACTTTGCATTAAATGCGGTTGAATAACTGTTTACTTATTTGAATATATATATTGTCTCTCGTCTCTCCTCACCCACCACTATTCTCATTTCACAAATCTATTTCTCTCTCTAAGTGCTTCTCTCTCTTAAACCATCCTCTATTTTCATTCTTTTTCGACCTTGAATCCATGGCTTTTCTCGTTCCCAAGGCAGCAAATGTTAACTTCGAACTCAACGAAAGCATCCTCGCCTCAAACAACTCCATTGGATGGATCAAGGCTCCAAATGACACCTACTCAGATCTGGTAAACTTCATGCAAAACTGTGATGTGAGTGAAGCCTTCACCAAATCCCCAACCACCTTCTACCAAGAATACCTTAGGGAATTCTGGTATTCTGCTGAAGTTGTTGATAACACCATAACCTTTAGCCTCTCTTGCAATGAACACCCTTTTGCCTTATCACTTAAAGATTTCTCGAGTGTGGCTGGATTGAAACATGGTGATGAATGCCTTAAGGTGGTTGATAAAAAGGCTGTTAAAGATGCCCTGGCCACACTCAAACCCTTCCATGATGTAAACCATGCTCTTACACCCGCTGAGGTCCTCTCAAAATCTCCTATGAAGATTAAGTACTTTACACCTATGTGGCGTGTCCTCTTCACCCACATTGTTAAATCCCTGGGAGGAATGTAGGGATCCCAAGATCAGATGTCCTTTAACCATCAATCTATAGCTTATGGGCTGATCTGAGGAGCTGATGTTGATGTTGAAAGCATTCTCGTCTCCAAACTTGTTGAACAGCTGAAGGGAAGGAACCAAGTCAGGGAAAAGAATATCTGCTATGTTCGCTTCTTGTCGCTGATCTTTGAAAGCCTGTTGGGAGACAACTACCATAACTCTGCTTTGACTGCTCTGAAGCCCTATCACATCACAGGTGCCATCTACAAAGAAATTGGAGCAGAAGATGTCCCTGTCACCTCTCATATGATGAACATTGCCAACAAACAACCAACAACTGAGAAGTCCTTGCTCCCTTCTTCTGAGAAGGTGATTACCTCTAGTGTGTCTGGCAAGTCTAAGTCTTTGACCTCTGGGCAGCACACTACGACGTCCAAGGCTTCTTCTGGCCAACAGCCTAAGAAGAAGAAAAACCCATCTTCTTCCCACACCAAATCTGTTGCTAAGGCCAAGGGAAAGAAGACTGTGAACCAAGATACCTCCTCTGTTCCAGATACTCATGTGGAATCAGATACTTCTGTTGACCAACAACAGGGGTCTAGTGTCTCAAAGTCAGCTGAGACAACAGGAAACCAGCCAAATCCAGCTGATATCTCACAGGTAATCAGTGTACATTTTTAGAGGTTCACAAGCAGTCACTCTCAATTGTCTTTAGGAGAGAGTGGTGAAGTTAGGGTGATCCTCGACCCATAGAAGTCTGTCTATGCACTTAGAACTCTTTAAGACTTCTGTACACCCTGTCTATGCACCAGGGAATGATTCATTTATGTTTATAAAGCACCTCGATGACCCTGCACCCTCTAGACAGTATTTAGGCTAACAACAACCTGAATGCACTTATGTCTCAACCTTGATCAGCTGTACTTCACACAGCCTCTTGGTTCCCTCAGAAAAAGAATCCCAAAAGTTTTACTTTTAGGGGAGCTGAATAATCATCCTCAGCTCTTCTAGGGACAGCGTAATAAGACGATCTTAACCCTTAACTTTTTCACCTTAAAAGAATCCCAAAGGATTTATCCTTTTCAGGGGGAGCTGATTCATCACCCTCAGCTTTCCTAGGGGCAGCGTAACAGGCGACCTTAACCCACATATGTTTCACTCTTAAAAGAGTCCCAAAGGTTTCTTAACCTTTTGGGGGGGCTGAATAATTACACTCAGCCTTCCTAGGGGCAGCGAATGGCGATCATAAAACAACATATGTTTCACAATCATAAGAGTCCCAAAGGTTTTAACCTTTTGGGGGGGCTGAATAATCACACTCAGCTTTCCTAGGGGCAGCGAATGGCGATCATTAACCTTATATTTTTCACACTTAAAAGAATCCCAAGGATTTATCCTTTGGAGTGGCTGAGTAATCACCCTCAGCCTCTCTGGGACAGCGAAATGGCGACCATTCCCCTTACTTTTTTCCCTGTTACTAATTATACCAACTTGCAGGCTGAAATTGTACAGCCAGCCACTGAATCCCAGGTACAACACGAGAAAGAGGCTGATACAATTATTCAAGATCAAACAAATGACGAAGAGCCTCTGCTGAATATTGAAGAAGAAATGCTGTCATTAGTGGATGATGTCTCTGATCTTGAATCAATGCCTGAAGATGAAATCCATGAGGGGATGTTTGAGGAGGAGGATGAAGAAGACGAGGAAGATCAACAATCTGTCTCTCCTCCCAAGGAAGCTGTTGTTACTCCCAACTCTGCTACCTCCACAACAACAGTCTTCCAACGCCCAGCCTATGATCCAACAGTTGAACTTCTCATGTTTGATCATCCCGCCCAAACCAACTTTGATCTTTTACCAAGGGGGGATGATTATGCACAACAAAGCCTCAACATCCACAATCTTCAGCATGTTCATCATCAATCTAACATTGAACGCTTATCAAGGAAGCTGGATGTGATCAAGTCTGAAATGCACAACTTCACTGTCACATTTCCAGGGGTCATACAAAAGGCTGTTGTTGAGGCAGTTACTGAACCAATCAGGGATGGTGCACGAAAAGGTGTAGCACAAGGACTTAGTCACCTATCCACAAGAATCAAGGATGCAATTGATTCAGAGGTCCCTGCCTTATTCCATGAACATGATCTAACTATGCACAGACAGTTTGAAGTTATTCGCAACAGGAAATACCGTCATGCAAACTTCATTGTTAATCGCGTTCAAGCCAATACTAATGGAAACTCCAACCTTTTGCTGAAGATTGTCAGGGCTTCAAGGAAAAGGCAACGTGTTATGGCTGCCTCTGTTGAACAGATTGCAAGGCACTTTCAAACACGTTCATTCAAACGTCTGCATAGACAGGATGAATGTGAGGGGGAGAAGGAAACAATACTTAACCTTGAATCTGCTAAACAAGGCTCAACATCAGCTGACAACACCATTTCACCTGTCCCCCTCCAAGTCATCACACCTGTTACCATATCTGATGATGAGGATGACACTCAGGGGGAGCAACAGAATCAAGATGGAGCTGACTCATCAACGTCCCTGACTTTGGTTAACACCAGCGAGTCTGGGGATGATGGTGAACCAGCTGCCAAGAAGCTAAAGTTCACTGTTGGCTCCCTTCCCAAAGCAATACAAACTCAGGCTCAGACAACGTTTATCAAAAGAGATGAAGTTTTGAAAAACATGAGTGTGGAATCCTCTGTCTCAAAGAAAGGAAAAGGGATAGTTTTGTCTGACACAGACACAAAACTAAAGAAGATAGCTACGATGCTAGAGACAGGAGGATCCACCACAGACATTTCCCACTTCTCAACCTTTACACCTTCCAATGAAAATCCTTTAACCCCTGAAGAAATAGAGAAACAAGCTGAGGAACTCAAAAGACTGAATGAACTCAAGACATCCAAAGAATTGAATGAAGCTACTCTGAGGAAGATGACTCCATCTGAAAGGGAGAAGTAGAGACATAGGTTGAGGGAAATGGAAGTAAAACGCGCAGAGGCACTGAGAAAAGTCAAAGCTGATTATGATGCCTGCGTTAACAACAGGTATGCTCCTAGAAAGATAACCAAGTTTAAATACACAATACACAAGTCCACCAACACACCACAGATGGTTTTGTGGAGAGACAATCAACAGGGTAACATGAATGTATTTGAGGACTTCAGGCTAAAGACACTTGGGTTATCTGAATGGTTTGAACTTGAAGCCTTAGCTGCCAAAAGGACTGGCCAAGCTAATTTTATTCTGCTTAAGACTCTTAAGGCCAAGTTTACCTGATCAAAGAAACGGCTGCCAAACTCAAGATAGATCCCCCACCACAGATTTTTGAACAAGAACCCCCAAAGACTGGTAAGAAAAGAAGAAGAGTTTCTCAACTTGTTAAGGAAACTTTTGTCACAAATGATGTTCAAGTGGATGGAATGCACAGGGATTTGATCCTACCAAATGGTATTGTTGGACCTGTTGATGGTCAGACATACACAGAGCCGGAAAGAGGAATGGCATTCATAAACAGAGCTTGCCAGTATGCATTTCAAAGAGAAGAAGAGCTTGGCTTAGCCTCAACAATTCAGCTGCTTTGTCTCAAGAAAGGTCTCAAGATTAACACAGAGTATTCCAAAGTTTTTGCAAAAGCTTTGCAGGTAGAATTGGATACTAGATCAGACTTAGCTGAAGCTGAAGAAAAGATAAAAAATGATGACTATTGAAGAAATTCACAGCCCAATTTTACCTTCACATTTTATTTTACTTTTGTAATGTACTTGTAATTTTTTCTTTAATTATGAATAAAATCATGAGGTATGTTTGTTTAGATCTGTTATGAGTAAGAAGAAGCTGTTAACTCACTTACCTTAACTTAGATAGATCTAGCTATATTTATGTTTAAATAGGGGGAGATTGTTGGGAATCTAAGTCTGTTAGATTCCCTGATCATAGATTTAAACATAATTAAGCTGTCAAGATAGTCCTTTACCTGTGCCTAGGAGGCAGGCAAGTATCGCAAGACTCACAGAGATCCAAGTCTCTGTGAGCAACCTCAGAGGAGTCCATGTCAGAGACATTGTCAAAGAAGTCAAAGATTACTTGAAGACATACTCATTGGCTGTGATGGATAACAGCCAAGATGTATCAGGGACTCTGAGGGGTTGAGGGTTAACAGGGGTGGCAATACCCTGTTAACACTCAGCACACTTTGGACATGCCATTTGTGTGTTCGAGACAATGAAGAAAAAGGAAACTGTTTCGACAAATGTTTCCTTAAAGCATAATGGCAGACCACCAAGAATAGAAGAGCATCATGTGACTGATGTCTGAAAAGTGAAAGTCTTGTGTAGTCACCATCAAGTACTATTTAGTTCAATCTCGTATCACTATAAATAGGATGTGTATCCAAGCATTAATGTTTAACACTTTGAGGATATTCATAACATTAATGCTTAGAACTTATTGAATCAAACAGCTGCGACTGTAATCATAAGTTAGGGTTTATAGTTGTTCAAAGTGTGCACAACACATTGTCATCAAACGGTGTTATCCATAACACTTGTAATTCTTTATTATACAATAATAAGATTACGTTTGAAAAGTAATAACTTGTGTTGATTAGCTAAGTTTAGGGTTTCTAGCATTGATTAGGGACTTTCACCTGGGTATCACGAATACCTACTTGGGATAAGACCAAATGCTTGTTAGTGATTTAGCCACAAATCTCTAACCCTTTCGTTGCTATGTGTTTATGTTTCTGTGTCCTTCTCATGCAGCTATGATCACCTTTGTATAGGTGTAGTACTCAAACCCTAGTCAATGGTATTAAGAAAAATCAATGGCCCATTAACTCCTCTTAATATGCTCCATAATACCATTACATAATGGTTACAAGACAAATTAAACGTGGTCTTTAAAACACTTGAATTGGTCAAAGACCGTTACAAGTATTCATGTTCAGCTCCAGCATCAGTCTATCCTTTAGTCTCACTGAAGCATCAGCTACCCCTGAAGGGTGTTCCCGCTGAAGCCTTCATTACTAAAGAAGACATGCTGATGAGTAAACACTGAAGACAAGTCTTCAGTAGAGTTACTCCCTGATGAATACCTTCAGTCTAGAGTTCAACTCACTGAAGAGTTAACTCACTGAAGATCATCAACAATGCTGAAAAACATGTTACCCACCATAAGGGTCTAGGTGTTCAGGGACTTATGGGTGTACACTCCGTACCTCCTTACCCATTAACCAGTATGAACTGAACCTACACTTGAACTATATTTCCAACAATCCTCCCCAATATAGTACAATTCCTTTTGCATGAAAATTAACATTAACAAAACCAGTGCATCAATGAAAATATCCTAAGGATTGAATTTCCATCTTAGTACAATACTTCAAACATTCGAGAATCAGGGTGTTCTAAGAATTGAACCCTTCAACTACTTTGAATACCTGGAGATAGAATACAAACAAGTTTTCAAATCCATAACAACTCCTGACACTACGAGCATGTGTCCATATCCAAATTCAAAAATGTTATAAGAGCCAAGTTCATGCTCCCTGAGGCGGAGAAACCTCAACATTTACATAGGTGGTTCCTCTTTAGTTCATGCTCCTGCTTAAGCACTTTTTCAAAGACATTAACCATTGAGAAGTTTATAACTTCATCCTCCTTCAGCAGGTACAAGCACATCCTTGGGATGATATACATGTGCTTCAGTCCCCTGAATGTTCAGCTTTCCACATTGAACTCAGCTCCCAAGTTTCCTTAGGAGGGAGTTGGGTGTCCTAGCATTCAGTGACTAGAGTGGACTTTTAAACCCATCCCTTTACCAGACTTTATAACCAAGTCTCTAGCCAATCCCTTCGTCAAGTGATCAGCTAAAGTTTGTTGAGACCTCACGAACTCTATTGAAATCACCCCATTCATGATTAGTTCATGAATCATGCTATGTCTAACACTTAAGTGTCTAGACTTACCATTGTACATCTGGCTATATGCCTTAGCCAATGTAGTTGCACTATCACAACGAATAGATATGGGTGCCATAGGTTTGACCCACAATAGAATCTCAAGAAGCAAGTTTCTCAACCATTTAGCTTCTTTACCAGCAGCTGCTAGAGCCACAAACTCAGATTCCATGGTAGAACTAGTAATGCAAGTTTGCTTCTTAGATGCCCAAGAAATTGCACCACCACCAAGTAGGAATACCCATCCACTGGTGGATGAATTATCCTCAGTATTGTTGATCCAACTTGCATCAGTGTAACCTTCTAACACTGATGAATATCCAGTATAAGACAAACAATAATCCATTGTTCCTTTCAAATACTTCATTACTCTCTGAATTGTTTGCCAATGCTGAGTACTAGGATTACTAGTGTACCTACTCAGTTTACCCACAGCAAATTCAATGTTAGGCCTAGTACTAGTCATGGCATACATCAAGCAACCAATCACCCTAGAATACTCAAGTTGGGAGACAGCCTGACCATTGTTAGGCATTAGTTTCTCACTTGTATACATTGGTGTACTCATTGGAGTACAATCAAAGTGATTGAATTTCTTCAGTACCTTCTCAATATAATGAGACTGAGAAATTACAATACCATCACTTTCATGTTTGATCCTAATGCCAAGGATAACATCAGCCTCCCTCATGTCTTTCATGGAGAAATTTGATGACAAAAAATCCTTTGTCTGATCAACCTTAGCTTGGTAAGTGCCAAAGATTAGCATGTCATCAACATATAGGCAAATGATGACTCCTTTACCAGATTCAACAAATTTGCTATATACACATTTTTCAGCTTGGTTAAGTGACTATTAGACAAAACCACTACATTAAACTTCTGGTGCCATTGCTTAGGTGCCTACTTCAATCCATATAAGGACTTAATCAGTTTACACACCTTGCCTTCATGACCAAGCATGATGAAACCTTGAGGTTGGTTCATATAAACCTCCTCATCCAAATCACCATTCAAGAATGTTGTCTTCACATCCATCTGATGAATAATCAGATTGTGAATACTAGCTAAAGCAATCAGCATTCTTATGGTACTGATACGTGCTACTGGAGCATAAGTATCAAAATAGTCTATCCCTGACTTTTGTTTAAAGCCCTGAATGACTAACCTTGCCTTGAACTTTTCAACAGTTCCATCTACCTTCATTTTCCTTTTGAAGAACCATTTCTTACCAAGTGGATGACAAACTAGAGGTAGATCAACCAACACCCAAGTGTTGTTGCCCATAGTGGAGTCCATCTCATCATTTATTGCTTCTTTCCAAAAAGCAACATCTTGGGACTTCATTGCTTCATCAAATGTTTTGGGATCATCCTCAACATTAAAGCAATAGGAGTATTGGTCTGAGACCTCATCCCTTGTACCTTCAACCAAGTATAATTGAAACTCAGGCCCAAAATTCCTTAGAGTCCTATGCCTTGTGCTTCTTCTAAGCTCAGGCCCAGGTTGCTGAACCACAACCTCATCAGTGACCCTTTCAGGTTCCACTGAAGCACCAATGTCCTTAGCTCCAGTAGGAGTCCTAAGGTTTGATCTAGGGACTGATGAGAACCTAGTCTCATCAAATTTAGCATCCCTTGATTCAATGATTGAGTTTGTAGAAACTCAATCATTAGGTTCAATAACATAGAACCTATAAGCCTTGGAATGCTTAGCATATCCAACAAAGATGCATTCAATTCCTATTTCATCCAAGGTTTTCACCTTTGGATCAGGGAGTCTTACAACTGCCCTACATCCCCAAACTTTGAGGTAGTTCAAGTTTGGTTTTCTTTTAGTCTAGAGTTCATAAGGGGTAATCTTGTTCCTTTTGTTGGGAATCCTATTTAATAAATAACAAGTTGTTAACATAGCTTCACCCCAGAACCCTTGACTCAGTCCAGAATAGGACAACATGGAGTTAACAATTTCCTTTAGTACTCTATGTTTCCTTTCAGATATACCATTTTGTTGAGGGGTATAGGGAGCAGTCGTTTCATGGATAATACCAACAAACTGAAAATACTGAGCATCCATGTACTCACCTCCCCTATCAGTCATAACCTTTTGATTTGGACTCCTTGTTGTAATTCAACTTCAGTTTTATATACTTTAAATTAGTCTAATGTTTCATCCTTAGTATGTAATAAATAAACATAACAAAACCTTGAAGCATCATCAATAAATGTTACCAAGTATTTCTTATTCCCTAATGAGGGAGTAGCATGCAAATCACATAGGTCACTATGGATTAGCTCCAAAACTTTAGTTTCACGTTTTACATCTTGAAATGGTTTCTTAGTTATTTTGTTCAGCATGCAAGTCTGACACTTTTCAGTGTCCATGTCAAATACTTGGATTAACCCATTCTTAGACATATTTTGTATCCTCTTAAAATGGACATGGCCCAGTCTAGCATGCCATAGTGAAGAATCCTTCAGTTTACTGGTGGACACTGAGGCTGAACAAATATTTGCACTACCAGCACTAACTGAGTTAATACTGGTGGTTGTTTCAATATTAAGCCTGAACATTTGATTACTCAAATAACCAAAACCAATAAACACACCACGTTTGGATAAAACAAATTTATTTGATTCAATCACTTGTTTATAACCACCATTATTCAAAACACTACTAGAAACCAAATTCTTCCTTATATTAGGAACATGCAAAACATTAAACAAGCTAACAATCTTTCTAGAACTAAACTTAAGATCTACACAACCACGTCCATGCACTAGGGCTGTTAATTCATTTCCCATGTGAAGAATAGATCCATCATTCGGTGACTCATAAGTCTTGAACCAGCATCTAACTTTACACACATGAACAGTTGCTCCAGAATCAACCCACCACGCAACATCATCATCCTACACAAAATAAGCTTCAGATACATATGTAACATAATAAATCTGGAGAGATTCATTAAACATATTCTGACCTTTCAGTGTTGTGTTGTTAGAACCAATCACTGAACCTTTTGTGTCTGATCCACTAGCTTTGCTGCCAGTATCAACACCTTTGCAATCCCTTTTGAAGTGTCTAGGTTTCCCACACTTCCAACAAGCCACTGATGACTTCTTGTTAGGATTTGCTTTGGTTTTATCCTGATGCTTACGTTTGCCCTTGTTGTCATTGTACCTGATGGAGTTATTATGCTCCGCCATATTGACAACTGATGAACCAGCAACATTGTTGCTTTTTGGCTTGTCACTTTCATGCACCCTAAGGGATTCCTCAATGCAAATGATTGTCCAACTCAACAAGAGTTAATTCCTCCTTATATTTCAAGGTATGCTTGAAATCTTTCCAAGAAGGAGGTAATTTGTCAATGACACAAGAGACCTGAATGGTCTCACCCATGTTCATTTTATGTTGTGTAAATCTATCAAGTATTCCAAGAAGTTCATTGTATTGTTCCATGACTGGTCTTGAATCACTCATTTTGTAATTTGTGAAATCACTCACAAGGAACTTCTTACTTGATGCATCCTCATCCATATATTTGGCTTCCAAGGAATCCCATAGTTCTTTAGCAGATTCATAATTTTGGTAAATATCAAACAATGAATCAGACATACCATTGAGAATAATACCACGACACACAGTCATCATTCTCCCATTTGCTCCTTTTCCTTATGTTCTCCAAGGTAGCATCATCAGCACCATCAGGAATGGGAGTGGTCAGCACATACACCACGCTCATGGTAGAAAGAAGAAAATGCATCTTCTTTTGCCATCTTCTGAAATCCACCCCTTCAAACTTATCCAGCTTGGAGAAGTCTGCCACCATATGCTTCATAGCAGCCGCCATTGATTATCACAAAATAAATTACTTTGATTGTTGGTGTTTACTTCGTCCCAACCAGGGTAAGATAATCAATCCTAGCTACGTACCAAAACAATAGTTACCGAATATCACTTGGAATCGTGTAATCACTTTACAAAGTAAATTATTCGACCCTAATGTCTGGGTATCACGAATACCTACTTGGGATAAGACCAAATGCTTGTTAGAGATTTAGGCACAAATCTCTAACCCTTTCGTTGCTATGTGTTTATGTTTTTGTGTCCTTCTCATGCAGCTATGATCACCTTTATATAGGTGTAGTACTCAAACCCTAGTCAATGGTATTAAGAGAAATTAACGGCCCATTAACTCCTCTTAATATGCTCCATAATACCGGGACATAATGGTTACAAGACCAATTAAACGTGGTCTTTAAAACACTTGAATTAGTCAAAGACCGTTACAAGTATTCATGTTCAGCTCCAACATCAGTCTATCCTTTAGTCTCACTGAAGCATCAGCTACCCCTGAAGGGTGTTCTCGCTGAAGCCTTCATTACTGAAGAAGACATGCTGATGAGTAAACACTGAAGACAAGTCTTCAGTGGAGTTACTCCCTGATGAATACCTTCAGTCCAGAGTTCAACTCACTAAAGAGTTAACTCACTGAAGATCATCAGCAATGCAGAACAACATGTTACCCACCATAAGAGTCTAGGTGTTCAGGGACTTATGGGTGTACACTCCGTACCTCCTTACCCATTCACCAGTATGAACTGAACGTACAATTGAACTATATTTCCAACGATTTCTATTACGATATGATAAAACTTTTATAAGTTCATAAGTCCAAAAATCAGCCATAAAATTAAGGCTTATGAAACATAAGCCGAAATCAAATAAGCCCATAAATAATCCGAAACAAACATCTATTCAAAGGTTTTATATTATTATTTTTTTGAACGGCAGTTTGGTGCAACGGAGTTTCTTGCGCATCACCGAGGCACCAAGTCTCTCGACCCAAGTTTGAATCATCTCACGAAGAGAATATCAACCCCCATGCTAGCCATCCAGTTTCCCATTAAGGGGATTCAAGGCATTGCGATGAGATTCAAACCCGGCTGCCAATTCTGGGAAAATCCCCCACATGGAGAATGACAAGAGTCGAACCCCTGACCTCCCCCACATGGAGACTATAACCAAATGCATCCATCCAACTGAGCTAGACTTCATTTGCCAAAGGTTTTATATTATGAAAAATGATTAGTAGACCTAATTAATGAACCTAATAATAGACCTACAAATATGATTGGTGAAAGCAAAAATTTGATTGGTGGTTAGAGATGAGAGAGAATGAATGTGTAACACTTTCAAAAAGTAAATAGATTAGGCCTATTTGTAGGTCTATTTAGTAGGCCTATTTATAATTACTCTTATATTATTTACCCATTTAGCGACATCAAATGCTTTAGTGCTATTGTAGATTAGGCGTAAAAATATTTTAAAGCATATGTTACTCTTTCTGAAGATCGTTTTTGCAAGTTGCTTTTCTTCGATCCGATTCCGCTGTCCATTAAGTTAGTTATTGCATAAGTTAATTTCTCATTCACTATGATAAGGTGCTGGAGCATTTGTGTCCAATATAGTGCCGTTAAGTGTAAATTCATTTACAACGCCTTACTGAGGCAAAACTGGTGTTACAGTTTTCATGAACTAAAAACCATACACTAATTAAGTTCCATAGTTAACAGTACAATAGATATAATCGAATCTTACAGAAACTGCTCGTAACAACCCAAAATCCTTCTTAGTATAAAGGCAAAGAAAAGTGACAAATACAACAAAGAGTATATCCATTGAATAAAAAAGTGATCACCTAACCCATCTCAAGAAAGCAATTACTATGATGAATGTAAGGATCATGCCTCCATATTTAATCCATTGATCCACTCGGTTTCGCCTCTCGATGAGCCTCAACACTGAATTTGATAGCCCCAGTGTGTTCAGCACATCCAACGCTTTTCGTTGAGCTCCCTGCACAAATATTCATTTTGGTGAATTATTCATCATATGCACAAGTCAATCTATAGTCTTAAAAAAAACATATAGACATTTTTTTTATAGTTGTTACTGAGATAATACACCCAGACGCTCCTGATGCTTCAACTACATATGGGTATTCAACTGGAGATACAGGATTAAAGCTGGTGACTGATAGTTTTTCTTAACTAATTTACTCTGCCATCGACTGGCTTTTATGCCAGTGGGGTAACGGAACTGTAACTTTGTAAACATATGTTCACCTACATACCCGTGTAGTGGAAGTGGGATGTGGGAACAAAACCGTAATAAATGATAATAAAAGAGAACCTACAAAAAGTGATTAGAACTTACCACATAAGCTTTTTATTAGCAGGGAATTTTTTTATTAAGCTTTGAAGATCAGGCCTAGGACTAATTCAAAATAAGAACTTTGGACAATAAATAAGCAAGGAAACAGCCAATAGCTTATGTAATGCTAAATGATAAAAACTAACTTTTGAAGACAAATCTAGTTTGAAGCACCGGGAACCACAGATCTGAAGTTAAATACACTGAAACTTTGATCTTTAGTAATATACTAAGCGCAATTTACTGACCACAACCTGAATCAGCAGCAGCAGGTAGTAGGCAACCTTAAGAAGTAAAGTGTGGAAAAAGCAACATAGTACAAACTACAAAGTATGGTTGGAGTTGTAAGAAGGGGCCTAGCTTCTGTAAAACTAAAGGATAGAAACTAATCTATAAAGACGAATCTACTTTGAAGCACCGAGAACCACGGATCTAAAGTAATGGTTGGAATGCACTGAAACTTTGATGTTTAGTACTCTACTAAGCGCAGTTTACCCACCACAAACTATAGGCCAAGTAGGGTTCGAGTTGTAACTCAAAGCCTTGTGCAGCCTAATCATCCCCCTCCCTTTTCTATTTGCAGTTATACATTATGATAAACGGTAAGCGCCCACTGTTAAGTAAAGGGGTGAAGGCGGTTAATCGTAATTGATGGAAGATAAGAGACTCGCTTTTTCTGAGCAGGTTAATCTAGCTCGCTGCCTTCAAAATGAATGATAGTTGACATATAACACAAACTAAAAAGGAACATGGTAAAAAAATTTGTCCGTTATTTTGTGTTTGCGACGATACATATTTACACTAAAAGCTTTCTTTACAAATTATGATAGGTCCAAGCAAAAGAAGTGCCATAATATTGTATGTCCTTGAAGAGAAGGGAGAGGGAAATGCAATCACCTTAACAACCAATCTATCACCAGAGAATGTAAATACAGGAAATAGTAAAGTAGAAAAACCTTTAAGCGCTCCCTTTGTTCAGAGTATTTAGCAAGAATGGCGGCTCCAGTAGCCGTTGCCTCTTCCAACATACGAGAAGAGTTACGAGCAGACTGCATTGCTTGTGCTTCCTCATCAAAAATTCTCAAAACATGAGACGATTCGCCATTCTGAGTCCAAAGTCAAACATGCAATCAGAAACCCGTCAACGTATGAAACTAACTTATAACACAAGAAATATAAATAAAACAATATACATACAGCTCTTCCAAGCAACTCTGCCCTCTCTTGTGCTTCTTGCAACCTTCTCTGATGCCGCTGCATATACCGATCTAAACTACTTCTAAACGAATCCGCCTCTTCCGCTATTTGCTCCACTTTTCTGCCAAATTTCAAACCAATTTCACTATCCTTTTCTAGTTACTATTTTACTAACCTAAACTCTTTTATATACTTTTACCATCATATTTAATTTCTAGTTCTTGGATTAGCTTATTATAATTAATGAGATAAATGACCAAAAAGTGCATAAAAATCTAAAATTGTACTCCGCAATTCTTATATGAGGGTTTAGTCTTTTGCGATAACATCCCTTACATGACCCCGCCTCCCTTTAGATAAGCAATAAAATTTGAGCTTATCAAAACCCCTGATATAAGCTGATAAGCCCAACCACATAAGCTTAAGCAAACAATTGGTTGGACTTAATTTAGACATATAAGCTCATAAGACCTTAAGAATCTTAAACAAACACTCCCTTAATTATAACTTATAAGCAGATAAGAAGTAGAAGCATGAGCAGAAAAACAAAGTCCAAACACCCTCTTAATTTACAGCTACCCTCACAATCACTTTGTACAAGTGATTACTACTCTGACACTAAACTAACACATCAAACAGACACGAATCATACTAATTCAATCACATCTCTTAATATTTCCTCAACAATCTACATACAAAACCATCAAATGAATAATAACATTCCCGTACAAATTAGATTACAGTCATTCTTACTAAATTCACAGTAAACTCAGCATCTACCATACTAGTAGTTAGGCACCTGATGTCCTTGCAAAAAAGTCTAGGTTTGAAACCTCACTAGATACACATCTAAGGGTGGTAAAGGAAAGATACGAAAACGGTTGCAAGGATAACCTGAACACGGAAAAACCTTGTACCAGGCAATAAAAAGTAACTAGTTAATTAACTCAGATCACAAATCATACTAATTTACTCACATATCTTAATCTACTGTTTCTAACCACCACAAGAGATCTAGCGTTCAAACCTCACTATGTAGACATTTGGGGGTACAGCTAAGCTCAACAGGGAAACCCCACCCATCCGTCTTAATCTGCAGTTCTCTATCTTCTAATTACAGTATAACTTCTAATATAACTACACTATTTCTGCACAATTTTTTTTTGGGTGACTATGGTTTCCGACATTTAGGCCGCTAATCCTGGTTTCAAACCTCCCTTTTCATAAGGTTGGCGTGGCCACTTCAAAGTCATTTGAATAAAGCACAAACTGAAGTTGAAGACCTTGTTACAATCCACACCGGCCAAGTACGGGTTTGTTTCGTGGTTTATAAGTCTAGGTGTCCCCTACTCTTACAAGCTAACTTTACAGGCCTAGTATGGGATTGTTTCGTATCAAAACTCTCACATTTTGGTTATAATAGTCACACGTTTTTGGACACTAGGCCACCCCGAGAGTTTTTTTGCAAATTCGGGCTACACAGGTTCCTAAAAATTCACTATCTAATCCAAATTCTGATGACACAAATGCAACATAAAATTGAAAATTTATAAAAAGATTTAACCTCTTCCAGAGATCTCTTTGAGGCTTAGATTTAACGGATCGATAGAGACTTTCCATATCAGAACACATGGTTTGGATATGAGCGATGTCTCTGCGGACGGAAAGTGATAATTCCGACGAATCAGCGGTTCCGGCGAGAAGCTCAAGGCGTTCAAGATCATCTCTGGTTTTTAAAAGTAGTTTTTTAGATCTTGGGTATAGCTCTGATAACGTCACTCCTCCTTCCATCGCCAACGCCATTGTTGATGATGATGTGTCTGGTTTTGATGTAGTAAATATTTTATACTTTTGATATTTTCAGTCCTTTTAGTTTCTACTTTATTCTAGCGTGCTGTGTTTTCGATAGGTGTTTTGCACGGTTTTGTTTGAGACGGTTTTTTAAAAAGTAAAAAGGGAATCATCGATTTTTAGATTTGAAAGATTTTTTCGGTTCGATTTTGATTTTTTTTTCTCACCTCTAGTTTTCGAGTGTCGCTCGGGAAAAGAAATGAAAAAAATGAAGAAAAAACTTGTGTTGATGATTATTTAGGGGTCGTTTGGTTCATTTAATATTTTTGTTGTAATTGTAATGTATTAAAAGGATTTGTAATATGAATTAATTGTAATTTAAATTGTGTAAATATGTTATGTGTTTGGTTGACATGGTGTAATGCAAGTGGTTACAAATTTATTTGCATAAAACTATGCAATTCCTTTGTAATGTACATCTTTCCATGCATTGGAATGCAAATTACAATTACATCACATTACTACAAATTCAATGAACTAAACGGGGCCTTAGTTTTGCATTGTTAAAGTCACGCGATAAGTTAAGTATTTAAAATGATATTTGTTGAAACAAAATCCTCCGGCTATGCTACGGTCAGTGATCTTGCCTCGACATCATAAAGGTATGCTCGTCTTGATCCCTTTGAACCTAGGATACATAAGACAACACACGTTAACTCGCCCCAGGTTTGACCCCGAGACCAAGCTCCGGTGTGAGAATAAGTAGCTATCCACACGAATGGTATTAAACAGTAAGTACTGGAAGGTAAAAGTATGTGTTAATGGAAGCATTGAATGAATGTTGTGTGTTAAATGCAGGGGTATTTATACTACCCCAAGGGACATACCTGTCTGAGTGGTCATGTCATAGACTAGGCCTTGAAACCTGGGCTAGCCAAATCCCTACAATCGAGGGATTGAATGTCCCAAGGGCGGCGGTGTATCCTTTTATCCATAGGACGGACGGATGGTCTCTGGATAATAGGGTGAGTGCCTTTTGCTTTTTCCCTCGAGCCTTGTCATGCTCATTAATGCTCTACTGTTCATGCCACGTCTTTATCAAATGGTCCAAGGTTCCGGGTCTGAGGTGGGGACGCGCTCGTCTCCGGAAGCGTTGACCGGAGACATACGCGAACATGTCCCCCCCAGTATCATAGTGTTAGCCTGAGCTAGCGGTATGATACTCACAATACGTGTCCTTTAAACAGTAACGAATGCAATTAATGCGAGCCGCCTCTATGGCTTCGCATTAATTGATTTTGTCTTTTGGGCTTCGGGTTGTCGGCCACTTGTGGCATTGATTTTCACTCTTGGGCTCGCATCTGCTTCCACGTGGCCATCCATTTTCCAACGGTATGGATTTAACCTGGAGACTTGTGCACGTCTCTTCACTGCCCCCTTCCTTTGATATAAATACCCACCCATTTTCTCATTTACTTTACGCTTTTACTTTTTCTTGTTTCCGCCATTGTTGTTCTTTCTTCTCGGATTCTCTTCAAGCAGGTGTGCACCTCTCTTTATTCTCACTTTGCTCGTATTTTAGTTATGTCTACCAGTAGTTCCGGTGAGGAGGCTACTTTCCGTGATCCCAAATGCGACATGCATATTAGGGTTTCGACATTGACGGAGGATGACCTTAAGAAGATACGCAGAAAGTATCGCATACCCACCGAGGTTCGTCCTAGATTACCGGATCCGCTTCTTACTATGGACAAACTTCCGGATCGATTTATTGGAATATACGAAGATTATTTGAAGCATGGGGGGCTTCGGATTCCTTTCTCTACCTTTTTCTTATCTGTGTTAAGATATTTTCTTGTGCACATTTCCCAATTAGTTCCCATGAGCGTCAACCGTGTTACCATGTTTGAGATCCGTTGCCGGAGCTTGAACATCCCTTGTTCCGTAACCTTGTTTCGTGTATTCTATAAGCTGGGCAAACAGGGGCACTGGTTCTCCTTTGAAAGTCGGTATCCGGCTAGGTATGGCAAATGCTTGAAGGAGACTACTTCTAGTTTGAAGCTTTGGAAGCACAAGTGGTTCCTCATAGACCGAAGGGCCATTCCACATGCCATGCCCTGGAGGGATAGGGACACCGATGTCCATGATGATTTCCCCATTGGTTTTAACGCTGATCATGCTAAAATGTTGGCTGATAACCCGGTTCCGCTTCGCCCTCCTCACCGGCATTTGTTGTTTCTAGCCGGCTTGTGGGTTCCTTATGAGGATCCTACCCTTCGCCGCATAGTTGTTGACCCTGATGATGAGGGTACTTTACATGTATACCCCTTTTTTTTATTTTCCGCGAGCTCTTGTTGCTCGCTCTAACGGTTATTTCCCTTTTTATTTGCAGAACTCACCATGGATGAATTTATCAAGCTTCCGTCGTTTGAGAATGCCAAGGTTGGTAGAGATGAAACCGAGAAGGCGCCGTTGCCGCCCCCGAGGGTGACGCAACCGCTACCGCTGACTACTCCCATACCCACATTGAACGCTCGCCAGAAGGCTGTTACTACTCCTGATCCCAAGATCCAGGCTGCTCGGCTCCGTCATGAGGGGAAGAATCCGGTGGTGAACAAGAAAAGACCTGCCGAGGGTCAGTCGTCTGGGCGTAAGCTTAAGCAGAAAGCCTCCCAAAGCCAAGTGCAGTCTGGGGCCGAGGACATGGAAGCGGATTCGCCTTCCCCTATCCATGAGTCCCACCCCTCCGACTCGGTAGATGGTCATAGTAAGTCTGACGCTACCCACAAGACTTCTGCTCACATCAATCTGAGCGATCATTCGGATGGTGATGACGATGCTGCAGGTATGCGTTCTCTTACACCTCTCTTCCTAACAACGTGTTTTGCTTCTATGCTCTCTTCTTTACCTTATTATTTTTCACTCAGGGAATGTGCAAGGGCCGGTACGTCGTCATGTACCCTTGTGGCGCTTGACCGAAGATGTGCACATTGACTCTCACTATTCTTCCCGAGAATTGCTGTATCATTTGGCCACCCCTGCGGAACAAGATAGACTGTCCTCCCTTTCCAACTACGATGTCCTGAGCTATGCTTACCAGACTATTGCCCGTAGCACCTTGACCGTATCCGAGCTCATGAAGAGGTACGAGGCCCTCAGCCGGGAACATTCCCGCTTGACTGCTGTGCCGGAGGGGGTCCAAGGGCATTTTGCTACCGGGAAATCCGTTCTTGATCAGATGGCTATGGCGCATAAAACTCTTGAAGATAAATATAACAGCTGTCTTGACCGGGAGAAGGAGAATCTGGCAACTATTGACAGGTTGAAGCAAGAGGTTGAGGACTCCGGTGCTGTGATCGCTACCAAGGATGAGAGAATAGCTGAGCTGGAGCATTTATCAAGTCTTAGCATCCAAGATCATGTCAGGGATTCCGAGAGGATCAAAGAGCTTGAGGCCTCAAACAAACATCTAACCTCTCTACTTGCTCAAGCTGAAGTTGATAAACAGGTTTTGGTGAGGGATGGCTTCCCTATCTTGGTGCGCAAGCTGCTTGCTAGTTATGAGTATAGACGATCTCTCGCCTTGGGTACCGGCGGTATGTACAACGCGGGGTTTTTGAAGGCTGTTGAATATGGGCGCACGCCGGAACAAGTTGAGGCTGCTATTGCCGCTGCCGATAACCTTAACACTGAGATGGCCAAGACCTGGAAGGAGGATTTCATTGCTCTATTTTCTGCTGAGTATCCTTTCGTGGCCAAGGTGTCTGCGGCCAATAAGCTTTCCGTTGTTGACATCATGCAACTTGTTCCAGCCGAGAAGCCCCCCGTCCCTGCGGCCGAGACCGTTGATACTACTCAACCTCCGGTGATTACCCAAGATGGTGTCGGTTCTCAATCCACAGCACATGGCGGTGAAGCTCCATGATTTGAAGACCCGGAATGCCGGGATATCTTGTAATCTGTTACTTTCAAACATTTGTGGTTACTGTAATAATCCTTAACATTTGTGGTTCCATAAACATGTTTCACCTATGACGTTTAACTTTTATGCACGGTTATAAAATTTCCTTTGTGTCACATCTTTGTCCGAATCGCTATGATTACCACTTGTTGCCGCTATGTCTCTTATAGCCTTGACCTTATTTTTTATTATTTATACTTCATATATGTGGAAGACATCGGTACTTGACCGCTTTTGCTTTGTCTTCGGATTGCTATTCAGGCGCATCCAACACTTGTACGTCTACATTAGTGTATATATGGTTTGGGAGACATCGGTATTAAACCGCTTTTCGTTTGTCTCCGGATTGTCATTTAGACGCATCCCATAAAGTATAATAATACTTTTAACAAATGTGCGTGGGAGATATCGGTACCGGACCGCTTTTTATTTATCTCCGGATTGCCTTTTGGGCGCATCCAGCATTTCAAAGCGTATTTACATACCCTACGGTTAGCTAGGCCGAGGTTTATAATTACTGCAGTCAAACATGCTTAAAACTTTCATTCATTAGAACTGAAAACGATACATTTTGTTCCTATTACATAAAGCATTTTTGCAAGTTGGTTGCATGCCAGGTACGCGGGATTTCTTTTCCCTCGATTGTTTCCAACTTGTACGATCCGGTCTGATAGGCTTCGACAATCCTATAGGGACCTTCCCAGTTGGGACCCAACTTCCCTATTTTCTCTTGCCGGCTGGCCATGTTGCGCCGGTATACGAAGTCTCCGACCTTGAAGGAGCAGGGTCTAACACGTTTGTTGTAGTACTGCTCCACCTTCTTTTTGTATTTGGCCTCCTGTATGGCCGCAGCCTCTCTCCTTTCTTGCAGAAGATCTAGGTTCAGCCGTAGTTCTTCTTCATTTGTTTCACCATCAAACAACAAGGTTCTTGCGGTGGGGATGCCTATCTCTGCAGGAATGACTGCTTCACTTCCATAGGTGAGACTAAACGGGGTTTCCCCATTGCTTGTCTTGAGCATGGTGCGGTGAGCCCATAACACATGGGGCAATTCATCAACCCATCCGGTTAGCCTTCTCCCTAGTCTTGCTTTCAGCCCGTGCATTAGTGACTTGTTGGCTCTTTCCACTAGGCCGTTGGCTTGCGGATGTGCTACCGCAGTGTTCATCTGCTTGATGTGCCATTTCTCACACCACTTTCCGAAGGATCCATCTATCAATTGCTTGCCATTATCAGTCACTATCACACCGGGTAGACCGAATCTACACACTATGTTTTCCCAAGCAAATTTTTGCACTTCCTTTCCCGTTATCTTAGCCACCGGTTTTGCTTCGATCCATTTGGTGAAATAATCAATGGCCACTATTACAAACTTGATGTTCCCGGCATTTCCACTGATCGGACCAAGTATGTCCATTCCCCACTGGTAAAAGGGCCAAGGTGATGTTATTGACGTGAGGTTGGTTTTTGGGAGCCTCGGTATAGGACCATGTATTTTGCATGAATCGCACTTGGAGATCTCGTCCCATGCGTCTTGGTGCATGGTCGGCCAGAAATAGCCTTGACGCATTATCTTTGCCACCACGGACCTTGCTCCGGCATGCATTCCGCATGCCCCTTCATGAACCTCTCTGATTATATAATTTGCTTGCAAAGGACCGACACATCTTAACATTGGAGATAGGTATGACTTTTTGAATAGGATGCCATCTTCCAGCGTGTACATGGGAATCTTCATCCTTAAGTTCCTGGCCTTTTCCGGCTCTTGAGGCCATATTCCTTCCTCCAAACATCTCTTGATGGGAGACATCCAACACTCGCCCTCCTCTTCCACTATGTCGTTGACCTCTTGCACATCTATTGACCTTGCGTCCAATGCCTCTACCAGAACCTCCTTAGTTAAATGGTTGAACGCGATTGAAGCGAGTTTGCTTAGGACATCAGCTTTTTGGTTCTTTTGTCGCGGAATGTGCTCTATGTCGAATTTTGTGAAGGCGAGAAGAAGCTCTTTTACTTTAGCTAAGTATTTGGACATCCTATCATCGTTTGCCTCAAACTCCCCTTTGATCTGACAAGCCACCAACTTTGAATCCACCTTGGCTTGCAACTCTTTTACTCCCATCCTTTCGGCCAGACGGAGCCCCGCCAGAAGGGCTTCGTACTCAGCCTCATTGTTTGAGCAATTGAAATTGAACCTCAACGCATATGTGAATTCTACCTCCTCTGGGTTAATTAGTACCAGACCAGCACCAGCTCCTTTACTATTGGCCGCTCCGTCTGTATACAGGATCCATTGTGGTTCCGGCTCCTCTTCTTCGGACACTTCGTATATTGTTGCTGTCTCCTGCTGGTCTAGTGGAGCTTCGTTGAGGAAATCCGCTAACACTTGTCCTTTGATGGAATTTCTGGGTACGTAGAATATTTCATACGTCCCCAACTCTACTGCATACTTTGCCAATCTTCCGGAGGCCTCGGATTTGCTTAGTATCTGCTTTAGCGGTTGGTCTGATATGACATGAATGTCGTGGGCCTCGAAATGTCTTCTTAACCTTCGAGATAAATGTAGCAGCCCCAGGACCAGCTTTTCTAACGGAGCGTATCTTCTCTCGGCATCATGTAGCGTTTTACTCACATATCTTATGGGCATTTGAATCCCATTTCGTTCCGCGAGGAGTACCCCGCTGACTGCTTCTTTGGATGCGGCCAGATACACGTAAAGGACCTCCCCTTTGAGTGGGGATGTTAACAATGGAAGGTCTAGAATCATTTTCTTCAACTGCTGAAAAGCTTCTTCGGCTTTGTCCGTCCACCGGAACTCATTCTTGTTTTCCTTCGTGATACTCTTCAACGTTTCGAAGAAGGGCATGGATCTTTCGGCCGACCGGGATAGAAAGCGGTTGAGCGCCGCCAACTTGCCGCTCAAGGACTGCATTTCTTTCAGCGTCTTAGGAGACCTCATTTCTGCAATTGCTTTGGTTTTCTTGGGGTTAGCTCTTATGCCTTCGGATGTTACCATATAACCCAAAAATTTACCCTCCTCGACACCGAACGAACATTTCTTTGGGTTCAACTTCATGTTGATCCTCCTTAGATTATCAAAGGTTTCTTGTATGTCCGCCAGCATGTCCTCTTCGGTTTGGCTCTTGATCATCAAATCGTCTACGTATGCTTCCAAATTCGTACCAATTTGTGAGCGGAAAGCTGAGTCGACTAACCTTTGATAGGTTGCTCCTGCATTTTTCAACCCAAAAGGCATTTTTGTGTAACAATACGTTCCCTCATTGGTATAGAATGCCGTCTTTTCTTCGTCAGCTTCGTCCATTTGCACTTGATGATAGCCTTTGTAAGCGTCTAGAAAACATTTGAATTTGTATCCCACTACGGCCCCTATCTTGACGTCTATATCCGGCAAAGGATAATAATCCTTCGGGCAAGCAGAATTGAGATTCTTAAAATCAATGCACATTCGCCAATTTCCATCCGGCTTTTTGACTAGGACGGGATTGGAGATCCACGTCGGGTATCGTACCGGTCGGATGATACCTGCCTTTGTTAACTCTTCCACGTCCTTTTTAACTGCTTGGCTTTTTTCTTCACCTAACGTCCTTCTTTTTTGGGCAATCGGTGCGGTCTCCATGTCCACATTTAACGAATGCTTGACGATTCTCCTAGGTACTCCCGTCATGTCGGAAGGTTCCCATGCGAATACATCAACGTTGTCTTTCAGTAACTCTATGAGTTGAATTCGATATTTTTTGGTGAACAACCTTCCGATAGTGATCAACTGTTCCGGGTATCCAGGATTGACACAGATCTGCTCCGTCATGTCTCCTGCAACTCGTTGTTGTTGATTGAACTCTTCCTTGGCAATCCATTCATCTAACTCTTGTCCCACAGCTGACGCTTTCATCGTCTTTATCTTTTGGCTATCCTCTATGATTCGGCATTCGTAGATGGCTCGTGCCTTGGTTGTCATGGTGGCTATACCGTTGGGGGTTGGAAACTTCATGGATGAGTGTACGGTGGAGGGCACGGCCCTTAACTCTCTGATTCCGGTCCTTCCCAATATGATATTGTAAGGGGATGGTGCTCTAATCACTGTGAAGTTCATCATCGTTCGCCTTGTTAAACTGTCTGCTCCAAAGGTTACCTCTAAATCTATCTTCTCGAGAGGGGTGGTTTCCTCCCCCGAAAAACCCCGAACTTTCACGTTATCGGGTGTTAACCTTCTTCGGATTGCTAGATCTAGATTTAGGAAACAATGCTCGAACATGACCTGCATGGTGGCTCCTTCATCCACGAACACCCTTTTTACCCAATATCCCTCTATTTCGGCCTCGAATATCAGAGGTTCCTCCGAAGCCTCATCATCGGGTATAGGAGGAAAGGTTATGGGGACATTCATCCAATCCATTTCGATCTTGCATACCTCCTTTCTCTTCATGCCGCTATACCTTCTTTCTATCATGTTTATAGTCCTTCCTTTAAAATCTCCATTTCCTCTTCCTTGGTTCCCTTTATTCACCCTTCCCCGTAGGTCCTTTACCAGATGGTTGAGCTTACCGGACTCCAGAGCGGCCTCCAGCTGTTTCCTCAATTGATGACAATTGTTGGTGAGATGGCCCTTCTCTTGATGATAGTCGCAATACTTGTCCATGTTTTCCGGACGGATGATACCCTTGGTTGGTTGCGGTGGGGGAAGACACAATTGCAACTCAGTTGCTAAGATTTCTTTTGGAAATTTGGTAAGCGACTCCAGGCTGGAACGTTGATATGGTGTCCTTCTTCCATAATTTGGGTTAACCGGAGGTACATATGGGGGGAACGGGGGTCTGGATCGATAATCGTTTCTTTGTCTCCCTCTTTGTCGCCCACGCGAACCGGAAGGACCATACCTTTCGTCCTTGCTATACTTTACGTTACCATCTCCCGCTTCTCCTGTTGGCAACTCAGTATTTCGGTATGCATCTTCGGACTTTATGAAATCATCTACTCTTTGCATCATCTCTGCTACCGTCGTCGGAGTGTCATCTGTAAAACGTCGGGCCAATTCCGGGCACTTGGCTCCATTTACGAAGGCCGATATCTTCATCACTTCCGGAACGCCTTGAATATAACTTGCTTCGTCTGTCCAACGTTCTTTAAATACCGCCAGCGTCTCATGAGCCTTGCGGACGATGGTTGTGATCTCCATCGGCGCTTTGAGACTCTTTCTTCTCAAGGAGAATCTTTCTAAGAACTGTTCCTTCAAATCTTCCCAATTATCTATGCTACCCCTCGGCAACCTTTCAAACCATCCTCCAGCGGGTCCGTCCAAAGTTTGCTGGAAAAATCTACACCATACTGGCATCGGCCATTCTCCCGAATTGGCGGCACCGGCAAACCGAGTGATATGGTCATTAGGATCCGTAGCCCCCGAGTACAACTTGAGAGTTGCGGGTAGCCTGTGCTTTGGTGAGGAGAATTGTATGATTCTTTTGGTAAATGGAGAGGCCATCACATCTTTGAAAGGCTTCTGCAAATCATCTTCCGGAAGGTTAGCTTCCTTTCGAACCTCCCGTCCTTCGTCCTTATCCTTCAGCAGATTTGATACGTCTTCCTCGAAATCTAGACGTATAGGCGAAATAGGTCTTTTGGATGCGGCGTTATGACGCTCCACCAGACCTTGTAGCGCGCTCATACTCTCCAAAATCTTTTCTCGTAAATTTGGAGGCGTTTCCGTCTCTTTCTCTATCGTTGCGGGGTCGCGACTAGGGGAAGATAAGGGATTCGACTCCCCTGAGACTCCCGCCATTGCTTAGCTGTTGTGTGGAGATCCGAGTGTAGGGTCCCACGGATGGCGCCAAATGTTGAAACAAAATCCTCCGGCTATGCTACGGTCAGTGATCTTGCCTCGACATCATAAAGGTATGCTCGTCTTGATCCCTTTGAACCTAGGATACATAAGACAACACACGTTAACTCGCCCCAGGTTTGACCCCGAGACCAAGCTCCGGTGTGAGAATAAGTAGCTATCCACACGAATGGTATTAAACAGTAAGTACTGGAAGGTAAAAGTATGTGTTAATGGAAGCATTGAATGAATGTTGTGTGTTAAATGCAGGGGTATTTATACTACCCCAAGGGACATACCTGTCTGAGTGGTCATGTCATAGACTAGGCCTTGAAACCTGGGCTAGCCAAATCCCTACAATCGAGGGATTGAATGTCCCAAGGGCGGCGGTGTATCCTTTTATCCATAGGACGGACGGATGGTCTCTGGATAATAGGGTGAGTGCCTTTTGCTTTTTCCCTCGAGCCTTGTCATGCTCATTAATGCTCTACTGTTCATGCCACGTCTTTATCAAATGGTCCAAGGTTCCGGGTCTGAGGTGGGGACGCGCTCGTCTCCGGAAGCGTTGACCGGAGACATACGCGAACAATATTGTATTAGCTTTTACCCCTCAAAATATTGTGTAACGGTATAACCTATTTAGTATTTACTCATATTCGGCTCTTGTGATGCAATGAATGTGTTAAAAATGCATAAGTATAGAGTCCTATATCAACAAACCCAACATCATTATTCTAAGAAACAAGTAGAAGATGAATCATTACGTTGCACGCCAAAGCGTAATCTTAGATGAGATTGAAACAGTCTCAGTTAAAACTGTTACCAAGATAAAAGAACTCATTGAGCAATCATCTATACTATCGAAAAATCGAAAATGTATCATTGCGTCATATATTTCTTTAGTCATGAAAACCACAGAAAACCATGTGCAACAAAAATCCCATTGAAACTTAATATCCACGATTTTGGATGTGTGAGCTTTTTGCCAATCCAAGTTTTCATTGGTGAATTGTTTTTGTTTTTTTTAAGAAAGAAGGTCCCTACATAAAAAGTCAAATAACATGGTCGCCTGCCTTTGCAACATTCACCGAAAAGTTGCACTCCGGTTACCAGATGCTGGAAAAGCTTGACGCCGCTTACCCAACTGAAAATCCCCACTCCTTTCAGCAGCAGCATCCTTACGGCCAGTTGCTTTCTTCTTTTCACGCTTCCCCTTTTTAGTATCATTGCCATCTTCACCTCCTGATCCATCTGAACCCTCGCCAAACCTCATATCTTTACTAGCCGCTTCATAGTCAAACGGTATGATCTTTGGCTTCAACCCCTCTGAACCACCACCCTCCGCCTCCTGTTTCAGCTTCATCTTCTCATCAGCAGTCTGGACGCATTTCTGGAAGCTTGAAGAAAGATCAGATAGTGACACGTTCCCCTCCTCAGCTCCATCTTTTTCTTCACCATCAGAAGAAGATTCGGAATCCAACATTATCACATCGTTTTCATCTTCCGTTTTACGCTCATCATTATCATTGGCAGTTGTTTCAGGTTTCTCTTCCTCCGCTTCAGACTCCGATTCCAGCAAAATAATGTCGCTTTCCGGTTTAGAGCTTGATTCTGAGGGTAGAACAAGGATTTCTTCACGTTTAGCTGATTCTTTTACAATCGGATGTGAAGGCTCGACTCTATCAGGAAAAGAACGGAACGGGAGAGAAACTTTAGATTTGATCTCTTCAACTTTAATCTCTTCTATTGGCTGTAGAATGAACCCAAACAAATGCAGCAACATTAGTAATTTAATGGAGATGTTTAACTAATAACATCAAGACGAATATACCCTTCAAACAGTAACTTTGATCTTTACCTTTGATTCAGGATTGAACTTTCTTTTTCCTGATGTGTTCCCAAACATAGCTCCAAAGGCACTACTTGGTTTCTTCTGTACCTCGATGCTTACTCTGGAAGACTGCATACAAAAAGAGCAACCTAAAATTAAAAAGGCTTATTATGTTGAGGGCTAGAAATAGGGGCAACAAAATTTTCAAGTTTTGGTTATGTTTCATCTCTAACGGGTAATAAAGTAACTTATAATAATACGAATCAAATGGGTCGCAAGTCACGAATGTGTTTGGGCCAGCTCAAACCTCTTAAATTAGTTAACTCAAGAAATTAATAATACTGAAATAATAAATAAATAAATAAATAAAAAGATCATCACATTCGACTGACTAGAAACTTGCAACAGGTAAAAACACTTGGATAAAAAAGTGTTTAAGCCAAGCCAAGCCAACCCAACCCGTACAAAGAAATACCCATCGTCACGACCTGTCACCCATCCAGCTGACCCACCCATTACGGCACCACTTAATATAAAAAATTAAAGAAATTAAAAACAAAGCCAATGACATACAGTTGAGCCGTCCAATTTGATGTTTTGGTTCGCTCCAGCAATGAAGTTTCCAACTTCCTTGTCAAAAGAGTCGCCTTCTACAGCATTGCTAATACTTTCACCTCCTGCAGCATCAGTTGCTTCTTCGCCAACACCATTTCGAGCATTTCGAGCAGCCATCTGCACAATTTATAAATATTAAGTATACATTTTTACCTCATATGACGTCTTTTTTTTATGATACCTCAAAACGGGTATTTAGAAAAAGAGAAATTTTGAAGCCAAATTACAAGAATCAGAAATTTTACCATTTCAATGTATTCTTCTTTTAATTTCTTGGCGACAGGTTCAAATGCAACTGCATTCTGCATGGAATGTCTGATGATGCCAACAACAGCACCAAGATTGCGCTCAATATACGGGTGTCTGGCCTTTAACACGTGACGCAATTTTCCAGGTGTCACTGGCATTTGCTTTGCTTTACAAAGAAAAGGGAATAGACATAACAATAACAAGTTAATATCAATATTAAAAAAGAAACAAGTTTTGTATAGAAATGAGCAAAGTGAATTACCAATTTCAATAAGAGCTTTGTTTGGCAATATATAACCAGTGCTTTCGTCTTCTGTACGAGCAATAATGTCTCTCCATTCACAAAGTCCCTGCATTCCATCACCAAAAAAAACCCCTTAGAAAACTAGTTCTTCTATAGTTGTATCCTACACTATGGGCATAGTGGAAATCAGTTACTTACTGCAACAATAGCAAGTTGCTGACCAGTGAGATCAGCTGCATGCAACCTGAAATCAGCAAAATACACACTTTCAACAATAGAACATTTAAAAAAATGCAACAAATTCTGAAAGTAAAATGAGGATCTACCCATATATGCTAAGGTACGAGGTATCAGACAGAATCTCTTTCTGATAGAGCTGCATACATATATCAGAACTGCGTTGGTATACCTGTAGCCAACATTTTGAAATGAGATAAGAAGCCAAGAACATCAGTTAGTTTCCTTATTTCATATGTCTATAATTCTATATACAACCTAAAAAAGCTTTACCTCTACAAGAGGTGCTTCTGGGCAGTCAGGATCAGTCGATGATGAAAGCAACATTCTTCTCATAACATCATATATGTACAGAAGATAATGTGTGTCTTCTCTGGCATATCTATTATAATGACAAAGGAACAAGTAAGCATTGCAAAATATTGTGTAAAAGAGAAAAGCGAGAGTAGAATTATAACAAATAATTACCTCAGCATTTCATCAGTCAATGGTCGCAACCGCCAGTCAGCGTTTTGATATCTGCAAGATATTGAATATTCAGTATAATTAGAGCAATAAACAAACAGAACTCTTGTAATATGTGTATAGTTATAAAAAGATAAAAGACATACTCTTTATTTGCAGCAACCTCACAATAGTATCGCAGCAAATACTCTAGAGAATTTCTTTCCAATTTCAGCACCTTTGAGGCCTGTACCATTTATAATTTACACTCGTTATTCTTTAACCTACATAAAAAATGAGCGAAGTATGGTCAAAATGAGATGTTGAGTGGAGGTGAAAGATAACCTGTCCAGTATCGAACATATTGCAAACATATATACCAAAGTCACGTTGCAGCCATATAATATCCCGATCGGCTCCATGCATAACCTGATAAAATATCGAGTTATAAAGTGGCTCAAAATTCGCTGCAACATGTTCATCTGGCAAAAAAGATTACCTTTCTTTTGGAAGGATCTTTAAAAAAATCTCTCAGGTATGGACCAATTTGGACCCTTAGTTTCAGGGTATCCACTATAAAATCTTCTGTTCTAGTAGATATTTGCATCAAGCAAGTCAGACCTTGAAATGATCGATATTGATTGTGTTCCAGATCAACCTAAACATCACCAGATTAGGATATTAACCATGAGTACAAAACATTTAAATATACTACTGAGGAGTAATTTATTTAGTTTTTATAGCTATAACCTTTAGTGTCTTGGTATCTGAAGCACTAACCATGTCAACATATATAAAAATATACATAAAACTTACAGCAAATTCGTCGGCATCACGCAATTTAGCAGCTAGCTCCTTTAAAGATTTTACATCTTGTACGTGCTTGAACGGCGAACTTTCAACTGGAGCCGGTCTTACAGGCTCTACATCGCTTATAGTTTTATCAATGAAATCCATGACTGAGAGTTTCTCCTGCAGGTACATGAGAAGTGAAGTCATTTATATGCACACAGGTGAACCTTTAAACTAGCATCTCCTATCTCAGATGATATCGATAAGGCCCAAAATAAAATTACTAAAAGGCTAAAATAATAAGTGCCAAAAACATTATGAAAATGAGTTGAAGAACAAACAAATTGAACAGTGCTCTACTAATGATAAGACATAACAAATAGAGTAACATGTTAACATGCAATCAGTTTAATGTGTTCTACCATTCTAATGCCACATGTTACTAGAAATAAAATACAACTACTAAGAATTACTTTGTACACAATATCAAGGGAACCCCTGCGCATTACACGTCCTACCATTCTTTCTTTGATAGAAACAGTAATCTAAAATGGCACTAAAATTACACACAATAACATTTTGACTTGCACACTGCATCAACGAGACACACAAAACGAAAATGTACAACACCTAATCAAACTTGAGATCCAGTATTTGTGAGAACAAGAAAAAACACATAATCCGTATTTACTAAGCATCTAGTCATAATCATACATAACATGTAAGAAACTTGAAAATCAAAAAGCTCAAACAAATACTGTCCATTTCCAACAATAAAAACGCTGAATACAAAAATGAAATAAGTAACTCACCAACGGATGTATAAACTTCCCATCCTCAGTCCTATCCAACCAAACATGCTCAAACGGCGTATTCCCATTATTAACCAAAATCTTATACTCGTCTTGCGGCCTCCTAATCGAGGCATTATGAAATGAAACTTTCGCCTTAGGCGTACCCACCACAACTTTCACACCCGACGACACATTCGCCAAACTCTCGCTACCACCAACACTAAACTCACTCCCGAACACATCCTTCTTTTTCCTATTCTGAACCAACTGAAACCCATCATTCTCCATTGAATCCACAACCTTAACACCAGTTTCTTCCTGCTTATCTCTAATCTTTTTAAACTCATCAACAGAAGCATCAAATCTTTCGAAAACCTCATCATTGAAATTAACCAACCAATCATACCCAACATCCTCATCATCTTCATCATTGACAAATTTCATGTTTTTCTTACTAAATAGAGATTCTGCAGATGACCCAATTGCTTGAAGAAGGTTTTGTGAGGTTTGATCGATTTGTTGAACTGGGGTTTTGAAATCTTGGAAATTAAAGTAAAAATGAAAATCTTTGTTACATGGGATGGTTCTAGATGACCCAGAAAGCTTTGAGATTGAAGATTCTAGGGTTTTGAATTTGGGTTCATGGGGGTTTGGATCCATGATTAGGGTTTTTATTATGAATTTTGGGGCATTTGTGAAAGAGGGGTTTTAGTGGAGGTGGTGGTTGTTGGTTATTAGGGTTTTAGGGATTTTGATTGTGAAATGTAAATTTGGGGGAAGTCAAGAACGTGTTTTTTATTTGTTTTCACTTTCTAGGGCAAGTCATGAGAGAGAAAGTGACAAATGTGACAACTTTTATTAGTTTCTCTTTTTTTAAGGTTTTTTAAGATCAGGATTTTTTATTTAAGATCGTTTTTATCTTTATAAGATCAAAATCGTAAAGTAGTATAATGTAATTTTCTTAATAATTTTTATAATATTTTACAAATCTACAAATTAATATATATCATAAACACAAAATTCTATAAATATTTCTTAAAAGTGTGGTCCTAAATTATGATTATAACATGTATAAGAAGATTAACACGTCATTTTTTATATTATACAATATAGAACCTGTAAATTTGTAGTTTTTTAGTTTGTCGTTCGAGAAAAAGTAAGATCAGATCGTATTAGATCTTAAGATCATGTGATCAAGATCGGGATCCTAAAAAATCTCAAGCATGCAAAGATCCTATGTAAGATCTAGATCGTTCACTACTATAAATCATGCCACCACCAATGGCTGATATTCGTTGGTAAACACCCAAATCTTGTTGGTAAAAAGGCTTGTTGTGGGAAAAAAGCTTGTTGGTAAATTAAAAATACCAACCACACTCTTTAAGTCATCGATAAATTACCAACAAACATCTATGTTGTTGCTAAATTTCATAAACATGACAAAGTCGTTAGTAAATATAAAAGAGAAGTGATTGGCATGACTAAAAGTCATGCCTGATTTTATGCCTAAACATGTGTGGCACAAATTCATTGGTTGTATTTATCGGACCCACATCTTCATAGTTCAATAAATTAGTGACACCTAATTTAAGCACAAAATTAGGCATAAATTTTAGGTATCCCAATCTTTTTCTAATATAAAATACCAACAAACTATTTTGAGTTGGTAATATTAAAAATTGCAACAATATAATTTGTTGGTAATTTCTAAAAAATAGCAACCAAACTAGATTCTTCTCGGCTTGTTGCTAAAACGGATTTTACCAACAATATTAATCGTTGCTCATGGCAGGTCATTTTCTGCAATAATAATGCACGCCACAACTACAACAAACGTAAACAAATAACAAAATTTCTACGTGAATTTCACAAAGTACAAATACCAGTCAATACATAGTTGGCTAATCCATGATCTTTCCAACATAACCCATCAAATAATGGTAGCTAGAGTTAGGAATTAACAAAAAGATTACAAGTAAGCTACTCTAATGTTTAGTAATGGATACCAAAATGGGTTAACTGGATGGCTCACATAGTTACTCCTCATATGGAATGTTAACTTGTTGCACCTTTAACAACTTTAAAATCTGCTCAACGCTAGCTTTAAGTGTAGCATTTTCCTTCTTCAGTTCATCAATTTCAGATTTGTTGTTGCTTTATGTAGAAACTATAAGGGGGGTAAATAGTTTCTTAACTTTACTTGTTAAAGATTGGTTTTAAAAAATCCTTTTTAAAAAACTTAAGCTTGAGTATTTATGTGAAACCTTCTTATACACAATATGAACAAGGTATAGTGCAACTAACTAATAATCACAAGTATAAAGAATAATGAATGTATAGTGCAACTAAACTAATAATCACAAGTATAAAGAATAAAGAATGTAAAGAGGTAAGGGAATGAAAGATCAAACCAAACACCAAGTATTTATAGTGGTTTGGCAAAGGAGCTCACTCCTAGTTCCTACTCCACTCCTCGAGTACTCCTTACTCGAGAGTTCACTAATCAACAAGATCCTTAAGGTGGAGAAACCGTACACAACGTCGCTTAACTAATTTTCGACTCTAAGCTAAAAGTCGAGCCCTAATCTTAGCTAGGACCAATCTACACTAATATACTTTGAGGACTAAGTATTAACCTTAATACATACACAACTTCCAAATAGACAGACACAACTACTTGGATCTTCACAACAATGACACAACAATGAATAAATAAGTTTGGATCTTCAATTGATCTTTGAGGTAGACACAACACTTCAAGAATGATAGTGTTCTTCTCTTTGCACTTTGAGAGGAAACGATGGGAGGAGAAAGATTCACTTCTAAACAAGTAGTAATCAAACAAATGATCAAGGATTTGAGTGATTTAAGAAGTATGAAAGAATCTGAAAATGTATGTGTAAAAGAGGTGGATTGAAAGTCTGAGAATGGTCCACTATTTATAAGACAAATGTCCAACGACTATATCTGCCCGCGGTTCTTTATTGGAGCCCGCGGTTCCTTATCGATAAGGAACCGCCGTAGGCGCTAAGGAAACGCCGGCGTAGAGTCCGCTCCCTTTTGTCTTATAGTGGGTTGGTTCGAATCTAGGGATTAAAATATCCTGAAAGGATATTCCAAACCAAGATAGAATACGCCATTTTCAAACTTTCAAACTTTCAAATAATTAATTTAATAAAACTTTTTCTTAAAAAGAAAGATTAATAATAAAACTTTGTCACACTTAATAAAAAGTGAGTTTTAAGAAAAGATTAAATCCTTGATCACTTAATTAGTATAATTACTTGTTTGTTCATACCTTAAGTGATAATGGTTGAAATGAAAAATACTTGAACTCAAGAATTCGTTTTTCATTGTTTTCGTAAATTCTTGTTTTTACATATTGTCGTAATCAAAACAAAGCGAGATCGAAAAATGCAAGTAACGTTTTTAGGCATCATTGCATTAACAATCTCCCCCTTTTTTATTCCGACAATCCATAAACTCAATCATCTAATAAAACAAGATTTTCGAAGACGAGTTTATAATTTCGCCCCCTTTGTCGAAGCAAAAAGGTTGCAAAAGTCTTTGTTAATGCAATAAATGCCTAAAATCGTTACTTGCATTTTTCGGTCTCGCCTTATTTTGATTACGACAATATGTAAAAACAAGCATTTACGAAAACAACGAAAAACGAATTCTTGAGTTCAAGTATTTTTCATTTTACCCATTTTCACTTAAGGTATGGATAAACAAGTACTAACCTTAATCAAGTGATCAAGTGATTTAATCTTTTCTTAAAACTCACTTTTTATTAAGTGTGACAAGTTTTTATTAAACTTTCTTTTTAAGAAAATGTTTTATTAAATTAATTATTTGAAATTTGAAAATGGCATATTCTTATTTGGTTAAGAATATCCTTTCAGGATATTTTTATATCCAGATAAGACCTCCATCACTAAAGGACAAAAAGGAGCGGAGTCTAGTCCGGCGGTACCTTAGCACCTAGGCGGTACCTTATCGATAAGGTACCGCGGGCTAAAATAAGGTACCGCGGGCAGAACTAGTCGTTGGCTCCTTTGTCCTATAAATAGTGGACCATTCTCAACTTTTGATCTCACCTCTTTTGCACATTTATTTCCAGATTCAAACCCTTTCTTTAATCACTCAAATCTTTGATCATTTGTTTGATTATTACTTGTTTAAGAAGTGAATCTTGTTCTTCCATCCCTTCCTCTCCAAGTGCAAAGAGAAGAACACTATCCTTGTGAAGTGTTGAGTCCACCACCAAAGATCCATTGAAGGTCTAATTTTATACATTTGTAGTTGTGTCATAGTTGTGAAGATCCAAGTAGTTATGTCTATTTGGAAGTTGTGTATGTACTAAGTATAGTTGTGTAGATTGGTCCTAGCTACGATTAGGCCTCGACTTTTAGCTTAGAGTCGGAAATTGGTTAAGCGACGTGTACGGTTTTCTCCACCATAAGGAGCTTGTTGTGTAGTGAACTCTCGAGTAAGGAGTACTCAAGGAGTGGAGTAGGAACGAGGAGTGAGCTTCATTGCCGAACCACTATAATTCCTTGGTGTTCGGTTTGATCTTTCTTTACCCTTAACTCTTTACATTCTTTATTCTTTATGCATATACATGTGTTAGTATTAGATTAGTTACACTATCATTCTTTATTCTTTGTGGATATATTTTTGTTAGTATTAGTTTAGTTACACTATCATTGTTCATATTGTGCATAAGAAGATTTCACATATTTCCTCAAGCCTAAATTTTTGAAAAAGGATTTTTGGAAACCACATTTTTAAAGTAAATATAAGAAACTATTCAACCCCCCCCCCTTCTAGTTTCTACAATTGGTATCAGAGCGGGTTGCTCAAGAATTTTTAAAGTATATTGTATTTTAAAACTTAAATCGATCTATGGATTCCAACAAATACCTAGAAGGGCAATCTATGCAAAGACCACCACTTTTTGAAACCGATAGTTTTATTTATTAGAAAAATAGATTTGAAACTTATGTGAAATCAAAAGATTTAGATCTTTGGCATGTTATTACCAATGGTGATTTTTTACCCTTTCAATTTAATGAAGTTTCTAAAACAAAAGAATTGGTCACTTTTGACAAAGCTAATGACGATACTAAAAAGAAACTTTCAAAAAATAATGAGGCTAAAATGGTGATTTATAATGCTTTGCCTAAGAAAGAGTATGAAAGAATTTTTATGTGTGAAACCGCTAAAGATATTTGGAACACTCTTTTAGTAACCCACCAAGGTAATAGCCGAGTCAAAGAAAGCAAAATCGATCTTCTTGTCCAACAATATGAACAATTTGTCATCTTAGAAGATGAAACTATTGATAGTGCATTTGCTAGGTTTAACACCGTTATTACTAGTCTAAAAGCACTTGATGAAGGTTTTTCTAGCAAGAACAATGTTAGGAAGTTTCTTAGGGCCTTACATCCAAAGTGGAGAGCAAAAGTCACGGCGATTGAAGAGTCGAAAGATCTCTCAACTTTATCACTCGATGAACTCATAGGAAACTTGAAGGTTCATTAGATGATAATTTTGAAGGACTCGGAATTAGTGAAAACCAAGAGTGAAAGGAAATCTCTTGCACTTAAAGCCAAGAAGGCACAAAGTGACCATGATAGTTCCTCGGAAAGCGATGACGAGGATTATGCATTGGCGGTGAGAGATTTCAAGAAGTTCTTCAAGAGACGAGGTCAACACGTTAGGCAACCCAACTATGACAAGAAACCATTGTCAAAGAATCGGTTTGTCAAGAACGAAAAAGGTGATAGGAATTGCTTTAGATGTGGTGATCCAAATCACTTCATTGGTGATTGTCCAAAGCTCGCTCGTGATAAGAATCACACGGCGTTCGTTAGTGGCGCTTGGAGCGATAGCGGTGAAGATGATGATGACAACCCCAAAGAGGAGAAATGTCTAATGGCTCACACTTCTAAAGAGGTACATTCCGAAACCGAATATTATAGCAATGATAGTTCCACTTGTGATGATATTGAATTTGAAGGCAAATATGATAGTTTACACAAACTTAGTCTTAAATTCATTGGAAAAGAATAAAACCTTAAAAACAACCAAAACTAAGGTTGAAAATGAGATCAATGAACTTAGGGAGAAATTGGCTAAACTTGAGAAAAATAAAGAGGTTGATTTAAGTTGCTTAAGTTGTGAGAAACTTAGATTAGAGAATGAAGATCTCAAGAGCACCTCCATTAAATTGGAAAAGTTCATGAAAGGAACTAGTGCTCTTGATGATATGTTAAACAAACAAGTTCATTCTAAGGAAAGACTTGGTCTAGGTTTTAACTCAAATGAAGCCTCAACTAGTGAGCCAAAACAAGTCAGGTTTTCACAAAAAACGCCCACTGTACGCGGTTCCAAATTGTATGGCGTGGTTCCTTATCACTATGGAACCGCCGCCATAGATAAGGTACCGCGGGCAGAGGATGATTTTGGTGAAAATCCTGAACTTTCTGAAAAGTCTAAGTTAGATGAAAAACTAAAGCATCTTACTGTTAATAAGGTAAAATCACCCATACTTGACGACAATGCTATTGGTAAGTTCTACAAGCCATTAAGTAAACCTCTCATGGGAAATAGAAGTTTATCTAGACTATCCTCTACTCCACCTAGAGTACGGAATGAGTCTAAGCCTAGAAGTAGAACGACAACGCCTAGAAGAGATAATCAAAATAATTCACGATCTAGAAGTAAAACTCCAACACCTAGAAGGAATAATCATAACTCTAAACCTAGATCAAATACACCTAGGAGAAATAATGAACAACAAAATGGTTACATGAATTACTACCCTCCTCCATTTTTTTCTCCATGGGGAACCCCTTCTTCATTCATGCATCCCAACCAAATGCAAGGGATGTTTGGAACTAACAATTTTGGACCCATGAGATATTGGGGACAAAATGTTTGATCTTGTGTGTTGTTACCTAGATATGCTTGGGAATTGATTTGGAGCCCGATGAGTGGATTAAGGATAGTGGATGTTTTAAACACATGACGGGTAATCGAAGTTTGTTCTCGTATTACAAAGCATATGATGGAGGTAACGTCACATTCGCTAGTAGTCTACGTGGTAATATCATTGGCAAAGGTACGGTTTCTCTTGACTCCATGACCATTGAAAATGTTGAGCACGTAGATAACTTAGGATTTAACCTTTTAAGTATAGGTCAAATTTGTGATAATAAGTGTAAGGTCATCTTTTCGGAACATGACAGTGAAATCGTAAAAGATGGAAAAGTCATTGGAAAAGGTGTTAGAAAGCATGGGCTTTATGTCATGAAGGTTAATAAGAAGTCAAAAGACAACATATGTCTTGCGACTATAGATGATAGTTCTACTCTTTGGCATAGGAGATTAGGTCACGCTAATATGCGTTTAATTCAATCTTTAGTCTCTAAGGAGTTGGTAAGACACCTCCCCAAGATTAAGTTTGATAGTCACTTTTGTGATGCTTGCAAAGTTGGAAAGCAAGTTCACTCAAGTCACAAAGCCAAGAATTTGGTTTTGACCTCTCGGTGCTTAGAGCTCCTACATATGGATCTTTTTGGACCTTCCGCCATACGGAGTTATGGAGGTAACCTTTATACCCTAGTTATAGTTGATGACTATTCTAGATTCACTTGGACTAGATTTTTGGCATCTAAGAATGAAGCTTTCGATCACTTCGAAATCTTTAGTCGAAGAATTCAAAATCAACTAGGATGTTCAATTGTTTCTATTAGGACGGATCATGGTAGGGAATTTGATAATGAAGTGCAATTTGGTGCCTTTTGTGAAGCTCATGGTATTACCCATAACTTCTCGGCTTCTCGCACTTCACAATCAAATGGGGTAGTTGAAAGGAAGAATAGGACTCTCCAAGAGATGAGTAGGACGATGTTAAACGAGCAATCTTTGCCTCAAAAGTTTTGGTGCAATGCCGTGGACACATCGACTTATATTCTCAACCGAATTCTTATTCGACCTTTCCTAGGAAAGACCCCCTTATGAGATTCTTAAAGGTAAGAAACCCTCATTAGAATACTTTAGGGTGTTTGGAAGCAAGTGCTTTATCCTCAAAACCAAAGACTACCTTACCAAGTTTGACCCAAAGTCTTACGAATGTATCCTTTTAGGTTATTCCCAAACTAGTAAAGCCTACATAGTCCTAAATAGAACCTCGGGGGTTATTGAAGAATCACTCAACGTAACCTTTGATGAAACCCCTCCTTCACCCAAGACACCACCATTGGTTGATGATGACTTGGATGAATTAGAAGTAGTTAAAGCCAAAGAGGTTAGAAAAATAGGAGTTGAAGACCTTAGTGTTGAAAAGGAAGTAAACATTAAGGAGTCTAGGGATCATACTCTCAATAATGTCATTGGTGACTTAAATCAAAGGACCCTAAGATCTCAAGTCCAAAACCAAAGCAACTTCTTTTGTTTTGTCTCCTTGATTGAACCAAAGAATGTTAAAGAAGCTTTGACGGACGAGAGTTGGGTCATTGCGATGCAAGAAGAATTGAACCAATTCGTTGCCAATGATGTTTGGGAACTTGTTCCTCTACCTAGAAGTTCTACCATTATAGGAACCAAATGGGTATATAGGAATAAGTTAGATGAAAATGGTGTTGTGTCTCGTAACAAAGCTAGACTTGTAGCACAAGGCTATAATCAACAAGAAGGGATTGATTATGACGAGACATATACACCGGTAGCTAGATTAGAATCAATTAGAATCCTTTTAGCCTACGCTTGTGCCTTAGATTTTAAGCTTCAACAAATGGATGTAAAGAGTGCATTTCTTAACGGTTTGATCAATGAGGAGGTATATGTGGCTCAACCTCCCGGCTTCATTGATTTTGAGAAACCGGACCATGTTTACAAGCTTAAGAAAGCACTTTATGGACTCAAACAAGCACCCAAAGCTTGGTATGATAGATTTAAAGCGTTTCTTGTTAAACATGAGTATACCATGGGAATGGTAGACAATACACTCTTTACAAAGAAGAATGGTCCTCACCTCATAGTCGTACAAATATATGTTGATGACATTATATTTGGCTCAACTTGTCAAGAACTGTGTGATGACTTTGCCAAAATCATGCATGATGAGTTTGAAATGAGTATGATGGGAGAACTTAACTTCTTTTTAGGACTCCAAATTAAACAAATGGACGATGGTATTTTCTTTATTCAATCTAAGTACGCTAAAGAAATGCTAAAGAAATTTGAATTAGAAGAATCTAGACCAATGAAGACCCCTATGGCCTCGGATACTAAACTCACCGTAGATGATGATTGTGAGTCGGTAGACAACACCAAATATAGAGGTATGATTGGTAGTTTGTTGTACCTAACGGCAAGTCGACCGGATATCATGTTTAGTGTTTGCCTTTGTGCTCGCTTCCAAGAGGCTCCCAAAACCTCTCACCTTGAAGCGGTTAAGCGTATCTTCCGATACATTAAAGGCACTATACATTTAGAATTATGGTATCCTAAATGGACCGACGTAGAAACCATTGTCTACGCGGACTCGGATCATGCGGGAGACTATGTGGACCGGAAAAGCACTAGTGGAGTTTGTACCTTCATGGGTTGTTGTTTAACTTCTTGGTTCTCCAAGAAACAAACCGCTCTTGCGATATCCACCACGGAAGCCAAGTATGTCAGTGCCGGAAAAGCATGCCAACAAGCTCTATGGATGAAGCAAGCGCTTGTTGATTACGGGATTTCTCTTGATGATGTTCCCATCATGTGCGATAATAAAGGCGCTATAGACCTTAGCAAGAATCCCGTGCAACATTCGCGAACCAAACACATAGAACTTAGACACCATTTCCTTAGGGATAATGTTCAAAAGGGGAACATTTCTATTGAAAAGGTGCCCTCCGAGGACAACTTAGCCGATATCTTCACTAAGCCACTTAAGAGGGGACCTTTTAATTACTTGCGTCTAGGTCTAGGATTAATGGAACATCTTCCTTATATTCTTTTCTTCTTGTGTGTTTTCTTTTACCACTTTGAGTCTTTGAGTCTTTTAAACTCCTTTTGAAAAATCTTCTCCTCTCCTTTTCAAAATTCTCAAAGTCTCTTTCGAAAATGGTTGAGAAATTCGTTTGACATTGTTAATTCAATCTAAAAACGATTTTTCATAGATTCTCGCTACTAATCTAGAGCTTACATAATTCATATGTATGATTCTCTCAAACATAGCAAGAACAAGATAGAATCATGGAGGATCATTGTGTCATGACTTAAGGTCTTGTCTTACACACCTCCTACATCGATTTTTTAATCCATGTATTTTGGTCAAATCTCTATTTGGTAAGTTTGCATATGTTTTCTTTGTCTATCTTTGCTTTTAAGCATATCCCTATGATAAGTTAGACTAGAAAAATAAGATTTGCTGAAAAATCTTCCTCCAAACACCAAACCCTGCCTCTGCAGGAGGTTCCATATGTGAACCGCGGTACCTTATTGATAAGGTACCGCCACCATAGATAAGGAACCGCCTACAGTGCCTTCCTTTTTCGGGTTTTTGTCTGAAACTCCAGATTTGCTCCAACATTTTTGAGAATCTTTGTTTCAAACCCTTTGACCACCCCAAAAATACCCTAAGCCTTCCCTATTTAAACCATAAGCATTTTACATTACTTCACACACAAAATGTCTTATTCTCCCAATGAAAGCCTTGAATCTCCTCCATTTTCTCCAATTGCTTTCAATCCAAACCCACCTAAGAACACTCTTAATCACATGTCTCCTACCAAGAATGTTGATTGTGGAACATCTTTTCTTCCACCACCACCCTTTAGTGTTCTTCCTCCTTCTCATGATAATGTCATGCATCATGGAGCATATTGTCAATGTTGTCAATATCAACACCTTGCTATGGCACACATCTATGAGGAGTTGAGCTACATCAAGAGTCTCTTAATCAAGCCTTCTCTTCACTTTGATTATGAGATCTCCAACAAGCCACCACCACCACCCTCCACTATTACCTTGTCTTTCATATAAGCATTGGTTGCTTATCCACAAGACACCAAATTCAAGCAAATCTTTGAATTCTAGAATAACTAGGATAAGATTTATGCTTTTGGCTTGTTCCTTTTTCCATACTTCTTTGTATGATGTCCTTTTAGTAACCTATCTTGGATCTTTGTCTTTGTGTTTTCTTCTCTTTTTTTTATGTGACCTATTGCTATATATTGTTGGTTGTTTCTTTTGTTCAACTAACCCTTCTATGTAGCTTGTCATCATATCTCGATTCCTCGGTGCCCCAAGCTAGGGGGAGTCTTTGCGAAGTCCGTTTCTTCAAACACCGACTTGTGCAACCTTTTTGCTTCGACAAAGGGGGAGAAATGAATAAACTCGTCTTTGAAAATCTTGTTTTTGTGTGATTGAGTTTATTTATTGTCGGAATCAAAAAGGGGGAAATTGTTAATGCAATAAATGCCTAAAAACGTTACTTGCATTTTTCGGTCTCGCCTTGTTTTGATTACGACAATATGTAAAAACAAGCATTTACGAAAACAACGAAAAACGAATTCTTGAGTTCAAGTATTTTTCATTTTACCCATTTTCACTTAAGGTATGGATAAACAAGTACTAACCTTAATCAAGTGATCAAGTGATTTAATCTTTTCTTAAAACTCACTTTTTATTAAGTGTGACAAGTTTTTATTAAACTTTCTTTTTAAGAAAATGTTTTATTAAATTAATTATTTGAAATTTGAAAATGGCATATTCTTATTTGGTTAAGAATATCCTTTCAGGATATTTTTTATATCCAGATAAGACCTCCACCACTAAAGGACAAAAAGGAGCGGAGTCTAGTCCGGCGGTACCTTAGCACATAGGCGATACCTTATCGATAAGGTACCGCGGGCTAAGATAAGGTACCGCGAGCAGAACTAGCCGTTGGCTCCTTTGTCCTATAAATAGTGGATCATTCTCAGCTTTTCATCTCACCTCTTTTGCACATTTATTTCCAGATTCAAACCCCTTCTTTAATCACTCAAATCTTTGATCATTTGTTTGATTATTACTTGTTAAGAAGTGAATCTTGTTCTTCCATCCCTTCCTCTCCAAGTGCAAAGAGAAGAACACTATCCTTGTGAAGTGTTGAGTCCACCACCAAAGATCCATTGAAGATCTAATTTTATACATTTGTAGTTGTGTCATAGTTGTGAAGATCCAAGTAGTTGTGTCTATTTGCAAGTTGTGTATGTACTAAGTATAGTTGTGTAGATTGGTCCTAGCTACGATTAGGGCTCGACTTTTATCTTAGAGTCGGAAATTGGTTAAGCGACGTGTACGGTTTTCTCCACCATAAGGAGCTTGTTGTGTAGTGAACTCTCGAGTAAGGAGTACTCGAGGAGTGGAGTAGGAACGAGGAGTGAGCTTCGTTGCCGAACCACTATAAATCCTTGGTGTTCGGTTTGATCTTTCTTTACCCTTAACTCTTTACATTCTTTATTCTTTAAGCATATACATGTGTTAGTATTAGATTAGTTACACTATCATTCTTTATTCTTTGTGGATATATTTTAGTTAGTATTAGTTTAGTTACACTATCATTGTTCATATTGTGCATAAGAAGATTTCACATATTTCCTCAAGCCTAAGTTTTTGAAAAAGGATTTTTGGAAACCACATTTTTAAAGTAAATATAAGAAACTATTCAACCCTCCCCCCCCCTTCTAGTTTATACAGTCTTTGAAGAAGAAAAGAACCGGGCTTTGCAAATGCTCCTCCTTGGTGCTTACCCGCTTGCTTGGGGCACCAAGGAATCGAAATATGGTGACAAGCTACATAGAAGGGTTAGTAGAAGAGAAGAGACACCCAACAAGATATAGCAAATATCACACAAAAAATAAGAAACAAAAGATCCAAGATAAGTCATGTTAAAAGAAAACATGATAAAAGATACAAGGAAATAAAACATAAAAAGATGTATGAGACACAGCCACAAGCAAAAAAAAACATAAACCTAATCATAGTTAAGCTAGAATCCTAAGATTTGCTTGAACTATATGTCTTGAAAATAAGCAACCAATGCTTAGATAAAAGACAAGGTAGTGGCGGAAGGAGGTGGTGGTGGCTTGCTAGAGATCTCATAGTTATAGTAAAGAGGAGGTTTAACTAATAGACTCTTGATGTAATTCAACTCTTCATAGATGTGAGCCATAGCAAGATGTTGATATTGACAACATTGACAATATGTTCCATGATGCATGACATTATCATGTGAAGGAGGTAGAACACTAAAGGCTAGTGGTGGAAGATAAGAGGTTCCGCAATCAACATTCTTAGAAGGAGAAGAGATGTGATTTTGAGTGTTCTTGGGTGAATTGGGGTTGAAAGCAATTGGAGAGAATGGAGGAGAATCAAAGCTTTCATTTGGGGAATAAGACATTTTGATTGAAGAAAGAATGCAAAATGCTTAAGGTTATATAAAGAAAGTCTAGGATAATTTGGGGGTGGTAAAAGGGTTGAAACAAAGATTCCAAAAAGTGTTGGAACAAATCTGGAGTTTCAGGAATACCCGAAAAGTAGGGTACTGGGCGCGGTTCCTTAACTCAGTCGGCGGTTCCTTATCACTGGGGAACCGCGGTATTAATAAAGAACCGCCCACAGTGGGTTGAGTTTGGTGGTGAGGGAGGATTTTCCAATTCAGAAAATCCTATTATTTTAGTCTAACTAATCATGGGGATATGCTAAGAAGCAAAGATAGACAAAGAAAACACACAAGAGCTCACCAAACAAGATTTAGACCAAAATACATAGATTTTTAATAAAATCAATGTAGGAGGTGTGTAGAACTAGACACAAGGTCATGACACAATGATCCTCCATATTTCTCTTTTGTTCTTGCTATAATTGAGAGACCCATACATTTGAATTATGTAAGCTCATTATGAATAGCAAGAAGCTATGAAAAACGTTTTTAGATTGAATTAACAATGCAAAAACATTTCTCGACCATTTTCGAAAGAACTTTGAGAAATTTGAAAAAGAGAAGTTTTCCAAAAAGTGTTTATTAAACTTAAAAGCTCAAAGAAAGAAAAGACTCAAAAGATAAAAGATAATAAGAAAGCACAATTAAGGAATATGTTCCATTAAGCCTAGACCTAGACGCAAGTAATTAAAAGGTTCCCTCTTAAGTGGCTTAATGAAGATATCGGCTAAGTTTTCTACCAAGGGTACATTCTCTATCGAAAGGTTCCCCTTTTGAACATTATCCCTAAGAAAATGGTGGCGAATCTCTATGTGCTTAGTTCGCGAATGTTGCACGGGATTCTTGCTAAGGTCTATTGCAACCTTGTTGTCGCACATGATGGGAACATCATCAAGAGAAATCCCGTAATCAACAAGCGCTTGCTTCATCCATAGAGCTTGTTGACAAGCTTTACCGACACTCACATACTCGCTTCCGTGGTGGATATAGCAAGAGCGGTTTGTTTCTTGGAGAACCAAGAAGTTAAACAACAACCTATGAAGGTACAAACTCCACTAGTGCTTTTCCGGTCCACATAGTCTCCCGCATGATCCGAGTCCGCGTAGACAATGGTTTCTACGCCGGTCCCTTTAGGATACCATAATCCTAAATGTATAGTACCCTTAATGTATCGGAAGATACGCTTAACCACTTCAAGGTGAGAGGTTTTGGGAGCCTCTTGGAAGCGAGCACAAAGGCAAACACTAAACATGATATCCGGTCGACTTGCCGTAAGGTACAACAAACTACCAATCATACCTCTATATTTGGTGTTGTCTACCGACTCACAGTCATCATCTACGGTGAGTTTAGTATCCGAGGCCATAGGGGTCTTCATTGGTCTAGAGTCTTCTAATCCATATTTCTTTAGCATTTCTTTAACATACTTGGATTGATTAAAGAAAATACCATCGTACATTTGTTTAATTTGGAGTCCTAAAAAGAAGTTAAATTCTCCCATCATACTCATTTCAAACTCGTCATGCGTGATTTTGGCAAAGTCATCACACAATGATTGACAAGTTGAACCAAATATAATGTCATCAACATATATTTGTACGATAATGAGGTGAGAACCTTTCTTCTTCGTAAAGAGTGTATTGTCTACCATCCCCATGGTATACTCATGTTTTACAAGAAACGGCTTAAGTCTATCATACCAAGCTTTGGGTGCTTGTTTGAGACCATAAAGAGCTTTCTTAAGCTTGTAAACATGGTCCGGTTTTTCAAAATCAATAAAGCCGGGAGGTTGATCCACATATACCTCCTCATGATCAAACTGTTAAGAAATGCACTATTTACATCCATTTGTTGAAGCTTAAAGTCTAAAGCATAAGCGTAATCTAAGAGGATTCTAATGGATTCTAATCTAGCTACGGGTGCGTATGTCTCGTCATAATCAATACCTTCTTGTTGATTATAGCCTTAAGCTACAAGTCTAGCCTTGTTACGAGACACAACACCTTTCTCATCTAACTTATTCCTATATACCCATTTGTTTCCTATGATGGTCGAACTTCTAGGCGGAGGAACAAGTTCTCAAACGTCATTAGCAATGAATTGATTCAATTCTTCTTGCATAGCGATGACCCAACTCTCATCCATCAAAGCTTCTTTTACATTCTTTGGTTCAATCAAGGAGACGAAACAAAAGAAGTTACTTTGATTTTGGATTTGAGATCTTAGGGTCCTTTGATTTAATTCGCCTATGACGTTATCGAGAGCATGATCCTTAGACTCCTTAATGTTTACTCCCTTTTCAACACTAAGGTATTCAACTCCTATGTTTCTAACATCTTTGGCTTTAACTATGTCTATTTCATCTAAGTCATCATCTACCAAAGGTGGTGTCTTAGATGAAGGTGGGGTTTCATCAAATGTCACGTTAAGCGATTCTTCAATTACACCCGAGGTTTTATTGAGGACTATGTAGGCTTTGCTAGTTTGAGAATAACCTAAAAAGATACCTTCGTAAGACTTTGGGTCAAACTTTGTAAGGTAATCTTTGGTGTTGAGAATGAAGCACTTGCTTCCAAACACCCTAAAGTATTATAATGAGGGCTTCTTACCTTTAAGAATCTCATAGGGGGTCATTCCTAGAAAAGGTCGAATAAGAATTCGGTTGAGAATGTAACTTGATGTGTCCACGACATTGCACCAAAATTTTTGAGGCAAATATTGCTCATTTAACATCGTCCTACTCATCTCTTGGATGGTCCTATTCTTCCTTTCAACTATCCCATTTGATTGTGGAGTGTGAGGAGCCGAGAAGTTATGGGTAATACCATGAGCTTCACAAAAGGCACCAAATTGCACTTCATTATCAAATTCCCTACCATGATCCGTCCTAATAGAGAAAATTGAACATCCTAGTTGATTTTGAATTCTTCGACTAAAGGCTTCAAAGTGATCGAAAGCTTCATTCTTAGATGCCAAAAATCTAGTCCAAGTGAATCTAGAGTAGTCGTCAACTATAACTATGGTATAAAGGTTACCTCTATAAATCCGTATGGCGGAAGTTCCAAAGAGATCCATATGTAGGAGCTCTAAACACCGAGAGGTCGAAACCAAATTCTTGGCTTTGTGACTTGAGTGAACTTGCTTCCCAATTTTGCAAGCATCACAAAGGTGACTATTAAACTTCATCTTAGGGAGATGTCTTACCAACTCCTTAGAGACTAAAGATTGAATTAAACACATATTAGCGTGACCTAATCTCCTATGCCAAAGAGTAGAACTATCATCTAAAGTCGCTAGACATAAGTTGTCCTTTGACTTTCTATTAACCTTCATCACCTAAAGCCCATGCTTTCTAACACCTTTTTCCAATGACTTTTACATCTTTTATGATTTCACTGTCATATTCTGAAAAGATGACCTTACACTTATTGTCACAAATTTGACCTATACTTAGAAGGTTAAAACCTAAGTTATCTACGTGCTCTACGGTTTCTATAGTCATAGAGTTAAGAGAGACCGTACCTTTGCCAATGATATTACCACGTCTATTACTTGAGAATGTGACATTACCTCTATCATATGCTTTATAGTGTGAGAACAAACTTCGATTACCCGTCATGTGTTTAGAACAACCACTATCCTTAATCCACTCGTCAGGCTCTAGATCGATTCCCAAGCATATCTAGGTAACAATACACAACATCAAACATTTGGTCCCCAATATCTCATGGGTCCAAAATTGTTAGTTCCAAACATCCCTTGCATTTGGTTGGGATGCATGAATGAAGGAGACATTCCCCATGGGGAAAAGTAGTGCTGTTGAAAATTATTCCAATTCATAGGGCCATTTTGTTGTCCATAGTTTCTCCTAATTGTCTTTGATCTTGATCTAGCATTATTATTATTCCTCCTAGGTGTTGGAGTTCTACTTTTTTGGGTCCACTAGATGTGGATCTTGAAGCCTGTCAGGAACGGTGAACGACTTCTGTAATCACAAGTCTATTCACAAAGAGACTCTATACACAATATAAGTGCGGAATACAAATACTATAAAGAAGAACAGAATAACTATAATCACTTGATCCTTTTCTAAGGATTTCTAATATTAATGATCACTAGAATTACGTTTGATGAAGGTGTGTCTAACCCTTCTGCCTAAGGTTCATTTTATACTACAAGTAAACCCTAATACATCATTAAACAAAACGTGTAAAACTGATATGCATATCCTTTCCTAACATATCTCATGCATATCCTAACAGAATAATAACTAAATAATAAAGTTTGACTTTAACTAAGACCAGGAGCACGACTTGCTCCTACTACTACTATGACCAGGAGGAACTACATACCTCCTAGTCTACCTATTACAATTAACTATTCCAATGGTCCTAACAATCCTCCCCTAAACTTGAATTTGACCTTTTGAGTTCAAGTTTCCTGGTAAAACGTCCAATAAAGCTTGAGGATTGAAACAGCAAAAGAAACAGCAGCAGCAGCAAGATAAGAAACATAAGAACTGCCGCAACATGGAACACTAGAAGCTTCTCCAAAGCTTGAAACAAATCAGCATCGTGTTGAATCTTTACAACAACATGAGCAGATTTGATGAGCCTTTACCAAGTAGTTGCTCACTCTTGGGCTAGCCAGTCTTTCTGGTGGAATAAGCATCAACCTGGGAGACCAGAACCCAACCCAACTCTTAGAACGTGAATCAATGGTGAGTGGGGGTACCCTGATGATTTTAGTCAAACCATCACAGCCGTCAACGGATTTGATATGTCTTTACCAGAAGCCGTACCCTTCTAGACTCGCCAACTCTTAGCAATGAAGCATCAGTGAGTTGAAAACCCTATAGCTTTAAGCAAGCTATTACAGCTATCAACGGATTTGATAAAATCTTTACCAAGAGCCGTACCCCCTTGGATTAGCCACTTTTCAGTCTAGGACTATGGCGAGTGAAAACCATCCAGTTTTGGGTAACCTGGCAACCATCAACGGATTTGAGAATCACACCAGGAGCCGTACCCTCAAGGTGAATCAACTCTTTCTTGTCGGTTAGACATGGTGAGTTGAGGACCATTTGTTGTGAGGACCAAGTCCAACACCAGATGAAACAGGCAACCAACACAAGTGTGAAACAACAACATGAACCCAAAGTTTGGAAACAGTATAAGCAGATGGTATATTATTCACAAGTGTAAAATCCAGGATTTGTTTAAAGTATAAGCAGATATTATATAAAAAGTATATGTTTTTTTTTTTGTTTTTTTTTTGTTTTTTTAAACTAGAATGAATGAAAGTCACCAATCACTATACATATTGGTGAAAAGAATTGCAGTATGAACAAATGAACATAAAACACAAAACATAAAAACTTACAAACCAACCACATCACACACCAGAAGCAGCCACCTTATCAGCTTGCAAACGAGCTTGGATCCCTTCCACCAGTGTATTTGCCATAGAAGACTCATTCCCGGAAGGGGCATTGGAAATTTGCAAGTGACAAGCAAGCATGGCCTCCATCGAAGCAATCATCAATGGATAATCCAAATCCGTGAGCATGAACACCATAGCACCAGACTCCAAATCCAAGACATGCACACCACAGCCAGCATATAACTTTCATCTCGTGATAACCCATGTTGGCTGATCCTTCCAGACACCAGAAAGGGGAGCATGTGGAGGGGAATCATGCATCATTTTCAAATCAGCCCACATTCTCAGACCAGGCCAGGAGGGCACTTTACTAGGATGAACAGGCATACCAGCATCCACAAACCCATACAATGCTATAAGATCTTTTCGATCCGCCCAGGACAAAATACCTTGCAAACCCGAAGCATACCGAACATAACCATCACTAATGGTAATCCTATGGGAGACTGTACCAGGTAGAGTCGTGGAAGGTTTAACCGTCCAACCTGTAATAGATCCATTACCCAATGGCAATTCGGAGTCACTATCGGAAGCGGCAGCAATAAGATTTTCGGGAGCACGCTTCTCATAGGGAACAGACTTGCCACGTCTAGCACGTCTAGCCAACTGTTTGCGGATGGAACGGCGATGAGTGGGAGCACCAGGCGAGGGTTCAACCTTTACCTTTACCTTTGCAGCAGGAGTGGGATCATCAGAAGTAGAATCAATACCTGGCCCAACCAAAGGATCAACAGAAGCTGCACTAGAAGAAGGAATAGATTGAGGACCAGGCACGGGTGGTGATGGTGATGCCATAGCAGAAGTAGCAGTGGTGGTGGTAGTGGTAGCATAGGTGGTGGTGGTAGTAGGACCTAGAGATGAAACAGGAGGAGCAAACGAAGGTGTAGGGGTGATACCAACGGTAGAAACATCAACAACCAATGGAATAGCAGCAGAACCAAGAGGAGCATCAGATGTAGAACCAGGAGCAACAGCAGGTTGAGAAGTAGGAACCACTCGTGGAGGAGGACGATAGACGAAACGCTCTGGAACAGGTGTGCTCTGATGCTTGATCATTCGCTCATATAGCGCCTTAAGCTCATCAAAAGACAATGCCCGAACCCGTTCCCATGTCCAACCAACAGTGAAATAAGCAGCAGACTGATACTTCACATACCGTTGCATCAACTTTCTCTCCTCAGTTTTCGTCAAAGGCACGTTCTTACGTTGTTCACGAAGTTGAGCAGCAAGCGCTAACTGTTGCTTACGCATTAACACCATAGCTCGAGGAATACAATTATGCTCATTCACATCAGAACCCAAGAGATCAGTAAACTGTGAATAATCCGAGGTAAGAATAGTAAGCACCCGCATCCAATCGCTATCATCCCAATGCATAGCATCATGCTGCAACTGTTCACATCTCTGCTTCTGAAGCGCTTCCTCCTCAGCCCGAGCAGCTTGGTCAAACTCCGCTTGCATCCTTTGTGCAGCCTCCTCACCTAACCTATCCTCCTCAAGTTGTTTGTGTGTACGCTTACGAGGGGGTGAGGGAGCATCAGTCATGGGGGCTTTCCCCTTTGGATCATAGATGGGCCAGCAGTGGAACCAGCAGTAGTACCAGCAACATCTTCCTTTGGTGTAGGGACAGCAGCAGGAGAAGGAATGCTTGAGGAAGTAGGAGGGATTGGCAGATCATCATATGACTTATCAGCAAATGCAGCCTTGGCCAAAAAATCCAAGCCATCCTCCACCAGATCTGGAACGTCCTCATCTGACTCAGACTGAACCACATACTTTGTTCTTCGCCTCTGCTGCTTCTCTAAAGTTTTAATCCGGGCAACCAAGGGAAGAACAAATTCCCGGGTAAGCTTACGATGTTGATTCAAATCCGCTTCCAAGGAAAGAATCCTGTCATGGTACCTGTGCATGAGATCAAGCAAAGAAGTTAGTGTAGTAGGCTCCTCCGCTTTCCCACCAAGAGGACTTGGGTCTGGGAAGGCTTCATTGGAACCAGAAGCAACAAAGGGGTCATCATTATGAGCACGAGAACCAGAAGGCTTATCAGAAGAAAGAGGGACATGACTAGGAGGGGGGTATCCACAAATGGATACGAATGTGGCATCGAAGAGGGAGCAGCCTTGGAAGTGGATAGCCTTTCAACCACCACCTCCTCAACCGGCTCTTCCACAACCACATTAGGTCCACCACCAGCAGGATGCTCCTCCTCCATTGGGTCATCACCTAATTGAGGTTCCTCCTCGGCTTGGTCAACCGGAGGAACAACATCAGGATGACCTTGAGCAAGGCCCAACATTGCATCAGTAAGGGGCCTCCACTCCCCTTTAAACCCATGAGCCATATTATAGTACACTTTAGCAGTAAGCTTAGGAGTCTCATACTCCTCCCTATCCCGAGGTAAACACACAAGTATCTGCTGTAAAAACCTAGGATACATTAAAAATTTCTTCCTAAAACCAGTACTAGACAGATTGCTAACCATCCAATCAAACAAATAGCGAGAGAAATTTAACACCCTACCTTGTGCTATGCAGATTAGACCAGTAGCCAAAGGAGTGGGAAAAGCATCCCAACTCCCAGACTTGGGGCTTAAACAATGAATCAAAAAGTGCACTAGAAGCTTCCATTGGGGGGAAAGCCGATTCTTTTGGAAGTTAAACTTCCCCCCATGATTGTACCCAATAGCAGCCATCCCCTCCAAAACCTCAACATTGGGGATGGAAACAACACCACCTTCATCTTGAAGATGAAGGGAACTCCTAATAGAAGCTTCAGTGACCACATGTCACACCCCACCATGGCGGAATATGGGGCGTGACGTATGGATATCATCACAACATGGCGTGTCTATAGAGATAACTATATGAAATAAGAAATGTCATAAAATGGTGACACAAAAGTCATGAAAATATCTCAATAAATGCAGGAGTCTAGGTAAGTAGGTAACAGTCCTACCTCTTACCCAAGACAATCAAATATTACAACAAAACAAACATATAGGTGCCAATAATATCACTTATTAAACAATGTTAGAAATACGTTTTAACGTATATTAGAAGTATCGGTCACTCCACAATATGATCTATGTTGTAATAGCTCGTAGTTAGTAATTAGTTATTATTTGCTTATTAACTTAAGTAAGAACCGGTCCATGGGCTTGTCATGGACCGGCCCAAGCCCAATGTTTAGCTTGGACTATAAATACCCCTTTCCACTAAGGAAAGGGGTTGGTTGTTGTCATTTGCTAGATTCCATATTAATAAATTTCACATAGTTTCTCTCACTTTCTCTCTCTAACTTTCTCTCTCTAGAAATCAACAAACCCCTTCATAGATTCATTGATTATCAATATTCTACATTTGGTATCAGAGCTATGGGGTGATTTAAGGTGGTGATTTGTGTGGTTTTTTAGTTTTTGATTGTATTAGTGTTCTTTAAGAAAAATCATCTTGATTCTTGGTGTTTTTGGTGTTTTTGTGATTGGGATTATTGGATAAGTATTAGTTGTTACGTATTTTAGTCGAAAGCACAAAACTTTTTGGGTTATTTGGTCAAAATCTGGGCTTAATCTTAACTTTTACTGTTCGACTGTTCATCGTAAGGGGTTTCTGTTCATTCAGCAAAACTTCCGGATCAAGGAGTTCCGGATCAAGAAGTTCCGGATCAAGGAGTTCCGGATCAAGGAGTTCCGAGTCAAGAAGTTCCGAATCAAGAAACTTCCGAACCAAGAAGTTCCGGATCAAGAAACTTCCGAGTCAAGAAGTTCCGGATCAAGAAACTTCCGAACCAAGAACTTCCGAGTCAAGAAGTTCCGGATCAAGCCAAAGTTCCGAACCAAGAACTTCCGAGTCAAGAAGTTCCGGATCAAGCCAAAGTTCCGAACCAAGAACTTCCGAGTCAAGAAGTTCCGGATCAAGCCAAAGTTCCGGATCAAGAACTTCCGAACTAAGAAGTTCCGGATCAACCCAAAAGTTCCGAATCAAGGTAATCTTCCGAATCAACACAAAGTTCCGAATCAAACTTCCGAATCAACAAAAAGTTCCGAATCAAGGATTATTTTGCTTGTTTTTTCGACGATTTTTTTAGAGGATTTAATCTTGGTTTCTTACAACAAAAACACAACACAATTCACAAGCTTTACTTCACTGCTCGATCAACCGATAATCTCTGTTTCTTTGAAGAAAAACAAAATGAATCCAAATTCAGTAATGCCTCAGATGACATCTCTTACGGATATATCGATCATAACGGGAACTGATAGCCGTCCACCGATGCTTATTAAAGAGGTGTTTGAGGCATGGCAAGGTCGAATGATGCAATATCTAAAGGGGAAACCGACATACGGAAGACTTATGGTCAAATCGATTTTGAATGGTCCACTCGACTATGGTACCATTACGGTTGATAACGTGACTAGACCACGAGAATTTGAAGAACTTACTCCAGCTCAACAACTTGTTGCAGATGCAGATGAAAAAGCTCTTCAAACAATTCTCCAAGCTCTTCCCCATGACATCTATAGGATGGTGAGTCAGTATACAGTGGCAAAGGATCTATGGGAACGTCTTAAGGTGTTGCTACAAGGCACGTCTCTCACCAAACAAGAAAGGGAGTGTCAGCTGTATGATTTGTTTGATAGATTCACCTACAACCCAGGGGAAACACTTCACGATTATTACTTCAGATTCACTACACTCATGAATGATCTGAATGTATACAATCTTGTGATTGCACCATTCCAGGTTAACACCAAATTCTTGAATACTCTACCTCAAGCTGAATGGGGTGAGTATATTACCGATGTGAAGTTAACCCGGGATTTGCATAAGTGCAACTTAGATCAAATCTATGCCTTCCTTCAGCAGCATGAGAAGCATGTGATTATGCACCGTTCTCCTCGTGGTATGCACCCAGATTCTTTAGCTTTGATGGCGAATCAACCAAGCTTGTCTCACAACAACACACCCTATATCTTGGGACATCAAGCTTATCATCAATCACCTTACATGACACCAGCCTTTCCCCAATACTCGATTCTACCACAACCACCCACCTCACATCAGCAACAATATCGGTTCAATGCACCCTCACCACAGTATGCTTCACAACTTCATCCAGCAAATGTTGCACATTATGCTCAGCCATCATATTCTTCTTATCAAGAGAATGCAGCATATCCAACAAGCTACCCTGATCAAATGAGTATTCCTTCTACTGATTATGCAGCTTATCCAGATCAAGCACTTTATTGTGATGATGAGGAAGTCCCAGTTCCTGTATTCCAACAAGGAGCTGACCCAGTTGAAGTGCTAACTACTATGTCTGCTTATCTCACAAGAACTTTAAGCAAACGAGGATACAGATGATCAGCTCCTACCAACAATCAGTTGAGGAATTCATCCAATTCTCGCCAACAAGCTACAATTGAGAATGGCAGGGTAATGGTTCAGCCAATTCAACCATATCAGGGGAGAACTTCCACATCAACCGATGTTCGCACCGCCAATCCTGCTCCTGCTCCAATGGTCAATAATCCTCCACGGGCTAATACAGGCAAGTTGAGAATGATCACATGCTACAACTGCAAGGAAGAGGGTCATATGTCCAGGGATTGTAAGAAACCCAAGAGGAGAAGGGATGGACAGTGGTTTGCAGAAAAGATCTATCTGGTAAATGCTCAGGCGCAAGGAAGGGAACTTGATGAAGAGGAGCTTGCATTTCTTGCTGACCCAGGGATTGCTGAACAAGACGTTGTCACTACGCAGAATGCAGCTTACCAAGCCGATGATCTTGATGCGTATGATTCCGATTGTGATGACTTTCAAACTGCAAAGGCTGCTTTCATGGCAACTTTCTCCAGCTTAGGGCCAGATAAGAAATCTGAGGTACTTATTAATAACACTGATAATGGCACTGATGCTAGTATTCAACCACATCAAGTTGGGCAAGAGAGTGCTGATTCGAATGAATCTTCGGTGGTGAGTCTTTCAAATGAGGAGACAAACAATGATAGCAATATCAATGTGAGTTCCCAGACTTTGAGTGAATCACAACCGGGACCCAGTTCGCATACGCCTACTCCTGCTCAACAAGATTTGGTCATGGTTCCTGCTACACTGCTTAGCCAAATGAATGCTGCACTCTTAGAAACCTTAGCTAAGAATAAGAATTTGTCTGATGAGCTTGCCTTAAGCAATGAGAAAGTACAAACTTTGGAATTAGTGCCTTCGTCTAGTGTTCTCACAAATCTCGAATATGATCACTTTAGAAACAAACAAATGGGTCACTTGCAAGAAATCGAAAACTTAAGAGCAAATCTGTCTAGTGAACTTAGAGAAAAGGAGTTAGTGGTCACTAATTTTCAAAAACTTCAAACTGATTTTGAATTACTCGAATCTAAGAAGACTGAAATGGAGATTAATGCTACTAATAAGATTAGAAGTCTAGACTACTTGCTGTTAAGACAATACGCTGCTTCACAACTAGTTCACTTATTTGATGCTTCGTTTAAAGAGTTTAACTTATCACGTCTAAAAGGCCTTCCCCCTAATCCACGATATGCAAAACAAGCTTTAAGACATAGTCCTAGACTTTATAATGCAACTCAATTAGGATTGGCTTTAGACCCGATTGTTTTTCCCAATGATCGAACAAGTAAGGTTCTAGTTGATGAGGATCGGTCATACAATTCAGCAAAATATCCCGATTGTGATTATTTTAAAATGAATAAGGAGCTTGCTAAAACTGATTTTAGAGTTCGCTTCCATATGGATAAAGATCTCATTACAGCACCAACCTACATGATAGAGGAAGAAAGCCCTAGTACATTTCCTACACTTGCCAACATGGAAGGTCCTAAGGAAATTCCAAAGAATCTTCCACCAGTTAGCACTGTATGGTTAAACTTGCAAGAGATTAACCGATACTTTACTAACTTTGACAAGGTCATTTTGGAATGTACGACTTCAAATGGCTTAAACGCCGGAGAATGGGCTTTCGAACACATGAACGAGGTGTTTAAAACTGAGATCAATCCGTTTGTCGAAAGTCTAAAAAGAAGTTTTGCATCTCTTAAGGAAAATCTTCAGTTTGAAATTGGTGAAGTTCAAAAAGTGTTTTATGAAATGGACACCGCTTACGAACTGCAACTAATTGAAAAGGAAAAGATTTCAACCGAATATGACCGATTCTTGTCCGAAGTAATCTCGTGTGATGTGCTTACTATTGTAAATGTTAAATATTCGAATGAGCTTACATCCGCTATGATGAATTGTGATGCTGTGAATATTTGTGAGGATATTTGTGATGATGTTTGTGATATTTCTGTAAATGTTGCTGAAACTGTAAATGAGGTAGATAATCATTCTTGTCACGAATCTAACGCTGAGTTTTTAAAGCTACAAGATTCTTATAATTTACTTTCTCAACGCTTTAATCAACTAGAACAACATTGTATATCTTTAGAATTAAAACAACAAGCTCAAAATGAAAATCTTTTGATATCAAATGTTTGTGAAAACGGTGTTGAGAATAGTGACAAGATGATTGCAATTGTTAAGACATTAGAGGAAGAAATCATGAGATTGAAGAGAGAGATATCATCAAAGGAAACATTAAGAATGGAACTAGAGGCCGCAGAGTCTAAAAACCAGGTCTTAGAAATTAGACTATCCACTGTTCTAGGGGAGATGGATCGGACTAGGCAGGGACTATCCGCTCTTTATGGTTCACTAGAAGAACGCTTCGCTTTTAATGCGGCACAACAACATTATTATGTTGAACAACTGAACCAAAAGTGCGAGGAAATCTCTGACTTGAACATCCTGCTCATAGACAAAAATATGGTTTTGGCTGAGTTAAAGGAGACACTTCTTCTCACCCGACAAGAAGCTGTTGATAACTTAGCTACCGACTCTGCACCGTCCACTAGTGCTCCAACAACCAAGAAAGTAGTGCTTTATAAGAATCCGCTTCATAAGAGAAACCAGCTTACCTATGATGATTATATGAGGAATGCCATTAAGCATGTCGATCTTCTTAGGGATATTTTAGACGATCTTTATGCATTAGATCCCTCAAGTAGCTACTATTATTTGGCTCATGAATATGTTAAGCGAGTTCAATATTGCTTGGCTTATTTACAATACATAGGTACACCAGGTTCGGCACTACTTAATAATAGGCCCATTGCTGTCACTCCATTTAATAAGACTCCAGGAGCGAAACCGTCATTGGCACAATCAAGTAAGACACCTTTAAAATCTGCTGCTAATGTTCCTAATTTGCCTTCTACAGGATTAAAAGAGACTACTAAGGCTAAAGGATCGCCACTCAAGAAAGCTAAGATCAAGCCCTCCACTAGTAGTGCCACAAAGAAGAAAGTAGAAGTCCACAATAGGAATGCTAGTTCAGTTTTAAATAAAATGAATCATGTTAAGACTAAAAGCTCTGCGCCTGTGCAGCAGCCTAAACCATTCGTGAATTCTGATTTAAATTGTTGGAATTGTAATGAATGTATGTTTTCCCAGCGTCATGATTTGTGTCTGATTGATCACGTTAATGAAATGAACGCTATTAAGAATGGTCTTGAATGGAAGCCAACGGGTAGAACTCGTGCCCTAGTTGGCTGGCAATGGCGTCCCACTGGTAGGACCTTTACTCTCGATGGTAAAATGTGCCCTTTAACTAGGAATGCATCCATTGAGGTTAGGTCTGAGCGTCCTTTAGTTAGGAACACTCGCACTCAAGTAAGGAAACAGCGCCCTTTAATTAGGACAGCCCCCACTATAGTGCCTATCAGTGTAGAAATACCTCAGGATTTGAGCCAATTAGAATCTACACCACCAATTAAGAAGAAAAAGGCTAGGAAATCTAAGAAACCTAGAGTTAGCAAATCTAAGATTATTAAATCTGTACCTGCTAATAACAAGGAACACTCAGATTCCGATACCTCTACATTGTCTTTGTGTGGTGATATTTTCAGGTGGTCCAAATCATCCTGTGGTATTTGGACTCCGGTTGTTCAAAACATATGACCGGAAATCGCTCGATGCTCCGAAATTTCGTCAGCAAGTTTCTTGGTACGGTTAAATTTGGGAATGATCATATAGCAAAGATTATGGGGTATGGTGAATATCAGATTGGAAACGTGACGATTTCTAGGGTATACTATGTTGAAGGTCTTGGTCATAACTTATTCTCAGTAGGACAGTTTTGTGATTCCAACCTTGAGGTTGCTTTTCGACAACATACTTGTTTCATCCGCAACTTGGAAGGAAAAGATTTGTTGAAGGGATCTCGTGGTGCAAATCTTTACACTTTGTCCTTACAAGACATGATGGTCGCTTCTCCAGTATGTCTTCTCTCTAAAGCTTCTAAGACCAAGTCATGGTTATGGCATCGCAGATTATCTCATCTTAATTTTGATGCTATTAATCATCTGGCTAAAAACGAGTTAGTTCGTGGTCTTCCCAAGCTTAAATTTCACAAGGATCATTTATGTTCCGCGTGTTCAAGGGGGAAAAGCACCAAGAAATCTTACAAACCCAAAGCTGAAGACACTAATCAAGAAAAACTTCATCTTTTGCATATGGATCTTTGTGGACCGATGAGAACTGAAAGTGTGAGCGGTAAGAAATTCATTCTCGTCATTGTGGATGATTTCTCAAGGTTTACATGGGTTAGATTTCTACGTACAAAGGATGAAGCTCCGAAGGCTATCATCACTTTTCTGAAGTTCATTCAGGTACGTTTGAATACCACTGTCCGCCGTATTCGTACAGACAATGGTACAGAGTTCGTCAACCAGACTCTTCGTGATTATTATGAAGGAGTTGGTATATCACATGAAACATCCGCTGCACGCACTCCACAACAAAACGGTGTCGTTGAAAGACGGAATCGTACACTTATGGAAGCTGCTAGGACCATGCTTATTTATGCGAACGCTCCATTGTTCTTGTGGGCAGAGGCTATTTCTACTGCATGTTTTACCCAAAACCGTTCTATCATTCGGAAACGCCATGGAAAAACACCTTATGAGCTTCTACATGACCGCAAACCCGATGTTTCATTTTTCCATGTGTTTGGTGCTCTGTGTTATCCAAACATCAATAGTGAGAACTTGGGTAAGCTTCAACCAAAAGCCGACATAGGTATTTTCATTGGTTACTCACCGTCCAAAAGAGCATACCGAATCTATAACCGTCGTCTTGGCAAGATTGTAGAAACTATGGACGCAGATTTCGACGAGCTGACAGCGATGGCTTCTGAGCAACACAGCTCTGAACCCGCGCTTCATGAGATGGGACCCGGTGCTATAAGTTCCGGATTAGTTCCCAACAATCCTACTTCTACATCATTTTTACCACCAACTAGGCCTGAGTGGGATAAACTGTTTCAACCGTTGTTTGATGAATTCTTCGATCCCCCGACTGATGAAGTTCCAGTACCTGTAGTAATTGCTCCAATACCTGAAGTGGTTGCTCAAGTTAATGAACCTTTATCTAATGCATCTACAATTCACAATGAACCGGATGCACCTTCACCAAGTGATTCTCAAACTACACCTGAATCATCACCCCTACTTGTGCCTAATGATGTGGAAGAGGATTCTACTGATCACGACTTGGAATATGCTCACTTGCAAGAGCTTCCTTTCTTTGGTGTTGCGATCCCTGAAAACCCTTCAGCCGCCTCCACCTCAGAAGAAGCTCCATCTATTGTTCACTCCAGACCACCTAGGATTGAAAAACATAGCACTAAATGGATAAAAGATCACCCAATTAGGAATGTTATTGGAGATCTAGATCGACCAGTCTCTACGCGCCATCAATTACAAGAGAGTGCACTTTATTGTTACTTTGATGCATTTCTTTCTGAAGTTGAACCCAAAAATTGGCAGCAGGCTATGACCCAATCATCTTGGATCGAAGCTATGCAGGAGGAACTCAATGAATTCAAAAGAATAGAAGTATGGGAATTGGTTCCTCGCCCTGACAAGGTTAACATCCTTACTTTGTTATGGGTTTATAAGGTTAAACTTGATGAGATGGGTGCGGTATTAAAGAACAAAGCAAGATTGGTCGCTAGAGGATATAAACAAGCCTTGGGTATAGACTTTGAGGAATCTTTTGCTCCTGTGGCTAGATTGGAGGCGATTAGACTATTCCTTGCGTTTGCTGCTCATATGAACATGATCGTCTATCAAATGGATGTGAAGACGGCATTTTTGAACGGTGAACTAAGGGAAGAGGTTTATGTTAGTCAACCGGATGGGTTTGTCAGTACGGAGTCTCCTAATCACGTGTACAAGCTTAAGAAGGCTCTCTATGGGTTGAAACAAGCTCCACGCGCGTGGTATGATCTCCTGTCAACATATCTCATGTCGGAAGGCTTCTCCAAAGGCAAAGTGGACCCCACTCTATTCACTCTCAAGGACGGCAACGACATGCTTCTGGTACAAATTTATGTTGATGATATAATTTTTGCTGCCACTAACATAGAATTGTCTAAACAATTTGAGAAGATAATGTCCACACGCTTTCAGATGTCGATGATGGGAAAAATCTCATTTTTCTTAGGATTACAGATTTCTCAGAATCCCAGAGGCATCTTTATAAATCAATCCAAATATGCTCTAGAATCTCTTAAGAAATATAACTTTGAGAATTGTGACCCCGTAGACACTCCAATGGTGGAGAAATCCAAGTTAGATGAAGATAGGGATGGGATTATTGTCGATCCGAAACTTTACCGTGGAATGATCGGCACCCTTCTCTATCTGACTGCTAGCAGGCCTGATTTGCAATTTGCTGTATGCATGTGTGCCCGGTATCAGGCTCGGCCTACCGAAAAGCACTTACATGTTGTGAAAAGGATCTTTCGGTATCTAAAAGGAACACTTCATCGTGGTCTATGGTATCCGAAAGATTCCTCGATTGCTTTAATATCATACGCAGATGCCGATCATGCTGGATGTCAAGATACGAGGCGTAGCACTTCTGGATCTGTGCAACTCCTAGGAGATAGATTGATCAGTTGGTCTTCAAAAAGGCAGAAAAGCGCTGCAATATCAAGTACGGAGGCTGAATACATCGCCATGTCCGGTTGTTGTGCTCAAGTCCTTTGGATGAGATCACAATTAACTGACTACGGTCTTGGATTTAACAAAATCCCGATGTATTGTGACAACAAGAGCGCCATTGCCCTTTGCTGCAACTATGTTCAACACTCCCGGGCCAAGCACATAGACATTCGCTACCATTTCATCAAGGAGCAGGTGGAGAACGGAGTGATCGAGCTGTATTTTGTCACTACTGAGTACCAGCTGGCGGATATGTTCACCAAAGCCTTAGATCGAGGACGAATCGAGTTTTTGATCGACAAGCTTGGCATGAAATCATTCACCCCAGCGACTCTCAAGGAGTTGGCAGAAGAATCAGCTGAATAGTCGTGGTAAACTATTCAGAGTATCCTTTGGTTGTGATCATGTATATTCTCGTAAATATATAAACCACAAAAAGAAAAATACAAAAATATAAAACCAAGAAAAACCATAAAAAATATAAAATCAAGAAAAACCAAAAATATTTTTCGTTTTAAATCGGGCATGTCTTTTAGTACGGTAATATTTACGGCCTTAGAAATGTCGATCAATATTGACACGGTGCCATAAATAGAGTCCGTATAAAAGTTGTACATTTTTAAAAACATGCCCATAATGGCTTGTAGTTATTTCAGACTGCAACCCGGTTTTCATATTAAAGTCACGTATTTCCTTGGAAAACGTTGGCTCAGAACGGGAATTAATTTTCTCGGGCGTGATTTACAAGCCAAATCATGCAAAGGGATCAAGTTTACTTTATAACTTGGTCTGCCACGAATTTGTGTACGTCTCAGTGCATAAATTTGTTAAAATAAGAGAAATCTTATTAAAACCACGAATCAAAATTTTTCAAGAGATAAATTGGAAATGCTTTCATCACTATTTGACTCTTTAAACAATGACTACAGCTCTTTAAATAGAAAACGGGTCATCGTTTAAGGGGGAGAAAATAGTAAAATCATCTTTGTCATTAAAATTGATTTTCAAAAGTGATTGTGAAAATTAAGGGCTTCATGGTAATTGAGTGGTTTTGCTTTAGAAAACGACTTGTGTTCGTTCTAAGTGATAGGCATGGCTTTTAGATCTTGAGGATATGCTAATAGATTGTGTTTGCCAAGTTATGTGTAAGTGAAACAAGGGTTAGGTGAAATGGAAAAATTAGAAACAAAAAGGAAAAGTTTAGAAAATGTAGGGACTAAAAGTGTGATTTATTGAAACTAGTCAAAATTGACCTAAGTCAAAAATCAAACACCCCGCCCCTCACTTTTTCATTTCACTGTTTCTTCACTCCTTTGCCGCCATTGTTGAATACACAAACACACGCTCTGAATAATCACTTGCTCATTGTTCTAGCTCCTGTTCATTCTAATAATTAAGGTATATACATCAAATGTTAACTTCTAATCATCACTTCTTATCATATAAACCTGTTAAACATGCTCAATTACTCAGTCTAATCCACTTAGGGTTTTTGATTAAATTAGGCTAAATTAACAAGGGATTTATGGTGGGTTTTGCTCGGAATAGATTAAATGATGTTTATATTGCCTTAGTTTGCCTTAGAAACTCACAAACGCGCTAGATTAATCATCTGAGTTTAGTTTGTAAAAGTTCCGAATGAACGTGGCTTAAAACTTCCGAATGAAGGATTTCTTCTGAAAAACTTCCGAATGAGGAAGTTCCGAATGAAGGACTTCCGAATGAGGAAGTTCCGAATGAAGAACTTCCGAATGAAGGAAGTTCCGAATGAAGAACTTCCGAATGAAGGAAGTTCCGAATGAAGAACTTCCGGATGAAGGAAGTTCCGAATGAAGAACTTCCGGATGAAGGAAGTTCCGAATGAAGAACTTCCGAATGAAGGAAGTTCCGAATGAAGGAATGTTCCGGATGAAGGAAGTTCCGAATGAAGAACTTCCGGATGAAGGAAGTTCCGAATGAAGAACTTCCGGATGAAGGAAGTTCCGAATGAAGAACTTCCGGATGAAGGAAGTTCCGAATGAAGAACTTCCGGATGAAGAAGTTCCGAATGAGAAGAAGTTCCGAATGAGGAAATGTTCCGGATGAAGATGTTCCGAATGAGGAAAAGTTCCGGATGAGTTGTTTGATTATTCTTGTTTGCATGCTATATATGTACTTGTTGTTTTATGAAATGTGTTATGCTTAGAAGCAAGAATGATATATATCTATATGTTTTTGTGCATCAACCTTTCATGTCTTATCTTAAGCAGATAAAATGACTAATCCAACAGTACAAGCTATCCAAGAATCTAGAGAAGCCGATATTGCTAAAGCTCGAACCCTTAAGTTTATACCCAACAACTATAGGCTAAAGCAAGTTTCTAAATCCACTCACCATGGTTTTAAGGTCGCCATAGCCATTCTTGATAACTCTCACTTTAAGAACGCCCTTAGGAATACAGCCTCGGTGCCTTATGAGTATATGTTTGAATTTTGGGCAACCAAGGATTTCACTTCGAACAAGATCATCTTCACCATCGACAACAAGCAGCAGACACTCACCGTTTCAGACTTCCGTAAGATTCTTGGTATACGAGATACACCCAAGGGCATGTCTTTCTCAAGGGATCCTACTAAAGATGAACTCGCGGAGTTATTTGACGCACTTGGATGTCCGGAAATACGAGTGGCGTCCGAATTTACTACTGCTAAGGTAGGACAACCCTGGAGAGCTTTGATGGGTATTCTTAGTAAATGTCTTACACCAAAGACGAGTGGCCATGATGCTTTGCGCAGTCCGATAATGAACCTCTTCTATGGCATGTACAAAGCTGCAAACTCAGATTATGCTTTGTTGATATGGGAAGAATTCACCTTTCAACTCTTCCACAACAAGAAGCTGAAGACAAACTTCTTTCCTTATCCTCGGTTTATTAAGCTCATCATAAATTATTTTATGAAGCTTGATGCTACTATTGATAGGCGGGCAGGAGGACGCTATCACACTGAAGAAGCTGATGATACTGTAGATCTGAGGCATGAAGGACCGTCTACTGGTGTGATTCCGGGTCCTGTTCCTGATTATCTTCTGTCTGACAAAATCAAAGGTTCTGCTGATTACAAGCTACTGCAGTTAGAAATCCAGAGGCTGAAAGCAAACCTTCAAACTGGAGAAGACTCATCGACAACGGTTAAGAGTAAAGGCAAACGCAAACAACCAGCTGCGTTACCTGAACCCGAACCCAAGAAGAAGAAGACAGAGGGTAAGAAGGGAAAGGGTAAGGATTTGATGCGTCTACGTGACGAAGAAGATATTGTTGATCCTACTATTGGTAAAACCGAGCAACAAATGATGAAGATTGCTATTAAAAGGAGTAGGAAAGATACAGGCGGTAGTGGTTCAGGTGCGAGGGTAGATATCGAGGATGAGTACGAGGAACCGTATGATGTTGATGAGTTTGGGTCACCTGAACACTATTCCACTTCGAAGGAGCTATCAATCCCTATTTCAGCAAGTGTGGAAAAGGAACCTGTTGCTCCTACGATCATGGTGTCAACTCAACCCTTAACAACTCAACCTCCACCCATACAACCTTTACCAACCCGACCGGCTTCAACACCATTTCTTCCACCACCCATAATCCCCATCCCTAGTACAGCAGTAACAACCGAGCCCCTCCGGTCAACCCAAAGCAGCTCTGCAACATCTGCAATGGCTGCATTAGTGATGGCCGAGATGTTTGATACTAACAAACGCGAAATGGATGAACTTCGCCAAGAGTTGCAAAGACGAGCTCAGAGGGAAGAAGAATCAAGGAAAGCTCAAGAAGAGTTGATTGCCAAGTTCACTGCAGACATGGAAGCTACACGTAAAGCTCATGCAGAGGAACTTGCTCAGGTTAAGCAGGCTGAGGCTGATAAGCATGCTGCACGTATTACCAGACTTCAAGCGATGAGGGATAAATATAAGGAACAAAAAGAAGCACTTGAAGCATCTGTGAAAGAAAGAGTGCAAGAATCCGTTGAATCCTTAATGCCTAAACTTCGCGATGAGTTGAAGACACTTGCTGCTGACAACTTGATGGTCAAATCATCCAACCCTTCAGAAGCCGCCTATAAGATTGCTTATGACCTGACGGATTTCGAATTGAAGAAGATCCTTAAGGCTCGTATGGTGGAACTTGGGTCGCATGATAAGTCGAGGATTCAACGGGCACTATATAAATCCCTGAATGATGCTATCATGGAGGATGATAGATTATTCAAAATGTTTGGAAGTGTGGTACCATATCATATCTTACCTGAGGAAGAAAGGGAAAGTGAAGAAGAGGGTACGGGTGAAGAAGAGGAAGAAGAAGAAGAAGAAGGTGAAAAGGATAAAGACGATGACGAGGGTGGTGATGATGATGAGGATGATGACGATGATGATGAGGATGATGACGATGATGACGAGGATGAGGATGATGATGATGGCGACGATGGTGGTGATGAGAATCAGGAGAGTGTTAGGGATAATAACGGGGATGACAATCAGGATGATGATGGGGGTGAACAGCCGAAAGAGGGAGACAAGGTTACCAGCTTCAAGAAGACTGCTACTGGAACCAAGTCCACAAAAGATGCAGGACAGAAGGACAAGTCGACATCCTCAGAATCAAGACGAACTAAGTGGCGCCACGATGTGAATGCCACTACAGCGTCATCGGTTCCTGGTATCTCTGTCGCTGTATCTTTACCTATTACCACTAACCCCATTAGTTCTGCTGTTGTTCTTCCTGTGATCGCAGAATCCGTGACGGAACACGAAGCTGCACAACACTCTCCAGTTCACGACACTGCTGAAATGCCTGAAACTGAACCAACAGATGTTCGCACTTCAACTCCTCAACAACAAGCTCAACAATCTACGGTTCCTGAACCAAGCATTCGTGCCTGGGAAGACACGTTGGAGATAGACGAGTCTGCACCACCACAAGCTTGGATCACGGCAGCAGCACAATTTGATCCGATCACAGATGCTGACAGAGATGTGCTGTATCTCCGTATCCGAAGTCCGATTGACTTATGTGCATTTCTTGCTCATGAGTATAAGACTTCGGTTACTCCATCCTTGGTGAAGAAAGCACTGAAAGATAAGAGACTGCGTGCCAAAACCCTATTACCCCGAATGGAGCTCGAGTACTATGCCGATGAGATCCTGAAGGCTTTGAAAACAGTTCAACGGCCAGGACTTCATGAATCAGAAAGAGCTCCACCTCCAATGGATCCTGCTCAAGATAATCAGATTACTCTTGACTTCTTCGTCACCAATGATCTTGAGTATCTTATGAAGGGGTCATCAAAGTATGCAACATCCCTGACTTTGCTGAAAGCTGCCAACTGGGGGACAATACCCTTCATCGAGGAAAAGGTAAATCGACTCTGGGTCCCAAAAATGAATCGTAATTATGATATGTATGCTGTCATAGGTGCATCTCATTGGGACGAACGAGTCCGAAGGGCGTACAGGTGTTGCTGTTTGGTCAATTCTGGAAGCAATGTAAGATCCGACATCCGCATCTCCAGTATCTTAGGAATGAAAACTGAAGCCAAGAACGGCTACTATCATGTGACGGAGATTCGCTTGAAAAGGGAGGATGACAGGGAATACAAAATCCAGCAAGGAGATTTTTCCATCATTCGCCTTGAGGATATCGAAGATATGCTGCTTCTAATGACCAGAGATCAACTTACTCACATTCCTCGTGAAGACCTGATTGCTTTGAATACAGCACTTCGTATGTTCACACGAAGCGTTGTCATCAAGTCACGAGTTGAGGATCTTCAGTTGGGAGTCGAAAGCTATCAGAGGAGGCTCAATTTAACCCGTCCTGTGAATCAAGTGCTACCTCAACACGTAGAAAGATGTCCTTATACCGGCATTTCTGTCCCAAATTCCGGCATTTTCTACTTGAACAGTCGAGGTTTGATGAAGTTTATGAGGGTGGGTGAGCTTCACAAGTATAGTGATGGAACTCTTATACAAGTCAGAGATAAGTTGGAGCATCTGAACTCGGGTGGAACTTTGCCAGAGATGACGGAGGATTGGCATCCGGGTTACCGGCAGATGGCAAAGTATGTGATCAAAAAGATCGATCAAAAGCTCCGTGAACGTAGATTGATGAGGAGCTTGGAAAGATTCGTGGGTGGAAGACCGTATTTAGTGCACCACAAGCTACTGCAACGATCCATCTGATGGGTCGTACACCTCAGGTCACTTTATATTGGTTTTCAATTGTGAATATGTAAATTTGTGAATAATGTGCTTGAATGGCTTGGTGTAGTGTTAAGGTATGATAATTTTTCAAGAATTTCTCACGAGATTCTAAATCTTTCAAAATATGTCATACCAAAGCACTACAACTATCCCTTATTAACTTAAGGGGGAGCAATAACTTGTTCTATGGCCAAAACATCGATTTCATTTTTACCCAAAGACCGGTTAATCCATTCAATATCCCAAATATTAATGGTTAACATTTTGGATAAGGGGAGAAAATGGGATTAAGGAGACGTAAGTGATACTTGGCTAAAAGATGAAAAAGACTTAATGATAATCCAACTTAATATGTGTTAAGCACGTGTTAAGGGGGAGCGTTTTTGATGATCAAAACACCTAAAGTACAACACTTTTGATTTTAATATCACAAGTACTTTAGGTGATTTTCAATGATTTTTCATGGTGGCAATTCCTTCCCAAAACACGCTTAATTCACGACGGATGTGGGGACAAAAGGGTGGTAGGAATAGGTTTAGTCCAATGATTCATCAGAGCCGATGGAATCTTCCCAAGGACAATTCCCTAGAAAGAATTAGAAGTCCTAGGAAAGATGGAGAAAGAATGTGAACGTAGCTGAATGCCGACCAAGTACTTAAGCTAGCACTGGAACAATCACAACAAGGTGCTAGTGATGACGTATTGGTAAGCATTGAAGGGGTTGAAGAATGAAAAAGAAATGTAAAGATAAAGGGTGTAAAGAAAGAAGCCCTCCTTACAACTTTCGGCAGAAACCGGGTCAATACATATGCTATTGAGGTCATTTTTGTTAATGATTCTCGGTATTGAAGAAAGACATCATGGACCCAGTGATGCAATGCACAACCCTTCCCCAGCTAACTCAAATATCTCTCAAAAGGTATTTGTTTTAATCACACGGAGATCAACACGTTATCTATTGGTTTATTCACTCCGAATAAACTGGTATTGAAAAGGTGGCACTCCTCTCCAGCCATCGCTCACCAAATCAAAACGCACAATCGAGTCTAGAGCCAAGAGATCATCAAAAGTCTCATTAGGACACTTTCCATTTATTCCTTGCTTTCTCACACACTGTGAAAAGTAAGAGATTTTCATGAGTCCTACGCAATATTCCTGTAATATTGCCAGAACATCCGAGTAATACGCAAGTATTACAATGAAGATGGAAATCCTGCTTGAGCCAACATCAAACAAGCTCATGGTAGGTTACACGTACGGTTCTTTTAGAACCAATCTTGTGAAAAACTGGAAGGTAACAGTGGTTTAATTCTTAATTGAACTTAAACTCGTTCCAGGCCTCTTCGCATTATCATATGATCTTGCCAGAACACTCAGAGTGACTCTTTATTGACCACAGTGACGAGTGGAAATCCTTCTAGTGTCAACATCAAACAGCACTTGGTAGGTAACGTGCAAGATTCCTTATGAATCGAGCTCGTGACAACTGGAAAGCAACGATGGTGAAAATCTTAATTGAAATTCACTTGTTCCAGGTTTCATGAATTGACGGCTTTTAATCACAAGGATAATTTATCCAAGTGATTCACTCTTTATGTTCGCAGTCAGCTTTGGACGGTCGAATAAAGAGAACGGGTTTACCCGCGAAATCCTGTCAGGAAGTTACTTAATTGAAACTATCCGTCACGGGTACGATATCTAATATCGTCCAACGGTCTTCACCGACCGGAGGTAAAATGCTACCGAATTAGAATAAAATGTTCAAAGCCATTTTATTCGTGTCGTTGCTGTGTACCTGCTAAAGACGGTGGCGTTGCTGAGTACCTGTTGAAGACGGTGGCGTTGCTGTGTACCAGTGAAGACGGTGGTGTTGCGGTGTACCTGTAAAAGTCGTTCCCACATGCTTATGTCTTTTGCAACAAAAAATTCAAGAAAGTACAAGATGAAGTCTTCCGCTGTATCAAACTCTGAAGCTTTCAAGAATCCAACAAAAAGACGTAAGTGTGTGGAACATGAAGTCACGAGGAGGCAAAGTTCACAAGAAAGGCAAAGATCGCACGTGAAAGGCCAAAGAACAATGCTCTCAAGTCAAAGCCAAAAAGATCAAATCAACATATTCACAACAAAAGAAAGAAAAGAAGAAAAGACTACGAGCTAAAGAACGAAGACTTAGTATAGTATGCTAGGTTTAGAACTTTGTAACGTGGAGTGACCTCCCTTAGGGGGAGATTGTTAGAAATACGTTTTAACGTATATTAGAAGTATCGGTCACTCCACAATATGATCTATGTTGTAATAGCTCGTAGTTAGTAATTAGTTATTATTTGCTTATTAACTTAAGTAAGAACCGGTCCATGGGCTTGTCATGGACCGGCCCAAGCCCAATGTTTAGCTTGGACTATAAATACCCCTTTCCACTAAGGAAAGGGGTTGGTTGTTGTCATTTGCTAGATTCCATATTAATAAATTTCACATAGTTTCTCTCACTTTCTCTCTCTAACTTTCTCTCTCTAGAAATCAACAAACCCCTTCATAGATTCATTGATTATCAATATTCTACAAACAAGCAAAAGAAACTAAGAAGGAACGGGGATCTCCTTCTATATGCAATCCTAAGCTTCTCCAATCCTAGCCACTTATGTTCTCATGCTTAACCATAGTATCACCTGAAAGAGACACTAAAACACGTCAACATAAAGTTGGTGAGAGTCATAGGTTTAGACTCCAACGCTAAAACAGTTACAAGCTGTGAATAACAATCATCAACAAAAGAACATATGGACAATGTGTTACAATTATGTATTAACAACTATCAATCAAAACCAATCATACCAAACCAATCCAATCCAATCCAATCCAAGGCTCCTACCTTGCCAAACAACATCATGGTACCATAGATGATCACCCTATGTACCTATCCCAAGGCCACTACCTTGGTAAACCACAAGGCCACTACCTTGTCAAACCACAAGGCCACTACCTTGTCAAACCACAAGGCCACTACCTTGTCAAACCACAAGGCCACTACCTTGTCAAACCACAATAATATATCAAAAATCGCATAGCAGTTAATCACATAAGTGTACACACAAGTCCATCACAACCATAAAATATTCACAGCAACAATTTAGAAACAACTCAACACAGTGTCTCTTCCATCCCATCTGGAAGTCAAAAACAAAAATAAATATGGGACTATGAACACTCACCTGATAGCTCCTTCACACGTCCTTGCACTAGCAACAAGCTAACAAACCAAAAACACGAAATCAATAAACGAACCAATCACTAAGATGGCTCATTAACCTATGATGGACATCTAGCCTATTCTCACATATTTACCTCATTGATAAGCTCTAATCACCCCATTACCCCTCCTTAACAAGTCCTTAACTTGGTTAAGTTTAATAACTAACCCGTTCGTATTTTACCCAAAACAGTCCCAGTTTTTAGGTCTCAAAACTTTAGGTCAAACGCCCACTTAAACCTACCCATGGTTTCTGTAAAAGGAATATTCACACCATTACATATGTTGGCTAACACCTCCCACTTGCCCTAACCTTAAAGCTACTGTTAAGGCCCCGATATACATATATCTACTTTTGTCATTCCAGATTTCTTGATTTTAAACGTACTAAAAGTTTGTTACCATTAAGGGGTCTTACCCTAAACCACCACCTTAGCCCAAGTGCAGATATTAACTAGAATATATAAACCATCTCTCACGTTCGTGAGAAGATCCCAATGCAACTCTAAGTGCCCCAAACAACCCAAAACTTAAAAAGAAAACAGGCTGAATTCAAAACTGTTTTGACCTCCGACTGTTGTAACCTGTTTTTGACCCACTTCCCTACCTCCAATTTAGTTCTAGTTTCTTGCATTAGAAAGCCACTTCAATTACCTTTTCAGGGATACTTGGATCGCATCTTGAATGTTCCTAGAACTCCCGATATGATCAAAACAATTGACTCAAAATTCTGCCCAGTTTTTAAAAACGGGTTTAACAAAATCAACCACATTAATTAACCCTAATCACTCTAATTACAAGCCCTAATTTACGTGATCATCATATAATGATTAATTCAACATTAATTTACTGTTTTTATATCAACCCTAACCCAATTCCATCATAAGAATGATTAATTAAACATAAAAACAATTTAATTAAAAAGGGATTAAAGGTTTTTACCTTAAAATTAATGAAAGATGAGAAAAACCCAATTTTTGAAGAACCCTAATTCTTCTCTCTTTTTTTTTGTCGACTAATACCTCCAGGGAGAAGGAAAATTCGTTTGGTCTATGTGTATAATGTCCCTTATATAGTAAAACAATCCATGTCCAAGTATAATTGTCCACTTTCTTTTTTTTTTTTCCTTTTTTCCCTTTTTTTTCTTTTCCAAACCGCCTAACATCCCCTTAATTTTCGTTTTTTTCCGTTTTATTATTAATATATGTATTAATAATATTACCTTAATTTTCCTTAATTTATTTCAGCTCCAAAAGCCTCCAAAACCCCAAAACCGTAAAACTAGTCGGTTTTTACGCGTTTTACCGTAAAAGACGTAAAATATACACTTTTATAAAAAATCTCAAATTTTGAAATAAACTTTATAACTAAGTCCTAAATGACTTAAAACCATCCCGAAAAATACTCACATGACTAATTACCTCTTCCGAGACCTCTAAATGCTAAACCGTAAATCGTAAAAATACGATTTTCTATAATATATATACGTATACGTAAAACTACTAAATAACACCATTTCACTTCATAGTCACTACCATGTGAGCTCATGAACATGAAATCATCACACATCGTTTCCCTCACAAGGTACCCCGTACCGGAAACGATATCCAAACCACAATCTATACACACCAATTAGCACATAAACACGTAACTAGCACAAAATAAAACTAAGTGACGAACCTCACAACCAGGGTTGTCACATCACTCCCTCCTAATAGAAATCTCGTCCCGAGATTTACTCCTTAGGATCAAACACACAAACAACAAATCACATGAGGATACTTGTTCTAAACGAACTCCTCTCATTACCACGTGAACTTTAGTTCAAGTTTCAAAATACCACATATACAAACCAAAAATAATTAAACTCATTGCCAAACTCTTGACCTCATAGTCAATAAATCTCACAAATGACTCTTTGATAAAACAAAGACTCTTATTAACACAAGTCCCGAATAACCGTACATGCACAATGCATTCTCAAACAACATTTACCAATCTCAATACATGAAATGCATCATGTATACAACTCATTTTCCCCAGGTAATTCTATACTCATAAGCTAATGGTCCGATCTTTCCAAAGATCATAAATGGACCTACAAAACTCTACATCAGCTCTTCCATTTTACCAAAACATACCACCCGTTACTATGGGTGAAACTTCATACATAACTCTGTCACTAACTCTAGTGGTTTCCTTCTTTATTCCCTACATACTCATTAATAGGGAACATGCCCCTCTCACCGATGACTCTCTCCTTGTAGGTGACTTCTTGCTGATGTAACGCGTTCTCCAACTATCTCCAAACCTCGCGCCAATGCTCTAGGCGTCTTTCTCAATTACCCCTATAATATACTCATACCAACCATTAGTCTATCAACGGTATACTACGCTTGCTTTCCATCGTTTCTTCCCTTGCCATAATCCTTCATAAGGCATTCCATACATATTAGGCTAACTTTTACACAAAACTTCCTATCCCATCGCATCTGTACGCAATCCTTACAAATTCTCAACTAATTGACTTCTCATCCCTCTTGAAATATGTGATGAATTAGGCAGTCTATCGACTATCACCCTACTCTCATCGTACTTATTCCTCCACCCAATTATGCATCCCTTTCACCAACTTCGTCCTTACATCGCCCTTTCTAAGCTACTCCTATCTATGTAGGAATTATAGTCTACGTCCCTTTTCTCCATATGATTATCCAAGCCACACAACATACATGTTGACGCGTTCTCTGCTTTAGACAACTCAACTCGTGCAACCTACATCCTTCATCCAAACCACCCTAATACGTCATCCATATAGTTCAAGTTCGTCTCCGCTTCACTTCATTCTTCTTATTCCATGTCTCATCAACCATGCTTGCCTTTCCCAGATGGTACTTGGCCTTGCAATTTTCTTTCATCAATTAACTCCACCCATCACCTTTGCCAAATGTTCAATCAAGATGATTGAATATGTGTTGGATACATTCATGATCAGTATAGATCATTCTCCACATCTCGTACACCAAATGCCTCTAGCGTTCTAGGCAGATATAACAGTCCAGCTCCACTAACTAAGTCTATCCAGTTCTTCCAAATCTTCAGTTCTTGCAACGTATAAGCGATCGCCTTTCATTGTCGTCCTCGTACGCGTCCAAATCCCTGCTCCACGTATCGTCATGCTTCGCAAATTCATCCAGTCCTTCCGATAATGCCAAGATCTGCTCATCATCCAATCCACCTCTTCAGCCTCCAAAATGCTTCCTCGTCCTTCTTCACTTCGCCCCTTGCTGGTTCCACGATATGCCATCATCTCTGACTACTAGTCCTGGCCAACTAAATCCTAAAACTCAAACTTAAAAATCTCACGTTTCATTCCCTTTACTAACAACTCCAAAACCAACACATAATTCGCCTCATCCTCCTTCTAAGATTTGAGTAGATCAAGATGTCGTCGATGCTCCCGATGACAACTCGTTTATAGACGTTCATGCACACTCGGTTCATTGACTCCATGAAAACCGCTAGTGCTTTGGCGAAGCCAAATGCATAACCGTAAACCCAAAGCGTTCATACAACATCCTTAGCAATTTCAACTATGTCCTCCTCACACCCTCTCTTAGCGGCAATACGAATAAGTTCCTTGCAATTTCTAACAGCTCTTGTTCTTAATTCACTCCATCAACGATTTGCCTTGGATGACACTAACTACAACTCCTCTCACTTCTCCTACTTTCTCTATTCATGGTTCTACCTCAACGCTCCTAAACCATACAAAACCAAAACTACATCCTGAATACACCAGATACGATCGACGAATTAAACCCACGGATAACTAACGACATTTCACGTGCACCAATTAAAACAAGTCAAAAACCACGAGACTCAAAAGAAAACTCAAACCCAGAACATTTATCAATTCAAAATGACCCATGACAAAGAAAAATAATGCAAGAAACACCCAATGGCAACCAAACATATTACGCCCCGCAACATATTATTTAAACCGTACAAAAGATCGACCTTTCCAAAAGAATATACTCTTATTTATTATTATTATTATTTTTTTACCTCCCCACATCTATGTGACTCAAACCATCTACAAACAACCTTCTAGGCGATCTCAAAACTCAACTCAAAGACTAGGTATCCCGTACATCCCAAATTATAAAATTAAAACTACTATTCAAACTCAACCTTGAACCCGACACTTGTACAACAATTTGGACCAGTCCACTGACCTCCCATGACTATACATTCTGAATATTTGAAAAGTACGTTTCGAGTACATAGTTTTAGGCTTTTGAATCACTCAAAAAGCTTTAAAAACGAACAAATTATGACCGAAACAGTTTTATATTAATGAAAGATAAAATTGTATGTGAAATCTTCATAAACTCAATTTAACCTTGAATTAATAATTATAAATGACGTGAATCGGTTAAACCCAATTATATAAACTATGTAAGTAGAAAGAAATTTTACTTCGCTTTATTTTAAAGAAAGTCTTTTAGAATTTGAAATAAATAAGTGTTGACTAAAAAGAAATCTTATATTACATCTTGTTTCAAACACGACCCCAACACCTTACCCTTATTTTACCGAATACGACCAACTATCTAACCCTATACTAGATTTCCAAGTCCCCTTTTTCCATATACCAACCAAAAGAAATGTAAGACTCAACACAAAAGATTCCATTATCTCAAAAGAAATCCCAGGTTATTTCAATAGACTTAAAACCAAGAACACCGTTTTAAAACGTACACGTGAAATACGAAACTCAAAGAATACGCTACAAGACACAGTTCAAAAGATTCAAAACGTCGTTGAAACTCCACCAAACTCCAGCACCATAAAACACGAACAAACACAAGGTACGTTCAAGTTATAATAACTAGTGAACGACCATATACCATAACTTAACACATAATAGTATATATACATCCGCATATGTAATCGCTTTATACGCTCGTTTTTTCCATACGAGTAATCACCATCTCACCGTGCCACACAAGTCATAAAGCCCACCTCCAAAACCAAACCATATTGTGTGACCCCAAAATCACACAACACAACTATAACCCAAAACATATAACACAAAAAGAACAATAGCCATATCGTAGGTAGCCATTACATAACTCATATATAATACGTATACCCAAGTTCTACATCTCATCATATACAAGCATGTACTAACCCTCTTTCATGCAACCATACTTGGGAACCCATTGAAGTTGTGGTACTTGTATAACTATGTTGGCCACCATACTTATACAATTACCCTTTCCCCAATGCACTCCCTCATATGATGACACTTATAAGAATCAATACAACATATAACACATAAATCCATCTACTCACATAAGCTCATAACCACATAACCAATAAGATCCAAAACTCCATCTATAAAAATAACATAATAAAACTCTTGGAATACAGAAATCCATAGTCTAGCTAAAACAGCCTAGACTAAATCCAAAACGAGAACATAATCAGTTATAAGTCATGTCGCCCATAAGAGTGGAAACGGCTTTAAATCCGTCCTACCTATGTACTCCTAGTAACTCGAACCACCACACGATTTTTAGGGAACATGACTTAAACATCAAAAGAAAAATATTGTACCTCAGGTACATAAAATAACCCAACAAAAGATAGAACTACCATGTACCAAATTATGTACTATAATGTACAATTTAAGCAAAATACGACAATGACTAGTGTGGACGATTATGGTTCAACCCGCACTAGTCACAACCCAAAAAGAAAATAACATGTGGCTAAGTATGAACTTACTATGGTTCAATTCATACTAGTCAAAACATCACAATAAATAACATTCAAACACATCAATTATAATAAAATGCACACATACTCCTATGACGCCTATATGCAGGGACCCTTAAGCTATAGACTAGGCTACGCGACTAGGCAACCTAATTCTCTATAACCATTGTCTCTGATACCATTCTGTCACACCCCACCATGGCGGAATATGAGGCGCGACGTATGGATATCATCACAACATGGCGTGTCTATAGAGATAACTATATGAAATAAGAAATGTCATAAAATGGTGACACAAAAGTCATGACAATATCTCAATAAATGCAGGAGTCTAGGTAAGTAGGTAACAGTCCTACCTCTTACCCAAGACAATCAAATATTACAACAAAACAAACATATAGGTGCCAATAATATCACTTATTAAACAAGCAAAAGAAACTAAGAAGGAACGGGGATCTCCTTCTATATGCAATCCTAAGCTTCTCCAATCCTAGCCACTTATGTTCTCATGCTTAACCATAGTATCACCTGAAAGAGACACTAAAACACGTCAACATAAAGTTAGTGAGAGTCATAGGTTTAGACTCCAACGCTAAAACAGTTACAAGCTGTGAATAACAATCATCAACAAAAGAACATATGGACAATGTGTTACAATTATGTATTAACAACTATCAATCAAAACCAATCATACCAAACCAATCCAATCCAATCCAATCCAAGGCTCCTACCTTGCCAAACAACATCATGGTACCATAGATGATCACCATATGTACCTATCCCAAGGCCACTACCTTGGCAAACCACAAGGCCACTACCTTGTCAAACCACAAGGCCACTACCTTGTCAAACCACAAGGCCACTACCTTGTCAAACCACAAGGCCACTACCTTGTCAAACCACAATAACATATCAAAAATCGCATAGCAGTTAATCACATAAGTGTACACACAAGTCTATCACAACCATAAAACAACAACAATTTAGAAACAACTCAACACAGTGTCTCTTCCATCCCATCTGGAAGTCAAAAACAAAAATAAATATGGGACTATGAACACTCACCTGATAGCTCCTTCACACGTCCTTGCACTAGCAACAAGCTAACAAACCAAAAACACGAAATCAATAAACGAACCAATCACTAAGATGGCTCATTAACCTATGATGGACATCTAGCCTATTCTCACATATTTACCTCATTGATAAGCTCTAATCACCCCATTACCCCTCCTTAACAAGTCCTTAACTTGGTTAAGTTTAATAACTAACCCGTTCGTATTTTACCCAAAACAGTCCCAGTTTTTAGGTCTCAAAACTTTAGGTCAAACGCCCACTTAAACCTACCCATGGTTTCTGTAAAAGGAATATTCACACCCTTACTTATGTTGGCTAACACCTCCCACTTGCCCTAACCTTAAAGCTACTGTTAAGGCCCCGATATACATATATCTACTTTTGTCATTCCAGATTTCTTGATTTTAAACGTACTAAAAGTTTGTTACCATTAAGGGGTCTTACCCTAAACCACCACCTTAGCCCAAGTGCAGATATTAACTAGAATATATAAACCATCTCTCACGTTCGTGAGAAGATCCCAATGCAACTCTAAGTGCCCCAAACAACCCAAAACTTAAAAAGAAAACAGGCTGAATTCAAAACTGTTTTGACCTCCGACTGTTGTAACCTGTTTTTGACCCACTTCCCTACCTCCAATTTAGTTCTAGTTTCTTGCATTAGAAAGCCACTTCAATTACCTTTTCAGGGATACTTGGATCGCATCTTGAATGTTCCTAGAACTCCCGATATGATCAAAACAATTGACTCAAAATTCTGCCCAGTTTTTAAAAACGGGTTTAACAAAATCAACCACATTAATTAACCCTAATCACTCTAATTACAAGCCCTAATTTACGTGATCATCATATAATGATTAATTCAACATTAATTTACTGTTTTTATATCAACCCTAACCCAATTCCATCATAAGAATGATTAATTAAACATAAAAACAATTTAATTAAAAAGGGATTAAAGGTTTTTACCTTAAAATTAATGAAAGATGAGAAAAACCCAATTTTTGAAGAACCCTAATTCTTCTCTCTTTTTTTTTGTCGACTAATACCTCCAGGGAGAAGGAAAATTCGTTTGGTCTATGTGTATAATGTCCCTTATATAGTAAAACAATCCATGTCCAAGTATAATTGTCCACTTTCTTTTTTTTTTTTCCTTTTTTCCCTTTTTTTTCTTTTCCAAACCGCCTAACATCCCCTTAATTTTCGTTTTTTTTCCGTTTTATTATTAATATATGTATTAATAATATTACCTTAATTTTCCTTAATTTATTTCAGCTCCAAAAGCCTCCAAAACCCCAAAACCGTAAAACTAGTCGGTTTTTACGCGTTTTACCGTAAAAGACGTAAAATATACACTTTTATAAAAAATCTCAAATTTTGAAATAAACTTTATAACTAAGTCCTAAATGACTTAAAACCATCCCGAAAAATACTCACATGACTAATTACCTCTTCCGAGACCTCTAAATGCTAAACCGTAAATCGTAAAAATACGATTTTCTATAATATATATACGTATACGTAAAACTACTAAATAACACCATTTCACTTCATAGTCACTACCATGTGAGCTCATGAACATGAAATCATCACACATCGTTTCCCTCACAAGGTACCCCGTACCGGAAACGATATCCAAACCACAATCTATACACACCAATTAGCACATAAACACGTAACTAGCACAAAATAAAACTAAGTGACGAACCTCACAACCAGGGTTGTCACATCACTCCCTCCTAATAGAAATCTCGTCCCGAGATTTACTCCTTAGGATCAAACACACAAACAACAAATCACATGAGGATACTTGTTCTAAACGAACTCCTCTCATTACCACGTGAACTTTAGTTCAAGTTTCAAAATACCACATATACAAACCAAAAATAATTAAACTCATTGCCAAACTCTTGACCTCATAGTCAATAAATCTCACAAATGACTCTTTGATAAAACAAAGACTCTTATTAACACAAGTCCCGAATAACCGTACATGCACAATGCATTCTCAAACAACATTTACCAATCTCAATACATGAAATGCATCATGTATACAACTCATTTTCCCCAGGTAATTCTATACTCATAAGCTAATGGTCCGATCTTTCCAAAGATCATAAATGGACCTACAAAACTCTACATCAGCTCTTCCATTTTACCAAAACATACCACCCGTTACTATGGGTGAAACTTCATACATAACTCTGTCACTAACTCTAGTGGTTTCCTTCTTTATTCCCTACATACTCATTAATAGGGAACATGCCCCTCTCACCGATGACTCTCTCCTTGTAGGTGACTTCTTGCTGATGTAACGCGTTCTCCAACTATCTCCAAACCTCGCGCCAATGCTCTAGGCGTCTTTCTCAATTACCCCTATAATATACTCATACCAACCATTAGTCTATCAACGGTATACTACGCTTGCTTTCCATCGTTTCTTCCCTTGCCATAATCCTTCATAAGGCATTCCATACATATTAGGCTAACTTTTACACAAAACTTCCTATCCCATCGCATCTGTACGCAATCCTTACAAATTCTCAACTAATTGACTTCTCATCCCTCTTGAAATATGTGATGAATTAGGCAGTCTATCGACTATCACCCTACTCTCATCGTACTTATTCCTCCACCCAATTATGCATCCCTTTCACCAACTTCGTCCTTACATCGCCCTTTCTAAGCTACTCCTATCTATGTAGGAATTATAGTCTACGTCCCTTTTCTCCATATGATTATCCAAGCCACACAACATACATGTTGACGCGTTCTCTGCTTTAGACAACTCAACTCGTGCAACCTACATCCTTCATCCAAACCACCCTAATACGTCATCCATATAGTTCAAGTTCGTCTCCGCTTCACTTCATTCTTCTTATTCCATGTCTCATCAACCATGCTTGCCTTTCCCAGATGGTACTTGGCCTTGCAATTTTCTTTCATCAATTAACTCCACCCATCACCTTTGCCAAATGTTCAATCAAGATGATTGAATATGTGTTGGATACATTCATGATCAGTATAGATCATTCTCCACATCTCGTACACCAAATGCCTCTAGCGTTCTAGGCAGATATAACAGTCCAGCTCCACTAACTAAGTCTATCCAGTTCTTCCAAATCTTCAGTTCTTGCAACGTATAAGCGATCGCCTTTCATTGTCGTCCTCGTACGCGTCCAAATCCCTGCTCCACGTATCGTCATGCTTCGCAAATTCATCCAGTCCTTCCGATAATGCCAAGATCTGCTCATCATCCAATCCACCTCTTCAGCCTCCAAAATGCTTCCTCGTCCTTCTTCACTTCGCCCCTTGCTGGTTCCACGATATGCCATCATCTCTGACTACTAGTCCTGGCCAACTAAATCCTAAAACTCAAACTTAAAAATCTCACGTTTCATTCCCTTTACTAACAACTCCAAAACCAACACATAATTCGCCTCATCCTCCTTCTAAGATTTGAGTAGATCAAGATGTCGTCGATGCTCCCGATGACAACTCGTTTATAGACGTTCATGCACACTCGGTTCATTGACTCCATGAAAACCGCTAGTGCTTTGGCGAAGCCAAATGCATAACCGTAAACCCAAAGCGTTCATACAACATCCTTAGCAATTTCAACTATGTCCTCCTCACACCCTCTCTTAGCGGCAATACGAATAAGTTCCTTGCAATTTCTAACAGCTCTTGTTCTTAATTCACTCCATCAACGATTTGCCTTGGATGACACTAACTACAACTCCTCTCACTTCTCCTACTTTCTCTATTCATGGTTCTACCTCAACGCTCCTAAACCATACAAAACCAAAACTACATCCTGAATACACCAGATACGATCGACGAATTAAACCCACGGATAACTAACGACATTTCACGTGCACCAATTAAAACAAGTCAAAAACCACGAGACTCAAAAGAAAACTCAAACCCAGAACATTTATCAATTCAAAATGACCCATGACAAAGAAAAATAATGCAAGAAACACCCAATGGCAACCAAACATATTACGCCCCGCAACATATTATTTAAACCGTACAAAAGATCGACCTTTCCAAAAGAATATACTCTTATTTATTATTATTATTATTTTTTTACCTCCCCACATCTATGTGACTCAAACCATCTACAAACAACCTTCTAGGCGATCTCAAAACTCAACTCAAAGACTAGGTATCCCGTACATCCCAAATTATAAAATTAAAACTACTATTCAAACTCAACCTTGAACCCGACACTTGTACAACAATTTGGACCAGTCCACTGACCTCCCATGACTATACATTCTGAATATTTGAAAAGTACGTTTCGAGTACATAGTTTTAGGCTTTTGAATCACTCAAAAAGCTTTAAAAACGAACAAATTATGACCGAAACAGTTTTATATTAATGAAAGATAAAATTGTATGTGAAATCTTCATAAACTCAATTTAACCTTGAATTAATAATTATAAATGACGTGAATCGGTTAAACCCAATTATATAAACTATGTAAGTAGAAAGAAATTTTACTTCGCTTTATTTTAAAGAAAGTCTTTTAGAATTTGAAATAAATAAGTGTTGACTAAAAAGAAATCTTATATTACATCTTGTTTCAAACACGACCCCAACACCTTACCCTTATTTTACCGAATACGACCAACTATCTAACCCTATACTAGATTTCCAAGTCCCCTTTTTCCATATACCAACCAAAAGAAATGTAAGACTCAACACAAAAGATTCCATTATCTCAAAAGAAATCCCAGGTTATTTCAATAGACTTAAAACCAAGAACACCGTTTTAAAACGTACACGTGAAATACGAAACTCAAAGAATACGCTACAAGACACAATTCAAAAGATTCAAAACGTCGTTGAAACTCCACCAAACTCCAGCACCATAAAACACGAACAAACACAAGGTACGTTCAAGTTATAATAACTAGTGAACGACCATATACCATAACTTAACACATAATAGTATATATACATCCGCATATGTAATCGCTTTATACGCTCGTTTTTTCCATACGAGTAATCACCATCTCACCGTGCCACACAAGTCATAAAGCCCACCTCCAAAACCAAACCATATTGTGTGACCCCAAAATCACACAACACAACTATAACCCAAAACATATAACACAAAAAGAACAATAGCCATATCGTAGGTAGCCATTACATAACTCATATATAATACGTATACCCAAGTTCTACATCTCATCATATACAAGCATGTACTAACCCTCTTTCATGCAACCATACTTGGGAACCCATTGAAGTTGTGGTACTTGTATAACTATGTTGGCCACCATACTTATACAATTACCCTTTCCCCAATGCACTCCCTCATATGATGACACTTATAAGAATCAATACAACATATAACACATAAATCCATCTACTCACATAAGCTCATAACCACATAACCAATAAGATCCAAAACTCCATCTATAAAAATAACATAATAAAACTCTTGGAATACAGAAATCCATAGTCTAGCTAAAACAGCCTAGACTAAATCCAAAACGAGAACATAATCAGTTATAAGTCATGTCGCCCATAAGAGTGGAAACGGCTTTAAATCCGTCCTACCTATGTACTCCTAGTAACTCGAACCACCACACGATTTTTAGGGAACATGACTTAAACATCAAAAGAAAAATATTGTACCTCAGGTACATAAAATAACCCAACAAAAGATAGAACTACCATGTACCAAATTATGTACTATAATGTACAATTTAAGCAAAATACGACAATGACTAGTGTGGACGATTATGGTTCAACCCGCACTAGTCACAACCCAAAAAGAAAATAACATGTGGCTAAGTATGAACTTACTATGGTTCAATTCATACTAGTCAAAACATCACAATAAATAACATTCAAACACATCAATTATAATAAAATGCACACATACTCCTATGACGCCTATATGCAGGGACCCTTAAGCTATAGACTAGGCTACGCGACTAGGCAACCTAATTCTCTATAACCATTGTCTCTGATACCATTCTGTCACACCCCACCATGGCGGAATATGAGGCGCGACGTATGGATATCATCACAACATGGCGTGTCTATAGAGATAACTATATGAAATAAGAAATGTCATAAAATGGTGACACAAAAGTCATGACAATATCTCAATAAATGCAGGAGTCTAGGTAAGTAGGTAACAGTCCTACCTCTTACCCAAGACAATCAAATATTACAACAAAACAAACATATAGGTGCCAATAATATCACTTATTAAACAAGCAAAAGAAACTAAGAAGGAACGGGGATCTCCTTCTATATGCAATCCTAAGCTTCTCCAATCCTAGCCACTTATGTTCTCATGCTTAACCATAGTATCACCTGAAAGAGACACTAAAACACGTCAACATAAAGTTAGTGAGAGTCATAGGTTTAGACTCCAACGCTAAAACAGTTACAAGCTGTGAATAACAATCATCAACAAAAGAACATATGGACAATGTGTTACAATTATGTATTAACAACTATCAATCAAAACCAATCATACCAAACCAATCCAATCCAATCCAATCCAAGGCTCCTACCTTGCCAAACAACATCATGGTACCATAGATGATCACCATATGTACCTATCCCAAGGCCACTACCTTGGCAAACCACAAGGCCACTACCTTGTCAAACCACAAGGCCACTACCTTGTCAAACCACAATGCCACTACCTTGTCAAACCACAAGGCCACTACCTTGTCAAACCACAATAACATATCAAAAATCGCATAGCAGTTAATCACATAAGTGTACACACAAGTCTATCACAACCATAAAACAACAACAATTTAGAAACAACTCAACACAGTGTCTCTTCCATCCCATCTGGAAGTCAAAAACAAAAATAAATATGGGACTATGAACACTCACCTGATAGCTCCTTCACACGTCCTTGCACTAGCAACAAGCTAACAAACCAAAAACACGAAATCAATAAACGAACCAATCACTAAGATGGCTCATTAACCTATGATGGACATCTAGCCTATTCTCACATATTTACCTCATTGATAAGCTCTAATCACCCCATTACCCCTCCTTAACAAGTCCTTAACTTGGTTAAGTTTAATAACTAACCCGTTCGTATTTTACCCAAAACAGTCCCAGTTTTTAGGTCTCAAAACTTTAGGTCAAACGCCCACTTAAACCTACCCATGGTTTCTGTAAAAGGAATATTCACACCCTTACATATGTTGGCTAACACCTCCCACTTGCCCTAACCTTAAAGCTACTGTTAAGGCCCCGATATACATATATCTACTTTTGTCATTCCAGATTTCCTGATTTTAAACGTACTAAAAGTTTGTTACCATTAAGGGGTCTTACCCTAAACCACCACCTTAGCCCAAGTGCAGATATTAACTATAATATATAAACCATCTCTCACGTTCGTGAGAAGATCCCAATGCAACCCTAAGTGCCCCAAACAACCCAAAACTTAAAAAGAAAACAGGCTGAATTCAAAACTGTTTTGACCTCCGACTGTTGTAACCTGTTTTTGACCCACTTCCCTACCTCCAATTTAGTTCTAGTTTCTTGCATTAGAAAGCCACTTCAATTACCTTTTCAGGGATACTTGGATCGCATCTTGAATGTTCCTAGAACTCCCGATATGATCAAAACAATTGACTCAAAATTCTGCCCAGTTTTTAAAAACGGGTTTAACAAAATCAACCATATTAATTAACCCTAATCACTCTAATTACAAGCCCTAATTTACGTGATCATCATATAATGATTAATTCAACATTAATTTACTGTTTTTATATCAACCCTAACCTAATTCCATCATAAGAATGATTAATTAAACATAAAAACAATTTAATTAAAAAGGGATTAAAGGTTTTTACCTTAAAATTAATGAAAGATGAGAAAAACCCAATTTTTGAAGAACCCTAATTCTTCTCTCTTTTTTTTTGTCGACTAATACCTCCAGGGAGAAGGAAAATTCGTTTGGTCTATGTGTATAATGTCCCTTATATAGTAAAACAATCCATGTCCAAGTATAATTGTCCACTTTCCTTTTTTTTCCCTTTTTTCCCTTTTTTTTCTTTTCCAAACCGCCTAACATCCCCTTAATTTTCGTTTTTTTTCCTTTTTATTATTAATATATGTATTAATAATATTACCTTAATTTTTCTTAATTTATTTCAGCTCCAAAAGCCTCCAAAACCCCAAAACCGTAAAACTAGTCAGTTTTTACGCGTTTTACCGTAAAAGACGTAAAATATACACTTTTATAAAAAATCTCAAATTTTTAAATAAACTTTATAACTAAGTCCTAAATGACTTAAAACCATCCCGAAAAATACTCACATGACTAATTACCTCTTCCGAGACCTCTAAATGCTAAACCGTAAATCGTAAAAATACGATTTTCTATAATACATATACGTATACGTAAAACTACTAAATAACACCATTTCACTTCATAGTCACTACCATGTGAGCTCATGAACATGAAATCATCACACATCGTTTCCCTCACAAGGTACCCCGTACCGGAAACGATATCCAAACCACAATCTATACACACCAATTAGCACATAAACACGTAACTAGCACAAAATAAAACTAAGTGACGAACCTCACAACCAGGGTTGTCACACCACATAAGAACGTCCATCAATGGTAGCATGGAGTTCACGTGGACGACCAACCACAGCCACAAGTTTAGCAGAATCCCAAAACTGACGGATCACACTATCATAAACAATGGGGCACACAGTAAAAGCATACCTGAGGTTAGAGGCCTCAATAAACTCCAGAATGTCTGTGAAGTCATCACGTTTAGGACCATCTCCTAGATAAGCGACCTTATTGTGAGCGGGTTGGTAGACCAAAGCAGCCATTGATGTTGATCAGAAGGAATGGAAGATGATTTGTTAGGGTTTGAGAGAGTAGGAGCGGATGTGTGTGTGTTATGATTGTGATGAATGAGTCAAGAGGGTTAATTGACCATAAATAATGGTCTTAGTAACTGTTCATTGACCCCTAATAATGGGGGTTGCCCTTTCAAATTAGGCAGTTAATGCAAAGTAACCACTTGCCCCTTTTAACATTATTTGCAAATCCCAATTTACCAAAGTTAAATAAGAGGAGATATACCAGAATTTGTATGCGTTGACTAAAAGTCAAAGCGCACAATGGTTGATAGGTGTGAAAACACCCATCCTTTCACCACTTATTTCTGGCTAAAACAAGACCAAAACACGTATTTAATATCATTTGTTTGGAATTATGCGTGGTTTTTGTGTTTATTCTGTTTTCAGAGTCAACCGGATGAATATTGAAGAAAACATGGGATTGCACGGGTTTTATCGAGGAAAAAGACTTAAGACGAAGTCTACTGTCCAAGAGATGCAAAAGATTTGAAGTCATTGTGCCTATTTGAAGATTTACCGAAGAATAGAGCCAAAGATGGAAGATTCATATATGTCGAAGAACTCGAGTCTATTAAACAAAAGATTATAAGACGAGTTGGAATTATTCACCGACACTTCTAAAAATCCAAAGTCGGAAACGTTTATTTAAGGAAGCGTGAAGACTAAAGAAGAAAAGAAGCCCAAAACCAAGCCCATTCACAAAGCCCACAAGACATGCCTATAAATAGGACCTTACTTCACAAAAATTAAACACTTAGTTTTTAGGTAGTTTTGTAGTTCTTCATTTTCTCTCTAGTTTTAGAGAGAGAAAGTTCTAAACTTTCTCTCACTAGACTTCATCTTTTTCTATTTCAAGATCAAACCTTTGTATTATTTTTCATTAATCAAGTTTAGTGTCAAGCTTTTAATCTTTACTCTCATTCTTCCTTTCTTTGATTTTGATTGATTTTGGTACAAATCTCGTATGATCCGTGTTGTTCATCAATGATTTTGTGCTTAAGAAGTTAATCTTTTTATGTTTTCCTAAGTTTCTACACGAATAAGCTTTGAGATCCTTGTGCTTATTGGCTTATTTGTTAGTTTTGCTTATTTACTTTTTATAAGTTTTCTTAAAAAGTTTATCTTTTTATTATTTGATTTATAAGTTTGCTTATTTAAAGTTAGAAAAGTTGTTTTTAGTGCTTATTTGATCAGCTTAATATTGGATTCGAGCTAGTTTTGGGTTTTAGCTTATTCCAATAGCTTATTACCCTAGCATAAGTTTCGGATCAAAGAGTGATCGGAAAAGGTGAAACCCTTTTCCGATTGTGTATATTCCGACGAGAGCTCAACACCTTATTCCGATCGTATGATCGGAAAAGGGTTTATGTTCATTCCGATTTGAGCTTTTTGTTGAGATTCCGATTAGTTATTTTTCTAGTTATTCCAATTGGGTGTTTTTAGTGTATTCCGATTAAAGTCTTTCTCCCTTATTCCGATTGATTCATTTTTGAGTATTCCGATTGTGCAAGTTTTGATACATTCCGATTGGAACCTTGTCCCTTATTCCGATCATTAGCTTCTCTCAATATTCCGATCACCCGATCGGAATATCTTCCGATTTGCACCTTTTTCTAGATATTCCGATTAAGCTTGTTTTCCATATTCCGATCACTCCATTTTAGATTATTCCAATTTGAGTTGTTTTGCCATATTCCGATCTTACTTTCTTTTAGTATTTTCCGACTAAGTTCATATTTTTACAAAGTTTTCCAAGTGTTAATTTTTATTGAGTGTTCATTTATTTTTCTAAATCTTATCTTTAAAGTTTTCAAGCATTTATTTTTAAACTCGTCTTTTTAGTTTAATCTTTCAAAGTTTTAATTTTACTCTTCGACACTTACTTATTTGTCATTAGTTTAAAATAGATAAACAAACCATCACCTTTTTATTAACCAAGAACAAATCATTCCACTTAGATCCGAGATCAATTAGAGGAGATACCGAGACTTTAAATCAAGAACCCAATGAAAACCATTGTATCAAATGGCGCCGCTGCCGGCTCTTCTCGTTAAGATCAACAGTTTTTTGTGAGAACTTGTATTTTGGGATCCGTTCACCGTGAACGTTACTTTTTCATAAAAAATTTCAAAAACCCTAAAAAATATAAAATTTTCAAAAAATACAAAAAAAATTAGAAAAACCATAAAAACTAAAAATATTTCTTGTTTTTCTTTGTTAGTTCTTTTGTAGGTGTATGCGCACTCGATCAACGTCTTATCAAGAGCCCGAGCCTCTCGATAACTTAGACATGGCCGGTGTACAAAACAACAACAATAACCCACCTCAAAACAATAACAATAATAACAATCCACCTCTCACCAACATGAATAATAACAACAACAATGAGCCTCTACCGGATAATCGCCCGATGATTGAACTTCTGCAAGCACATGTAGATGGCAACAATGATCCAATTGTCATACCCGCGTTTGCAGCCAACAACTATGAGCTCAAATCCGGCTTTATCCAGATGGTCTCTGCTCAACCATTCTTGGGGCGTACCATTGATGACCCACATGACCACATCAAGAGATTCTTGCAACTCACTAATACGGTCAAATACAATGGTGTTCCACAAGAGGTAATCCGTTTACAACTTTTTCCCTTTTCTTTAGAGGGACAAGCCCGACATTGGCTTGCTAAGGAACCACCACAGATTATTCTTACGTGGACGGATTTGGATACCAAGTTTATCAACTACTTTTTCCCACCCTCTCGTACTACCGCTTTGCGGAATGAAATTATCAATTTTGAACAAAAGTACGATGAGTCGTTTAGTGAATCTTGGTACCGTTTCAAAGACCTTTTAAGAAAATGCCCACAACATGGTTTTACCAAAGTGCACCAAATTACTACTTTTTATAATGGTTTAAGCATGAATGACCAAGATTCACTAAACAGTGCCTCGGGGGGTAATCTTTTGGCTAAGACTTCCAATGCTGCTTGGGATATCATTGAGAATAAGTCTCGTGTGCAAACCAAGAGTGTTCGGACCAATGTCGCTAGTGCTAGTAATAGTGACAGCGACAAGCGAATTGACAAAATCACTGGGCTTCTTGAATCGCTTGCTACCCAAACCGCCAGCAACACCAACAGCATCAACGCTAGAAACGCTAAAGACGCTCAAGTCAATGCTGTTAGCCAACCATGTGAGATATGCGGGGGTCCTCACTCTTACACCACTTGTACTGCCACCCAAGACTATCCTTTTGAGAATGTGAATGCAGCATACGGTACCTATCCTCAACCCGTTTATCAAGCTCGTCCTCAAGGTGACCGCAACTTGCTTAGCTACCGCTCCAACAACTATCTCTCACCACCTGGTTCTACTCCTAACAACCCAAACCAACAACAAAACCTCAACCGCCCTCCTCAACAACAACAATCTCGTGGACCATACATACCACCTCACAAACAACAACATCCACCTCAAAGAAACAACCAAGTTTACCAGCAACCTGCTTATCAACCACCCGCATACAATGCTCCTCCCAACCAACCCACCGCATTACACCAAGACATTGGAACCTACATGAAGACTAACGATGTGCTCGTGGACAATCTCCAACAGGAAGTGCGCAACTTGAAAGCAGACCTGGTGAAACAAGGGAACGATCTGAGAGCTGATATGAGAAACACTATGGATAGTCAAACGAATGACTTAAGAAACACGATGGCTAGTTTCTTCCAAGGTAATCAACCCTCTTCTTCGGGTACTCTTCCGAGTAACACCGTTGCAAATCCAAGAGGGGAGATGAAAGCAATCACCACTCGCAGTGGAAAGGTACGAAGGAACCCGAGCTTCCTATACCTCCACTGGTGGTTGTGACTAAGGAGAACGAGTCACCTGCTCCTATTCCTCATCCTTCTACTTCCCCAATTTCTCCGCCTCTTACTTCTACCCCTCCTCCACCCAAGGATGTGAGTGATCCTTCGATCCCAAAGCCTACCTCTTCTTCCGATATACCTTATCCCTCAAGGTTGCGGAAAGAGAAGCTCAAAAGCAAGGATGATATTCAGGTTTCGAACTTTCTCAAAATGTTTAAACAATTGAATTTTAACATCTCCTTTGTTGAGGCTCTCGCTCACATGCCAAAGTATGCGAAAATGTTCAAAGATCTTCTTAGCGACAAGGAGAAGCTTCTTGATATTGCTAACACCCAACTTAATGAGAATTGCTCTGCAGTACTCTTAAGGAAATTGCCAACCAAGCTTGGTGATCCGGGTCGTTTCTTAATCCCTTGTAACTTCCCGGGAGTAGAGAATTGCATGGCCCTAGCCGATCTAGGTGCCAGTATTAATCTAATGCCTCTAAGCGTTTGGAAGCAATTATCTCTCCCTGAGCTAGTCCCCACCAAAATGACTCTGGAATTAGCTAACCGTACGGTTGCTTATCCAGTGGGGATAGCCGAAGACGTCTTTTTAGGAGTCGACAAATTCACTTTTCCTGCCAATTTCGTTGTCGTTGACTACGACATGGACCCTCGTGTGCCATTGATCGTTGGTCGTCCATTCTTGAGGACCGGTCGCACTCTCATCGATGTTGAAGCCGGTGAGCTTATCATGAGAGTGGGCGACGATAAAATCGTCTTCAACATGGGAAAGTTGTCTAAACAACCTTATTCATACGAGAGTATTAATTGTATTGACGTTCTGGATGAGGCTTGTGAAGAACACTTTAATGATGCTTGTAAAAATATTCCTACATCTCTTCCCAATGTTGAGACCGTTTCCTCTATTGATTCATCACCGTCTCTATTTGGAGAAAGTGATTTCTTTTAGAAAGATCTTGAAGCCACCATGGGAGATGTGAACTTAACTAATGACGAGTTTCCCACCGATTGGGATGACGACATGCGTTTCTTTGAAAACCTTCTCAAAGAAGACAATCTTTCTCCACCATATCCCACGGTTATTGCTATCGATGCTCCGACTTTGAAAACGCCTCCCATCGAAAATCCTCCGGATTTAGAACTTAAGGAGTTGCCGCCCCATCTCGAGTACATGTTCCTTGAAGAAAACAACAAGTCTCCTGTCATCATCGCGAAGGACTTGAAAGAAGAAGAAAAATCTCGCCTCATCGTCGTGCTTAAAGATCATAAGAAGGCAATTGCTTGGAAAATTTCCGATATCCGCGGAATTGATCCGAACTTTTGTACTCACAAGATTCTCATGGAAGATGATTTAAACCCGCAATCCAGAGCCAAAGAAGGGTTAATCCTAAAATTCATGACGTCATCAAACAAGAGGTTATCAAACTTTTGGATGCCGGCTTGATTTACCCTATCTCGGATTCGCCGTGGGTTAGTCCCGTCCATTGTGTGCCCAAGAAGGGCGGAATAACCGTTGTTTCCAATTAACACAATGAGTTGATTCCCACTCGTCTCGTTACTGGGTGGAGAGTTTGTATTGATTATCGCAAACTCAATGATGCCACGAGAAAAGATCACTTTCCTCTTCCTTTCATGGATCAAATGCTCGAGCGTCTAGCTGGTAATGACTATTACTGCTTCTTAGACGGTTTCTCCGGGTATTTTCAAATTCCCATCGATCCCAAGGACCAAGAAAAGACCACATTCACTTGCCCCTATGGAACATTTGCTTACAAACGCATGCCTTTTGGCTTATGTAATGCTCCTGGGACATTCCAAAGGTGTATGATGGCTATCTTCCATGACATGGTGGAAGACACTATGGAAGTATTCATGGATGATTTCTCAGTTTATGGCGATTCTTTCTCTGCTTGCCTTGCGAATTTAGAACGTATGCTTACCCGGTGTGAAGACACTCGCCTTGTTCTTAATTGGGAAAAATGCCATTTCATGGTAAAAGAGGGCATCGTGCTAGGACACAAAATTTCCAAAGCCGGTCTCGAAGTAGACCGTGCTAAAGTCGATGTTATCGCTAAGTTGCCTCCACCTTCAACAGTGAAGGGTGTGAGAAGTTTCCTGGGTCATGCGGGCTTCTACCGTTGATTCATCAAAGATTTTTCTCAAATCGCTCGCCCGATGACCCACCTCTTAGAAAAAGATACTCCTTTTATCTTTTCCAAAGAATGTCTTGAAGCCTTCAACTTGCTTAAGGATAAGCTAACTAAGGCACCCGTCTTGGTTACCCCTAATTGGGAGCTGCCTTTCGAGTTGATGTGCGATGCTAGTGACTTTGCTATTGGAGCGGTCTTGGGTCAAAGAGTGAATAAACACTTCCAACCAATCCACTACGCTAGCAAGACAATGACTGGGGCTCAATTGCATTACACGACAACCAAAAAAGAGCTTTTAGCTGTTGTCTATGCTTTTGAAAAGTTTCGCCCTATCTTGTCCTTTCTACAACAATTGTGTATACCGATCATTCCGCGTTGAAGTACTTGTTAACTAAACAAGATTCTAAACCAAGACTTCTTCGCTGGGTTTTGCTACTCCAAGAATTTAAAATCGAAATTCGCGATAAAAAAGGAGCTGAAAACCTAGCCGCGGATCATCTCAGTAGACTTGAGGATCCTTACCAGGGGGATCATCCGAACAAATAAATTAATGATTCTTTTCCCCTGGAGACCTTAATGTCTATTAACTCGACTTCTGATGAAACCCCGTGGTTTGCAGACATTGCAAACTACTTGGCGGGTGGAATTCTCGTTGACGGGTTAACATCCCAGAAAAAGAAGAAGTTCTTTAACGACATTAAGACTTACTTTTGGGATGACCCGTATCTATTCAAACAATGTGCTGACTTGATTATTCGTCGATGTGTTGATGGACCGGCAGCTTTAGAAATTCTTGACGCTTGCCACAAAGGACCCACCGGTGGTCACTTTGGTCCCAACTACACCGCCAAAAAAGTGTTTGACTCGGGATTTTATTGGCTTACCATCTATCGTGATGCTCACGAGATGGTTAAACGATGTGATGCTTGCTAAAAACAAGGCAAGATCACACATAAAGATGAGATGCCTCAGAATTTCATACAAGAATGTGAAATCTTTGATGTTTGGGGTATCGACTTTATGGGGCCATTCCCTTCATCTAAAGGAAACAAATACATCCTTGTAGCCGTTGACTACGTTTCAAAGTTGGTTGAAGCCAAAGCTTTCCCTACTAATGATGCAAGGGTGGTTTGTAACTTTTTGAAATCGCTGTTCGCTAGATTCGGCGTTCCTCGTGCTATTATCAGTGACCGCGGGACTCATTTTTGCAACGATCAATTTGCAAGAGTCATGGCTAAGTATGGTGTCAATCACCGTCTTTCCACCGCCTATCATCGCCAAACCAATGGGCAAGCCGAGATATCCAACCGTGGATTGAAGCGAATTTTGGAGCGTACTGTGGGAGAGCATCGTGCCGCGTGGGCCGATAAGTTAGATGATGCTTTGTGGGCTTTCCGTACTGCTTATAAGACCCCGATCGGTTGTACACCTTATCGTCTTGTGTACGGGAAAGCATGCCACCTTCCCATCGAGCTGGAACATAAGGCGCACTGGGCCTTGAAGGTGGGCTAACCTAGACATCAACAAAGCCGGTGATCATCGCAAGATTCAACTCAACAAGCTCAACGAACTAAGGAATGAAGCTTATGAGAACTCGCTGATCTACAAGGAGAAGACGAAGATCCTTCATGACGCAAAAATCAAGAACCGAGAGTTCCACGTTGGTGATCAAGTCTTACTTTTTAACTCTCGGTTGAAGATCTTCTCTGGCAAGTTGAAGAGCCGCTGGTCTGGTCCATTCACCGTCGCCAAAGTCTTTCCATATGGGACCATTGAGCTTTCTCAGCCAAATGGGCCCAATTTCAAAGTGAATGACCAACGTCTGAAGCTGTACTTTGGTGAGGACATCTCTCAGGAGATGATTCCATCCCTCACCACGTTCCCCATGAACTAATTTTGGGTCGAGTCAGGCTCGTGACTCGGTTATCAAAAACAAGCGCTCCTCGGGAGGCAACCCGAGTATCTATCCTTTTATGTTTTAACCTCCTAAGTGTAGGGGGACCTATATAGGTGTTTGTAATTGTGTGGTGATGTGATTACATGGATAAGTGCACTCTTGGAATCTCCGAAGAACCGTGCCCCAGTGTTATCCGAAATCCGGTTCTATCTCTCAACTATCGTGATTCAATTTTCTTCATACTCACATTTGAAATTGATCACTTTAGTCGTCCCTTCCTTAACTTGAGTTAACCAACGTGCACAATGTCATAAGTGTAGGGGAGATTTTTCCCACATGCTTGAACATTGAGGACAATGTTTATCTTAAGTGTAGGGGGGACTTCTATCGAAGTTTTAAGTGGACTTTTCCATGAAAATGCCTTCATTTAACCAGAAAATCATCTTTTTCAACATTTTTCAAATTTTTAATTAACTTTGGCCATTTAGTCGTAATTTTTAAATTTTTCTCGTTGCTTTCATATGTATATATCCCGCAATAAAGTCAAAAATATTTATAAAGTGGTGTAGCTAGTTTAGAAGTCTTTGACATATTAGGCTCGTTGCGATTATTTTGACTCAACCCGAATAGACTTATCTAAGTTTATTCTAGCTACTATCCTTAACCATGTAGACCTTAATTGGTTTATTAGGCTAAGCATCCACGAGTCTCATTACTTGAGATTTTAAATTGTGGAGAACGAGAAATGATAGAGTAAATTATAAGTCGGTATTCTTGCACAAGCTCACTTGGTGTAATTATTTGCCTAATCTCCCATCGCTTGCTAATAATTTATCTGCAATAAGTAAGGTCGTACGATTTGAAAAGTTACTTAGCTTCTAGCCCAAGATCGTTTAAAAGTTGCTCGGTAATGATAAGAGTTCATAGCCAAGGCATAACTTATGAAGCGGGGCGCGAAGATTGGCGAGTCCGAAAAGGCCCTAACAAGGCATGAGGATTCCATTTTATTGCTGAAGATCCAAAAGTGATGTGAAAAGCATTATTCCCAAAATCAATATGAAGGATCAAGACTCACGACGAAAAGCAATCAACTCCCATAAAGATCATGGAGAAGTCTATCCGAAAAGACCCTAACAAGGTATGAGGATAAATAGATCCAAGTCCGAAAAGGAGGCGGATCGTTGTATCTCAAAATCCCAATTATAGATTGAAGAAATAATCATGAAGTCGTGGTCAACAAAGTTGGAGTACCCCTCAAAAGTCTCCAAGTGAAGAAACTCTATAACGAAGAGAAGACCATTATCTCAAGAACGTCTCTCAAGATATGAAGTATGAAGTACATGCCAAATATCGGCCCGAGAAAGGTCTCAAATCGTGAACCGAGTAATGCCAAGATATGAACTTTTTGATATCCCGAGAAGCAGTTTTAAGAGATTTTGTCCTTTAGCTAACTATTGATCAAATCGTCCTACTTTGCTTTCAGCCTAAATAAACTATCGAAATAAGTCCAAAAATGCATCTTCATGATCATTCTAAGACAAAAATAAAATATAAGAGATACACCTAGGAATAAGGGAGTTTAAGCATTTAATTAAGCCATGTGTGTGAGTGTTTGAATTGCTAACTTATAATAACAATGATCTCGTTTTTAAGCTTAGTTTGGGGAACGTGAAACTTGAGGGTGATGAATCGTCGCATCACCGAAGCCCTAATGTAAGTCTTAGATCCCTTTGCAAGTTATTTCCACATAGCTATTTTCTATCCTTTTGTTTACTTTAAAGTTTTAATTGCTCTTAGTACTTTAATTTTTGTTTAGCTGTATTTTAATAAGGCCAAGGTTGATTGATTATGAGAAAAGTGTAAACTTGCTTTATCGCTAAGCATTGCATGAGGGCATGGTAATGGTTAAGTGTAGGTGATTTGATAGGTGTGAAAACACCCATCCTTTCACCACTTATTTCTGGCTAAAACAAGACCAAAACACGTATTTAATATCATTTGTTTGGAATTATGCGTGGTTTTTGTGTTTATTGTGTTTTCAGAGTCAACCGGATGAATATTGAAGAAAACATGGGATTGCACGGGTTTTATCGAGGAAAAAGACTCAAGACGAAGTCTACTGTCCAAGAGATACAAAAGATTTGAAGTCATTGTGCCTATTTGAAGATTTATCAAAGAATAGAGCCAAAGATGGAAGATTCATATATGTCGAAGAACTCGAGTCTATTAAAAAAAAGATTATAAGACGAGTTGGAATTATTCACCGACACTTCTAAAAATCCAAAGTCGGAAACGTTTATTTAAGGAAGCGTGAAAACTAAAGAAGAAAAGAAGCCCAAAACCAAGCCCATTCACAAAGCCCACAAGACATGCCTATAAATAGGACCTTACTTCACAAAAATTAAACACTTAGTTTTTAGGTAGTTTTGTAGTTCTTCATTTTCTCTCTAGTTTTAGAGAGAGAAAGTTTTAAACTTTCTCTCACTAGACTTCATCTTTTTCTATTTCAAGATCAAACCTTTGTATTATTTTTCATTAATCAAGTTTAGTGTCAAGCTTTTAATCTTTACTCTCATTCTTCCTTTCTTTTATTTTGATTGATTTTGGTACAAATCTCGTATGATCCGTGTTGTTCATCAATGATTTTGTGCTTAAAAAGTTAATCTTTTTATGTTTTCCTAAGTTTCTACACGAATAAGCTTTGAGATCCTTGTGCTTATTGGCTTATTTGTTAGTTTTGCTTATTTACTTTTTATAAGTTTTCTTAAAAAATTTATCTTTTTATTATTTGATTTATAAGTTTGCTTATTTAAAGTTAGAAAAGTTGTTTTTAGTGCTTATTTGATCAGCTTAATATTGGATTCGAGCTAGTTTTGGGTTTTAGCTTATTCCAATAGCTTATTACCCTAGCATAAGTTTCGGATCAAAGAGTGATCGGAAAAGGTGAAACCCTTTTCCGATTGTGTATATTCCGACGAGAGCTCAACACCTTATTCTGATCGTAGGATCGGAAAAGGGTTTATGTTCATTCCGATTTGAGCTTTTTGTTGAGATTCCGATTAGTTAATTTTCTAGTTATTCCGATTGGGTGTTTTTAGTGTATTCCGATTAAAGTCTTTCTCCCTTATTCTGATTGATTCATTTTTGAGTAATCCGATTGTGCAAGTTTTGATACATTCCGATTGGAACCTTGTCCCTTATTCTGATCATTAGCTTCTCTCAATATTCCGATCACCCGATCGGAATATCTTCCGATTTGCACCTTTTTCTAGATATTCCGATTAAGCTTGTTTTCCATATTCCGATCACTCCATTTTAGATTATTCCGATTTGAGTTGTTTTGCCATATTCCGATCTTACTTTCTTTTAGTATTTTCCGACTAAGTTCATATTTTTACAAAGTTTTCCAAGTGTTAATTTTTATTGAGTGTTCATTTATTTTTCTAAATCTTATCTTTAAAGTTTTCAAGCATTTATTTTTAAACTCGTCTTTTTAGTTTAATCTTTCAAAGTTTTAATTTTACTCTTCGACACTTACTTATTTGTCATTAGTTTAAAATAGATAAAAAAACCATCACCTTTTTGTTAACCAAGAACAAATCATTCCACTTAGAGCTGAGATCAATTCGAGGAGATACCGAGACTTTAAATCAAGAACCCAAAGCAAAATCATTTGTATCAATGGTCAACACTAGAAGAAGAATGTGCTCAACAGAAGTCAATAAGGTGAACAGTGTCCCAAACCATGACTAGAAGCCAACCATCACTTGACAAAGAAGGATTTTTTATCCACTAGAAGCCAACCAAGAACGACTAGAAGCTAACCATTTAGGACTAGAAGCCAGTCATTAATGAAGACAACCATCAGAAGTGAGCAAAAACCTCCACTAGGAGTAACACACACCACAAGAACCCATTCAATCTGTTGTTAAAATCTACCAATATGTTAGTCTGTGCAAATAAATATGTACACTAAGCCTCCCCTTAGGCTTAGCCTCCCCTCAATCCTAGGTCTCAAGGATTGACCATCCCAATGTGAACCACCAAGTGGTTGAACCGAGGACCATCAAAGGCTTTAGTCAACAGATCAGCAACATTATCATCCGTATGAACCTTAAGAACTTGTATCAACTTCTTCTCATTGGCATCCCGTATAAAATGGTGCCGAATTTCAATATGCTTTGTACGTTGATGAAAAACAGGATTCTTCACAATGCAGATAGTGCTTTGGTTGTCAATGAAAATTTTGGTGTTCATAAAATTGAACCCATAATCCAGCATCTGATTTTGGATCCACAAAACTTGTCCACAACAGCTAGCAACAGCAACGTATTCAGCTTCTGTTGAAGAAGTAGCTACAATCGTCTGTTTCTTGCATTACCATGAAATAAGTCTTCGACCCAAAAATTGACAACCACCAGTAGTAGATTTTTTGTTATTATTAGCACCTGCATAGTGACTATCACTATATGCTTCAAGAACAAAAGGTGATTCTTTAGGATTCCACAAGCCGAGCTTGGGTTGAGCCTTAATGTACTTGAAAATCTTCTTAACTGCATTCAAGTTAGAAACCGTTGGAGCCACCTGATGTCTAGAACAATCACTTACTGCATACATGATATCCGGACGTGATGCAGTCAAATACATGAGTGAGCCAATCATAGACCTGTACATGTGAACATTTATCGGAGGATCTGGCTCATTCTTGAGTTTGACTTTAGCAACTTCATAAGGTGTTGTTGCTGGTCTAAGAGGATCCATATCAAACTTCCGAAGGATCTCATGGACATACTTATCTTGACTTATGAAGATCCCATCCAACTGTTGCTTGACTTGAAGACCAAGGAAAAATGTAAGCTCTCCCATGGCACTCATCTGAAATTCACCCTTCATCAGCTGTTCAAACTCATCACACCATTCCTTTTTAGTAGAACCAAAAATTATATCATCCACATACACCTGAACAAGGATAATGTCCTTGGTGTTCCTTTTAAGAAATAGTGTTTTGTCAATTGTGCCTCTTCTATAGCCATGTGTCAACAAGAAAGTTGAGAGACGCTCATACCAAGCTCTAGGAGCCTGATGAAGTCCATAAAGAGCCATGACCACCTTGTAAACTTTCTTGGGATGAAGTGGATCTACAAAGCCCTTAGGTTGAGTGACATAAACTTCCTCATCAATCTTGCCATAGAGAAATGCACTCTTGACATCCATCTGAAAAACTGTAAAGCCCATATAGGAAGCAAAAGCCAAAAACAGACGAATGGCCTCAATCCGAGCAACAAGAGCAAAAACTTCAGTGTAGTCAATGCCTTCAAGTTGTGTATGACCCTGTGCAACCAACAAGGCCTTATTTCTCACCACAATACCCCGTGCATATTTCTTGTTTTTGAGAATCCATTTGGTACCAATGGCTGTCTTTCCATCCGGCAAGTCAACTAGGATCCAAACATTCTGAAACAAAAATTGCTGCATTTCCTCGTGCATAGCCTCCACCCAACTTTGATCCTCAAGAGCATGAGAGACTGATCCAGGTTCCACCTGTGAAAGAAAACAAGCAAACAAACAGTGTTGAAAGTCCATATGATTATTACGCTTTTGATCTTCAATATAGCTCACAAGAGCATGATGATCAGACGTGGCCTTCTTATGCATTCTGCGTGTCTTGACAGTAGAACCATGATCTCCAATGATTTGAGTAGTCGGATGATCTTTGTGTGATTGCAACACTGGATTGGAAGCTACCTCCACTTCTGGTGCCAAGTTATTAAGATCTCCAACAAAGTCATCATCATGTGAAGCAGTGTTGAAAATGCCATTAATTGGTTGTTTATGAATATCATCCAGCTTGGTAGAAGACTTCTTTTGATGGTTCCCCAGGTCAGAAGGACTTGAGAATCTAGTATGGGAAGTAGAATCACTAGCCAGACTACCAACAAGTGTTAAACTAGCACTAGGAGTAGTAGTTGGAGTACTAGGAGCAGCTTTGTCAGTAGACGTATTCAAGGGAAACTCAAAGCCACCTTGAGCAGCTGCTGTAGTAGCTTCTTGTTGTTGTTTGAGTAATGTGTCAAGAGCTACTTGTGAATCCAATACATCCAATGGAGTTGCATCACTAGGAGGAGTAGGAGAGACTGTGGTGGAATAGGATGGAACAACAAAAATATCATCCTCGTCATCTGAGTCGGAAAGACTAGAGTGAGCACCTGTACTAGAAGTTGCAAACACTTGTGGACCTGCATCATGGTTAGTTTTGAAACAAAAATATCCTAATGAATCACTAAGATAATCAAGATCAAAATACCAATCAGGACCCTGGCCTTGGATGTTTGACTTCTCCTCAAAATACCTGAGATTTATAGTTTCAATTACTCGCTTGGCTTGGAGATTGTAGACACGATAAGCCCGAGAGTGAGCTGAATATCCCACAATGTATCCTTCATCTGCCTTGCCATCAAATTTCCCCAAATAGTCACTAGTATTTAGAATGATGATAGGACACCCAAATGGCTTCAAATAAGCAATATTTGGAACTTTGGCTGTTAGGAGCTCATAAGGGGTCTTCTTGTGAGGATTTGTAATAGAAACTCTATTCAAAACATAACTTGCAGTATTAACAGCTTCTGTCCAGAACATGGTTGGAAGCTTGGAATAGGCAAGCATTGTTCTTGCTGCTTCTATTAGAGTCCTGTTCTTTCGTTCTGCCACACCATTCTGTTGAGGAGTTCTTGCTGCACTATAATCTCTTTTGATGCCTTTAGAATTACAAAGTGCTATGAGGTCTGCATTTTTGAATTCAGTTCCATTATCACATCGAATACCTTTAACCTTCTTGGAAAACTGATTCTCTATAAGTGTAATAAAATCTTTTAGAATTGAGTAGGTCTCACTCTTGGCAGCCATGAAGAAAACCCACGTAAACCTACTATATCCATCAGTTACCACCAGACAGAATTGTTTGTGATCAATGCTCCTAATAGAGGTAGGTCCAAATAAATCCATGTGTAGTAGCTAAAATGGTTCAGTGATAAGGCTGAGAGCAGTAATGGCCTTGAAGGATGCTTTATGTTGTTTGCCTTTGCTGCAAGCAAGACAATTAATATCATTTCTAAATGACTTGGGAGGTAAACCAGAGACCAGGTTCATATTTGCTAGTTTGTGAATGGTCTTGAAGTTCACATGTCCCATCCTTCTGTGCCATTGAGTGGCTTCATCTTCTGAGGCTTTAGCAACCAAACATGCTAGTTGACCAGTAGGGTTGACTTCATTCAGCTTGATGCTATAGAGATTGTGTCTTCTAGAGATTCTGAGTAGAACCTGTGAGTCATCCGGAAGTTTAAAGTCTTTGGATAGCACAAGTGCATCAGTATCCGTAAAGAGGACAAACTGCTTCTTGTCACAAATTTGAGAGACAGATATCAAGTTGAAGTGTTGAAGTGCTTCCACATAGTAGACCTGCTCAAAATTAAGATTGGGCGTCTGAATCGTTCCTTTGCCAGTGATCCTGCCTTCACCTCCACCAAAATAGACCTTTCCGCCTTGAAATGGCACAAAGTTAGATAGAAGACTTTTATTTCCTGTCATGCTCCTAGAGCATCCACTATCAACAATTCCTAGAGTAGGATCTTGGTATGGAGTAACCTACAACAACAAGATAATAAAGAAGCAAATGTTAGTGTCTTAAGGGGACCCAAACCTTTTCAGGTTTGAGCCTGCCTTGTGGATCTTTAGTAGATAGCCAAGAAGATTGATGAGATCCACCGTTGTTCTTTGGTTGCCTATTCATCATATTGGTATTATTGTTTGACCAAGAACAACCTGCCGAGGGCTTAACAGCAGTTCCCCAATTTCCCAATCCAAAATACATATGGTCAAAATTATGTGCATAATTTGGATTAAAATTCTGAAAATAGTTACTGGTTGGTCTATTTGATGTTAATCCAATATTTATCCAATGATCAGAAGCTAATGTAGAGGTCCTTCTAGAAGAAGAAAACGATTGAGCACTTGAATTTAGTCTTCTAGAAGAATATGGAACAACTCCTGGGGGACCAGGAGCAGGAAATGCTTGATGAACAGAAGAATGTTTGTCATAAAAATCACAATCTTTAATCAAATGAAATGCACTCCCACAAACAAAACATGTTTTAAACGACCTTTTATTAGAATGACATTTTTTCATACTGCTAACTTTATTACACACAATTCTAGGAGAATCAATCTTCCTAGGACTCAATAAACCAGGACTAGACATTGTTGAATTAAAAGCAACTCTCTCTTCACACTTCCTAGCACCAGTAGCAGCATGATCATTCGACTTGGAACTTGTAGGTCTCGACTCTTCACTTGAACCACTTGATGCAGAGTCACTGGCTTTGTCACTGAAAGTACACGAGACAAAGTCATTAGAATTAGTAGAACTTTTTGGGGACTCATGCATATGTGATCCATCCAAGTCATTATGCCTAGAAGTGGGCATGAAAGTTCCAGTAAGAGGTGGAGGGACAACATGCATTTCTGCTGCTGGTTTAAACCTATTGTAACTAGGTTCTCCCTCTTCCTCTTTGTCAGGATCAAAGACACTCGAAAAAGATAAATCAAACACATCTTTTGAATCAATATATTTATCAAATCCTAACCCTCTTTTAGTCCTACCAGACATGCTACTATTGATTAATTTTGAAAGACTTTTAGGTGCCTTTTGCCATTTTTCAAATCTCAAAAGTGTAGCATCTAATCTTTCTTTCATCTCTTGTTTTTCTTTGATACTGTCATCTTTTACCTTTTCTGTGTATTTAATCATATTTGTTGTGTTTTCTAAATCAATGTTCAGTATCCTAATTTTATCCTCATACTCACGTTGAGTATCTTGAAGCCACCTCTTTTGTTGTTCCAATGTGTTTAAAGAAGCCTTATGGGCTTGAACCTCTAAAAATACTTATCATTCTGATCATTTAAGTCATTATATTGGGACAACAATTCTGAATATTTATCATGACAACCAAGAGGACAATGTTGTACCTGAGGTGAGATGCCCATCGGAGCAAACTCGTCTGCTTCCTCTGCATCAGATAGATTCCCAGCAATCATTGCAAACACGTCAGTAGAGGACTCAGCTGATTCCAATGTAGTAGTCTGATGATCATTCCAGTTGACCATAGAGTCAACAGATACCAATGCCTTCTTGTCATCCTTTACCTCCTGAACCTTAAAAGCTGAATATCTGCTCTTCTCCTGGTCATTCTTGTTAGGGCATTCCCTTGCAAAGTGACCTTGCTGCTGGCAGTTATAGTATCGAACCTTGCTTTTGTCAAACCTTGCTGGCTCTCTTGGGTTGTAATTAAATTTTCGACCTGCTTTCTTCTCAAACTTGTGAACCCTAAGAGTGAGCATGGCCATCTGCCATTTGAGATCCATTTCATCCAGGTCAAGTTTATCAACCTGTTTGAAGTCATCAAAAGCAAGTTACTGTTGAGCATCAACGTCAGCAACAAAAGAATGAAGAACAGCTTCTACCATGCTACCAGACTTGGCTGTTGGTTCAGGAGCAGAAGTATGCTGAAAAGTATGTTGAGAAGACACAGTATTGCTTGGGCTACTAGCATAAGACATGGGACTGGATCCCATAGAACTCACAAAGGCAGAATTAGCAGGAGTGGGAAAAGAATCACTTGAATATCCCCTCACATGAGGCTCAAAAGTTTTGAGCTTATGAAATAAATCATCAAAGTTGAGATAATCAAGCCCACCTTTTGCTTTGAGAGAGATTACCACCTGATTCCATGAGTAGGGTAAGGCTCTAAGAAATCTTGCATTAATATCACCATCGTCAGGTTTCGACCGAAGTTGATTCAACTGGCTCAATATCTTTTGGAACCTGTCATACCCTTGATGGATACCTTCAGTTTCTGAGATTTTGAACTCTGTGAATTCATCTCTCAGCATGGATCTTCGCATTTTCTTTGACTCCTCATTCCCACCAAACCTTGCTTTTATTCCATTCCAGATCTCTCTAGCATCATCCAAATGGTAGAAGTCACCCATGTGATCATCAGGAAGGGATTGAAGCAAAATAGTTTTTGCTTTGACCTCCTTTTGAATGGCTGTGATTTCTTCATGAGTTTTAGGGTCAAGAAGAGTAATATTACCATTCTTGTCTCTTCCAGTCAGCTTCCTGCTGTTCCCATTCAGAATAATCTTCCAAAGGTCTTGATCAGTGTTGGTGATCCACCATTCCATCTTCATTGCCCAACTATCATACTCGTCCTTTTTCAGAAGAGGAAACTTACCATTTGTGTTGGAAACCGTAGCAACGATCTGCTGAGGTTGCAGAGTTTTAGGAGTACTATCTTCTCCTGTTTGAGTAGAACTTGAGGCAGACATGATTAAACAAAAATGTTAGTAATAAGAAAAATTGATTCTTCTTGTACAGAGACCCCAGGCTCCGATACCACTTGTTGGGTCCACTAGATGTGGATCTTGCAGCCTGTCAGGAACGGTGAACGACTTCTGTAATCACAAGTCTATTCACAAAGAGACTCTATACACAATATAAGTGCGGAATACAAATACTATAAAGAAGAACATAATAACTATAATCACTTGATCCTTTTCTAAGGATTTCTAATATTAATGATCACTAGAATTACGTTTGATGAAGGTGTGTCTAACCCTTCTGCCTAAGGTTCCTTTTATACTACAAGGAAACCCTAATACATCATTAAACAAAACGTGTAAAACTGATATGCATATCCTTTCCTAACATATCTCATGCATATCCTAACAGAATAATAACTAAATAATAAAGTTTGACTTTAACTAAGACCAGGAGCACGACTTGCTCCTACTACTACTATGACCAGGAGGAACTACATACCTCCTAGTCTACCTATTACAATTAACTATTCCAATGGTCCTAACATACTTCTAGGTCGTGGTTTAGCTTGATCATCTCTTTTTGGCATAGGTGTTCTACTTCTAGGTTTAGATTCATTTCGTACTCTTGGAGGAGTAGATGTTTGTCTAGATAAGTTTCTAGTTCCCATTAGAGGTTTACTCAAGGGCTTGTAGAATTTATCTAGAGTAGACTTTTCAATTATAGGTACTTTGACCTTGTTAATTAGAATATGTTTTGGTCCTTCACCTAAAATTGACTTTTCAGAAAGTTCAGGATTTTCATAAAATTCTTCTTTTGGACGCGGTTCCTTAGCTCCATCGGCGGTTCCATAAAGGAACCGCCCCATATATTGGAGCACCGCGTGCAGAGGAATGTTTTTCTGAAAATTTAACATGTTTTGGTTCACTAGTTGATACTTCATTAGTGTTATATCCTAACCCAAGTCTTTCCTTAGAATGAATTTGTTTATTTAACATATCATCAAGTGCATAAGTACCTCTCATGAACTTTTCGAGTCTAATGGAGGTGCTCTTAAGGTTTTCATTTTCTTGTCTAAGGTTTTCACATTTTAAGCATCCTAGATCTATTTCTTTATTCTTCTCAAGCTTAGCTAATTTTTCTTTTAGCTCACTAATTTCATTTTCAAGCTTAGTTCTAGTTGATTTTAGCACTTTGTTCTTTTCAATAAATTTTATACTAAGCTTATGCAAGTTATTGTATTGGCCTTCTAATTCACTATCATCTTGAGAAGAACTATTATTGCTATAATACTCAGTTTCGGAAATTACCTCTTTTAGAAGTGTGAGCCATGAGACACTACTCATCTTTGGGATTGTCATCAACATCTTCACCGCTATCGCTCCATGAACCTCCAACGAACGCCGTGTGGTTCTTGTCGCGTGAAGGCTTAGGACAATCACCAATGAAATGATTTGGATCACCACATCTAAAGCATTTCCTATAACCTTTATCATCTTTGGCAAATCGGTTTTGGAGAAGGATTTCTTGTCGGTGTTTGGTTGCCTCACGTATTGACCTCGTCTTTTGAAGAACTTCTTAAAGTCTCTAACCGCCAAGGCATATTCCTCATCATCACTATACGAGGAGCTTTCATGGTCACTTTGTGCCTTCTTGGCTTTGAGTGCAAGAGACTTTCTTTCACTCTTAGTTTTCACCATTTCCGAGTCCTCCAAAATTATCATCTCACGAACCTTAAAGTTACCAATGAGTTCATCGAGTGATAATTTGGCGAGATCCTTTGATTCTTCAATCGCCGTGACTTTAGCTCTCCATTTGGAATGCAACGCTCTAAGAAACTTCCTAACATTGTTCTTGCTAGAAAAACCTTCATCAAGTGCTTTTAGACTATTAATAATAGTGTTAAATCTAGCAAATGCACTATCTATGGTTTCATCTTCTAAGATGACAAATTGTTCATATTGTTGAACAAGAAGATCAATTTTACTTTCTTTGACTTGTCTATTACCTTGGTGGGTTACTAAAAGAGTATTCCAAATGTCTTTAGCGGTTTTACATATAAAAATCCTTTCGTACTCTTTCTTTGGTAAAGCATTATAAATCATCATTTTAGCCTAATTATTTTTAGCAAGTTTTCTTTTAGTATCATCATTAGCTTTATCAAAAGTAACTATTTCCTTGCTTTTAGAAACTTTATTATATTGAAATGGTAAAAAATCACCATTGGTAATAACATGCCAAAGATCTAAATCTTTTGATTTCAAATAAGTCTCAAACCTATTTTTCTAATAAATAAAACTATCGATTTCAAAAAGAGGTAGTCTTTGCATGGATTGCCCTTCTAGATACTTGTTGGAATCCATAGATCGATTCAAGTTTTAAAATACAATATATTTTAAAAAGTCTTGAGAAACCACGCTCTGATACCAATTGTAGAAACTAGAAAGGGGGGGGGGGGGGGTTGAATAGTTTCTTAAATTTACTTGTTAAAGGTTGGTTTTAAAAAATCCTTTTTCAAAAACTTAGGCTTGAGTATTTATGTGAAACCTTCTTATACACAATATAAACAAGGTATAGTGCAACTAACTAATAATCACAAGTATAAAGAATAATGAATGTATAGTGCAACTAAACTAATAATCACAAGTATAAAGAATAAAGAATGTAAAGAGATAAGGGAAGGAAAGATCAAACCAAACACCAAGGATTTATAGTGGTTCGACAATGAAGCTCACTCCTCGTTCCTACTCCACTCCTCGAGTACTCCTTACTCGAGAGTTCACTAATCAACAAGCTCCTTAAGGTGGAGAAACCGTACACAACATCGCTTAACTAATTTCCGACTCTAAGCTAAAAGTCGAGCCCTGATCTTAGCTAGGACCAATCTATACCAATATACTTTGAGGACTAAGTATTAACTTTAATATATATACAACTTCCAAATAGACACAACTACTTGGATCTTCTCAACAATGACACAACGATGAATAAATAAGTTTGGATCTTCAATGGATCTTTGAGGTAGACACAACACTTCAAGAATGATAGTGTTCTTCTCTTTGCACTTTGAGATGAAAAGATGGGAGGAGAAAGATTCACTTCTAAACAAGTAGTAATCAAACAAATGATCAAGGATTTTGAGTGATTTAAGAAGTATGAAAGAATCTGAAAATGTATGTGCAAAAGAGGTGGATTGAAAGTCTGAGAATGGTACACTATTTATAAGACAAATGTCCAACGGCTATATCTACACGTGGTTCCTTATTGGAGCCCGCGATTCCTTATCGATAAGGAACCGCCGTAGGCGCTAAGGAACCGCCGACGTAGAGTCCGCTCCCTTTTGTCTTTTAGTGGGTTGGTATGAATCTAGGGATTAAAATATCTTGAAAGGATATTCCAAACCAAGATAGAATATGCCATTTTTAAATTTCAAACTTTCAAATAATTAATTTAATAAAACATTTTCCTAAAAAGAAAATTTAATAATAAAACTTTGTCTCACTTAATAAAAAGTGAGTTTTAAGAAAAGATTAAATCCTTGATCACTTAATTAGTATAATTACTTGTTTGTTCATACCTTAAGTGATAATGGTTGAAATGAAAAATAATTGAACTCAATAATTCGTTTTTCATTGTTTTCGTAAATGCTTGTTTTTACATATTGTCGTAATCAAAACAAAGCGAGACCGAAAAATGCAAGTAACGTTTTTAGGCATCATTGCATTAACACTTTCATTGTTGGCTGAAGTGGATGCATAAAAAACAAGTTTCTTAATGGAAGATGGTTTTACCTGCTTGTGTATGTTTTCGGCTTCTTCAATAAGCCCAAATCCATAAACATTTTTTATGGATCACCAGTCGCATTTACCCAAGCCTGGGCATCAAACGTAGGAGGAGCAGCAGGAAGTGGCAAAATTAGCATCAGTCACAGTCCCTTCATCACCTATATCAACTTCAACTTCAGATGGATTCTTTTCTTTGACTATGTTATGATACTTAGTTACAACATTTTGTTGATCCCAAACTTAGATCTTAAACCTTATCTTGTTTAAGGGTTGTAATAGCAAGAGAAACTCAAACTATCACTAGAGAAACTTTGCTTGGACAAAGTAATTAAACAAGATGCGGAAAGTAATGTTTAGCACAAGAACAAAGGATGAAATAAACTATTAAGCTTTAATATATTGAAGACAATATACGAACACCCTTAATGGTATTAGGGTTTACAACCTTAAAGCCAATATGAAATGACAAAGAAAGTTATATGAAACGTAATAGCCTAGAGAGTCCTTTTATAGTACAAGAACCCTATACAAGATAACTATGAAATAAACAAGGAAAGTATACTAGAGTTGAAACAGAAACGCGTCAATATCTCTTCCATGTTTATCCATGCAGCAAGGTCTTCATCTTCAAACAGTGGGAATAGATCCACTGTCTTCATTCAACCAGCAGGGGAAACTGTCACTAGGAGTGGGAACTTGACCAATATAGCAGGGGGAACATTTATTCCCAACAATCCTCCCCTAAACTTGTGCTTTCACCATAATACAAGTTTCTGAATAAATGCTACTAGTGATGAGGATGTTTCCAAGGTACTTCTCTGGTAAAATTTGACTATAGAGAAACTTGAAGAATTCATATGGAACATGATTCTTGCTATCAACCAGTAGATTAGTATTCACCATCTTCTTCAAAGTATCATGTGTGAGTGTATAATACCTATTACAAAACAAGTAAGCAATAAAGCTTGTCAATAAAGCTTGTCATGACCAACTCATATACACTAGAGGATGTAAATAACCTCCAATGCAACACAGTAACACCATATTGATACTTGAAGGCCAAATCACCCTCTTCAGTCTCAAAAATCGTTTTCATGTTCTCCCACATCACCCAGTCTTTCTCAACAGCAGACCATGGAGTAGGAGGATTATTTCCAAACTTAGCTTTTAAAACCCTCCATAGATCATCCAAATCTTCTCTGTCCAAGGTCTGAAACATTTTGGCTAACTCCTGGAATTTTTTGGATGTGTCATCAGTCCTTGTTAATTTCCACCAACTCATCCCCTTATCTTGATAGACTTCATATTTAACAATAGGGAACTTCATTCTTAATGTCTCTGGCACAAAGTCATCAGACTCTTCCAACACCAAACATTTTTCTATCTCTTCAGTTGTTGGTCCTTGATCTTATTTTGTAAAGACACCAAGCTTCTCCATTCTTTTCATTCTCTTGGTGGTCCTTTGCTTTTCTAAGACATCCTGAGAAGAAGTTCCACATGTTGTACCACTTCCACCTAATGTAGCCTCTGCCTTCCTTTTTCTGTTATCTCTGGCCTTTTTCATCATTTCATCTCTCCTTTTGATATACTTAGCTTGTTCTGCTGAGCCCATTTCCAAGACGTTTTCTACACTGTTTTGTCTAATCATAGGAAGAGCCTCTCTCTCTATGTCTTCAAAAGTCATACCTGAAAAGTTTGCATCTTTGTACCTCTTAAATCTTTTTTGTATAACCTTGTAATGAGCCTTCCTTCCAACTTCAAAATTTAGATACTTATCCCTCTTTATCTGCATTTCTCTGATCTCCTTAACATCCCTTTGATATTAAAGAGTCATGTGAACTAAATTGTATCTAGACTCCAATGATTCAGTAAGATTCCACTCTTCCCAATGCTCCAAGAACTCTACAATCAGTGGCATGGTGGCATCTAGTTCTCTAAGCATGATCTGAATCTCCCTCTCAACTTCCCTAGGGTTTATATTTACCTGCTCATCATCAGAAAAGGTTAACTTAGAGACATCCAGTTGAGCCTCTTCTTCTCTTCTTCTTTTCCTTCTCATTTCCTCCTATTGTTCTTTTTCCACCATTTGTTGGACAAGAATAGAACCACTCTCTGTTATGGACCTTAATTCTTCAGTTGTTTTGAACTTTTGCTTTTTCTTTGGTTGCTCAATTAAATTGCTCTTCCCTTTGTCTTTTGGATCAACTGCAGGTGTAGCTTTGGGAGCAGCCTTTCCAATGATAATACCTTTTTATGTTGGTTTTCTCCTACACCTTGTGTATCCCTGAGTAGGTGTAGCCTTTGTAACAACCACACTCGCTGGAGAAGGGGAAACAATACTAGCAGGGGGAAATATGTTGTAGCAGGGGGGCTTACAATAACAGGGGGAACCATTATGCTTGTAAGGGGATCTGTTGTAGCAGGGGCTTCTGATCCTTTGAGATGTACAAGTGTCTCAGCAAGGTCCTCTGTAGCACTGCCCTTATCACTTCCCTTCTCTCTACTTCCTCCAAGATTGTGTGAGCCTAGGTAATCAAACCACTATGTTCCACCTATTTCACCTGTACTTGGAATGTGTTCTTTAGTAGGAACTTCCTCCTCTTTGGAAGCATCCTCATCTGTGGAAAGAACCAATTTTGGGCGTCTCCTCCCCTCAAGTTTTGCAAGCCTAGACTCTAGATTGGAGATCACTAGGCCTTGCTGTGTGACAGTTTGTACCAATTGTGTATTCTGCTTTTGCAAGCTCATACACAAAGCCGTCAATTCAGGTAAGGTTAATGGTTTCATACTACTCTCAACCCTATTTGGGGATTGCTCCCTCAATAAGGTATCATGGAGTGGGGAGGAGGACTTAGCTATGGTGTCACTGTCTTGCTCACCCATTGAGTGTGAGGCAGTAGTGATAGCCTCCCCCCCAAAGCTTTCCATACCAATGGAAGCTTCCCTTTCTGCTTCAGGTGAAGATCTACTAGGCAAGGGAGTCCTAGCAGACCTGACTTTGGTTCTTCTTTTAAAAAGTGGGTCTATAGTGGGTAGACCACTAGCACGGGAGATAGTAGAAGATACAATGGGATCAAGATGTGGGGATTGGGCTGCTTTGGGTCTTCTAGCAGCCTTACTTTTTATTAAAGGCAACATGGGTTGGGTTAAAGGGACATTTCTACCTGAAAAGTTTTGAGTTGAGGGAAAAAGTGTGGTGAATAGTTTGGGAGTGTGTGAAGAGGTTGTGAAGGAGTGTTTGTGTCTAATAGGCCCATGCCGGTGCATATCCAGTAAAAGCTCCACAAATCTAGGGTACATACAAAACTTTCCACTGCTTTTAACATTTTTAAGCATATTATCAAAAATCATTTGAGAAAAGCAATATTTTCGCCCTGTTGCCAAACACACAAGTGTAGTGGCAACATTGCTACCAAATTCATTGAAAGAAGTAGTTTTTGAGCTTAGGTATTGTAAAATTGTGTGAATTAAAAATTTCTAGTGAGGGGCAAACTGTCCTTTGAAAAATTTGGACCTTTGGTCCTCAGCAATGTTATACCCGAAAAGAGAAAGATTTTCATAGATTTCAGCCTCATGCAGGGTGATCAGTCCATCCTCATCATTCAAGACAAGTGTGTCTCGAATGGAGGCCAGTGTAACCACTTTGGAGTGACCATCTACTTGGCTTTATATTCTAACCTCTCCATTTGCTGTTTTGATTTTGGTAGTAGACCAAAACTATTGAATGTGTGAGGTGTATATACGAGGGTTGATTACAAGGGCTAACATGAAATAGCTAGCTTTGATGTAGTCAACAGCCTCATGGAATGTTGCATGTTCAGTAGGTTTCTCCAAGAAAGAAACCATGTTGTGGTACTCAGCAATTTTCAACGCCATTTGAATTCTCTGTGATTTAGTGAAAGCTTTGTGAAAAAATATATAAGTTTTAAATAGGGAAAATCACCTAAAAATATATTAAACTTACCACTTTTTATGGTTGTACGTAGCCTATTATTTTTTTTCTCATTATATCAACTTACTTTTAAATTTCGATCTTTTTGTGTAGCGAGTGACCTGTTTGGTCTTTAACAGGTTGCTTATCCAACAAATATTTGCATCGTTAGTCATTTATACTAACGATTGTTTGTAAATAACAAATATATCTTTAAATTATTTTGTTTACAAAAATCATCATATTAAATTACTTGCTCAATTTATGTCTAAAATCCAAGCGCATCCCTAAACAAATTAGTACAAGTCCACAATGTCCAAAAACACAAACGTTGCACTACCAGGTGAAGAACATCCAACTGAATAAGCAAACTAAAAAAAACCATAATACCTATAAACAATAACGTACGAGAGGAACATGTCTAACATTACTCCAATCTCCATCTTCGAATTATGTCTTTTCAAATTACTATTATTACAATTAAACACATCCTTCAAATCTAACAAAACTATTACAACAACTTCCAATAAATTCTTCATCTTCAAGTTCTGATTTGACTTAGATCCGACCCGACTTAGATTTAACAGTTAACCCCCAAATATGAACCACATCTTTAACCCATATAGATCTAAGAACAAAAACCCACCACCCCTGGTCCTCTTCAAGATCTGTTGTGTGGTCCAAGGTGGCGATGACCTAACGACAACGGCCCGACAATGGCTGCCAAAGAACGAAAGCGGTTGCGTCACGACGACGACCTAATGATGGAGGTCCAACAATGACGGCGGTGGCCCAAAAACAAGGACGTCCTAACGACGACAGTGGCTCCTTATGCTTTGATTAGGTTTGAGTTGACGAAGATGATAATAGATCTATGTTTATTGTTGTTGTAATGGTTTTATGTTTTAGGATTTTATAATTTTCTTGTTTATAGAATAAGGAAAATGACTATCTTGTTTTTGATACGATGAAATATCTTAGCAACAGAATAGGCGTGATAGATATAATTTTGTTCAATTTTTTTTGGGATTGCCAGACGAATTTACTCAATTCTAAATATAATAAAAAATAAGTATTTAAAAAAAAATCAAATTTTGAGATACTTACAAACGATAATTAATAAAAAGGACTATCTTTGGAATAAAAATAAACAATTGTTAGTGTAACCTGCTACACATAGGAATTACAGGTTAAGCAGGTCACCTGCTACACAAAAAGATAGAAATTTAAAAGTATGTTGATATAATGAGAAAAAAAATAGTAGGCTACGTACAACCATAAAAATGATAAGTTCAATACATTTTTAGGTAATTTTCCCCTTTTAAATATTATACTTTTAATCATTTAAGTATATATAAAATACTTATCCTTTAGGTTCCAAACTTTTTAAAATCAGTCCTTATAGTTTAAAATTTAGGAAAAGGACATTTTTAGCCCCTATAGATATATACTTTCTGATTTGGCAAGAAATACCCTATAGTTCAAAATATTTCATTTTAAGTTCATGATTGCATGGATATGCACTATGTATTAATACACGAAAATAAGCAAGTCGATAACGACCTACGAAAATGAATAAAACCACGAAACTAAGCCGGGATCATTGTTCGACGGAGAAATTGTGAATTAGAGATTTTTGATACGAATTTGGACAAATGATCGAAGACGGTCGTTGGTAAAATCAAAACAAAGACGAAAAAGTAAAATTACTTAAAACGAAAAACACACAAATTGTGAAAATATTAAAATAATACGAAGAATTTAAAATTTTCAAATCTAATTATTTTTATACTAATAAACTCAAAAATAAAAATGAAAATGAAAAATAAAAATTCAAATAGGGTAAATCGCCCAAAATCAAAAATACGAAAAGCTTAATGGGCTTTTTAGCCTAAAATGTGAAAATGTGAAAAATAAAACTGTAAAAACACAACTAGACTAAAAATGGATTTCACAAACTTTAAAACTAAGAATTTTTCCTGAAAATGCTCCAATAAGCTCTTAATAAGCAATAAGCTCTCTTGTTGGGCTTATAAGGCCCAATAAGCACCTTATAGCTTATTATGAAACTTAGTGAACCAAAATCAATATTTTGACAATACATACAACTTTTAAAAAGGACTTAGACCAAAAAAGCACTAGAGCTTATTGCAATAAGCAATAAGCACTATGGAAAAATCTAAAAAGCTAATAAAACAACTAGATAAGCTAAAATGGACAAAGAGCCCTAAAATATGATTATAAAATAACTAGAAAAAGAAAATAGAAATAAGCTCAAGTAATTAGCTAGAATAAGCAAAAACACTATTTTGAATAAGACAAAATAGTCGTGTTTTGTTAAAACACGATCATTTGATATGAAAACTGACCCAAAGGCTTAAAATGAAGTTATAAGGACTTTGGGAAAATAAATAACCAAAAAGCTTATTGAATAAGATGGAAAATACAAATAAACACTAAAGAATAGAATAAAATAGTCGAACTCTAAGGAAACCTTAACTAAATCGTTTGAAACTTTGGAAACTAAAAGAAAAGTTGGGAAAAATGATTATGAGTACGAAACTAAAGTTATAGCACACATCAATAAGCTGGATATAAGCCAATAGCTTTAAAAACTTATTTATAGAAAGAAAAACGAAGAGATAATAAAAGAAATAAGAAAGGAAGCTATGATAAAAAAGTCCTTAGAAGGAAACTGCTATTGTGAGTGTGTGTTAAGGCTATGTGATGTGGAAGGTCAAGGGTTCGAATCCCCTTTCCTTTTTCCTACAGACTCTTATTTTTTTGCTTATATAAAAGCTCAAATAAGTAGTTGTCTTATCTGAGTACAATGATAACAATAAGCAAAAACAAATAACACAGAAGCAGTTGATGGTTGTAAATTAGCACTTGTTTAGGAAAACAAGGTAATTAAGGTAAGTATGACAAGTGATTTAGGAAAACCACAAGTAAATGACCCAAAGTGGGGATCGTTCTCAAGGAGGCTTGTGTGTTGTGTAAAGAATTGATTAATGATGTGATTATGATGATGAGAAAAGAAAAATAGAAAAGAGATTAGAAAGAAATGACAGTTACAATTACGAATTAAACTAAGACGAAGTCGTGCACGTAAAACCGTAAAAAGTGACCAAATTTAAAAATTACCCTAAAAATTCCTAGAAAATTAAAATAAATCCTAAAAAATGTAATTAGAGTTTATAAAAAATCAAAAATCACTCAAACCTTTTATTTAATTAAATAATATTTTTTTAATGCTAATTAAAGCCCTAAAAATCAATTTAATTAATAAAAAGCCCAAAATGAGAATTTTTTAACTTGTAAACCTCTTAAATACCTTAACTAAATTTAAAACTATTTTTGAAAATTTTAACATTAATAAAAACTATTTAAAAATGATTAAAAACTAATAAAACTTAAAATAACTCTAAAAAATATTCTAATGACAATGAAATTAATCTAAAAATTTCAGAATTCCTAACTTAATGTATTTAAACTAGGAAAAATAAAAAACTTGTAAAAATCTAAATTTTAATTTTAAATAATAAAATAATAATAAAATATTAATAAAAATCCAAAATTTACCAAAAATTCTAAAAAGTTGCAAAATAGTTTATTTTAACCTAATAAAACAGAAAATGAACTTGAAATACCAAAATACCCCTATTGGGCCTTCAAATGGGCCAAATACCCAAACAGTCCCTTAATGGGCTTTTTTAAGGCCCAATAAGAAAAAGTCCACAAAAATGGCCCAAAAACTCTAGTTAAGCTTAAAATTCAATTTTAAACACAAAATTTCGAAGGCCCAAAAGCTGAATGTGAGCTTATCACAGCTTATTTCAAAATAACTTATTCTTAATGGGCTTTTTGGCCCATTAAGCCATAAGCTGAAATTTGACACACAAACTTGTCTTAACCTAATTCAGCTGTTTGTAAAAAGAATTATTGAATAAGCCCAAGAAATAAGCCTGAAATAAGCAAAAGCTCTCTACACAAAATGACAAAATAGTCGTTTTCGAGTTCTAGGCCACTTCAAAAGCTGATTCAACTTGCAAAAGGTTTTAAATCACTTAAATAAGCTTAATAATCAAAAAGTTTTCCAATAAGCACACTTAATAAGCTGATTTTTAAAAAAAGACAAAATAGTCGTTTTCTAGTCAAAAGCTAAACCAAAAGCTGTAAACTTCCAGACTGACTTATAAGCTCAAAATAATAAGACCTATTACAAAAAATAAGTTATTGCACATTGGAATAAGCTATAATGAACAAGAAATAAGTTGTTGACCAATTATAACTAGTAGTGGCTAGCAGCAGAGGAAAGGAGTTCCCACTGCTTTGACTTTTTGACTTGCTTTTTTAGAGAGTTTCACTTGGTTTTGTTGGACAATCAAGGCACCCTTACAACCAGTGAGTTGTAAGGAGTCACAATCAAGCAATAAAACACAATTACACTCAGCCAAATGATACAGTTTAATCAGTTAGTCCACAGATATGATCCAGACATGTAATAAGCAGACCTGATGATTATAAGCTACTTTTAAGCTAGTAAAAGCTAACCACAAACCACCAAATGCACACACAAGTTCAATACAACTTAATGAAACACATATTAACTTATTTCATGCAATGATTCCAATTTATGAACAAGATCTAAGCATAAAAAGTTACTGATGAACACTAGATGAACACAAGAACAATTTTGCTGATCTACTTGACACCAAATCCAAATTCAAGGCCTTAGATCTATCACACAGGTTGCAATAACAATGATTTAACACTTGTTAGCCCTAGGTTAACATGCAAACTAGGTGTGTACAAGATTTCAAAGCAAAACAACAAGTTTTCAAGATTTTATAGCCAATTGTTTTATTAAGAGATTCAAGGCACAAAATATGCAGATATCAGAATACAAGCACCTTAACAACAGATACAAACTCAAACAACACAACATACTTACTCAGAATCATACAAACTTGAACCAACAATCAATCCCAAACACCCTTTTCACTTTTTAAAACCAATTTTAACAAAGTAAAATTATTCTCAAGATTGATTTAAGCCCAAATAAGTATTATAACAACCAACATATGAACTAAGAACCAATTTGCAGGCATAAAAACACACTTACACCAGCAGAATCACAAAATCACTTAAAACACCCTTTTTATTAGATGAATTAAGACAAACCTCATGAATGTACGTCCACACTTACGTATGTTTGAGTTTATGAGGTAGCTTAACAACCACAAGCTTCCAACAAGCTGCTAAGATCAACAAGATTAGTAACACACATATTATATAAAACAGAAAATGAAAATAACCAAGATCTTTTCAAGCTTGATTCCCCACCCCTTGATGCTTCCCAAACCACAAGCCTCACAACACCTTGATAACTCTTTATCAGGGTGTTATGATCAACTTATAGCCCAAAAAGTTCAAGTGTTTGAACAAGGACTTAGAGAAAAATCAGGTTTTTAGAAAACTTGCAAAAACTTGCACAATCTTTGAAAACAATCTTTCAAACTTCAAAACCACAAACATATATCAATAACAACAGAAAGTAAAGTTTGGAACTTGGAATTCGTCACAACTTTCAAACACTTTTTTTCATTCACTTGAAACAAAGGATTTACAGAAACTTGACTACAGAAAACCAAGAACAAAGCTAAATGTTGTAATGCTAATGCCTTATATAGGCTACATGAAACCTAAAAATGCTGAAAAACAAAGGAAAACCCTAGTGGTAAAATTCCAGAATTGCCCTTGAGGTTTGAACTTTTTGTTGACTGAATTTGACTTGGGGCTTGATACATGTGACCATTCTTGTTGTTATGTGATCTTGGACGTCCAAATAGTGCGTAGGAATGAAGCATGATCATGGCACGTTAATTCTCTGGCTGGACTTATCTTCATGTGAGTTCGTGGGTCAGGGGAGGTAGCATGTGACAAAAGGAGTGATGAGGTGGAGGGTTTTAAGGTTGGGTTTTGTTAATTAGGTCCTTAATCATTAATATGGAAGAGATTAACACTTAATTCATAACAATTAAGGAATGCCCAATTTTAGTTAAGAACGTAAAGAACAAGGGGTTTAATCTTGTTTGGGATTTAAATAGGTGTTTAGGCGCGAGTTTAAACTTAATTATTTATTAAGTTTAAACCGGTGGTGAGTGGATTGGTGAGGTGGAAAAAGGGTGGGATGTGATTGGTTGAATGGGTGAGTGGGGTGAGGTGGCAGAGTGTGGTTGGTTAAGGTAAGAATGACTGTCTGCCATATTTAGCCCCTCTTCTTTCTTCTTCCATTCATTTCAGTTCAAACATGCATCAGCGCCCATTTCCTTTGTTATCAACTTTTGTTTTTCACACTTTTGCCCCCAAAACTTTCCAAAAGATATTTAAAAGACTAGTTTTGTCATTTCTTGATATTTGAAGGATCAAACTTGTTCTTTCTTATATCTTGAAGGTCTTCATGGTATGTTTGACTATAAGGAGGACCAATATTGACAATTTAGTTTTGTTGAGGGACTAAACTTGCCAATTCTTCAAAATAGAGGGTCCTTTTTGCAATTTTGACAAACTTTAAGGACCAATCTTGTAATTATGAATATACAAGGGTTTAAAGTGTCAATTAATCAATATTGGAGGACCCTTCTTGTTCAATCTTCAATTCTTCAAGGGTATTTCTTGGAAAATCACCATTAGGACCCGGTTCATTGTGCGGCTTCTTTTCCCGTGTTCGTTTTTTTTATTCTTGTGATCTTTTATGATTTTCTCAACATCCGTACCTAAAATACACATGTAACAAACACAAGCATATATTTGGCATATTTCATGATATTTAATGCATTTTAAGCCCATTTTGGACGATGAGACTATGTATAAAATAGTCTCATCAGCAGTTAAACAAGTAAATTAAAGGAATCTATTTTTAGAAGTCTTAAAAACATTTCACCCTTAACTATTTCTTTAAATGGAAATAAACAATCCATCAGTCTCAAGCTGCAATGTTGTTCTTAGTTTTAAAATAAGGTCAATAACAACTTGAAAGTTACAAAAAATATCACTAAAAGCTTTAAACTTTATAACAGTCTCCATATATTTGAGGCCATTTCAAATATTGTAACTGTCATAAAAGTAATACGGCCCTTTTAATAATTTAGATGTCATAACATAACAGCCTTTATTGTAGATACCAATTTACCTCATTCATATATAAAGTAACATGTATGCAACCAAACTCTCAAAGTCACACTAAACAACCCACCATATAAAAATATACTCTCTCCCACAATCCTTAATTGATTATATATTTTATGCCATAGAATATTTCTTCGTCAAAGTCTTAGAATCAGAATCTGTGCAACAACAGGTTTAATTGTTTTTATTGTTTTTGGTTGTTTTTCTTAGTAAAAGTGTGAATTTATATTGTAGTTGTTTTTCGTTGTGTTACAAAAATCGGGTATGAAAAAGAGAGGAAGGAGATGAACGGGGGTTTAGTGGATTTTTTATTAGTTAATGCTCGAAAAAATTTGGGTATGCGGCTTAGCTTTAAATGTATGAATACCGATGAATTATTGACAATCCGTTTAGATGATTTAAGACGGGCTTAGGTTATTTTCACAATGATAAAGAAAAAATATTTTGATCTTATTCATTTTCGCAGCCTCAGACGCGTAACAAGTCAAAGATTTGAAGACGGGCTGTTGTATTCTTGGAAGTATTTTATGATTTTCGATTTTCATGTTGTATATTGATATTGATTTATTATATATAGAAATGTGTAGCCGATTTAACTGAGACAATGAACTTTATGAAATTTATAGATTTGATTACAATTTGTTTGTAGTTTCTATGTGTTAACTCTGATTGAAATAATAATAATGTAGATGTTGTTCATCTTTAAGCTTTTTTCAAAGTGTGGTAATACTTTATATATGTATTGATAAATTTCTGTCAGATTTCGGTGCAACTAAGCAAGCTTAACAATGCAATGCTGTTATATTGTTTGAAATCTAAAATCTGGCGATCAATAGTGGTTAACAAGGATGCGGGACTTTAGGTTCCAAAAGTTCTATGTTATAGTGACAAGTTAAAACGATCAAGTGGAAAAAGTTTACATTTGTAGCGATCGATCAAATGTGTGAAGAATTGTTGCTTAGACAGTTAAGCCACCAACGTTTAAAAAGGTTTCTCTACCAAAGCCTGAATGTGGGCAAAGGTAACATGGGTTATGATACAGGCCCAATTATTTGGTGGGGTACCAAAAATTTTAAAAGCCCAGTTTTTTATATTTATTAGTAATGAGTGTTAGACGAACTGGATAGTGTGATACCATTTGATTCATAAGTCCATTGTTTTAGATTACGTAGTTTATTGTGAAATTTTAGTTGAAAATTTAAATTTATTATGGTTAGTTTTATTCTTTAAACTATTTATAGCCTAATTTTTAATATCAATTAGTATAGCTAAAAATTTGTAACTTTATTTTTAGTATCGCCAATGGTTGTTTTGCTCGCGTATTTAGATTCAGGCTTAGGACACTTAAATTGTTTTGGGACAATCCAATTGTCGAGAGCCTCAACAATCGTGCTACTTTCTCAACAATCATGCAACTAATGATGTATATTAATAGTTGGCATATTTTAGTTTATAGATATAATTCAATCCTATTATTTATTTGAGTATCAAATAATTTGAATTGTTATTGGTTAAAGTTCTTTTATTAAAAATTATCATTCATTAGTAAAGATGTAGTTAGAAAATTTGCAAATGAAAAACAGTTTCTCGACATAAAATTTAGTAACCGTACCCGCCGCTGCATTGCACGGGTATCCTGCTAGTAAATTTATAAGTGCGCAAAAGATCAACCTCTAAAACCTAAACATGAGAACTCAATCTATGCTGACAGTTTTCAAGTGTTTAATACCAATAACCTAGGTACTATGTGATAGTTTACTAAGCAAAGTGATTCAAGCCTAATGCAATATCAAAGGAACCTAAACGTAACAATTTTGCAAGTAAATTCAAGCTGACAACAAACAAAATCAATATCTAAGCAAAATCTAGGATCCACTAAGTATCAACTTGCAAAATCTAAGAATAATCATATTTTTTATTTCTATGATTTTAAGCAAAATTAAAGACATAATTAAGCTAATACTAAGCTATTAAGCAAACACTAAAAATCTACATTCCTAGATCTGTAAGATATAGAAATATAAGCTTACTCCAAACACTCCTAAGCAATAAGCAAATTATAAGCTATGAAAGGCAATAAAAGTGGAAGATAATTGAAGCATAAGACCAAAGAAGCAATTAATCAGTAAGACACGCAGAATAAGCAACAACGAAGACAGATAAGCACAAAGCAAATAAGTAAACAACATTTATAGGCAGAAATTAAGAATAAGCTATAAAAAAGTAAAAGGAGGACTTACAATGGGATCCAAGGGATTATCTTTGACCTATAACCTTATAACACCTCAACATCAACTTTTTATACCTTAATATTCCCAAATACATTTTATTATAAGCTTATTCACCGATACAACCAAGAGAACTTAATGAAAAATTTTATAGGTGGCAAATCTTGCCCATTTTGATAAATATGGGCACTTTTTGCCCATTTTCAAAAAAGGATGAGGCACTTTTTTCCCATTCTTTATTATTAATGGGCTAAATGAGCGCATATGTAAGAAACTTATGGGCTTAATGGGCGCACATGTAAAACACTAATTAGACTACTTGACGAATATTTTATATTTAGTTTTTATCCCGGCTTTTAACAAGTATTTTTATTTTTTAATTATACGTTTTTATATGTATTTTTTCTCATTTTAGCTTGCGCCCGTTTAGCCCGCTCGTTTCGTCCGCCCGTTTCTCCTGTGCCCGTTTAGCCCGCGCCCGTTTGGCCTGCCGCTCGTTTAGCCCGTCGCCCGTTTAGCCCGCCGCCCGTGCCCGCCCGCCCGCCCGTTTTGCCACCTCTAGAAAATTTCTTCAAACCATAAACAACAACTATACTAAAGGTTCCAAATCCTTAAAACACTTGATAAAGAAGAATAAACATTCTGAAACAACAGATTATCAAACAATAAGCTGAAATAAGCAGTGCTACAGTAGATAAGCATTGTTTTTAAGTTTTTTTGGATATTGATGAATTTAAGACAAGACGTATAAGTAAGGTGTAATGAAAGGTAAATTGCAATAATGTAAAGATATCCAAGAATTTAAATGACAGAAATTAAGACTGTATTAAAAAAATGGAACTCGATGATAGTGAATTACAAAAATTTGAAAAAATGGAATACTATGTATTCTGTTCTACTTATACAGCTATGAAGAAGCCTCTCGATCTTTGTTTCTCTCTCCTAGGGGTTGAAGAAGTCTAATCTTATCCCTAGATCCATTTTATGATGGTCCATTGATAATTTATTATGTAGCTTAGGGTTGCCAACATGCCCATGTGATGTGACCTTTTTGGTTTTATTTTACATTCTTTTTAGTGTAAATTGTTTAAACCTATGTGCTTCTTTCCATTCATCCTAGGATTTCCAAGCTGGCGTATGGATGGGGGACCTTGCTGAGTTGGATTTTGTGAGGTGGGAAACTCTCATTGGCTAGTGGGTAACAACCTTAAGGTATTTAACTGAAATTTACCCATTTTGGTAACTTGATTCGACTAGTAAAACTTGATACGTAAGAGATGAAAAGTAAATGTGTTTTTGGCGCATAGATTTAGGAACGGAGGGGGTAGGTTTGACTAGTTTCTATTATGAGTTTACTTAGGCAGGATTTAAACCGGGTGTGGAAAGGGTGATTGGGCTTGGTTTATTTAGTTTGAACTAGATTATATTAACAAAATATTAAAATTAACATTTGTTAATTTATAAGGACTAATTTTTCAATTAGGCATATTATGAAGGGTGAAAATGGTAAATACAGGATAGTGAATGAGTATTTATGGAATTTAAGTGAATAGTGAGGGTATTTTGGTCATTTGAGAGAGAAAGGTCTTATAACTCTGTTATTTGAAATCCCAACTTTGTGTTTTTGCGTTTCTTCGTTTCTCATGTTCGTTTTCTTTACTTGATCGTTTTCTTGTGATTTCTTTATATCCGTGCCTGCACATACATAAACAACAAAACACACATACAAAACACATATTTGATGATTAATTAACCGTTTTAGCCCATTTTATGGGGAAATAATATGTGTAATTAGTTACACATTAAATCCTCATACTAAACCATTGTCGTGTCCTTACCCAATGCTAGAATAAAGTATAAAGCAACTCCGATTTTCATTTATTCATTTATTTATGTGTGACATAATTTATTGCATTCATTATTCGAAAATAATTTTTATGATCATAGAATAAGAACACGTAAATGCCTCATGGAGATAGATTCGTCGTCTTTGATTTTCACCCCTCCATACTAAGGGTAAAAACGAGATCATTGTCGATTACAAGTGAATAATGCCAACACTACTTATATCCGTTAATTGTGTATTACTTTTTCTTCCTTATTCTCAAATAGGTTATGTTAATATTTTATTTACAATGTCATGTTCCCGAAGGTTCATTTGACTTATTTTGATACTTATCTATTCCAAATAAAGCAAGACAGTTTATTCGATAAATAGCTATAAAACATATCTTTCAAAAATTTCATATAATTATCTAAAGTCCACATTTTAGTATAACTTAACACGATTTGAGACCTTTCCCGGATCGATATTTAGCTCAAAAAAATATATAAGCACATTGGTCATGGTCTTTTATTCATTCTTAGCGTACATCTTTTTTATTGGATGACTTTTATTGAGATGCTTTATTATAACCATGATCTCATAATCCTCAACTACATTGGGTGTTTTTAGATTTTGTAGATTCATCCTCAACCTTCAAGGGGTACTTTTGGATTTATAGCATCGTATCCTTATACCTTGTTAGGGTCGTTTTGGATAAATGTCCTCATACCTTGATAGGGTGTGTTTGGACTTATAAACACAATAATCCTCCCCCACATTGGGTAGTTTTGGATTGTCAATCTTCGCGTCCCGTTAAGTTAAGTTATGCCTTGGTGTTTACTTTATCTAACCATATGTAATTTTAAAAAGACCTTGTCTTAAAACTTAAAAACCTTATAAGGCATACAACTCTATTTATTAAACACATTATTTATATACGTGAAACAAGCTAATGGGAGAAAAAGCCACAATTAATGTTTATAAGTTTAGCAAATGCACTATAAATAGTTTTATCTTCTAAGATGAAAAATTATTCATATTGTTAAACAAGAAGATATATTTTGCTTTCTTTGACTTGACTATTACCTTGGTGGGTTATCAAAAGAGTTTGCCAAATTTCTTTAGCGGTTTTACACATAAAATATCCTTTCATACTATTTCTTAGGCAAAACATTATAAATAACCATTTAGCCTCATTATTCTTAGAAAGTTTCTTTTTAGTGTCATTATTTGAATTTTCAAAAGATACTAGTTCTTTCTTTTTAGAAACTTCACTATATTGTAGAGGTAAAAAATCACCATTTGTAATAACATGTCAAAGATCTAAATATTGTGATGTCACATAAGTCTCAAATCTATTTTTCTAATAAATAAAACTATCGGTTTCATAAAGTGGTGGTCTTTGCATAGATTGCCCTTCTAGGTACTTGTTAGAGTCTATAGATTTATCAAAGATTTAAAATAAAATATACTTAAAAAGCTTGAATGACCTAGGCTCTGATACCAATTGTAGAAACTAGAAAAGGAGGGTGGGGGGGGGGGGGGGGGGGGGGAGACTGAATAGTTTCACTAGGTAAATGATCTAAAAGATCGGTTTATAAAAATCCTTTAAAAAAACTAGATTCAAGCGAATTATGTGAAACCTTCTTATGCACCATATGAACAAGTGATAGTGTTTCTAAGCTAATAAACATAAACTATATGCAGTTATGAATAAAGAATGTAAAAAGATAAGGAACAGAAAGATCAAACTGAACGCCAAGGATTTATAGTGGTTCAGCCACGAAGCTCTATCTTCGTCCCTACTCCACTCCTCGAGTATCCTACTCGAGAGTTCACTTATCAACAAGCTCCTTGAGTTGGAGAAACCTTACACATCGCTTAACCAATTACCGACTCTAAGCTAATAGTCGAGGTCTAATCCTAGATAGAACCAATCTATACCAATATACTTTAAGGCCTAAGTATTTGAAAGTTTATGGACTTAAAATTAATAGTCGTGAGATAGGATCAAACACGGGATTACGGGATTGCACACATTACGTAAAGGGTAAATTTATTTATTAAATATATTTATTATATTTATTAAATCAAACCAAAGCTTAACTAACAATCGTTAATAATTAAAAGTTAAGTATAAACGACCGTTATGGAATTAAATAGAAGCTAAAAGAAGGAAAAAGAAAAAGTTCCGGAAGCCCTGGGTGGGCTTTGTGAACCGTCGGCCAAGAGGAGAAAAAAAGGGAAGAAAAAGATTTTCTTTCCTAATTGGTTAATGACTTGGAGAAAAAGTTTTTTCAAGGCCTATATAAACAAACCCCTAGCCTTCATAATTCACATCACAAATCTCTCTTTCTCTCTTGCTTTAGTCACCGGCCAAACACCCCTAATTTTAGGTTTTTTGGTTTTCGATTTTGCTATTTAATTTATCTAGTCCTAGCCCCTCTCTAGGGTTGTTGGGTAGATATTCCATAAGCGTAGAAGCTCGTTTGTTGATGTGCTAGAATCACAATTAGCTCGTTGTATTACGTGTGTACAAGAATGTAATATAGTCTTACTTTAGACTATATCTTGGTGGTGATCGTGGTAAACCCTAATTGGTGATTGTTCCGTTGTCTTGTGAATCATTGCTAGGATAAAGGTATGTGACCCAAATTCGATTAATTATAATTGTGTTATTGATTATGATCTTGTTAATTCGCTTCCGCTATGTGTGCTTTGATCTTGTTTAGGGTTTTAAATAATTGTTATGAACTATATAATCCTTTAGTGGCATCGAGAGCCGTTTTAACATGTTATAATTATCGAGATCTAAAGTTTTTTTAACTAATATTGATTTGTGTTAAAAGTTACATGTTGTTTTTTAGGTTTTATAAAAATTAGGGTTTTTGTTTTTATTGTTTTTTAAAAATCGGCTATGCCGAATTTTTTATAATTTTTTTTTGTAAACCCTAAAATTATATGGTAATTATCTTTAGATGTTTTCATGAATTAATTGTTATGTCATGTGTGGTTACGATCCGTAGTATTTAATTGTTAAGAGTATGTGGGAGATCCGTAATAAACGTGCATGTTTTTTTACGGATCATACAATTTTGTATGCTATTTGCTTTATTTGATTCAAAGTTTTAAAATCAGGGAAGACTTTTTATGTTTATAAAAACCCTAGATTTGATGTTCTTTGAATAAATTGTTATGCATGTGGCTATTTGATTTAGTTTTTTTGTACTACTTGTTTTCATGCGTTTTTATATATTGTATGTTGTAAACAAGGGTAATTTTTCCAAGAAAAATAATATTGACTAAATCTTATCAAAATTAATGAATTGTTTTGAGATCTAAATTACATATGATTTGTGTTGATTAGAATTGCAATAACAACTTAACGGTCTACTCAATTTTGACAAACTATAAAGTGGGTATAACGCACCGCTGGTCAAGTACCCGGTTAAGGAAGGAGGTGTTATGCTTCAGCGCTAACCAAATTTCCGGCTTGCCTGTGCGTCAAAGTTGGAATTACCTACGGTTGTTATTTGTATAATTCTTTAAGGTTGATTTAACTGCATTAATTCACATCCGAAACACAATGAATAAGGTTATTGCTTTGTGCTTTAGCTGAGTTCTAGAAAAAGTACGGTGTGAATTTAGTTGTGGGTAAAATCTTTAATTGGTTTAACCAATACCTCAACTTGCAAATATGCGGCGTTTTATTTAGTCTCACCAAATAGTTTACTAATTTTTTTTATTAAACTTATGTTATGAAGATGTATGCATGCTTCTCCATACATGATTTTGACACCAAAAATCTATACCCTAAAAATTTAAGTCATATGCCATCTAATTGACGAACACTTGAAGTTACAATTATCGTCATATAAGATTCGGGGCGATGTTGTGATGGAAAGAAAACGTTCATAGAATGAGAATTCGCAATGAATGTTTTATGGTCTTTAGATTAGTCGACTTAATTAAGTTACTCAGTAAGAACTGGAAACTTAAGGCGTAAAGTAGGGATGAAACATGTTTACAATGCAAATGATTTTGGCAATGTAAATCCCTAAGATATCTAGAAATTGTAAATTTGTTTGTCAATTATTGATCGACAAGTTGTTGTGTTGAATACATTTGTCACTGTATGACGTAACACACGACTTATAGAACAAGAAATAGAGATGATGAAGACCAAGATTAAACCAAAAAGAAAGATTAGATTAAATGAAGAAAAAGAGAAAAACAAAGATGGTTGTGAAATCCTAGAGAGAGAAAGACATATGTTTCTCTCTCTACAATCTATGAAATGGAAGACACACACACTCAAATGAGGTGCAAGGGGCCTTTTATACTACAAGTGTAAAGTATAAAAGGCCTTCCTCATTTGAGTGTTCGGGACTAATTCCCGTTACATACAAAAACATTATCCTAGAACTCTCAACACCATTATGTAGCATTTTCCACGAGCTTCGCAACGATATATTATATGACCATCACTTTAAATACTTCTAACAATCTCCCCCTAAGGGGTGGTCATGTAATATGTGACTTCACTTCTTTGATGTTGTTGACTTTGAAGCTCGCTGTCTTGAGAGTTCTTTCATAGTTCCTTTCATGACTTGTGATCTTGGATCTTTGATCTTTGCCTTGACTTGATCTTAAAACTTTGCCATCTTGTGTTCTTGTGTCTTTCCCCACATACTCAAACTTTGATTTGAGATGAAAGCTTGTTAGAAATCTCCCTTGATCATCAGAGTAGCAGAAGTCTTTATCTTTAGATGTTCTTGAGCTTTCTTCTTTTACATGAGCATGTGGTCTTGAATTACGACTCTTGAGGTTACTCCACCGTTTGCATTCCACCCGTTTCCCGTTATACAGTACGAATACTGTACCTGTAATTAGGTAACTTCAATGAACTTCCTTGACAGGGTTTCCGGCTGTGGTAACCGTTCTCAATACTTGAATATATCTAAAGATACTTCATAGTAAGGAGTGAATCATGCATTTCCATTCTGCTGATTAAGTCATCAATTCAATTTCCTGGAACAAGTTTGAATCAATTAAGAATCAAACCATTGTTGCTTTCCAGTTGACACAAGTTAGATTTGTATGGAATCTCACAAGTCACCTACCGCAGTGTTGTTTGATGATGACACTGGAAGGATTTCCATTCGCCACTATAAATACTGAGGAGTATTACTCTGAATGTTCTGGCAAGATCATAAAGATATTGCGTCGAGACCTGGAATGAGTTTGAATCCCAAAAGAATCAAACCACTGTTGCTTTCCAGTTAACATATGTTCAATTCAAGTGAATCTTACATATGACCTACCGCAGTGCTGTTTGATATTAACATTGGAAGGATTTCCATTCATCACTATGAATACTAATGAGTATCACTCTGAATGTTCTGGCAATATCACAAGGATAGAGCGTAGGACTCTGTAAATTATCGCATGTGTTCTAGTGATGAACAACAATTGATATATGGAATAAGTGTCCTAATGAGATTTATGATGAATCTCGTTGGCTCTAGACTCTATAAGTGCACGTTTATTTGGTGATCGGAGGCTGGAGCAGACTGCCACCTTTTCAATATCTACTATCTCGGAGTGAGAAAGTTGATAGAAATGAGTTGAACTCCGTGACAATAAAACAAACTTCTTTTAGAGAAGCTTGAGTAGGCTGGGAAGGGTTGTGCATTGCCTCACTGGGTCCATGATGCTTTGTCTTCAGTATCAGAAATCATCAAAGTGATTATGATAATAGATGTATTGACCCGGTTTCTGCCTAACTTGTATGGAGGGCTTCTTTCTTTACACCCTTTATCCTTACATTTCTTTTTCATTCTTCAACCCCTTCGATGCTTACCAAGACGTCATGACTAGCACCTTGTTGTGATTGTTCTAGTGCTAGCTTAAGTCATTAGTTGGCATTTTTTCCCGTACACTCAACTACTCCATCTTTCCTAAGGACATCTAAGTTCTAATGGATTGTCCCTGGGAAGATCCCTCTGGTTCTGGTTGGATCATAGGACGAATACCTAACCACCTTTTGACACCAATACCGTCGTGAATTAATGTGTTGAAGGGTATAGATATCGTAACCAGAAAAACCTGTTGAAAAAGCAATCAAGCTGTTGATGAAATAAGTGTTTACACCTTGAAGGTTTTTTTGTATCACCAAAACGCTCCTCCTACATATGTGCATCATAAAAGGAAAGGTTTTTGCACATATTAGGAAGACAAATCACTTATATCAAAGATCTTATCCAAGATAACACTTTTTAATCACTATTCTCCCCCTTAAAAATTGCATGACATTGAAAATTTTGTGAAACTAGTGATGAAACATGGAGAGAATAATGTTGCATGAAAGTTTATACTCCTCCTCGAAAAAAATTCTAATTAAAATTAGAGGAGTATATGAGCACACAATTTTGAAATACTTTGAAAAATTATGCTCAAAAACCCGAGAAAACTATCATTCCCGTTGTTAAGAAATAATGTACATAAATGAACATTTTCCTTGTGTCATGAGCTTAAAACTTTGAATGTTTTGATATAAGCCCATGACCGAGAAAAATTAATTTCTCGTTGTTAAGGATAAGTCAAAGACTTCCCTTTCTTTGGGGAACGGGTTATAGTCTGACATGTGACTATAAGCCATTATGAGAAGAAAGTAGAAAAGACATGTTTTGAACACATTTGAACTCTCATTCGAACTTTATGTACATACCCGTGTCGTTATTGAGCGACATTTCTAAGTACGTCCATATTATCGATGTTGAGAGACATGTCGGAGAAGAATATTTTTGGTATTTTTGAAAGATTCTCATTTTTATTTTGTTTTTATAGGTTTTATATTTTTGTATTTTGATTTTCTGAAAGATATATACAAGATTACTGCGAATGTGCAAGACGTTCAAGTTCATCTGGAGTGAAACTACGCATACCAAGTAGACGAACCAAGAATTCAAATCTTTCTTGAGAAAGAGCTTTGGTGAAGATGTCGGCTAGTTGGTACTCCGTCTTGACAAGTACAGTTCGATCGTTCCTCTTTCCACATGCTCCTTTATGAAATGGAATCGGACAACTATGTGCTTGGTCTTGGAGTGTTGGACCGGGTTGCAGGATATGGCTATGGCTTGTGAATCACAATAAATAGGAACTTTGTTATAGTGAAAGCCATAATCCATGAGTTGTGTTCTCATCCAAAGGACTTGAGCACTACACACGGATAGAGACACATATTCTGCTTCCGCGGTGGACAACGCCGTACAATCTTGTTTTCTTGATAACCAGCTCACTAGCTTCTCGCCTAAGAATTGTGCTCTACCGGAAGTGCTCTTGAATGTATCATGACACCCTGCATGGTCGGAATCTGAAAAACCAGTGAGATTAAAACCAGAATCCTTCGTATACCAGAGACCCATGTTAATAGTTCCCCAGAGATAACGAAAGATCCTTTTAACCTCCTTGAGGTGCTTCTTGGTTGGCTTCACCTGGTACCGAGCACATAAACAAGTAGCATGCACAATGTCCGGTCTGCTTGAGGTTAAGTACATAAGGGACCCGATCATGCTTCGGTATTTTGTAGCATCTACAAATGTCCCTTTCTTATCCAAATCAAGCTTGTGTTTAGTGTCCATTGGAGTACCAATAGGATCACAGTTTTCCATGCCAAATTTTGTTAGAATCTCATGCACATACTTGGACTGATTTATGAAAATACCACGGGGGGATTGGTGAACTTGGAGACCAAGAAAAAATGTCATTTTCCCCATCATAGACATTTCAGATCGACTTTTCAGAAGGTCGGCAAATAATATGGAATGTTTTGGGTTAGTAGAACCAAATATAATATCATCTACATAGATCTGAGCCAACAAGATGTCGTTGCCGTAGTGCTTGATAAACAACGTTGGATCAATGGTTCCTTTGCTGAAGTGATTTTGTAGGAGAAATGATGATAATTCGTCGTACCATGCCCTTGGTGCTTGTTTCAAACAATAAATTGCCTTTTTCAACTTGTAGACATGGCTTGGATGTTCGGTATTGATAAAACCTTCAGGTTGATATACATACACATCTTCTTTTAACGGCCCATGCAAGAAAGCCGTCTTCACGTTCATTTGATACACAGTGAATGATTTGTGTGCCGCGTATGCCAAGAAAATCCTAATAGCTTCCATTCGAGCAACCGGGGCAAAGGATTCTGCGAAATCAATTCCCTCATGTTGTTTATAACCTCTCACGACTAACAGAGTCTTGTTCTTAATGACTGTTTGCTCCTCATCCATCTTGTTTTTGAATAACCATTTCATAGTAAGGGGATCGATATTGTCCGGTCGAGGTACTAACTCCCATACATCAAGCCGGATGAACTGATTGAGTTCTTCTTGCATAGACTCAATCCATGATGCATCAGTCATTGCTTCTTTCACACTTGCTGGTTCCATTGTGCTGACTGATAGTGCATAGATACACATATCACCATCGGTACGCATCTGATTTCGTGTTGAGACTGGTCGTGTGAGATTGCCAATCACTTGAACCATAGGATGATTCTTAGTCCCTTTGTGTTCATGTGGAAGTGTATGAGAAACTTGATGCGAGCTCGACGGATCCACATATGGTGTTGAAGGCTGAGTAGTACTTGTGGAAGCCACAAATGGATTAACAAACTCATGTTCGTTGAGCATCGCATTGTTTGCATTTTCAGCAACTATTTCATTCTAAAGATGAACATGATTAGAAATTTGATGAGAATGTTGTTGAGTTGCGTCAGCAGTCGAAGAAGTGGTTGGAATATTTGGAGGCAATATGGTTGAGGTTGACGTAGATGGTGCAGAAGTAGATGCCGTTGGTGTAGATGTAATCGGAGGTTGTTGAACTACCGTAGCAGGTGCAGTCGGGGCATTATGAGGAACACCAAATGACGAAGGACCCTCCATATATTCATCATAGATTGGCCCAAATAAAACTTCCAAGTCACGTTCTGATGGTTGTAACGATGAGATTGCTGATGGTGCAAATTGAAGCGCGAGTCCTGAACTTACGTGTCCAGAAGTCTGACCTTGAAGCTCGAGATGTGAACTTCTATGTTGAGAGGCCATACCCGAGAGTTCATCAAAGGTAACATTCATAGTCTCCATTGCCTTTCTTATCCTTCGATTATAAACCCTGTAAGCACAAGTAGTTGAAGAATAACCAATGAAAAAGCCAATATCACCTTTAGGTTCAAGTTTACCGATATCTTCACGATCATTCTTTGGATAACACAGAGCCCCGGATACATGTAGAAACGATATATCCGGTTTTCGTCCATTAATGATCTCATAAGGTGTTTTGTTGAATCGGGTGTGAATAATGGAGCGTTTTTTAGTATAACATGCAGTTGCAATGGCATCAGCCCAAGGAATAACGGTGCACTGGAGGAGATGTAACCTATTCGTTGAGTTGGGAACAGGTTTGGGTTTATGAGGCTTCTTCTTACTTTTACCTTGCTCACAGGAAGGATAAAGATGGTCTTTTGTATATTTAAACTTTGGAAGACCGGTAACGAGATCGTCTTTCGTAAGTTGGGTGATGGCATCGAAATTGAGATGAGATAACCTTTGATGCCATAACCATGACGTTGTTGATGTGGCTCGGGCCATGAGACAAATTGGAGAAGCAACAGACATTTGAAAAAGATCAATGGTGTAAAGGTTGGTGGTACGATTTCCTTTCAACAAATCAATTCCTTCAAGATCTCTTACAAAACATGTATGACTTCTGAAAGCAACCTCCAAGTCTGAATCATAAAATTGCCCAACCGAGAACAAATTGTGTCCTAAGCCATCAACAAAAGAGACTCTGGTGATGATTATATTTCCCTAATGAAGATCACCATAGCCTAGAATTGCCGCAACATGATCATTTCCAAATCGAACAGTTCCCATGAAACGCCATACAAAGTTCTTGAGAAGGCTTCGATTCCCAGTCATATGTTTGGAACAGCCCGAGTCCACGCACCAGAGACAAATTTCAACAACCTGCCAATGATAAGAGAAGAAAATATTTTGGCAACCGATGAAATGGGTTCCTGTAGGGTTAGATGATAATTAACCCGTATCACATACCGACGTTTCACTGTAAGTATGAGATCTACTAGTGTCGATAATTTTGCCACTACAGTCAAAATTTCTACCAGTAGGCAACCATTTAGAGGTGAATCTAGGGCTACTAGGCTTAGCAAGACTTTCTGTGGACCCTACGTTCGTACTTTTTGGAACATACACCTTAGCCTTAGGAGTGTGTTGTTGTTCACTGACTGACAGCTTGTCAATTCGAGTGTAACCACCATAATTCAAACCATTCATAGTCAAACCACAAGCATCATGACTAAAAGTAAAGAAACATTTATTACATTTAGCACAAATAACTTCAGATTTTTCATTCCGAATAGAAAGCTTAAAGTCATTACATTCAGATGAATTAAGTTTCTGATTATGATTAAAAAACGTTAATTCCTAGGGTGTTCTTCTACTTCCACATTATTGATCTTGGGGCGACTATGTCTAGAGGCAAAAGGGACCCTATCATTCCTTGTATTGCTCGTAGGCTGTGGCCTTCTGCTCTTAGTGTAGTTGTTTATTCCTATAGAAGAAGACACGCATCTATTAGAATTAGCACTTTTTAAAGCAATGACTTGTGGTTGAGTTATAGTGATCGTGTAATACCTAGAGCCGAGGTCACTTACCTTACCCTAAATTACGCTTATTTTTGAAATTTTTAATAAATTTTATTTGCTATATATTTTATCATTTTGATTGAAATCGATTTTTGAAGTCATAATTTTGACGATTGACGATTTAAGAAGAACGATGACGACTACGATCCCGATGGATGCCCAAATTTCTATGTTTATTGTCGTTTTATCGATATTATAATTTTTCGAGAATTTTACTTTCGGTTCGTGTTAAGTTGAGTCGGGTGAGTTTTATTGCTTTCCGGGTACATTTAAATTGTCCTAAAAGTATTTTGGAGTGTTCGGTATGATCCCGGACTCCCGTAAAATTTTCCAAAATGACTAGTGAGTCATTCCCGTAAACTTTTGAGGTCGTTTTCACTTAAGGACAAAAGAAAGCCAATATTGCACATAAGGGCCTCCAAAAATTACAAAATGGAAACAAACACACACACAACACATTTCACTTCAAAAATTTTTCACCATCCCTCTCTTTTCTCTCTTTAGGCCGACAGCCAAAACCACCCACCACCACCATTTTTTTTTTCTAGCTTGTTTTGATCAAAAGTAAGTTTAGACCACATCTAGTTACATCATTCCCATTCTTTTCATGTACTTTAATCCCACATGCATCCATAAATTTTTTTCCAAGAATCAATGGATTTTTCAAAAATTGTTTTGATGTTAATTGGATGTATGCATGTTTAATTCATGTGTAGTGGAGGTGTAATCACTCAACAAACCAACCAAAATCAATTTGGTTGGGGAGTTTTGATCACCCACACCCCACGGCACAAAGGGGGTGTTTGGTGGATCTTGGTGATTGTTGTTTTTGCTTATGGATTATGTATTATTTCTTGTTCTTAGATGTTTTTGAGTGGGTAAAACCCATTGCATGTTTGATTTAGTGTTTGGGTTTTGAGATGGATTTGATAATTAGGGGTTTTAGTACTGATTAGTGTGATTAGGTATGATTAGGAGTGACTAGGTTGAGGTCTAGTGTCGATAAATTGGTTTGGAAACGAGTGTTGGATTGATTTTGGGATAGGTAATTTTAGGCAGAATGTTTGGGATGTTTTCATAAAAATTATTTTGTAAACAGGTCATGTGACTAGGATATAGTTGTCAAGCGTCTTCTTAGCTTCGATTTGGTATAAGATAGAGCTTACGACTCCTAACGAGTCAAAAGTTATGATGTTTTGAAAATCGTGTACCGGGAGATGAGAAACTACATAATCCGAAATTATGTTTGGTTTTAGGTCAAATCCCGGGGACCATAGATATAGTTTGGTAAACGGTTAAAGGTTCATTTTTGGTCTCAAACCTGCATATGTGAGTCTATTATTAGAATTAGGTGTCAAATGGGTCAATGGTATATTTTAAATGGGTCAAATGAGTCCGACTTGGTCAAAGTGCAAATTCAGTCCGAAAAACGTAGGTTTAGTAAAGTGTTGAGTAACAGGTCGTAAAAGCGAAAACTTTTAATGGGATTAAAAATGTGTTTTCTACAGGTCTTAAGGTATTTTTGAGAATTTTCCCAAATTTTATTAAAAGGTTTAAGTCTAGTAAAACAACCCATACTTTTGGTAAGTATCGGCGAAAAACGTGAAAAGAGTAATAACGTTAATAACATGGACGAATAGTATAAAACGAGTAACATTTATTTGTTTGGTTTTGGCGTGAGTTGTAATTATCACAATTGACTAATATGTATGTATTATATACAGTACTTAAAGTTTATAAATGAGATTACTCATTACGCGTTATTGGTTTGATAGGTGTTGATTTTCCCGGGCATCCTCATCATCGTCAGTGATCGTCACTCGAATCGTCGACTACTTTATATATAAGGTGTGAATTTATAGCCTCGCTTACTATTGTTTTAAATTGTTTTACCCGCGAGGTAAATGCATGCTAGTTTTCCAAAATGAACATATGTCATGAATGATTGTTGGACCCGAATGTTGCCTTAGAAATTGTGTTGAGTACCTAGTTGCAAAAGGCCCTAAATTCATGAACTATTAACTATTGTTTAATCCTAGCGTGGATTGAAAATATCCGCTTATACAATTGGTAGTACTATGGGGTTGACGACCCTATCCGAGACGAGGGCTAGTGCGTTGAGTACCCCCTGCGGACGGATAACTTGTGATAAGAGATAAGGTATAATTGCAACTGATGCCTTTAGAAGGGGCACTGGTTTCATCTGAATCACGCCGGTAATTATTACGCGGGTGATTGAGTTAACGGATTAGTGTCATGAGCTTAAACACAATTGTCATAACCTTGAAAATAGATTGTTTGATCGACAAGTCTATGAATGATCGTGAATGATTTTTATAACACATATGTTCAAAATGAGATTGTAAAACCTATGAATTCCACTCAACATTATTTGCTGACCAAATTTAGCATGTGTTTCAGGTAACCGATGAAGTATAGCATGGAGCATGCATTGGACGGGAGTTGTGTGTGGCTTGGCGTCTACTTGTTTTTCCACCCATTCTTAACTTGAATATTTTAAACTTTATGTCATGTTGTGAAAAATTGTATCTTTTGGGGGTTGAGATTCATGGGGACCGAAACGCTAACTCTATGTTGTATCATTTGGGTTTGAAAAACCGTAGACATGTATGTTTTTAACAATGCGTAATTTAAGTTAAAACTTTTACGTCTCTTTGAGTCGTTTGATATATCTTGTGTGCGATGATAACTGCCTAGCACCCAAATGTTGTAGTTCCGCTGCGCATAGCATTTGGTGGGGTGTTAGAGATTGGTAATCAGAGCCATGAGTTATAGAGAACTAGGTCGTTTTGAAAATTCCTAAACTATAACTTTTGGTGTCGTAAGAAATTGTCCAAGCACACAACTATCCTGCATGGCTCCGGTAAGGTTTATTTTGTATTCATGGTATTGATGTATACTTTCGAGTTGAAGTATATATGTGGGTATTTATTACGTAGATATTGAACTACTATATGTAAACGTTGGAATTGTACATGGAGTACTCGATACCGTAATTCTTGTATTACATATGCATGAGCATCATATTATCGCATTTTGTGCATGTGTACCACCTTTGCATTGCATTTGCATGCATGTATTTATAAATATTGAATAGTAATCTTACGTACCCTCCAAAATTCTCTGTGATTGCAGGAATGGCCGAGGTACCGCCTAACGGAGATGGAGACGAATATGTCGTAGGACACGAAGGGGGACCGTTTCCTCCGAACCCGCCGAATGATGACAATGGATGGATCGCTCCAGAAGAAGCGATAGAGCCGGAAAATGACAGTGATGAAAGTGACGTGGACAACTTCAGTATTAGTAATGATGGTAGTGAGGATTCCGAGGAAGAGGATCCGGTGGATGATGGAATTCCCGAGAATGCTGTCGGTCAGACCGAACCTGAATTATTTCAATCTCCAAATTCGCCGAAGGGTTATGAAGTGCCTCCGACCGGCCGATATGATCAGCAACCCGTTCGTCCCCCGATGGACAACTGTAAGGACTACCTGAGGACGATGCCAGGGTTTATTCGAGTAAGTAATGAGAGTGGTGCGGAATCCAGCAATGCATCTAGATCGCAATCTATTCATGAGAATATCGAGAAGGTCTATTTTCCGAGGCCAAGAAACTATTAGGATCCCGAGGATCGTTTGAGGAGAATGGATAGATTGATGTACGAGCGGTACGTGGTGGAAACCAGGGTAATCAAGAGATTCAACGAGAATGAGAGGGCACACCAGAAGTTGTTGGCGAGAACTTCAAGGATTGAATTTGATGGAGTGGCAAACAAGAGTGATATCAACAGTCTGAGATCGATGATAGCGAACCTGAGTGCTAGTCTTGAGCAAGTTAGGGAGGATCAGGCGAGGTTGACTAGGATGCAAAGTTGGGAGCATCGAGTTAGAGCATCCCTACCACCAGATTGGAGATTTGTAGATGACTTGGAAATGGAGGCTAATGATTTTATGGTCCAGCCACCTGCCAAAGGTGTGTGTATCACTGTAGGAAATCAAGTAGCAGTGGAGTGTGGATCTACTTCTGGGATGAAGAAGGCGACTGAGTGTGGGCCGAATGACAAAGGAAAAAGGAAGATGGACGAAGAGGACGAGGAAGACAATGACGAAGAGCCCGAAGAGGATGAAGATGAACCGCCATCCAAGAGGTCGTGTGGATCACCACATGACTAGTTGCTTGTATTTTACTTTATCTTTGATCGTTGTAATCGAACTATTTTAGACTTTTGTATGATGGTATTGTGACGAAAAACTTGATGACTTAAGTTTTATGGTGAATGGTTGTAGTGGCAATACTTGTCATAATTTTGGTTGATTTATCAATACAATCCATATTTACCTTTCATAATCTGTGATATGTCTTTAATTTGCTCTTTTGTGATGTGAATTGATGAATATTAGTAACCTTAAAGTGATGTGTCGTTGTACTTATATTATGTCTTGAAAGAGAAATCCATCTTAATCTTGATGTGTATACTTACATTGTTTTTCTATTTTCCCTGTCTTTGCAGAGAGGTGTACTTGAGAACTCACCATGCCTCCAAAGCAAACAGCTAACCGTGTGAACACAATGATTCAAGAAGCAATTGCAAATGCACTCGAAGCAGATCGTGCAAACCGAAACCCAGATCAAGGTGGAAATGCAGGAAGACAGCAAGCCCCGAGGGAGTGTACTTATGCTGGTTTTATGAAATGCGGTCCCACGCAGTTTCGTGGAACTGGCGGAGCCCTAGAACTCCGAAGGTGGTTAGAGAAGATCGAAAGTACTTTTGAGATTAGCGGATGTTCAGAGGCAAATAAGGTCAAGTTTGCAGCTGCGACTTTTCTTGATGACGCCTTGAGTTGGTGGAACAATCAAGTAGCCACTGTTGGATTAGTAGTAGCAAATGCGAGGACTTGGACTGCTACTAAGGCTCTTTTGACCAAAAAGTTTTGTCCCGAAGAGGAACTGTGTCAACTGGAAGATGAGTTAAGGCATTTGACTTTGAGGAACAATGATATTACAACGTATACAAGGAGGTTTAATGAATTGAGACTTTTGTGTCCCGGTGCCTTTGCTGATGATAACAAGAAGATGAAGCAGTACATCAAGGGTTTGTCAAGTAATATCAAGGGTGAGACAACTTCATCTAAGCCTGGGTCATTCGATGAAGCAGTCCAAATGGCTCACGCGCTAATGGATGTCAAACTTCAAGATAAGAAGGACTTCATTGCTGAAGGAAACAAGAGAAAGTGGGAGGCATCTCAGAGTAATCAATCCCAAGGTCAAAGTCGTGGAGGAAACCGTAACAACCAAGGTCAGAACCGTAATCAGCAGTTCAACCAGAGAAGAAATGATGGGATGAGGGTTGTCACTAACCCTAGAGGAGCGAAGGTGAATCCCCAATGTGGTCGATGTAATTTGTACCATGTAGGGAGTTGCCCACCTGCGTGTGGCAAGTGCGGAAAAGCGGGTCATAGAATGTCAGATTGCCGAGCTAAAGGGGTAGCTACTGGGGCAAATGCCACGAAGGTGATGGTTTGCTTCGGATGTGGAGAAAGAGGGCATAAGCAGGGGAATTGCCCGAAGGCTGGAAACAGGCAAGGAGGAAATAATGCTGCTGCTGTGTATCGAGTAGGGACTGCTGATAAACCACAAGGCCCTAACGTGGTTACCGGTACGTTTTTGCTAGACGCTTGTTATGCTAGTATATTGTTTGATTCTGGTTCCGACAAGAGCTTCGTAGATGTTAAATTTAGTCGTCATATCGATAGAGAACCGGTATTGTTAACGACTAGTTATAACGTGGAATTAGCCGATGGGAAGATCGTTAGTACAAATTCTATACTGAAAGGGTGTACCTTGAAGTTAGGAAATTACGCTTTTAATATCGAATTAATGCCCATAGAGCTAGGATCGTTCGATGTGATCGTTGGAATGGATTGGCTGATGGAGCATAGTGCCATGATCGTCTGTGGAGAAAGATTAGTTCAAATCCCGTTGAGGAATAGAGTCTTGACTGTGAAGGGAGATGAATGCACTTCTCGTTTGAAAGTGATATCTTGCTTGAAAATGATGAGATATGTAGAAGATGGATGTGATGTGTTTTTGGCACAAGTTTCTAGTGATGGTGACTTAGAGGCGAAGTTAGAAGAGGTACCTGTAATTCGTGAATATCCAGAAGTTTTTCCAAATGAGTTGCCGGGTTTACCACCCACCCGTGAAGTCGAATTTCGAATCGATTTGATGCCGGGAGCTGCACCAGTTGCTCATGCACGGTATCGATTAGCACCATCAGAGTTAAAGGAGTTATCGGATCAACTGAAGGAGTTGATGGATAAGGGATTTATTCGACCGAGCTCATCACCATGGGGAGCGCCAGTGTTGTTTGTGAAGAAGAAAGATGGGTCCTTTCGGATGTGTATTGACTATAGAGAGCTCAACAAGCTGACAGTTAAGAATCGGTATCCATTGCCGAGGATTGACGATTTGTTTGATCAATTACAAGGTTCCTGTGTATACTCAAAGATCGACTTGAGGTCAGGGTATCATCAACTGCGTGTGAGAGAGGAGGATACCCCTATAACTGCCTTTCGTACGCGGTATGGACACTTCGAATTTCGAGTGATGCCTTTTGGGTTTACAAACGCGCCTGCAGTATTCATGGACCTTATGAATCGAGTATGCAAGCCGTATCTAGATAATTTTGTCATTGTTTTTATCGATGATATTCTTATTTACTCTAAGAGTAAGGAAGAGCACGAGAAGCACCTGAGAAAGATATTGGATCTGCTGAAGAAAGAGAAGCTTTATGCGAAGTTCTCGAAGTGTGAGTTTTGGTTAGAGTCTGTGCAATTCCTTGGTCACGTAATTGATAGCAAAGGAGTTCGCGTGGATCCTGCCAAAGTCGAAGCAATCAGGGAATGGTCGGCACCGACAACGCCGACTGAAGTTCGACAATTCCTTGGTTTGGCTGGGTATTATCGGAGATTCATTGAAGGATTTTCGTTGATTGCGAAGCCATTGACAAAGCTTACAGAAAAGAATAGGGTGTATGAATGGGGAGATGAGGAGGAATTCGCTTTCAAAACACTCAAGGATAAGTTATGTTCTGCACCGATATTGTCATTACCAGAAGGAACCGAAGACTTTGTAGTGTATTGTGACGCATCTCATAAGGGTTATGGAGCTGTGTTTATGCAGCGTGAGAAGGTGATTGCTTACGCGTCGAGACAATTGAGGAAGAATGAAGAAAACTACACGATGCATGATTTGGAATTAGGAGCTGTGGTTTTTACGCTGAAATTGTGGAGACATTACTTGTATGGGACGAAGTGTGTTGTATTTACTGACCACAAGAGTTTTCAGCACACTTTAGACCAAAAGGAGTTGAACATGAGACAGAGGCGATGGGTAGAATTGTTGAGCGACTATGACTATGAGATTCGCTACCATCCTGGCAAGGCGAATGTCGTAGCAGATGCACTTAGTAGGTAGGATCGAGAGAAACCTTTGAGAGTCAGAGCTTTAGTGATGACTAAGGGTGTTGATTTAACCGAAACAATACTGAAGGCTCAAGAGAAGGGATTAATGAAAGAGAATGTTGATGCTGAGAACTTGGGAAGAATGTTGAAACCTCTTTTTGTGGTTAGGTCAGACGGGCTGAGATATTTAGATAATCGGATTTGGTTACCGTTGTGTCCATCCGAGGAAGGAAAGCCTGGAGTACGAGATTTGGTTATGAACGAGTCTCATAAGTCGAAGTACTCGATACATCTTGGATCGGATAAGATGTATCATGACCTGAAGAAAGTCTATTGGTGGCCGAATATGAAGGCGAATATTGCTCGTTACGTTAGTAAGTGTTTGACTTGTGCGAAGGTTAAAGCCAAACATAAGAAGCCGTCTGGGATGTTGGTACAACCAGAGATCCCAGAATGGAAATGGGAGAGAATCGCTATGGATTTCGTAACGGGTTTACCCAGAACTCCTAGTGGATGTGATATGATTTGGGTAATAGTGGATAGATTGACGAAATCTGCTCACTTCTTACCTATGAAGAAGACGGACAGTATGGAGAAGCTGGCCAGTGTGTACGTGAAGGAGATTGTTTGCAGACATGGAGTACCTTTATCGATCATTTCGGATCGCGATAGTAGGTTTACTTCGGAATTTTGGAAATCACTTCAACGTGCGATGGGCACTGAATTGATTTTGAGCACGGCTTATCACCCGGAGACTGATGGCCAAAGTGAACGAACTATTCAGACGATGGAGGACATGCTCCGAGCATGCGTGATTGATTTTGGAGGAAGTTGGGAACGCCACTTGCCTTTAGTGGAGTTTTCGTATAATAATAGTTATCATGCGAGCATCAAGGCTGCACCATTCGAAGCGTTGTATGGAAGGAAGTGTAGATCACCTGTGTGTTGGAGTGAAGTAGGGGAAAGTCAGTTGACTGAACCCGAAATGGTTTTGGAGACGACAGAGAAGATTGTGCAAATCAAGAACCGATTACTTGCTACAAGAAGCCGACAGAAGAGTTATGCCGATAATAGAAGAAAACCGTTGGAATTTGAGTTCGGAGATATGGTTATGCTTAAGGTTTCGCCGTGGAAGGGTGTGATTCGTTTTGGGAAGAAAGGAAAGTTGAGTCCGAGGTATATTGGACCATTTAAGATCGCTAAACGAATTGGACCGGTAGCGTATAAGTTAGAGTTGCCGAACGAGCTTAGTGCTATTCACGACACGTTTCACGTATCAAATTTGAAGAAGAGTTTGGCGGATAAGGAATTGGTGATTCCTTTGGACGAGATTCAACTGGACGACAAAATGCATTTCGTGGAAGAACCCGTGGAAATTATGGACCGAGAGGTCAAGAGGCTGAAGCATAGTAGAATTCCCATTGTGAAGGTTCGATGGAATTCTAGGCGTGGACCGGAATACACTTGGGAACGTGAGGACTTTTTCAAGGAGAGATATCCTCATCTGTTCCAGCGGCACGAAATGTGAGTATAAGAAGAGGCGAGCGCCGGGACGTCGCTCTCTTTAAGGAGGGGTGGATGTAATACCTAGAGCCGAGGTCACTTACCTTACCCTAAATTACACTTATTTTTGAAATTTTTAATAAATTTTATTTGCTATATATTTTATCTTTTTGATTGAAACCGATATTTGAAGTCATAATTTTGACGATTGACGATTTAAGAAGAACGATGACGACTACGATCCCGATGGATGCCCAAATTTCTATGTTTATTGTCGTTTTATCGATATTATAAGTTTTCGAGAATTTTACTTTCAGTTCGTGTTAAGTTGAGTCGGGTGAGTTTTATTGCTTTCCGGGTACATTTAAATTGTCCTAAAATTTTTTTGGAGTGTTCGGGATGATCCCCGACTCCCGTAAAATTTTCCAAAATGACTAGTGAGTCATTCCCGTAAACTTTTGAGGTCGTTTTAACTTAAGGACAAAAGAAAGCCAATATTGCACATAAGGGCCTCCAAAAATTACAAAATGGAAACAAACACACACACAACACATTTCACTTCAAAAAAATTTCACCATCCCTCTCTTTTCTCTCTTTAGGCCGACGGCCTAAACCACCCACCACCACCATTTATTTTTTTTTCTAGCTTGTTTTGATCAAAAGTAAGTTTAGACCACATCTAGTTACATCATTCCCATTCTTTTCATGTACTTTAATCCCACATGCATCCATAAATTTTTTTCCAAGAATCAATGGATTTTTCAAAAATTGTTTTGATGTTAATTGGATGTATGCATGTTTAATTCATGTGTAGTGGAGGTGTAATCACTCAACAAACCAACCAAAATCAATTTGGTTGGGGGGTTTTGATCACCCACACCCCACGGCACAAAGGGGGTGTTTGGTGGATCTTGGTGATTGTTGTTTTTGCTTATGGATTATGTATTATTTCTTATTCTTAGATGTTTTTGAGTGGGTAAAACCCATTGCATGTTTGATTTAGTGTTTGAGTTTTGAGATGGATTTGATAATTAGGGGGTTTAGGACTGATTAGTGTGATTAGGTATGATTAGGAGTGATTAGGTTGAGGTCTAGTGTCGATAAATTGGTTTAGAAACGAGTGTTGGATTGATTTTGGGATAGGTAATTTTAGGCAGAATGTTTGGGATGTTTTCATAAAAATTATTTTGTAAACAGGTCATGTGACTAGGATATAGTTGTAGAGTGTATTCTTAGCTTCGATTTGGTATAAGATAGAGCTTACGACTCCTAACGAGTCAAAAGTTATGATGTTTTGAAAATCGTGTACCGGGAGATGAGAAACTACATAATCCGAAATTATGTTTGGTTTTAGGTCAAATCCCGGGGACCATATATATAGTTTTGTAAATGGTTAAAGGTTGATTTTTGGTCTCAAACCTGCATATGTGAGTCTATTATTAGACTTAGGTGTCAAATGGGTCAATGGTATATTTTAAATGGGTCAAATGAGCCCGACTTGGTCATAGTGCAAATTCAGTCCGAAAAACGTAGGTTTAGTAAAGTGTTGAGTAACGGGTCGTAAAAGCGAAAACTTTTAATGGGATTAAAAATGTGTTTTCTACAGGTCTTAAGGTATTTTTGAGAATTTTCCCAAATTTTATTAAAAGGTTTAAGTCTAGTAAAACAGCCCATACTTTTGGTAAGTATCGGCGAAAAACGTGAAAAGAGCAAAGACGTTAATAACATGGACGAATAGTATAAAACGAGTAACATTTATTTGTTTGGTTTTGGCGTGAGTTGTAATTATCACAATTGACTAATATGTATGTATTATATACAGTACTTAAAGTTTATAAATGAGATTACTCATTACGCGTTATTGGTTTGATAGGTGTTGATTTTCCCGGGCATCCTCATCATCGTCAGTGATCGTCACTCGAATCGTCGACTACTTTATATATAAGGTGTGAATTTATAGCCTCGCTTACTATTGTTTTAAATTGTTTTACCCGCGACGGAAATGCATGCTAGTTTTCCAAAATGAACATATGTCATGAATGATTGTTGGACCCGAATGTTGCCTTAGAAATTGTGTTGAGTACCTAGTTGCAAAAGGCCCTAAATTCATGAACTATTAACTATTGTTTAATCCTAGCGTGGATTTAAAATAGCCGCTTATACAATTGGTAGTACTATAGGGTTGACGACCCTATCCGAGACGAGGGCTAGTGCGTTGAGTACCCCTGCGGACGGATAACTTGTGATAAGAGATAAGGTATAATTGCAACTGATGCCTTTAGAAGGGGCACTAGTTTCATCTGAATCACGCCGGTAATTATTACGTGGGTGATTGAGTTAACGGATTAGTGTCATGAGCTTAAACACAATTGTCATAACCTTGAAAATAGATTGTTTGATCGACAAGTCTATGAATGATCGTGAATGATTTTTATAACACATATGTTCAAAATGAGATTGTAAAACCTATGAATTCCACTCAACATTATTTGTTGACCAAATTTAGCATGTGTTTCAGGTAACCGATGAAGTATAGCATGGAGGATGCATTGGACGGGAGTTGTGTGTGGCTTGGCGTCTACTTGTTTTTCCACCCATTCTTAACTTGAATATTTTAAACTTTATGTCATGTTATGAAAACATGTATCTTTTGGGGTTGAGATTCATGGGGACCGAAACTCTAACTCTGTGTTGTATCATTTGGGTTTGGAAAACCGTAGACATGTATGTTTTTAACAATGCGTAATTTAATTTAAAACTTTTACGTCTCTTTGAGTCGTTTGATATATCTTGTGTGCGATGATAACTGCCTAGCACCCAAATGTTGTAGTTCCGCTGCGCATAGCATTTGGTGGGGTGTTAGAGATCGAGTTTGTCCTAACGCTTGCTTTACGTTGTTTGCTAGGCACAGAGAGAGAACTAACACGAAACATTCCTGGGACAATCACAGCAGTTTTCGTTCCAGCAACCTTGGGAAAAGGTGTCATAGCAATACGAGTGGGTCCCGAGGTTGCTGTTGTTTGAATCGTACTAGGCTCAGAAGTCGTATCTTTTAATAAGGCTTTTAACTTACAGTTCTCACAGATTTTATCAATAAGTTTCTGATAGACAGACTTACAACATCCCGCTTATATGAAACAACAACAGATTCTAAATCTGCATTTTTAGCCTTAAGCTTCTGAACATTTCCATCACTGACATTCTCTAACCCTGAAGAAGCCAGATTGGTTCCCTGAGCACCTCCCAACTGAGCTGTCAAATGTACGATTTTTTGTTGCATTTCATTGTAAGCTTTTTCGTAAGAAATCTTGCCATATTTGCATTCATAACTTTTTTTGACAAATTTATTCCAAAGATCGGTGAATTCTTTATCCTTTTTAATGACATAAGATTCCATTTTCTCTTTCATAAGATCAAACTCAGTTTGAAGGTTTTCATTATGCGACATAGAGGTACCTAACTCAACAGGACTACTATCAATACAATCACGTGCTTTAAAGAGGCGTTCAAGATCGTTTTCCAAAACTTTGATTTTATCAAGAGATTCATCAGCTTCCTTCGTCAAAGATTTAAAGTCTTCAACAAAGTTGGCTAATTCTTTTAGAAAAGCGTTTTCCAAATTGCCTAACCGAGCATCAACTTGATTAATAATCGGATTAATATCGTTTTGAAGAATTTTTTGAACCTCAATCTGAACAGGTGATGTAAAATTTCCTCCAGTGATTTTGGAATTAACAACACATTTAAGGATGACAAAGTTATCTTTAAGCTCGTTTAAAAATCGGCGTGTGATACTTGGTTTAGGAGGGTCATAAGACAATTCCTCACTTGGGAGCAAAAGCATTTCAGTACTCATTTTAGACCGAACAAAAACAGTTGGAGGATTAACTTTTGGATAATAAACGGGTGTCACTTCTTTATCAATCTTTTTCATTCTTAAACGAGTCTCTACTGCAAGTTCAGTGGTTTCCTCGGAATCATGCACACTAGGAGGATCATGCTCATCAGACAAGAGCACACTACCATTATATAAAGTTTCATTGGTGACCTGAAATTGCTTAAGATATCCGGGATTAGGAGGAAGAGGACAACCTAAAGCCAATTTGTAACGAGTGTAATTGATCTCATTCACTTTTGGTGCGAGCATATTTATCGTCTGCATAGTTTGGCCACGTTTTACTAAAAGGTTGTCTAATTCTCTAATCCTATCCTGAGCTTTACAAAAATCCTCAAGAAGCCCATCTTCTCGAATTTTGAAATCATGTTTCAGCTTTTTTCGTTCTTCTTTTAAATCCAAAATAGTAGATTTTTCAGTTGAAAGCTGTTTATTAAGAGAGGTGATTTCATCATTCAATTCGCTTTTCTTTTTAAAACTACTTAAATGTAAGGCATTTAATTTCTTAGTTGTGCATTTTTCTTGATAAACCGATGTAGCATGAGCTTGTTCAAGTTCTTTAATTTTAGTCTGATGAATTTCAAAAAATTTCCCCCGTTCCTTATATCCCGCAAGCTCAGTGGTTAGTTTGGCATTAGTTTCTCTAAACTTATTATTAACCACAGTAGCATGGTCAACATCCTTAGCAAGCTTATCAAATAAAGATTTATAATACGCATGTGCCGCATCAGGAAGGGTTGTAGGCTGGGCAACTTGATCCACACTAAGGTCCACACTGGGCTCATTCGAACTAATATTACTATTATTCGTTTCATCCCCGTGTGTCGGAATGTAGGGCTCAAGCATCTTAATATACTCCTCCTCATGATTAGACGTACTATATATATCATTATCATCAAAACGTGGATGTACCTCAGAGGGACCGTCTGAATCATAAACGGGAGCTCTGTCAACATGTATTCCTGAGGTAGATGCTTGTTGTAAGTTAGCCATCAAGATGTAGTTGGCATGCACCTCTTCTTCCTCGTCATATTCTGCAGCAGAAGCCATAAGATCGAATTCCTCAGCTTGAATTGGAATCCCTGCCTCTTCCTTTTGTGCTATGAGAAGCTGAGTCTGAAGATAAGCAACATCTCTCTTCTTTTTGGCCGTGCAATCTCTAGCATAATGACCAAATCCCCTGCAGTTGTAGCACTGAACCTGACGATTGTTGTTTCCATTTCCCGTACCAGTATTCTCAGCCCTTGCAGCCACAATGTTTCCCATCTGGTTACCAACCCCTGGCACAACTATTAAACCATTTTGATTACCCGCATTCGGAACACCCGGATTTTAACCACGGTTTTGATCATACTGATTTCCTGCATTGCCAACGGTCTGCCCAGCATTCTGACCATATTGTTAAAACTGAGTCCTCGTGTTTCCAGCAACTACCAATTGGCAATCTTAATTCGCATTCATGAAAGGTTGAGCTATCTGCCTATTTATAGTGTTCGAGGAGATTCTCTGATTGTTGTTGGTGGGGTTAATGGTGAATTTGAATGCCTTTGCAAGAAGGGCAAGACCATTATTAATAACATGAGTAGGACCGGTGATGTCATCAAAACAAGCAATGGGTTGTTGTAAGTAGTTCATAGCAGCAGGAGGTTGATATCCATAAGCAGTGAGTTGTTGTTGTTGTTGTTGTTGTTGTTGTTGTTGTGGCATGAAGTTACTTGATGAGGGTTGATGGTAGGGTACCATGGGATATGACATAGATGATGGAGAGTTCGCCATAAAAGCCAACGGGTCTTGTGTTTTGGCACGTCTTTCTGCCCTAACTTCGTTAGCTTCATCTTGATTCATCTTCAAATAGTCATATACTTGAGTGTAGTCCACGACATGAAGATCCTTGGTTTGATTGACAAGAGTGACATATCGTGACCATTCAGAAGGAAGATTATCAAGGAATTTGATGTTGGCAGCAATTTGTGCAGGTTCATGTTTGTTTCTTCTAAGATGGTTCATGAGGGTTGAAAACCGATGATAATAAGGTTCAATTTGTTCCCCTTCAGTAGACGTAAATTTCTCCCATTCACGAAGCAACTTAGTTTCCTTTTCTTGTAAACCGATTTCACTGCCCTTCATCATTTTCTGAATCCTAAGCCACATCTCGTGTGCGGTTTCACAACTATCGACAACAGCATAAACATCTTCAGGAAGTCCTATAAGAATGACTTGAATTGCTTGATCATCAGCGTCGAGTTGCTTGGATTCAGCTTTAGTTAATTCTTCATTCGTTTGCTCATGACTAGAGTCAGCCACTAGGTTAGCATTCGTGGGGTCCCCAGGCACAATAATTGTTCTTCTAACATACGAACCCTTTTGAATCGAGTTGACAATCAACTTTCCCAAAGGTTTACATTTTGCATAACGAAGGAAACGACTAGCCCATGTAGTGTAGCTCTCCTTGGTAAGCATGGGTGGACGATTCTCAGTACCCGCAGCATAAATATCTTGTTGAGACGTCATCGTAGAAGTCGTGTGAAAAACAGGATCTCAATTCGTAGAAAGCGTGTGTTGTTGTTGAAATTCTGAAACTTCCGATTTTTTTTTCAGTCTGACAATAAATTTCTCAGTCCGACAAAACGGTAAGCTGAAAAAATTTTGTATCGCCAAATTTTGAAATTGAGTTAGAAATAGCCAAAAACTAGTAGGGAAAAAAATTTGATTTTACTTGACCTAAAAAATTTTAACACTTTTTTTTAATCTTCGTGTAAACTATGTGCCGGGACTAGTCTAGATGGTGGCTAAGTCTAAAAAATACTCGAACAAAAATTTCCATCGGAATGTCCATCGGAATATTTTATCGGAATGTGGATCGGAATGATCTATCAGAATGATATTGGAATACCCTGTCGGAATGTCTGTCGGAATACCTGTCGGAATACCTGTCGGAATACTGTCGGAATACTCAGTCGGAATACTCTGTCGGAATGCTCTGTCGGAATAACCGTCGGAATATACTATCGGAATACCTATCGAAATGGCTATCGGAATAATGATCGGAATGAAGAAACCTTTTTCCGATGGAATTCTGTCGGAATATCCGTCGGAATATATAACCCTTTTCTGATGAAACCTGTCGGAATAGTACCAAATTCCTACTTTTCTCGGACAAAACCCAACCAATTCGAGATTTTAAGCCAAAAATGATCAAAGCACCCAAAAATTTTGTGTTTTTAGCCAAAGTGAGTATACCAAATCACTACCACAACAACTTAGAAGATATATGAATCACGAAACACAAGAAAAACAAGGACAACACCCAAGAGCTATCCACGAATCCCTTGGCGAATGATACCACTTGTATGACGTAACACACGACTTATAAAACAAGAAATAGAGATGATGAAGAACAAGATTAGACCAAAAAGAAAGATTAGATTAGATGAAGAAAAAGAGGAAAACAAATATGGTTGTGAAATCCTAGTGAGAGAAAGACATATGTTTCTCTCTCTACAATCTATGAAATGGAAGACACACACACTCAAATGAGGTGCAAGGGGCCTTTTATACTACAAGTGTAAAGTATAGAAGGCCTTCCTCATTTGAGTGTTCGGGACTAATTCCCGTTGCATACAAAAACATTATCCTAGAACTCTCAACATCATTATGTAGCATTTTACACGAGCTTCACAACGGTATATTATATGACCATCACTTTAAATACTTCTAACAATCACTAGCAGATCAACTGATGTGATGAGTTTATGTCAATATGGATTCTAGTTTCAAGGAAAATACTATGGTTTTTATTACCGGGGTAATTTTATTTTCTTGAATGGTATTATAAAAAATACTAATGTTTGAACTTATTTCTGTAGAAATGGCTCAACCCGAAAACAATCTGACTATAAGTTCGGCGTTCAAAGCTTTCTTTGACCGTCCTGAACTTACTGGCCCTAACTTCAATGATTGGTATCGCTCACTAAGAATAGTTCTGAGAGCAGCGGGTACTATTGATATCTTGACTACTCCTTTTCCAGAGGACCTTGCTGAAGGAGCATCTGATGCGCAAAGGCTTGAACACGCTACTAATGTTAAGAAGCACCAAGAGGTGGCTGTTGTAATGTTAGGGAGAATGGCTTCTCCACTTCAACAGAAGTATGAGCTATTTTCACCTCAGCGAATGCTTGATGAACTCAAGGTTGTGTATGAAAAGCCACAAGCTGTAGAGATCTATGATTTGGTTGATGCTCTACATAGCTGCAAGCAAGCTCCTGGAAAGTCTGTAAGTGCCCATTATATGGAGATGGGGGGTTATATGGAACATCTCATTGCACTAGGACAACCCTGTGATCATAATATGGCTATCAACTTGATCAATAGGTCCCTTAATAAGGACTTCAATGATTTCGTTCGTAACTATAATATGCATTGCACGGGGAAGACAATTAATGATCTGTATGCAATGCTCATTGACTTTGAAAAGGGGTTAAAAGACAAGGCATCCACTTCTACTCCTCAAGTACTTTATGTGCCAAAGGGTAGAGTGAATAAGCCAAAACCGCAAGTGAACAAGAAGTAGGAAGGCAAAGGCAAGGTTGATAAGGGCAAACAAGTTGCGACTTCATCGAAACCAAAGCAAAATTTTGTCAAGAAGAATCAATCTCAGAAGGATGAGACTTGTCACCATTGCAAAATGATTGGACACTGGAAGAGGAATTGCCCTCTCTACCTCCATGAGTTTCAAGAACATAAGAAGAAGAAGGCTGAGCTAGGCGCTGCAGCACCTTCAGGTAACTTATTTATGATAGAGTTATTTAATCTTACATACAAATCAAACTCCTGGGTATATGATAGGGGATGTGGTATTAACATTTGTAATACCCTGTAGGGATTTGAGTTGAAGAGGAAGCTTACCTATGGGGAACAATTTCTGTAAGTGGGCAATGGCGCACAAGCAGCGGTTGAAGCTATATGAATATTTAATCTAGTTTTACCTTCGGGTTTAGTACTGATTTTAAATAATTGTCATTATGCACCTTCAATTGTTAGGGGTGTTATTTCCTTTTCTTGTATGTTGGATCTTGGATTTATTCACACTATTGATAATAATAGAATTTCTGTTTTCAAAGATGGTTTATTCTATTTTTATGCAATTTCCGTGAATGGTGTTTTTGAAATTAACATGCATGATAATAATTCCAAGAGGAAAAATAATTATGTTTATAGCATGAGTAAGAAGAGAAAGTTAGACAAGAACTCTTCTTATCTTTGGCATTGTAGACTTGATCATATTGGGAGGACTCGTATACAAAAGCTTCAACGTGATGGTCTTTTGGAAAATATCAATAATGAATAATTTGATAAATGTGAGTCTTGTATCTCTGGAAAGATGACCAAGAAACCTTTTAATAGCAATATTCAAAGGGCTACTGAACTACTTGGTTTGATACATACGGATGTGTGTGGACCACTTAGACATGTGTCAAGGAAAGGTGCTAGCTACTTCTTAACATTTACAGATGATTATAGCCGTTATGGTTATGTTTATTTACTTAAGCATAAACATGAGGTATTTGAAACATTCAAAATGTTTAAAGCAAAAGTAGAGTTACAACTAGGAAAGAAGATTAAAGCTCTTCATTCTGATAGAGGTGGTGAATATTTAAGTCAAGAGTTTAAAGATTATTTAAGTGAGAACGGAATTGTTCAAAAACTTACTTCTCCATATACTCCACAACAAAATGGTGTATCCGAAAGGAGAAATCGTACATTATTGGATATGGTGCTATCTATGTTTAATCTTACAACTTTACCATTATCCTTTTGGGATTATGCTCTTGAATCTGCTGTTCGTATTCTGAATATGGTTCCCACAAAGAAGGTTGATAAGACACCATATGAACTATGGCATGGCAAGAAGCCATATTTGTCTTATTTGAAAATTTGAGGTTGTGAGGCGTATGTGAAACATGACTCTAGAGATAAACTCCAACAACACTCAGTTAAATGTATCTTTGTAAGTTACCCTAAGGAAACTATGGGTTACTACTTTTATTATCCGGCTGAGAACAAAGTTGTTGTGGCTCGGTATGGAGACTTCCTTGAAAGTGATCTTGTAAATCAAGAATTTAGTGGGAGAAATTATGATCTTGAAGAAATTCAAGAAGATACATTGCCTTCTGAAAATACTAGCGAAGAAATTCCTGTAGAACCAGAAAGTCTGGGAGTTCCACCGGAATTAATTCCTCCATGTAGGTCTAAAAGAATCATACGTGCGCCAAGCAAACTATGTCTTTACATAGAGGATGGTGAGGAGGAAGTATGGGATCTTGGTGAACCTGCTAACTATCGACCCGCAATGCTTGATCCAGAAAAGTCAAAATGGATAGTTGCGATGAATGAGGAAATGAAATCCATGGAAATCAACGATGTTTGGATTCTTGTAGACGCGCTTAAAAATGCTAAAGTAGTGAAAAATAGGTGGATCTTCAAGAAGAAAACCGACTTGGATGGTGAAATACAATCCTATAAAGCACGTTTAGTAGCTAAAGGTTTTACTCAAACTTTTCGCATAGACTACGAGGAGACATTTTCTCCTGTAGCAGACTTACGAGCTATTAGGATTCTCATAGCTATAACATCATACTATGACTATGAGATATGGCAAATGGATGTTAAAACTGCCTTCTTGAACGATCGCTTAGATGAAGACATCTATATGCAACAACCGGAAGGGTACGTTGATCCTAAATATCCAAAGCGCGTGTGTAAACTTCAAATATCTATTTATGGTTTGAAGCAAGCATCACGTCAATGGAATAAGCGATTTTATGAAGAAATTAAAATGTTTGGATTTATTCAAAATCGTGATGAGCCATGTGTATATCGCAAAGCTAGTGGGAGTAATGTAGTGTTCCTAATTTTATATGTCGATGATATATTAATCATGGGAAGTAACATTCCAAGACTTAAGGAAGTTAAGGATTATCTTGGTAAATGTTTTTCTATGAAGGATTTGGGAGATGCTGCATATATTCTGGGAATTAAAATCTATCGAGATAAGAGTAGATGGTTAATTGGTCTTAGTCAAGATGCTTATATTGATAAGATATTGAAGAAGTATAACATGCATAACTCTAAGAAAGGTTTTCAACCGATGGAGGTTAAGCATGAATTAAGTCATGAGAAAGATGCATCAACACCCGAAGAGGTGGCTTACATGCGAAAGGTGCCTTATGCTTCGGCAATAGGATCTATTATGTATGTTGTGAGATGCACAAGGCCTGATGTGGCGTTTGCTCAGAACTTGGTCAGTAGATACCAACAGAATCCAGGAAAGTTCCACTAGACTGCTGTTAAGCATATACTAAAGTATTTGAGGAGTACGAAAGATATGTTTTTGGTATTTGGGGTAAACCAGACAAAAAATTGAATGTAACAGGATTCTGTGATGCGTCCTGGCAATATGATAAAGACGATACAAAGTCTCAGACATGTTATGTTTTTGTCATCAATGGAGGAGCAGTTGACTGGAAGAGCAGTAAGTAGAAAACCATTGCTATGCATGCGACTCAATCCGAGTACATGGCCGCTTCAGAAGCTGCAATGAAAGCTGCTTGGATTAGGAAGTTTATTGGAGATCTTGGAGTGATGCCTTCAATTAAAGAACCTATTGATATATATTGCGACAATTCTGCGGCAATAATATTCGCCAATGACCCTGGAGTTATAAAAGGAGCCAGACACTTTAAACGTAGATATCACTACGTTCGAGAACAAGTGGAAGCTCGAGAAATAAAATTGATAAAAGTTCACACAGATGATAACGTAGCTGATCCTTTTACTAAAGTTTTATCTAGGCCAAAGGTAGTTAAGCATGCCAAGGCTATTGGGCTGTAACTAGCTAGCGAATTCATGCAATAAATCTGTTGATTAGTATTTGGATAAAGGATGTCAAGACATTATTGAATTGATTAAATAAGGATTGGATTTCGTTTATTTTTCTGTTATTTGATTTTGTATCCTATTTTACATGTTTTAATCCATGAGAATTATGATGTTTCTAAATGTCCATTGTCTATTAATAATATGAGAGTATTATTAAACTAAGACAATTCAAAATAGTGACATAGTATAATTGAAAGTGTATTGGTCAATTTTGGATGATATTTGATGGATCAAATATTGCACTTATCCCAACTATATGTTTTTACTTTATGGATCTTTGTCATTAAGTATATCATAAATAGTTATCCTTAGACCTGAGATACCAGAAAACTGCGTTGAATGTAGTGCATTTATGTGAGGTAACCTAACGCTAAACGTAACTGGTAGTTATAAGGGTTATTTTCAGAAGTGTTGCAAAGTTCATGTGTTTTGCTTGTAGTCAAAATGGGATTTGTTTCCTTCAAATTATTTTGAAGTATAAATACGACTGGGCCCCTCGGGGAAATAGTAAGATGTTTGTGTGGCCACACCCAATGTGTTTTGGTAATCTTGCTATATCCGTAAACGAGAAATAGAATGGTTAATGAAAGGAATGACTGAGATCCATATCCTTATTAACGTTGAATTTGAAATAAAAGGATAATGATAATGATAAAATCATTAAAAGGTTCTTGTCCAGGAGACCTTACCCGAGTTGTACTCGGGGCATTGCTAGTATAACTAGACGCTAGTCAATGTAATCACGATATTCGAATTTTGTCCAAGTGGGAGCTGAAAGTTTATAGACTTAAAATTAATAGTCGTGAGATAGGATCGAACTCGGGATTACGGGATTGCACACATTACGTAAAGGGTTAATTTATTTATTAAATATATTTATTATATTTATTAAATTAAACCAAAGCTTAACTAACAATCGTTAATAATTAAAAGTTAAGTATAAACGACAGTTATGGAATTAAATAGAAGCTAAAAGAAGGAAAAAGGAAAAGTTCCGGAAGCCCTGGGTGGGCTTTGTGAACCGTCGGCCAAGAGGAGAAAAAAAAGGGAAGAAAAAGATTTTCTTTCCTAATTGGTTTATGACTTGGAGAAAAAGTTTTTTCAAGGCCTATATAAACAAACCCCTAGCCTTCATAATTCACATCACAATTCTCTCTTTCTCTCTTGCTTTAGTCACCGGCCAAACACCCCTAATTTTAGGGTTTTTGGTTTTCGATTTTGCTATTTAATTTATCTAGTCCTAGCCCCTCTCTAGGGTTGTTGGGTAGATATTCCATAAGCGTAGAAGCTCGGTTTGTTCGTGCTAGAATCACGATTAGCTCGTTGTATTACGTGTGTACAAGAACGTAATATAGTCCTACTTTAGACTATATCTTGGTGGTGATCGTGGTAAACCCTAATTGGTGATTGTTCCGTTGTATTATGAATCATTGCTAGGATAAAGGTATGTAACCCTAATTTGATTAATTATAATTGTGTTATTGATTATGATCTTGTTAATTCGCTTCCGCTATATGTGCTTTGATCTTGTTTAGGGTTTTAAATAATTGTTATGAACTATATAAACCTTCAGTATTAACCACAATACATACACAACACCCAAAGTATACACTAATTTAGATCTTCACAATGACACAAGAATGAAACAAAGTTTGGATCTTGAGAGGATCTTGAACTTGACACAACACTTCAAGGATGAAAGTGTTCTTCTATTTACACTTTAGAGGATGAGATGGGAGGAGAATCACTTCTTAAACAAGTATAATCAACCAAATAACCAAGGATTTGAGTGATTAAAGAAGGGGTTTTGAATATGAGAAAATGTGTGCAAAAGAGGTGAAAAAATATGAAAATGATCCACTATTTATAGGAGAAGGGGGCAACGGCTCTTTCTGGGCACAGTTCCTTAAATGTCCTTGTGGTTCCTTATCAATAATAAGGAAGCGCTGGCACCTATAAGGACGTACACTAGAGTACGCTCCCTTTTGTCCTTTAGTGGGGAAAGTCCATCTGGTGCAGATTTTACCCAAAGGGAACATCCTTTATCCATTTGAAATATCCTATTTTCAAATTTCTATTTTCTTTATAATAAAACATTTTCTTAAAAATAAAGTTTATTTAAAAACTTTTGTCACTTAAAAATAAAAGTGAGGTTTAAAAATATTATAAATCCTTGATCACTTAGTTAGGTTAAGAACTTGTTTATTCATACCTTAAGTGATTGTAGATCGATTGAAAGTTACTTGAACTCAAGAATTCGATATTTGTTGTTTTTGCTCAATGATTATTTTTATATTTTGTCATACAAAACAAAGGGAGACCGAAAAATGCAAGTAACGTTTTTAAGCATCATTGCAATAACATGATTCGTTCTTAATCATTTATGATTCTCTAAAAATATAAAAGGCCAGACATAAAAGACTTGCAACAAAACAAGTTCAGAATGTTCTAGTATAATAGCTGCTTGTGGTTTTATCGGGGGATTAAGTTTAGTTTTGTTCAAGACGTGTATGTATTTTCAATGGAGGACGAATCCTACAAAATTATGGGTATCAATATCTACAAAAGTGAATATCTTTTTTGAAAAATTTCACAAACAAGTCTATCATTATGTGTAAACTACACCACCACCTTTGGGGAAAAATGTAAAAAATCAGAATACACAAGGTTTTTCTTTTGAATGAGCCAAACTAGTCAAGTTTTGGGTTGTTGCATAACTACTACGGATTATATGTTTTATTAACAGTTTTCAAATATCCATAACTATAGATCAACATAACAAGTCAATATATGTATCTTCGTATTATATAAATCTGTGTAGGGCATAAAACCGCAGATTAAAAGGAGTTACCACACGACAACTTAAGTTTAACTTTTCACTTAAACTACAGCGCACACATTCATTAGCTTATTTGTATATTTTGAATAGGTCGGGCTTATTGTCAACTCGAGCTAAAATAAAAAAAAGATAATAACACATTAAAGATAAGCTCTTAAATTTACGCTTCATACATTTTCGAATCAAGTCATAAACAACAAACAAGTCATAGCATTACAGTAGTGAGAATAAGCATAAAAATAAGCATTAATCCAAATAAAAACCAATTAAGCATAATAAACTTACAAATAAGCATCAAAATAATTGAAAAAGTTACCATGATTGCCATGTTTTGATGGAATAGACGATGAATCGAAACTCAATTACCTATGGGAACTGCTACTTCTTCAGAAAGATTCATCAGTTAGCTGATTTGGGGTAAAACTTAAGGTTAGTGCTAGTTAGATCGAGATCGTGTGTGTGTGTAAATGATTGGTTGAGATATATGTGGGAACGATGATGGAAACGTATACCTCTAAAGATTATTTTTTTTTCTTTTTTTATAAGAGTAAAATGCATAAATCATACCTCTAGTATGACATTTTTGCAGATTTAGTAACTGGTGTTTTGAAAGTGCTGGCGACCTACCTGGTCTTTGTATTTTATATCATTTTAATACTTTGGCTTAATGATTGTTAAAAGTTGATCGTTACTAGAGGGACTAGTTTGTCTTTTTCTTTGTCTTCTTCCCCAAAACACCACAAACACTAAGAACATCATCAAACATCATCATAATTATATCTCTTTGACTTCATATCACCAGGTAACACGTACAGCCTAAAAAGTTTGTGACATTAAAGCCCGACTTATAAAAAGATATATGTAGGAATGGCTTTAATACGAACAAACTTAGTCAAATATCTGTGAAGAATCAAGTACGTCTAAGACAAATGAAACCTAGTCACCTATCTTATGATTCCAAATGCATAAATAGTTCCCAAACATATAACAGTAGAATCAATGACCATCCAACAAGCATATATGAACTAACGACTAAAATTAACAGAAAATCCATTATGCCTTAACAAAGAGATGCAAAACGCCATGGCAGTTTGATACATATAACAAAAGAAAGAATCTGAATTTGTATCTAAAACGAAAGTCATCCTTCATCTATAGGAACTAGTTCAAAATGAAAGACACCAATGTCATCATCCTCGCTAGCGCGATCTTGTTGAAGTAATTTACTGGGCAAATGCATCAAACGAATATATAAAACACAGCCAAACCTGCATTTAGGGAACATTTTGATCAGTTCATCAAACAAATCAAGTCACAAACCAAAGATGACTGTTAAAAAAATTAGAGAAGACAACTTTGTTCTTTGGTCAAACCATGGTAATGGTTAATTTGTAACACCCATTAGGTCAAGATATCAAAATGGACTCAAACTATCTTCACAGTTAGGGTGCTTGCACTTGTAAAAGACCATATAGAATACATGCAAAATTGACATAACACACTGACCATATGTGCATTTTACTCTTTTTATAAAATAAAAATGAATTAATGTGAACCATAGATATGATATGAATAGAATGCCAAGATGTATTCAACGAGTATATACTAACGGTTCTCTCACTAAGAATATATATGTGGGTATATATCTATAATTGGTTGGAATTGATACAATCATGATTCGATTTGGGTCTTTATATCAACACTATAAAATAAATGACATTTACTTATTAGAAGTTTTGCTTACTAATAAGATTTACAATTATTTAAGTCATTATAACTTTTCCTTACTAAAACACAATGAATATAAAAGTAAGAAAAAAAACCCACAACATCTGCTTACTCTTTTTCATACTAAAAAAAGAGTTATTAAAAGTTTTACATTTTTGTTTACTTAATATTGAGTAAGTAATGACCTTTAGTGCTCCCCTCTATTACTTCCTTTTTTTCTTAAGAGTAGGAGTTGATAAAAATAATTTTTGATAACTTTTTTTAAGTAGAAATTAATAGAAAATATTTTTGCTTACTGTTTTTGAGTAAGTATGACTTTTAGTGCTCTCTCTATTACTTATTCTTTTACATTTAATTTATAAGCAAATGTCATAAATTTTGTAGTGAAATATCAATTTGGGTATGACTTGAGTGTTTGGAAATATTTAGTTTTAGATTATTCATATTTAGAACCAAATTTTTAAACGAATTCGCAAGAAAAAAGTTCCGTTGCAAATTTGAGTTTATCGTTGCAAAAGTTACGGTTGCAGAACTCGTTGCAAAAGTTTATCGTTGCAAATTCGTCTTTATAATTACTGTTGAAGAATGTTTCGTTGCAAAATCTCCTTTTTCCACAATAGTCTCTAATTCCCAACAACTTTTCTTTCTTTGCAAGACTACTGCAATATTTTTTGCCTGTTGCAAATCGATTGCAAAATAAATTTGCATGGAGCTTTTTTGTGATACACAAAAATTGTTGTAAATCTGTTGCAAATAACCGTTTGCAACAAGTTTACAACGTATTTTGACTGTTGCATTAGCCAGTTGTGTTGTAGTGTATTGTGTTCACATACTTATATCAGTAAACATTTGTAAACTGAAAGTGTTCTTGTGTACTTATTATTTGTGTTAGTTTACAGAAATAATTATATCGTGTCGATCGACTTCATAACATCGTCTACAAATGTCTAGCCACAACACCCCGTCACGAGGCACGGGTATGAAAACTTCGTTCTTATACAATTACCATGCCTATTCTAGTTTTATTTCCCCATTAATGCAATTTCAGTTTCAATAGGATCATGTCTTATTATAGCATAATTAATAGAGTATGGTATATCCACGTTCATGAAACATGAAGTTCAAAGAAAATATTATTAGACAGTTGCAAAAGTCATGCCCTTCTCCATCACGTCGAATTTATCTTGTTTGTCAAGATGCAACAGCTTCTCGATCTTTAATTTACTTGTAAAACGTGTTGCATTCCAGAAACATTATGATTGGTGAATGGTGATACCTCTAGTTGTAGAGCCGACAAGAACCCTCCTCTCCTGATCAATGCGAGTAGGCCTAGTTAGTTGTCTTTTCCCCAGCGATAGGCCATTTGGAAGCATCAAAACAACTTCTGACATGGTCGGTCTATTAGACACCGGTGATTGAGTGCACAACAAAGCGATCTCAATGATCTGCATCAGCTGTTGTTCTTGATTCTGGTTCACATTCAATGTCTCATCAATGAACTCAAATTGTTTTTTGTTCTCATACAACTTCCAAGCCTGTTGATCCAATTATACGGAACAATTAAGAAGCTTAATATAAATAGTGATAATAGAAACTTACTGAAAATAGTACGGTTGGATCAGTTGGTAAACCCCATCACCCCCTATAAAGGCAAGCGGCATTTCTAACTTTTGGTAAGGTAAGACTGTTTACGTCCTATCTCCCCCCATACCTAATGAAATACTGGATTTGGTAATGTTATATTACCTTACCTTTTATAATAGAAATTAGACACCGGTAATGTTATGTGACATAATAGTAACAATTGCTATCGTATGTGTCCCAATGACACCTCCTAATCAATGGTTGTGCGTTTAAGTCTTGTTTATGAGGTGTGAGTTTGTTTGTGGTTTAAATATGGCGAGATAGTTTTAAAAGGAAAACTGTTTAAAATTTTTTATTTCTTATTCTCTATATATTTGATTCTAATATGTTTGACATTTGAAATTTAGATTATTAATTTTGAGTTATAATTTTTGTATTCAAGATTTGGCACTCGAGCTTAATAGCATTACTTTTTGTTCGTTTCATTATATACGTAAGAGTTTATCTCTCTATACTACACTAGTATAGGAACAATTACAAAAAAGTTCATGTAAACATCGACAAATTTTGGCCCCAGAAGATAAAAGTTCAAGTTCCGCTGGACAACGTGCAATATTTCAACCATACGGATCAAACAAGCAAAAAGAAAGATAACAAACTGTGGTAGGGATTTGGCCCAAACCAATTTAGTCTTGATTCTTATTGATTTTCGACCTACCATTATACTTTTTATTACTTTGAGATTCCTTAATTATATTAATTTCAGCTATTTGAAATAAAAAGTTTAAAGGTAACAGCTCACGTGTTCGAGGAGGTAATCCATGGATGGTTTATCAGAATCCGTATCAGTACACCTTCGGCCACTAATGATTTCGAGAATCACGATACCAAAGCTGTAAGTGTCAACTTTGTCTGATAAAATACCATGGAGTGACCTAGTAGAATATTCCCCCCCCCACCAAAAAGCGAAAGTATACCAAGTGTAACTTTGTGGCGTATGACATCTTCAATGGGAAGAAGCATACACATAGTGCTGGATCTCGCGAAGATTGTGTTGTATGTAATCAATCTATCAACTATCGTTTTTTTTTTTTGTATGTTAATAGTCTTCTTTTGTTAATAGTAGTGCATATTCTGGTGCCGTGTATCCCCTGGTAGGGTATTGGATAGTTAATACGAAATAAACTAATTAGAGTTGGTATGAGGAAGCTAAAAATATATTTTGTAAATCAAACTTACAATGTCCCAGCGAACTTGGTGCTAACATGACTTTTATCCTCTGGTTGAAACCTTGCCAAACCAAAATCTGCTATTTTGGGTTGAAAATCTTGGTCAAGAAGAATATTGCTCGACTTTATGTCTCTATGCACGATTCTTATATGGAATTCGTTGTGTAAATGAGCAAGACCCCTAGCTATCCCAAAGATTATGTCATATCGTTGTTTCCAGTTGAGAGTCCCTCTCCTTGAACCTCCATTATCAGGAATACTTATTAGTTATAAGTATAACTATATCAGCTGTTTTAATTAAGACTTTCATGTAAATATATATCAAAAAGTTGTAACAGGAAGTTACCCCATAAGAATCTGTCGAGGCTTCCATTTGGCATGTATTCCAGTACAAGAAGCAGATTGGAATCTTCACTGGACCATCCTAGAAGTCGGAGAAGATTACGATGGTGAACATTGCATATGAGCTTAACTTCATTTTCGAATTCTTCCTTTGCTTTAGAGTACCCTACTTCAATTTTCTTAACCGCAACAATGCTCTTATCATCTAGAATTGCCTATATAGATGAGAAGGAATGTTGAGAAGAGAAGCTCTGAAATAAGAAATAAAAGTACTTTTTGCTTTAAAAAAAATCGATGTCTTGACTCTACTAATCATTTTAGCAATGCAAGATCAGAATTCTAACACTCTTTACCTTGAATACTTCACCAAAACCTCCTTTCCCTACAAGATTCTTTTCGCTGAAATTTTCTGTAGCCAATTGCAGATCCTTATAATTGTACTTTAATGCCCCGTTTAAATCAGGTACATCTATGGGTCACATGATTGATGTTAATATAGATACATTTGATCAGAAATATAGATAAATGGAGACAGATAATTAAGGCATAATGCTGCATGATGAAATATAGTCAAGCATATAGTAATTGATACTATATCTCAAATGACAGCCTCGTCAGTCATCACCCAACGAGCCCACTCCGCTAAGCATGTATTGGAAGGTAGATTTGTCGTATAAGATAAGTCAAATACTAGTACCTATCATACACAGTTATGCAATTACCTTCGTCCTTCTTCATCGAATTCTTCCTTTGTCGAAACCATAACAAGAAAACTACCATCATCAAAAGGAGCCATACACCACCAACTGCTGCAGCAATTATGGCTACCTTACTTGAACGTCGATCCACTAACAGAAAGTTATAGCTTTGTCATGTTATCAATAAATGGATTCATGTACTCCTAGAATACAAAAAAAGAGTTGAAGCAACATGATGAGGTCAGACCTTTTAAGAGAGTTGTAATATCTATTGTCTGGTTATCGTTGAAAAACGGAGTCTCTGAATACCTTGCAAAACAACCCATGTTGATAAACCTTCCTTGCGTATTCGGAAGACAATTAGATAAATAGGTATATGCTGTACTGATGCAGTTTTGGCAAATCGCCTCGGTTGTATCTTGAACACACTGTGCAATAGCATACACCTGTGTTGCATTCTCATTTGTGATATTCCTTGATGATGCTACGTAGAAGTCTTTGGTTTTCGGGGTAGCAACTTTTATATCTGATAACAAAGTATCTACAGTCTGGCGAAATATAGTTGCTGACCAGTATGCTTGATTACCACATATACCTAGTGGGGTTATACCAGCATCCTCGACGACATTTGGGTCTTTATAAAAGTTTTCATAATTCTCGTACCTTAACAACAAAGGATATACAACTGTTAGTAAAGTGGGCCAAACAGTCAAGAACAATCAAGCCTTCCATGTTCAAGCCTATACAGAGGATTCAAGTTCACTGTGACTTGATGTAATGGTGTAACTGTTTGATTCATGTAACATTGTAGTTATTATAGTTTAGCCAAAGCATTAGCTGGTTAATGTATAGCTTACAGATTTCATAGTTGGACTTTTCTGTACTTTGACTTTTGTCATATAAATAGGACATTGTTCTTCAAAACTAGCAAGGTTACGTCACGTGGTTATCACCCTTACCACTAGAAAGGTCAAAAGTTCAATCCTCACTCCTTGTAAGGCAGACGTCATTTCCTATTTTTAGTAAAACCGAAAGCAACCGCTCTCTACTTAAGATAGAGGTAAGGTTGTGTATGTCTCAACCTCCCATACACTATGAAAGATGGCATCGAAATCTCAAATCCATAACATGTAAAAACGGGATTGCAACTTCACGTTTCAGTTCAATTAGAATAACCACTTTTCCTGCTTAATTGGCTTCTCTCTCGGTCACTCTCAAAGTTTCAATCCCTATATTATAAACCAAAGCCCTCTTATAAACGTGTCTCTAAACAGTATTACACTATTACCCCATTTTCAAAGTTAACGTCTCTTCTCTCTAACTTGTACACTCGATTACACACACACCAAACCAAATAATAACATCCCCTTCTTTCTTACTTCCTCTCTCTACAAATCGGGTGAACCGGCCAACGTGATCTTTTCCCGGCGAATGATGATGCCCAAACGCACACCTAACAACACGTTAATTAACTTCTTCAAACTGTTTTAGTCGATGGTTTCTGTTTTATTTTGACGGCCTCTCAAGTTGCTCTTGTTGGACGTTAATTGCATAAGTCTTGATTTACATTTGTAATAACACAAAGCCAAAGGGCTTTTTGTGTTAGTTTGTTAGTTAATAACCGAATGGCGGTTATAGTTAGTTATGGTAGTTAGTTAATTCGGTTATACAAACCGAAGGGTCACAATGGTTGGTTCACAACCTTTCATGTAGTATAAATAGATTAGAATTTCATGTTATGAAGTGTGTGTCTCATATACAACAATGTAACCACTTTATGTTGTTTAATATTAAATTAATGAATCATTCTTGTTAAATCTTGTTGAAATCGATCCTGTGATACACGAGTATACCTGTGATTCTGTGAAACAGCTCTTACATAATATTTTACTTTGAGATTTTGATGTGTTTAAGTTTGTTTATTTTTTTCTGAGAATATTATATTTTGATTTGAAACATAAAATGATACAAAAGAGGTTAAGTTTCTTCATTGCAATTTTTTTATTGAGTTACAGATGCTACTTATAAATTTTGTTTGTCGTTTTATTCTATTACATTGTCCAACTTATGCATGTTACAAAATGCAAATTTATGCATGTTACAAAATGCAATGTATCTTTTGAAGAGATGTTAATTTTGTGTATCTCATATGGTTAGAAGAGTCCAAATAGTGGAGTGGTCTTAGCTAAGATTACGTTTATTCACAACCTCAACTAGCCTAAATTTTTATTAAAATAATATTTTTTTACTCTTCTACATATACAACCAATATATAAAATTAATTTTTGTTTTTTTACCATTTATCAAGAACCCAACCCAACTCAACCTACTATATACTATTATCTATTTTAATATTTAATTTACTTGCTTTAAATAAAATTGTTTAAATAAATTCAAATTAATAAGCAGTTTATTTTGTTCAAATCAACAGTTTATCTAATATTATTATGACAAGGCCCATTTAACTTAATATGGTTAGCCCAAATAAACCTGTTATAAAGCGTGAAAAGCACATTAACCCAGGAACATCTACATATGCAGCTTTAAACCCAGCTTTATCAAAAACCAAGAGTGCTTCCCTTTCACGAAAAACCCAGGAACACAAGAAAAAACCAGAGTGCACCATTTTCACTTTAAACCCACGAAGAACACAATAATCTGTTTCGCTTCAAGATCTTTTATAAGGTCAAATGTATCTGTTTAAATTTTGTTTTGAGCTTAAAGATTGATGATGAATTTCTCTCATACTTGTGTTTTAAGAAAACTTTTTCAAGTATTAACAGAGAAGTCTGAGATTTTTATGAGCTCTTTTTTATTTTGATTTATGGGTGGCGATTGATATTGTGACATGTGGCAAGGTCGGTTGTCATATCTGAGAATCACTCAACGAACCGGTCGGTAGGATTGTTGTCTTGCTTTTATACTTCATCTAATAAAATATGTCATTTTTAATATAGTGTACCTTCAACCGGTCATTACATTATCACCAATAAACATAGTCTAAAGAGGAGCTCGATGTTGGTTCTAAGTCAATTGCCATCGTGAAGTAAAGCAAGGAAGAAGATGGCAAGACACTCGTGGCCATTATATGGTGGGCGCAGTAGGTAAAAAGGGTATGTAGTACTAGAGTTTGTAATTATGTGTATGATTATTGATGAATACATATTTTAGATGAACTAAATGCAATGTAATGGTGTAGTTGTTTTATTAATAAGTTAGTAGTAATTGGCAAGGTTGTTAAGATCTCGATATTAATCTTAGGATCTTACGATTTTACGATACTGCAAAGCAAAAACGATCCGGATCTTACGTAGGATCTTTGCATGCTTAAGATCTTATAGGATCCCGATCTTGATCATAGGATCTTAGGATCTACTACGATCCGATCTTACTTTTTCTCGAGCGACAAACTAAAAAACTACAAATTTATATGTTTTATTTGTATAATCTAAAAAATAACATGTAAATCTTCTTATACATTTCATAATCATAATTTAGGACCAAATTTTTATGAAATATTCGTATAATTTTGTGTTTACGATGTATATTAATTTGTAAATTAGAAAAATATTGCAAAGACAACTAAGAAAATTACATTATAGTAGGATCTTACGATCCCGATCCTACTTTACGATCTCGATCTTACAAAGACGAAAACGATCATAAGTAAGATCCCGATCTTGAAAACCTTGGTAATTGGGGGTGGTTTGCCTACTTTGATTTCGTAGTGAACTTTATAAAATAGTTACTGTATTATAAAATGCATTAATAAATTTATTTTTCGCCGAGCTTAAGTGGCATCTTCACCGTCTCTCGTTGCTACACTCACTTTCTTTTTCGCCGAGCTTTCGTCGTTGCAGCGGCGAGGCAACAAAGAGAGGATATAAACAAAATATAGCCGTTGCCACCAACAGTCGAATTTTTAAAATCAATTTTTTTTATATTTACTATTATATATAACCCTCATTTTAATACTTTTAATACACACAATTTCTTCTAAACCTCTCAAAACAACAAAAAAAATGTCTAACTTCTCAAATGATCAATTCCCACATCTCAACTTCACCGGATTTCTCAACACAAGCAACCCGAATCCTTCGTCATCCTCAAACCCCTCGACGCCATCGTTGCAAAACTCCATATCATCTTCTTCTCAATTACCATCTTCTTTCCAATTTCCATCTGGTTCTCAATTTCCATCTTCTTCCCAATTTCCCTCCGGCTCCCAATTCTAGTACTCTCATTTTACTCAAAATTATTTTCCCCAATTGACACCAGAACAAATTTACCAACAACAACAAATCTTGTTTCACAACACCCAATTTAACAGCTAATTTTTAAATTACCCAAGTCAACAACAAGTGCCGGAAACCCAATTCAAAGTTCCAGCGTCAAGATAACTAGCCAGAAAAGGCAACCGCAAAAAAACCAAATCCAAAGTGTTAAAAGCCGTTGATTTGGATGAACATTGTAGAAACTAGAAGAGGGGGGGGGGGGGTGAATAGTTTCTCTTCGGTTTATGTCCTAATTAAAATTCCTTTCAATCAGGTTTGTCTCAAAACTACCTTTTACTTGAAAGCTAGTTGCATAATGATTAGGTTCAATTCTAATGCATTAACAATGACTAATAGTAGATGTGAATGATGTGATAATAATAGTAAGTAAAGAGTAAGGAAAGAAACGACCAAATAGGAAGACACCAAGATTTATAGTGGTTCGGCAACGAAGCTCTATATTCGTTCCTACTCCACTCCTCGGGTACACCTTACTCGAGATTTTCACTATATCCACAAGCTCCCTTCTTGGCGGAGAAAACCTTACAACGTCGCTTACATTATTTTCCTACACTAAGCTAAATGTCGAGACCTAATCTTAGCTAGGACTAATCTACACAACATCGCCCACTTCACTATTTTACGACACAAGGCTAGATGTCGAGTTTTAATCGAAAGATAGAACCAATCTTCACAACGTTGCCTACTTCACCATTTTACGACACAAGGCTAGATGTCGAGTTGTAATCGAAAGGTAGAACCAATCTTCACAACGTTGCCTACTTCACCATTTAACGACACAAGGCTAGATGTCGAGTTCTAATCGAAAGGTAGAACCAATCTTCACGACTCTTCACTTTGAAGCTAAGTGAGAACTTCACAAGACACAACTACACATCACTTTATAGCTTAGTAAGAACTCACAAGACACAATCACATCACTTTATAGTTTAGTGAGAACTCACAACTCATAACTATTACAACACAATAAAACACATATCCAAGTATACACATGTAACTTGGATCTACACAACACAAATCCAAGTATGCACATATACAATGGATTTACTCAAGACTAGATCCATGTATTCACAATAACAATGGATCTACACAAGACTCAAATAAAACAATGATGAACATGACTAGATCTTTAGGAGAGGATGATCTTCATCAAGGCTTCATCTTTAATCACATCACAAGTGTGTGAGTGATCTTCTCTTTGGAAAAGGTAAAGAAGGAGATCAAAGAGATAATCATATGTAAACATACTTAACACATTAAGTGATCATTTACAAATGATTAAGAATTAGAAAGGAGAAGGATAGCAGAAAGAGTGTCCAAAAAGGGTTGTGAAAAATGCAGATTTGATCCACTATTTATAGGAGACAAAGACCAACGGCTCTCTGAGCGCGGTTCCTTAATTGTGCCTGCGGTTCCTTATCACTAAGGATCCGCATAGGCATTTAAGGATCCGTGCTCATAGACTCCGCTCCCTTTTGTCTTTTAGTGGGAGAGTAATATATAAGGTAAGTTTTTACCTTTAAAGGATATTCCTATGACATTTGGAATATGCCATATTCAAATTTATATTTTCTATTTTAATAAAACATTTTCTTAAAAGAAAGTTTATTAAAATTTTTTTTGTCACATTTGACAAAATGTAAGTTTAGGATTAATCACTTTTATGATCACTAATCTTGATTAAGATATGTTAGTGCAATACTTAAATAATTATTACCTTGATGATAGTGTTTGTTAAATAATTCGTCTTATGATTGTATATGACGATAAATGTCTTTTTAATTTATCGTGATCAAAACTAAGAAAGATTAGTTAACACTGTTACACTAATAATATTTTTAGGCATTACTTTGCATTAACAATCTCCCCCTTTTTGATTACGACAAACTATAAACTAATTTATGTAAAATCCAAAATAGTTCGAATTATTAACGAGTTTATCACTATCATTTCTCCCTCTTTGTCGAAGAAAAAAGGTTAGCACAAGTCGTTGAGGAAGAGAATAATTGACTTTGCTAGAAGCTTCCCCTTGGTGTTTACTCCCCCTTGCTTGGGGCACCAAATGAATGAGCTAAGGTGACATGCTACACAAAGGTTAGTAGAGAGAAAATAAACACCAATGTAAATATAGTCACTACCTACTAAGTAACTTGAGAGAGAAAAAGAAAAGAAATCTCAAATTAGAAGTAAGTATTTGTTAAGAATGTCCAAGGAGGGTGTTTTGAAAAAATCAAAGTTCAATTGGTGGAACAGAGGTAGAAAAGAAACATCCAAACCAATTGAAGTGATAATATATCAAAGGGTTAGAAACTTAGAATTGGTGGAATCACCCAAAAGTAATCGTATATTTTAACCATGATCTACTCTAAACAATGTGTGAAAACGAATTAATGGGAAAGGGAGTAACATACATAACATTCATATTACAAAAATATGAAAGAGCAAACAAAGGAAATATTCATACACACAATAAGAATATTTAACACAACAAATAAGGAAAATAAAAAACAAAAGCATAAACTACTCTATTAGTGATAATCCTCCAAGATTGCTTAAGTTGACTCAAACAACTAAAACACAAAGTGTGCTCTAATTGGAAAATAAGACGACGAGGCATCATTCGAAGATTTGTTCACGGGAACAAATACTTTGAGAGGAGGTCGAGTGAGAAGAAATTCAAGAAAATTTAGCTTGTCATACACATGAGCAAGTTCAATTTGTTGAAATCGACAACAAGCACACGAGCTTCCATGATGCAAAACAAAGTCGTTAGATGGGGGAGGACCATCAAGATGAGAAGGTGGTGGTGGAGAGGGAGATAATGGATAAGAAATGTTTTCACAATGCCTAGTGAGATTTGGGAAAGAAGATAGGTTATTGAGAGGAGGTATGTTGCAAGGTTTAGGTGGTGGTGGAAGAAATTCTCTTTCTCTGGTAATTGGATCGATTGAGAAAGTCTCATTCCAATACGCAATGGGAGAGAAAGAAGTCTTGCAAGGTTTGGAAGAAGAGGAATCATGATGATCCTTATTCTTCTTGACCCAAATAGGTCGAACCGAGATTTTTGGTTTCTTAGAAAGCTTAGAAGAAGAAGCTTTAGGTTTAGACGATTGTGACAAAGAGATGTCAGGGTTAAGATTAGGAGAGTTAGACATTGTGAGGTATGAGAAGAAGAACTCCCAAAAGAAGAGAATTTAAAGAAAATAGACAAGGCACAAATTTGAAATGAGAACAAAAGTTTTCAAGGAATGTTTAGCCAAAACTGGTAAACAAGGAATGTTGAAAAAGACTATGGTCAAAGAAGAAAGACAAAAACAAGTCAAAAAATGGCATGCTGTCCGCAGTTCTTTAAAAGAACCCGCGGTTCCTTATATATAAGGGACCATGCGATCTTTGGGGATCCGCATATAGTGGACATGAAAATGCAATTTTACAAGGTTTTGAAAAAAAAATATGACTTCTTAAAAAATTGCAAATCTTGGATTTTTACCATTTTAGCACTAGATTATGCTTTGGTTGCACAAAAGGCAACACACTCACAAAGAGTGTCTTGAAAAGGGTGACAAAATATTTAGATAACACTTTGTTCCAATTTTAGTCAAGTTTTAAAAGGTTGTGATAGATTTATGTTCAATTTTAAATAAAATTGAAGTTGATTAGTGTGAGCACATAGGTTAAAACATACAAATACTAAATCCATAACACATCTTCATGAAAACTCATGAAGGAAAGGAAATACAAGAAATGAAATACAAACTAACTATCACAAAGTTATCTAAACTAGTTCTTGATATATAGTCTTCTTTGGCTTGATTTTCTATTAAGAACATTTATTTCTAGAAAGTCATCATTCATCTCCTAGGAGGTGGAGGATTAGCAAATAGACTCAACAAGAAGCTTTGCAACTTAATGTGAGCCCCAATCATCTTCAACCTAAGGATATCAATGAGGTAGAAGTTGTTTAAGCAACAAGGACAATTTGTTCCATTGTGCATGAAAAATTCAAGCAAGTGTGGATCACCCAAGAAGCAAGAAATAGGAACACCCAAAATTAGAGTGTTTGAGGGAGGAAGAGGAGGAGGAGGAGGCATGGTGTCCAAAGGTGAGATTGGTTAATTTTGTGGGGTGAAAGGTGAGGACAACTCATTCATCCTAGATTGGAATGAAGAGGAGGTAGAACCATGCGAATGGTTAGTACCATGAGTTGAACAAGTCTTGCATGGTGCAAGAGGTGGTGAGGTGATGAAGAGATGAGAATAGGAGAAATCTCACTCTTGGGTTTGTGAGAAGATGGAGAACCAAGTTTAGAAAACTTGAATTTGTTCTTAAGGTTTCTTTTGGATGAGGATTGTTTGGAAGAATTTGATGATCTTGTGGACACCATGGTTGTGTGTCAAGGGTTAGAAGAAGGTTTGAAGGATGGAGAAGAAGATTAATCAAGGGAGATTTATGAAGGGAATGAGGTGATCCAAACAAGTAATGAGTTAAAAATCATTTTGGTGAACAATGAATTTAGATATGCTAATTTGGGAAAAAACTGGTCTTTTAGCAAAAATTTCATCAATGTTTACAAAGATTTAGGGAAAACAGTGTAAAGCAAAGATTCTGTCGAGACCAGAGCTTGCGGTTCCTTAAATAGGACTGCGGTTCTTTATCACTAAGGAACCGCCAGTCTTTAAGGGACCGTGGACAGTGGCCTCATAAAAAGGATTTTCCAATAAATTTCAAAAGCCCAGATTTTTTACAATGATTTGTCAAGCCAAAGTAGACTATTAACCAAAATGTAGAAAGCTAACTAACACATAAATGCCCAAAGTCATGCATATCGAAAGATCGATAGCATGAACGAATATGGATTAAAAATATCTAGCAATCCAAACACAAAGTATTAGAAAGAGAACACCGAATCCTAAACAAGAAACATAGATAAGTCCAAGAATCATACGTGGTAACAATCATGAACAATTCTTCAACACACTTTCATTCACGAACATTTCTCCATTGTCTTGATCCACTCCTTAGATCTCCTAGAAGACGATGCTTGAGACAGAATTCATAGTCGGAATCAATTTCTAGAGAAGACAATTGAGAGATGGTAGATGAAAAAGTGTCACTAGAGTTGTGAGAATTATCTTAAAGGACGTTTCCAACTTCATTTGAATCATGCTTGGGTTCAAGTGAGAGGTTCCCTTCAACGGGAAGCATAAATCTATCCACAAAGTGAAATAATGAAGCATTTAAAGGTGGAAAGTCAAGGAGAGTTTTTCTAAGAAGGCGTGAGAAAATCATAGCAAAAGGGAGACTAGAGTGAGACCCGACGAGAACAAATTTAATTCTTCTAGCTATGAAAAATGCAAGATTGTATGGGATGGAATTTGCAACACAATACAACATATGTGCAAGACAAGCAGGCACATGGTTGCGATCACCACCGAGACACATTGCATTTTCCCTAATGATTTCGGCCCAAGGGATCATAAAATCATTAAGATCGCTAGTGAGTAATTCCCAAGGAGTGAGAGCACGAACTTCTCCTTCAAGTTTACCAAGAATAGGATGTTCACGAGCTTTAGTAATGGCACAAGAAATGGCCGAAGCCGAGGGTAGCTCGGTCACGTAATGCACATCAATAGGGGCTGATTCCAAAGAGTTTATACTCCAAGTATCGGTGAACTTACATTGACCTTTGTATGGAACATTGAGAATTTCACCAACTTTTTCGAAAGTATATACAAAGGTTTTCCCCTTGATGGAAAATCTTATCGATAAACCATTATTGATGCACATTAATGTGTATGAGCTAAAGAATTCCAAAAGGAAGGAAGGAAAGATTGGCTCATCAATATCAAGCAAGCAATCAAAGCCAATGGATTTGAACATGAATCGAATGAAGTCAAGTCCAAGAAAGTTAGAAGGAACAATGCGTCCTTAATGAAAACTACGAGATTCTAGAGATCAAAAAGTAGTTTTGAGGGAACGAGATCGACACGAAGAAGAAAGATTAGGCATGTATTCTCTAGTTTCTCATGATCTTTATGAGTTTCCAAATGCATGATCAAGTACCTAAACGTAAAGCAAATATTGTTCCAATTACTCTTATGTTACATAATGACTTAAAAGTCAAATCCATGAGAGTGTGTTTAGTCAATTTCTTGATAAACAACGGGTTAACCTTATCATTTTCATGTTCACAATGAACTCAATTCATCATTGACTAGTACATATGAGTAATGCAAAATCAATCATGAACTCGAACAAAGGTTTTTGAAAAACATTTTTAGGTAAGCATTAACAATGCAATTAACATTTTTGTTCATAGGTTCATATCAATTCCATCATTTAACCAAAAATATTTAGTTAAAATTCGAATTGTTCTATAAGTGGGTTTTAGTGAAATCTCAATGAATTCGAACCTAAGGAATCATAGTAATATAATTTTGTCAACTCACATTCCTAGCAAGGTTCTAATTCAATATTAATTTAAAAAAATCCCTAATTATGAAAATAAGAACCCTAGAACAAAATAGATGAAATTGAATGAATGTACTTACAATTAATTGATGTTGGAAGAGGGATGCGTGAAACCCACAACTTGGAATCAATTAATTTTGAGTAAATTGGAGCTTTTGAAGATTCAATAATGGTGGAAATGATGAAACCTGTCGCCTCTATGGAGAAGAAAGGGAGGGTTTGTTTGAAATAGTGTTATTTATTAAAAACGGATTAATTTATTCACCTGGTGGGGCCGCGATGCCTTATTGATAAGTAACCGTGGGTTAGCACCGTGACAATTAAGGATCCACCGACAGTGGCATGTTTTTAACTAAGAAAAACAAAGAAATTTTCAAAACCAAGTTTTTCTAAAATACTTAAAATATATCTTAAGCCATTTGGAAATCACTGGACCACCTTAATTCTAGGTGATAATGCATAAGTGAAGGATTACGAGTGGAATCGAGACTAAAAGAGATCGAAACGGAGAAACGAATACTCGTAGCAAAGAAGCAACATTGAGAGGACCCAAGGGGAGTGAATCAAGACCAAGGTCAATGCTCAAGAGACAAGTGACAATCTTCAAGTAGCGGAAACGAAGAGTTTGTGTCAGTTATAGTGGTTTAAGACGCGCCTTTCCGGCGAAAGCTTAAACGGCTTTGGTAATGAACTATATCAAGCAATTTTGTACAAAATAGATTAAGATCATTTTCAAGAGTAGTCTTAATGCTATTTAAAACAATGAGCAAAATATAGATTCACTTTCTCTCCCACATGATCGGACAATTATTATTGCTAGGGATTACAATAACAACATCCTTGGAATATTTCAATTCCAAATGTGTATTATCCTAACTACAACTTATAGAGTAGTTTGGTATCTCAAGGGATTAATCAATCATCCTAGAGATGAGATCGATTGCACATATTACACATGATATAGGGCCTACTAACTGTATGGGTGCAAACCATGGAAATCATGCTTGATACTTTAAGCTACTACTAACTCACTCTACATCTCCGAAGTGAGTCAAGTATCCAAGCAATGAAGGTTTGAGAGGATATGAGAATAGAATCACATACCACAAACAAATGTTACGGCAAGGATGCCAAGAACAAACATATAGTAAAGTAATGATCAAAAGAATGATTAAATGAAGTCTAGCTCAGTTGGATGGATGCATTTGGTTATAGTCTTCATGTGGGGGAGGTCAGGGGTTCGACTCCTGTCATTCCCCATGTGGGGGATTTTCCCAGAATTGGCAGCCAAGTTTGAATCCCATCGCAATGCCTTGAAGCCCCTTAATGGGAAACTGGATGGGTAGCATGGGGGTTGATATTCTCTTCGTGAGATGATTCGAACTCGGATCGAGAGACTTGGCGCCTTAGTGGCACGCAAGATACTCCGCTGCACCAAACTACCGTTCAAAAAAAAACAGGGCGTGTGGAAGGACGAAAACGTACCTTAGCCGCAAAGAGCACTCCAAGACTTCAAGGAGCTAATGCAAAACCCAAACTTGACTAAAGTGACTACTAAGTCTTGAAAGACTAGTATCACTTTCATCCATCTTGGTATCATCATTCAATGATGTTGGGAATCAAAGAAGATGAGTCTTCTACAAGTGTAAGTAACTCAATCCACAATCACTTAAGTGATTAATCTTCATGAGTACCTACACATAATAAGAAACAAACTAGTAGATACATTTCAAGGATAATTCTAAAATGTATAAATACTACTAATCTAGATGAGATGCAATATTTCCAATTAAAAGGCCTGTTTTCAATGAAAAAATAGTTTTGACCAAATAGAAACTTTAGTACAACGAAACCTTCTAATTTGAGGAGACAATGGATCGATCCAAGTTTTAAAGTACAATATACTTCAAAGACCTTGAGTAACCATCGCTATGATACCAATTGTAGAAACTATAAAAGGGGGGGGGGGGGTTGAATAGTTTCTCTTCGGTTTATGTCTTAATTAAAATTCCTTTCAATTATGTTTGTCTCAAAACTACCTTTTACTTGAAAGCTAGTTGCATAATGATTAGGTTCAATTCTAATGCATTAACAATGACTAATAGTAGATGTGAATGATGTGATAATAATAGTAAGTAAAGAGTAAGGAAAGAAACGACCAAATAGGAAGATACCAAGATTTATAGTGGTTCAGCAACAAAGCTCTATCTTTGTTTCTACTCCACTCCTCGAGTACACCTTACTCGAGATTTGCACTATATCCACAAGCTCCCTTCTTGGCGGAGAAAACCTTACAACGTCGCTTACATTATTTTCGACACTAAGCTAAATGTCGAGACCTAATCTTAGCTAGGACTAATCTACACAACGTCGCCCACTTCACCATTTTACGACACAGGGCTAGATGTCGAGTTCTAATCGAAAGATAGAACCAATCTTCACAACGTTGCCTACTTCACCATTTTACTACACAAGGCTAGATGTCGAGTTCTAATCGAAAGGTAGAACCAATCTTCACAACGTTGCCTACTTCACCATTTAACGAAACAAGGCTAGATGTCGAGTTCCAATAGAAAGGTAGAACCAATCTTCACGACTCTTCACTTTGAAGCTAAGTGAGAACTTCACAAGACACAACTATACATCACTTTATTGTTTAGTGAGAACTCACAAGACACAACCACATCACTTTATAGTTTAGTGAGAACTCACAACTCACAACTATTACAACTCAATAAAACACATATACAAGTATACACATGTAACTTGGATCTACACAACACATATCCAAGTATACACATATACAATGGATTTACACAAGACTAGATCCATGTATTCACAATAACATTGGATCTACACAAGACTCAAATAAAACAAATGATGAACATGACTAGATCTTTAGGAAAGGATGATCTTCATCAAGGCTTCATCTTTAATCACATCACAAGTGTGTGAGTGATCTTCTCTTTGGACAAGGTAAATAAGAAGATCAAGGAGATAATCATAAGTAAACATACTTAACACATTAAGCGATCATTTACAAATGATTAGGAATTAAAAAGGAGAAGGATAGCAGAAAGAGTGTCCAAAAAGGGTTATGGAAAATGCAGATTTGATCCACTATTTATAGGAGATAAAGGCCAACGGCTCTCTGAGCGCGGTTCCTTAATTGTGGATGCGGTTCCTTATCACTAAGGATCTACATAGGCATTTAAGGATCCGTGCTCATAGACTCCGCTCCCTTTTATCTTTTAGTGGGGGAGTAATATCTGAGGTAAGTTTTTACCTTCAAAGGATATTCCTATGGCACTTGGAATATGCCATATTTAAATTTACATTTTCCATTTTAATAAAACATTTTCTTAACAAGAAAGTTTATTAAAAAATCTTTTGTCACATTTGACAAAATTTAAGTTTATGATTAATCACTTTTATGATCACTAATCATAATTAAGATATGTTAATGCAATACTTAAATGATTATTAACTTGATGATAGTGTTTGTTAAATAATTCGTCTTATGATTGTATTTGACGATAAATGTCTATTTGATTTGTCGTGTTCAAAACTAAGATAGATTAGTTAATACTAATAATGTTTTTAGGCATTACTTTGCATTAACACGCATGATGATGACATAGAATTTGTGGCCGCTCTGACTCAGGCACCGACACGTTGGACTCATGATGAAGAAACTCTATTAGCCAAATGTTGGGTCGGTGTTTCGGAGAACGTCGAAATTGGAAACGACCAAAACCTTGATTGTTTTTGGGGGCAGATTGTTCGAGATTTCAACGACGAAACAACCGGGATGCAACGTACAAAAAATATGATTACAAGTAAATGGATTAGAATGCATCCCGATTCTCAAAAGTTTCAAGCGATTTACGAAGGAGTAAATCATAAGAGTGGGATTAGTGATGATGATGTTTTGGAAGCTGCGAAGGAGGAATTTCGTACCGCGTTTAAAGGGAGACCATTTGGTTACGTTCACGGGTGGAGGATCCTCAGAAACCACCCAAAATGAGGCGGGGCGAAAGGCGTTCCCGTGGATGATCACAGGGAAGTACTCGGTCTTGATGAACGTAACCGACCCGCGAGAAAAGCTTGATCCGACAAGAAGACAAGATCTGAGACAAGTGAGGACACCGAGGAGGATCGCCGGGGCCAGCGAAGGAAATATTGAACAATGCAATGCATCAAAAAATGATCTAAGCTAAATTCGCGTATGATGCCAAAAACGCACTTGTGGAGAGGCAGAAGGAGTTGGACGACTTCGCATTTCTCGCTGTTGATGCCGAGGCAATGCCAGAACCAAATAGGTCATTTGTACGTAAAAAACATAAAGAAATCATGGCCTGATATGCCCCCCAAAATTAGTAGTTTATTTTAATTGTTGTGTTTTTAAATTTTCGTAATTTTTTTCTTTATATCATATTTTTAAATTTCGTATTTGTAATTTTTATTTAAGTATTTGTAATTTTAATTTGAATGAAATGGATTTTAATTTGTGTGAAAATAAAAAAAATAAAATAAAAGATAGTGGTGGGGCCAAAGTGGAGAGGGGTTGGCTCTCTACTAGTGAGGGGTATTTCGGTTAGTTGCTTCGTGGTGATGTGACGCTGATATGTCAGCTGTGGGGACAAAGTGGAGAGGCAAAGCCTCTCCATGATACCCTTCCTTCTAAAAGCTTTTTACTATTTGAATCAGTGTTTGGAAGGAGTTTTTGGCAATGTATAGAAGGCTTTTTGAAAAGCTTTCATGTAAGACTTAGACAAACTACAAGTCATTTGGAAAAGCTTTGTTCATTAAACATGAAATGCTTTAAAGATATTAAATACTCCAAGTCATTAAAAACTTAGAGTCCGCTTGGTTTGAAGTCGGATTTTACTTTAAGTGTGAGTTTATAAAGTGGGTGGTTTCGGATTGGGTAGGGTTATAATTTTGTGTAAGTTTTGGAGAGAGAAGTTATATTTATTTTATTGATTAGGTTAAATAATTATATTATTTTAAGTTAAAAAATTAAAATATAAAATATAATATTAATATTTATAATATATTTAATATAGTTTTTTATTAAAATAATTAAGATGAGAGTAAAGGAAAAAATGGGACCCACTAATTAACAAAATCCTACCACTATCTAATACTTTTAGAACATTGTATTGTTAAGAGTGTTGAGTCCTAATTTTCAATTCATGATTTGAACCAAACAACTTTTAAATATCTTATCAAAAGAAAATCCACTCTAAAGAGGGAACCAAACAGGCCCTTAGAGCATTATAGATGCTCTTAGTCGAGGGCGGAGCTATGTGGAGACCAAGGAGGGTAGTGGCCCTCCCATAGATTCAGAAAGTATGCAAAGATGGGTCGAGAAACTAGGTAGAGTTGTGTAAGTATGCAGGCTGTGTTGAGAAATATGCAAAAATGTGTACTTTTTGGTACACCAAGTGTAATTTAGTATAAGAATTTACTAGTTTGACACTAATAAAATAAGTTTATAGGCATTTTGGCCCTCCCAAAATAATTCACATAGCTCCGCCACTGTGTCTTAGTAATATTATTTACTAATTACATACTATGAAAAATTAGAATAATGATTGTACTTTAATTTGCTATCTAGCCTCTTGGTCTTTTAAACCTCTTGGAATAGCCATGTTAGACTATTCCTGATAAAAGTTAGCATGTGTTATACGGAGTAGTACCGTAGTAGGCCTTGTAAAATAAAAAGGTGGTTGGCATAGTATGTTCATTAGTTGTTGTAGAGGTAAACTGTAATTTCGTCTTTCGATTTTGCAGAAAACGGCAATTTTGCCGCCGAGTCGAAATTTTAAGCAATTTTGCCACTATACTTGTAGATATCGTGTAAAAAAACCACCGAGTTAACTTTTTTTTATAACTTTAGGACGTTTTCCCCCGTTAACTCCCTCACACGCCATGCACGTGAGGGTATATTCGTCATTTCCTATCGTTTCCAGCCTAAACCCTTTACCTACCTTTCGTTTCATGCAAAAAACGTCCCCGAAAGGATTTTCCCACCCGACACTTCAATAGGCGCCTTTTGTAACTCCACTTTCTGACACACTTTGAAGGACGTATTTTGCATGACCTTTGAAAGAATCAACACATTTAACCCCCTAGACTCTTTGATCCATGGACCAAAATTTTCAAACTTGCTAGCAACATTCACGACTGTTCATGAACATGAATCATCAATATCAGTTGCACTCTACCCTATAAATATCACTACCCCTAACCATAGTTTCAAACCCAAACTTATACTTAAAGAGTTAATTAATAATTCAATGGCAAACCAAGACGACGGTTCTAGGAGATTGGTATTATGAGATAGATTGGCCCGTGATGCAAACTCGTCTCGCATGGAGAGACAGTTGTTTGTTCAATTTGGCAAGGAAATAGGTCATAATCTTGCAGATGCTAGGGACCTTTAGGTCCTAATCGAAGAAATTTAGGAAAGGATCAACCATCAAAACCTCTTGATCAATGAGGTGGGCATTCTGACGGGTTGCATCCCTGCAGTTGAAGGTGTCGTGGAATTGAAGAACGCTCGTGAGTGTAATGAGGAAATTGTGGCGAGGTTGAACGAGCTGGTGATAGTAGCACGTCGTGCCGCAACAGCCAACATTGTGTTCATGACTAGAATGCTTTCACGTCTTAGTGATTAAGTGTAGTTTGTTTGGGTGTGTTTATTACATGTTTTGTAATCTTATATCATATCCAATGTATTATGGTTTTCCTTATGAAACAATAATGAACTTTTATGAACTATGAATTGTAAAGATAACTAGAGATGTAGTAATATACGTTATCTAAGGGATGTTTGGATGTGGTGTTGTAACCAAACTGTTGTTTGGTACATGGTTACAAAAGTCCATTTGTCATACATATAGGTCCAACCCATCACATTTAGGGCATTACCCTTATAAATACAACCGTCAGTAAAAACAATATGACGCGTAAAAAAACATATTTTTGTGCATCAATGGCAGATTCTGAAGATCTGGAAAAAGGGCTTCGATGATCTTGAAATCAGGATACAAAAGTTAGAAAAGAATTTTCAAGCAGCAAAAGAACGAATGCTATTGAAGAAAGGTAAAAATATTGTCGCATATCAATAATCAATCTGGGCTTTTGAAAAAAAAATTGTTTTGTTCCAAACATCCATTTTAGCATTTGATTTTTAACCTAGAATCATATCTTAATTGTAGAAGTAATAACTTTTGAGTTGGACTCCCACACTGAAAAGCATGAAGTTAATGATCCTGTTAGGCCATGTTCAACTTCTAATAATTATAAAGCTAAATTGAGGTCCAACAAGAAAGTTGAACAGCTTGTTGTTCCAGGAAAAAGACCACCTGCAATAAGGAATTGCATCTTAAGGCTTGCATTAGTGACCACGTGGGACAAAATTTTCAAGAAGGAATTTGGAAAATTATAAACAATCAATGTAAAAACGATTGATATGTTGTCTTACATCTTTTGTAAAAATTTAGATGCTTATGTTTGGGTTGTATTTTGGTTTTGACTTTTTAAGTCAACCTTCAATAAAGTTGTACCTTTTCTTTTCGTTTAACTAATCAATGCTTAATGTGTTTCTTATTATATCTAGACTCAGCTTAATAATAACACTTAGTGGTATAAATCAGTCATAAGAACAATTTGATCTAGTGTAAACTGCAAACTGATAAGGTATTAAGGAGTGTTTGGGTTTAGGTCATAATTATTCACTACCTAAAAATAGGGGTGGGAATCCGGTCGGGTTGGTCGAGCTGAATTCAGGTCAAGACTATAAATAATTTACCCGAACTCGACCCGATTTGAACTCGGGTTACTCGGGTTCAGATCTATTCGGGTCGGGTCTAGTCGTATCGGGTCTAGCCGGGTTCGGGTCAACCCGAATTTGGGTAAATTATTTAAAAAAAATGTTTTTTTACTTTTTTAATAGAATTTATATTTAATTCAGAATTTTAAATAAAAAAAAATCTTATTCGGATCAATCGGGTTGACCCGAACCCGAATTAGACATAAATATTATACCCGATATCCGACCCGATTTCGAATACGGGTTAGTCCGGTTGACCCGACTAACCCGAATTGAAATTACAACCCGAGTAACCTGACCCAAATATGCTCGGGTCTAGTTCGGGTCGGGTCGGGTCGGGTCGGAAACATTGACACCCCTACCTACATATATGTGTTAGCTTAGTTGCTTTAACTTATCTAGGATTGGTCAAGCTTATTTCTACATATGTTTGCAAAAAAAAAACATAAAACATAAAAAAATATAATAGTGTCAAAACCAGCCTACTACTAATTCATACTTGGCCAAAATTGACCAAGCATTTTGCACAATACACCAGCAAGGATTTAAGAGGGCAAACCAAGGGTTTATGAATTGAAAATTGGTACACTCTCGGAATAGGTGTTGAAGTAATTCTGTTTGATTTTGGGTGCTAACCATTGATTCAAATAGCCCTTAAGGAGCAGCAAAGCAATCAACATATATGAGTCTTAATAGGGTAAATTCAAAGATTTTCATACAAAACATTAATTTGGTTAACAAGAAAACAACAAGAAAATACAACCTAGAACAAGTAAACAACAAGCAACAGATGATACTCAACTTGCATTACCACTTCCACTCAACCTACATTACCACTTACGCCACTAGAATTTCCTATAAATGTGTCCTTCCTGAAAACCTTAAATAGGATTTTTTAGTAATATAAAGATAACAGATGGATGGTTTAGGAGTGAACACCAGGACATTACAAAGAATCAAAGAAGCTCCTACAGTAATATCCTTTTTAAGATCCTCTATGGCAAAGACTTTGTGGTGAATTGCGCCAGAAAGCGACCCCGAAAGGTCTTTGAGTGTTACTGTTAGATCACCCAAAGAATTCGAACTACAAGACTTGATTATCGCAATCACTTGCTCAAGTTCCCCATTGTTAAGAAATTTAGTGACACTGCCTAAACACCCATTCACAATACCACCATTAAAATTGACAAACTCTACCGTGCTAACCCACATGCCACGACTAAAATCTTCATTCTTGCCAACATCCTCAATAACTTTCCTAATATACTCTTGTGTGGACATTACGACCTCCTGGGCACATTCCCGGCTATCCGCTAATTTACGCATTTTAGTTGCTTGAACAGTACCAACGGGCCTGGTATTATCCTAACTGTTTTTGTATCCGAATTATCAACAAGGGTTTCGGTGTTCGTGGTTGTCCTAACCGGTATTTCATCATAATTATCAACATTGTGGTTATCAACAACTGGGTTTTTCGCTGAAACTATGGTTTCAATGGTGGTGGTCTTAATCGGATTTTCAGCACAAAAATCAATATTGGGGTTATCAATAAATGGGTTTTCCGATGCAACTATGAGTTTGGTAGTGGTGGTGGTGTTGACAACATTATGTTGGCTGTTGTAGGGACGGATGAAGGGCGTTAGACGAAGATCAGAATCGTCTATATCAAGCGCTGATACCCAATTATGATCATCATGTTGTGGTGAATTCATTTTGATAATGGCTTAAACGAAATGTCAAACAACCATTATCATGTAGTGCAAACCAGTGGTTGTGGTTTGAATGGCGGGAAAATCCTTTCAGGGACGTCTTTTGTGTGAAACGAAAGGTGGGTAAAGCGTTTAGGTTGGAAACGACAGAAAATGACAAATATACCCTCACGTGCATGGCACGTGAGGGAATTAACGGAAGAAAACGTCCCAAAGTTATAAAAAAATTAACCCGATGGATGTTTTGCATGATATTTACAAGTATAGTGGCAAAACTGCTTGAGGTTTCCACTTGGTGGCAAAATTATCGTTTTTGCAAAGTCGATGGACGAAATTTGCAGTTTACCCTCGTCGTAGAAAAGTAAAGGAAAACTTTATTTTACTTATTATTATTTTTTTAAATATATAAATAGTGGAACTAATATATGCATAGTAAAATACTTTTCAATGATGAATTAAATCAAACCATTGACAAATCTAGAACTAATTGGTTAGTTAATAAAAACACCCAACAATATGATGTACAAAAAACCATGTATTAAAATGAATCTGGTGTGATGCAATTATAAGCAAATATTAATATTGTGAATTACAAGATACAAATGAGGTAGATTTTACGTTTACGTTGTTAAAACAATGAAAATTTTAAAGGTTTTGCATGCAAGCTTAAATGCATGACACCTCCATATTCACTTTCTCTTCTTATATATTTTTTTAATTATCTCTTCTATTGAAGAAAAAGTGGTTAAAATCAGTGTATGAAACATGGTTCGATCCAGTTGAATTAACCAGTTAAATTGATTTTAGTCGAAAAATTTGCCTAGATTTATATATCTGAAACCCGGTTAAACCTGTTGTGTTTGAAGCGACGCAGGTCAACCTGATTCTTGAAACGAGTTTGGGTTTTAGATTTTTTATGTTTTTTACAAATAAAGCGAGTTAATTGTATATATTACGATTTAATTGTATTTTTAAATGTTATATTTGTTAGTAAATAGTTTTCTGTTTAATATGTGAAATGTTCATGATTTATATATATATATATATATATATATATATATATATATATATTTGGTTATATATTTACAAATTCTATACTTTTAAAATAAAATCGAGTTGATTTGATGATTAAACCGGTTAAATCGATAATCCGATGAGTCTTCCTAGTCGATTATCCGCTTTACAAAACATTGCTAATGATACCTTAATATTCAGGATTAATATCATATCTTTATATTATAAAGCATTTGAGACTTTTGAAACAAATTTTTAGAAGTTAAATCTTCAGACTTTTTTACTTAATATATAAATTATAAAGCAAGTTGTTAGATATCTTCCTCACATTATATAATAGTATGATTTTTTTTTGAACGGCTAGTTAGTAGTTCGTGATTCGAGCTTTATTCCGCCCCTGAACGTAGATGGTGAGACTTGAACCAAAGACCTCTTCAAAGATACCTCCCCAAAAATACCTTGGTGTTGGTTAATATACTATGATCCTTTATAATAACCTTTTGTAACAAATTTTTATAACAAACTTTTATAACAACCAAATAAATGAATATTTTTAATTTTAAATTAAAATATATTTTTAACTATTTATTATTTTTATTATCTAACTCCATCATATTTTTAAAAATTTTGTTCTCTTTTATTTAATATCTATTTTGAATAATTTTGTTAACTTTAAGTTTTTTTTCTTTTCATTTTAACGAATTTATAATTAATATGAATAAAAATTTGATAGGTAAGATAATAACATTTGTATGATTTACAAATCGTCATCAAATACTCGATTCGTCATCAAAAAAACCCAAACACCGTCATACTCTTATGAAAATGATAAAAGTCACGAAACAGAAATGAGATTTTCTTTGAGAAAAAGCAGAAAGTACCTGACAAAGCAATTATCTAAGAAAACATAAGCGCCATTGCCAGTTATGCAGCTGGCTAATTCAGAAACACCAGCATCAAAACAAGCCACACACTGAGCTGCGGATAGGTAGTGCCGGCACTGAGCAGCTCCGAAAACCGAGTCCCCCTCTGTCAAACTCTGTGCTGTAGCGTACAATACGTCCTTGCTAGATAATTGTCTTCGTATTTCAGCTAGGGTAGAGTTTCGATTATTTATAAAGCGTGATAAAACGATTGGAGGGTTGCGACCGCAGAATGATCGTATGGGTATGTTGAGATTGTTTTCGGTGTTGTTTAGTTGTGCAGCTCCTGACTCAAAGAGGAATAATATAAGCATTACTACAACCAAGACAGCCATAAAATAATAGAGAAAAAAAGATGGAAAGATAACAGGAGATCGTGAATGAATGTGGAACTCAGCAAGGAGTAAATGTTGAAACTTGTTAATATCATCAATAATTTAGTTTAAACTTAAATGAATGTAAAAAGACAACTTGCGTTGATTGTGATTTGTGACTAAGGAGAATAATTCAACGGGCTTATTCTGCGAATTTATTTAGGGGGTGTTTGGCCCTACGTTACAAACCTGATTATTAGAATATTTCAGTTTGTAAACAAAAAAAGAATTAAAAATGGGTTTTAGTGTTTGGCAACACATGTCGTGAGTTCTTTTAAAAAGAACCGTGTCTTATTTTAAGAAACTGTGTATAATTATTTAGCCTCTTTTTATTTTTTATTTTTTTTACGACAGTTTAGTGCAGCGAAATATCTTGCGTGCCACCGAGACACCAAGTCTTTCTGTTGAAAAATATTGTTGGCAAAATAACTTTTTACCAACTTTGGACACAATTATGTATATGTATGTATCATATATATTAGTGATACTTTATAGGTTCGCGTTCTTCTTGAAGAGAGCTTCATAATAAGCCTTTATGTGTCCAAAATGAAGGTGATGTGAATGAGATATCGTGTCTCAAAGTTAGACATTTGATATCATGCTTAAAGAGGAAAAATAGTTTATTTTTTGTCCCAAATCGGCGGGATGAGTAAACTGGAAGGGAGTCTATTATATATAAATAGAGGCCTAATTCCTTAGTTTTTTCACACATCAAATCAATAAGTATTATTATTGATTTCCAACATATGGAGTACGCATCTGTAAAGGTGAAATTCCGGGCAGTTTTGTTAAGTCCGACAGTACAACTTACCATTTCAGCTGTTGTACACTGGGAAACAGACGACGAATCTGTTTTAAGGGAAGCGTGTCAAACACGTGCCTCAGCTCTTTAGTGCTAAGCGTGTCTAACACGTATCTCGACTTGCTGGTGATTTAGTAAGTCTTTTCTTTATTTTGTTGTTTTATTTAATTATCGTTTATAATTATGTCTGAGTTTGTTTTTCTGTTATTTATATTATGTTATTTAGTTTATGTTAATTTAATTAATTTTATTTATTTGATTTTTAAATAAAAGTGTTATAGTTTCCCTACAGTCTTAAACAGATTATGTGTAACAAAATTAAACACTTTTTTGTGCTAAAATCATATTAATTTAATTAACATATTATTATACAAACTGTATTCTCTCGAAACCAAGATTGTGTTTCTTTGGGAAATCAGTTTTCATGTAAACAGAATTTTAATTAACAGATCTGGTGTTACAGATCTATAAACGATATTTAAAAAACAGTTTATCGTATTAGTTTGTGTTGAAATCATGATGAGTCTATTTTCAAACTGATTGTTTACTTGTTTATTACATATGTTATAGTTTTATCCTTGATTTAATGAAGCCACGATTGAGTTTCTTTGAATCAGATTTGGTACAAGTTTGTATAAACCATGTCGAGTTTATTAGATACCAAATTGTTTTAATAGTTCTTAACTATATTCCGTTAGAATATTGACAACTTTACTTGTGGTAACACAATTGTGACCCTAGTGAATCTTGTAAATGTAATTGGTGCGCCAGTTACAACATGATTGGAATCATGATGAATTTAGATTCATTGATACCAAGTGGAGTTTCTTTGACACAAATCTCATAAAAGATAAGTTGCTATTTTATGAGATTATTAGAACGTGTTCATTGATCTCATAAAATGCAAGCTCTTATTTTATTAGACTTTTGAAACGTGTTCAATGAAATCAAGAAGAAATTATTTGAAACAAGATGTTGACAATGGTATGAGTTATCATTAAATATCAGATTACATACACTATTTTTATTAAATTAGTGGAAGAGTTTGTTTGACTTGTGTAATTCATTGTAAATTGGGCCGAATTTAATTATAAACCAGATATAATTCCTGAAACCTTGTTGAGTTTATAGATATATCTATAGAAACCTTGTCGAGTTTAAAGGTAAATCTATAGAAACCTTGTGGAATTTCTTTAGAAGAATGGATCTACTGAAACCTTGTTAAGTTTCATTGTAGAAATAGATCATGTGAAGTTAAGATATTCTGAATGAAGATTGACAACATACTATTACATATGTGTTTTTTGGTAAAACAATATTATAGCTGATATTTTCTTTAATTGTTTAGTCGAAAGACTTCCTTTAAATAGGTTTTGTAAAACGGATCTTACAAAACGTTTGCGTTTTAAACAAAATTCGATGTAATTCATGTTTGGTTAAGAAACACTATGTGATTTAGCACGTTGTTAATAGTACCAAAATTAGTGTCAACTAAATCATGGGACCTCTTAATAACATTCAGAATGTCACGAGTGACATCAAAAGGGAGACCGATACTTACTTGTACGGTAGATGCTTTGAAGCATTCAGAAACTTGTTGTGCCATAACTATGCGTTATATGGTCTGAATGACATGAAAACTGAGGCCATGATGGAATCCAACCATAGCTAATGGTTCATTCGCACTTCAGTATCATGTCATGTATATGGTGATAAGAGTTTGATTAACTCTTATAATGCAGTTGAGAATGGAGAGAACGAGTTTGAGCAACTCTCCAACTGCGAATATCAAGGAAAAAGAAGATGTGATTCAAATTTGGAAAAGACACTAAGTTAACCAACGTTGTGTGTGCCGGAGATTCGTAGGAATCTTATGTCCGGATGGTTGCTTAATGAAATTTGGCTTTCATATGTGTTTGAATCAAATAAAAATCGATTTAATGAATAACATAAATTTAGTGCATACGGGTTATGCCTTTAAAATGGATAAGTTGATTATATTTTATAATGGTCATTTTTAAATGTATGTTATGACTTACTTTGACATGTTTTAAATTTTTACTCAAAATGTTGTCCAATTAAATCAAATTGGATACCCATTATTGTATTGACACGGATTATAAAATCAAAACTTACATTGAAGCCAAATTGATAAGTTTTTTCTCTTGGTTGAACAGAAATAACCAAAAAACCTTGATATGATTCACATGGTTTTATGTGATTTGGAATTGATACCTACTAAGGCAGAGAGTATCGTGTACTTCATCATATTGGCTGAATGTGGTACAAAATATTGCTAATTACACTTACTTGAGAGTAAGGATATAGAAAAGGTTGATCTATATACATAAGTTGAGAACCAACTTATTGTCGATAATAAGGTGATTCGAAGTTATTGGAGGTGAATATGTGTCTCCATTTCTAAATTTTTATGCTAAACTTAGAATAAGACACAAATTCATTGCTCTTGATATAGAAAAGAATCGTGCCTTAGAAGACATGGTTAATGCCATGTTCTTAAGTCCAGGTTTAAGCCATGTCATGTGGGGGAAAGCGATTATATCGATTACTTATCTTTTAGATAAGACTCCTTGTAAATAAAATAAGATACTTCTTACGAACTATTGGTGAGAAGAAAACTATCTTATAAGTACTTACAAATGTGGGGGATATCTAGCTAATATATCCGTATGAAATTCATGGTTCGAAAGATTGGACCTAACCCATGGATTGTATGTTCATAGGATTTGTTATGAACAACAGTGCTTAGTTTCATTGTTCATGAATCGAAAATAGACATAGAATGGAATTAAGGAATGATTCATTATTCGGAAATATATTCCTTGTTTACGAGGGAAATTGAAAGATCATCTAGAATATATGACGAGGCTGTCCAAGGTCAAAGACAACGGGATGATATTGATCTCTTAGAAGAGAGACAAGATTGACCCAATAAGAGGTTAAACATATAAGAAACAAAATGGCATGAACTGAGAGATTGGTTAGATTCGGTTTTTGTTTCTTTTATGGTAAAAAAATAAAAAAATGAGTCTACTTCTTACTGAGAAGCAGTAATTTCTTTGAAAGGGTATCAATAGAAAGAAGCCATTAAAAGTGAAATAGATTATATTTTACAAAAGTAAAATTAGAAGCTCGTGGATGTACCTTAAGTTGTAAACCAGTAGGCTATAAATGGATCTTCAAAAAGCAGATAAAAGTCGATGTCACCATTGACATGTGCAAAGCAAGATTAGTAATCAAAGAATTTAGACAACAAGAAGGTCTATCTTCCTTTGATGCTTACTCGTATGTTACACGAATAACCTCAATTATGATGGTACTTTATTTCCGCATTAAGAAATTTTGGAAGTTTCTTATGTGAATGTGAAAACGATATTTCTAAACAGGGATTTAGAAAAGGAACTATACATGAACTAGCCTGAGGGTTTCATGGTTCCTATGCTAGAGAGAAAAGTTTGTAGGCTAATTAAGTCATTATATGGTTTAAGTCAAGCTATCAAACAATGATATCAAACTTTTTAACCATATCATGTCAGAATGTGGATTCAAAAGTAATGTATGTATGTGTGTTCAATAGTAAATATGTACTCTTGTGTTTATACAGAGATGATATATTTATCACTAGAAGTGATAACGAGATGAATAAATCCACTAATGATATGTTGGCGTCAAGATTTGACATGAACCTCATTAGTTATTCGGTTTGTTTTGAACCCATGTGGATTTGTTTTGAAGTTAAACATTAAGATAACAATGTGTATTGAGAGGTTCAATGTGGGGGATTCCGGCCTAGCTAGAGTCCGATGACATCTTTTTAAATATATTTGAAATAGAGGTAAAGGTGTTGCCCATTTTGAATACTCAAAGAATATTGAGCATCTTATGTGTCTAATGAAGTGTGTATGATATGATTTTGAACTTATAATCAGGCAAGCAGATATATTAGTAATTCAAGTGGGGACCATTTGAATAAGTATTACTTAAATACTATGATACTAATAATATTTCATTATGGAAGTTATCCTACTACTATCAAGTGACAGAGTAATGAAAATATAGATTCTTACATATAAGAATCTAGATCCACTACAGCGGATATATTTAATCTAAGTGGAAAGCTATGTCTTAGAAATCTTGAAAGTATTTCAAAGAGACAATTATAGCTAAATATAAGATGAAATATGAATTTATTATTTGAGATAAATTTATAGAATATGCAGGAAAGTTTACGCTAATTCGTAAAGGACATACCAAGATGGCGTATACCGGTAACGACCATGTTTATAAAGTGTGATAGTCAATAGAGTTTGACAGAGCTCATATCGCAAATGTAAAACGGTACGTCGAGACATATCCATCATAGATTGTGATTGTTGCGACAACTACTCTCAACTAGAGTTATCACGACTGACTACGCAACGTCAAAGGATAACATCGCGGATCCGCTTACGAAAGGCTTAAGCAAAGAGTTAGTTAGTGAGTCGTCTAAAGGAATGGGACTAAAGCCCTTGAAGGAATGAGTTTCTATGAAGGAAAATCTAACCCACTTGACTGGACATCCCAAGATCTGGGTTCAATAGGACAACCTAATCATAGAAATATGGGGGAAGTCACTTCAATGTGGGGGAGTTACTTAATACAATAACTTTCCTAGTCCATTCCTAGAACAATGTGACTTATTGAGAGGTTAAACATATGGCTTAAATGATTCATGATGAAATCATAAAGCATGATGATTCAAGATGAAATCATAAAACATATGTTTTTAATGATTCAAGATGAAATCACCTATATGAGAGAGAAGTAGGGTCGCTTCGAAGGAAATTGTGGGGGCGCAATTTATAAGAGCTCTTGCAGAACCAGGCTAGTGTTCATGACCATAACGAACATGACTATGAGGACTTGACAATGTCAGGGAGAGTCTTGTGTGAGTGTGTATTGTCGTCTTCGTAAATAGAGGATAATTTCAAAGACATCACGTCTACTTAGATCAAGGAGACTAAGTGCATCTCACAAGGGAAGGTTCAAAGGGTCACACCTACCTATCCTATGCAAGATTCAACTGCTGGAATTTTATTGAAACTTTTATGTGTTACAACCGATCTCTATTCATGTGGGGGATTGTTGGAAAATATTGTTGGTAAAATAACTTTTGACCAACTTTGGACACAATTATGTATATGTATGTATCATATATATTACTGATACTTTATAGGTTCGCGTTCTCCTTGAAGAGGGCTTCACAATGAGCCTTTATGTGTCCAAAATGAAGGTGATGTGAATGAGATATCGTGTCTCAAAGTTAGGCATTTGGTTCCATGCTTAAAGAGGAAAAATAGTTTATTTTGTGTCCCACATCGGTGGGATGAGTAAACTGGAAGGGAGTCTATTGTGTATAAATAGAGGCCTAATTCCATAACTTTTTCACACATCAAATCAATAAGTATTATTATTGTTGGAAATTCACTTTATGTGACGACATTTAAGAATTCCCATTAGTTATCATAGTCACACACGCTTAGACTAGACTAGGAACGTTGTATAGTTTAAGTAGCGTGTGTGACTATATATACCCCTCCTAGGCTTCCAAGGAGGGGTGTTGCTTGTGTTTTTCATTTGCTTAATACATCTTTTATTCATTTCACACACAACCTCTCTTCTCCCTCTCTCAACAATGGCTACCACCACCATCTAACACCATGTTAGACCACCGGATCATATATAGCAAATCCTCAATTGGTATCAGAGCCTCGGTTCCATCCTTGGATCGTTCTTATTTTCGATTTAGGAGGTCTATAAAGTTTTTTTTGGTCCGTCTTGTTATTTCTTTGTCACGTCTTGTTACTTATAAGATTTGTCACGTCTTATTACTTTTTGTCCAATCAGTTTCCATGTTTCTCATCCTGTGTTTATATCCAAGATTCATAATTTTTTGTCCTAGTCATCAGTCAAAGATGGTTCTTTTTTGTTTCACTGGTTTCATCAAAACAGATTCATCTTTTCAAGTCCCTGGTTTTATATCTTGTCATATCTGGTTTTAGTGGTCCCCATCTGGTAACAAATCACGGTCTTATTTGCTGGTATTCATATCCCTCTGGTCCAATAGTCACATTTTCAGATCTGTCCTGGTTATGGGTTCTTTTGTTTGCATTTTTTTAAGATGAAGATAAGTTTTACCCAGAAAAACACAGATCCTGAAAATCAGGAAAAAGTACCATTGGATAAGTTTCTCTGCTGGTCATCTTTACGATGGCAACATCGCATTGAGTGCGATGGGTTGACTGCGATTACTCGCCTGTGATGACTCGCTTGTGATGACTCGCCTGCGATGTCTCGCCTGCAATGTCTCGCTGCGATGGGTGATGTAGCGTTTTTGTATATACTTTATTTTAGGAAAAACAAAGCAACACAAAAGTCGTTGGGTAAGTATTAGTAATTACGTTTTAGGAAAAACGCAAATACCGACAATCGAGTTCGTTCTCGGTGGAGGTATGGTGTTTAGCCAACAATATTAGACGTTATTAATTCGAGTGATTACGTTTTGGAAAGAAAGAAAGAAAAGAAAATGTAGACGAATTACGCTAAAAACGGTCGGAAACGCGCGAACATACGAACGTGAAAACGCGACCCAACGAAAAAATTAACCTAAAAATTAATTAAAAATTACTAAAATATCCTAAAAGACCTAATTAAGAAAAATATGAAAACCAAAAATTTTGAAATCTTTTAAATTAATTTATATTAATTTTTAAAGTTAAATAAAAATCCTAAAAAAATAAAATAACTAAGAAAAGGACAAAATTCAAACTTTATTATTTTCAAACCTAGTTTATGCTATTTAAAAGCTAAAAATATTTTTTTGAAAATTTTTCTAACCCTTTTTTTATATTATTTTTTTTTAAAAGCCTAATAACAAATTTAAAAAGAAAAATACATAAAAAATAAACTATAAAAGGGAAAAATATAAAACTTTTCAGAAAAATTTAAAATATAATAAGAAATTTAAGAAAAATGATAAACTGAAAAATAAGCCAAAAATAAGCTCGAAATAAGCTGTACGCGGCTGTTAAGCTATACTGAAAAAGGGGTTTAAATAATACTTTGTGAAAACAAATACCAAAAACACATCTTAGAGCAGATGGTTAGTGGAGCAGTTTGTGAGTCGTTGGTTTGGGATCTACAGGCCTGGGGTTCGAGCCTCACCCCAGGCAAGTTTCTTTTTAATTATACTAACAACCTTAAAATAAAAAAAAGAGCAAAACAAAGAAAAACGTATAAAGAAAACAAAAAAAGAGAAAGAAAGTAAACAAAAACAACACTAGAGCTGGTGGTCAGATGTAGGGTATGCTGCGTCTATTGTGTGCAGGTCAGGGGTTCAATCCCTGTTGTGACACTTTGTTTTCTTTTTTTTGTTCAATCCACACAAACACAAATTACAAACAGTAAATAAAAACAGGGAATGCAATTAACTAAAAAGTACGAACAGCAGCTCCAAGTTTAGTGCAAATAGATCTTTTAAAGGCCAAATACTTCTTGATTATGCACCAATTTGGGCTATTCACCACAAATAACTAGAAAACAGATTAAAGGGAACCTCTAATCTAGAAATGTGCCAAAAATTGAAGCTTAATGAGTATGAGCTCCCACAGTGATGAACAAAAGAAAAAGCAGGTTACACTTTGTCTTATGGAATCACAAACTTGAGTTCGAATCCAAGCTATTGTCGTTTCACTCTTTTATTTTCTAAGTGCAAAGATTCAACTTATCCTACATCTTTTACTAACAGTATGGATATTAGATGAAAACTCAAGACTAATATGAATACAGTATTAAATTTTGACTCTAAACAAACTTTCTTATGCTAGCAGCTTAAACTAGAACAAGCTTATTTCGAACTAATCCTTCGACAGATCTAGTAAGCTACATCTCTAGTAAACCTCAAACAGATTATCCATTCCAATTAATGATCCATTTTTCATTAATTATATATCACTACAAATCCATGAATCTTTCTGCAAACTTAGAACCATATCGACCTATATGAAAAACCTACGTGACTCTGCCTTGACCTACTATGATCAAATCTGCCTACTATTTTTCATAAACCAAAATACAAAATTGCTCCTCTAAGTGATTTGGTGGTGTTTGACAGCAAGACAAGGCAAACAAGAGCATGAAATGGTGAGCAAAAGTAACTTAGATACCTCGCACACAAATTAAACAGCTTCCACAAACATTTGCACCCCTAGAATTACAAGAACACATTACACTTACAAAAATCATGAGCATATATGACAGATTCTTGTCCAAACTTACAAATCACTATTTAAACTAAAAAGTTCGAATCTTTTGGTTAAAACCCCTCCCTTAATCCTAACAAAGCTATGCAGAGCTAAACTTGGCTCTGTTAAGCAACCCTTGCCCAATCAACCAAGTTGTCCCAAACACTACCTTAAAAGTCTAAGGTGGATTTTTCAAAAGATTTTTGTTTAAAACTTCACAAACCAACAATCTTTATCACTGATTCATAAATAACCTAACATACTCAAGATTTCAAAACATGAAAAACATCAAGTTTCAGTAGGTATATCAACAAGTCAATTCACAAATCACAAAAAATCACATAACATGAATTTTATGCAGAATTTACGAAAAGCGAAAAAGGAGCAAACCTACAGGGCACACTTCCGTACCCTGGATTGTTAGAGCTGATGAGCTAGCTAGGAACAAGCTCAAGCTTCCTTCCTGCTAAGATTAGCAAACGTAAACATAAACAATAATAACCAACTGATTCTTTTCTTACTTTCCTTTCTTGAAAACTTTTCGCAAAACTTAACCTTGAAAAAATTTAAAACTCAAACCGAAACTTGAAACAACTTTTAAAATTAAATATGACTGAAAATTGAAAAGTGCATAAAAATAAATTGCAATCAAAATAAAAGGAACTCAATTTCTATTACTCCGATTTGTATCAAATTACAAAGAGAGGAAAATAAAATTGGAACAAAAAAACAAAAGATGGGATACCTACGCCTTATATAGATGGCTACACATTCTAGAAGTAAAAAGAAGAAATCTAAAACCCTAGATGCATGATAATCCGAAAATACCCCTTTTGATTCTCGGAATATGCCAATGAGATGCCTTGTTCTAGATGAATCTGATGGTGCCATGTGATATTGCAGCTTCAAATTTGATCTCAGCCTTCTATGTTGTTGTGGGGAGCAAGTAATGAGATCTAGGCCGTCCAATCTCTGTGCTCCCTTGTCTTCATTTGCAACTCGTGACAAAGGGTGATGGTGATGGTCCATGGAGGTGAGCTGGAAGGTATCTGCCCATGTGGGTATGTCGGGTGTTGGTTGAATAATGAAACCTCAGAGTTAATTTAAGATTCCCCTTTGGTTAGTTGGTTGATTACCTAGGATCAGATTTAGGGTTTATGGGGAAACAGATGTGAGTTTTGATCTAAACTGGGAATAAGAAATTTTTTTTACCCGCTTGTTTTAGTTATATAAAACACGTTTTAATCTTTTGGGCCAGTTCTAAAAACCGGGTAATAAAAGGTTGGGCTTTGATGGGTAATAGATTGGGTATTTGGTGGGTTTGGGTTGGGTAAATGGATTTTGGTGGGTTTGGGTTATTAAACTTGGCAGAAATCCCCCTTAGGCTTCACAAAAATCTTCATATAAAGTCTTGCCAGTGTTTTTGCAAATTCCCTTTGTATTATCTTTCATGATCTTGTCAAAGATGGCACAAATACTTTATATTCTTTGAATAAGGACTTGATATGTAATATGAGCTTTTTTCAAGGACTTGTTATGCAATGTATTCAAACATGAGCGACCTAACTTGTACAAATTGAGTCTTGGAGGGTCATTTGTGACAAATCTTTAAAGATGAGGGATCAAACTTGCTAATCTTCAAATCTTCAAGGGTATTTTTGGAAAATCATCATTAGGGTCTGGTTCTTTGTGCGGCTTCGTTTCCCATGTTCGTTTTTACTTGTTTCTTGTGATCTTTTTGTCTTTTTCTCGATATCCGTACCTAAAATACACAATGAACAAACACAAGCATATTTTGGGGTATTTTGATGATATTTTAAGCGTTTTAAGCCCGATTTGGACGATGAGACTATGTATAAATACAGTCTCATCCATGGGTCACCTGCGATGTCTCGCTGCGATGGGTAGCATCTTGTTACGATGGGAGTACTAGACTGCGATGGACATAGTTTCTTTTGACTGCGACGGGTCTAAAGTTTTAGACTGCGACGGACTCAAAAGTTAAGACTGCGATGGCAATTTTTTTTAGACTTCGATGGGTTTAAAAAAGATTGACTGCGATGGCCATAGTTCTTTGTTGCGATGGGTGTGAAACTTGACTGCGATGGCTATACTTTTTGACTACGATGCAGTTTTAAAAATACATGACCATGTAGTTTTTAACTTAACATTTGACCGAAACCACTTGACCGAAACCATCTCAACCGAGTCAACGCGGTAATTACCGAGTTGACTCAGTTAACTCACCGAGTCTGACTCAACATCCAACCTTATTACTCCCAATCAACACCAAAACTAACCTAAGCCCATCGTCTCCTAATCCCATCTATACTCAATCCAACACTGAACACATTTAAAAACCATTAAAAGATCTCAGTTTTGTTTCTTATATATCTTTTGAAGATATATTAGATCATTAAGATCTATTAACGACATCATCGTAGATCTTATTATGTATGGTACTCACCATCTTTAATATTCGAATATAATGATAGTTTCATAACAGATATGTTACAAACTATAATTGTTTCGATTTGTGTCACACATGCATAAAGAATCAGACCTACCTGAGACCCTTAATACGGAGACCTTGCTGCTGAAACTTCGTCCTTTTGGTGATTTGTTCGATAACGAACCATTTAGGGTAGTAACTGATTTGATTCGTTTGATAAGAGATGGGTGATTCCATATTCGTGGGTTTCGTGTTTTTCATATGGATGGATGAGTTGGTAGGGGTAAAGAAGATGGGGGCAGAGGAAACGAGTTATGGAATTGGTTGATTAGTGTTATTGGTGGATGAGTTAAGTTGAAAGAGACGGAGATTTCTATGTGTGGCTGCGAATGAATTGTGATTAGGGTTTACCTAATCTTTAGGTGGAGTGTTATAAACCAATTTGATGGACCGGGTATATTATTTGTGATGGGCTGACATGGACTCAACAAAGCAATGGCACGTGTGATTTATTAATATACACACAATTTGTTTAACACAAATTTTTATTTTTGTATAAATTCTGTGTGTATTAAGTTTCACTTCGGTCATCATCGGGACGAGACAATATGACGAGACAACAAGTGACGTGACAAAGTGACGAGACAAATGTGACAAGATTTATTTTGACGTGACCAAAGAAAAATTTGAGTATATTTTTAGTGACTACAGATTTCGTTTGATCGGGTATTAATTACGTGACGTTGAAGACGGATTTTTCGAAGGCGTGTATTTATTTTATCTTCAAAGATAACTTGCTCGTGCTTAATCTTAGAATGACGACTTGGTTATCTAGTTTCCGGGTTCGGGGTGGTTGGTTGATGACTCGGATAACTATCACTTCAAGGGGTTACATTGTTGTACTCAGTGTCACGCGTTTAGTCGACGTGGATAATTTCAAGAGGTGTTGTGCTTATAGACTTATTTAGTGATGCATTGAGTACTTAGAGATTTCTCCACCGTTCTTCATTCAACAATAGTGCAAGCTTAAGTCACAAGATCGAAAGATTTTTATTCAGCTTCATGTTTGATATATCTGGGTCATTCTATCAGTGGTCACTTCAAATTGCTTACAAGTGGGTTGGTAAAGATGGCCATAGAGAGTTTATGAGTAGAGATTTTCGATCAACAGCTGATTCTCACCGAATATAATTAAGCTTATTTATTATTCTTTCGAGATTTTCAGGTTCATGTGCTTACGATATATTGATGGTTCCGAGTTTCGAAACCATCAAGGGGGAAGAAGAAGACACATTGAACGCACAACGAGTACACGTGATGAACTTCATACCTTCTTTTGATTTGAAGACATTCCGGGATGAAATTTGTCATAGCCGCAGAGAAAATCAGTGTTTTAACTCGTGGCGTTATCAATCTCTAAACGGTACACTACTGATTCGATGTTTAATTGTTTGGTTGTTGCAATTATTCATCATCATTATCCTATATGCATTCCCGGGACTTAATTGACTCTGGTGCATCTCCGGACAAAGATATGTGCATTTCCGGGACTTAATTGACTCTGGTTTTACGATGTCAACTTCATGAATGGGATAAAGTGTCCAATTCAGTATTTGAGCTTCGTAATTGGGATTGATTTACTTTCTTCAACTATATGGGGGAAGAAATGTCTTAATTCTTTCTAGTATGCATAACTTGAACTCTCAGGGGGAAGAAAAATTCAGAAGAATTATTTCAAGCGTGAGAAGAGAAGTTGTTGATCTACTTGGTGTGCCCCAAGCTTTCAATCTCTCTTAGCAATGTTATCATGTTATATGATGGGATTTGCTTGTTAGATTCCGCTGTGCGCTTAATCATTCTAAGCTTTATTGAAAGCTTTGAAGTTGCTTACGAGGATTGTCAGTTTAGGGGGAAGCTATTTAAAAGCTTCTACATCAAGTTTATGCGGCATGAATTAGGGGGAAGTTAATTCAGAAGCTTCTCGTTAACCAGAAGTGTATGGGTTACTTAGCTCGTGCCGTTACAATATTTCTTCTACAAGTTACTTTAAAGATGAGTCATTTTGAAGACGAAGGCCTCAGAAGACTTCATCAGCATTGGACGCTTCATGAAAGCTCTTGTTCTTAATCATTATGTACTTGTTAGGAAAAATATTGTAAGGAATTCTACACGTCGTCCCATGGGGGAAGATTGTTGGAAATTCACTTTATGTGACGACATTTAAGAATTCCCATTAGTTATCATAGTCACACACGCTTAGACTAGACTAGGAACGTTGTATAGTTTAAGTAGCGTGTGTGACTATATATACCCCTCCTAGGCTTCCAAGGAGGGGTGTTGCTTGTGTTTTTCATTTGCTTAATACATCTTTTATTCATTTCACACACAACCTCTCTTCTCGCTCTCTCAACAATGGCTACCACCACCATCTACCACCATGTTAGACCACCAGATCATATATAGCAAATCCTAAATTATTGATTTCCAACATATGGAGTACGCATCTGTAAAGGTGAAATTTTAGGCAGTTTTGTTAAGTCTGACAGTACAACTTAATGTTTCAGCTGTTGTACCCTGGGAAACAGACGACGAATCTGTTTTAATGGAAGCGTGTCAAACACGTGTCTCAGCTCTTTAGTGCTAAGCGTGTCTAACACGTATCTCAACTTGCTGGTGATTTAGTAAGTCTTTTCTTTATTTTATTGTTTTATTTAATTGTCGTTTATAATTATGTCTGAGTTTGTTTTTTTGTTATTTATATTCTGTTTATCTAATTAATTTAATTAATTTTATTTATAAATAAAAATGTTATAGTTTCCCTACACTCTCGACCCGAGTTCAAATCATCTCACGAAGAGAATATCAAGCCCCATGCTAGCCATCTAGTTTCCCATTAAAGGGGCTTTACGGTATTGCGATGGGATTCAAATCCGGCTGCCAATTCTAGAGAAATCCCCTACATGAGGAATGACAAGAGTCGAACCCCATACTCTTATTTTTAAAAAGTCTGAAACTCTATCATTTTCTCAAGTTACATAAGCGGAGAAAACGTAAAAATGAATTCAAAACTTTACTAAATGTCTATACTCTATATAAATAATCTTACATTGTGAGTTCTTTTAAAAAATGAATTCAAAACTCTACTACATGCATATATAAACAATCTTATATTGTGAGTTCATGCCATATGTTTATACACTCTTGCAACTTAAGGTTTGTTTTCCTTCACAATAATGTGACATGCTTGTTTTATTTTTGTATCAAGATAATCTTATTTGATTGTTTATTTTTTCCTCAGCTTGAACTCGTGCCTACTGTTGAAGTTTGTTTTCTTTCACGATAATGTAACATGTTTGTGTTGTTTTTGTATCAAGACTTTATGGTGGTGGACAGGTGGTGGTGAATGTGTTTAAACTTGTTCCATTTAGGTTGATTTTTTTTCGATGATCGATATATTGTTTCTTGATTTCGTTAGATATCTTTATTTTTAATTGTTTAATAATTTGGTTACTTTGATGTTTGATTTGGATGTGTGGCGTTGTATTTATTACGATGATTTTCAAGATTCAAAGAGGGATGAATGTAGAATTGGAATCTTGTTAAAAAAATGGAGAATTGGAATGGTGAACACTTACGAACTGTTGTATTTGGGGAGAAAGTAAAAGGAAATGAATGAAAACAAAAAATGTGTGCGTTCTCTAGATATTTTAGGAGGTGAAATGGAAAGAGTGTCTAGTGCAAGTGGAGAGAAACTCAAAGTTTTTAGCCACTTTTTTTGTTGCCCAATTTTGGGTGAAATAAAGAAAACATAAAAAGACGGATTTGGTAATGTTGAGCATTTAATAATTAATCTCTGGTCATGACTCAAAGTTTTGACGTATTTAGTTATTACCATTCAATGTTTGACAAATGTCAAACAAATAGAGGATCTATAATCATTTGGTGGCCACAAAATTTATACGTATATTTTAATACAATCATATTAAATATTCAAAATACCCATTATGTTTGATTCTTTTTTTTTATTTCTTTCTTCCTTGAAGCACAACCACCGACCCACCACACCCACCACCACTGCTTCCCATTTTCACCATTCATTCATCATCACCACCACAATGATATTAAATTTCCAAAATTGCCACCTCCACTTGCAAGGATTGACAGTCATTAGCGGACTGAGCAGGACTCCCAAAACGCACCCATCATAACAAGGGTGTGTTTATGGTCGCTTTTAAAATCTAGTTTAGTTTATGTTTTTTCTATCATTGGAGCATTAGTGCAATGGGTGGAGCTCCTGTGCTTGAGTCAAATGACTCAAGTTCAATTCCCATCCTTAGCATTTGTTTCAAATAGGTACCCGCCTCCGTAAAACCTATGGGCACACTGAAGAGACTTTGTGAAATAAGAGTTCGAGGGTAGAGTCTCGGCTCGTCCCACTCCAAGTGTTGCTCCTCTGGGCCAGGAGAGTTGCCGAAGCTATTCCTTGTGGGGTGGACAATGACTGGTGGCAAAAGACACCCGAGGTTAAAGTGTTTCCGCCAATCATCACCTTTTATGAAATTTTATGTTTTTTCTACACATGAGCAGATCTTTTCTTTAGTCAAACACTAAGATTTTGTTGGACCATGTCATAAGTCCATAGTTCGGTGCTGATGTGACCGTTCCCTAAAATAAACCAAAAGGATGTATAAATCATAAATTCGCATCAATATATTGATGCAAACACTCGAGACCAAATAGGCATCAGTATCACCTGTAGTGCTATGGTTACCAAAAGCCTTAACATAATCCTATTGCCATAAGCACAACACAACATACTAAAGGTGGCTTTCAAATGAAAAAAAGATCAGATTAGGTGGCCAGGAAAGGGTCAAATGGGTGGCAACTAGAAAGTCGCCCAAAATGTATTTTTGAAGCATAAAACCTCCTAGTAAAGGTGGCTTTCAAATGAAAAAAAGATCAGATTAGGTGGCCAGGAAAGGGTCAAATGGGTGGCAACTAGAAAGTCGCCCAAAATGTATTTTTGAAGCATAAAACCTCCTAGTGTATCATTTTATTCGCCAACCAAGACTATTAATGAACTTAAATATGTTTTATAATCAAATTTGACAAACTAACTATTTACTTTATGAAACCCTCAATTTTTTGGACATAATACGAGTCAAGCCAGCCAACCCCTTTCGGCCCTAACCCGTTTTGACCCGTTATCTAATTTGACTCACTTGTCGATTATTCAACATGTACAAAGTATCAGACTTTGCACCATTAACGTTTACATTATCATAATTAGCATATAAGAAGTCCACATATGATATCAAAATTATCTGGCTAACAAGGGAAAACACGTTTATAGTTGAGAAGTTGCATCCAATACAATGGTATAAGAGAAATTGCTTACAACATAAAGCACTGCCCAAACATCAGAACGTGTCAAACTCTAGTTTGTTAACTCATTGTTTGTCAACACTATTTTCACTACCATAAAAAGAACACAAAAAAGATATGAATATGCTATAACGGATAGGACTTCCATTGATGTTGTAGATAATGAAAGGAAAGTAACTAGTAAAATATGGTAAGTGCGGGTAATCGAACATCAATAGTAGCCTATTCACCTCGAGCTTATATGTTTTTAAAATTAAACATGGTTAGTAATGACCGTACTCACATGTCCTTTATTCAAAGATTTCATAACTTGAAAAAAGCTTACCAATATAATAACAACAATAGTCATTCTCCACCGCTCTGTCACCTCATCCTCCACCGCCACTGCTCAACTGCTCTACCGCCACTGCTCAACACTGCTCAACTGCTCCACCGCCACTGCTCAACTGCTCCACCGTCATGCTCAAGTGCTCCACCGCGACGGCGTAACTGCTCCACCGCCACTTCTCAAATGTTCCACTGCCACTGTCCAACTGCTCCACCGTCATGCTCAATTGCTTCACCGCCACTACTCAACTGCTACACCTCCACTGCTCAATCGCAACGAGGAACACGCTTGAAAAGAGCAATAGACTTGAGAATATGTGATGATGGAAATGAAATCTTACCCGTACCAAAAAAGTAGGTTCCTCCCCATACCTTTGAATCATTAAATATGATACAAGTTTTCATTACATTGGGCTAATTAAGAAGCATCATAAGAGTAATCTGCTTGTTTTCATCACTTCGCCATCAACACCCTGAATTTAAGCTATTAAAACCCTTTCAGTCCTTGATTACTACAAATAATATTAAAAGTCGTGGTTCAAATATGGAAGTGCGGGGAATCAAACCTCATGCCTCTCGCATGCAAAGCCACCGCTCTACCATACGAGCTACACTCCCAATTTAGGGCCGGTATAACTATAATACACTAGTTTCTAAATCATAAAGCCTCAGAACCTCATGTAACACCCCAAAGTGGTCAAATGCAGCGGAATAATAATTAGGGAGGAGTTACTTTGGTGGATCGATAGCACACAGTATACAGAGCAATGATCATAATTATCATTAAAACATATTACATGAATTTAATTGTGCAAATTAAGTAAATTGTTTTGAAATCACATTTAACATTTTTGAAGTAATATCCCAGCCCAATGGTAACATGATGCTTCCTATGATGCTAGAAATCCAAGTGCACATGAACCTGCTTATTTTCCCGAGAAAACATATAAAGTAAAATATGGGGGTTAACACGAGGTTGGCGAATTCAAAGGTTTAATTTATAATTAAAACTAATGATATGCAAAACACCACACAAGTAGTAGAGCTCCAAGCTCAATACTATAGTAGTTCCTATTACCCTGTAATAGAAGGTAGACAAGTGATCAGAGGCCTATGTGGATCGTCCCTGAGAAGTACCCCTTTAGTCCGACAATGTATATAAGTCTGGTGGCCTTGGCCTAGGCTAGGTGAGAGCTACTCACGCAGACTGGGATTGTCAATCCCCAAATAGATCTATTTATAACATTTCGCGCTACACCATTAACTATTACAGTCCACGGGAATGGGACAAACAATAGGCAATAAGTAAGTTGCGGACCCGTGAAATGTTTGCATATACAAGAATTAGTATGTTTTCTTCCCTAGTTATAAAAGATGTAAAAACATGGGGCCATGAACTCACCTTATTAGCGATGCAATAGTGATAAGGTCACTGAATAGACTGGCACAGTATGTTCACGAAGCAGTGGAATTACCTAAGTAATTTATATGACTCAGTAAATGGACAAATAAAATTTACAGATAAATGCAGTTGATGAGAATGCATGATCACAATTTGATAAGTGTTATAAGATCTATATAGACACTTAAATTATCATAAACCTATCCAACCAATCATAATCACCCATTTTTAAAAAAACCCACTTCCCACCACTTTTTTAAAAATTAAATATCTCACAAACGGTAAATCGTCAAACGAAAAATAATACACAATTGTGACGAGAATCAAATCATCTATCTATCAAGGGGCACATGTATATACTTTCGACGAACTTTTTTTTCGACTTTTTTTTCTTAAGTCACGTTTGGAGAGAATCACATATGATTCGTCACGAATCATATATGATTCGTCACAAATCATATATGATTTTCAGAAAATCATATATGATTCGTGATATGAATCATATATGATTTTCTGAGAATCATATATGTTTCGTGACAAATCATATATGATTCTCTCCAGACGTGACTTAAGAAAAATAGTCGAAAAAAAGTTCGTCGAAAGTATATACATGTGCCCCTCGATAGATAGATGATTTTAATTCTCGTCGCGATGATATGTTTTGTTTTACGTAACGATGAACGGTTTGTGAGATATTTAATTTTTAAAAAATGAGTTTTTTTGTTACATTATAAAATGGATGGTTGTGATTGCTTGGTTGAGTCTATGCTAAACTAAGGGTCTACGAGGATCTTTTTCCTAGTAAGTTATCGATATAGGTACATTTTTAGTTTCTAAAAATGTATTTAACTTGTTTGAGCGTCAACGACCTAATTAAATAAATAAATGATTTTTATTTAATTAAGAATTGTAAAAATATAATGTTTCTCAAAAGTCCTTAGAGTTTCAGATGTACAAACTTTAGTCCTTCAATTTACGCAAGTTTCCTAATATATCCTTTTAGTTTATTTAATTAAATAATTAAAATAAACTTAATTTAATTTATTTCCAAAACAATATTATTATTATTTAAATTAAATTGTACTATGGTCCTTGTAAAAATAATAGTTTCCAAAACAACCCCTAGGGTTTATAACACATTCGGTTTATGGCAAGAAATACCCCTAGGGTTTCATCCGTTAAGTTCATTTGCAAAGTTAGTCCTTGTTCGTTATACTAAATTCCAAAACAGCCCCTAGGGCTCATTTAAGTTTCGATGTATGGCAAAATTGGTCCCTAGGGTTTATAACTTTCGGGTAAAAGGCAAAACGAGTCCCTAGGACTCGTTTGAAGTTTGATGTTTGGCATAAATGGTCCCTTAAGTATCGAAATTTATCAAAGGACACAAATCCAATATCTAGGGCTCGTTTAAAGTTTATAAAATGGCAACAACGGTCCTTGTGTTTTAATTAAGTCTCGGATAAGATTAAATGTACCCTTTAACTTTCGAAAAAATACAATTTAGTCCCTAGACTTTACAAAAGTCACGAAATGTATATAGGTAGTTTTATAACTTTGCAAAATAGTCTCATACTTTCACCTAATTCCAATTTTGGCACGAAAAGTCTAGGAATAGTGTTTTGAGGCTTAATGGGCTCGTTAAGCCCATTAGTGATTCGATTTGGTTTCAAACTTAGTTGGCTCATTTTATGGGCTTATCTAAGCTTATTAAAATTTACTAAACACTTAACTAATCCTAAATAATCACATTAAGCTAAATGGGCCTAGTGTTTTGGGCTTATACACGCGGCTTATAAATAATCCGTGTGTTATGGGCTTATTAATTCAGGGCTTTGTAGCTTACTTACAAGGCTTATATATCTAACTTATCAAGTTTAAGGTAGTTAGATTATTTAGGGATTAAGGTAAACTTATCTATCTAGGTTCTCTAGGCTTATACCTAGATTTTTCAAGGTTTACACTCGTTTATAGATCTAAAGATTTAGGTATGCTAACTTAAGAAAACAATATCAAGCCGTGGGGTTGATCTTCATAGGGTTCGAGTTTAACAAGGTTTTTACGTGTGCATGATATCCTTAGTCACGTTTTCCATAGATTTACTAGTATAGGTATATATGTTCATATATTCATGATGTTTAAAAAGAATGAATATGGAAATGGAGGTGAAATAACTTACTTGTTAATGAAGGTGATGACAATGGATGAGAACTAGCTAGAAAATCCTTGATTCTACTTAAGATCTACACGTCTAGTATTTTAGCCGCGACTAAGGTGACTTTGTTTGCCTTGTTAACCAAGAATCGGGTTGTAGTAGTAAATGCTCACACTAAATGCTCCTTGACAAAGATTTGGGTAGTAAATGTGATATGAATGTGTGTTTCGCGTATGTGTGTTTGTTATCCAAAAATGAAGAGTGTAAGTGAGGTATGAATGTGTTAGTTTAGCATATAATCAAAAGGTGTTGAGGATGTGTGTGGTTTGACTTAAATCCACGCCTAAGAGAGAGACAAATCTAGGTTTGAGATTTCAAATGGTACAAGGATATCTATGATGGGATTTGGGAAGTACATAAACTTAATTGCACAAAAAGGTACTCTTGCCTTTTGGGTTGTTCTAGTCGTCGAGTATAAGGTCAAGGGGACAAGATTTTATGTCTAGAATAGTGTTGGTTTAATGACAAATGTTGTACAAGTATAAGTTAAGGTTAAGTGTAGTGTACATAGGTTTTAAGTTAGCTCAAATATATTGTATAGTGGTATTCGGCTAGGACTTAGTGTCTAGGATGGTTTAATATTTAAGTTTAGTAATTTAGTAGAGTTACTAATAGTCTAGGTAAATAATGTGTGTAACACCCCACTTGGATAAGTGGACCGTTACGTGTATTTATGGCGTGTCATCAAAGCATAAGGTAAATGTCCTAAAACATTAACTGGCCATAAAGGAAATACCAGAATCAAACATCGGTAATCCAAACATAAGTTCAAACATGAAAAGTAAAATACTGAAGGAAAGGACTAAATAATGTCCAAATAAGCAGAATAATGTAAGAAGTGCATAAAGTAAGAAGTCTGGATAACTTCCATCCAAATGCACATGCTCACATAATCCTAAGAGCGTCCTGGTGTACCTGCCGTTAGAACATGAAAAGGAACTACGGCTGAGCATAACGCCCAGTGAACGGATATAAAGCATGATAAGAAATACTGAAATGAAGCAGATGATAAAATATTGAAGCTGTAAGACTGATGAGTAAAGTTGCAACAGAAATCTGAAAAGTCTGATTTACAAACAATAAAGTTGAACTGTTATCTATTAAATCTAAAACATGCATTTACTGTATTTTAATTGCCAAGAGCTTATATAGGTCATGTACTGTAACAAATGTTGCATGAATAACTGGAGGGGTGACCTCATCATGCAGTAGAGGGGTGACCTCTAAATAATGTGTTGGGTGGAGGGGTCAACTCCAATGTGAAGGATGTAGAGCACACACCACATTCACCTGATAAACTGTAAACTGATAGCCTAGGATGCATCCATACGCCCCACTAACAATACCGATAAAATGGCCAAGCTGAACTGAGTGGAACGCTGCGGGATATCACTCTCTCGTAGGTGAGTCATTACACCGGTGCCTCAAGTGTCATGGTTACGGTACCTCCGTAACTAGTACTACTGACAGGTCATGCTTGTATATAAGGCTCAGACAATATCTTAGTTATTAAAATAGTTTCTGATAATTTATAACATATACTGAGGAAAACATTTGGCTGCAGACGGGGAATCCTAATCATGCATAGAAAGGAAGTCCTTATTGAAAGACGGGAAATCCGTACATTGTGTCCAGTAACTGTCTGGAGAAGAAAACAGAAGAAACTCCTACTCTGACTTCACGCGAACTACATGATTAAAGGGACATGTATGAGTTGTCTGCGTATGACATGAGTTACTGTTTCATGACTTGATTACTTGTTCATGACATATTTTACTTGTTCATGTATTATTTTGTATATTCTTAATCTGGCGTGGTTCGTGAGTTCTTGATACTGTATCTCATGTTTCATGTGTCATTCTACTTGATATTTCTGTAATTAGTAACTTTCTAAAAGTAGTAGGTTTTCATAAATAATAAGTTTCTAAAAATAGTAAGTTTTCATAAATAGTAAGTTTGCATAAATAGTAAGTTTGATAATTTTATATACGTAGGTATTCTAACTTGTTTCATTTTATGATGATTTTAATCAATAAGCCAAATTCAATAAGCATATTAAAATAAGCCGATTTCTAAATAAGCCGATAATTTAATAGATAAAAGTAGTTTTGAGGTATATTTTACTTGATTAAATTTTGTAAAACATCAAGATACTTTATGTAACCATCTACATAATACAAGGACTGATCATACAACTTGATAAAAGCATGTTTTGAAAGCCATCTTTTTCAATATGAAGCACGACATATACTAAACCGAGTTGCAAACTTTTCGTTAATTATTTTATGATCTTATTAATCCATTTTAGATGCTGAAATCCATGGTTACAATCCTTACGTTATATATAACTATCCATGACATCAATATCTTGAAATCACACGAATAACCAACATGTCAAAACCGCAACTCATCGATTCGTAATTGTGGTGAACTACAGTTCTACTACTACTATTGTATGCATTCATATGAAAAATAAGAAGAACATCATATTTATAGAGTAACATGTGATTTTCGTACTAAGTATACGAAAGATCGAGAGTTACCTTCAACACAAACAGAGACATGTCGAAACATAAACCGATGCCGAAATCATCTGAAAACATGCATATAAAATATGGCCAGGGACAGAAACCGGTTGCAACCTCCAGCCGAAACTCGACGTAATCGAACACCAACACCAACTTGAACGCCCACACCAGAAACTCACGAGGGATGATCGAATCCTGTACTAGAACGTGAACCAGACGATCTAACGAGAGCTAACGTCCAAACACCCTTACGTGAAACAACACTCAAACCACTGATTTCTATTTTGGAGCGGTGGCTGGCTTTAGTTTTAGAGTAGGACAAGTATGTCTAGTATAAATGTAAAAGTGGTAACCAATCTCGATCGATATGTCGTAACAACCGTGTGAAAAGGAAGGAAACTATTCAATGCTCATAGTCAAATGTTTTATATTTCACTTCTGTAATTTAAGAAATTGTTTGAATTGATGCGTATAATATAGAAATGACAAATACATACATTTAAACATGGTATAATGTGTTTTTTCCATTTCTATCAATTAGAGGTTCATAATGTTTATAGTTTGGTCACTATTGGTCACTATATTAATCTAATATTTTGCAAAGAGTTATTTTTTCTTCTTCTTTTTTTTATAATTATATTCTTAAAAAGATATAATTTGTCCTCTAAAGTGAAAACGAAGTTTTCGGGTTTTACAATTCTTCCTCTCTAAAAAATATAATTCGTCCTTGAATTAAGGTAATAAGCTGCTGGGTTATAAAAGCTGAAAGGACACAAAAGCTGAAAAGACATGTAAGCTGAAAGGACATGAACGTGGCATGACTGACAAGAACATGGAACGTGACATGACTAAAGAGGACATGGAACATCACATGACTGAAAGAAAACATAAAACGTAACATGACTGAAAGAACATAACTGAATTATGGTAGGAAAAGGATGAGAAGTCCGGATGGACTCCTCCGTTTCAAGTGGCTTCCCGCTCGAAACGGTTCCTTCAAAGATCGTGACACAATGAAAAATCTTAGTCTTGATGACCCTGTCCTGATGATGCTATATAGTTTCTGGGTCCATACTTAAGATGGATTTTCTGAATCTGATAGAATAAATAAACTATAGCATATAGTATACATGAAACGGTACGTACAAATATCCTGAAAAGATAACATTTATATCTCTGAGCAAGCTGCTAAAACATACAGGGAAAAATTTCTCTGATGAACGTGGTTCGCGATCATCTGATGAACGCTGGGCATGGAGTATGTCATGAATGTGATCTGTGGAACATACTGTGAACATTATACTAGACATATCCTGAACGTATGCTGACTGAGGAAGGAATGCCAGACGATATGGCCTGAGACTAAAACATCTGCCTGAGTATGGAAAAGCTATGCTAAACTTGAGTCTGGTTTCTTAAGCTTCTGTAACCGTACTTGGTAGTAAACTGTACCTGAACGCGAACAATGTTATGAACGCTAACATGAGCTTAAATCATGAGATAGCACAAAACATGAACTGAAACAACATCATACTGCGAATGTGATGTAAACGTGAAAATGAACGTAATCGTGAACGTGAATGTGAACGTACATGTGATCGTGAACATGAACGTGAGCGTGATTCACGAACACTAATTTCTATCTGACAAGATTGTTGATGGAATACCTTGGAATCATACGATCTATTGCTGAATTTCTGCAGACTTGTTACTGCGTAATCATTTCGGATAAAAGAAGACGTATATGCTGGGTTAACTAGTTAAAAACGACTTAGATAGCATCATGCTTCGTCTGAGTCTGTGATAACTGACAATAACCTCCATGGAGTCTTATCTCATTTCTGTTCAGAAATTTCTAGTGGTTGTAATAACTCACTTAGCATGACGACGTTCTATCTTGAACCTGTAATATGCCAGGCATATAGATATGAACATAGCTGCATCAATTATGTTATACTGCTTCTATCAAAATTCTGCCTGGGATTATGTTACGTTCTGGTGGAATCTGGGTGAATAGTCATGAAAGAATTTTGAGTCTGGGTAAAATAGATCTCTCCTAGCGTAGGATCTTATGTGATATAAAATTTTAGTGTAGGTTCTCTACTTTACGCGTAAGCTTAATCATGGAAAGATAATCGTGGGAACTGTCCGCAATTTTTGCGGTATCAGTCAACTGAGTTGTAGAAAATTTTGTACTTTAGTCACCGACGTCGATCTTGACCATCTAGTGATGGCCTTCATCTTCGCATGACTGTCTGAAATTTCTTTCTACTAAAATAGGGTGGTTTAGAAATGCCACCTTGTTCATCTGGAACTCACATCTGGAAAGCTGCGTATATTATTTTCTCCTATCAGAGAATCTGTAGGGTCGCGAAAAGATGATTCTCATGTTTTCTCTAGACTTTAGCAGATCTGAATGTTATCAATGAATATATACCAACAATCTTGTCTGAGAATTCATGGAACAATTTTATTCATCCATTTCATACTATAGTTGGAGCATTTGGGAGTTCAGAAGTAAAAATCAAAATTTAAAAGAGACTTAACGTGTGCAAAAGTAGTCTAGAAAACATCATGTTCTTTCTCTCACCACTGATGGTGGCATAATCATGAATCGTTCTAGAAAAAGTTTAAGACATCATAGCAGATCAGATAGACCTTTTATACGTGGAACGAACATTGATTATGTATGGTGATCTTGTAAAATTTTTGGTGGTCGGTACGTGATCTCATGTTACCGGCTTCTCCTGATAGATAGAAATGGTGCACCTCCTGGTGGTGCGCTAGGGCGAATAAAACCTTGTTCCGGTAACTCTTGCAGCAAATGCTGCAACTCTTTTAACTTAGCTGAGGCCTTGCAATAAAGAGTTCTGAAAACAGTTTTTGTCCTTGAGACAAGCTCGATGTTAAACTCTGTCTCGTGGTTAGGAGGGAATTTCTGGAACACCCTCTGGAATGACGTCTGGAAACTTGGGATAAACTGTTGGCCATGAATTTAAGGAATTTTAGAAGTCGCATCGTGAATGGTGATTAGAAGTCTTCGCAGCTATAAGATAATAATTCACGTGCCTACAAAGCTGAAACAGTTTGTACTGATTTCTCTGGCAGGAATATAACGAACAAACCGAGAGTTAGTTACACGGATCTCGTCTTCAACTGGAAGGAAAAGCCTTTATAAATATAGTGATAATGTGGAGTCTTTTCTGGCTGGGAGGTAGGTAATAACCAGTTTAAGATAAAGCTGACATATGAATACGTGAAGTATACGTGGCAGATTTCACTGAATTTGTATCGTCTGTAACTTCACAGAGCAAACACTGCATGTCTAATCTGGACAATACGCCAGTGGTGGTGATTGAGTCTTTAATGGTTTGATCTATACATGGCATGACAAAACGGGTATATCCCCTTGAAGGGTACCCCAAATTTCCGAGGGCCTGGTTTAGAAAACATACGGAGTTATGAGTTCTGACTCGTACTTTGAGAAGATATTCGTATGACGTGTACCATGACTGGTGTTCTGATAAGTGTCTTCCGAAATGATACTTGAGACCTGTGTCTTGACTGTTGTCTGGACATGTATTTTAATGGGTGAGTCTGAATAATGTTAAGAATTTCTGGTAACGGCTAGGGTTGGCGGACCGGTTAGACTACTGACCTCTTGTATTTCTGGTCACGTCCGTACCAGAGTTCCGATGCTTACTGACTGATTAATAATAAGCATGGTGGTTGTCATTACCGCCTTGTCTGCCAGTTTCCTGACGGTCGTTATCATGACCATGATTCGTGTAACTATTTCTGTTCAGTGGCTGACTGGTTACCGATTCCCACTCTTCTGACTGAAAGATTAGCTGAGTGAAGTGTGACATCTAACTGAGGAAGCTAAAGCATGGAATGGGATGGTAGCGTTTGATGGTTGAAGTATATTTTTGTCAGGCGTTTTCAGATTTATAGTTTTTGTCCTTGTTTTGCAGAGTCTTCATAGTATAAACAGCATCAACATTTTAAAAAATCTCCAAATATTAGCAGCATCAGCATTTGTGAGGTCTTCAAAGTGTTAGCAGCATCAGTATTTGGTAAAATCTTCAACTCATAAGCAGCATCCGCATATGGTAGAATATCGACAAGCGGAAACGTTTGAGATGATTGAGGATCGATTAGCAATATCCATGGAGTAGGGTACATGGAGTACACCTGGACTACTGTACATGAAGTACAAAGTGAATACAACACATGGAGCATATCTGAGACACTGTACGTGGAGTACTCATGAAATATTGTACATGGAGTATAACTGAGACACTGTACATGGGGTACTGTACATGGCACTTGTGGAAATTTTATGGGATGATCGATACTATCGTCGCTTGTCTGACATGATCAAAGAAATAAATTGATTTAAACGGTAGTAAACTAAACTGAAATGAGTAACATGATATCCTGGTAATTCCTGCGTGGACTTAAAGCTGGTTGTATAGAGTTTCAAGAATATGATTAAACGGAATTTTAGCAATGGTCAGCATGAAGATATGACTGATGAAGATCAAACATGATTATTATGAAAACAGGATTTTACTGTAAACCCTTCTGTATCTTAACATCATCACCTTGCTGAAAACATAATCCTCATAAGGAGACATGAACTTAGTTAGCATGAAAACGACATTCACGTGATAGTATAAACTTGAATGTTACAAAGAACATGAAAAGATAACCAACTAAGGTTTAACATCAGTTGGTGTGGATGGCTATGGTTCAATCCACTGGATTTAAAGGAGAAAACATGTGACTAAGTATGGGCGATTCTGGTTCGATCCATACTTGTCAAAATTCTCTGAGAACTGTCATGTATAGAAATTTACAATCTGGAACTAAATATGGATGGCTATAGTCCAATTCATACTTGTCAAGATTTTATGAAATGTCATGATATGACAAATGTGAACAACTATGGATTGGTTCACAAAACAACATTCGACTGAAAAGCATGAAATTTGACTTGAGAAATGGTGAACGCATATGGGTCAGTTCACCAAATAACATTCGACTGGAAACATGAATCTGTCATGGGTAAGGGTAAACGCATATGGGTCGGTTTACCAATACAAAATCTGAACGACCAAGGGTGAACGCCTATGGGTCGGTTCACCAAAACAAAATTCAAATGAAAAGCACATGCGACTAAATATGGCCGATCTTGTACCAACCTTTTACTTAGTCAAAACTTTAAGAAAACTGACTGATAAATGAAGAAAATTGACTGAATAATCTATGACAAACATGAAAGATAACAACGCCAAAAATCTGGGAAGTTCCTGGTGACTATCCACTAGTCACTGGTCAAGTTTTAGAGCCTACAGGTCGAACCTAGCTCTGATACCATAATTGTAACACCCCACTTAGATAAGTGGACCGTTACGTGTATTTATGGCGTGTCATCAAAGCATAAGGTAAATGTCCTAAAACATTAACTGACGATAAAGGAAATACCGGAATCAAATATCGGTAATCTAAACATAAGCTCAAACATGAAAAGTAAAATACTGAAGGAAAGGACTAAACAATGTCCAAATAAGCAGAATAATGTAAGAAGTGCATAAAGTAAGAAGTCTGGATAGCTTCCATCCAAATGCACATGCTCTCATAATCCTAAGAGCGTCCTCGTGTACCTGCCGTTAGAACATGAAAAGGAACTACGGCTGAGCATAACGCCCAGTGAACGGATATAAAGCATGATAAGAAATACTGAAATGAAGCAGATGATAAAATAATGAAGCTGTAAGACTGATGAGTAATGTTGCAGCAGAAATCTGAAAAGTCTGATTTACAAACAATAAAGCTGAACTGTTATATGTTAAATCTAAAACATAAATTTACTGAATTTTAATTTCCAAGAGCTTATATAGGTCATGTACTTTAACAACTGTTGCACAAATAACTGGAGGGGTGACCTCGTCATGCTGTAGAGGGGTGACCTCTAAATAATGTGTTGGGTGGAGGGATCAGCTCCAATGTGAAGGATGTAGAGCACACACCACATTCACCTGATAAACTATAAACTGATAGCCTAGGATGCATCCATACTCCCCACTAATAATACTGATAAAATGGCCACGCTGAACTGAGTGGAACGCTGCGGGATATCACTCTCTCGCAGGTGAGTCATGACACCGGTGCCTCAAGTGTCATGGTTACGGTACCTCCGTAACTAGTACTACTGACTGGTCATGCTTGTATATAAGGCTCAGGCAATATCTTAGTTATTAAAATATTTTCTGATAATTTATAACATATACTGAGGAAAACATTTGGCTGCAGAAGGGGAATCCTAATCATGCCTAGAAAGGAAGTCCTTATTGAAAGACGAGAAATCCATACCTTGTGTCCAGTAACTGACTGAAGAGGAAAACATAAGAAACTCCTATTCTGACTTCACGCGAACTACATGTTTAAAGGGACATGTATGAGTTGTCTGCGTATGACATGAGTTACTGTTTCTTGACTTGATTACTTGTTCATGACTTATTTTACTTGTTCATGTATTATTTTGTATATTTTTAATCTGGCGTGGTTCGTGAGTTCTTGATAATGTATCTCATGTTTCATGTGTCATTCTACTTGATATTTCTGTAATTAGTAACTTTCTAAAAGTAGTAGGTTTTCATAAATAATAAGTTTCTAAAAATAGTAAGTTTTCATAAATAGTAAGTTTGCATAAATAGTAAGTTTGATCATTTTATATACGTAGGTCTTTTAACTTGTTTCATTTTATGATGATTTAATCAATAAGCCAAATTCAATAAGCATATTAAAATAAGCCGATTTCTGAATAAGCCGATAATTTAATAGATAAAAGTATTTTTGAGGTATATTTTACTTGATTAACTTTTATAAACATCAAGATATTTTATGTAACCATCTACATAATACAAGGACTGATCATACAAGTTGATAAAAGCATGTTTTGAAAGCCATCTTTTTCAATATGAAACACGACATATACCAAACCGAGTTTCGAACTTTTCGTTAATTCTTTTATGATCTTATTAATCCATTTTAGATGCTGAAATCCATGGTTACAACCCTTACGTTATATATAACTATCCATGACATCGATATCTTGAAATCACACGAATAACCAACATGTCAAAACCGCAACTCATCGATTCGTAATTGTGGTGAACTATAGTTCTGCTACTACTATTGTATGCATTCATATGAAAACTAAAAAGAACATCATATTTATATAGTAACATGTGATTTTCGTACTAAGTATACGATATATCGAGAGTTACCTTCAACACAAATAGAGACATGTCAAAACATAGACCGATGCCGAAATCATCTGAAAACACGCATATAAAATATGGTCAGGGACCGAAACCGGTTACAACCTCCAGCCGAAACTCAAGGTAATCGAACACCAACACCAACTTGAACGCCCACACTAGAAACTCATGAGGGATGATCGAATCCTGTACTAGAATGTGAACCGGACGATCTAACGAGAGCTAACGTCCAATCACCCCTCCGTGAACTAACACTCAAACCACTGATTTCTATTTTGGAGCGGTGGCTGGTTTTAGTTTTAGAGCAGGACAAGTATGTCTAGTATATATGTAAAAGTGGTAACCAATCTCGATCGATATGTCGTAACAACCGTGTGAAAAGGAAGGAAACTATTCAATGCTCAGAGTCAAATGTTTTATATTTCACTTCTATAATTTAAGAAATTGTTTGAAATGATGCGTATATACTAATATAGAAATGACAAATTATATTTAAACATGGTATAATGCGTTTTTTCCATTTTTATCAATTAGAGGTTCATAATGTTTATAGTTTGTTCACTATTGGTCACTATATTAATCTAATATTTTGCAAAGCGTTTTTTTTCTTCTTCTTTTTTTATAATTATATTCTTAAAAAGATATAATTTGTCCTCTAAAGTGAAAACGAATTTTTCGGGTTTTACAATGTGAGTGTAGGTTTAATCTAAAGTGATTTGGTTAAGTTCTAGGGGTTTTGGTGAAAGTATAAGTAGTAATTTATTAAGATATAATTTTAATAAATCATAATGTAAGACATTTAATAAAATGTAAAAGTTGATATGTATGAAGTTGAAATATGGAAAGTAGCTTTTGTTGACTCATAGTATCATTTATAGTGTATAGAAAATATATAAACATATATTTTGTAGTAATTACAAGTATTTGGTAAACGTTATTAATTGTGATCATGGTTTTAGATTTTAATAAACCTAAAATGATGCATGCATATGCTCATGTGTTTCAGGTGACTTTATAGTCGTCAAAGTAATCAACTATATGTTTTGTATGCTCATAAAGATGTAGTCATACTAAATTTTCCTGTAATCCCATGATTGAATAATCACAATCATGATATAAGTTTATAGTTTAATTTGGCCAAGTGGTTGAATACTCACAGTCATGTTACAATATATAAATAGTTCTCGTGATCAATGTATGAATGCTCATGAATGATGCATATGATAGTATAAAGTTTTCATGCAAAGGTGGAAATATATATAACTCATGAGATGACGTGTATAATGATGTCATGACCAAAACATGAAAACCACAGGTTTTACAACACTATCCCGTTATTTTAGCTTTGTCCTCAAAGCTTAAGATGACGTTACTGCTCAGGTGAACAAGTGTGGGTGCTTAGAGCTAAATGAGTCTTCGCGTTCCCAAGTGAACTCAGGACCTCTCATGAAGTTCCAAGATATTTTAACTAACGGAATTTGGCTGCGCTTCAGCTTCTTGACTACCCTCTCCATGACCTCTACTGGTTCTTCGGTGAATTGGAGTTTGTCATCAAATTTGACTCCCTCCAATGGAATGGCTAACGGCTCATCCACATAGCACTTCTTTAGGTTTGAAACATGAAAGGTAGAGTGTACTCGGCTCATTTGCTGGGGTAACTCTAGACGATAGGCCACTTCACCAATTCCAGCAGTCACTTTGAAAGGTCCTACATATCGTGGATTTAGCTTACCACGTTTTCCAAAATGCACAACACCCTTCCAAGGTGATACCTTGAGCATAACACGGTCACCTACTTCAAATTGCATAGGTTTCTGTTTCTGGTCTACGTAGCTGTTCTGTCGGTCTTGTGCAACTTGAATTCTCTGCTTGATGAGAGTGATCTTCTATGTTGTCACTTGGATTAATTCGGGTCCAGTAAGCTGAAATGCCCCTAACTCTGCCCAGCACACGAGTGATCTGCACTTGCGACCAGAGAGAGAGAGAGCCTCAAATGGTGCGGCTTTGATATTGGCATGGTAACTATTGTTGTAGGATAATTTAACTAAAGGTATATGTTCGACCCATCCTTTTCCAAAGTCGATCACACATGTCCTCAGCATGTCTTCCAAAGTTTGGATCGTTCTTACACTCTAACCATCGGTCTGAGGATGATAAGCAGTACTCATATCCAGGTTTGTACCCAACGCTCGTTGAAAAGCTTTCCAAAAGTTTGACGTAAATCTCCCATCTCGATCACAAATAATGGAGACGGGTATTCTGTGTCTTGTCACAACTTCCTTTAGGTACAATCTTGCTAGGTGGTCCAGAGAGTCATTCTCTCTTATGGGTACAAAATGGGCAGACTTGGTGAGTCGGTCGACAATTACCCAAATAGTATCATACCCATGAGATGAGGTGGGAAGTTTGGTGATGAAATCCATGGTGATGTTGTCGTATACTTCAGGTTGGACCAATAGTCCCGACGGACTCTGGTGCTCAGTCTTTACTCTGGCACACGTCAAGCATTTCTTCATGTAAGTTGCAATGTCTGCCTTCATGTTTGGCCACCAATATAACCTCCTCATATCGTGATACATCTTCTCAGATCCTGGATGTATGGAGTATTTGGACTTGTGAGACTCGTGCATGATCACGCTTCTTAAGTCTCCGTAACATGGTAACCAACTTCTTCCATGTAAACACAACGTTCCATCTGCTCTTGGTTCTAGCTTCTCCTTGCTTAAATCTGTCCTAAGCATTCCTTTGATGTATTCCTTATCAATGTTTCCGGGTTTCCTTGCTTGTACTTGAGCCTCCAGTATCTGCTTGGGTAAATCCAAGCTAATCGTCATAACCAAGGCTCGGACTCGCATGGGAGGATCAGTTCCCTTGCGGCTAGTGCGTCTGCAACTACATTGGCTTTACCGGGGTGGTATTTTATGTCACAATCGTAGTCGCTAAGCAGTTCTATCCAACGGCGTTGTCTCATATTCAACTCCTTTTGATCTAGAATGTGTTGCAAGCTTTTGTGGTCGGTATGCACGATACGTTTTGTTTCGTATAGATAATGCCTCCAGATGTTTAAGGCAAAAACTACAGATCCAAGCTCTAGATCATGATTAGAGTAATTCTGCTCGTGCTTCTTCAGTTTCCTTGAAGCGTAGGCGATTACTTTCTTTCTTTGCATCAGTACAACACCTAAGCCTTTGTGCGAGGCATCACAGTAGACAACAAAATCCTCGTTGCCCTATGGCAAGGCTAAAATAAGTACGCTGCACAATTTCTGTTTGATGGTTTGGAAGTTAGTTCTTCTTTCTCTCCCCACTCAAATTTCACGCCCTTCTGAGTGAGCTTCATCATATATTTGGCTATTTTGGAGAATCCTTCTATGAATCTCCGGTAGTATCCGGCGAGACCTAGAAATTGGCGAATCTCTTTCGGTAATGTAGGCGGTGCCCAATCCTTTACGGATTCAACTTTTGTGGGATCTACTTGAATACCATCGCTATCGATCACGTAGCCAAGGAAATGAACCTTAGGAATCCAAAAATCACATTGGAGAATTTTGCGTACAACTTACAACTTTTCTTCCTTAAGTAGTTTCAGCACTTGAGCTAGATGTTCTCCATGTTCTTGTTCGTTCTTGGAGTAAATGAGTATACCGTCGATGAATAAAATCACGAATTTATCCAAATACGGTCTTGATAGTAGTAAATTTACACTTGTTTAGGAAAACATGGTAAAAACGACAAGTATTAAGTGTCGGTTTAGTAAAACCAAGCACTAATGACCAAATTAAGTTCAAGTTCGTTTTCCAAGGAGGCAAGTGTGTTGTGTAGAGAGATGATTAAGTGTTTGAGATTATATTGATGAGAAAAGAAAATAAAGAAAAGAAAGTAGAAAAGGATGACGGTTACGATTATGAATTACACGAAGACGAAAAGTCGTACATGTAAAACCGTAAAAAGTGACTAAATTTAAAAATTACCCTAAAAAATTCCTAGAAAATTTCAATAAATCCTAAAAAATGTAATTAGAGTTTACAAAAAATCAAAAATCACTCAAACCTTTTATTTAATTAAATAATAATTTTTTAATGCTAATTAAAGCCCAAAAAATCAAATTAATTAATAAAAAGCCTAAAATGAGATTTTTCACTTTGTAAACCTCTAAATTGACTTAACTAAATTAAAACTTTTTTTTGAAAATTGTAAAATTAATTAAAACTATTTAAAAATGATTAAAAACTCTAAAAACTTAAAATAATTCTAAAAATTAATCAAATGACACTAAAATTAATATAAAATTTTTAAAACTCCTAACTTAATATATTTAAACTAGGAAAAATGAAAAACTTGCAAAAATCTAAAATTTATTTTTTAATAATAAAATAATATTATAAATCCAAAATTTATAAAAAAGTTCTAAAAAGTTGTAAACTAGTTTATATTAACCTAAATAACACAGAAATGAACTTGAAATTACTAAAATACCCCTACTGGGCCTTAAAATGGGCTAAATGACAAAACAGACCCTTAATGGGCTTAGATTTGGCCCAATAAGAAAAATATCCACCAAATAAGCCCAAAATCACCTACTTGACTCAAAATTTGATTTTAAGCACAAAACTTTGAAGGCCCGAAAGCTGAAAGTGAGCTTATCATAGCTTAATTGTCAACAACTTATTCTTAATGGGCTTTTTGGCCCATTAAGCCATAAGCTAATGCCATAAGCTCTGATTTGACACACAAGCTTATTTTGGGATACTTAAGAGATCTATGAAAAGAAATTTTGAAAAAGCCCAAGAAATAAGCCTGAAATAAGCAAAAGCTCTCTTCAAAAACGACAAAATAGTTGTTTTTGAGTTTTAGGCCACCTCAAGTGCTGATTCAACTTGCAAAAGGTTTTAAATGACTTAATTAAGCAAAATCAACAAAAAGATTTCCAATAAGCACACTGAATAAGCTGGAATAAGCAAATAAGCACTTATGTAAAAGTCAACTTGTTTGGTTTTCTAGTCAAACCTAAAAGTCAAACCCTAAAAAGCTCCAGATTAGTTCAATAGGTCAAATGAGGAAGATTGATCACAAAAAATAAGTTGTTGCAAGTCTGGATAAGCCAAAATGGCTTATGAATAAGCTGATGAACAAATTACACTAGCAGTGGCTAGCAACAGGGGAAAGGAGTTCCCACTGCTTGACTATTTTGACCTTTTGTCTTATATGGATTTTTGTTGGATTCAAGCCACAAAAAGGCACCCTTATAACCATTGGGTTATAAGGAGTCAAATGAAATCACAAAAACACAAATCCTTTCAGCCAATTAGTACAGTTTAATCAAAAGATCACCAGATATGCACCAAACATGAACACAAGCAGTTATGAACTTAATAAGCAGTTTTAGCAAGAATAAGCCAACCAATTTGAACCAAATGCACACAACAGCTTAGATTAATTCAAGTGAACATAAATTAACTGGTTTCATGCAATGATTCAAGGTTTAGAACAAGATTCAAGCCAAAGAAAGTTACTGATGAACAAGAACAAGCAGATTTCAAACTTTGTTGATATACTTGACCACAAGACCAGATTCAAACCCTCAAATTTCTTTAACATGTTATATAGACTTTGCTTAATCACTTGTTATCCCTAAGCATGCATACAATCTATGTTTTTCCAAAATCTTAATTCAAAACCAACATATTTCAACAAGTTATAGCACAATCAAGAAAATGATGTTCAAAAGCCAAAGACTTGCATATATCAGCACAATACCAAGTATTTATCAGATACCAACACAAAACAACACTTAACAATAACTCAAAATCAAATTACAAGCTTAAACAGGTTAACCTAAACACCCCTTAACTTTTTCAATCCAAGATTTAACAAAGCAAATGTGTGATTCAATTTTACCTAAGCCCAATCTAGCACAATAACATCAATATCATGCAGTATCAAGCAGATTCAAGCCACAAGAACAACAGTTACAACAACAGAACTCAAAATCACAAAAATCAAGTATTTTATCAGATTTTGGGTAAGAATGCTCAAACCTCATGAATGTACATCCACACTCACGAATTTTTGAGCTGATGTGTCTAGCTAAACAAGACACAAGCTTCCAATACAACCCTGCTAAGATTCAACAATGTTAGAGCACAAGTTATATAAAACAGAAAAATGGAAAAAACTTGATTAATGCAAACTTGTTCCCACTCCTTGATTATCCCCAAACTACAAGCTTACAAGACCTTGATAATCTTCTTATCAGGGTGCTATAATCACTTGCAATCCAAAAATTCCAAAGGTTTGAACCAAGAATTTAGCAAAATATCAAGTTTTGAGAAAACTTGGCAATTCTTGCACAAGGTTTAAAAACAGGTTTTAAGACTTCAAAAACACAAACATATATCAATAACAAGCAAAGATTAAAGTTGGCACTTGGATTTCATCAGCAATATCAAACACTTTTTCATTAAAATGAAACAAGGATTTACAAATTTGTGAATAAGGAAAAACCAAGAGCAAAGACTAATGTTGCAGGTCCTATGCCTTATATAGGCTACAAAGATGAACTAGAAAGCATAAAAACCGTAAACCCTAAGTCTTGAAGTTCCTGAAATGCCCTTGATGAAGTTTGAAAACCTTGGACTCATGTGATGTGTTCTTGGCAGTTTGTGGACTTGTGAGCTGTTGGAATTTGATCAAAGGCTCATATTAAGCTTGGATATGAAGCAGCTTTGTGGGGCGTTGGATGGCTGGCACTGTTTTGGCATCTTCTCCAAAAGTGAGACAAGGCATAGAACATGTGAGCATTGGGATGATGTAGATTGAGGTTTAAGGTATGGGTTGTGTTTAGTGTCACCCTAATCATAATTCTAGAAAAGGTTAAATTACAAGTAATTAAGGAATGCCCAATTTCGTCAAGAACATGAAGAACAGGTTGTTTGATCCGGTTTAGTGTTTAAATAGGCGTTAACCGCCCAAAATTAATATTAATTAAGGGTTAGTTAAATCAGGTGTGAGTGGGGTGTGACATGGCAAAAGGGAGGGTTTTAATTGGTTGTGAGGGTGAGTGGGACACATGGCACTTGGTTACTGGTCTATGTAACTTTGTTGTCTTGGCAGAAAATACCCTCAATCTTTCTGTTCCCTTTCATTCTTTGTTTAATATGCACAAATCCGAATTCGTTTATAAACCAAGTTTTGGTTTTTAGACTTTTACCCCAAATACTTTTCCAAAGGTAATTTCAGGGGTATTTCTTGCCAATTCTTGATACTTGAAGGGTTTTTTGGCATTTTCTTCAAACTTTATGGTGTTGACTTGTATTGTTGACTTCTTAGAGGACTAATAATGACAAGTCTTCAAATTTGAGGGACCATTCTTGCCAATTTTTCAAAGTAGAGGGCCCTTTTTGTAAATTTGACAAACTTTAAGAACCAATTTTGTAATTATGAATAAACAAGGGTTTAAAGTGTCAATTCTTCAATACTGGAGGACCCTTCTTGTACAATCTTCGATTCTTCAAGGGTTATTCTTGGAAAATCACCATTAGGGTTTGGTTCATTGTGCGGCTTCGTTTCCCGTGTTCGTTTTTGCTTGTTTCTTGTGATCTTTTGTCATTTTCTCAATATCCGTACCTAAAATACACATGTAACAAACACAAGCATATATTTGGCATTTTTCATGATATTTAATGCATTTTAAGTCCATTTGGGACGATGAGACTATGTATAAAAGTAGTCTCATCAGGTCTACACACTCGATTCATGAGGTCCATGGATATTGCTAGTGCGTTGGTTAGTCCAAAAGGCATAACCTAAAATTCGTAATGACCATAACGAGTTTTGAAAGCTGTTTTTAGAATGTCCTCTTCTCTGACCTTTAACTGATGGTATCTCGATCTTAAATCGATCTTCGAATACACACTTGATCCTTGGAGTTGATCAAATAGGTCATCAATTCGAGGAAGTAGATAACGATTTTTCACAGTTAACTTATTCAGTTCTCTGTAATCAATGCACATCCGGAAAAAACTGTCTATATTTTGACAAATAGCACTGGAGCTCCCCAAGGTGAGGAACTAGGTCTAATAAAACCTTTGTCTGACAGTTCTTGGAGTTTTTCTGCGAGTTCTTTCATCTCGGTTGGTGCCAACCGGTAAGGTGCTTTAGCTACAGGTGCAGCTCCTGGTATCAAGTCAATTTGGAATTCTACTTGATGAGTTGGTGGTAAATGATAGGTGTGAAAACACCCATCCTCTTACCACTTATTTCTGGCTAAAACAAGACCAAAACACGTATTTAATATCATTTGTTTGGAATTATGCGCGGTTTTTGTGTTTATTGTGTTTTCAGAGTCAACCGGATGAATATTGAAGAAAACATGGGATTGCACGGGTTTTATCGAAGAAAAAGACTCAAGACGAAGTCTATTGTCCAAGAGATGCAAAAGATTTGAAGTCATTGTGCCTATTTGAAGATTTATCGAAGAATAGAGCCAAAGATGGAAGATACATATATGTCGAAGAACTCGAGTCTATTAACAAATGATTATAGGACGAGTTGGAATCATTCACCGAAACTTCTCAAAATCCAAAGTCGAAAACGTTTAATTAAAGAAACGTAAAGACTAAAGAAGAAAGAAGAAGAGAAGCCCATGAACAAAGCCCATTCACAAGCCCATAAAGCATACACCTATAAATAGGCCTACACTTCACAACTTAGGGAGTTAGTCTTAGTTTTTCATTTTTCCATTTTCTCTAGTTTTAGAGAGAGAAAGTTCTTAACTTTCTCTCACTAAGATTTTTCTTTTCTCCATTTTACATTTCAATTTTTAAGCTTTTGTATTTTGGATGTCATTAATCTAATTCAAGTTAAGCTTTTTAGTTCTTTAATCTCCTTCTACATTTCTTAGTTTTCCTTAATCAATTGATCCGATTGTTTCATTTCATACGGTTTGGGTTATTTGATGAGTTCGTGATTGAAGGTTAATCCTTCTCGTTCCTACTTAAGCTAATACACGTATAAGCTATAAGCCCTTGATGCTTATTGGCTTATTCGATTGATTTGGCTTATTTAAGTTTAAGTTTTCTTGAAAGACTTATAGTTCTTTAATCCGTTTTATTGAAGTTCGATTGTTTTAGATTGTAAAGGTTGGAATTTTTGATTATTACTCTTTAAAAAAAGTTTGAAAATGCTTATTGGTTACTGCTTATTGGCTTAAGCTTATTTCCTTTTGGATGCCTTTGCCATCTCAGTAGGTTTTACTTGGTACGATCACCTTGCTACGATTGCTTTGAGTGCGATCGGTCTGTCCCTTCCCTGGTACGATCCACGCCCACGATCACTTACTTCGATCTGGGGTGCGATCGGTTTGTTCTTTCCCTGCTTCGATCGCATTGAGTGCGATCAGTTGTTACGATCCGGAACCACGATCGCGTTGCGATCTGTTAGTAAGATCGTCCCCTCCCATCGTACTGTAGAGTGCGATCCATCTTTTTTGTATCATCGCATTGAGTGCGATCGGACTACTGTTTGAGTACGATCCATTGTGTTATTTTGGATACGATCACGTTGCGATCTGGACTATTGTTTGAGTACGATCGCGTTACGATCGTACTCAGATTTATGTTTTGTTTTTGCTTAATTTTTCAAATCTAGTTTTTCCCGCTCTTTTACTTAGTTTATTTCAAAATTGTTTTTAAGCTTTTGAATTGTCAAGTTTTAATTTCCAAAGTTGCACGCTCTTATTTGTAGTTTAATTTTAAGACTTCTATTTTTCTCAACGACAATTTTAATTACTTACATTTAGTTTAAAATTTAGATAAACGAAACCAAATCCCCTATTTGTAACCAAGAACAACTATTCCACTTTTAACCGTGATCAATTCGAGAAGATTCCGAGAATTAAATCTGAACCCAATGAAAACGCGTGTAGCAAATGGCGCCGCTGCCAGCTCTTCTCGTTAAGATCAACAGTTTTTTGTGAGAACTTGGATTTTGGGATCCGTTCGCCGTGAACGTTACTTTTTCCTAAAAATTTTCAAAAAACCCTAAAAAATATAAACTTTTCAAAAATCCATTAAAAAAAAAATTAAAAAAAAAACATAAAAACCAAAAATATTTCTTGTTTGCTTTGATTCTTTTGCAGGTGCATGCGTACACGATCAACGTCTTATCAAGAGCCCGAGCCTCTCGAAGACTTAGACATGGCCGGTGTACACAATAACAACAATAACCCACCTCTCAACAACAATAATAACAACAACAATAACAACCCACCTCTCAACAACAATAATAACAACAACAATGAACCTCTACCGGACAATCGTCCTATGATTGAACTGTTACAAGCACATGTGGAGGGCAACAATGATCCAATTGTCATACCCGCGATTGCAGCCAACAACTTTGAGCTCAAATCCGGTTTTATCCAGATGGTCTCTGCTCAACCATTCTTGGGGCGTACCATTGATGATCCACATGACCACATCAAGAGATTCTTGCAACTCACGAATACGGTCAAATTCAATGGTGTTCCATAAGAGGTAATCCGTTTACAACTTTTTCCTTTCTCCTTAGAGGGACAAGCCCGACATTGGCTTGCAAAGGAACCGCCACAAAGTATTCTGACGTGGACGGATTTGGAGACCAAGTTTATCAACTACTTTTTCCCACCCTCTCGTACTACCGCTTTGCGGAATGAAATTATCAATTTTGAACAAAAGTACGATGAGTCTTTTAGTGAATCTTGGGACCGTTTTAAAGACCTTTTAAGAAAGTGCCCACAACATGGTTTTACCAAAGTGCACCAAATTAATACTTTTTATAATGGTTTAAGCATGAATGACCAAGATTCACTAAATAGTGCCTCGGGGGGGGGGGGGGGGGGGGGGGGGTAATATTTTGGTTAAGACTTCCAATGCCGCTTGGGATATTATTGAAAATAAGTCTCGTGTGTAAACCAAAAGTGTGCGGACCAATGCCGCTAGTGCTAGTACTAGTGACAACGATAAGCGATTTGACAAAATTACTACGCTTCTTGAATCGCTTGCCGCCCAAAACGCTAGCAACACCAACAACATCAACGCTAAAAACGCTCACGACGCTCAAGTCAATGTTGTTAGCCAACCATGTGAGATATGCGGGGGTCCTCACTCTTACACCACTTGTACCGCCACCCAAGATTATCCATCTGAGAATGTTAATGCCGCATACGGTACCTATCCTCCGGCCGCTTATCAAGCTCGCCCTCAAGGTGACCGCAACTTGCTTAGCTACCGCTCAAATAACTTTCTCTCACCGCCCGGTTTTCCTCATAACAACCCAAACCAACAACAAAACCTCAATCGCCCTCCTCAACAACAACCTCGTGTACCATACATACCACCTCACAAACAACCATATCCACCTCAAAGAAACAACCAAGTTTACCAACAACCTGCTTATCAACCACCCGCCTACAATGCTCCTCCCAACCAACCCACCGCATTACACCATGATATTGGAACCTACATGAGGACTAATGATGTGATCGTGGACAATCTCCAGCGGGAAGTGCTCAACTTGAAAGCAGACATGGTGAAACAAGGAAACGATCTGAGAGCTGATATGAGAAACACTTTGGCAAGTCAAACGAATGACTTAAGGAACATGATGGCTGGATTCTTCCAAGGTAATCAACCCTCTTCTTCGGGTACTCTTCCGAGTAACACCGTTGCGAATCCAAGAGGGGAGATGAAAGCAATCACCACTCGCAGTGGCAAAGGTACCAAGGAACCCGAGCTTCCTATACCTCCATCGGTGATTGTGACTAAGGAAAACGAGTCACCTACTCCTATTCCTCATCCTTCTACTTCCCCAATTTCTCCACCTCTTACTTCTACCCCTCCTCCACCCAAGGATGTGAGTGATCCTATTCTCCCAAATACTTCCTCTTCTTTTGATATACCTTATCCCTCAAGGTTGAGGAAAGAGAAGCTCAAAAGCAAGGATGATATTCAAGTTTCAAACTTTCTTAAAATGTTTAAACAATTGAATTTCAACATCTCCTTCGCTGAGGCTCTCGCTCACATGCCTAAGTACGTGAAAATGTTCAAAGATCTTCTTAGCGACAAGGAGAAGCTTCTTGATATAGCTAACACCCAACTTAATGAGAATTTCTCTGCAGTGCTCGTAAGGAAATTACCAACCAAGCTTAGTGATCCGGGTCATTTCTTAATCCCTTGCAACTTCCCGGGAGTATAGAATTGCATGGCCCCAGCCGATCTAGGTGCCAGTATTAATTTAATGCCTCTAAGCGTTTGGAAGCAATTATCTCTCCCTGAGCTAGTCCCCACCAAAATGACTTTGGAATTAGCTAACCGTGCGGTTGCTTATCCAGTGGGGATAGCCGAAGACGTCTTTGTAGGAGTCGACAAATTCACTTTTCCTGCCGATTTCGTCGTCGTCGACTACGAGATGGACCCTCGTGTGCCTTTAATTGTTGGTCGTCCATTCCTGAGGACCGGTCGCACTCTCATCGATGTTGAAGCCGGTGAGCTTATCATGAGAGTGGGTGACGATAAAATTGTTCAACATGGGAAAGCTTTCTAAACAGCCTTATTCATACGAGAGTGTTAATTGTATTGACGTTCTTGATGAGGCCTGTGAAGAACACTTCAAAGATGCTTGTAAAAGTATTCCTACCTCTCTTCCCAATGTCGAGACCGTTTCCTCTATTGATTCATCACTATCTCTATTTGGAGAAAGTGATTTCCTTTGGAAAGATTTGGAAGCCACCATGGGAGATGTGAACTTAGAACATGACGATTCTCCCACCGATTGGGATGAAGATCTTCGCCTCATTGAGAACATTCTTAAAGAAGACAATATTTCTCCACCATCTCCCACGGTTATTGCTATCGATGCTCCGACTTTGAATACGCCTCCCATCAAAAATCCTCCGGATTTAGAACTTAAGGAGTTGCCGCCCCATCTCGAGTACGTGTTTCTTGAAGATAAGAAGAAGTCACCCGTCATCATCTCGAAGGACTTGAAAGAAGAAGAGAAATCTCGCCTCATCGCCGTGCTTAAAGATCATAAGAAGGCAATTGCTTGGAAAATTTCCGATATCCGCGGAATTGATCCAAACTTTTGTACTCACAAGATTCTCATGGAAGATGACTTTAAACCCGCAATCCAGAGCCAAAGAAGGGTTAATCCTCGCATTCATGACGTCATCAAACAAGAGGTTATCAAACTTCTAGATGCCGGCTTGATTTACCCTATTTTGGATTCGCCATGGGTAAGTCCCGTCCATTGTGTGCCCAAGAAGGGCGGAATAACCGTTGTTCCCAATGAACACAACGAGTTGATTCCCACTCGTCTCGTTACTGGGTGGAGAGTTTGTATTAACTATCGCAAGCTCAATGATGCCACGAGAAAAGATCACTTTCCTCTTCCTTTCATGGATCAAATGCTCGAGCGTCTTGCGGGTAATGACTATTACTGCTTCTTAGACGGTTTCTCCGGGTATTTTCAAATTCCCATCGATCCCAAAGACCAAGAAAAGACCACATTCAATTGTCCCTACGGAACATTTGCTTACAAACGTATGCCTTTTGGTTTATGCAATGCTCCTGGGACGTTCCAAAGGTGTATGATGGCTATCTTCCATGACATGGTGGAAGACACTATGGAAGTATTCATGGATGATTTCTCGGTTTATGGCGATTCTTTCTCTGCTTGCCTTGCCAATTTAGAACGTATGCTTAAGCAGTGTGAAGACACTCGCCTTGTTCTTAATTGGGAAAAATGCCATTTCATGGTAAAAGAGGGCATCGTGCTAGGACATAAGATCTCCAAAGCCGGTCTTGAAGTAGATCGTGCTAAATTTGATGTTATCGCTAAGTTGCCTCCACCTTCAACCGTGAAGGGTGTCAGAAGTTTCCTCGGTCATGCGGGCTTCTACCGTCGCTTTATCAAAGATTTTTCTAAAATCGCTCGCCCGATGACCCACCTCTTGGAAAAAGATACTCCTTTTATCTTTTCCAACGAGTGTCTTGAAGCCTTCAACTCGCTTAAGGATAAGCTAACTAAGGCACCCGTCTTGGTTACCCCTAATTGGGAGCTTCCCTTTGAGTTGATGTGCGATGCTAGCGACTTTGCTATTGGAGCGGTTTTGGGCCAAAGAGTGAACAAACATTTCCAACCGATCCATTACGCTAGCAAGACAATGACGGGGGCTCAATTGCATTACACGACAACCGAAAAAGAGCTTTTAGCTGTTGTCTATGCTTTTGAAAAATTTTGCCCCTATCTTGTCCTTTCCACCATAATCGTTTATACCGATCATTCCGCGTTGAAGTACTTGTTAACTAAGCAAGATTCCAAACCAAGACTTCTTCGCTGGGTTTTGCTACTCCAAGAATTTAAAATCGAAATTCGCGATAAGAAAGGAGCTGAAAACCTAGCCACGGATCATCTCAGCAGACTTGAGGATCCTTATCAAGGGGAACATCCGAACAAAGAGATCAATGACTCTTTTCCCCTGGAGACCTTAATGTCTATCAACTCGACTTCTGATGAAACCCCGTGGTTTGCGGACATTGCAAACTACTTGGCAGGTGGAATTCTCGTTGACGGGTTAACATCCCAGCAAAAGAAGAAGTTCTTCAAAGATATTAAGACTTACTTTTGGGATGACCCGTATCTATTCAAACAATGTGCTGATTTGATTATTCGCTAATGTGTTGATGGACCGGAAGCTTTAGAAGTCCTTGACGCTTGCCACAAAGGACCCACCGGTGGTCACTTTGGTCCCAACTACACCGCCAAAAAAGTGTTTGACTCGGGATTTTATTGGCCCACCATTTATCGTGATGCTCACGAGATGGTTAAACGATGTGATGCTTGCCAAAAACAAGGCAAGATCACACATAAAGATGAGATGCCTCAAAATTTCATACAAGAATGTGAAATCTTTGATGTTTGGGGTATCGACTTTATGGGGCCATTCCCTTCCTCTAAAGGAAACAAATACATCCTTGTAGCCGTCGACTACGTCTCTAAATGGGTTGAAGCCAAAGCTTTACCCACTAATGACGCAAGGGTGGTTTGTAACTCTTTGAAATTGCTGTTCGCTAGATTCGGTGTGCCTCGTGCCATTATTAGTGATCGCGGGACTCATTTTTGCAATGACCAATTTGCAAGAGTCATGGCTAAGTATGGTGTAAATCATCGTCTTTCCACCGCTTACCACCCACAAACTAATGGCCAGGCTAAAATCTCTAACCGAGGATTAAAGCGAATTCTTGAAAGAACCGTGGGAGAGCATCGTGCCTCATGGGCTGATAAACTTGATGATGCTTTGTGGGCTTTTCGTACCGCTTACAAGACTCCGATTGGTTGTACACCATATCGTCTCGTGTACGGGAAAGCGTGGCACCTCCTCATTGAGTTGGAGCACAAGGCTTACTGGGCCTTGAAGTGGGCTAATTTCGATATCAACAAAGCCGGTGACCTACGCAAGATCCAACTCAATGAGCTGAATGAACTCCGTAATGAGGCTTATGAAAAGTCTTTGATCTATAAGGAAAAGACCAAGCTCATTCACGACTCCAAGATTAAAAACCGAGAGTTCCAAGTTGGAGACAAAGTTTTACTTTTTAACTCTCGGTTGAAAATCTTTTCAGGCAAGCTGAAATCTCGTTGGTCCGGCCCATTCACCATTGCCCAAATTTTTCCATATGGTACTCTCGAGCTCGCTCAACCTAATGGACCTAATTTTAAGGTGAATGGCCAATGAGTGAAGTTGTACTTTGGTGAGGACATCTCTCATGAGATGATTCCATCCCTCACCACGTTCCCCATGAACTAATTTTGGGCCGAGTCAGGCTCGCGACTCGGTTATCAAAAACAAGCGCTCCTCGGGAGGCAACCCGAGTATCTATCCTTTTCTATTTTAACCCCCTAAGTGTAGGGGGACCTATATAGGTTGCTTGTGTTTGTGTGGTGATGTGATTACAGGGATGAATGCACTTTTGGAACCTTTGAAGAACCGTGCTCCCGTGTTATCCGAAATCCGGTTCTATCTCTCAACTATCGTGATTCAATTTTCTTCATACTCACATTTGAAATTGATCACGTTAGTCGTCTCTTCCTTAACTTGAGTTAACAACGTGCACAATGTCATAAGTGTAGGGGAGACTTTTCCCAAATGCTTAAACATTGAGGACAATGTTTATCTTAAGTGTAGGGGAGACTTCTATCGAAGTTTTAAGTGGACTTTTCCATGAAAATGCCTTCATTTAACCGGAAAATCATCTTTTTCAGCATTTTTCAAATTTTTAATTAACTTTGTCCATTTAGTCGTAATTTTTAAATTTTTATCGTTGTTTTCATATGTATATATCCCGCAATAAGTCAAAAATATTAATAAAGTGGTGTAGCTAGTTTAGAAGTCTTTGACATATTAGGCCCGTTGCGATTATTTTGACTCAACCCGAATAGACTTATCCAAGTTTATTGTAGCTAGTATCCTTAACCATGTAGACCTTAATTGGTTTATTAGGCTAAGCATCCACGAGTCTCATTACTTGAGATTTTAAATTGTGGAGAACGAGAAATGATAGAGTCAATTATAAGTCGGTATTCTTGTACAAGCTCACTTGGTGTAATTATTTGCCTATTCTCCCACCACTTGCTAATAAATTATCTGCAATAAGTAAGGTCGTACGATTTGAAAATTTACTTAGCTTCTAACCCAAGATCGTTTAAAAGTTGCTCGGTAATGATAAGAGTTCATATCCAAGGCATAACTTATGAAGCGGGGCGCGAAGATTGGCGAGTCCGAAAAGGCCCTAACAAGGCATGAGGATTCAATCTTATTGCTAAAGATCCAAGGTGATGTGAAAATCATTATTCCCAAAATCAATATGAAGGATCAAGACTCACGACGAAAAGCAATCAACTCCCATAAAGATCATGGAGAAGTCTATCCGAAAAGACCCTAACAAGGTATGAGGATAAATAGATCCAAGTCCGAAAAGGAGGTGGATCGTTGTATCTCGGAATCCCAATTAGAGATTGAAGAAATAATCATGAAGTCGTGGTCAACAAAGTTGGAGTACCCCTCAAAAGTCTCCAAGTGTAGAAACTCTATTAACGATGAGAAGACCATTATTTCAAGCACGTCTCTCAAGATATGAAGTATGAAGTACATGCCAAATATCGGCCCGAGAAAGGTCTCAAATCGTGAACCGAGTTATGCCAAGATATGAACTTTTTGATATCCCGAGAAGCAGTTTTAAAAGATTTTGTCCTTTAGCTAACTATTGATCAAATCGTCCTACTTTGCTTTCAGCCTAAATAAACTATCGCAATAAGTCCAAAAATGCATCTTCATGATCATTCTAAGACAAAAATAAAATATAAGAGATACAACTAGGAATAAGGGAGTTTAAGCATTTAATTAAGCCATGTGTGTAAGTGTTTGATTTACTAACTTATAATAACAATGATCTCGTTTTTAAGCTTAGTTTGGGGAACGTGAAACTTGAGGGTGATAAATCTTCGCAGCACCAAAGCCCTAATGTAAGTCCTTGATCTCTTTGCAAGTTATTTCCACGTAGCTATTTTCTATCCTTTTTATTACTTTAATGTTTTAATCTCTCGTAGTACTATAATTTTTGTTTAGTACGTTAATAAGGCCAAGGTTGATTGATTATCAGAAAAGTGTAAATTTACTTTATCACTGAGCATTGCATGAGGGCATGGAAATGGTTAAGTGTAGGGGATTTGATAGGTGTGAAAACACCCATCCTCTTACCACTTATTTCTGGCTAAAACAAGACCAAAACCAGTATTTAATATCATTTGTTTGGAATTATGTGCGGTTTTTGTGTTTATTGTGTTTTAAGAGTCAACCGGATGAATATTGAAGAAAACATGGGATTGCACGGGTTTTATCTAAGAAAAAGACTCAAGACGAAGTCTATTGTCCAAGAGATGCAAAAGATTTGAAGTCATTGTGCCTATTTGAAGATTTATCGAAGAATAGAGCCAAAGATGGAAGATTCATATATGTCGAAGAACTCGAGTCTATTAACAAATGATTATAGGGCGAGTTGGAATCATTCACCGACACTTCTCAAAATCCAAAGTCGGAAACGTTTAATTAAAGAAACGTAAAGACTAAAGAAGAAAGAAGAAGAGAAGCCCATGAACAAAGCCCATTCACAAGCCCACAAAGCATACGCCTATAAATAGGCCTACACTTCACAACTTAGGGAGTTAGTCTTAGTTTTTCATTTTTCCATTTTCTCTAGTTTTAGAGAGAGAAAGTTCTTAACTTTCTCTCACTAAGATTTTTCTTTTCTCCATTTTACATTTCAAGTTTTAAGCTTTTGTATTTTGGATGTCATTAATCTAATTCAAGTTAAGCTTTTTAGTTCTTTAATCTCCTTCTACATTTCTTAGTTTTCCTTAATCAATTGATCCGATTGTTTCATTTCATACGGTTTGGGTTATTTGATGAGTTCGTGATTGAAGGTTAATCCTTCTCGTTCCTACTTAAGCTAATACACGTATAAGCTAAAAGCCCTTGATGCTTATTGGCTTATTCGATTGATTTGGCTTATTTAAGTTTAAGTTTTCTTGAAAGACTTATAGTTCTTTAATCCGTTTTATTGAAGTTCGATTGTTTCAGATTGTAAAGGTTGGAATTTTTGCTTATTAATCTTAAAAAAAAAGGTTTGAAAATGCTTATTGGTTACTGCTTATTGGCTTAAGCTTATTTCCTTTTGGATGCCTTTGCCATCTCAGTAGGTTTTACTTGGTACGATCACCTTGCTACGATTGCTTTGAGTGCGATCGGTCTGTCCCTTCCCTGGTACGATCCACGCCTACGATCACTTACTTCGATCTGGGGTGCGATCGGTTTGTTCTTTCCCTGCTTCGATCGCATTGAGTGCGATCAGTTGTTACGATCCGGAACCACGATCGCGTTGCGATCTGTTAGTAAGATCGTCCCCTCCCATCGTACTGTAGAGTACGATCCATCTTTTTTGTATCATCGCATTGAGTCCGATCGGACTACTGTTTGAGTACGATCCATTGTGTTAATTTGGATACGATCGCGTTGCGATCTGGTCTATTGTTTGAGTACGATCGCGTTACGATCGTACTCAGATTTATGTTTTGTTTTTGCTTAATTTTTCAAATCTAGTTTTTCCCGCTCTTTTACTTAGTTTATTTCAAAATTGTTTTTAAGTTTTTGAATTGTCAAGTTTTAATTTCCAAAGTTGCACGCTCTTATTTGTAGTTTAATTTTAAGACTTCTATTTTTCTCAACGACAATTTTAATTACTTACATTTAGTTTAAAATTTAGATAAACGAAACCAAATCCCCTATTTGTAACCAAGAACAACTATTCTACTTTTAACCGTGATCAATTCGAGAAGATTCCGAGAATTAAATCTGAACCCAATGAAAACGCGTGTAGCAGTAAACCAGGTAAGTCTTCTGGGAAAACTTCGGGATAATCGCGGACAATTGGTACGTCCTTGATTTGTTTCTTCTCTGGCTTTTCTTCTTCGTTTGTTTTAGAAATATGTGCTAAGAAGATAGGGCATCCTCTCAGTAGATATTTTTGGACTTTTGTACACGAGATAACACGCAGTCTGGTGTCAATCCTGTCTGTGTTTCCTTCTCCTCGGACAATTAAGTCTTCTCCTTCCCAAGGTATACGGACTAGCTTTTCATCACACACGATGGTTGCGTGATATTTTGCTAACCAGTCCATACCTATGATAACGTCAAAACTACCAAGGTTTACTGGGATTAAATGAACATCGAAGGGATGTTTCAGAAGATTCAAGGTACAACCTCTTAAGATAGTATCGGTTTCGATGACTTTACCATCGGCTAATTCGACTCTGTAACAGTTGTCTAACTTGGTAGGAGTGACGTCTAGTAAACTACTAAACTCGGTAGATATATAGCTCCTATCAGCTCCGGTATCAAACAAAATAGATGCATATCAATTGTTCAAAAGAAACGTACCGGTAACCACATTGGAGTCGGGGTTGGTTCTGGCATCTCCAACGACATAAACTCTGGCCGATGCTCTTCCACCTTCTCGTTCTTGTTTGCTCGTTTTGGGCCCTCAGTTTTGATGTGTCCCGGTTCCCCACAACTATAACATCGAACTTCTTTCAGTCTCATATAATTCCTACCAATGGGATGGCGGTTTCCTTGCTGTCCATTACCACAGAAGTTCTGACCACTCACGTTGTTGGGTCTGAACTTGGTGCCAATGTTGCTTCTATCAGCTGAAACGAAGGTATTGCTTGATCCGGGTCTTCGGCAATATGAGTCATGGTAATGATGAAAATTTCACTTGGCACACTTGGGCTTGGTACCTACATATCGAGGTGGCTCAGAGGTAGTAGCACTATAAACCTGACCTACGTTCTGTCTCTTGGGTGGCTGAGTCTGATGATGGCTACTGAAGTTCTCATCGGCTTTTCTCTTGTTCTCAGTCTGCCTTTCGGCATGGTTACGACCTCGTTTGTCCATCAGCTCAGTGGCAAGCTCAATGGCACCCTCGATTGTAGTGGGTCGAGATGCGAGCACGCTGTCGTGAATGGATTCCAGAAGTCCACTAACATACTTCTCGATCTTATCCTTCACATCGGGAACCATTTTGGTGCACATTAAGGTTAGCTCTTGGAGTTTTTTTATTGTAAGCCATAATGTCATGGTACGTGCATTTGAGATTCCATAGTTCGATCTCTAGCTTCTTAATTTCACCACGAGGACAATACTTCTCGGTTAGCCTTTCTTTCTACACAGTCCAAGTCATCTCATAGGCATTGTCATGCCCAAGGGTAGCAACCAGAGAATTCCACCAAGTGAGAGCAATTTCTAGTAGAGTACATGTGGCAAACTTCACCTTGTTCTCCTCTGTGTAGTCACTGATGCGAAATACTGTCTCGGTCCTCTCAACCGTTGCATTAGTTCAACAACCCCTTATTTGCCCTTAAAGTTAGTGGGCTTACATTTAAAGAAGTCGGGGTATGTGCAACCTCTAGCAATCCTATCGTTCCTCCTTACGTTGGAGTTCTGACAGTCATCTTGGTTCCTGCTGGGGTGAGCTTCCCTAGCTGCAAAGGCGTTAGCTATGCCTTGCCCGATAAGTACCCTGAGTTGGGCATCTGAGATGGTGGGTGTGGCATTAACTCATGAAGGGTTTGATCGGGTGTTTCTTGCAGCCATATTTCTATAATATACAAGAATGAGATTCATTAGTTGGTAAATATTGCATTTATATCAGTTCCATGAAATGTATATGCATGAAGTTTGTAACAAATTGGATAACATGTCAAAAGTTCACAATATAATATAAGCACAGGAGAGTAATAAAGTAACATAAGTACAATTTATTTTTGGTAAACAACAATATCATACAGGTACAACCAATCTAAGACAGGAATACATTATGCCTGTTTGAAATAGTGGTACAGATGTTTTTGGTATAACAAAAGATAACCTACCTACAAGGACTAGGTACTAAAAGATGAAAATACAACTGAAAGAACAAAAGTTATAGTACATCAGTCCTAGATCATGAGAGCTGGGATGCAACCCAATACTTGTCATGATATACAAGATATCTAATCTAAACAGGGTTAGCTGAATCACTGGAAAAGGCTGGTACAGTTGGGGCTACAGGTGCCTGAGTAGCATCATGTAAAGCAATCACGACATCACGGGTGTCTCTGGTGTAGCGAAGAGCCTCTAGTCACTGCAATTGTCGTGCTGTATCCGCACCCCGAAGGTAGTCAGTCTCTGCAGTAGTCCCCTGATGACGGATCTCTGTCAAGTCAAAGAAGATGCGAAAAGTCTCCTCCTGGGTCATGAGAGTTATGTGTGTGTGGTACTGCTGGCTCTCGAGGGCGAACAAACGTTGTCGAAGATGAGAGTTGTCCTCGAGCAACCACTGTATTTTGGGAATAAAATTAGCTACATCATTATGCCACTGACAAAGGGATTTCAACCGCTGACAAGAGTAAATCAAGCGCTGACAGAATACGCACTGACAAGAGATATTCAAGCACTGACAAGAGAAGTCCCAGCTACAACAGAATACTTAGTCAACACGTTTTGATATGTTAGGAAGATATGCATTGTATATTGTATTTTCTATGTTTATCTTGATATATCTTCCTAGAATAGTTGACAAGTTTGCTTATTGTACAAGACTCCTTATGTCTATAAAAGGAGGCCTTTAGGTTAAGGTTTAATATACGTTTTCATATACTTTCATTGTACGCAAGTTTCATTAATCAAAAGTGAAAGTTTGGTTTATATTGTGTTTAGCATTTTTCTTGTGTCTAAGTGTTAATTCCGCATAACACTTATATTGTTATTAACACAAAGTTTCTTTACATGTTAAACTTGATTTAATCTCGTTAACACAAAGTTAATCGATCTAAGTTTGGGATCAACAAGTGGTATTTGAGCCTCGTGGCTCTCGATGCTAGGACCAACAAGGTGTTCGTGTTATCTAGTTATTAAGAAAATCTGTTTTAGGGTTTTCTGGGTCGTTTTTGTGTGCGCATCAGCCATAAGAATAGCATAACTTTTTCGTGAACCGTTGGATCGCCATAAATTTTGGTATGTATGTTCTACACATATGTGGTAAGATGTTCACCGGAGGGATTGTCAAGATCAGCTCCAAGAAGAAGTTATAGCGTGTCGAAGTTCATAACAAAATGAATGTTCGTTTTTAGGGTTTTGTCTAAAAACCTTAGATTCGTTGTTCTTTGCTGCAGGTAGTGATCGTACTAGCTTTGGTGAGTGGATTCGTGAATCCATGATGAACCCTAGTATGATGTGGTTCTCGTTTATGGATAATAACATGATCTTCATATTTTAGGGTTTTCACAAACCTTAGATCCATGATACAAAGCAGTAGCATCAGGTTGTATACTAAGTAGCAGCAAGAATTAGGGTTTCTTCTAAAACCCTAGATGTGTGTTGTTGGTTGAAGACGTGTGTTTAGGTCTAGCCGTTTGTTTCATGGTTAAGTGTTGGTCAATGGTTCTTTTGAGATCTTCACGTGATTAATAAAAGACAAACAGTGGTCCATTCAGTTTGTGGCAGACTTTGGTTTCTTGTTCACACGAAAATGCTACAAAGATAAGTGACATACATATTACTTTCTGTATTCTGCCTCTTTACGTCCTAGTACAAAGCTCAAAGGCTGTTTATCTTCTCAAATCTGGCCCTACTTTATTCAAGTACAAAGCAAGATCTGATGAAAAAGACGTTTGCATATGAAAAACAATAGTGCTAACCATTCACGTGGGATGGTTTATCTAAGCTTTTACTTTTGGTTGAATTGTTTAGTGTTCACATGATGTTAAGGTTGTGTTCACACGAATGGTTCATAAAGAAAGTGGATACTTTTTACTAACAAGAAAGAGACGTAAATTTATTGTTTAATGTTCATATCACATACTTTATTGTGACATGACAATCTAGTCACGTGAGGCTGCATTAATAGAAGAACGTGATGTGATGTAGATAAACAAAAGTTTCAACACTGTCATGAAGACGTTTAGCTGCTGATGGTGTCAGCGGGTTCCTTCAACTACTGACAAAGCATACACCAGCCGCTGACAGACATAGTGTTGTCCGAGATATAAGTTTTCATCCGCTGACAAGTGTTGTCAATTATTGGACAACACACGCTGATGAGATCTCGAACAAAAGTAGATATTGGACAGTGAAGGATTTGCTGCTGTTTGAGATTTTTGGTTGAATTTTGGCACACAAAACGAGGAGGTTACACACACAGGTACATGGGATCTCTGGGATTATTCAGAATATCATTATGATATTTATGGCTCGGATATTTTTATTAGAAGACGTATATGATTAAGGGGAAGAATGTTTATGATACGATTGACGTTTGAAGTAGATTTGCGTGAGTTTGTATTCTATCATATCTTAAAGTCGTGGTGTTCCCCGTCACACTCACACTTTAAAGATAACTTGTTCTTGCTTACATTGTTGGTGACGAATACTTGTCATATCTAGCAATTTTGGTCGTTGATATCACTTGAAGGAGTTACATTACTTGCTCAGTGTCTCACAAAGGATGAGGATTTTGACAAGAGATCAAGGTTTGCTTATACTTTTACTTACTTGGTATAAGTTCGATGTCACGTGGATAGTACAAGACATAGAATACAGGTTTGGGTCATTCTACTTCTACATCAGGAATATTATATTTATTTTTCTTCAAGGTCATTACAGAGAGCTACTTTTGGAGAATCTTCGATTGCATACATTGTTTCCTTCCCTATTTGATGTGACAAAAAGGGGAAGAATATAGATGCTTAACTTGAGGGGAAGAAATTTGAAGATGATGTACCACATACAAGAGATATACAAAGAGTTTTGCCGACATCAACTAGGGAAAGATTGTTAGGTCTAAAAAGTTGATGTGGCAGAAACTCAAAACGAAGAAAACATGAAGGGATTTGTTTTATTCTAAGTTACCATGTGGAGAAAACAAAGAAAAAAGTTGACGTGGATGCTCAAGGCACATGACGGGGAAGGAAGATTACCTTACTGATTTCACTCCTATTAAAGACGGTGATAAGGTGTACTTTGGTGGCAGTTATGGCAACATTTCTGGCAAAGGCACAATCATCACCAACAACTTAAGGTTTGAGGAAGTCTTCCTGGTAAAAGAACTTGATTATAATCTGTTTAGTGTGTCACAAGTATGTGACAACAAGAATAAGGTTCTTTTCACTGATACTGACTACTTAGTTTTAAGTAAAGACTTTGAGATTCCTACTAACAAGTTCATTGAATTTAGAACACCTAGACATAAAGATGTTTATAATGTGAATCTAAATGGCATTAAAATGAATAACAACTTGTCTTGTCCTTATGCTAAGGCCTCAGATGATGAAAGTAAGTTATGGCACAGAAGGTTAGGGCACATTAGTTTCAAAAATATGAATAGACTTGTGAGACATGATCTTGTAAGAGGATTGCCTTCAAAAGCTTTCTAGAATGATCATAATTGTGTTGTGATAGGTGTGTAAACACCTATCCTTTTACCACTTAATTCTGGCTAAAACGAGACCAAAACACGTATTTAATATCATTTGTTTGGAATTATGCGTGGTTTTTGTGTTTATTGTGTTTTCAGAGCTAACCGGATGAATATTGAAGAAAACATGGGATTGCACGGGTTTTACTGAAGAAAAAGACTCAAGATAAAGTCTATTGTCCAAGAGATGCAAAAGATTTGAAGTCACTGGGCCTATTTGACGATTTATCGAAGAAAAGGACCAAAGATGGAAGATTTACATAAGTCGAAGAAACTCAAGTCTATTAAACGAAGAAATTAAAAGACGAGTTGAATTTAATCGACGACAAATCCCGAATCAGAATCGAAAACGTCAACTTTTCTGAAAAGACAAGAAGACAAGAAGAACAGGAGAAAGCCCACTCACCAACCAAAAGAAAAGCCTATAAATAGTCCACCCTCACACATTTTAGCTAGTTAGTTTTTAGTTTTTCCTCTCCTCCCCTTTTTTCTCCCTTTTAGTTCGTATCATCACCAACACCACTAGGGTGTTTGGTGATCTTGATCTTTGATTTTTAATCTTGTAATTTTAATTCTTGTTTTGTGATTGTTACAACATTAATCATCAATACAAGTTCTTGTTTAATCTTTCCATTTCATCTTGTTCATCATCATCTTTTATTTCAAGTTTTCAAGTTTTTTATTTGATTGATTTGATCTTCAAAAGTTGTTGGGTTTTGTGTTTTTGTTGATGGGATTTGTAGTTTATGGTTAGTAGATGCTTTGTGATTAGTTTATTTAAGTTTTTGGTGAAAAACTTGGTGATTTTTGGATAAAAATTGGTTTCCTTGTTCTTCGGGTAAACGACTGTTTTTATGTTCCCAGGTTCCGGATGAACACCAAAAGTTCCGGATGAACATACCCTTTAAAAGTTCCGAATGAGTTTTGTTTAAAAAGTTCCGAACGAAAAGTTCTGAACGAAAAGTTCTGAACGAAAGTTCTTAACGAAAAGTTCTGAACGAAAAGTTCTGAACGAAAAGTTCCGAACGAAAAGTTCCGAACGAAAAGTTCCGAACGAAAAGTTCCGAACGAAAAGTTCCGAACGAAAAGTTCCGAACGAAAAGTTCCGAACGAAAAGTTCCGAACGAAAAGTTCCGAACGAAAGTTCCGAACGAAGGTAAAGTAGAAACTTCCGAATCAATTTTCTTTTGAGCATTTTTAAGTGATATTTACTGTTTTTTTTATACTTAAATTTTAATTCAAGTTTTATTAATTGCTATTAAATTAATTGCTTTTAGTTTAAGTTTACATCTTAGTGCATTTAAACCCTTAGTAGATTAGAAAACCAACCCCCTTTTTAGTAACCAAGAACAATCATTCCACTTAAAGCCGAGATCAATTCGAGAGGATTCTGAGAGTAAAATTGAACCCTAACAAAAAGCGAGTATCAAATGGCGCCGCTGCCGGCTCTTCTCGTTAAGATCAAACGTTTTTTGTGAGAACTTGGATTTTGGGATCCGTTCCCCGTGAACGTTAGCTTTTCACGAAAATTTTCAAAAACAACTAAAAAATATAAAATTTTCAAAAATACAAAAAAAAAACATAAAAACCAAAAATATTTTTGCCTTGTTTTTCTTTGTTCGTTCTTTTGCAGGTGTATGCGCACTCGATCCACGTCTTATCAAGAGCCCGAGCCTCTCGATAACTTAGACATGGCTGGTGTAAAAAACAACAACAACATACCACCTCCGAACAACAATAATAACAACAACAACCCGCCTTTCAACAACATGAACAATAACAACAACAATGAGCACCTTCCGGATAATCGCCCGATGATTGAACTACTGCAAGCTCATATCGATGGCAACACGGATCCAATTGTCATACCTCCAATTGCCGCCAACAACTTTGAGCTAAAATCAGGCTTTATCCAGATGGTCTCCGCTCAACCATTCTTGGGACGTACCATTGATGACCCACACGACCACATAAAGAGATTCTTGCAACTCACCAACACGGTCAAGTTCAATGGTGTTCCACAAGAGGTTATAAGGTTACAACTTTTTCCCTTTTCTTTAGAGGGACAAGCCCGACATTGGCTTGCTAAGGAACCGCCAAAGAGTATTCTCTCGTGGACGGATTTGGAAACAAAGTTTATCAATTACTTTTTCCCACCCTCTCGTACTACCGCTTTGTGGAATGAGATCATAAATTTTGAACAAAAGTACGATGAGTCGTTCAGTGAATCTTGGGATCGTTTTAAAGATCTTTTAAGAAAATGCCCACAACATGGTTTTACCAAAGTACATCAAATTAATACTTTTTACAATGGTTTAAGCATGAGTGACCAAGATTCACTAAACAGTGCCTCGGGGGGTAATCTTTTGGCTAAGACTTCCAATGCTGCTTGGGACATCATTGAGAATAAATCTCGTGTGCAAAACAAGAGTGTTCGGACCAATGTCGCTAGTGCTAGCACTAGTGACAGCGACAAGCGACTGGACAAAATCACTACGCTTCTTGAATCGCTTGTCACCCACACCGTCAGTAACAACAACAGCAACAACGCTAAAAACGCTCAAGTTAGTGCTGTCAGCCAACCTTGTGAGATATGCGGTGGTCCTCACTCCTACACTACTTGTACTGCCACCCAAGACTACCCTGCTGAGAATGTGAATGCGGCATATCGCACCTATCCTCAACCTGCTTATCAAGCTAGACCTCAAGGTGACCGTAATTTGCTTAGCTACCGCTCCAACAACTACCTCTCACCACCCGGTTTTCCCCCAAACAACCCAAACCAACAACCAAACCTCAATCGCCCTCCTCAACAGCAACAACAACCTCGACAACCATACATACCTCCTCACAAGCAGCAACAACCACCTCAACGTAACAACCAAGTTTACCAACAACCTGCTTATCAACCACCCGCATACAATGCTCCTCCCAACCAATCCACCGCTCTACACCAAGAAGTGCAGACCTACATGAGGACAAACGATGTGATCGTGGAAAATCTTCAGCGTGAAGTGATTAATTTGAAAGCAGACTTGGTCAAGCAAGGAAACGATTTGAGAGCCGACATGAAAAATACGTTGGATAGCCAAACAACTGACTTGAGGAACATGATGGCTAGTTTCTTCCAAGGTAATCAACCCTCTTCTTCGGGTACTCTTCCGAGTAACACCGTTGCGAATCCAAGAGGGGAGATGAAAGCAATCACTACTCGAAGTGGCAAATGTACCAAGGAACCCGAGCTTCCTATACCTCCACCGGTGATTGTGATTAAGGAGAACGAGTCACCTGCTCCTATTCCTCCTCCTTCTCCTTTCCCACTTTCTCCACCTCTTCCTTCTACCCCTCCTCCACCCAAGGATGTGAGTGATCCTATTCTTCCAAAGCCTTCCTCTTCTTCCAATATACCTTATCCATCTAGGTTGAGGAAAGAGAAGCTCAAAAGCAAGGATGATATTCAGGTTTCGAATTTTCTTAAGATGTTCAAACAACTGAATTTTAATATCTCCTTCGCTGAGGCTCTCGCTCACATGCCCAAATATGCGAAAATGTTTAAAGATCTTCTGAGCGACAAGGAAAAGCTCCTTGATATTGCCAACACCCAACTTAATGAGAATTGCTCTGCAGTGCTCTTAAGGAAATTGCCAACCAAGCTTGGTGATCCGGGTCGTTTTCTTATCCCTTGCAATTTCCCGGGAGTAGAGAATTGCATGGCCCTAGCCGATCTAGGTGCCAGTATTAACCTCATGCCTCTAAGTGTTTGGAAGCAATTATCTCTCCCAGAGCTAGTCCCCACCAAAATGACTTTGGAATTGGTTAACCGTACGGTTGCTTATCCAGTGCGGATAGCCGAAGACGTCATTGTAGGAGTCGACAAATTCACCTTTCCTGCTGATTTTGTTGTCATCGACTACGAGATGGACCCTCACGTGCCACTAATTGTTGGTCGTCCATTCTTGAGGACCGGTCGCACTCTCATTGATGTTGAAGCTGGTGAGCTTATCATGAGAGTGGGTGACGATAAAGTAGTCTTCAACATGGGAAAGTTGTCTAAACAGCCTTATTCATATGAGAGTGTTAATTGTATTGACGTTCTTGATGAGGCTTGTGAAGAACACTTTAATGATGCTTGCAAAAGTATTCCTACCTCTCTTCCCAATGTTGAGACCGTGTCCTCTATTGATTCATCATTGTCTCTATTTGGAGATAGTGATTTGTTTTGGAACAATCTTGAAGACACCATGGGAGATGTGAATTTAGCTACTGATGATTCTCCTACCGATGGGGATGAAGACATGCATTTCTTTTGCAATCTTCTCTACGAAGACACTATTTCTCCTCCATCTCCCATGGTCATTGCTATCGATACTCCGACTTCGAATACGCCTCCCGTCGAAAATCCTCCGGATTTAGAACTTAAGGAGTTGCCGCCCCATCTTGAGTATGTATTCCTTGAAGAAGAGAAGAAGTCGCCAGTCATCATTGCTAAGGACTTGACGGAAGAAGAAAAATCTCGCCTCATCGCCGTGCTTAAAGATCACAAAAAGGCGATTGCTTGGAAGATTTCTGATATTCGTGGAATTGATCCTCACTTCTGCACACACAAAATTCTCATGGAGGACGACTTTAAGCCCACAATTCAAAGCCAACGACGGGTGAATCCAAAAATACATGAAGTCATCAAAACAGAGGTTATCAAACTTCTTGATGCGGGTATGATTTACCCTATTTCGGATTCACCATGGGTTAGTCCAATCCATTGTGTGCCCAAGAAGGGCGGAATAACCGTTGTTCCCAATGAACACAACGAGTTGATTTCCACTCGTCTCGTTACTGGGTGGAGAGTTTGTATAGACTACCGCAAACTCAATGATGCCACGAGAAAGGATCATTTCCCTCTACCTTTTATGGACCAAATGCTTGAATGTTTAGCGGGTAATGAATATTACTGCTTTCTTGATGGTTTCTCGGGTTATTTTCAAATACCCATCGATCCCCAAGATCAAGAGAAGACAACATTCACTTGTCCCTATGGCACATTTGCTTACAAAAGAATGCCTTTTGGCTTATGCAATGCCCCCGGGACTTTCCAAAGGTGCATGTTAGCTATCTTCCATGACATGGTTGAACAAACCATGGAAGTCTTCATGGATGATTTCTCGGTCTTCGGGGATTCCTTCTCTTCTTGCCTTGCCAATTTGGAACGTATGCTTAAGCGGTGCGAAGACACTCGCCTTGTTCTGAATTGGGAAAAATGCCATTTTATGGTAAAAGAAGGCATCGTGCTGGGACACAAGATTTCCAAAGCCGGTCTTGAAGTAGACCGTGCTAAAGTCGATGTTATCGCCAAGTTGCCTCCACCTTCAACCGTGAAGGGCGTGAGAAGTTTTATGGGTCATGCGGGCTTCTACCGTCGATTCATCAAAGATTTTTCTCAAATCGCTCGCCCGATGACCCACCTCTTGGAAAAAGATACTCCTTTTATCTTTTCCGAAGAGTGCCTTGAAGCCTTCAACTCGCTTAAGGATAAGCTAACTAAGGCACCTGTCTTGGTTACCCCTAATTGGGAGCTGCCTTTCGAGTTGATGTGCGATGCTAGTGATTTTGCTATTGGAGCGGTTCTTGGACAAAGAGTGAACAAACACTTCCAACCGATCCATTACGCTAGCAAGACAATGACAGGGGCACAATTGCATTATACGACAACCGAAAAAGAGCTTTTAGCTGTTGTCTATGCCTTTGAAAAATTCCGCCCCTATCTTGTCCTTTCTACAACAATTGTGTACACCGATCATTCTGCGTTGAAGTACTTGTTGACAAAGCAAGATTCCAAACCAAGACTTCTTCGCTGGGTTTTGCTGCTCCAGGAATTTAAAATCGAAATTCGTGATAAAAAAGGAGCAGAAAACCTAGCCGCGGATCATCTCAGCAGACTTGAGGATCCTTACCAAGGGGATCATCCGAACAAAGAAATCAATGATTCTTTTCCCTTGGAGACCTTAATGTCTATAAACTCGAAGTCTAATGAAACCCCGTGGTTTGCGGACTTTGCAAACTACTTGGCGGGTGGAATTCTCAAGGAAGGGTTGACGTCCCAACAAAAGAAAAACTTCTTCACCGACATCAAGACATACTTTTGGGACGACCCTTACCTATTCAAACAATGTGCCGACCTGATTATTTGCCGATGTGTTGATGGATCGGCAGCTTCGGAAATCCTTGATGCTTGCCACAAAGGACCCACCGGTGGTCACTTTGGTCCCAATTACACCGCCAAAAAAGTGTTTGATTCGGGATTTTATTGGCCCTCCATATATCGTGACGCTCACGATATGGTTAAACGATGTGATGTTTGCCAAAAACAAGGCACAATCACACATAAAGACGAGATGCCTCAGAATTTCATTCAAGAGTGTGAAATCTTTGATGTTTGGGGTATCGACTTTATGGGGCCATTCCCTTCTTCTAAAGGAAACAAATACATCCTTGTAGCCGTTGACTACGTTTCAAAGTGGGTTGAAGCCAAAGCTTTACCTACTAATGACGCAAGGGTGGTTTGTAACTTTTTGAAAGCTCTTTTCGCTAGATTCGGTGTGCCTCGTGCCATTATTAGTGATCGTGGGACTCATTTTTGCAATGACCAATTTGCTAGAGTCATGGCTAAGTACGGTGTAAATCATCGTCTCTCCATAGCCTACCACCCACAAACTAATGGCCAGGCTGAAATATCCAACCGTGGACTTAAGCGAATTCTAGAAAGAACCGTGGGAGAGCATCGTGCCTCATGGGCTGATAAACTTGATGATGCTTTGTGGGCTTTCCGTACTGCTTACAAGACCCCGATCGGCTGTACGCCTTATCGTCTTGTGTACGGGAAAGCGTGCCACCTCCCCATTGAGTTGGAGCACAAGGCTTACTGGGCCTTGAAGTGGGCTAATTTTGATATTAACAAAGCCGGTGACCTACACAAGATCCAACTCAATGAGCTGAATGAACTCCGTAATGAGGCTTATGAAAATTCTTTGATCTATAAGGAAAGGACTAAGCTCATTCACGATTCTAAGATTAAGAACCGAGAGTTCCATGTTGGAGACAAAGTCTTACTTTTTAACTCTCGGTTGAAAATCTTCTCCGGAAAGCTCAAATCTCGTTGGTCCGGCCCATTCACCATTGCCCAAATTTTTCCATATGGTACTCTCGAGCTCGCTCAACCTAATGGACCAAATTTTAAGGTGAATGGCCAACGAGTGAAGTTGTACTTTGGTGAGGACACCTCTCAGGAGGTGATTCCATCCCTCACCACGTTCCCCATGAACTAATTTTGGGTCGAGTCAGGCTCGTGACTCGGTTATCAAAAACAAGCGCTCCTCGGGAGGCAGCCCGAGTATCTATCCTTTTATGTTTTAACCTCCTAAGTGTAGGGGGACTTCTATAGGTTCTTTGTTTTTGTGTGGTGATGTGATTACAGGGATAAGTGCACTCTTGGAATCTTTGAAGAACCGTGCTCCCGTGTTATCCGAAATCCGGTTCCATCTCTCAACTATCGTGATTCAATTTTCTTCATACTCACATTTGAAATTGATCACTTTAGTCATCCCATCCTTAACTTGAGTTAACCAACGTGCACAATGTCATAAGTGTAGGGGAGACTTTTCCCACATGCTTACACATTGAGGACAATGTTTATCTTTAGTGTAGGGGGGACTTCTATCGAAGTTTTAAGTGGACTTTTCCATGAAAATGCCTTCATTTAACCAGAAAATCCTATTTTTCAACATTTTTCAAATTTTTTATTAACTTTGGCCACTTAGTCGTAATTTTTAAATTTTTATCTTTGCTTTCATATGTATATATCCCACAATAAAATCAAAAATATTAATAAAGTGGTGTAGCTAGTTTAGAAGTCTTTGACATATTAGGCCCGTTGCGTTTATTTTGACTCAACCCGAATAGACTTATCTAAGTTTATTCTAGCTAGTATCCTTAACCATGTAGACCTTAATTGGTTTATTAGGCTAAGTATCCACGAGTCTCATTACTTGAGATTTTAAATTGTGGAGGACGAGAAATGATAGAGTCAATTATAAGTCGGTTTTCTTGCACAAGCTCACTTGGTGTAATTATTTGCCTATTCTCCCATCACTTGCTAATAACTTATCTGCAATAAGTAAGGTCGTACGATTTGAAAAGTTACTTAGCTTCTAGCCCAAGATCGTTTAACAGTTGCTCGGTAATGATAAGAGTTCATAGCCAAGGCATAACTTATGAAGCGGGGCGCGAAGATTGGCGAGTCCGAAAAGGCCCTAACAAGGCATGAGGATTCCATTTTATTGCTAAAGATCCAAGGTGATGTGAAAAGCATTATTCCCAAAATCGATATGAAGGATCAAGACTCACGACGAAAAGCAATCAACTCCCATAAAGATCATGGAGAAGTCTATCCGAAAAGACCCTAACAAGGTATGAGGATAAATAGATCCAAGTCCGAAAAGGAGGCGGATCGTTGTATCTCAAAATCCCAAATAGAGATTGAAGAAATAATCATGAAGTCGTGGTCAACAAAGTTGGAGTACCCCTCAAAAGTCTCCAAGTAAAGAAACTCTATGAACGATGAGAAGACCATTATCTCAAGCACATCTCTCAAGATATGAAGTATGAAGTACATGCCAAATATCGGCCCGAGAAAGGTCTCAAATCGTGAACCGAGTTATGCCAAGATATGAACTTTTTGATATCCCGAGAAGCAGTTTTAAGAGATTTTGTCCTTTAGCTAACTATTGATCAAATCGTCCTACTTTGCTTTCAGCCTAATTAAACTATCGAAATAAGTCCTAAAAATGCATCTTCATGATCATTCTAAGACAAAAATAAAATATAAGAGATACACCTAGGAATAAGGGAGTTTAAGCATTTAATTAAGCCATGTGTGTAAGTGTTTGAATTGCTAACTTATAATAACAATGATCTCGTTTTTAAGCTTAGTTTGGGGAACGTGAAACTTGAGGGTGATAAATCTTCGCAACACCGAAGCCCTAATGTAAGTCCTTGATTTCTTTGCAAGTTATTTCCCTCCTTTTGTTTACTTTAAAGTTTTAATTTCTATTAGTATTTTAATTTTTGTTTAGTAGTATTTAAATAAGGCCAAGGTTGATTAATTATGAGAGAAGTGTAAAATTGCTTTATCACTAAGCATTGCATGAGGGCATGGCAATGGTTAAGTGTAGGGGATTTGATAGGTGTGTAAACACCTATCCTTTTACCACTTAATTCTGGCTAAAACGAGACCAAAACACGTATTTAATATCATTTGTTTGGAATTATGCGTGGTTTTTGTGTTTATTGTGTTTTCAGAGCTAACCGGATGAATATTGAAGAAAACATGGGATTGCACGGGTTTTACTGAAGAAAAAGACTCAAGATAAAGTCTATTGTCCAAGAGATGCAAAAGATTTGAAGTAACTGGGCCTATTTGACGATTTATCGAAGAAAAGGACCAAAGATGGAAGATTTACATAAGTCGAAGAAACTCAAGTCTATTAAACGAAGAAATTAAAAGACGAGTTGAATTTAATCGACGACAAATCCCGAATCAGAATCGAAAACGTCAACTTTTCTGAAAAGACAAGAACACAAGAAGACAAGAAGAACAGGAGAAAGCCCACTCACCAACCAAAAGAAAAGCCTATAAATAGTCCACCCTAACACATTTTAGCTAGTTAGTTTTTAGTTTTTCCTCTCCTGCCCTTTTTTCTCCCTTTTAGTTCGTATCATCACCAACACCACTAGGGTGTTTGGTGATCTTGATCTTTGATCTTTAATCTTGTAATTTTAATTCTTGTTTTGTGATTGTTACAACATTAATCAATACAAGTTCTTGTTTAATCTTTCCATTTCATCTTGTTCATCATCATCTTTTATTTCAAGTTTTCAAGTTTTTTATTTGATTGATTTGATCTTCAAAAGTTGTTGGGTTTTGTGTTTTTGTTGATGGGATTTGTAGTTTATGGTTAGTAGATGCTTTGTGATTAGTTTATTTAAGTTTTTGGTGAAAAACTTGGTGATTTTTGGATAAAAATTGGTTTCCTTGTTCTTCGGGTAAACGACTGTTTTTATGTTCCCAGGTTCCGGATGAACACCAAAAGTTCCGGATGAACATACCCTTTAAAAGTTCCGAATGAGTTTTGTTTAAAAAGTTCCAAACGAAAAGTTCTGAACGAAAAGTTCTGAACGAAAGTTCTTAACGAAAAGTTCTGAACGAAAGTTCTGAACGAAAAGTTCCGAACGAAAAGTTCCGAACGAAAAGTTCCGAACGAAAAGTTTCGAACGAAAAGTTCCGAACGAAAAGTTCCGAACGAAAAGTTCCGAACGAAAAGTTCCGAACGAAAAGTTCCGAACGAAAAGTTCCGAACGAAAAGTTCCGAAGGAAAAGTTCCGAACGAAAAGTTCCGAACGAAAAGTTCCGAACGAAAAGTTCCGAACGAAAAGTTCCGAACGAAAAGTTTCGAACGAAAAGTTCCGAACGAAAAGTTCCGAACGAAAGTTCCGAACGAAGGTAAAGTAGAAACTTCCGAATCAATTTTCTTTTGAGCATTTTTAAGTGATATTTACTGTTTTTTTTATACTTCAATTTTAATTCAAGTTTTATTAATTGCTATTAAACTAATTGCTTTTAGTTTAAGTTTACATCTTAGTGCATTTAAACCCTTAGTAGATTAGAAAACCAACCCCCTTTTTAGTAACCAAGAACAATCATTCCACTTAAAGCCGAGATCAATTCGAGAGGATTCTGAGAGTAAAATTGAACCCTAACAAAAAGCGAGTATCATGTTGCATGCCTTAAAGGCAAGCATCATAAGGCCTCATTTAAGTCTAAGCTTGTTCATACTAGTTCTAAGCCACTTCACTTATTACACATGGATTTCTTTGGCCTAACCAATATAGAAAGCCTTAATGGTAAATCCTATTGTTTTGTAGTCACTGATGATTATTCTAGGTTTACTTGGACTTTCTTTTTGGCCTTAAAAAGTGATACTGCTAAGACTTTAATCAATTTCATCACACAAATTGAAAAGAAAACTGGTAATGAGATTAAAATTCTTAGAAGTGACAATGGTGGTGAATTTAGGAACAGCCTTCTAGATACCTTTTGTGTCAATAAGGGAATCTCTAGGGAGTTTAGCATAGCTAGAACTCCACAGCAACATGATGTAGCTGAAAGGAGGAATAGAACTCTTATTGAAGCAACTAGAACCATGTTAGCAGATGAAAATCTACCCATTGCTTTTTGGGCTGAGGCTATGAACACTACTTGCTATGTTCAGAATAGGGTCTTGGTTAACAAGTTTCATAATAAGACTCCCTATGAATTACTTTGGAATAGGAAGCATAATATAGACTTCTTTAGGCCTTTTGGATGTCATGTAGTGATCTTGAATACTAGTGATAACCTAGGTAAGTTTCATTCTAAAGGTGATGAGGGAATTTTTATGAGCTATTCCACAAATAGCAAGGGGTATAGGGTTTACAACAAGACGTGTAGAATTTTAACATAAAACATTCATGTTGACTTCTTGGAAAATAAACCAAGTGATCCTGAGTCTGGACCTAATTGGCTATTTGATTTAGAGCCATTATCAAGGTCTATGAATTATATGCCTGTGACTAATCCAATTGTCTTGGAAGCACCTACTGTTGACATTGCAGGTATACAAGTTGATAAAGAAGAAGGATCACATGCAGTTGAGCCAACTCCCATGTTTGATTATGTCACCATACCTATATGGACTGATGAGTTTGTGCAAGCATCTGCTGCTGAAAAAGAGGAAGAAGAGCAACAAGAAAAACCAGTTGACGAAACCATGCATGCATCTTCATACACTGACAAAGCCAATTTAGACGCTTACACATTGAATTCAGCCGCTGACAGTCTGTTTGGAAATTTATTCTCTTCCTCCAACAGAAATATTTTTGAACATGTTGAAGACCCCATACCCAATCAAGATGTCAGTGGACCAGTTCCAACCGCTGACAACATACCTACAAGTAGAAGTGGTAACGGGAGTAAGAATAAAGTTGATATTGGCAACATGGAGTCCACTGTTCATGACAACTCACTATTTGGGGGAGGAATACTTACAAAGGTGGCCAAAGATCATCCTCCCTCCTAAATAATTGGTGATATTCAGACTCCAGTTTAAACAAGGAGAACTAAGAAGACTCAAGGTGGATTCATTGCCAACATTCACAAGAAGGAAGATACTCCTTTTGTTCAAGAATGATTGTTTGCCTATTTTCTCTCTCTGTTAGAACCAAAGAAGATTTTTGATGCTCTCAAATAAGAAAGTTGGGTTAAAGCAATGCAGGATGAGCTTCATCAGTTTGCTATTCAAGATGTTTGGGAGCTAGTGGATTGTCGAAGGTATGTCAGGCCTATTGGGACAAGATGGGTTCTAAGAAACAAGAAGGACGAGAGAGACATTGTTGTTAGAAACAAGGCAAGATTGGTTACTCAGGGATATACTCAAGAAGAGGGTATTGATTATGAAGAGGTTTTTGCACCTGTTGTTAGGATTGAAGCAATAAGGATTTTCCTAGCCTATGCTTCCTGCATGGGTTTCAAAGTCTACCAAATGGACTTGAAGAGTGCATTTGTGTATGACACAATCAAAGAAGAAGTCTATGTCATGCAACCTCCTAGTTTTGAGGATTCTAAGCATTCAGATAAAGTTTATAGAGTGAAGAAGGCTATGTATGGTCTTCATCAGGCCCCTAGAGCATGGTATGGAACACTTTCCACTTATTTGGTGGATAATGGTTTCAAGAGGGGTACCATAGACCAGACATTATTTACAAAGAAGGAAGGGAAGGATTTTCTTCTTGTCCAAGTTTATGTAGATGACATCATCTTTGGTTCATCTAACCAAAGAATGAGTGATAAATTCTCCAAAATTTCTGACAGATAAATTTAAGATGAGTGTTATGGGAGAGATGACCTTCTTTCTTGGTCTACAAGTTCAGCAGAAAGAGGATGGTATTTTCATCTTTCAAGATAAGTATGTGGCTGAGATTTTGAAGAAATTTGGGTTTTCACCACATGAAAAACGAGCTAGCACTCCCATAGACAGGGAACACCCATGGGAAAAGATTAGAGAAGGAAAAGAGGTTGATGTCAGGCACTATAGATCCATGATTGGATCATTGATGTATCTTACAGATTCAAGACTTGGCATCATGTTTGTAGTATGTGCATGTGCACGTCATCAAGTCACACCTAAGGAATGTCACCTTCATGCAGTCAAAAGGATCTTTAGATACCTTATATGTTTTCCCATATTGGGATTCTGGTATCCTAAAGAGTCTCCTTTGGAACTTATTGGCTATTCAGATAGTGATTATGAAGGTGATAATCATGATAGAAAATCCACAACTGGTGGATGCCAATTTCGTGGGAGCAGGCTTATATCTTGGCAATGCAAGAAGCAAACTGTGGTAGCCAATTCAACAACTGAGGCTGAGTATGTAGCAGCTGTTGCATGTTGTGCACAAGTGCTATGGATTCAAAATCAGCTTTTGGATTATGGGTACAATTTTATGCATAGTAAGATTTTTGTAGATAATAACAGTACTTTATGCATTATTAAAAATCCTGTACATCATTCTAAAACTAAACACATAGAAATAAGGCATCATTTTATAAGGGATTGTTTTGAAAAAAGGTTTGATACATCCAGATAGAGTGGACATAGAAGAAAATGTGGCTGATTTATTAACTAAACCTTTTGATGTTGGGAGGTTCGAGTACTTGGTAACAAGTATTGGAATGATCAATCCATAAATTATGTATTTTTAGGATTATTGTGTAATATGTACAAGATATGCATTGTTATTATCACATGGAAAAGTATTAAAATTTCCACTATATTTTCTAACGTTGACAAAGGCATTTTATCTGCTGACATGTGGATTTTAACCGCTGACAACCTATGTTAGTTTTTGTGGTTTTTGATCTAATCATGCATGCATTTATGAGCATTGTGCAATTGGATACAGAGTTGCTTATGGACTTCATATCTTGAAGAATTTTCATTTAGGATGGTTGGAATGTTTACATTCCTATCTTGAAATAAAATTTTATCCTTATTATTTATTTGCAATATGTGTAAGTTTAAGGGGAGGTTTAGGAAACCTTTAGGTATTTGGGTACTTTTAGAGTGCTCTTATCACAATTCTAGATTGTGTCCACTGGTGAGTAGGAGTTAGAAATAATGAAGGCTTTTATTTTTAAGAATTGTTGGAATTTCTAGTTCTTGAGGCACTATAGCATGCAAAGTTGATATACTATGCATGCTGCCATGACTTTTTGGCATAGAATTGGGATTGGTCGGTTGGAAGACTTGGTGTAAATAAAAATGGGCTTACCTGGGAGTTACAAAGGATTTATATGAGATTTCTTCACTCTTAAGAACTTTGGTTAGCAAGGGACACTTGAGGACAATTATGTCTATCTTGCTTATGCAAGTGTGCATGATTGGACAGTGCTTGCCAAACTTCAGTCATTTTCAGAGTATGATTTATCTTCATTAGGGTAAACCTCTTTGTTAAGGTCTTTTTATTTTATTACTTTTTTGTTTTTGGCCATTGACACATAGTGGTTCACCCGCTGACAAGCACATTTTCAAAAGCTGACATGGAAAATTTACACGTTAACAAAATATAGCTGTTACCCGCTGACACTAACATTTTGACCGCTGAAGAACACTAGGTCCCACCTAGTTGTTACTTTTGCGATATTTTGGGTCATAATTTTATGGGATTTGGTAAATTCTTTAATTGATAAGAGATAAGTTATTATTTTTCAAGATTTTCATCATTATATTTTGAATAACTTACCTCCTATTTCAACCAATAGTGTCCTAGTTTCCATCCTATAAATTTGGTTCATACTATTTTAAACAGGGTAACTTGCTTGATTGTCTTATATTTTCTCCAAAATCTTCCATTATCACTTTCATACTTTCTAACCTTTCACAAACAAGTTTTCATGACTCCTTTATTCAAACCTGCTGGTGCTACTTTAGGCTTTAGGGATCCACACAACATGATCACCTATCTTGAGGCTGATGACACACATGATCCTCAATATCCTAGAATGATTGAGTATCTATTGGCTTCCAACTTAAGGTACGCTTGACTCATGCTCCACTCATTCCTATCTGTTAATCCCACTTAATCCATAACACAAGATTCTAGAGAGAGAAAGAGAAGAAAAGTAAAGAGAGAAACTAGAGAGAATTGGTGGAAGGTTATACTTTAAAGAGAGAAAGTAAAATGGTAATCAACACCCTCTTCCACACATGGAAGAGGGTTTATATACACATGAGCTTGATGGGCTCATGGACTTGTTTCTTGGGCCGTGCTTGGCTTGGCTTGGGCTTACGCCCCTAACTTATACAATATTATCTTAAAGTCCAAGCCCGGTTAACCGGACTAACCTATTACAATACAAGACCATTTACGACTAAGATGACCTATTACATTCTTGTTCGACTATATAAAATATAGGGCTAACAATCTCCCCCAATGTATATCGGTCATCTTTAAATGCATAAGATGATTGAGTGAATACATTCTTGTGAAGGTGGTCTTCCTTCTTTGGTCTTGTATCTTGGTCTCAATCTTGTTTGTAACGACTTTGTTCCTTCATGCTTTTGTGATCTTTATCTTGAGCCTTTTTCATTTGACTTTGAGTGCTTGAGATCTTCACTTTGTGCTCCTTGTGACTAAGATGACGTATTACATTCTTACATTCTTAGGTATCTTGATTATCGCCATCTTGTGCTCTTGTGACTTCTGAATCAACATCGGTTAGTACACAGCTACGCCACCTTCTTGATATGCAGCAACATATATAGACACGGATAAAATGGCTTTGAACATTTCATCCTAACTCGGTAGCGTTTTACCTCCGGTCGGAGAAGACCGTTAGACAGTATCAGATACCATACCTATGATAGGGTAGATTCGATTAAGAACCTCCTTGACAGGGTTTCCCGGCGGTAGTAGCCAGTTCTCTTTACTCGACCGTCTCAAAGCAGACTGCGAACGTAAAGAGTGAATCATAAGGATAAATTATCCGTCTGATTAGAGTCGTCAATTCCAAATTCCTGGAACAAGTTTGATTCTAAAAGAATCGTACCATTGTTGCTTTCCAGTTTGTCACAAGCTTGATTCATAGAGAATCTTGCGAGTTACCTACCGCCGTGCTGTTTGATGTTGACACTGGAAGGATTTCCATTCGTCTCTGTGAACTCTAATGAGTGTCACTCTGAATGTTCTGGAAAGATCACACGGATTTTGCGAAGAAACCTGGAATCAAGTTTGAATCAATTAAGAATCCAAACTTAGTTGCTTTCTAGTTCTCACAAGTTTGATTCGTGTAGAATCGCACAAGTTACCTACCATGAGCTTGTTTGATGCTGGCTCAAGCAGGATTACCATCTTCATTGTGAATCATATCACTCAGATGTTCTGGCAATATCACAAGGATAATGCGTAGGACTCGATTGTGTCCTAATGAGATGATAGATTTATCTCTTTTTGGATTAAGACTCGATAAGTGCATTTTGGTAATCGGAGGCTGGAGCAGACTGCCACCTTTTCAATATTAACTAACTCGGAGTGAGAAAGTCAATAGATACGTGTTGATCTCCGTGACAATGAGACAAGTTTCTTTTGAGAGAAACTCGAATGGCTAGGGAAGGGTTGTGCATCGCATCACTGGGTACATGACACTTGTCTTCAAAAGATGTGTTAACCCGGTTTCTGCATAAGTTGCATATAAATATTCAACTCCTTCAATGCTTACCAATACGTCATCACTAGCACCTTGTTGTGATTGTTCCAGTGCTAACTTAAGTAATTGGTCCGCATTCATCTTCATTCAACTCCATCTTTCCTAAGGAAAACTATTTCTAGCTATGGAATGTCCTTGGGTAGATCCCTCCGGTTCTGGTTGGATCATAGGACTTAGTTTCCTATCCTAAACCACCTTTTGACTCCATCGTTCCGTCGTGGATAGTAGGTTGTTTTGGGAATAGATCGTAACCATAAACCATTGAAAACCATTCAGTGCTTGATAAAAATCAAAACTTTTAACACTTGAAAGTTTTACATTTCCGAAAAGCTCCCCCTTCACACATGCATCGATATACGAAATAGTTTAGCATGTGAAGGAAAGAGTTGCACTTGAGTCTTTAAGATCACATGTTGCAATATATTACATTTTAATCACATTTTCTCCCTCTATCTCTAATATAAAAACATCATATTAGAGATACCAATTTATTAAAATATGACAATTTTTGAAAACCGATTGGGAGAGAAACATGTGTGTACGCATGAATCATGGAAATTTTTCCAGTCGACATGCTCCCCCTCAACAGTATATGTGTGTCTTGAAACAAAAGTTTGACAAAATTTTGGAAAAAACGACACCACAAAATATGTTGAGGGACGGAGTTGAGATGCCTTATCCAAGATGGTATATTACATATGACAGTTTTAAACTATTTTCGGAATGTGTTGGATACATAAAGTATGACAATATCTGAGATGTACCCAACAACATTAAAGGCTTGATTTTTAAAACACTCCCCCTAAAAAATTGATCAAAATAACATATGACAATTTTGAGATATACAAACCATATTATGAGGAAGGGAGTGTTGAACACATAATTTTGAAAGATTTAGAAAAACCTTTTGAGAAGTTCTTAAAAAATTGTGTTCAACGGTTTTAAAATAATCATGATAGAAGACTTCTCTTCTATTGCTTAGGGAAAGCGCACTGAAACGTACACTTCCCTTTCGGGTCCGTTTTTCATGAGCTCAAAACTTTGTTTGTTTTGCGACTAGCTCATGACCGAGAAAAATTAATTTCCCGTTGTGAAGGATAAGTTATCATCCGTGATAAACTTTCCTTAATTTGAAGTTCGAGTTCTAAGCTGACATTTACTTAGAAGTCGTTTTTCATGAACTTAAAAACTTTGAGTGTTTTTATGAGAAGCTCATGACCGAGAAGTATGAATTTCTCGTAGAGAAGGATAAGTTATCTTCCGTGATAAAATTTCTTTATTTGAGGTCCGAGTCCTAAGCTGTGATGCGCTTAGAACTCATTTACACGAGCTTAAAACTTTCGAATACTTTTATAGAAAGCTCGTGTCCGAGAAAATCGAATTTCTCATTTTGAGGATAAGTCATGCTCAGGATGAACTTTCCTGTGTTTGAAGTACGAGTTACAGTATGACATGTGACTGTAAGTCTTTGTACATGAGCTTAAAAACGTTGAATGTTTTTATAGATAGCTCATGTCTGAGAAAACTTAATTTCTCGTTCGAAGGATAAGTCATCATCGAGATGAAATTTCCTGTCTTTGGAGTCCGGGTTACAGTCTGTAATTTGACTATAAGCCATTACACGAGCTTAAAACTGTTGAATAGTTTTAAAAGAAGCTCGTGTCCCGAGAAATATTAATTTCTCGTTTTGAGGGTAACTTATCGTTGAAGAGATAAAGTTCCCTTTCTTTGACGTTCGAGTTACAGTCTGATATCTGACTATAAGTCATTTTGAAGCTTACTTGTGAAACCCCTGAGATACGTATTTCTCTGATATCTGCTTCTTCAGCAACCAAACTCTGAGAGTGTCTTTAGTTGATCGTGTTAAAAATATTGGTCCTTTGTGTTCCCGTTGAACCGTGACGTCAGTTCCTGCACTTTCATTAGTAGTTTGTATGCTTGCATGTAGGTTAGTGATATCTTTGTGAGAACCATGTGGGGGTTCACCTTGAACCTTTGTCGAGCTAGAAGGAAATATCTTTCCAGTAGGAACCCACCTAAGACCAATTGTTTTGAAGGTTCTACCCGTTGGTATCCACCTAAGACAAGGTCTAGGAGACATAGGTTTCTCACGCACAGCGGAAGACTTAATTTGAAAAAACCTATTTCCTTTTGGGTTCCGTTTTTGAGGTGCTCTAGCGTTTTGGTTCACCTTGTTCAGGACTTTAGTGATACAATCATCATGAATGGCATTAAACACGCATTTGTTACATTTCGTGCAAACAAAGTGCTTAGCATCTGAGATGGCTCTAGAGTTCCTAGGGTTGGCAGATTTGTGCACATCCGAGAAGGGTCTAGAATTCCTAGATGTGTGATCAACGCTCCTAGGTTTTGGTTTGGTCCTATCTCTTGTTGTGTCTTTTTTGTAGCATCCTCTAGATAGCTTTTATGACCCATGTCATTTGAACTACGCCTAGGCATGTTCTTGGAGTTATTTCTAGAGTTGCTTGAAGCATTCATGTGACCGGGTTTTGCAGAAGCAGATTTCCTTAAGGAGGGTCTAGATTGTGGAGTGACTGGTTTGTGCAAATTCATACGCATGTCAGGTTGGGAGGCAAACCTCAGGTTCGATGTTTTAGGTCGTTCAGACTGAAATGCATTCGGTTGTCTAGCAATTGAGCGTGGTCTGATTGGTTGAGAAGGAGGTTTCCCCAAGACAGACTGTTTTGCAAACTTAGTATCCATACTATTTCCTTTTAACTTCCTTAATTCATTTTTCACAGCTGTAATTGCAAAAACCTTTTCCTAAATCTGAGCTTTTAATTGCTCATTTTGTAGAAGTAATTGAGCGACATGTTGTTCTAACTTAATGTTCATATTGTCAAATATGTCGTTATCGGCAATCGCGTCATTACTATCTACAGTGTCGATAGGTTGCACATATATTTCACTTAATAAAGCAGGCGGGGGACTTTGTTTTTGAGAAGCCAACTTGGATTCTAACAAATTAATTTGTTTCACAAAGTGTTCTTTTTCTACATTAAAATCTTGAATCTTATGATCCAGTTTTTGTTCAAGAACAACATTTGCTTTTTTAAGTTTTTGAAAATAAGCTTCAAATTTGTCATTTTTCTTTGAAAATTCGAGTTTGGCGTCCTTAAAATCTCTTGTCGTTTGAGCTAACAGAGTTTCGAGCTCATCAGTCTTAGAATCAGTATCTATTTGTACCTCAGCCATTGGCTCATCGTCATATATGGGTCCGATAGCTGTATCAGCGGTTTCTATATCATTCCCTGAGCTGTTGCTGGTATGCTACTTTTTTGATTCTGTCTCGCTGCTTTCTGTGTCAACCGAACAAGCATCCAATGCTTGACCCTTATCGACGTTGCTGTCTGTCGTTTGCATCAGTCTTTGATTCACCCTTCGTTCAAATTGCCTTTGATGGCGTATTCTTTCAGCAATTGACTTCTTTAGATTACTCAAATGTTGAAGAAGTGTCTCTTTAAAAGCTTGAGGATCTACGAGAGTATATTTGGTAAAGTATGTACTCGCGAACTCTCGATCGTTGTTTGATAAGCCACTTGAGTCAATGAATTGCTGGAACTGAATGTTGAGAGATAAAAGGATGTCCATTGATAGAGTCTCGTGAAGATCATCTTCGTTAAGTTCGATTTGAAGATGGTCCACATTAAACAACATCCTTCTGATGAATGTCTCAACATCTTGACCAAATAGTAGAACGAATACCCATTTGAATCCAATTTCAAGACGAGTGCCTTTTAGGTCTTCTCTTGAAAGAACCTGAAGGTGTGACAGAAGCAACTTTAAGTATTCCACGCATCTTTCTTTTGCTTTTGACATCTTATATTTGATTGCATGAACGGTTTTGGTTGTAGAATCCTTGTTGGAAGGTTTACTGATTGGAGTCTCAGTATTTTTCTGAACCTTTGGATTATGCATCTTCTCTTTATTCATCTCAGTCATGGACGTTGTTGTTGTTGAATCCGCGAAGATGTCCATTGAACAGATGTCACAAAGAGGATATGCTGTGTATGGATTATGGATCTTTAGTAGATGTGTTGTGATTTGATTGTGGTTAAAATTTCGAAAATTCTGATTTTTCTCAGTCCGACAATAAATCCCTCAGTCCGATTTTCAATCGAGTTCGAAATAGCCAATACCTAGTAGGGAAAAAAATTTGAAAAATGAAAAATTTGATGAAAAATAAAACCTAAAAAATTTGAATTTTGGTCCGAAAATTTGAATTTTGGGTCGAAATATTTTTCGCTTCGCCAAAATTTGAAATTGAAGCTTAAATGGCCTAAAAATGGTCTAGGAAAAAATATTTTTTTCTATGGTTTTCCCGCCAAAAAACTTTACACTTGATTCCGCAATCACACAAAGCTCATGATTCCGCAATGACAGAATTCACATAATTCCGCAATGTTGAAGGAATATGATTCCGCAATGCACTTGGTTTCAATTCCGCAATTACTTGGTTTCAATTCCGCAATTACAAAAAGTATACAATTTCGCAATCACCAATGTGTACAATTCCGCAATTCGCTTGGTTTTAATTCCGCAGTTACAAAAAATGTACAATTCCGCAATCACCAAGGTGTACAATTCCGCAGTACGCTTGGTTTCAGTTCCGCAATTAAAAAAAGTGTACAATTCCGCAATCACCAAGGTGTACAATTCCGCAATCAGAGTAGATATTGCAGAATTATGCTAAAAAGTGGATCTTGGATGTACTTTCTGATTTCCGAGATTTGAAGCCAAAAATGAAACCAAACACCCAAAAATCTTGTGTTTTTGACCAAACCAAATAACACAAATCACTACCACGAGTATGTAGATGATTTGTATAACGATCTAAACCACAAAACACAAAATTTTTTAAATTCGAGCTTGAGGAATCTTGAAAAACCCACGAAATTTGATAGAACAAGACCACACGAATTTCAATCACCTATCTACTATAGGCTCTTGATACCAAATGTTAATCCCACTTAATCCATAATACAAGATTCTAGAGAGAGAAATAGAAGAAAAGTAGAGAGAGAAACTAGAGAGAATTGGTGGAAGGTTATACTTTAGAGAGAGAAAGTAAAATGGTAACCAACACCCTCTTCCACACATGGAAGAGGGTTTATATACCCATGAGCTTGATGGGCTCATAGGCTTGTTTCTTGGGCCGGGCTTGGCTTGGCTTGAGCTTACGCCCCTAACTTATACAATATTAGCTTAAAGTCCAAGCCCGGTTAACCCGAATAACCTATTACAATACAAGACCATTTACGACTAAGATGACCTATTACATTCTTGTTCGACTATATAAAATATAGGGCTAACACTATCACATACATCAAACAGTTTTGGAACACTGCTAGTTCTGAAACAGTTGGTGGAGTGATTACATTGTTAGGGACTGTTCATGGGACACAATGGGTGGATACTGAAGAACTTATTCGTCAAGCCTTAAGGCTTGATGATGCTGATGGTGTGGCTACCCTTCCCTAAGAACAGTTAGAAGAAGGACTTAGAGGCTTGGGTTATGAATTTCCCCTTGAGGGCAAAATTAATAAGTATTCAAAACAACAATTTCCCCCAGCCTGAAAGTTCCTTATACATGTCCTCTTGCAATGTCTTAGTCCTAAGTGTACTTCTTTCAATGAAATCAATCATTATTTTGGTTGTATTCTTGTTTGTTTGGCCAATGGACAAAAATATAACTTTCCCCATATGATTTTTGAGGGCATGTTTAAAAACAAGGGTAACAAGATGACTCTTGCTTACCCAAGATTTTTACAAATGGTATTTGAGCACCAAGGTTATTGTCGTAGGGATCATGATAATTTTTACAAGATCCCTACTCAAAAAGCAAAAAAAATTTTGTCCATGAATACTAGACCTTTCATACCCCTACCCTTGACACCCTCCATGTTGGCTGTTATTGTAGCAGCCAACAACCCTCAACCTCAACAATAACCTGAACCAGAACCACAGAAACAACCACCTTCACCTCACCAAGATGACCCTATGAACATTGATCCTTCAGCCGTTGACACTCGCGTTTCAGCCGCTAACACCCCATTTCACCCGCTATCACCTCACCACCACAAACACATGTTCACCAATCCTTTTCCTCATCTGAACCTTTTGACTTTTGCCTGGAGAAAAGACAAAGGACTACTGGAGTCTTTTCTAGTGGTCCTAGCCATGAAGCAGAGAGAGTTTTGCCTGATGAATCCATTTTGAGGAGTCAAATCCTCATTTTGGAGGAAGGCAATCTACAACCATTATCTATTTTAGAATTGACGGCTATCTGCATTGGCTTGCGAAATTCCAATGTAGAACTTGTACAAAAAGTCACTAACCAAGGCCTTGAACTCAAGCAATTGAGGGAGAGGATAGTTTTTTGGAAGTTGTTGGCTCAAGAAGAAGGAGAGCCATTGTTTTGTCCTTTGAAGATGATTCTTACAAAGGAGAGGATGAACCTAATCTGAGTGATAAGGGGTCCCAAGGTTCGTATGGGACTACGGAGATAGCTGAAGCATTGAAAGGTATGAAGGAACAAGCTACTCCCTTTTTAATCACTCCATGAAGCAGTCTTTCACTGAGATGATGTTACAAGCTAGTGGATTGTCAGCCGCTGACAAAGGCAACTTGAACGCTGACACGTCTATTTCAGACGCTGACAAGATTCTAAGTGTGACTGGTGTATCCCAACCACCACTCATGATTCAAGAGCCTTCCAATCAGGCACAATCTTCTACTTTGCCCTCTATTGATCCTATGGATAAGGTTAAAGCTGTGTTAGTAGTAGAAGATGTCCCAAAAGATGCAACCCAAAAGCAATTTGATGAAATGCTTGCTCACCAGTTGCAAGAGCAAGAAAAGAAGGGGCTTAAGAAGGGTAGTATTGAAGCATAGATTCTCTCATCAGAATCTGAAGATGATGAGAAGGATGAATATGATGATGAAGAAGAAGAAAGTGATCATGGTTCTAATGTGACATTAGAAGAACCAGGGAGATTGGAGTATGGTGAGGATGAGCTGGCAAAAGAAAGGCTCAATGAATTAAAGAGGAGATTTGATTTTTTGAGATACCTGCTATCTGTGATTTGTATTTTAGGTATGAAAGAGAGATGTTGGAAAACCATGATGTTTCTTTATCTGACAAAATTTTGGGTATGGAAATAATGATGAGGGTTGAAGGTGATTGTCAGGTCATTTTGAAGCATAGGGCAGTTAATCTGTTGAGAGAAAACAAAACTGCAAGAAGGGAATCGTATAACATGCTTCTGAGATGTCATCAAACATGATGGACATATGCAAATTTGAGGAAGTTGTCATTTGACCAGTTGGAGTGTTTTGCTTATCCAATATGAGATTTTGTGTGTAATGCAAACACTTATAGGTTGTTGTCTGCTGAGAGGGAAGAGGAAATTGAGGAGGAATTGAAGTTAAAGAAGGCCTCCATTGTGCCAAGACCAGTAAAGAATGGATTCAAGCTTAAATTTCCAATTCTTGATCAGTTGAATCCAGATGAGGTTGTTTTGAAGAAGAACATGGTGCTTTCTCCTTTGGAAGCATCTGATATGACTACTGGTGTGCCTCTTGACTATAAGAATCCAATTGTTAAGTATGAGGAGGATTCTATTGGTTTTTGGGTGATTACCAGGGCTGGAGGAAAGGTACATACTTTTACTTCATTCATTTCTTATTTGCCAGCCTGCATAGAGAAGATGTCGAAACTCTTTGGAGTTTGCTGAAGGAGAGGTATGAGGCAGAAGCTCCTTCCTCTTCGAATGGAATAAAAATCTGGACAACATTCAAAGAATGTTTACCCGTGATGTTGAAGATCCAGTTTGGTTAAATCTGGATGATTTGAGTAGCTTGAAGTGGCATTTGTATTCAGCTACTGGTGTGTTTCATTTAAGTACTACAAAGCTTGCAGAGTTCTTGTTGATAGATGTGAAGTATCCACTTTCCACTTAAAGCCGTCCGCGGAGCAGCTATCAGTACCCATATTTTCTCTTCCCAGTGACACCCTTGATCTATTTAGGTTGGAGAAGGAAGTGCCGTTATCTGAGGTGCTCGCGACACATGAAAGTCGTGCTGCTGCTAAGAAGGCCATGCTGAATATAGAGGCTGCACCGTCTATTGGTGCGACCCATCTTGCTTCGTCTGTCCCTGTGCTGCCTTCATCGCTGCTTGAGAGGGACTCACACGTGCTGGACCTGATGAAGAAAATCATGAGAGAACACCGTGCCACAGCTTACTGCCCTCCCTTACTGAGATTGAAGAGGTCCTCGTCCGAGACCCATTTGCTTTCCAACCGCTTGGCTGACTTGTAAACATTTTATTTATTATTTATGTGCGAATGTTCGCCATTGTTTGTAATAAACACTTCCGTTGTTTTGTCATGATAAGTATGTTTAATGTGTACAACATAAATCTACACAATGAGTTAATATAAACTCATAAATGGTCCTTATGGGTTCGAGAAGCTCATTACATGCGCTGTAGTACTACTACCATAAGGACGGCGAGGTGAGGCTGACCAATTGTTAGGTGCACACGATTGTGTCTTATCAGTCTCAGAGTCTAATGGCTGCATAACTTGCTATGATGTCATTAATAGCAAGGGGCCTAACAAGGATACATGATCCATGGTCGACGGGATTGCATCCCACTTACTTGACGAGTCTAATTAGTAGGGTAGGCTCATTCCTCTTATTTCTCCTGGAAACGTTGTGCACGCGTGCGAAAGCAGGCAACATATAACAAGAAAAGAAAATGTGTATGACAAAAAGAAATGTTTTCAGAATGCGTCGTGGGACTAGCTAGGAACCACGACAGTTTTATTAATACTTGCAAGACTTTTAATACATGAAATAAAAGAAAAAATAATACATTGGTTCAAGAAGTTCGCCGCTAAAGGTAGCACTTCTTCAGGTGGCATATGTTCCAAGGCCTTTGTAGGTCGCGACCATCCATGTCGCGTAGTCAATACGCGCCATTTCCCAGTGCATCTGTCACCATGTAAGGTCCCTCCCACTTTGGCCCAAGTTTTCCTGTATTCTCAGCGCGGTTGGCCGCGTTTGAGCGATACACGAAATCACCTGGTCTAAAAGAAGTCTTTCGCACCCTAGCATCATAGTAGCTCTTTATTTTTGCTTTTGACTTGGTTTCATGTATAGCTGTCAACTCTTTCCGGTCCTCGATTATCTCTAGGTTCAATCGTAGCTCCTCGTCATTTGTGACCATGTGCACCTCTGCTGTGCGGAATGTTTGCAATCCGACCTCGACTGGGATAACTGCCTCTGCGCCATATGTTAGAGCGAAAGGGGTATCACCGGTAGCTGTTTTTATCATCGTGCGATGTGCCCACAAGACATGTGATAACTCATCGAACCATTTTTATTGTGCTCCCCCAATCGCGCGTTTATGCCATCTCCCAGACTCGTTTGCTCTTTCCACAAGTCCATTTGTTTGCGGATGGGCTACCGTCGCGAACCGCTGGTGTATGTTATTTTTCGTACACCAATCTTTGAATGGGTTCTCCGCGAATTGTTTTCCATTATCAAAAACTATCTCCCCTGGTATTCCGAAGAGACATACTATATTGTCCTATACGAACCTTTTTACTTGGTTTCCTGTGATTATTGCTGTTGATGCAAAAGTTGGGTGATTCTTGCTAGACCCGAATTAGGCTTAATTCGGGTTGGCTGGGCTCCGGCTCCTGCACCAAGTGAACTGTTTGGTTGGGATCCTGCACACTAAACAACACGCGTTAGGCTTACCGTGGGAATGTTTCCCACGATTAGACTCCGGCGTGAGAGTAAGTAATCGGTTAGGGTTTTATGTGAGTTAAGAGTACAGAACGTAATACCTTTGTGGAACCCTTGGGGGTTCCTTTTATAGGCAGTGGAACCCTAGTGGGCTGCCACTGATACTTCGGCCCCAAGGAAAGGATAACTATCAGAATTAGAGTGATTGTTATCTTCTAATTATGGTAGTGAATATCCTCCTCTTTTGGGGTAAACCTATTCCTAGACAGAATATGATTCTGTCTAACCCTATGTCGGCCGCGCCGGGCCGTGGGCCACACACATGTGAGCGGTCACTGTTCATCCAAGCCCATAAGCTTGAATGACATTATTCCCACCCATCTGTGATGGGCCGGACACGGGTAGTACCCGTGGGCCGGGTTCCTGACCCGGCTGGGGACTATACGTCATCATGTCCCCCCAGTCTAGTTGTTACAGCCGTAGGCGTAACCTCTAGACTATCAAGGTGCTCTCCGAACATGCCAAGAAAGACCTAGGGAATGAGAAATATTGAAAATTTTGTTCTGGCCGCACGTGGCGGCCCGCATTAAGAATATCTTTTGAATAGCACCTCAGCCGCACGTAACCGCTGAGACAAATTAAATGTAGCATTAAATACGGTCTTACGTAATAGCCGCATATCCCGATACAAGAATAAAAAACATTAATGGTAGTCAACTTTCCAGTCGCACGTCTGCAAAAGTGCACCATTAATGCCCACCATTGAGCCACGTAAAACTGCCAAGAAGTGACCCATGGGTCCCCCTCTGATTTTGCAGAAGTGTTAGAAATCCTATCCGTTGGATAGGCGTGGTGGCCTACACGTGTCGAACATCCACGTTACCTCAGAAACTGAGGCAACCCTATATAAGAGTTGGTATGTGTGTTTGTTACACACACAACTCCCACTTCCTTCCGCCATTGTTATTTTCAAGTTTTTACTTCCAAAACTTTGCCTTCTTTTCCACGGATTTCCTCCGTCGCAGGTTAGATCATCACGCCCTTTAAAACCTTTTTATAAAACATGGTAAAGGACAACCCACTTATCACGGATGTCCTTAATGTGATGTCGGCGGAAAAATACATCGACTTTCTGTCGAAGTATTATATCCCCGAAAGCGTACATCCCACCTATCCAGGTGAAGGTGAGGCGATTACAGATGCACCGGCGGGGAAAATAGGCGTGTACACGCGCCTGTTTGACTCGGCCAACTACCGTATCCCCCTATCCAAATTCTTGGTAGACCTTCTATTGTATTATGACTTCCACATAACCCAACTTCACAGCATAGGGGCGTGTAAAATCAACCAGTTTGAAATTACATGCCATACCTGCAGAGTAACCCCAACCGTAAACCTTTTTAGGGCTTTTTATTTCCCCCAGCTAGTGAACGGGTGGCTATCGTTTAAAAAACGACCCGGGAACGCCCCTATGACGTATAGGAAGCCTCTAGACTCCCTTAAGAACTGGTACGACCACTACTTCTTTGTAGATGAGAAGGTATTCCCTACTCCTTTCGTACTCAAAACCAAAGCACCCAAAGATTATCCGCCCAAAGCCAAAGACTATAGTAGCAAAGACTTAAAAACACTAGATACCCACCGCACGGAATTCCATAGAGGGTTGCCGGAACACTTTCTGTGCTTAGTAGGAATAAGCCGCCGCTACTTTAGGAGGGACGACCTATATCCGTGCTTCCTGACGGAACAGGGAGAGGGTAGGTTTACTTTATACCTTGTAAATGTGAAATGCCATGCATATTTATAGAACCTTACTAACCCACATACTCATAAATGTCCGCAGAAATGAATCTACACGGGTTAATACGCCAGGGTGACCCCATGAAGGTGCCCGAAGGGTTCCGGCCACTAAAGGAGAATGAGCTCCCCCTGCTGGAGGCGACCGCTGACCGCACCATGCCGCTCGAAGAAACGTCCGAGCCCAGATCGGATGAAGGAGAGCCCATCATTGAGAAATCCCCATTGGATTTCCATAATGAAGATGGTGAAGAACCACCGCTGGAGGGGGGCGCAACCAACCAGGAAGAGGAAAATGACCCCAATGAAGACACTACCCAGGCATCCAGGTCCGCCCCGCTCACATCTAGGAAGAGAAAGACCACCAGGAGGGTGGCAAAGAAGATATGGGATGAGGCCGGGGCCGCGAATGCTCCCCCAAAGAAACTGAGGAAGGATCATCCGCAGTACCAAGAGGGGAGTGGTACTGCGACCGCTCAGGCCGACTCCACCCCGAACATGGGAGGGCCAGTCTTGCGAGTCACGCCCGTGAGCGCCGTAGCTCCTACCTGCCCAGACCCTGCCATTGATACCTCGTAAGTATCCTTCGAATATGATTCGTGTCACTATATAATGCGTAGACTAATTTTGCCATGTCAAATAACAGGGCTAATCCGTCGACCGTAGCGCAGGAGGAAGAAGTGGGGAGGAATCCATCTCCCGCACCAACTAACAAACCCCCATCCCCTGCTGTGACACACGCCAAGGAACCGCACCCCGAGGGGCCAGAAGAAAGCTTGCGCATAGCATGGAACCTGTCAAGCTTGACAAGGTTGGAAGCAGAATCTGAGTGCTCAGAATTCATTGAGCACATCACCCCGCCAGTCCTTGCACAAGATTTAGACGAGTTGGATCATGGGGCCCTTCTTGAGCAATTTGACGTGTCGTCTGAACACCAAGTGACGGTGGGAGCCGCTTTGAGATGCCGTTTGATCAAGGCCCTTACAAATGTGACTCGGGCAGATAAGAAGATAGCCGGTCGTGAGGCGATGGTCGTGAAGAACGAGAAGACCATCGCGTCCTTGCAGGCAGCGCTGGTGACAACCAAGGCGACGGTAAAAGAGCAAGCTCATCACGCCGACACCCGAGAGAAGCGCATTTCCGAGCTCGAAGCCCTTGTAGCCGCATCAAATGAGAAGGTACACTTTCGAAATTTTTGTACATATACTCAAACTTTGGGTATTCATTTGACCCAAAAAAGTATATATCCTTGTAATAACTCAAAATTTTATATGCAGGTGTCTGCGGCCGAAGCTGCTACCAAGGCCGTGACCGTACAATCCTTCAACATCGCCCAAGAGCGTGATGCGCTGAAGGATGAGTTGACACAGGTGCAGACCAACCTGGAAGAGCAGGCTGCCTCAGCGGATGAGAAACTAAGCAAGATGGCCATAAGTTGTACTGAGAGACTACGTCTTCCTCTGCTATCCGCTATAGCTGAACGCAGGTGGATAATCGGGCAAGGACTGCGACTTGCTGTGAGCAGGGCCCTGGAAGCTCCACACCTATTGCAGGCATTCGCCGGGGTCGTATCCGATGGAATCGACCGCGGTAGACATGAGGGCTTGGTCAAAGCTGCAGAACTGATAGGCAAAAATGAAGACATCATGCAGCATCCCTACCACAATCCCTTCACCGCGGATAATATGACCGCATCCATGAATGCCTTGGCGGAGATCCAACACCCTCTCTTGGATGAGCTTGAGGCACTTAGAGACGCTCCAAACGAGGCAATAATATCCCGGCTGACTGCGGATCCCATCCCTTTGACCTTGGCCACTTATGATTCCGCCTCCAAAACGATGAAAGGTGAGAAACTGCTTGTAGAAGCATTGGATGCGATTGCGGTCAAAGCCCAGGATGGGAAGGATGCTCATGGGGAGGTCCTCTGTGCTCTGATTGAAGACGGGAAGAAGGACATAGGGGAATTCCTACCCCCTTGTAATTTATCAGTTGTAAACATTTGTAATTTTATTCGTCCGTGCATTACACGGCTAAGACATATGTGAAATGACTGCCTTTTATATGGAAGTCCGTGATGACCACGGCCATTTTGTTATTTATTTTTGAAACTTGTGTATTTTCATTTTGTTTGAACATTGTATGCCAATACCGCATGACATGTCACGTCTTACACAAAGGGAAAATACCTACAAGCCTATAATTTACTAGACGTGCGACGTGCGTCTTTACTATGCAGAGCACTGCGTGAGTACGACATACGAAACTTACCACAACGTCTTGTGAGTAAGGTGTCTAGTAAGGATACATGATCCGTGCGGCTGGGTTTGCATCCCTCTTACGCGGCAAGTTGAATTAGTAGGTTCACTTAATCCTCTTACCCCGCCTGAAGGCGTATAGTACATGTACAGTAATTTGAATGAATGCCTACGAATGAAACATGACATATTATAATAACAACTAAAATTCATATGACTAACAAAAATCTAAAAAATGATTTGCACGAAACAAGCCGTGGATCTAGCTAGGCGCCACGGTATTTTATTAGAACGTTTACATTTTTTGTTTGAACAAGAATGATAAGTCCTAAAAAACAAAAAAGGAACCTAAACAAAACATATGAAGAAAAACAGATAAACCGCATGGTTCTTCATTAAATCCATATATAGCGAAGCACCCATGCGGAAGCCGTAGCTTTCAAAGATAGCACCTTTTGAGATTGGAGATGTTCCATGTGCGTTCTAGGTCGCGACCATCCATGTCACGTAACTTGTACGCACCTCGTCCCAAGGCTTCCGTGACTTCATAAGGTCCTTCCCATTTAGGGCCCAGCTTTCCTGTATTCTCTGCTCGACTTGCTTCGTTAGCACGATAGACATAATCTCCCGGTCGGAAAGAAACACCTTTGACCTTAGCGTCATAATAAGCCTTCATTTTAGCCTTGGACTTAGCCTCATTGATGGCTGCTACCTCCCTTTTTTCTTCCAACAGATCTAGGTTGATTCGCAGCTGCTCGTCGTTCGTAACGACATTAACCTCCGCCGTGCGAATAGTAGGCATTCCTATCTCTGCTGGTATAACAGCTTCAGTGCCGTAGGCCAATGCAAATGGAGTATCTCCGTTGGCTTTTTTGATCATAGTTCTATGCGCCCATAGCACATGTGGTAACTCATCGACCCACTTGGAGCTTTGTTCATCTAGACGCGTCTTGATGCCATTTCCCAAGCTTCTATTTGCTCGTTCCACGAGGCCATTTGTCTGCGGATGCTTAATAGATGCGAAGCGCCGCTTGATATTCAATGATGCACACCAGTCCTTGAATGGATTATCCGCGAACTGTTTTCCGTTATCCGAGATGATTTCTCCTGGTAGGCCAAAACGGCACACAATATGCTCCCAAACAAACTTTTTAACTTGTTTGCCTGCGATGGATTTGACTGCCTTGGCCTCTATCCATCGTGTGAAGTAGTCCATCGCGACAATCAAGAACTTAACTCCCCCCGCAGCTACGGGAAACGGTCCTGCGATGTCAATTCCCCACTTATAGAATGGCCACGGGGATGTAATAGGTGTAAGCTCCTGCTGCGGATGTCGCGGCACTGGTCTATGCACTTGGCAATCACTACACTTGCGAATCATGTCGCGTGCGTCCCTGTGCATGGTAGGCCAATAGTATCCTGTTCGTAAGGCTCGAGCTACCACGGATCGTGGACCTGCGTGCATGCTGCATAACCCTTCATGTATGTCACTGATTATGTAAGCGGCCTGACGTGGTCCAACACACCGCAGCCACGGCTGCAAGAAAGAGCGCTTGTAAAGGATGCCTTCTCGAAGTTCGAAGTGTTGCGACTTCCTCCTGATGCGCCGTGCTGCTTTTTCCTCGTCTGGAAGGGTCTCACTAGTCAAATAGTTGATAATCGGGGTCATCCATGTAGGTCCATCCTCCTCAACTATAGTAGCGACCTCCCCTTCCGTTATAGATTTCTCCTTGAGTATTTCCACCAAGACTTGTTTGGACAAGTGAGCGAAGCTTGTGGATGTGATCTTGCTGAGAGCGTCCGCCTTCTTGTTCTCGCCTCTTGGCACCTGCTTGATGGAAAATTTGCTGAAAGCCGCGATTAGTGACTTGACTTTTTCCAAGTATCTGACCATGTTGTCCTCCTTAGCCACATATCCACCTAGAATATGGTTCGCAACAAGCCGTGAGTCCACGTAGGCCTCAAGGTTGTGGACTCCCATTCTAGCGGCGATTTTTAAACCCGCAATTAATGCTTCATACTCCGCTTCGTTGTTGGTGGCCGTGAACTCAAAACGGAGGGCGTACGTGAACTCTATTCCTTCCGGATTTGTGAGGATGAGACCAGCTCCGGACCCATCCGTACATGAAGATCCGTCCGTAAATAACACCCATGGTTCTGTTGGAGTCTCGTCTTGTTTAACGATTGTCCCTTCCTCATCCGGCTTCTCAATCAGGAAATCTGCCAAGATCTGGCCTTTCACAGCCGTCCTTGGCCTATAAGATATATTGTGCTCCCCCAATAAGATGCTCCATTTTTGTAGCCTCCCTGCCACATCCGGTCTAGAAATGACCTGCTTGATTGGTTGGTCCGTAATGACTACGATTGGGTGCGCCTAAAAGTATCGGCGCAACCGCTTTGTAGCAAATACTAGTGCCAAAACCAATTTTTCCATAGAGGAGTAATTCAGCTCCGGCCCTTGTAATGTTCTATTTATGAAGTAGACCGGAGTTTGCACTGTATCTCTATCTGTAATGAGTACCGCGCTTATTGCGCCATGAGTGGCTGAGAGATACATAATGAGTTCCTCCTTTGGCCGGGGAGCTACTAGCATAGGGAGAGATGCAAGGTGCTGCTTGAGTTGGCCAAAAGCTTCCTTGGCTTCCTTTGTCCACCGGAAGTCTCCCTTCTTAATGCACTTCTTGAGTGTCTTAAATAGGGGTAATGACTTATCTACGGATTTAGATAGGAACCTATTCAGCCCGGCCAATTTTCCATTTAAGGATTGCACCTCCTTCCGTGTCTGAGGGGATGGCAGTTGTATCACTGCGTCCGTTTTCTCTGGGCAAGGTTTGATGCCGTTTGGATCAATCAAATATCCAAGGAACATTCCATCCGTTGCCCCAAACGTACATTTCTTTGGATTTAGCTTCATGTTAATCCTCCTCAGTGTGTCGAATGTCTCTTGGACATCCCGGAGAAGTGCATCCTCTGTATGACTTTTTATGACTAAGTCATCCACATAGACTTCTAGGTTGCGGCCTATCTGTGATTCAAAATCCTTGTCCACAAGCCGCTGGTAAGTAGCACCGGCGTTCTTTAGTCCAAACGGCATTTTTGTATAGCAATATATGCCGTGACTCGTATGGAACGCCGTTTTTTCTGCATCCTCCTCCGCCATCTGGATCTGATGGTATCCTTTATATGCGTCTAAAAAACACTTAAAAGGATATCCACATAGAGATTCTACCTTCCAGTCAATTTCCGGTAACGGGTAACAATCCTGTGGACAGGCCTTGTTCAGATCCGTGAAATCCACACACATGCGCCAACTGTCGTCATGTTTTTTGACCATGACTGGATTGGATAACCACTCGTGGTAGTATACCTCGCGCATGATACCCGCGTCCACTAATTTCCGTACTTCCTCCAATATCACCTGGCTGCGCTCAGGCGCATGGCCGCGCTTTTTTTGCTTGACGGGTTCGTACCCTTGTCGGATTTGTAGCTTATGCTCTGCTATCGCACGTGGCACGCCTGTCATATGATTTGGCTCCCATGCGAATATATCTAGGTTTGCACTTAAAAGAGAGCACATGGTCCTTTTGCCGCTATCCGAGAGCGCCCCTCCTATGGATATCTCCTGTTCCGGGTAGTCAGGGTGAATTGCCACCTTCCAATTGGGAGGCGGTGATCCATCCTTAGGTGGAACAGGTGGAGCTGGTGTTGTCACGGTATGACACTCGGATGCTGGTATGATTGTGTTGTAGATGGTGACGATTCCTCCATCAACAGGGAATTTGATCATTCCGTGTGCCGTGGAGGGTACCGCCCGTATAGCCAGAATACCTGGTCTGCCTATGATCCCATTGTACGGAGAATGTGAGCGTATCACCATGAAGTTCATCCACGCCGTAGTGGAGTGTTCCTCGTTCCCAATGGTTACAAGCAGACGCAGTTGCCCTATCAGCCAGATAGTGTCTCCACTAAAGCCCGTGAGCGGCGCCGTGGCCGATACTAATTGGCTTCTGATTTCTGGGCGTAACTGCACAAAACAGTGTTCATACAGTACCTCTGCTGACGACCCTCCATCCACATACATGCGACGAACATTGTGTGTTCCAATGCTTATCTCAATAGTGAGAGGAGCATCAATCACATCGCTTGCTGTGATGGGAGGGAATGAGATTTCCCTGCCGCGTGAAATTTTTGGCCAACTTTCTGCCTCGTGTGGCGTTGTCTGGATTGGATCATGTATATGGTCGAAGGTTTGTCCTTTTGGGGATCCTTCTTATCATACTTTTTGTTGTCTTTTCCATCCTTCCAATCCTTAACTAAGTGCTTGAGTTTACTTGATTTGATCAGTGACTCAATGTGCTTCTTGAGCTGGATACACTCCTCCGTACCATGGCCCTTGTCATTATGGAACTCGCAGAAGCGATTTCCTTGCCGACGGTCCAGCAGAGTTGTCATTGGGGGAGGCCTTGGAAAGTTTGCCCCTTCCGTCAACAAGATTTCCCAGTAGGACATCTTTAGGGGGGTAAACTTATCGTCCGGTCGCCCTCCTTTGTTCTGGCTCTTGTAGTCTGAGCCCTTGCTATTGTTCTGATTGCCTTGACCGCCCGACTGTCTCTGAGATTGGTCGTTTGACCGGTACCCATTTCCTCTGGATGGGTAAGCCGCGACGACATCTGTTTCCCCCTCTATGAAATTTCTGACCCTTTCCATGAGGTCATCATATCTCTCTGGACGCTTGTCATTGAGACGCCTGATCAATTCCCTGTCTGTTTTGGCGTGCATGTAGTCAGAGATTTTCAAGAGCTCCGGCATTGTTTTTGTGCGCGTGCACTCATCATTGAAGCGTTCAGTGAAGGCTTCTGTGGACTCCCCCGGCCGTTGCTTGACAGTTTCCAATGAGACCGGATCCCTATTATACTTCTTCCTCTGAGTATAATTATTCTTGAACGCAGTGCGTAGTTCCGTGAAACTATCAATGCTTCGTGGAGGGAGTCCCTCAAACCAGTCGCGGGCATTGCCGATCAGAGTTGAATTGAACATTTGGCACCATATAGGCATGGGCCATCGCTCAATTTTTGCCTGCGTATCGAATATTTTGAGGTGATCATCCGGATCACCTGTTCCATCATAGGTCTTGACACACGCCGGCATGCGACGCTTAGTGTCCTCGGAGTAGTTCCGTATGCGGAGGGTGAATGGGTCTTCCCTAGGATCCGCCCATGGCCGGGTGAGCCTAGGGTCATCCCATGGTTCACACCACAGGCGGGAAAGATCCTCCGCTTCTGCATCTCGATAATAAGGGCCACCATAATACTCATCATTGTTTGGTGGTGGTGGGGGGGTACGCCTAGGTCGGCGACGCTTAGGCGGATGGTCATCTGAGTCCTCCCCTGATGGGTCTGGAGACAGGGGTGGTGCCCCATCTCTTGGGTGAGGACCACTTTTTTGAGACGAGCCGGGAGCCTTTTTCCCAGCGTCCATCCTATCCCACACGCTTGTGCGGCGGGTGGCTTTGGCCAGCTCTCGATCTGGTCGCTCAGGTGAGCCGTCAGACCTATCTCCCCCTTCTTGAGATTGTGTCAGTTCCTGCATGAGGCGATCTCCTATGCGCTCGAACACAGTCCTGGGTTGAGGAGTTTCCTCAAAGATGCTCCGCTCCTGGGGCCGGGCTTTCCTTTTCCTCTGATTTTGGGAAGAAGTGATTGGTCCGGTGTTGCCAAAGTTGAGTCTAGATTGGAGGTTCCTCCCCAGATTCAACCTTGATGCAATCCCTGGGACGATCCTATCGAAGTTCTGCGTGAGAACTCGAGTGAGATCCTCCTCGCTGAGTGGTTGGAATTCTACTTCATCCTCCACTGATGGTCTGTGCGGCTCCTTGTTAGGAGGATTGGGCGCACTCCCTGGATCAGGGTTATCCAGGGTTGAAGTAGGTGGGGGTGTTATGGAGATCGTGCTCGTCACCCCCAAGGGCAGAAAACCACCACGGTTACCAGGCCCACCTACAGGGCGGCTAGGGGATTGATTGGGGATGAGTATCTCTTCCCCTTGGGACTTCCGATTTCCAAGATTCGTGTTCCTGGGATTAGCTTGCGGATGCCCCTTCGTCATTGGGAATTCAAGATAAGGTTTTGCTCTAGCTTAGTGTAATGGGTCCCACGGATGGCGCCAACTTGTTGATGCAAATGTTGGGAATAAATTAAGGCCAGATCACTTGAACGCTGACAAGAACAACTTAAGCGTTGACAAGAACAAAGTGAGCGCTGACAGCTCAAGCGTTGACAAGCTAAAGTCAAGCGTTGACACATTGAAGACAAGCACTGATGGAAGATGTGAGCTACACGTTTATTATGTTCTAGAATACTTCTAGTAAGGATAGAAACGACAATGTATTTTCTATGTTTATCTTTACCTAGAATAGTTGATACGTAGCTTATTGTACAAGGCTTCTTAGTCTATAAAAGAAGGCCTTTAGGTTAATGTTTAGTATCAAGTTTTCATTAAGTTTTCGTTCGTAAACATCTTTCATTGTAAGCAAGTTCGACATTCATAATCAAAGTGAAAGTTTTGTTTACATCTTGTGTTCTTGTTTAAGTATTAAATTCCGCATAATACTTAGATTCACAAAGCATATAACAAAGGTTTCTCTACGTGTTATACTTGATCTAATCTCGTATACACAAAGCTAATCGATCTAAGTTTGGGATCAACAAGTGGTATCAGAGCTGGTTGAGGAACTTTTGATCTTTGAAGAACACCAGAACGATATACGAACACCAAAACCCTAATTTTCTCAAAACCCTAAAAACATCATGTCTGAAGCGATAACCTCCTCCTCCTCATCCTTACCAAACATCAAGATTCCCATGCTTGATGCAACCAACTTTGACTTATGGAGGTTCAACTTTGAACAATATCTGGGGATCTTTGACTACACACTCTGGGACATTATTGAATATGGAAACTCATTCAATAAGGCTCAAAAGATTCAGGATGCCATTACGGCAAGATCAGCTGTTGAAGGATGTCCTGATGAAGATAAGAAAGAAAAACCTAGAGATGGTAGAGCTGTAAGTGCTGAAGATATTGCAAAGAAAAGGGCTGACATGAAAGCCCTAAATATTCTGAAAGTCTCTTTGGGACAAGAAAATCAGCACAAATATAGAAGCTATGAATCTGCTAAGGATCTTTGGGAAGCAATTGAAGTTGCATATGGTGGTAATGCAGAAACTAAGGAAGAAAAGAAAAAGCAACTTCTGCATGATTATGCTGTCTTCAAAGCTCAGCCCAATGAGAAACTGAGGAGTGTGAGAAGTAGATTGCTTGACATCACAAGCAAGTTGTCCTTCATGGGGACACAAGTTGGTGATATTGACACCAATGCTACTTTTCTGAAAAGTCTTGGTGAGACATGGAAGATTGAGGCAAGATCTATTCTTGCCAATAATACTTACAAGAGCTCTTCGTTTGATGACATCTACAACAAACTAAGACTGTTGGAAGATGAAACTCTTTCAGCACATGGAAGCAAAGCTAGCACCAGCAACATGGCCTTCTTCTCTCATAGTGAAGGTCAATTCAATCAGAAGGACTCTTTTATGCATCCAGTTACTGGATCATCATTTGTCAGCGCTGGAACAAGTCCGGTCAACGTCTCCTTTTCAGACGCTGACACATTCATGAATGACTCCCCAAGAGTTAAACCTGCTGGTTTGGATTTGGATACTGTTTGTGCTTACATTGCTTCTTTGCCCAATGGTTCAGTGATTACATATGAGGACCTTGAGCAGATAAGTGATGAACACTTGGAAGAGATGGACATCAAGTGGAACATGGCTCTTGCTAGTATAAGAGCAAATAGGTGGAATAGAAGGTTCAAGAAGAAGATGACCTTCAATGCTAAAGACACTGCTGGATTTGATAAATCCAAAGTTGAGTGCTACAACTGTCATCGCATGGGGCACTTCATGAGGGAATGCAGATCTCCTAGAAGATCTGATGCTGGTAAACCCTCAAGTCAGGTTGTTAAAGCTCAAGACTCCAAAGCCATGGTTGCAGTTCAAGGAATTGATGGTACTAGATGGGATTGGAGCTATCTGGCTAAGGATGCTGAAGAGGACAAAGCTTTGATTGCTGATATTGAAGAAGAAGAGCATGTTGAATATGCTCTCATGGCACACTCCTCCTCTTCATCTGATAATGAGGTATATGATGATGCTTTTTGTAGCAAAGGTTGTAGGTTAAACACTGACAGACTTAACAAAGAGGTGTTAAAACTAAAAGAGGATATGAGCACTGAAAGGTGTAAATTATCCAATTACCAACTAGCTCTTACTGAAACTAAGAAAACCGTTTCTGAATACAAGAAAATGGAATTTGATTTAAAAGATAAAATAAATATCTTAAAACATGAGCTAGAGGGTAGTATGGATATTAGAAATATCATGTCAAAGGTCAATAAAGATCTACAGGCTAAGTTAGATGAGGCCATTAAGAATAAAGATAATGTTGACCTCAAGATTCAAAGATTTGATAGAGCCACCCAAGCCCTGGGAGATTGTGTTGCTAAACAAAGGGATCCTAAGGACATGACTAGGATTGGAATAAATGATTACTCTCTGGTTCCACCACCAGCTGGTGACTTCTATGGTGTCCTTAGAAAGGATTTATCTTGGACTGGTATACCAGAGTGCCAAGAAGAGGAATTCATTCCTCCACCAAGAGTTGTCACTCCAGTAGAAGAGTATAAAAAAAAACTCACTGACCTAAATGAGTGGAAGAAAGCTAACCCTACTTTATTTGTTAAGGGAGGTTTGCTATGTGAAAGTCCCAATGAATCACCGCGCATTAAGGTTACTCACCCAGTTACTGGTGAAGCAGTTGACCTAGGCTCAAACACTGTTAGAAGACCTACCATTAAATATGCAGAGATGTATAGAAATAATAGGTCACCCAAGAGCCAAGTTAACAATCATGGAACAGGTTTCTTTGCTTCTAGACCTAAGAGTGTGTCTAAGAAAGCCTGTTATACTTGTGGTAGCTTTTCACATTTGGCATACAAGTGTGTCAATGCTCCCAAAGCCAGCGCTGATAGGAACGCGCTGATAGGAAGAAAGTCAACGTTGTTAGGAAGTCAAACGTTGTCAGACCCAAACCTTGTGTGCAGCAAAGTCCACAAGTGATTAGACCTGCCCCATTCTTCTCTAGAAGGTCTAACACTCATGGACAAAGACCTTTTCAAAAGACAAACACCTGGTCAAATAGGCAATGGGTTCCTGTAGCAAACCCTAGGTTCAACGCTGACAAGGGTAGTTTCAGCGTTGACAGGACAAAATCCAACGCTGACAGAAACGTGACCAGACCTAAGTATTTGCAGCCACAAGGTAAAGGGTCTAAAGCTTCTTCAAGCTTAACATGGAGACCCAAGAAAGATCAAAACCCTAATAATAATGGAATTTCAATGACTTGCAACAGGTTTAATTACATTTCAAAAGTCATTACAAAACCAATTGGGGTTAACTGGGTTTTTCATCCTAAAAGGGATGAGAATGGGGTTGTTGTGAGAACTAAGTCTGTTCTTATTGAACAACCAGATGAATCCAAGTCTTCTGAGACTTGGGTTCCCAAAGAAAACTAATTTGTTTTCTTTATGTGCAGGGCATTCAAAAGCAGATCAATGATTATGGATATTGGGATAGTGGATGCTCAAGGCACATGACAGGAAAGGAAGACTATCCGACGAACTTCTCTCCTATTAAAGATGGTGATAAGGTATACTTTGGAGGGGGCTACGACACCATCACAGGCAAAGGAACCCTTCTCACCAATAATCTACTTTTTGAGAACGTCTTCCTGGTAAAAGAACTGGACTATAATCTGTTTAGTGTATCACAAGTGTGTGATAACAAAAATAAGGTTCTTTTCACTGATACTGAGTGTTTGGTGTTAAGCAAGGATTATAAGATCCCTGATGAGAAGTACATTGAGTATAGAACACCTAGGCATAAGGACATATATAATGTGAATTTAAATGGAATTAAAGTGAATACAAATATGTCTTGTTTTTATGCTAAGGCCTCAGTAGATGAAAGTAATTTGTGGCACAGGAGACTAGGGCACATAAATTTTAAAAATATAAATAGACTTGTGAGGCTTGGTTTAGTTGATGGTTTGCCTGAGAAGGCCTTCCACAATGACCACTCTTGTGTTGCATGTCTTAAAGGCAAGCAGCACAAGGTCTCATTCAAGTCCAAGCAGGTGCATACTAGTTCCAGACCTCTTCATATGCTTCACATGGACCTCTTTGGTCCAACTAATATAGAAAGTTTGAATGGCAAGTCATATTGTTTTGTTGTCACTGATGACTTTTCTAGGTTTACTTGGACATTCTTTCTAGCTATGAAGAGTGACACAGCTGATGTTCTTATTGAATTTATCACTCAAATTGAGAAAAGGTCTGGCAATGAGGTTAAGATGCTTAGGAGTGATAATGGTGGAGAATTTAGGAACAAGAAGCTAGATGATTTTTGTGCCAGGAAGGGAATTACTAGGCAATTCAGTATTGCTAGAATCCCACAACAAAATGGGGTTGCTGAAAGGAAAAATAGAACCCTAATTGAAGCAGCCAGAACAATGTTGGCTGATGCTCACTTTCCTATAGCCTTTTGGGCTGAGGCTGTTAATACAGCCTGCTATGTGCAAAATAGAGCATTGGTTAACAAAATTCAGAACAAAACACCTTATGAGTTACTTTGGGGAAGAAAACCTAATATTGGTTTTCTCAGACCTTTTGGTTGTCATGTAGTTGTTCTAGATACTAGTGATGCCTTAGGGAAATTCAGTGCAAAAGGTGATGAAGGTTACTTCATGGGGTATTCAGTGCAGCGCAAGGGTTATAGGGTTTATCTTAAGGAGGACAAACGCATTGTTGAGAGAGTACATGTTAGGTTCTTAGAAAATAAACCTAGTGATCCTGAAAGTGGTCCTAATTGGTTGTTTGATTTGGAACCCTTATCTAGAACTTTAAATTATATGCCTGTCAGTAATCTAGACATTGTGAAGATAACTTCAAATGTTGTGGAGGAACAACTTGTTGATGTTTCAGGTACACAGGTTGATGAGAGGGTTGGATCACAAGCAGAAAAGGCATCTCCTACATTTGAATATGTTACAATTCCCATTTGGACTGATGCTTTTGCTGCTGCTGCTGCTGCTGGACAAGATAATGGTGGTTTCCAAATACCACCAAATACAAACATGCATGGTTCTTCAGGCGCTGACAAAGGCAAATCCAGCGCTGACAAGACCAATTCAGACGTTGACAACAACATTTCAGGCGCTGTCAGCCCTGACGCTGACAACCAAGATTCAAACGTTGACAACACTTATGAGCATCTTTTCTCTTCCAGTTTTGAACAAGGTGGTCCTTCTAATGTTCATGAAGAGATTCCTGTTGCTCAAAGAGAGTCTGATGAAGAAGATATTGGCAACATGGAGCGTGAAGTTGAGGACACCAGACTTTTTGAAGGAGGAGTTCTCACTTCCACAATGAAGAATCACCCCCCATCTCAGATCATTAGTGATGTTATGACTCCAGTTCAGACAAGAAGATCCCATCAAAGTCTTGGTGGATTTATTGCCAATATACACAAGAAGGTTGATACCCCTCTTGTGCAAGCATGTTTGTTTGCATGTTTTCTGTCACAAGAAGAACCCAAGAAGATATTTGATGCTCTCAAAGAACCAAGTTGGGTGGAAGCAATGCAAGATGAGCTTCACCAATTTTCTATTCAGGATGCTTGGGAGCTGGTTGATTGTCCTAGATATGTCAGACCAATAGGGACAAGATGGGTTCTCAGGAACAAAAGAGATGAAAGAGGAATTGTGGTCAGAAACAAGGCAAGGTTAGTGGCTCAAGGTTATACACAAGAGGAGGGGATAGATTATGAAGAAGTCTTTGCACCAGTTGCAAGGATTGAAGCTATTAGGATTTTTCTAGCCTATGCATCTTGCATGGGCTTCACAGTCTATCAAATGGATGTGAAGAGTGCATTCTTGTATGGAACCATTGTTGAGGAAGTTTATGTCATGCAGCCTCCTGGTTTTGAGGATCCAGAGTATCCAGATAAAGTGTATAGAGTCAAAAAGGCTATGTATGGCCTTCATCAAGCCCCTAGAGCATGGTATGGTACTTTGTCTACCTATTTGGTGGACAATGGATTCAAGAGGGGCACCATAGATCAGACACTATTTACAAAGAAGAAAGGCAAAGATGTGTTTCTTGTGCAGGTCTATGTTGATGATATCATTTTTGGGTCTACTGATCCAAAGATGAGTGAGGATTTCTCCAAGCTTATGACAGACAAGTTCAAGATGAGTGCTATGGGGGAGATGAACTTCTTTCTTGGTTTACAAGTTCAGCAGAAAGAAGATGGTATCTTCATCTCCCAGGACAAATATGTTGCTGAAATCTTGAAGAAGTTTGGCTTTTCTCCACATGAAAAGAGGGCTTCTACTCCTATGGATAGAGAACACCCCTGGGGAAAGATTGGAGATGGGAAAGATGTTGATGTCAGGCATTATAGATCCATGATTGGATCCTTGATGTATCTTACTGCTTCCAGACCTGATATCATGTTTGCTGTGTGTGCATGTGCACGCCATCAAGTGACTCCCAAAGAATGTCACCTTTATGCTGTGAAGAGGATCTTTAGGTACCTAAGATGTTTCCCTAATCTTGGTTTGTGGTACCCAAAGGATTCACCATTGGAGCTGCTTGCATATTCAGACAGTGATTATGGAGGTGATAAGTTTGATAGGAAATCCACAACTGGTGGATGTCAGTTTCTTGGGAGCAGATTAATATCTTGGCAATGCAAGAAACAAACAGTGGTGGCTAACTCTACAACTGAAGCAGAGTATGTTGCTGCAGCAGCATGTCGTGGTCAAGTGTTGTGGATTCAGAACCAGCTGTTGGATTATGGGTATAATTTCATGCATACTAAGATATTTGTTGACAATAATAGTACTTTATGCATCATTAAGAATCCTGTGCATCATTCTAAACTAAACACATAGAAATTAGACACCATTTTATAAGAGATTGCTTTGAGAAAGGTTTAATACAACCAGATAGGGTTGACACTGAGGAAAATGTGTCAGATTTATTAACTAAACCTTTTGATACTGGAAGATTTCAATACTTGGTAACAAGTATTGGAATGGTTAATCTCACTTAATATGTGTTTTGGATTCTTTTTGTAAAAGTATGTACAGGATGATGCATTACTATTATTGGTCTTATTGATGATTTAGATTTTCCACTATATTTTTCTAACACTGATAAATGTTGTTTGAACACTGATAAGTGTTTTTGCAACGTTGTCAGCAATATAATTGTCTAACGCTGACAAAGCTTCCTTCAACGCTGTTATGTGTTATCGGGGCGTTGTCAGCAACAATGTTAGTTTTGTGGTTTTCAATCTAAATGTGCAGATGGTGTTAGCAGTATACCATTGGATACAGAGTTGCTTATGGATCAAAGGAGAATCATTTGGACAAGTTTTTATTTATGGATGATGGTTGGAATGTTTCATTCCTATCTTGACATAAATTTTTTATGTTCATGCATGTTTTTAGCAAACTCTTTGTATCTTTGTTTAAGGGGAGGTTTTAGGAACCTTTAGGATTTTTGGGTATCCATATGATACTCTTATCACAATTCTAGATTGTGTCCACAAGTGAGTATGGGTTAGTTTTACTAAACCATGAGGCACTGTAGCATGCATAGTATATCAACTTTGCATGCTGCCAAGACATTTTTGGCCTAGATTTGGTTGTGGTCTGTTGGGAGACTTGGGAATGATTTTGATATGGGTTTTACCTGGGAGTAACAAGGATTTTATAAGGTAACTTGGTTGTTAAGAATTTTGGTTAGCAAGGGACACTAGAGGACTGTTATGTCTATCTTGCTTATGCAAGTGTGTATAACTGGACAGTGCTTGCCGCCCTATAATGATTATCAGCTTTTGGTTATTTTCTCTAGGATAAATTACTTGTTAAGGTCATTTTTCACTTTTTAAAACAGTTTTATTTTTGGACGCTGACAAGATTTTTCCAAGCGTTGTTGTGACCAAATTGGACGCTGACATGGCTTTAGGCGAACGTTGACAAGATTATAGCCGTTGGGCGTTGATGGGTTATATTTTGACCGTTGACAATCAATGGGACCTACCCAGTTGTTACTTTTTGACATATTTTCAAGCCGTAATTTTAGGAGTTGTTACTTTCATTAAATGCATGAGATAACTTATAACTTTTTCAATATTTTCATGATTAGTTTTTGAAAATCTTTGCCTATTTTTGGGCCAATCACATGCATTGTTTATCTCCTACAAATTTGGCTCCTATTTTTAAACAGGGTATCTATAATTCTTGTCTAACACTTTTCTCTTATCAACCTTCATCTTCTACACTTCAAATTAACAGCTTTCATCAATGGCACCAAGATTTAACTCAGCAGAATTGGATTTGGGGTTCAAGTCTCAACACAACATGATTGCTTATCTTGTTGCTGATAATGATTTGTTTCCTCAATACACACAAATGGTGGCGTATTTGAACGCATCCCCCCTAAGGTATGCTCTTTCTCATGCACCACTCATTCCAGTCACACACATTAAACAGTTTTGGAACACTGTTAGTTCCTCGGCAGTTAATGGAGTGACCACATTAACTTCTATTGTTCATGGGAGATCTTGGGTGGTTACTGAGGCCTTGGTACGCCAGGCCTTGCATCTTGATGATGCTGATGGTATAACCATCCTTCCCATAAATGAAATAGAACAAGGGCTTAGGGCTTTGGGATATCCAATTCCTGATGAAGGTACTCTTAATAAGTACCATAAGCAGGAATTTCCCCCAGCCTGGAAGTACCTCATTCACATTCTCCTTCAATGTTTGAGTCCCAAATGTACTGCACATAATGAGATTAACAGATCTTGCTAGTGCTATTATGTGCATTGCAACAGGGCAAAAATATAACTATTCTAAAATGATTTTTGAAGGAATGTGTAAAAACAAGGGGACAAAAATGACTTTGGCTTATCCCCGTTTTCTGCAAATGATTTTTGATGCTCAAAGATATTGTTCAAGGGATCACAATGATTTTTATAAAATCCCTGAACAAAAGAAAGCTATTTTTGCAAAGATGGATTCACCACCTCATAGAGACTTACCTTTAACCCCAGCCATGCTTGCTGTTATTGCAGCAGCACAACCCCAACCAGACCCCCAACCTCATATTGACCCTCACCCACAACTTGAACCTATTCCTGAACCTTTACCCTCACCTGAACAAATGCAAATAGACCAAGAACCCTTTGACGCTGACACATCATATGTTGGCGTTGATGTGCCAATTTCCAACGCTGACACCCAACCATTACAATCCCAAACACCCCTTAACCAACCCACATCCACACATTCTTCCACACCCTCTTCCACACCACCTGAATATAGGTTGATCAAACGCCAAAGGACTACTGGAGAGTTCTCCTCTGGTGGTCCTAGCCATGAAGCAGAGAGAACCACCACCACAAGTGTGGCTGGTGACCTGGATGAGGCTGGGACTATTGGTTCTGGCTTAGAAGCTGGCCAAGGCAGTCCCACCATAATTAAGTCCTCATCCATGCCCAATGAACCTGACTTGGGAGGTCAAATCCCCATTTCAGAAGAGGGCAGACTAGAACCAATGACTCTTTTGGAATTGACGGCTGTCTGCATTAGCTTGCAAAAGCAAAATGTAGACTTAGTACAAATTGTCAGCTCACAAGGCCTTGAACTCAAGGAATTGAGGGAGAGGATTGTTGTTTTGGAGAGTGATCATGCTAGGAGGGGTATGGAGGAGTCTTCCAAAGGGGAGGAAGATCAAAGAAATCTGAGTGATAAGAGCAGTCAAGATGGACAATCATTGGATGTTGCTGAAGCTCTTACTACTTTGAAGGAACAAACAGGTTTTGATACGTCCTTAATCTCTCCAACCAATCTAAATTTATCATTTACAGCTATGTTGAGAGAGGTTACACAAGGCGCTGAGGGAAAATACTTGAGTGTTGACAAGACAAATTTGGACGCTGATAGAAGTATTTTGGGCGTTGATAGAGGAAATTTGGGCGTTGACAGATCTGCATATGAAGGTGATGTATTCCAGTCATCATCTATCATCAAGGATGTTCCTACTCAGGTATTACCATCTACCTTACCAACTATTGCACCATCAGATAAGGGTAAGGGTATATTGGTAGAAGAGATTGTTCCAAAGAATGCAGCCCAGGTTGAATTTGATAGAAGATTGGCTGAGCAAATGATGGAACAAGGTGAAAAGGAAAAGTCACCATTTGTTGTGACTTCTGAAGAAGAAAGTAATGGAGATAGCTCAGACTCAAGTGTGATGATTATTGAACCAGAAAGGCTTGAGTATGGTGATGAGCTTGCTAGGGAAAAGTTGAGAGATTTAAAGTTGCAGATTGACTTTGATATGCCAGAGGTGGTTCAGATGTACAATTCTTGGGAAGAAAGCTGCATGGATAATCCAGACTTAACCATTTCAGATCAAATATGGGGTTTGGAGATTCTTCTTAGAGTTCAGAAGGATTGTAAGGTGATTTTGAAGCACAAGGCAAGCAACATTCTCTCTGAGTTGAAAAGGGATAGAAGGAAGCTCTACTTTATGTTGCTCAGATGTCATGGAGTTGGATGGACACATCAGAAGCTGAAGGCTTTGACATTTGATGAGTTGGAACATAGGGCTTATCCTATTTGGGTGAAAGTGCAGGAAGAAAACACTTTCAGACTTCTTTCAGATGAAAGAAAGGAGCAACTTGCAGAAGAGATGGAAATCAAGAAAGCTATGATAGTTCCCAGACCAGTGAAGAAGGGATTTACACTTGAATTTCCAAAATATATGAATCAACTATATCCAAGTGAAGCAGTTATTAGAAAGAGCCTCAAGCTCTCCCCATTAGAAGCTTCAGATATGGTGCATGTGTTACCATTAGATTCCAGGAATCCAATTGTGAGTTATGATGAGGATGAATGTGGATTCTGGAAGATTGGAAGATATGGCAAGGAGGTACACACTTTTACCACTCTCATATCTTTATTTGCAAGTTGTGATAGAGAAGACTTGGTGGACCTTTGGAGGTTGCTAGAGACCAAGTATGAGGCTGAAGCACCAACTTCAGCTAATGGAATAAAACTTTGGACCATATTCAAAAGAATGTGTGGGACAAATGAGGAAGATCCTGAAATATGGAAGGATCTTGAAGATGACCTCAGTGGTCTTCAATGGAGGTTATATTCAGCTGCTGGTGTATACCATTTGAGTTCTACAAAGTTTGCTGAGTATCTACTTGTAGATGCTCAGTATTTCATATCCAAGGCTGTTTTGGAAAAGATGAAGGACACCCAGTTGGAGATAGATTATACAAGTGACGTGGCAAAGAATTTAATCAGATTTATTTATTACCAATATGATAAGGTTTGTCAGACTCCTCCAAGTTCTTAATGTTTATTCAGAAACTTGATCATAAGAGTGGATATCAAGTTTAGGGGAGGATTGTTGGGAATAAATTAAGGCCAGATCACTTGAACGCTGACAAGAACAACTTAAGCGTTGACAAGAACAAAGTGAGCGCTGACAGCTCAAGCGTTGACAAGCTAAAGTCAAGCGTTGACACATTGAAGACAAGCACTGATGGAAGATGTGAGCTACACGTTTATTATGTTCTAGAATACTTCTAGTAAGGATAGAAACGACAATGTATTTTCTATGTTTATCTTTACCTAGAATAGTTGATACGTAGCTTATTGTACAAGGCTTCTTAGTCTATAAAAGAAGGCCTTTAGGTTAATGTTTAGTATCAAGTTTTCATTAAGTTTTCGTTCGTAAACATCTTTCATTGTAAGCAAGTTCGACATTCATAATCAAAGTGAAAGTTTTGTTTACATCTTGTGTTCTTGTTTAAGTATTAAATTCCGCATAATACTTAGATTCACAAAGCATATAACAAAGGTTTCTCTACGTGTTATACTTGATCTAATCTCGTATACACAAAGCTAATCGATCTAAGTTTGGGATCAACAGCAAAAGTTGGGTGATCCTTGCTAGACCCGAATTAGGCTTAATTCGGGTTGGCTGGGCTCCGGCTCCTGCACCAAGTGAACTGTTTGGTTGGGATCCTGCACACTAAACAACACGCGTTAGGCTTACCATGGGAATGTTTCCCACGATTAGACTCCGGCGTGAGAATAAGTAATCAGTTAGGGTTTTATGTGAGTTAAGAGTACAGAACGTAATACCTTTGTGGAACCCTTGGGGGTTCCTTTTATAGGCAGTGGAACCCTAGTGGACTGCCACTGATACTTCGGCCCCAAGGAAAGGATAACTATCAGAATTAGAGTGATTGTTATCATATAATTATGGTAGTGAATATCCTCCTCTTTTGGGGTAAACCTATTCCTAGACAGAATATGATTCTGTCTAACCCTATGTCGGCTGCGCCGGGCCGTAGGCCGCACACATGTGTGCGGTCACTGTTCATCCAAGCCCATAAGCTTGAATGACATTATTCCCACCCATCTGTGATGGGCCGGACACGGGTAGTACCCGTGGGCCGGGTTCCTGACCCGACTGGGGACTATACGTCATTAGTTGCGACCGCCTTTGCTTCATACCATCCCGTGAAGTAATCCATGGCTACTATTAGGAACTTAATACCACCCGCACATATGGGAAAAGGTCCTGTAATGTTTATTCCCCACTTGAAAAATGGCTAAGGGGAAGTGATAGGTGTCAGCTCCTCTTGGGGTTGTCGTGGTATCGGCCTGTGTACCTGGAAATCATTGCATTTGTTGATGAGCATTCGCGCGTCCGTGTGCATGGTTGCCCAGTAATACCCACTACGCATCGCTGTTGCCACCACAGACCTTGGTCCTGCGTGCATGCCACATGATCCTTTGTGTATTTCACTAATGACATACTGCGCTTGGCGCGACCCCACGCATCTTAGCCATGGCTGAAGAAATGATCATTTGTAAAGAATCCCGTCTTTGACTTCAAATTGCCTCGAACGTCTTCGTATTCGCCGCGCTTCGATTTCGTCATGCGAGAGCGAATCCCTCGTCAAATAATCCACAATTGGTGTCATCTATTTAGGACCTTCTTCCTCTACTACCGATGTGACCTCTTGCTCTTTTATTGACTTGTCTTTAAGGATCTCCACCAGGACCTGCTTTGATAAGTGTGCGAAACTGGTGGACGCTATTTTGCTAAGTGCGTCTGCTCTCTTGTTCTCCCCCTAGGTACTTGGCGTATTTGGAACTTATCGAATCCTTCAATCAACGTGTTGGCCTTTTGCAAGTATTGTACCATGTTTTCTTCTTTCGCCTCATATTCGACAAGTATATGATTTGCTACCAGTCGAGAATCCACATTTGCTTCAAGGTTGCGCACACCCATTCGTGCTGCAATTCGTAGTCCCGCTATCAGCGCCTCATATTTTGCCTCATTATTTGTAGCTGTGAACTCAAGACACAATGCGTACGTGAACTCTATTCCTTCGGGATTGGTGAGTATGAGCCCTGTGCCAGATCCATCAGTGCAAGAGGACCCATCAGTGAATAAGATCCATGGGGCTTGGTCTTCTTCCTTTTGTTGCAGCCCTTGAACACCCTTTTCTGATTTTTCAACGATGAAATCTGCTAGAATTTGTCCTTTACGGCATTGCGCGGTCTGTATGTAATGTTGTGTTCCCCTAATAGAACACTCCACTTTTGGAATCTACCCGCGACGTCTGGTTTTGATATTAACTGTTATATTGGTTGATCTGTTATCACCACTATCGGGTGCGCTTGGAAGTATCTGCGCAACCTTTTTGCTGCAAACACAAGTGCGAGTACCAATTTCTCCATTGGGGTATAATTTAGTTCCGAGCTCTGTAATACTCTGCTTATGAAGTATACTGGTGTTTGCACATTTTCCCTATCCGTCATTAGCACTACGCTGATCGCTCCATGTGTGGCGAATAAATACATTATCAGCTCTTCCTTAGGACGTGGTGCGACTAAGATAGGGAGTGAAGCTAAATGTGTTTTTAGTTCCTCGAAAGATTTCTCAGCTTCCTTTTTCCAATTGAAGTCTCCTTTCTTGATGCACTTCTTGAGTGTTTTGAATAAAGGGAGCGACTTATATGCAGATTTGGACATGAATCTATTCAACCCTGCGAGCTTCCCATTTAGGGACTATTCTTCCTTTTTCGTCTTTGGGCTTTGAAGCTGAATGACTGCGTCTGTCTTTTCCGGGCAGGGTTTGATGCCATTAGGGTCAATCATGTATCCTAGGAACATGCCCTTTGTGGCCCCAAAAGTGCATTTCTTTGGGTTTAGCTTCATGTTTATTCTCTTAAGTGTTGAGAATGTTTCCCCTATATCCCGGATAAGTTCACTCTCTATGTGACATTTTATTACCTAGGCATCAACATATACCTCCAAATTTCGCCCTATTTCGCTTTCGAACGATTTGTCAACTAACCGTTGATCTGTGGCTCTACGTTCTTAATTCCGAATGGCATTTTTGTGTAGCAATGCACGCCCTGGCTTGTATGAAATGCTGTTTTTTCTTCATCTTGCTCTGCCATTTGTATCTGATGGTACCCTTTGTATGCATCCAGGAAGCATTTAAAAGGATACCTGCACAATGATTCTACTTTCCAATCTATTTCTGGGAGTGGAAAGCAGTCTTGGGGCACGCCTTATTGAGGTCCGTGAAGTCAACACACATGCGCCAACTGCCATCATGCTTCTTAACCATTACTGGGTTGGCGAGCCAATCATGGTAGTAGACCTCCTTCATGATTCATGCGTCTACCAGCTTCTTTACTTCCTCAAGTATCACCTTGTTACGCTCTAGGGCCTGTCCTCTTTTCTTTTGCCTAACTAGGGGGTATCCTTCGCGGATTTGAAGGTTATGCTCAGCTATTGACCTTGATACCCCTGTCATGTCTTTGGGCTCCCATGCGAAGATGTCCAAGTTGTTTTTCAAGAGGCGGCACATGTCATCCTTTCCTTCGTCGAACAATGTCCCCCTGATGGTTATCTCTTGATCTGGATATTGCGGATGAATTGCCACTTTTAGGTTCAGCGGTGAGTCTATCCTTGGTTCTATTGTAACCCGAGGAGGTTCTGTGATCGTGTTGCACTCTGGAAGTGCTATCGTTGTATTGAAGATTGTTACGATTCCTCCCTCCACTAGGAATTTCATCATGCCATGGGCCATAGAGGGTACTGCTCGCATTGCTAGTATGGCAGGTCGCCCAATAATTCCGTTGTACTACGATGGCGACCGTATGATTAAAAAACTCATGTAAACTTTTGTTGAATGTTCATCGTTTCCTAATTTTACGACTAGCTTTAGTTGGCCTAAAGGCCACACCGCTTCCCCACTGTATCCAGCGGGGAAGTTGTAGGCACCATTCCGCTCCTTACTTCTGCGCCGAGTTTTAGAAAACAATGCTCATACAATATTTCTGTTGACGAGCCTCCATCAACATACATACGGTGTATATTGTGTTCATCAATGTTTATTTCTATCACTAACGGGCCTTCTGCCATATTCCTCTTGCTGAGTGGAGGGAAGGAGATGTCTCTTCCTTTTGAGAATTTTTTGTTCACCTTTTGTTTTGTCCTTCACTGCCATGACTCCACCATGTAAATATTTACGCGAACGATTTTTGGTTTCTCGTCTTCCGCAGTTTCTTTGACAAGGTGTTTCAGCTTGCCTTCTTTCACCATATTCTCAATATGTTTTTGCAGCTGAATACATTCTTCCGTAGCGTGCCCCTTCTCATCATGATATTCACAATATCTGTTGCCGACGCGTCTTTCTACCGGGGTGGTCATTGGTAATGGTCTTGGGAAATTCGCACCTTCTGATATGAGGATTTCCCTTGGGGTTAACTTAAGGGGAGTAAACCTGAAGTTACTGGCTCGCCCCTCTCTTTTATTTCCTCGGTAATCGAGACCTCCAGGCCTGCTTGACCTGCTTGGCCCTTTATTGGGCGTGTCGCGAGATCTGTAGTCATGAGCGTTTTGCATGACTTGCGAGGCAGCTGATTCCCCTTGTATGAAGAATCCTACCCTCTGTAGTACTCCGTCAAAGGTTTCAGGTGTTTTTTCATTCAGTTTTTTTATTAGATCAGAGTTGCGTATACCTGCCATGAAGTAAGATACTTTCAAGATCTCTGGGCATTCTTTTATTTGAAGACACTTGCCCTTGAAACATTCTAAAAAATCCTCCAGGTACTCGCCCTGTTTCTGCTTAATTCTGGCAAGTGATACAGCACTCCTATCATGCCTTTTTTTGTTTCACATAGTTTCTTTTGAATGCTTTCCGCAACACTTCATACCCATTAATTGTTCGCGGCGGAAGTCTGTCAAACCAGATCCGCGCATTTCCTACGAGCGTAGAGTTAAACATATTGCACCATACAGGTTCTGGCCATTGTTCAATGCCTGCTTGGGATTCGAAGACCTTTAAGTGGTCTTCTGGATCTGAGGTGCCATCATAAGTTTTTACGTTTGCTGGTATGCGACGCTTTCTTGTATCCGTGTAATATTGTATGCGTCTCATGAAAGCATTTTTTTGGCTCTTCTCCACAATTGTGAGAAGCCTTGGTCATCTGAGGAGTAGCATTCACGCTTGCGTTTTGCAGGGGGCTATCGCTAGATCTTGAGAGACTCCTTTCAGAGGATTCACCGTGTTCTGTGCGCTCTGTTCCTTTCATTCCCTTCTGGTTCTTTCTGTGTTTGGTGACCAACGGGATGAGGGCTTGTAGATTATTGGCTACATATTCCTCCATTGCGCGCGCCTCCGTAGCAATAACTTCCTCACTTTGTTCGGGGAGTATTCTTCTTTTTTGTTTATTAGGGGGAGGTTGAGTTGACTGTCGCTCTACATTTATTTCCTCCACCGTAGGTAGGGGAGTTGAGAATAGTACATCTGTTCTTTTGAAAGGTGGATTTGTTACATCCCGAGTGTTTGCCTCACTGGCGGATCCAGGGGTAACGTTTGCGGATGTGATATGGCCATCTACCGTTGAGGACCTTCAATGACCTTCATACACACCGTTTTTTTGTCATTGCTTAGAGCTTTAGTGTAGGGTCCCATGGATGGCGTCAACTTGTTGATACAAAAGTTGGATGGACCGAGCTTGACCCAAATTAGTCTTAATTCAGGGTCTTGTGGACTCCGGCTCTTGCACCAAGTGAAACTTGCTTTGAGGACCCTGCGCACTAAACAGACACCGTTAGGCTTACCGTGGGTTTGTGACCCACGATTAGACTCCAGCGTGAGAGTAAGTAATCGATTTGATTGTATAGTGTTTAGGGTATTGTGTGTATCGTACCTTTGTGGAACCATGAGGGTTCTTTTTATACCCAAGAGAGTCCAGGCTGGGCTCCCTATTCTTGCGGCCTAAGGAAGAGATAATGACTCCAAATAGCTTGATCCTTATCGCCTAACTAAGGTAAGTGTATATCTCCTTCCTTTAGGCAAATATAAATATAATATAGGTTATATTCTATCTGATCCTGTCGCACTGCGACGAGGACCTGGCTAAGCAATTAACCATCATGCGACAGCGGCTTACCGGGCCTTTTGGGCTATGCGCGCATCGCATAAGTATCAATCCATTCTTGATGGATACGGGTAGTACCTATGAGTCGGACTATCCAGCCCGACTAGGGACTATACGTCATCAACCAGACTTGAAGTTGACTACACTAGTGATGATAGCAAGGACTTTATGAGGTTCATATATTCTCAGATTCAGGAGTAGGTTTTTATTTGTAAGAATCCTCTTTGTATTTTGTTTTATTCAGAAACCTGAACATTAGTATAAGTATCAAGTTTAGGGGAGGATTGTTGGAAATAAAATTAGCTACATCATTATGCCGTTGACAAAGGGATTTCAACCGCTGACAAGAGTAAATCAAGCGCTGACAGAATGCGCACTGACAAGAGATATTCAAGCGCTGACAAGAGAAGTCCCAGCTACAACAGAATACTTAGTCAACACGTTTTGATATGTTAGGAAGTTATGCATTGTATATTGTATTTTCTATGTTTATCTTGATATATCTTCCTAGAATAGTTGATAAGTTTGCTTATTGTACAAGGCTCCTTTTGTCTATAAAAGGAGGCCTTTAGGTTAAGGTTTAATATACGTTTTCATATACTTTCATTGTACCCAAGTTTCATTAATCAAAAGTGAAAGTTTGGTTTATATTGTATTTATCATTGTTCTTGAGTCTAAGTGTTAATTCCGCATAACACTTAGATTTTTATTAACACAAAGTTTCTCTACGTGTTAAACTTGATTTAATCTCGTTAACACAAAGCTAATCGATCTAAGTTTGGGATCAACACAATAGGGTGTCCTAGACAGTCGCCCAAGTCCCCTGAGTAGCGTGCGACTCCGCCACTACTGCCCAATAGAGAGAGTCTAGTCTCTCCTTGAGTACTGAGCGTCCATAATGGCTCGCTCGTAGTAGGGAATGGATAGTAGCTGAATCGTGAGCCTGCCTTGCAGCTAAGGCAATAATCTATGCCTGAACAGGGTTGGGTCCTGCCCGTCCCGCTCTTGATCCCTCTCCTATCTCAAAGGTGGAGACATGAGTAGAGTCACACCTCCTCTTGCGAGGTGGTAGGGCTCTGGTGGGGTAGCAGTGTAGAGTAGAGAGTGGTGGAAGCGGTGGTAAGGTGGGTACAGTCGGATCTCCTTCCCCGGTTGGGGAAGCAGGTACAACTGGTGGTGTGGAGGTGGTAGAATCTGATATAACGATGGCTCCAGTAATCTCGTGATCTACAGACTCAATGTCTGATGGTAGTCCGTGAAGTACCGAGGTCGGTGATGCTGGCGTAGTAGTAGTCATGGGAGCGTCAACAGTGAGTACACGTACCGGTGATGTCATGATAATCTAAAATTAATAGCATTTCAAAGTTGAGTAAGTATTAGCTTACATAATTCAAAAAGTTTTCAAAAATTTATATGCAATGTTGTATATGACTTTTAACAGCGTAGGTTAAAAATTACGTAGATACTTATGTGATCATATAGCCAAAAGCTATATATCAGTGCATAGTTAGTTCACACAATATGTATGCTCTATATGATGTATGCCTAATCATAAGGGTTCCCCGAATTTTTTTTCTTAAAATCGATTTTTAAATTTAGTTATAGTCCAGTTATAAATTTTTATTATTTTTAAAATTTTAGATTTTGATATGGTTCTAACACCCCCAAAGTGGTCAAATGCAGTGGAATAGTAATGGGGTTACTTTGGTGGATCGATAGCACACAATATATAGAGCAATGGTCATAATTGTATTAAGACATATTATATTGACTTAATTGTGCAAATTAAGTATATTGTCTTGAAATCACATTTTTAACATTTTTGAAGTAATATCCCAGCCCAATGGTAACATGATGCTTTCTATGATGCTGGAAAACCAAGTGCACATGAACCTGCTTATTTTCTTGAGAAAACATATAAAGTAAAATGTGGGGGTGAACACGAGGTTGGTGAATTCACAGGTTTAATTTATAATTAAAAGTACTGATATGTAAAACACCACAAAAGTAGTAGAGCTCCAAGCTCAATACTATAGTAGTTCCTATTACCATGTAATAGAAGCTAGACAAGTGATCAGAGGCCTATGTGGATCGTCCCTGAGAAGTACCCCTTTAGTCTGACAATGTATATAAGTCTGGTGGCCTTGGCCTAGGCTAGGTGAGAGCTACTCACGCAGACTGGGATTGTCAATCCCCAAATAGATCTATTTATAACATTTCACACTACACCATTAACTATTATAGTCCATGGAAATGGGGCAAACAATAGGCAGTAAGTAAGTTGCGGACCCGTGAAATGTTTGTATATACAATAATTAGTATATTTTCTTCTCCAGTTATAAAAGATGTAAAAATATGGGGCCATGAACTCACCTTGTTGGTGATGCAGTAGTGATAAGGTCATTGAATAGACTGACACAGTATGATCACGAAGCAGTGGAATTACCTAAGTAACTTATATGACTCAGTAAATGCACAAATAAAATGTACAGATAAATGCAGTTGATGAGAATGCATGTTCACAATTTAATAAGTGTTACTATTGTTAAACGTTAAACTTATAGTAAGTTATCGATATAGGTACATTTTTAGTTTATAAAAATGTATTTAACTTGTTTGAACGTCAACGGCATAATTAAATAAATAAATTATTTTTATTTAATTAAGAATTGTAATAATATAATGTTTCTCAAAAGTCCTTAGAGTTTCAGATGTACAAACTTTAGTCCTTCAATTTACGCAAGTTTTCTAATATATCCTTTTAGTTTATTTAATTAAATAAATAAAATAAACTTAATTTAATTTATTTCCAAAAGAATATTATTATTATTTAAATTAAAATGTACTATGGTCCTTGTAAAAATAATAGTTTCCAAAACAACCCCTAGGGTTTATAACACATTCGGTTTATGGCATGAAATACCCCTAGGGTTTCGTCCGTTAAGTTCATTTGCAAAGTTAGTCCTTGTTCGTTATACTAAATTCCAAAACAGCCCCTAGGGCTCATTTAAGTTTCCACGTATGGCAAAATTGGTCCCTAGGGTTTATAACTTTCAGGTAAAAGGCAAAACGAGTCCCTAGGGCTCGTTTGAAGTTTGATGTTTGGCATAAATGGTCCCTTAAGTCTCGAAATTTATCAAAGGACACAAATCCAATATCTAGGGCTCGTTTAAAGTTTATAAAATGACAAAAATGGTCCTTGTGGTTTAATTAAGTCTCAGCTAAGATTAAATGTACCCTTTAACTTTCGAAAAAAAATACAATTTAGTCCTTAGACTTTACAAAAGTCACGAAATGTATATAAGTAGTTTTATGACTTTGCAAAATAGTTTCATACTTTCACCTAATTTCAATTTTGGCATGAAAAGTCTAGGAATAGTGTTTTGAGGCTTAATGGGCTAGTTAAGCCCATTAGTGATTCGGTTTGGTTTCAAACTTAGTGGGCTCATTTTATGGGCTTATCTAAGCTTATTAAAATTTACTAAACACTTAACTAATTCTAAATAATTACATTAAGCTAATTCTAATTTTGGCACAATAGTACTATTTAGGATATTAGCGCTCATTCCGAGAAATGATTAGCGGTTCACAATTAAAAAGGGACTTTCATAGGCAGCAGTAAACATAGTGTCAATGAAACATATCTGGAGAGCATACAAAAAATACTTGTATTCCAATTTAGCATATATCCCTCTCACGGGTTTTGAAATCATTTAGAAAGCATTTAAAAGTGAGGCTATGAACTCACCTTATGTCTATAGAATCCGAGCTATAATCAGATATATTTCATTCATAGATAAACAACTTGATAATACAAACCATAGCTTGGTCTCATAAACAACAGCTTGATCTCACACAAACCTGGATTAATACATTGTGTATAGTATCAAGTCTTTGATTTTTAGTTCAATAGTGTTAAGTGTTGGTTATATTTTCTTTAATTTTTGTTTAGTTGTAATTCTAGCACATGTTTGGGCCATCATACTCAGAATCCATTCTATAAACGTTTGAGGAGCGAGGACACTTTAAATCGTAAACCCAACCACTCAGTCAGAACGTAATATCGAGATGGAACATCTTTGTACAAAGTTCCCTACTAACATGATAATTTAATTACTTCCTCATATTTATAATTTGATCTTCTTTAGTTTCAAAATTGGCAAAAATAGCCCTTTTAATTACACTTTGGTATAATTACACTTTCAACCCTTAAAGTATATAGTTTTAGTATTTGCATTTTAAACCCTCAATATTTAACATTAGGACCTCAAACTTTCAAAAATTTATTAATATAGATTTAAATTTCATAAAATGACCCTTTTGGCCCAAAATGTTAAATAGTTTCAAAAATGACAGTTTTAGTCCCTACACTTGTAAAAATCACATAACAACCTCAAAAATGGACCAAATGATCTAGGATTTTAAAACAAAGTTTATGAACACATTTATAACCATAATAACAACATTTATCCATAATTATAGCTTTTGAAAATAGTTTTTGCTTATTATTTTATGTAAATTACAAAACTAGGGTTTTAAGACATCTTTAAGTTATAACTTCCATTTAAAATGATGAAATGACTTAGTTTCTTTTAGATTATCTTTCTAACATAACTTTGGCATTATAAAAACTCTAAGAAAGTATTATAACAAGATCAAAGCATAGCTATCATAGGAATTACCTAGGATAAGAATGGTGATGTGTAGCAAGCAAGGAGGTGATGCACCTACTTGTAAAGGCATGGAAAATATCTTTGAACATGTGAAATATCTGATTTTCAAACTTAAAATGGGAGGTAATGGTTTGAAATAGGTTTTTGGAGGGAAAACATAAAATCGGGTCCTAAATTAGGGCTTGTAACTTATGGTTTGTGTTTTCAGTCATTAAGGGCTTAGGAAATGTTATTAGTGATGTATTAGGGTTTATTTAGGGTATATAAATTCTATTTAAGAGATTTGGGTCCTTGGTTTGAAGTTTAACAAAGGTTTGATGTGAAAATGGGAAGAAAACTTAGGTAGGTTAGGGTTTCTAATGATTTAGGGTTTAATCTTAACAAATGTGATTATCCTTCAACTAGCTACTGATGTAAACTCAATTTATACATTATAAATTTTCCTTAATGTTTTCAAGAAGTCCCTACATTGGTTTTATTAAGTTATTCTAAGCAAACTTGTCCAAAGGGTGAAAATACCCATTTTGACCTAATTTACAAGCCATGCATTGAAATCTTGTACCTTGTAAATTAGGGCACTTTTACATTGTCTTAATATAATATTATAACCTTAATTAAGTCCTATATATATTTATAGACTTGTCCAAAAAACTAGGTGGTGATTCCATGTAGATTTCTTAATATAAGGGTTTTTAGGTCATTAATCCTAATGACTTTCTATCTTGGGTAATTAGTGTTTTTACCTTTATAAACACTTATTCTAGGGCTTATATAGTAAGTTTATGACTTCTAGGGATTCTACATTTTTATTTTAAGGGTTTGTATAGGTTGATCATATACTGGGGACAATTATGAGAGATTAAGATCCTATGCTTTGATAACTTGTAATTTATACTTTACCAACTTGTAACTTGACTTGAAATAAATGTATAATCTTAATATGATATATAGTTGAGTTTTATAATTTTTGGCAAAAGATTAGATTCTAATTTAATGTATAATAGATTTTATATGCTAATCTTGGTTACTAGGTCTTAACGTATAATTAGCCTTGGATTAGTGAATATCAGCAATTTGTGATCAATTAACTTTCCTTTATTTGATAGATTGTAATTATTATATTGTTTTTGATAATAGTACATAGATTTTATGTAGTTATATTTCTTGAAATATTGTTTATCAAGGGTTTCTACGTGGTGATCTAGACTATCATGTATAATTACTTGTACTTAGCTTTGTATGGTTTGTTCTTGCCATTATTATGTCTTCAAAGTATAGTTTACAACTTGTTTATATTCCATAATGACGTATTCATATGTATTCTTCATTCATAGTTTACCATTCTTGAGTTTACAACTCATTTATAGGGATTCTAGGGTTTCCAAGGGAATTTAGGGCATCATAGTTACATAGGCGATGTTCTTATTAATATTGAATTTATTAGATCACTTTTAGATCTTATACTTGATATATACATTGTATTGACAACATATAGGAATATGTTATAATGGCAGTTCAGGTTGTGAGAAACAGTTCATCTTACCAAGTAAGGTACAAAAGCAAAAATTTCTAGCCAAATTTTCATATTGAGACAGTTATGGCTTATAGCATAGATGTGAAATGTAACACCCCCAAATTTATACAATTCAATACAGCGGAAGAGTCGTTGGTGTTACGGGATAGCACATTACTCACATCATAGACAACTCTTAAAAATCGCGTCGTTTAATAATAAAGCATTTTCCATTCATAAATATCAAGTTACATAGGTCCTAAGTCATATTATTTCATACAATTTTTACAAAGCATTTGAATGGAATTTGTTATTTAAGCGCGGGCCATAAATTCTTGTCGTCTTCCCGAGAATTACCTTCAAGTACCTGAGATAAAACATGTTAAAAGAAAAGGTCAGCGAAAACGCCGAGTGAATTCATAGAGTTTAATGAAATCCATTAATATATCATCGGTATAAAATTATTATCGAAAATCATTTTGTACAACTCTTTATCGTAGGCCATAAAATAAGCCAAAAACATTTTATACAAATCTTTGTTGTAAATCATATTATAGGCTTTTGCCTTCAAAATCATTATACGAACCAATGTCGTAAAAACATCATACAATACGTTTTATAACGTTGTATAGAGTTAAATAAAAACCGTTATATGAATATGGTTATGTAAAACCAAAACACGAACATAATATCAATAATAAGACCCCGTATTGCTAGTCAGGCAATATATCGTAATTCAATGCGTATAGCAGTATTTTCGTTATTTGGATTATTATAAGCCGCATGACATTGCTACCTTACTATAACAAACAACGGGTAGCTAACCCGAAACTCGTTTGCCCATCTAAAACAGCGTGTCGTCACAATAATCACGCTTATATAAATCTTATCATACATAAATTCGCTTACCAATCAATGTGGCACGACAGGGATCACCCGTCAAGGCGTGAACTGGGGTGATCGTCCCCAAATAGTACTATTATATGCATAAGTGTCTACCAAATACCGGTAGTTCACAATTCATGCTAATGGGACTTTTAGTGACATAACCTAACTTTAATAATCCATTTCATTTCATTTATCGGGTCATATAATCATTCATCGGGTCATATAATCATTCGGGTCCAAATCAATAAGCAAACAATCGGGACAAATGGTGACCTATTTTATCAAAACTAACATGTTATCTCCCTCGCGGGTTTATAAAACATTTTATAAAAACATTTAAAAGAGTGCGAGGCTATGAACTCACGTTGATTGGGAAAGGCGGGTTATCGGCGATTTGGATGTACGGTACGTGCTTCAATCACGGAAACCTAGACAAATAATACTCGTCTTAGACTCTTGTCCAATGACTTTATAAAAACAATGGCTATGTATATTTATGATGATATTATAAATATGATGATGATCAAGTGGGTTTTTATATCTTCATTCAACATTATAATGTTATGTGTTAGTCAAATTTTTGACTAGTTACACTAGTTTCAATCCAATTCCATATTGAGGCCCAATAAGCCCATTAAAAGCCCAATCCATTATATTAGTCTATTTATAATTTTAATACCAGGCCTTTACTCATATGTTGGGCTCAAGTGGGTTAAGCCCAATGAGTAAGTCCATTAGTGTTTATCCAAACTAATTGGGTCAATAGTCCAATAAGGCTACTTTGGCCCGTTAATGCCCATAAGTCATAAAGCTCGGGTTTTATCGTTTTTTACTTGTCAAATGTACTTATACATCAATATATGAGTTAAAATTTTTTTACTTTAGACGGGTCCGACCGTCTATGTTTTATTTAACAAAAACGTTAATCTTTCGGTTTTAGCCGAAAAGACGTAAAACTTATGTATATAGTTTTTATAACTTGTAAAATGTTTGTACTTGTAAATTATATAAAATGTCTCATTTTAATATCATAATATATAACTCTCATTTATAATTATTATTAGTAACTAGTGGGTTTTTATATATGTATATTTTATAAGTAAATAGTTTGTGTGCTTATATTATATACTTTTTATTTTATAAATCTGATCCTAAATATTCAGTCCACTAAAATGTCCATATCTAGAGTTCTATAAGGATATAGAACCCCAAATTTTTATAGCAGAAACTACATGATATGTGCTCAATTTAACTCTTTTTTAGCTACTAATGAATCAGCCTCTAAGTATTTTAATAAATTCTTCCAAAACACTCTATGCTGATTTGCACTTCAATTTTGTTTTGATCATATCTCACTCATTATAATGATTCCATTCCATGGCCAAATCTCACATATGTACAAGACACATACCTTACTGTATATTAAATTTACCAAGTCATTTTAACAAGTTATCATCTAGCTTTTTACTGTTTTATACAGCCTACATATTTAACCATGATTTTAACATCCTTTCAAGTAGATTTTAATCTTTTTAATCAAATCTATCAACACCATGTTGGGTCAAAAAGTTGATGTGGCAGAAACTCAAAAATGAAGAAAACGTGAAGTTATTGTCTAAGCGTTGTCAAGACTAATTTGGGCGTTGACAAGAGTTAATTAGGCGTTGATGGCTCAAGCATTGTCGTGTGCAATCCAAGCATTGTCACATGCAATTCAAGCATTGACAAAACGTAGACAAAGAAGCTTATGGAAGCTTCTATTTAGATAAACATGCAAAAGATATTCTGCATAAGTTTATTTAAATAGAAGATTTACTTGTTTATTCATTCTTATCTCTTGTAAACCCTAATCCTTACACTATAAAAGGAACCAAGGGTCATAGGTTTTATTCATTCAATTCATTCACAATGTAAACCTAAAGTGTGTGTCGACTAGACGTGGGATTCAATGTATACACGTCTAGTGGTTGTTGATTATTAATATATTTAGCAATCCATGTGTTTTAATTCATGTTATTCGTGCCTAAACACCTTGTTAATGGTTGTTGGTCTAATTCCGCTTTGATTGTCTAATCATATGAACAATGATCATTCCTAGTAGCTTAAAAGATCCGGAAACCAAGGTTTCCACAATTGGTATCAGAGCCTCGTGGCTCGTGATGCTAGGACCAACAAGGTGTTCGTGTTTCGAGAAGAAAAGAAAAATCCGTCTAGGGTTTTTCTGGACGTTTTTGTGTGCGCAACAGTATTCAGAAGGTCATAACTTTTGATTGAACCGTTGGATCGTCACGAAATTTTATATGTGTGTTCTACATACATAGATCTAAACATCCACCGGAGGGATTGTCGAGTTTTATCCCCACGCAAAAGTTATTAAGCGTCAAAGTCAGCAGTAGGATGAATGCAGTTTTCTGTGGACAGCCTTGTTCAAAACACGTTTTCTCCTTCGTTAACCGTTGGATCTTCGTGATTTTTGAACTGTAGATTCTTGGCACTTGTGTCTACGATCTCACCGAAGGGATCTTCGATCTGAGCCCTCATGAAAAAGTTATTCAAGGTCGAAGTTGGCTGCATAACATGGTACGAAGTTTTTGTTTTGACATAAAATCATGATTTAGGGTTCCTACAAACCCTATATCGTTTTAAAACAGAAAAAGAGGATGTTTGCTGTCTCTACTTGCGTTGGTGAGTCAATTATTAATTGACGATGAACCCTTGTAGAGATATATGCATACTTTTATGATCATCTTTCTGATTCGTGCTCAAGATTGATGTGATGTTCTTCATATTAGGGTTTTTACAAACCCTAGTTTCATGATTCGCTTGGATACTGAAGGCAGGAAGAATTATTGGAAGTTTGTGTTATGTAAGGCAGCAAAGAAAACATCAAAGAATTCGTGTGGTCCTAGATGCAAGAAAAGTAATCAGTTACGTTTCTGACGATTACCGTAACGAGAAAAGAACAGAATCTTGTTCAAAGTAAGTTTTGTGTTCACACGGTGGTATCACTTTGTGTTCACATGAAGCTAGCCTTATTATTGGTCAATATCAATTGTGTTCACACGAAGGATCAAGCAAGTGCCGTTACTTTGCATTCACACGGTTAAAACATTCTCATTGGTGGGGAAAAGTGTATTCACACGATCAAAACTGCATGAATGAATTAAGATATTTTCTATTTTTGGACGAGGGTCAAAAGAATAGTCAAACGGAAATAGCTGGATTAGTATTCGAAGATATATATACGTAGCTTGTTATCAAAGAAAAGTTAAATGTTATTTTTATTTTTCCAAGCTGATATGAGCTGCTGATGACGTCAGCAAAAGGAGACGCTGACAAGGTATATATTGACGCTGACAAAAAGGATTTTGACGCTGACAGAAGTGAACGCTGACGAGTATAGGTCAGCCGCTGACAAGGTTTGCATAGACGCTGACAGAATAAGTCAACACTGATAGAGTTGACAGTGTCGTCCGATATATGAACTTCAACGCTGATAGGTATTGTCCGATATTGGACAATACATCTAACCAAGATATTGGACAGAAGAAGATATTGGACAACACAGAGAAGGATGCTGTTTGAGAAAATTGGACGTTTTGAGCACACAAAAAGGAGGAAAATACACACAAAGGTACATGGAATCTCCGTTTTATTCAGAATATCATGGTGATATTTATGGCTCGGATATTTTGAAAGGGATTAATGATCTTAAAGTGAGTTAGCAACTTTTTATGGGAATTTGATGGATATTTTAAACTATGTAATCGGGATAGCCTTGTGAAAGAGTTATCCATCTTGATGCTTTTACATATGGTATGAAGATGTTATTTCATTAAATTCGTCATGAAGAGGTGTTGGATTAAGGGGAAGAGTTCTTATGGTAAGTTTGATAATTGAAGAATATTTTCGCGAGATTGTGTTCTATTATATCTTAAAGTGCCGTAGACTTTAAAGGTAACTTGTTCGTGCTTTACATGTTTGGTGACGAAGACTTGTCATAACACTTGAAGGAGTTACATTATCGTGCTCAGTGTCTCACAAAGGATGAGAATATTGACAAGGGATCGAGGTCTACTTATACTTTGTGACATGAGTATAAGTTCTTAGTCACGTGGATAGTACAAGACATGAAACACAAGGTTGGGTTATTCTACTTCTACATCAAAAATATTATATTAATTGTTCTTCAAGATCATTACATAGAGCCTACATATGGAGAATCTTCAACAATGCAGCATTGTTTACTTCCTTGTTGATGTGACAAAAAGGGGAAGAAATACATGCTACACTTGAGGGGAAGAAATTTGAAGATCATGTACAACTTACAAGAGATACACATAGAGTTTTGCCACTATCAACTAGGGGAAGATTGTTGGGTCAAAAAGTTGATGTGGCAGAAACTCAAAAATGAAGAAAACGTGAAGTTATTGTCTAAGCGTTGTCAAGACTAATTTGGGCATTGACAAGAGTTAATTAGGCGTTGATGGCTCAAGCATTGTCGTGTGCAATCCAAGCATTGTCACATGCAATTCAAGCATTGACAAAACGTAGACAAAGAAGCTTATGGAAGCTTCTATTTAGATAAATATGCAAAAGATATTCTGCATAAGTTTATTTAAATAGGAGATTTACTTGTTTATTCATTCTTATCTCTTGTAAACCCTAATCCTTACACTATAAAAGGAACCAAGGGTCATAGGTTTTATTCATTCAATTCATTCACAATGTAAACCTAAAGTGTGTGTCGACTAGACATGGGATTCAATGTATACACGTCTAGTGGTTGTTGATTATTAATATAATTAGCAATCCATGTGTTTTAATTCATGTTATTCGTGCCTAAACACCTTGTTAATGGTTGTTGTTCTAATTCCGCTTTGATTGTCTAATCATATGAACAATGATCATTCCTAGTAGCTTAAAAGATCCGGAAACCAAGGTTTCCACACACCAAAGCCCCACATAATATTTTGGTCATCATTCATCATCATATAGATATACATAAATGAAGAAAATACAAGATTACATATTCAAAATAACAAGATGATAGGAAGAATAATCCTTATACCACCAAAGTGATGAAATGATGAATTTTTGATGAACAAGGTTTGGTTCCTTGTTACCAAACCTTTAATTTGGCAAATGAACTCCTTGAGATCTTCATGTGCATGAGTATCTTCTTGAAAATCAGCTCCTAAGATCCATGGAAACTCCTTTTCACATGTTATAACCACCTCCAATCTTCATCTTTTAAACTAGGCATCAACATATGTAGATTATAGCCTTGGTTTATGGCTAGATTTTTTATGGTGGTGGTGTGGTGGTGCTATGCTAGACGGCCAAGAAAGGGGAGAGAAGAGAGAGATGAAAACTTTCTAGTTGTTTCATGTATGTAAAGAGTGGAAAGTAAGTTTGATAGTTTTAAATCAAACTTAAGTGGTTTATGGGACAAGTGTCCCTAGACCTTGTTAAGTTTTGACACCAAGGTGGTGTTGGTGCTTAATCTTGCTGCCACATGTATGGGGGTGGGCAAGGGTAAACTTGTCCCATCCCTATTAATTTACGGGTACTCCTCGATTCTAGTTTCCTCGATTTGCGTGCCCTCGGGTCGTTTTACGAAAAACGTTTTTAAAAATTATGAATCAACGGCACAAAACGAATCTAATAAAAATTGTCTCATAAAAAATGGAGTTCAAAAACGTAAATACGTAAACCTAGGGTTTCCGGTTTAGTCGTAAAGGACGTTAAATCATGAACGTAAGTCCTAATCTCTTCTCGTAAATTTGTGATTTTTATGAAGCAACACACATTTAAAATCTCAAAATAATATTCACGGATAAATTTATTTCGTGAAATGTCTGACTGTCACCAAAACGGTGTATGTAAACGTAAGCACGTAACGTACAATCCTCCGGTTTAGACGTAGTCGATGCTACTTCAAGACGTAAACCCAAATTTCTTCCCATAAATGAGTGAGTTCATAATATAACATTAAAATAATGTTTTCAAATAATTATTGAGAATAAAATATCGACCATAAATTCGGATTGTCACAGCATTTACACCTAAACAGGATCTTTGTCCTCAAAGATCGATTTATCTTACTACTCGCTTCTTATAGAGTTAAAGCCATGTGGGTATTTCCTCCACATTTGGTCTTTTCTCACAAGTGTAATTCATTACAATACGCGAGTTTCATCAAACATAACTACGGGAATACGATCAGGCTTAATGTTGGCTTACTTTCTCTATCCATGATGTTCACGGGTTTTTGATGAATGCAACTTTTCGCCGATCTAAACTTCATTAAGAAACAATCAGATTTTCACTTGATAGATATTTCATCAAGTTCGATATACGAAACATAATTCACGTAGCCCTTGAAGTCCCAGGGTAAATCCAGCTTATATGCCTTTCAAACCAACTTTTTACATCATCTTAATGGTCCCATACAACGGGGACTTATTTCCCATGATCTTTCAGATCATCTATTCATTTTTCCAAGGTGAAATTTTTTGGCATAACTTCGCTACCCATCCTGCACTTCAAGATCTACATTTCATATTCACATAACCTCCTGCCCACTACCGGCAGTCAATAATCAGATCCGAATTTCAACAATCATTTCAGGTCTCGCGGGTCGGGTATTTTGTAAGGTTAGGTTTGTCATCATAAGCAACCTTAAACCTAAAGACATGTCAAACTCACAATGGGTGTATGTAGGGTGTCTTCATCCCAACTCCTGCTTACAGATGCTCTCATATTTATATCCTAACAAGATTCGATCTTGATCCTAATATGATAATTATCAATGATAATCTCTCCAAAGGAAAATGATTATCCCGTTTATTACCAAAGGTCAATTATTCAAGCATAAAACAACACTTCTAGTGTTTTGTATCGTTACTTTACCTCGTCCCTTCGATTGAGGTGGTAAACAGTACTCTCATTAAGGTTCGTTCCCAATGACATCTGAGCAAATCTCTAGAAATTCGATACGAAGCGAGGATCTTGATAGAGATGATCGATACAGGCACACCATGTTTACACAACTCCTTTAAATACAAAGAGTCAATTTCTTCATCGAGAATTTATCATTAACGGGAATGATATTAGTAGATTTGGTCAGTCTGTCGACGATGACCCAAATCGAATCAAATTTAGATGATGACCTCTGCAATAGTTAGACGTTTACTAATGTATGAGGCGATGTCTGCCTTCATAATTTTCCATCAGTACAACTTCTTCAGATAAAGATACATTAGATCAGAATTGACATGAATAGAATACATAATCTTATGAGATTCCAACATAACTAAATCTCACAAACCTCCATATTTAGGCAACCACAAGCGGCCTTTTTATACGTTTAACGCCATCAGATTCTCAATTCTAATGGTTCACATTAGCCGCAAACCCCTTTTATTATCTATATTATCCTTTTTACAAACACCAGCTATTTTTAAATTGCTCGGCAATTTATTTTGCACAGTTCATTACTAGGGAACACATCCTAATTGATTTCTTTATCTTTTCTATATTATGTGTCAGTATCTACATTCACCTTCCCTGATGAAACAACTATCATGACCACAATTCACTCAGAATTTCTTTCTTCATATTTTCTAAGTCTTAGTTTCATCTCAACTATCATTTTTATCAGTTTTTCCCAATCCGACGTCTAAAGCGTCGATAGTTATTACAAGTAATTAAATAATAAATATTTAGTTTTTATGAAACGTAAACGTAAAAGTTTTTAAATTTCTCAATTCGTCCAATTATAGTAAAAAGGTTCAAAATAAGTTTGAATTTAATTAACAAGATTTTTGTTGATTTATCGAAAATAATTAAAATAATTAATAAGATCCGTAAATGTTTGAAAAATCTTTGTTTATACTTTGGTCAAAATTTTCTTAGTTGAAAGCAAAAATCGTCGTTTCAAATTCCAAGTCATGGTTAAAATAGTTTCCTTAATCCCTCTTAGGTTGTCTTGAGGTATGCACAAACATTTACCCCTAAAGGAGTTTAGTTAAATGATTTGGGTATGAGGGAATAATCCCTTAAAAATTCCTTTGATAAAACATTTGTCAAAACATATTTGCACTTTCTTTTTGGTATAACCCAAAGCCTTAATGGCTCTAATCTTTGAAAAGTCAATATATATTTCACTACCATTAATTACACGTTCATTTAATGTAAATGATTAAACCTTTAATCACATGTTAAATACTTAAGGTACCGGTTTTCATTGTTCGGCCAACTCAGGGCAGTCTATAAATGATCATTAACTCATAATGTTCATTACAAGTTCTGGATGTAGTGATTGGAATAGATAATCTCCTTTGCGGACGCGAAGTTGATGATAACCATGTCGTAGATCAAATTTTTGAATATACGCTAGAACCTTGTAAATGATCGAACAAATCTTTCATCCTGGGTAATGGATATCGATTTCGATCGTCAATTTACCTAGTTCACGGTAATCAATAAACATAAAGAATGATAACACCATAGCTCTTCATAATGACGAGCTTGGTAGAGTAAAAGATTTCTCCGACAACTCTCTCATTTGTACGGTAATTCTTTTATTCAGATGGTGCTGAAGTATAGTGCACATGCCACAGGTGCAGCACCGGGAATATAATCAATACCAAATTCAACTTGCCTTAATGGCGAAAGTCTAGGTAATTCACCAGCGAATACCTCCTAAAGTTTCAAATAACGGAAACATCTTTTAATAAATTTACTTTAAGTTCTTTCTAGATTACAAGATCTATGGCTAGTTCATAACCATTCATGGTATAATTTCAAGTCTAAATGCAGGATATGGTCATCCATCAAGAATTATTTAGTTCACTTTTGATAATCAACATCTTATCTTTTAGGGGAATTCTACTCGAGTTCCCATCAATTAAGACAATGACATTATGTCATAATCAATCAATCCATTTTACTGGCACTACCAACTTTCCAGTTTTATTACCGTTGATAAGATGTGAACTTCTCAAAAGACTAATAACTCATAATCCTTCCACAAATTCAAGGATATATGGAGACATTGTTAATCATTACAAGAGTGAGGTCAACACATAATCTACGCGAGAGAATTTAAAATCAGATACAGATGAAAGCATTAACAAATATGAGTCTATCCCATGTTTTCATGATTTGAGTACGCATTCTAAAGTTCCTCGGATCGTTACCCAAGTCATTCAAATGAAATCTAATCAAAAGAAATGATAGAAACGTCGATACATCCATTCGGGTATCAACACTCGGTAATCAGATACTTTTTCAAAGAATCTTACTACGGGAGAACTGGACAAGGAGGGGAATATCAATTGTCAATAAAGACAATTTCCACAGATAAGTAAATTCGACTCAGAAGAATAAATATTACGGGCACATATGTAGGTGTCTTTAACAATATGTCCCTATTTTGCACTTCTTGCAGATCTCATAAAATTCAATCTTTCATAACTTCAAAGAAAAAATGTAGTGTTTATTAATAATTTCATGGTGACTACTAATCAGCCTTGCATGGTCCCTTCCAAATTGTATGTAGGCGCGCAACTATATACAGTTTTAAGATTAACGATGCAATACTCAGTTCGTCAAAACTTTGTCATCATGTTTAAAATAAAAATATTTTCATGCTTAATTCTTGAATAAGAATCAAAAATAAATTTACAAAGATGTTCTTTGCTACGGAAACAATTAAGTTTTCGAAATTGTTTCATAAACAACTTTACTTCGATAACGATTACTCATGAATCTCATTTTGAATAATCCATATGGTGATGAAAATTCAATTTTTTTTCTCAAGGGATACTGTTTTAACTTATAAAAACAATGAGTGATATGCAAAAGAGTGATGAAAAGTTGTTCACCAAGAACTAACTACAATATGATAAGAAATGAGCTTTAGCCAAATAATCATGAGGTTCATGACCTCGGTGGCACTCAAAAAGAATAATCCACAACGTAACTCAAACCAAGATGAATACTTGTTCAATGGTTGCATCACTAATGCGAACATTAGGATGAAGCAATAAAAGATAAATAACATAGATACATGTAGGATTTAGCAATCAAAAGGAGTCTTTTCATTAATCACAAATAAGTCAAAATTGTACCATAACACATTACGTGTCACTATGTCATACAATTCCAAGAACTCATCCTATCAACTAATGTCTCAATTAAGTTAGGTATTTTTAAAAGATGCTACAATGAATACTAATCTACAAGAGTCATTAGGTGTTCCACCCGTCCCAGAGGATCCATCGGTCCCAATTCAGAAGAAGATTTCTTCAATTTATTTCTTGGACACTGGGCATCCTCATTAGTGGACAATGGCCTTGGATCAACCCTTAACATGAACCAACAATCATTTAAAACCTTATAATTCAATCACAGGACTTAACGACTTCCTCTTAACAATCTCATATTCCATACGAGTTAAATTTTACTTTATTCAAGTTTCAATCAACTTATTCTCAATGCGACATCCTACCTCATTCTCCAATACTTTCAACCTTATTCTTAGACCTTGAAAGGGCAATAAAAGTTCGATATGAACAACACTTAATTCCCAATCCTATAGCTCTTACAACAATAATGATCAAATGACTCACTAGTATGAAATGACTCACACATTCAATTAGACTTCTCGGAAAGGTACTAGTGGCATGAGGCTTTTGGGTAATGGTTCCAATGACAGCCTCAAGTGGAACATTCACCCTTTCGATTTCAAATTTAAGAATTGGGTGACACCGAATCAGATGAAACCTTTCTAGGTGGTAAGGTTTTGTCAAACTCCACTCTATAAGGAAAGATCGTCATGACATCGATATCAGATTTAATCTCGCCAATTCTTCTTCAACATCACAATCAACTACTACCAACATTTCTACGAGTATCAACCATTTTGTTGGGATCATAAATATCCACAACTTGGTTTAGATCTAGAATAGATAGAATTCCTACGGAAATAGCTTAGATTAATTTGCTAGGGGATTTAGGGTTCCTTGTGACAATCTACGTCGTATAAATACATCATATAAATATTAAAATAATCATAAACAATCATGTAATCAAATTACAACATATATATATAATACAAGTTATATATATTAAAATAACACTTCTCAGTCTGGCCTTGTCGGTAACTCGAGAATTCTTCGGCACCGTTATAGTCAAAAGATTTTTAGACATTTTGAGAAAAATGTTTATAGTTAAAAGATTTTGAAATGTTTTATTCAAAACCTTAGTTTTAAAAATCTTTCGTTCTCTATAACAAGAGCTCTGGTACCAAACTGTAACACCCCCAAATTTACACAATTCAATACAGCGGAAGAGTCGTTGGTGTTACAGGATAGCACATTACTCACATCATAGACAACGCTTAAAAATTGCGTTGTTTAATAATAAAGCATTTTCCATTCATAAATATCAAGTTACATAGGTCCCAAGTCATATTATTTCATACAATTTTTACAAAGCATTTGAATGGAAATTGTTATTTAAGTGCGGGGAATAAATTCTTGTCGTCTTCCCGAGAATTACCTTCAAGTAACTGAGGTAAAACATGTTAAAAGAAAAGGTCAGCGAAAATGCCGAGTGAATTCATAGAGCTTAATGAAATCCATTAATATATCATCGGTATAAAATTATTACCGAAAATCATTTTATACAATTCTTTATCGTAGGCCATAAAATAAGCCAAAAACATTTTATACAAATTTTTGTTGTAAATCATACTATAGGCTTTTGCCTTCAAAATCATTATACGAATCAATGTCGTAAAAACATCATACAATATGTTTTATAACGTTGTATAGAGTTAAATAAAAACCGTTATATGAATATGGTTATGTAAAACCAAAACACGAACATAATATCAATAATAAGACCCCGTTTTGCTAGTCAGGCAATATATCGTAATTCAATGCGTATAGCAGTATTTTCGTTATTTGGATTATTATAAGCCACATGACATTGCTACCTTACTATAACAAACAACGGGTAGTAATAAGTGTGTAAACACTTATCCTTTTGCCACTAAAATCAAGGAAAAACAAGACCTAATCATGTGTTTAATGTCGTAAAAGTCGGAATTACGCGTGGTTTTGTGTTTTTGTGTTAAAATAGGTACAAATGATCAAAAGAAGAGAAAACACGGGATTTTACGGTCAAATGTTGAAGAAAAGTCGAAGACAAAGTCAAAAGATCAAAAGTGTGCCGAAAATCACGAAAACCGTCAAAATCAACACGGGATTGAAGAAAAGATCGAGAAAGCCAAAATCGAGCTCATTTTAGTCATTTACGAAGAAATCGGGTCTTGTGGGTCCCACATTAGATAAATGGGCTCAAAAGTCCATTAAGGAGCTAGGATTATTTACATTTGGCAAATAGCCCAATTCAAGCCCATATCTAAGTAATAAAGACGGATGAAATAACGGTCTTGGGCCTAAGCCCATTTTGATTTAAAGGGACAGAAAAATTCATTCTTGTTTTGACAAGATACAGTCAACCTACACACACGTTTTATTCAATCAACACAAACAACTTTCCAACTTTAAAAATGAATAAACGTTTTGTTTATGTCAAATCTCTGGTTAACGCTTATCCCATCATTTACTCACTTTCCCCACAAAATGAATAACAACCGTTTAACCTCAAACCCCCCACGTGTCTCATTACTCACCCCCTCACACATATCTATTTACCCCAACTTATTTCCCCATCACATTCGATAAAAACAAGAACAAGTGAAAACCCACTATTCACTGTTCCCACTTCTTCCTTCTCCAAAAAAAAACGCAGCAATATCACCACCATTTTTTACAAACCCTAATTATTTACCTATCAAAAATTAACCACAAAAAATAGGGCTTTTTACACAAGTGTGTAATTCACACACTTGGGGAATAAATCCCCAAGTTTTTCACAGCATCCACCAAAGTGGTCCTCAATCTAACTCCTACGTGGCCTACTCCCTTATTTTGATTGGTTGAACCAAATCACCATCATGTATCCACCAATTAAAAGCCTCCACCTCAGCCAAAACTAACACAAGAAGCACACTACCCATCCACGGTGGCAATCCGTGTGATGGGGATTTCTCCTATAAAAACCCCCTCTTCACATGTAATTGGGGGATATACCTTTCTTTATTTTTAATTTTTCAATAAATTAGGTTTTAGATTTAATCTTGTATTTTTTTTATTTTCAGCAAATGTAATTTTTTGATTTTAATTAATGAAAAGTTAATTTTATTTTAATTCTTTTAATTTTCAGCAAGTTTAATTTCTGTCAATTTATTTATCTTTATTGAATCTGCCTTTAATTTTTTAATTATGTTACTGTTCGTGAGTTATTAATATAAAAAAAATTAAAAAAATAATAATAAAGAAAGTGAATTATTTTCCCACTGGAAAATAATAAAAAGGGTACTGTTACTGTTCATGTTGATGTGTTTGGTTTGAGTGGCTGGAATCGAGATGATGAAGAAGGTGTTTGTTTTCGGTTAATAAGACGGCTCAGCGCCGATCTTCGTCACAACGGTTTCTCCACAAGGTTTTAATATTCTCTTCTTTTTTAATTATTTTGTTTAATCTATTATTTGTTTTAGTCTATTAAACTGCTTGTGCTAAGTTTTAGTTTAATTTTTTAGAATCTGCTAGTTTATTTGATTTAGTACTATTTAGATCTGCTTATATTTGATTTTTTTAGTTAGTCCATTGGATCAGTTTTGTTGTTTCGGTTTTTTTGAATCGGTTGGTTTATCTGCTTATTAGTCTACAGCTTATTTGATTTGCTACTATTTAGAATTTCAGCTTAGTTAGCTTATTTTGGTATTTGTTTGCTCAGCTTGTTTGTCGTTTTAGCTTATTTAGTTGCTTATGTTATATCTGCTATTTTGCTTTGTTTTCAGCTGATCATTTGCATAGCTTGTTTTGCTTATTTGGTTCAGCTTTAAAGTTGATTTGGTGTTGCTATATTACTGTTCAAATTTCAGACTCAATTGGTCTGAAGTATATAAGTTCCAAAATTAGTCTAAAAAAATAATATTAGCAAATATTGGTCTTACTGGGAATCGAACCCAGGACCATTCACATCACAGCCATTAGACGCAACCACTTAGCTAGGGCCTCTTTTTGTGTATTACTTTGCAACATTTAATTAATATAGTTAATCTTAATTTGGCAGTTTTAAATTAAATTAGTTTAAATCAATTTAAAGTTTATTTATTTTATTTAAAAAGTTTATTTAAATTTTCTTTTAATCTGATTTTTATAAAATACTATAAAAAGACAAAAAAATATTTTTACTTAAAATTAGTTTTATAATTTTTAAATTAGTTTTAAATTTACTTTTATTTACAATAGTTTTCAAAATAGTTTTATTTTAAGTTTTTTAAATTTAATTTTAAAATTTAGTTTTCATAAAATTAAGTTTTGATTTAAAAATAGTTTTTTTATAGCTTTCATTTAAGAGTTTATTCTAGTTTAAAATTAGTATTAAATTTAAATTAGTTTATTTCAAAATAGTTTTTAGTAAAATTAGTTTAAAATAGTTTTTAAAATTGTTTAGATAATTTTTAATTAGTTTTTAATGTTAAATAGATTTTCGTTTAAAATATCCATTTTACGTTTACCAAAAACAAAGCTAAGTCGATACGTTAATTGGCAATCAAATTCGAGTGAGTCGAGGAAAACGAACATTAATTGCAATACATACAAAATCTCTTTATCAAATAGCTAACCCGAAACTCATTTTACCATCTAAAACAGCGTGTCGTCACAATAATCACGCTTATATAAACCTTCTCATATATAAATTCGCTTACCAATCAATGTGGCACGACGGGGATCAACCGTCAAGGCGCGAACTGGGGTGAGCGTCCCCAAATAGTACTATTATATGCATAAGCGTCTACCAAATCCCAGTTTTCACAATTCATGCTAATGGGACTTTTAGTGACATAACCTAACTTTAATAATCCATTTCATTTCATTTATCTGGTCATATAATCATTCATTGGGTCATATAATCATTCGGTCCAAATCAATAAGCAAACAATCGGGAAAAATGATGTCCTATTTTATCAAAACTAACATGTTATCTCCCTCGCGGGTTTATAAAACATTTTATAAAAACATTTAAAAGAGTGCGAGGCTATGAACTCACGTTGATTGGGAAAGGCGGGTTATCGGCGATTTGAATGTACGATACGTGCTTCAATCACGGAAACCTAGACAAATAATACTCGTCTTAGACTCTTGTCCAATGACTTTATAAAAACAATGGCTATGTATATATATGATGATATTATAAGTATGATGATGATCAAGTGGGGTTTTATATCTTCATTCAACATTATAGTGTTATGTGTTAGTCAAATTTTTGACTAGTTACACTAGTTTCAATCCAATTCCATATTGAGGCCCAATAAGCCCATTAAAAGCCCAATACATTATATTAGTCTATTTATACTTTTAATACCAGGCCTTTACTCATATGTTGGGCCTAAGTGGGTTAAGCCCATGAGTAAGTCCATTAGTGTTTATCCAAACTAATTGTGTCAATAGTCCAATAAGGCTACTTTGGCACGTTAATGCTCATAAGTCATAAAGCTCGGGTTTTATCGGGTTTTACTTGTCAAATGTACTTATACATCAGTATATGAGTTATAAAAAGTTTACTTTAGACGGGTCCGACCGTCTAAGTTTTATTTACAAAAACGTTAATCTTTCGGTTTTAGCCGAAAAGACGTAAAACTTACGTATATAGTTTTTATAACTTGTACAATGTTTGTACTTGTAAATTATATAAAATGTCTCATTTTAATATCATAATATATATAACTCTCATTTATAATTATTATTAGTAACTAGTGGGTTTATATATATATATATATATATATATTTTATAAGTAAATAGTTTGAGTGCTTATATTATATACTTTTTATTTTATAAATCTGATCCTAAATATTCAGTCCACTAAAATGTCCATATCTAGAGTTCTATAAGGAGATAGAACCCCAAATTTTTACAGCAGAAACTACATGATATGTGCTCCATTAAACTCTTTTTTAGATACAGATGAATCAGCATCTAAGTATTTTAGTAAATTCGTCCAAAACAGTCTATGCATATTTGCACTTCAATTTTGTTTTGATCATATCTCACTCATTATAATGATTTCATTGCATGGTCAACTCTCACATATGTACAAGACACATACCTTACTTTATATTAAATTTACCAAGTCATTTTAACAAGTTATCATCTAGCTCTTTACTGTTTTATACTGCCTACATATTTAACCATGATTTTAACATCCTTTCAAGTAGATTTTAATCTTTTTAATCAAATCTATCAACACCAAAGCCCCACATAATATTTTGATCATCATTCATCATCATATACATATACATAAATGAAGAAAATACAAGATTACATATTCAAAATAATAAGATGATAGGAAGAATAATCCTTATACTACCAAAGTGATGAAATGATGAAATTTTGATGAACAAGGTTTGGTTCCTTGTTACCAAACCTTTAATTTGGAAAATGAACTCCTTGAGATCTTCATGTGCATGAGTATCTTCTTGAAAATCAGCCCCTAAGCTCCACAGAAACTCCTTTTCATATGTTATAACCACCTCCAATCTTCATCTTTCCAACTAGGCATCAACATATGTAGATTATAGCCTTGGTTTATGGCTAGATTTTTGATGGTGGTGGTGTGGTGGTGCTATGGTAGACGACCAAGAAAGGGGAGAGAAGAGAGATATGGAAACTTTCTAGTTGTTGCATGTATGTGAAGAGTGGAAATTAAGTTTGATGGTTTTAAATCAAACTTAAGTGGTTTATGGGACAAGTGTCCCTAGACCTTGTTAAGTTTTGACACCAAAGTGGTGTTGGTGCTTAATCTTGTCGCCGCATGTATGGGGGTGGGCAAGTGTAAACTTGTCCCATCTCTATTAATTTACGGGTACTCCTCGATTCTAGTTTCCTCGATTTGCGTGCCCTCGGGTCGTTTTACGAAAAACATTTTTATAAATTATGAATCAACTGCACAAAAAGAATCTAATAAAAATTGTCTCATCAAAAACGGAGTTCAAAAATGTAAATACGTAAACCTAGGGTTTCCGGTTTAGTCGTAAAGGACATTAAATCATGAACGTAAGTCCTAATCTCTTCTCGTAAATTTGTGATTTTTATGAACCAACACAAATTTAAAATCTCAAAATAATATTCATGGATTAATTTATTTCCTGAAATGTCGGACTGTCACGGTGTATGTAAACGTAAGCACGTAATGTACAATCCTCCGGTTTAGACATAGTCGATGCTACTTCAAGACGTAAACCCAAATTTCTTCCCATAAATGAGTGAGTTCATAATATAACATTAAAATAATGTTTTCAAATAAATATTGAGAATAAAATATCGACCATAAATTGACGGATTGTCACATGAAATTTGAGGATTGTCACAGTCTCTCCCGCTTAAAGGAATCTCGTCCCGAGATTATAAGGGTAACATAGCTTATCAAGGATAAACATAGCTCTTAGGTGGTCAAATTCTTCTTAGAATTTTATTCACATATCAAGAATACAGCTTTAAGGTTGGTATTAAGTTTCAAATCAGCCTTTTCTATCAGCATTTTTATCAAAAATGGCTGTATATGAAATATCATTCATATTTTAGTGATCAAGATCATTTTATTACATCATAAGAATTTTAAATGGAATATTGAAAACATACAAGTTAAACACATATATCTTCCTTAGATTCCAAAATATGAAAAGGATTGTGATTATCGCTGAGTTCTTTGGGAAACTCAAGTCAATATGTTACTGCTCAATTCAAAGTCTTGAATTGATTATCACATTTTTCAAAATCAATTTGGGTAATTGATAGAGAAAAGACCCTTTTCAACTAGATACTGTTTAATATGGTGTAGTTTCTCATTCACAGTGAGAAATCTTTATCAAAACAGTCTTTCCAATTTACCGTTTAAATCTAGCAGTTTACCTAGCGGTCACTATTCAACATACTATGAAGCTCTATTCCCATATAACATTCTCAAATAGTTTCGAGAACTACTTTGGGTTTCGTAAGTTGAAAATCTCCAACTTTAGCCCAGCAAATACGTAAATGGCTCTTCTTTCGATAGAGTGCTTCAAATAATATTGCTTTGATTCTACCATGAAAACTATTGTTACACGGGAAAATCTTTCCAATGGTAAGTGTTCTTTCCAAAACTTATAACACATACGTGGAGTATATAGTTTAGTATTTGGGTAGTTCTTCCACTTAACACATTAGTATACCTATCTTAAGTATAACACACAAATTTGGAGTATACTCTTAAGATCAAGATGTGAAATACTCGTCACGATCTTAGATGATAGATATTGATACTCTATGTCAACAGATTATTTCACATATAATCTTGTCAGAGTTTCCATATTATCAATTTCCTAGATAGGAATAAATCCTACTGCTTTAATAAGATAATTGACAATGATCCGGATGGCATCATGTCTACCACTTTGAGCTACGTTACTATTCGTTCACATAAAGCTATGTTTTGTTATACTAAGTTCATGACCTCAAAACTAACTGAATTCACCGAAGTGACTGTCATGACAGATTGTCATGACAAGTAATCTGCAGGCACAGATTACCCATTAGTTCTTCCTAAAGTATGACCGATTACCCCATGTACAGGTAATACAAATAGGATTCGTTAAACCCAATATATCTATTCACCATCTTAGCGCACACGTAAGTGTTTAATGACTCATGAAATTTGGGTAGCAAGTAACAGTTTGGGCAGTCCATGTAATAACATATTTCAGTAAAAGCATACAGTTTAAGAACACAAGTATTCCAGTTTTATCAGGTCTATACTTGTCTTATATCGAATTTCTTTAAGTCCATTTATAAATTCTCACTAACATAAAGATGCGTCCAACTATATGCAAGAAAGAAATTGTAAATTTGGTGATTTAAATTTATTCATTTGACTGAAGAAGCGTCCTAATTCAATCAAATAAACAGAATGTAAATCATTGACTTAGAAATTTCCGACATAACACGAATATAAACAAATATTCTACCCTTAAGTTTCCTTTTTACGTTGGCGTGTGTAAGACGTCTTGTATAATATCTAAGAATACGATTTCCTAGAGACGAGCGATGCTAAAATAGAAGATGGTATTTTATTCCCTATAAAATACAGAATTATCTTACCAAGCATATGATTTCTAAGGCCGCTTGCCCTTATAAATCCTAGTCCAATGATCTACTGTGTTGAAAATCTTACACCGGATGGTGAAAAGTTCTGCGTGATGCGGATGTGCATTTCTTACACAGAAGGAAATTTCCATCATATTCACAGTAGGTTGGATTTATAATCCTATGTTTTGGTTTACTAGACTCTACGGACGTTCAACCACTGCCGAGTTTACGCTTAAGATTTTTTTGATTTTTACACAGGATTGTGCTTAATTACCTTGTTCATCAACTTTTGGGATATGTTAATGACTTCTTCCAATAGTTTGGGATTTTTGGAAGTGGTAATCTTTCTTCAAAATCTTTGATAAAATTCTTTAATAAACTTTTCTAACAAAATCTTCTGATGGAGTCTACTTAACAGAATTTCAGATGAAATTCCATGACATAATTTCATGATAAAATCTTTTGATGAAGGCTTTTCTCATTCTATGGAATAGTATTTAACTCTAATAACTCTTGAAATTTCCTCGTGTATGTCTCGAGGTTAATTCCTTTTATCATTAGATACCGGAGTTCTTCTTTCATCTTCTCAATCATCTTTATAAGTAATCATTTAACCAAGATAACTGATGAAGTGCTATCTCACTTATAACAACCTTCATTTCTCAATTCCAAATACGATTACAACGAAACTGATTAATTTGGCTTTTTCAATCCAACGGGTGATACTAATAGCATCTTTTCTTCCTTGGATATCAAAAACTGACTAGTCAGTCTTCTTCTAGGTAATACTTCTTATTGACAATTTGTAATTGCAAGATTGCAGCCACATCATCGTCAACTTTTCTTCAAATGCTATTAGGGTTTAGAATGAGGGGAAAGAATATAAATAATTCAGGATCCAAGGTACACTCATATCAGAAAACATTTGTTACATATGTATAGGAATACATATAAATATTTATCGAACACGAGGTATATCTTTTGGGTTTATTTGGTAGGGTGTAGGGGAAACTTAATATGTTGATTATCATTCATATCTAAGGATAATAAATTCAACTATGAAGCATAGTTCCAAAGTTTACAACGGATTTATAAAGATATGACTCATGGATAATCGTAACATAATTTGATATGCAACAACTTGTCTTATATAATAGCCAAGCATACCATATATCTTCTTAAGTCTTTCTTCCAAATTGCGGGTTATATTCAACTGATAATTCGTACTATCTTTGAAGATAACGAAAGTTCTAAAAATATATACTTTGTCAAGTATATGCTTTCTTCTTGAATTAACGCAATTTAATTCATAATCATTTATGAGAAATCCAAGAAATAGGGGTTTCTTACTCCTAAAAAATAAATATGAAACGAAAAGATGAGAAACATGACTTTTATTTATTAACAACTTGTCTTGTTTAGTTTTACAGGACAAGCTTCTCTGTTAATATAAAAATAAAGACATAAAGTTGAAAGTATTTACAACTTAATAGTCTAATGTTTTCATCTCTTCCTCTTAAGTTTTTTGATGGCATCAAAAAGACTTCGTATATTGGCTCGATGTCTAATTTGATAGTCCTCAATGACTAACTCAAGAGTAAAAATCTTCCGTCGAGCTTGAACAATCTCTTCATCATGTGTCATTTGTCTTCTCCACCACTTAACCTTGATTTCTTCAAAATATCCTTCTAACCTCTCAAAATCTCGTTGTATAATTCTTCGGCCTTTCCTAAGCCCTTCAACTTTATCTTCAAGATCTTCAATACGCTCGGGAGGAAATTCTTTCTATAAGTTGTTGTTCATAGGTATTTTTAGGTAAGGTTTCAGATATAGGTGATGGTATATTAATAGGGTAAGGTGATGGAAAATCTTGGTGTTGAGGTGTAAAATCTACTTCTTCATTATATGCTCGTATAACTTGCATATAGGATTCGCCATCAAAGGGTAAAACGGATTTTGGGATTTTTTGGTCTTTGGGTGTATTTTCTGAAGTATCATAAGGATTATTCATCGGGAGAGTGGAAATATACTTTGGGAAGTTATCAGGAACACTTGCAGAACGCTCTTCTTGAGAATCCGATAAGATGATAATAGGAGGGAGATAGGGATACCTATTTCTAGAGACATCGATAAATCCTAACTTATTACTTACTCATAAGTACTTACAAATAAACTGGTATCATTTACACATTATTCTACAGGGTAGAAGTCCTAGTATTGGTATAATATTACCTCATTCTTGTAGCAGCACTGGCATGGGCACAAAGGACTTTCTTGAAATTATTTTAAAAGTAGTTATAGTCAATATTTTAATTTCTTGTTCTCTATAACCATGGCTCTGAGTACCAATCTGTAACACCCATATTTTACCTTTACGCATCGAAACATTGATCTGGGGTATTACTTCATAGAACACAAGTCATAATAATAGAAAACAACTCAAAAGAGTGATGAAATCAACTTTCTTTATATTTTATTGAAAAATCAGAGTTTTACAATATAGCTTCCCAAAAATCTAGAATAATTTCAGTCTTGTGCCTCTTCATACCATCCTTATGTTGCTCCATGCTATCAGCCACCATTTATATGAAATATATGCTTAAAGTCAACACAAAGGTTGAGTGAATTCATAGAGTTTAAAAATCAGTTTGAATACAAGATCCTTTTCCTGAGCTACGTTGTTATTTGCTCGTAAGTTTGAATAAAATGATGATTCTATTGCACTAAGCTCATGAACCGCGACTAGACATAGTAACCAACACTTTGCCCTTATGAGGAAGTCTGCCAAACTATCCTTATTAGCAACATAAAGTATGCATGTTTGACCACTGAGGTGCTAGCAAGTGCGACTTGCCCAAACAGGAGATGTCAGCCTACAATAGTATTATTTACGATATTAGCGCTAATTCCGAGAAATGATTAGCGGTTCACAATTAAAAAGGGACTTTCATAGGCAGCAGTAAACATAGTGTCAATGAATCATATCTGGAGAGCATACCAAAAATACTTGTATTCCAATTTAGCATATATCCCCCTCAAGGGTTTTAAAATTATTTAGAAAGCATTTAGAAGTGAGGATATGAACTCACCTTATGTATATAGAATCCGAGCTATAATCAGTTATATTTCATTTACAGATAAATAGCTTGATCATACAAACCACATCTTGGTCTCATCAACAACAACTTGATCTCACACAAACCTGGATTAATACATTGTGTATAGTATCAAGTCTTTGATTTTTAGTTCAATAGTGTTAAGTGTTGGTTATATTTTCTTTAGATTTTATTTGGATGTAATTCTAGCACCATTGTTCGGGCCATCATACTCAGAAGCCATTCTATAAACGTTTGAGGAGCGAGGGCACTTTAAATCATAAACCCAACCACTCAGTCAGAACGTAATATCGAGATGGAACATCTTTGTACAAAGTTCCCTACTAACATGATACTTTCATTACTTCCTCATATTTTTAATTTGATCTTCTTTAGTTTCAACCCTTAAAGTATAATTACACTTTTAACCCTTAAAGTATATAGTTTTAGTATTTGCATTTTAAACTCTTAATATTTAACCTTAGGACCTCAAACTTTCCAGAATTTATTATTTTAGATTTAAATTTCATAAAATGACACTTTTGGCCCAAAATGTTAAATAGTTTCAAAAATGACAGTTTTAGTCCCTACACTTGTAAAAATCACATAACAACCTCAAAAATGGACCAAATGATCTAGGATTTTGAAACAAAGTTTATGAACACATTTATAATCATAATAAAAACATTTTTCCAGAATTATCGCTTTTGAAATTTTTTTTTTGCTTATCATTTTATGTAAATTACAAAACTAGGATTTTAAGACATCTTTAACTTATAACTTCCATTTAAAATGATTAAATGACTTAGTTTCTTTTAGATTATCTTTCTAACATAATTTTGGTATTATAGTAACTCTAAGAAAGTATTATAAGAAGATCAAAGCATAGCTATCATAGGAATTACCTAGGATAAGAATGGTTATGTGTAGCAAGCAAGGAGGTGATGCACCTACTTGTAAAGGCTTGGAAAATATCTTAAAACAAGTGAAATATATGATTTTAAAACTTAGAATTGGAGGGAATGGTTTGAAATAGGTTTTTGGAGGGAAAACATAAAACCGGGTCCTAAATTAGGGCTTGTAACTTATGGTTTGTGTTTTTGGTGATTAAGGGATTAGTAATGTGATTAGTGATGGATTAGGGTTTATTTAGGGTACATTAATTCTATTTAAGAGATTTGGGTCCTTGGTTTGAAGTTTAACAAAGGTTTGATGTGAAAATTAGAAGAAAACTTAAGCGAGTTAGGGTTTCTAATGATTTAGGGTTTAATCTTAATAAATGTGATTATCCTTCAACTAGCTACTGATGTAAACTCAATTTATACATCCTACATTTTCCTCAATGTGTTCAAGAATTCTCTACATTGGTTTTATTAAGTTATTGTAAGCAAACATGTTCAAAGGGTGAAAATACCCATTTTGACCTAATTTACAAGCCATGCATTGAAATCTTGTACCTTGTGCATTAGGTTACTTGTAAAATGTCTTAATATAATCTTATAACCTTAATGAAGTCCTATAAATATTTATAGACTTGTCCAAAAAGAACAAGGTGATGATTCTATGTGGATTTCTTAATATAAGGGTTTTTAGGTCATTAATCCTAATGACTTTCTATCTTAGGTAATTAGTGTTTGTACCTTTATAAAAACTTATTCTAGGGCTTATATAGTATGTTTATGACTTCTAGGAATTCTACATTTTTAGTTTAAGGGTTTGTATAGGTTGATCATATTCTAGGGACAATTATGGGAGCTTAAGATCCTATGCTTTGATAACTTGTACTTTATGCTCTACCAACTTGTAACTTGACTTGAAATAAATGTATAATCTTAATATGATATATAGTTGAGTTTTATAATTTGTGGCAAAATATTAGACTCTAATCAATGTATAATGGATTTTATATGCTAATCTTGGTTACTAGGTCTTAACTTGTAATTAGCCTTGGATTAGTGAATATTAGCAATTTGTGATCAACTAACTTTCCTTTATTTGATATATTGTAATTAGTATATTGTGTTTTATAATAGCACATAGATTTTATGTAGTTACATTGCTTGAAATATTGTTTATCAAGGGTTTCTAGGTGGTGATCTAGACTATCAATACAATTACTTGTACTTAGCTTTGTATGGCTTGTTCTTGCCATTATTATGTATTCTAAGTATAGTTTACAGCTTGTTTATATTTCATAATGACTTATGCATATGTATTCTTCATTCATAGTTTACCATTCTTGAGTTTACAACTCATTTATAGGGATTCTAGGGTTTCTAAGGGAATTTAGGGCATCATAGTTACATTTGAGATGTTCTTATTAATATTGAACTTATTAGATCACTTTTAGATCTTAGACTTGATATATACATTGTAATTACAAAGTAATGGTAGTTCAGGTTGTGAGAAGTAGTTCATCTTACCAAGTAAGGTACAAAAAGAAAATTTTTCTAGCCAAATTTTTATATTGAGACAGTTATGGCTTATAGCATAGATGTGAAATTTGAGGATTGTCACAGTCTCTCCCCCTTAAAGGAATCTCATCCCGAGATTATAAGGGTAACATAGCTTATCAAGGATAAACATAACTCTTAGGTGTTCAAACTCTTTCTTATAGTTTTATTCACATATCAAGAATACAGCTTTACGGTTGGTATTTAGTTTCAAATCAATCTTTTCTATCATCATTTATATCAAAAATGGTTGTATATGAAATATCATTCATATTTTAGTGATCAAGATCATTTTATTACCTTATAAGAATTTTAAATGGAATATTGAAAACATACCAGTTAATCATATAAATCTTCCTTAGATTCCAAAATATGAAAATGATTGTGATTATCGCTGAGTTCTTTTGGAAACTCAAGTCAATATGTTACTGCTCAATTCAAAGTCTTGAATTGATTATCGCATTTTTCAAAATCAATTTGGGTAATTGATAGAGAAAAGATCCTTTTCAACTAGATACTGTTTAATATGGTGTAGTTTCTCATTCACAGTGAGAAATCTTTATCAAAACAGTCTTTCCAATTTACCGTTTAAATCTAGCAGTTTACCTAGCGGTCACTATTCAATGTACTATGAAGCTCTCTTCCCATATAACCTTCTCAAATAGTTTCATGAACTACTTTGGGTTTCGTAAGTTGAAAATCTCCAGCTTTAGCCCAACAAATACGTGAATGGCACTTCTTTCGATAGAGTGCTTTAAATAATATTAGTTTGATTCTGGCATGAAAACTATTGTTACACGGGAAAATGTTTCCAATGGTAAGTGTTCTTTCCAAAACTTATAACACATACGTGGAGTATATAGTTTAGTATTTGGGTAGTTCTTCCACTTAACACATTAGTATACATATCTTAAGTATAACACATAAATTTGGAGTATACTTTTAGGATCAAGATGTGAAATACTCGTCACGATCTTAGATGATATATATTGATACTCTATGTCAACAGATTATTTCACATATAATCTTGTCAAAGTTTCATATTATCAATTTCCTAGATAAGAATAAATCCTGCAGCTTTAATAAGATAATTGACAATGATCCGGATGGAATCATGTCTACCACTTTGAGCTACGTTACTATTCGTTCACATAAAGCTATGTATTGTTATACTAAGTTCATGACCTCAAAACTAACGGAATTCACCGAAGTGACTGTCATGACAGATTGTCATGACAAGTAATCTGCAGGCACAGATTACCCATTAGTTCTTAATAAATTATGACCGATTACCCCATATACGCTCCTGCCCTAAATTAACTCTAAACCTAAAACCTATATAAGCGCCCCCCACACCTCATCTGCAACACAAAAATCACAGTGTTCGACATGCATGTTTGTGCAACCTCTTAGATCCCTAAAACTATATTCTTAATCTCCTTCTTTGTAATGCTGCCAAGAATTGAATGGATTTAGGTTCATTCATGCAACAACATTGATCTAATTGCTTGCACAACAATACGGGTTGCTGATCGTTACTTTGTTGCCAAGAATTGAATGGATTTAGGTCCATTCATGCAACAACATTGATCTATATTGCATATGCAACATAAAAAAGAATGTGTTCTCGGCGTCCATGATTGTGCAATCAGTTAGATCCCAAAAACTGTATTCTTACTCTCCTTATTTTTAATGTTGCCAAGAATTGAATGGATTTAGGTCCATTCATGCAATAACATTGATCTAATTGCTTGCACAACATTATGGATTGTTGGACATTTTAATGCTGCCAAGAATTGGATGGATTTAGGTCCATTCATGCAACAACGTTGTTTTATGAGGTGTGTTAGAATGGAGATTAATAATGCTTAATCTCCTTTGTAATGGTGCCAAGAATTAAATGGACTTAGTTCCATTCATGCAACAGCATTGATCTAATCTTCATTCAATGTGTTAGCCTCAAAATATTGAGTCAAACAAGAATGTTCGGTCATATGTTTATTATGTATCATATTTTAGAACGTTGTAATAGGTAGTAGGTTAGTCTTGTTTTACGGGCTTAACTTTAAGCTAAAGTTCATTCATAAGTAACTAAAGCCTAAAAGGAAAGCCCGGCCCGTTAATATATAGCCGATACAAGCCATGTGGGTGGACTATATATACCCTCCTCCTAGCATATTAGGAGGAGGTTTGCTCATTTGTATTCTCTCTCTCAATCTAATATTCACCAAGTTTCCAACCATTCTCTCTCTTTTCTCTCTCTACTTTCTCTCTCTAGAATTCATCTATCTTCTATCTATTTTTCTTGTTTAATCATCACAAATTAAGGGACAAGATTTGGTATCAATCGCCATGGGGTAGATTTGTGATTGTTTGCTGTTATTTCATTTGATTCGTATGATTTAATCCATAAATCATCTCGGATTTAATTTTTTTTCTTCTGTTTTCCGTGCTCTAAATCTTGATATAAATCTCCTACATAGTTGTGGTAGGGATTTGGGTGCTTTGGATTGGTTAAAATCACGGATTTCTAAGCAAAGATATCATTTTTACTCATTTTTCACGAAACAGTAACCATATTGCGACACTTGTGCTTGAAAATCCATCACAATGTACTAGGGTTTCTATATTGCGACACATACTGCGATAGTCATTGCGATAGGTGTGCTAGGATTTCTGTATTGCGACACATATTGAGATAGTTATTGCGATAAGGTTTAACTTTGGTATTGTGACAGATATTTCGTTGGTATTGCGATAGGTGTTGGTATTGCAATAGGTGTTAGTATTGTGATAGGTATTGAGACTGGTATTGCGACAAGTATTGTTATTGGTATTGCGACAAACATTGTTATTGGTATTGCTACAAGTATTGTTATTGGTATTGCGAAGAATATTGTGTGAACATTGCGAAGAAAATCTTTGAACATTGCGAAGATAGACAATTGTGAACATTGCGAAGATTGAAGAATTTTTTGAACATTCCGAAAATACACTTAAAAAATTCGAGGATTCGTGTGTTTTTTGGTCTTGAAGAATTTTTTGGTTTTTCGAGAACATTTTTTAAGGGATTTCAACATTTTTTCTCTTCAACAACAATCACTATAACATCTACTTAAGATCTTTATTCACTTCATCATTTAAGAGAATATTGAGATGGATTCTAGTGCAGAATATCGTGTGATAAACAACAATATCAAGGTGGCGGGTAACAAAGAGAGACCACCAATGCTTGTGTCTGGTCGATATGATCAATGGCAATCCCGTTTTCTGTGTTATCTTGACACAGAACCTAACGGTGATGCTTTAAGGCAATGCATTTTTCATGGACCCTATAAATTATCAAGGTTACAAGTTCCTGAAGTACCAGCCACAGACACAACTGATGAACAACCCGCATATGAACGTGATGAAAAGAGAAACGACCTCACATCAGAGAACCGTGCTTGGTTTGATGCAAAGAAGGAAGCAATCTACTTAATTCTCAGTGGCATTGCAGATGATATTTATTCCATGGTTGATGCATGCCCTACTGCTAAAGAAATGTGGACGGCTATTGAAAGATTGCAACAAGGTGAATCACTTAACAAACAAGATGTGAAAACTAAGATGTTCTGGAACTTTAGCCAGTTTACTTCAAAGGATGGGGAATCAATTGATTCTTATAACTCCCGATTCTACAAAATGATGAATGACATGACCCGAAACAACTTGCAAGTTTCCACCATGCAAGTCAATGTCTAATTTCTATAGCAACTTCAACCAGAGTGGACACGGTTTGTCACATTGGTGAAACAACAACAAAGTTAGACGAAGTTTCATATCACACGCTCTTTGACATTTTGAATCAATTTCAGAATGGCAAACGAACTTCGAGCTGAACGTGTTGCAAAGGTTGCAAATCCACTTGCTTTGGTGTCTACCACTCAACATTACCCAGATTATCGTTCTCGTGCTCCAAAGACATACTCTACTCAATCATCATCACCACAATCATACACTGTCTCTAAGTCACATACTCTAACAAGATCCCGAGGCAAAGAAGTCGCAATAGCACCATCACCCACACCTGAGCAATCATCCAAAGAAGACAGTGATGAAGAACTAGCTCAAAAAGATAGGGAACTCAAGAAACAAATGGCTTTCATTATGAAGCAATACAAGAAAATCTACTAACCTACAAACAACAACCTCAGAACATCATCAAACACAAGGAACAACTATGCCTAGAGTCCTCCAAGGAATGACACACGAAGGCGTGTTGAGAGTCCTCCAAAGTATGATCGACAACCCGTGAAGTATGATAATCAGAGGGTTGCTACTGTTGATGGAAATAGGGAAACTGTTGGTACTCAAGTTGTGCAACAAAGTGGGATTCGGTATTTTAAATGTCGAGGTTTGGGCATTTGGCTAGGAATGCCGGCAGCCAAAGCGGGTTAAAGATTATGGTTATCATAAGGAAAAGATGATGCTATGTAAGAAGATGGAAGATGGGATCAAGTTATCTGCTGAGGAAGGAGAAATGCTTGATGACACAGACGATGAACTCTCTGACCAAGAACTCGAGGCACATTATTCATACATGGCAAAGATTCATCAGGTCCTTAACATCACTGAAGATGACAATGGTCCTATCTTTGATACTGAGCCAATTGATAAGGTACAACATAATGATGAGTATAATGTGTTTGGTGATACACATGAGCATAGTGATCTACCAACAACAATTACTGACACATGTATGATGGAAACGATTGATAGCAATACCACACCTGATTCATCATACATGTGCAATAATGAGTTTGAGGATGATCAACATGCAAATGAGTATGATGATGAGGAGCGTGTCGCGCTTGCTAAGTTAATTTCTAGTTTACAAAAATATGTCAATGAAAATAGAAAGAGTCAAAATCAATTAAAGAAGGCAAACGCAGCGATCACTCAAAACTTTGAAGAAAGCAAAGCCGCTCTTACAAAATCTAGTGAGACCATTGATAGTTATAGGGCTCAGCTTCTTCAAAGAGACAAAGAGCTTGAGGGGTACAAAAGTTGTTTAATTAACGTTAAAAAGGACGATTTTGAAAATAAATACAACGAAGCTATTGCCTTGTTAACTAAAGAAAAACGTCAATTTAATGTTTTATTAAATGATGAACGTCAAAAAACATACCTTGCCACAACTAAAGTAAACGAACTTGAACATAGGATTTCTATGAATACCACCGATTCTGCTAAAATTCGTGACGAAAAGAAACAAGAGGTTGAAAAATTAAAACAAGATTTCAAAAATAGACAAGACAAAGATACTGAAAAAGTAACAGAAATCAAAGAACAAGTCGATTTTTTGAAAAAAAGTTGTTTATAAAATGCATGACTCTATTCAAACCGTAAGAATGATAGCACCTCGGTCGTTTTTCAAGGGTCAAGCTAGTTTTGAAAGTCCCAAGTACCTCGAACAAGCTCAAGCTGCGAACCCTCACTTATATCTTGATGAGTCCGAATGGATCGATCATGATTGCCCAGAAGTTAGGCTCGATAGTGAAGAGACGTCCCTTTGGGATGAGGAGAGTAGATCACCGGTCAATAAAGATTTTGTGAAACCATATAATTATGATTATGAAAACAGTCTTTATGGTGTTTTCACTCCACAAAAACAGAAGTCTCGTGAGGAATTGTTTCTTGAAAGCAAACAACGAAGAATTCAATGGAAGAAAATTTTTGCCACTAAGAAATCAAATGTTTCTAAATATATTAACTATTTGCCTCTTGATATTTCTAAAAGCAAAAGTAGAAAAACACTTGGTATTCTTAAACATCACATTGATAATGTTCAATCAATTGTTGACAGTGATTGGCAAAAACGTGAAAATGATAAGTGGAAAAAAAAGATTCCTCACGATATAACTGTGCTTGTGAAAGAACTTTTAATACCAAATACGAACATAATCAAAGAAAATGCTCTTGAGTTTGAAAAATTAATTCGGTCTGAAATGTTTGATGATATGAAATATGTTGAGTCTCTTGAAAAAGAAATTGATGAACTTCAAAATGACAAATCAGAGTTTTCAAACGAATATGATCTACTCTTAGAAGAATGTCTCTCCAAAGATATTTTGTGTGTTACTCTTCATTCTTGTGTTGATATCGATGAATATTCTCATGTTGCATGCAAATATCTTAATAAGATCAAAGAGTGTGAACGGCTTGAAACTGAGCTTTCGAAACATAAAGAAAATGTTGATAAAAAGGCTTTTGAGTTACTTCAACACAAAACTAATATCCTTATAAAACATTGTCATTCTCTTGAACTTGCTTTGCAAAAAGACATCGGAAGTTTTCCACATGATAATAAATTACAAGAAAAACTTTCTCAAATGTGTCGAGAAATGAATGAAAAGAGTTTGGAAATTAAAGACTTGAAAGCTAAGTTACAAGACAGGGACATAGCGATAGCAGAGTTAAAGAAACTCGTTGCTAAGATGGGTGGGAAAATTGTGGAACCTAGCTTTAAGAAACCTGTTGTAAGATAACCCAATGCGCACAAAGTGACTCAATCCTCTGTCTTGGGAAAACCATCTGTTTTCTCCAATTCTGCATTTGCAAAACCTGGGTTTTCCCTCAAGACGGTTGGGAAGGATAGGTTACCGCAGATTACTCTTCAAACTCATATTCAATCACAAAGAATTAAGAACACAAATATGATTAAACCAGGGATGTATAGATTGTCCACTAAACCCACACACAACAAAGAAAGTCAATCACCTCAGACTTCTAGAAACACTAATAGACGTGTGTCTTTTACTACAAGAGTAGTCCCCACTGCAGTGTTAGCTGGCCTCAGCTTAAGAGCACTCGAATGAATGAAAATGTTTGGCAAAACAAAAGTCAATGGAAGATGAAGACGGTAGAAGACCACCCTAGGAATTTGAATGTTTCTAAGAATAAAACGTCTGTAATCGCATGTAATGACGATTTGAATGATTCGACTTTGAATGCTTTGAATGTTATGTTTGCTTGTGTGAAATGTGGAAAATGTGCTAATGCTAATCATGCTATGTGTGTTTCGAATAATGTCAAAGGTCTAGATACTAGAATTAGAAGCAAATTGCGATGCCTATTAGTGCTAGAAAACACACACGCAAAGTGAACCATTTTAGTGCAACCCCCCTTAAGAAAAATATTGCATCAGACTCCACCACTAAGAATCCTAAAAGTAGAATTAGGGAATTATATGAGTTTGCTAGCAAGTCTTGGAAATGGTGGTTTGCTAATCAGTGTCCTCCAGGATATAAATAGATGCCTAAAGTTAGGAAAGAAAATGTGACAACGAGCGTTAGTGTGCCTTTAAGTGCTGAAACAAGGGAAACTAATGAATCGGGAATCACAACTAACATGGAATCCAATATAGCAAATGCTCCATAGTGTTGTAATTCTTCTGCAGGTGATCAAAATAATTCTCTTCATACTGGACTCCGGATGCACGAAGCACATGACGGGGAATCTAAAGCTTCTAATTCACTTTGTGGAGAAGTTCCTGGGTAGGGTCCGATTTGGAAATGATCAATTTGCACTGATCCTAGGATATGGAGATTTGGTTCAGGGGAATATCACAATCAAAAGGGTTTAATACGTCGAAGGGCTCAATCACAATCTTTTCTTGGTTGGTCAATTATGTGATGCGGATTTGGAGGTTGGTTTAGAAAGAAGACATGTTTTGTTTGTGATTTTGATGGGAATGACTTACTTACCAGTTCACAGAGTACTAACCTCTACACTATTTCACTTCAAGACTCCACTTCTTCAACTCCAATCTGCTTTATGGCTAAAGCTTCAACGACTCAAGCTTGGTTATGGCATCAACGATTATCTCATCTCAACTTTGATACCATCAACTTGCTTTCCAAGAAAGATATAGTGAGAGGCCTTCCAAACTTGACATTCATCAAAGATCATCTTTATTCTTATTGTGAGCTTTGTAAAGCTAAACGGAGTAGTTTCAAGACAAAGACTATACCAAGCTCTAAAGGACAGTTAGATCTTCTTCATATAGATTTTTGTGGCCCCATGCGTGTTCAAAGCATCCCAGGGAAGAAATACGTTATGGTAATTGTCGATGACTACTCAAGGTACACGTGGACCCACTTCTTGAGGTCCAAGGATGACACACCAGAGGTTCTCATTAACTTCCTTAAACTGATACAACGTGGTCTTCAAGCTCAAGTAAAAGTGGTACATACTGACAGAGACACCGAATTCTTGAATTCAACTCTAAAGAATTATTTTGAAGCCGAAGGAATTGAACATGAAACATCTATTGCTAGAACACCTGAACAAAATGGCGTTGTTGAAAGACGAAACCGTACTTTGGTTGAGGCTGCTCGAACATTATTATCCGCTTCAAAACTACCACTATTCTTTTTGGCCGAAGCCGTGTCAACCGCATGTTACACACAAAACCGTTCCTTATTTATCCCAAGACACAAAAAGACACCATATCACATAATTCATGATCGCAAACCTTCACTCAAACACCTTCATGTTTTTGGATGTACGTGTTACATAATTTGAGATGGTGAAAATCTGGACAAGATGAAAGAGAAAGGTGATGCATGCATTCTTGTGGGATATGCAACTCAGTCTAAGGGATATAGAGTTTACAATAACAGAACAAAATTAATAGTCGAGACTATTCATGTCAGATTCGATGAATTGCAAGAAATGGCACTTGAACAAAACAGTTTAAGTCCCGAACCACAACGACAAAAGGTGTGCACAACTGCATGGAACTCGGAACTCAAGACCACACCAATGAACCGTCATGTTCAAAGATGGTTCACCAAAATGTTCATAGAGCTGATATTATAGTGGACACGACAGTTGAAGAGCTGGAAATGTTATATGGACCAATGTTTGATGAATATTTCACGGGGGAGAATCATGTTGTATCAAAGTCTTCCGTTGTCACTCATGATAAGAATTATGATACCAATCATCATCAACAAAAGGATACAACTTCATCTACTTCAACACGGGTTGCTGCAAATTTACCTCCTCAGAATATCACATCAACAATCGATCCTACAACATCCACAACTACTGTCATCGCTCCAGAGAACACAAATCAATCAGACAATGCATTATCTGACGATGACGATTTTTACAATCTATTCGGTACATCGGTACATGAAACTGGAGAGTCTTCTACTCGCCATGTTGATCCGTTAAATATGCATACATTTTATCAACGACATCCTTCAACACATCATTGGACCCGATATCATCCTTTGGTTCAAGTAATTGGAAACCCTTCATAGCCTGTTCGTACAAGACGACAATTAGAAACCGATGGCGATGTTTGTATGTTCGCACTCACTGTGAGTACAGCTGAACCGGAAAACATCAAAGAAGCCATGGCAGATCATGCTTGGATTGAATCGATGCAAGATGAACTTCTTCAATTTGAAAGACTTAAAGTCTGGGAACTTGTTGACAGACCATACGATGTGATTCCATTAAATCTTCGTTGGGTCTAGAAAAACAAGATGGATGAAGAAAACACAATCATCAAGAACAAAGCTAGGATAGTGGCTAAGGGGTATGACCAGAAAGAGGGAATCGATTTTGAAGAATCATTTGCACCAGTTGCTCGTATGGAAGCGGTCAGGATTTTTCTTGCTTATGCTGCATATAATGGATTTATTGTTTATCAAATGGACGTGAAGACAACATTTCTTAACGGTCCTTTGAAGGAAGAAGTCTATGTCACGCAGCTGGAAGGATTCGTTAATCCTCATTATCCTTACAAGGTGTATCGTCTCCACAAGGCACTATATGGACTAAAGCAAGATCCAAGGGCTTGGTACGATGAGCTCTCAAAATTTCTGGTATCCAAAGGTTTCCCAAAAGGTTCCATTGATCTAACTCTGTTTACTTATAAATATGGGGATGACATTTTGCTTGTGCAGATTTATGTGGATGACATTATTTCCGGGTCTAAAAACCCAAAAATTTCAAAATGGTTTGAAAAGGTAATGTACAGGAAATTTGAATTGTCAATGATGGGCGAACTAAAATTCTTTCTAGGAATTCAAGTTCACCAATCCCCAAGTGGTATCTTTATTAACCAAGCTAAGTATTGTCAAGAGATAATTAAAAAACATGGTATGACTTCATGTGACCCCGTTGGGACACCTTTATCAACCACATCACTAGATGTTGACTTGGAGGGAAATGCCATAGATCAAACGAGATATCGTTCCATGATCGGCTCCCTCATGTAATTGACAGCAAGCAGACTCGATATTTCACATGCTACGTGTTATTGTGCACGATATCAAGTACGACCCACAGAAAAGCACCTCAATGAGGTTAAACGGATCTTTCGGTACCTCAAGAATACCATTCATTTGGGACTCTGGTATCCGAGGGAAACCGGTTTCTTTCTAACGGCCTATTCAGATTCTGATCATGCAGGGTGTCTTGATACACGAAAAAGTACTTCTGGTGGTGCACAATTTCTAGGTCAAGATAAGCTTGTGGGATGGTCTTCAAAGAAGTAGGATTTCACGTCACTTTCATCAGCCAAAGCGAAGTATGTGTCGATATCTGCGTGTTGTGCTCAAGTTCTATGGACGAGAACACAACTCACGGATTATGGCTTCCACTTTGATAAAGTACCTATGCACTATGACTCAAAGTCGGCCATAGCCATCTCCTGCAATCCGGTACAACATTCCCGCACGAAACACATCGATGTCAGATACCACTTCATAAAGGAACAAGTTGAAAGAGGTATCGTTGAACTATACTTTGTTGGAACGGATTACCAATTAGCCGACTTGTTTACGAAATCTCTGTCGAAAGATAGGTTTGAGTACATCGTTAGGCAAATTGGTATGAGATGTTTGACTCCAGCAGATTTGGAGATTCTGGCAAAGGTGCCTGCTTGATCTATCTATCAAACATATACTTGTAAATATCATTGAAAAACCAAAATACAAAAATATAAAACATATAAAAGTAAAAGACAAAATTAAAAATGTTTTAAAATCCAAAAATATTCTTCTCGACGTGTCTTTTAGTATCGATAATATGGACGTACCTAGAAATGTCGCTCAATAACGACACGGGTGTGTACATAAAGCTCGAATGAAAGTTGTAAATATTTTTCAAAACATGTCATTTCTACTTTTAATAAAGGAAAATGTCTATTTTGGACAATTTTTTCCAATAACGGGTAGAGCAATCTATCTTGGGTTGATCTTATCACAAAACATTCAACGTTTTGAGCTCAACACAATGGCTTGTAATCACCTTCATATTGCAACCCGGATCGATATTCACGGGGGAGTGTACGATTTAGTGCGCTTACCCTTAGCAAAAGAAGAAAAATCTTCTTACACTTGAGTGGATTCGTCAAGATATTCAAAGTCTATGAACTCAAGTTTATGCTTTAGAAAAACCATATCGCCAAAAAGAAATGGATTTTTCAAAAAAGCGTTGAACACAATTTTTTCAAGAGTTTTTCAATGATAATTCAAAATCTTTCAAAAATTGTGTGTTCCACAACTCCCATCCTTAAAAAGCAAAATATGGATCACATCCTCACAATGACAATTCAATTGGATCAATTTTTGAGGGGGATCTTTTCAATTTCATGCTAAGTTTGACACATCTTTCTCCCGAAGATTTTCAAGACTCTTTTTCAAAATATATTTTAATTAACTTTGGTATCTCTAATATCAAAAGATTTTATATATTAGAGATAGGGGAGAAAATGTGATTAAAATGTTATCTTATATAAGACTCAGGCACTTTAACTCTTACCTACATGTGCAAAACACTTTCGATTATCGATGTACATGTGAAGGGGGAGCATTTCTGAAACGACAAAACTATCAAGGTGTTAAATGTTTTTCAAACACCTTGTTAGACCATTTGAAGTGGTTTTATGGTTACCATCAAATACCCACAACATCTTTAATTCACGACGTTACTGGGGTCAAAAGGGTGGTTAGGTTTAAGTCCTACGATCCAACCAAAACTGGAGGGATTTTCCCAGGGACAATCCAATAGATTATTAGAAGTCCTTAGGAAAGATGGAGTAGAATGTGAATGTAGCTAAATGCCGACTAAGTACTGATGCTAGCACTGGAACAATCACAACAAGGTGCTAATAATGATGTCTTGGTAAGCATTGAAGGAGTTGAAGAATGAAAAAGAAATGTAAGGATAAAGGGTGTAAATAAATTAGCCCTCCATACAACTTAGGCAGAAACCGGGTCAACACATCATGAAGAAAACTCATCATGGAGCCAGTGATGTAATGCATAACCCTTACCTAGCTACTCAGGCTTCTCTCAAAAGAAGTTTGTTTTATTGTCACTGAGAACAACATGACTTCTATTAGCTTTCTCACTTCGATATAGTTGATATTGAATAGGTGGCATCTGCTCCACCCTCTGACCACTAAAAGTGCACAAATCAAGTCTAGAGCCTAGAGATCAATCAAATCTCGTTAGGACACACGGATGACGAACAAGAGAGTCCTACGCTATATCCTTGCGATATTGCTAGAACACTCAGAGTGATACCACTTAGTATTCACAATGATGAGTGGAAATCCTTCCAGTGTTAACATCAAACAGCACTGCGGTAGTTCATATGTAAGATTCTTTATGAATTAAACATATGTAAAACTGAAAAGCAACAGTGGTTTGATTCTGAATTGATTTAAACTCATTTCACGTTTCTACGCAATATCTTTATGATCTTGCCAGAACATTAAGAGAGATATTCATTAATATTCACAGTGAAGAATGGAAATCCTTCTAGCGTCAACCTCAAACAGCGCTACGGTAGGTGACTTGCGAGATTCTTATGAATCAAGCTTGTGTCAACTGGAGAGGAACAATGGTAAGATTCTTTATGAATCACACTTTTTCCAGGAATTTGAATTGACGATTTTAATCAAGCGGATATTTATCCAATTGATTCACTCTTTATGTTCGCACTCTTGCTTTGAGACGGTCGAGTAAAGAGAACGACTAGTACATCCGCGAAACCCTGTCAAGGAGGTTCTTAATTGAATCTACCTAATCACAGGTACGGTATTTAATATTGTATAACGGTCTTCACCGACCGGAGGTAAAACTCTAACGATTTAGGACGAATGTCAAAGCCATTCAGTCCGTGTCTATGTTTTGTCTCGAGAAGGTGGCGTTACGGTGTACTCAGCAAAGTCAAAGATTCAAAACCACATACTCATGCCTAAAGACATATTCAATAATTAATAGTGTGAGCATGTGGATGAAGATACGAGATCGCAAGATGGAAAAGACAAGTCAACGATGATTTGAAGATCTCAAGATTAAAGACAAAGTCGAAAGACAATGAAAAAGGCTCAAAGATCACTGCATGAAGGAACAAGACTACTATTACGTGTTCAAGACTCATTTATGGCGAGATTAGTAATCTCTACAAATCTCCAAATCTTAAAGGGTAATGACCTCTCATTGGGGGAGATTGTCAGCCTCAAAATATTGAGTCAAACAAGAATGTTCGGTCATATGTTTATTATGTATCATATTTTAGAACGTTGTAATAGGTAGTAGGTTAGTCGTGTTTTACGGGCTTAACTTTAAGCTAAAGTTCATTCATAAGTAACTAAAGCCTAAAAGGAAAGCCCGGCCCATTAATATATAGCCAATACAAGCCCGCATGTGGGTGGACTATATATACCCTCCTCCTAGCATGTTAGGAGGAGGTTGGCTCATTTGTATTATCTCTCTCAATCTAATATTTACCAAGTTTCCAACCATTATCTCTATTTTCTCTATCTACTTTCTCTCTCTAGAATTCATCTATCTTCTATCTATTTTTCTTGTTTAATCATCACAAATTAAGGGACAACACAATGTTTTTGTTAATTGCAGGATATATGTGGATTTGATGATCATTGGCTTTTTGGTTGTTGCCAGTTAAAAAATGTGAATTGCAGGATATAGGCTGATGCATAATTAGCCTTACTATTGGTTCATCAAGCATGATACAGTTGGAATGAATGGATCAATGTTGTTGTGTATACGTAGACTTGCATTGTAAGTTTTTGAATATTGAATGGATACTTCTCTTATTATTGTCCTCATCATAAGGATTGTGTGGTGAAAAATGTCATGCCATATTTAACATTGCAATTTATAAACGCTTTTTATAAAATTTCGTTTTTGAATAGGGTTTTCTGAAAGCAATTCAATGTTATGGAACCAGAATCTGCATTTTATAATGGTTATTGAATACCACTATTGTGTGCTCTGAATATTCCTTAGTACACATAAACAATTACAACATTTACAAACGTCTTATTCCTAAATAGATTACAAGTACTTAGAGAAGTTACTAATCCTGAATGCGAACTATTAAGACTTTATCAAATATTGTATATTCAGTTGACATTATAATACTTTTTGTAAATTCAATTCTACGTTTTGTTCTTAAGTGGTTGTAATGCTTGTAACACCCCCAAATTTACACAATTCAATACATCGGAAGACTCGTTGGTGTTACGGGATAGCACATTACTCACATCATAGACAACGCATAAAAATCGCGTCGTTTAATAATAAAGCATTTCCATTCATAAATATCAAATTTACATAGGTCCCAAGTCATAGTCATTTCATACAATTTTACAAAAGATTTGAATGGAAATTGTTATTTAGTGCGTGCCAAGAATTCTTGTTGTCTTCCCAAGAATTACCTTCAAGTACCTGAGATAAAACATGTTAAAAGAAAAGGTCAGCGAAAACGCCGAGTGAACTCATAGAGTTTAAGTAAACCGTTAATATATCATCGGTATATAATTATTACCGAAAGTCATTTTATACAAATCTTTGTAATAGGCCATAAAATAGCCAAAGTCATTTTATACAAATCCTTATCAAAAATCATAATATAGGCTTTTGCCTTCAAAATCATTATACGAACCAATGTCGTAAAAACATCATACAATACGTTTTGTAACGTTGTATAGAGTTAAATAAAAATCGTTATATGAATATGGTTATGAAAAAACAAAACACGAACATAATATCAATAGTAAGACCCCGTATTGCTAGTCAGGCAATATATCGTAATTTAGTGCGTATAGCAGTGTTTCGTTATTTGGATTATTATAAGCCGTATGACATTGTTACCTTACTACAACAAACAACGGGTAGCTAGCCTGAAACTCAATTTTCCCATCTAAATTAGCGTGTCGTCACAATAATCACGCTTGTGTAAATCTTCTCATACATAAATTCGCTTACCAATCAATGTGGCGCGACGGGGATCAACCGTCAAGGCGCGAACTGGGGTGATCGTCCCCTGAAATGTGTATAGTTGAAATTCGTTTTTCTCAGTTCTAAACAAATTGAAAGTCCTAACAATATCGAGTTTTTAATTGTTTTTGGTTGGTAAAGTTTTTTTTGGATATTCTATTGCTAATTCAAACAAGCCTTGCCAAAATGAAAAATACCGTCTACTTATATGTAAAGCAAAGTGCAAATACCAAGTTTTTATTCAAGTAAAATGCTAAATGTAAATTCCACAAACTATAAGAACTGAAAATGTAAATTGTTGGAAATATGTTTTTACGTATTTAGAAAGGATCGGTCACTCCAATGATATTGGGCTCGTGATCCAATATAGCCCATATAGCCCACATGTAGGGTGGGCTATATAAACCCCCTCCTAGCATGTTAGGAGGGGTTGGTCATTCACTTTTCACACACTTAATCTAATCTTTCATTTTTCTCTCCAACCTCTCTCTAGTTTCTCTCTCTAGTTCTTCATCTATCTCTCTATTTCTTTAAATCATTCCAACACAAGGATAATCCAAGGATCACAAGGACCTACAAATGGCATCAAGAGCCTTGGTTTGATTGGTTTTGTTCTTGTGTTCTTGATTTTGTGTTTTGATCATCCATACCTACGTCCAAAATTATTTTTTTGTGTTTTTATGCTTTAATCTTGATATACGTTATCTAGTTATTTGTTGTAGTTATTTTGGTATCTTGGTTTTGGTTAAAAACACAAACTTTCTTGGATCAATCGTTCAAAATTTCTTGGTTTTTCATCATTCCAAAATTCTAGCAAAGGTCACCATCGGAAAGTACAACTGAGAGGAATTTGATCGCAACAACCAGCTGGTTCCACATTGCGATCACTGTATTACGACACCTTATTCCGATCTGAGCATTCCGATCGAGCATTGCGATCTGGGATTCCGACGGGTTTAAGGGATCTTTGAGTCGTTACTCTGCCAAATTTGATTCAACCACATTCCGACAGTTATTGAGATCAAACATTCTGACAGGCATTGCGATCCAATATTGCGATAGTAACATTCCGAGGGGTAATATTGCGATGGGTGTTGCGATGAGTATTCCGATGGTTTAAACATTAATATTCCGACAGGTATTCCAATCCACATTTCGACAGACTTTCCGATAGGACATTTCGATGGTTATTCCGATGGGTATTCTGACGGATTAAATTTGAGGATTCCGATACAGTGGCAAGTATTTCAAGATTTTTTCAAAAACGTGTTTTTGAAATTTTTTGTGTAATTTTGTCTTGGAATTTTTGGTTTATCGAGAACAATTATTAGGGGATTTTAACATTATTTCTCGACTTCTACTCACAACAACAAACACAATTACTTTCTTTCATTGATCGATCGACAAGTAATCCTTACCTACATATATCATCGATTTTCAATGGAATTGTTGAATTCGACATCTCAAGAGGGAGACTTGCATCTCATGCAAAACACAGCTAGAGAAAGTGGTATAACGTTCTTTCGACTACTCCAGTCTCATCTAGTGACCATTTCTTGGTTTCAAGGAGGAAGCGAATTTCTGACACTCTTCGGTCAAGATCGTTATATATTCATCGATTCCATAATCCTCAACTTGAACCAACTAGCTGAGCAACTTCACAAAGAAGACTTTAATCACTCTGCATCAGCATCTGCATATCAAGCTCTAGTGACACAACTTACGCACTTCTTCAAATTCAACATTCTTAAGTCTGACAATTCAGGGATATGTCAATCATTTCTTCAGTACACACAAACGGAAATTAAAGAGTTTCGTGGTACATTGTTGAAATTAATGATATCAGTCTCGTCTTCGATTTATGAAAGATCTCGACTTCAGCAAGAGTATGATAATGGAGTGCAAGAATCTACGATGCATATGCAAGAGGAGAATGATCATACGGTTGACAACTTGGAGCCTAAAGATTGCAAGAGCAAGGATTCGGGAGGAAAGCATGATACAAGCAGCATGTCAGGGATTGATGACACCATACCCGTATCTGACGAAGAGTCTACAAACACGGTACAAAGGAATGTGGTATATGATGTATATGCCGATGAACTACCGCATGTTGCGCATTCCGAACCTAATTATGACAAACATGGGATGGAAAAGGGTGATAGTTTTACCACTTCAAATTCATCCGATGTGAGTCAAAATAGGGGAGAAATTGTTCAGAATGCTATAGTTCATCATGATAAATGCTTTATGACTACTTCTCTAACCGATTCTGATTCCAAGATTAAAGAGCTTGAAACGATTTTAGCTCAGCAATCAAAAGCTCTTGAGGATTCCAAAATTGAATTTTCGAAGAAAACGGATAAATTTGAAAAGTATTTTGAAAAACTTGAAAATTCAAACGTTGTTCTTTAAAGAAAATTAAATCAAAAAATCAAGATTCTAAAGCTGAAAAAGATAATTTTGTGAGACAAATTAAGTCACTTGAATCTAAGTTGGCATCCAAAGATGAATTGCTCAAAGAGAATGAGACTTTAAAGGCTCAAGTACATGAAAAGGTCTTTGCTATAGCTGCGTTGAAAAATGAATTGAGAAAAACTAAAGTATCTAGTGTGGATACTAAGCTTGAAAAACCATCAATCTTGGGGAAACCGCCTCAAATTCAGTCTGTTAGACAACCGACTGCATTTAGATCTGAGCGACCAAAATCCTCGAGACCGCGGTTTGCCTCCCAAGTTGATATGGTTTATCTTTCTAGACCAGTCACTCCACTATCTAGGCCCATTGTGACTAAAACAGCTTCTGCAAGACCTAATCACATGATTGCCTCTAGTCTCCCTAGACATAGTCCAAAGAACACGTCTCAAAATTGTTCAAATGACGTTCGCCATACATTTGGTCTAAGGGAAGATAAGCTAAAGACACAAGTAAGAGATAAAAATTTCAAACCTAGTCAGATGCCTTCTAGTTTACCCAACACTGCTAACCGCAGCATGTCACTTCCTAGGAGCATCAATCAATCATCTAGGAATTCTAGATCTTACTCGGACATTAAATATGCTACTTGTAAAACATGTAGCAAATGTGTCTTTAAAGCCAATCATGATTCTTGTATCAAGAAATTACTTAATGAGGTGAACTCCCGTGCTAGACTTAAATCCCAGTGGGTTGCTAAAATCAAACTCATTGGTAAAATGTGGCGACCCACTGGTAGAACTTTCACTCTTGTAGGAAATGAGTGCCCTTTAACTAGGATAGTCTCTGACTCTACTAAGACTGCTAGGGAGGCAATTGAAACGGATGATACATCACTTAAGCCTGAACTTAAGGTTTTCTATAAAAGGAAACGTTTGCCAGCTAAGATAAGTGAATCATCTACTCAGATCGCCTCTGACATAAGTAAAGCCAACTGTGAACCCCTACTTGCTTCTAAGATAGATATCGCTAACCCATATCAAAGCATGCAAATTCCAAATGAGAATGCAGGTACCAAAGAGGATGTTCCAAAAGAACGAAGCGGTCCAATCATTGTATACCATTCAATTAAGGACACTCTCAGAGTTTGGTTGCTGAAGAAGCTGATATCTAAGAAACAAGTGTCTCAGGGGATTTGCAGTTAAGCTTACAGTGTACAAACGACTTACAGTCACCTTACAGTCTGTAACTCGATCTTCAAAGAAAGGAAAGTTTATCGCCGATGATAAACTTATCCTTACAACGAAAAATTAATTTTTCTCGGGCATGAGCTAATATTAAAAACATTCGAAGTTTTTTACCTCATGCACAAAGACTTACAGTCAAGTATCAGACTGTAACTCGGACTTAATTTTAGGATAGCTTATCTTTAAAGATAGCTTATCCTCGTAACGGGAAATTAAATTTTCTCGGTCATGAGCTTGTATTAAAACATTCCAAGTTTTAAGCTCAGAAAGGAAAGTGAATCTTTTAAATAAGAGAACTTTTCCTCATAACGAGAAATTCACCTTTCTCGGTCATGAGCTTTACGTTAAAAATTTCAAAATTTTTCAAGCTCATGAAAACGACTTCTAAGTAAATGTCAACTTAGGACTCGTTCTTCAGTTAAAAGGAAAGTTTCTCGCCGATGATAAACTTATCCTTAACAACGGGAAGTTTACAACTTCTCGACATGAGCTCGTTTTGTAAGATTTTCAACATCTTAAGCTCAAGTAATTGGTTTTCAAAACAATGAACACAATTTTTCAAGAATTTCTCAAAAGGTTTTTCTAAATCTTTCAAAATTGTGTGTTCAAAAATGTTTTGATAAAAAGAGCATGTCTTCTGGAATCGATAATATTTATGATACTAGAAATGTCATTCAATAATGACACGGGGTTGTAAATAAAGTTCGAGCAAAAGTTCAAAGGTTTTAAAACATGCTCCAAATAGCTTGTAGTTACTTCTGACTGCAACCCGGTTTTCATATTAAAGTCAAGTATCTCTTATGAAAGCTTTGGCTCACAACGGGAATTAATTTTCTCGGGCAAGGTTTACTTCAAAAACCTTGTAAGGTATCAAGTTTACTTTATAACTTGGTCTAACACAAATCTATTTACGCCTCAGCGCATTTATTTGTTAAAACAAGAGAAGTCTTGTTTTTATGAAGCTATCATCTCTACAACCATAGCAATCTACAATTGGTATCTACATACTCGACGATGCGACTACTCAACCGACGACTACATCTCTTTCAATAGAACACGGGTCAACAATTGAGGGGGAGCAATTGTCAAGCATTCAGAATCTTCGATGCCGAACGTGCCAAGTTCACAAGTTGGTGTCAAGACAACAATACCAATCGTACATGTGGTGTCAAGAGATGACTTCAGACGTGACGAGGCGACCAACATATGCTGACAAGAACCATTTGATCTTATCATATGATGTTCTCATCTATCAGGTCCAACCTTGTCAATTCTTTTCTAATATGGTGAATATGTGATCATGTTACTAATCGGTATCATATTTCATACGTTTGATTTCATGAAGATAAAATGGACTTGCATTTTTCTTCCCAAAACCTTTGTTAAAACTCCATTAAATCAATTGATATTAAAAACATCGATTTGGTTAATATTTTTAATATGGGGGAGAAAATGTGATTTAATATGGGATATTATCACAAATGGTTTGACTTAATGTGCTGGCTCATCCCAACATGTGCGAAATGTTTTCGAATATCGTGGCATATGTTAAGGGGGAGCAAAACGGATTTGCATATCAAAATGGATTTTCATGGTGACATATACTTACCCAAACCTCATTTAATTCACGACGATGAAGATTGTGGTGACATGGGGATGGTAGGATAGGTTAAGTCCTATGATTCTTCTAGAACCGAAGGAATCTTCCCAAGGACATTCCATAGCTAGAAATAGTAGTCCTTACGAAAGTTGGAGAAAAGATTGTGAATGTAGCTGAATGCCGACCAAGTACTTAAGTTAGCACTGGAACAATCACAACAAGGTGCTAGTTATGACGTATTGGTAAGCATTGAAGGGGTTGAAGAATGAAAAAGAATTGTAAAGATAAAGGGTGTAAAGAAAGAATCCCTCCTTACAACTTTAGGCAGAAACCGGGTCAACACATATGCTATTGAGATCATTTTAATGATTCTCGATATTGAAGACAGACATCATGGACCCAGTGATGCAATGCACAACCCATCCCAGCTAACTCAGATATCTCTCAAAAGGTATTTGTTTTAATCACACGGAGACAACATGTTATCTATTGATTTATTCATTCCGAGTAAATTGGTATTGAAAAGGTGGCACTCCTCTCCAGCCTCCGATCACTAAAATCCAAAATGCACGATCGAGTCTAGAGCCATTTGAGATCATCAAATATCTCATTAGGACACACTTTCATAATTCCTTGCTTCTTCACACACTGTGAAAAGTAAGAAAGATTTTAAGAGTCCCACGCAAAATCTTCATGATCCTGCCTGAACATCCGAGTAATACGAAAGTATTTACAATGAAGATGGAAATCCTTCTTGAGAGAATATCAAAAAAATCATGGTAGGTGACTTGTGCGATTCTTTATGAATCAAACTTGTGATAACTGGAAAGCAACGGCTGTTTAATTCTTAACTGAATTTAAACACGTTCCAGGCCTCTACGCAATATCTTAGTGATCTTGCCAGAACACTCAGAGTGATACCTTAGTGTTCACAGTGATGAGTGGAAATCCTTCTAGTGTTAACCTCAAACAGCACTTGGTAGGTAACTTGCAAGATTCTATACGAATCAAGCTCGCGACAACTGGAAAGCAACGATGGTGCGGTTCTTAATTGAATTTCACTTGTTCCTGGAACATGAATTGACGTCTTCAAATCATGCGGATATTATTGTCCAAATGATTCACTCTTTATGTTCGCAGTCAGCTTTGGACGGTCGAATAAAGAGAACGGGTTTACCCGCGAAATCCTGTCAGGAAGTTACTTAATTGAAACTATCCGTCATGGGTACGATATCTAATATCGTCCAACGGTCTTCACCGAACGGAGGTAAAATGATACAAAATTAGAATGAAATGTTCAAAGCCATTTCGTTCGTGTCTACTTATGTTGCGGCATTTGAAGACGGTGGCGTTGCGGAATCCAAGAAGAAGTCGTCCCCGCATGCTTATACTTTATTTACTTAATATCTCATCTAATTTAAGAAAGCCTAAAAGTTAAGTCTTCCGCTGTATCGAACTCTGAAGCTTTCAAGAATTACGAAGGTATAAGTATGTGGGACATGGCGTCACGAAGAAGCGAAGATCACAAGTGATGGATGCACGAGATCAAGGCAAGAGATTAATGCTCAAGATTGATATAAAAGATCTCATCAGCATATTCACAAGAACAAGATCGAAGACTTAAGCATAGTATGCTAGGTTTAAGATGTTGTAAAATGGTGTGACCTCTCTTTGGGGGAGATTGTTGGAAATATGTTTTTCCAAGGAAAGTCTCGGTCAAATCATTGCTAGCATAGATCACGAGCTATAGACTATCTAGGACATTGTAACTTGGAGTGACCTCCCTTTGGGGGAGATTGTTGGAAATACGTTTTTACGTATTTAGAAAGGATCGGTCACTCCAATGATATTGGGCTCGTGATCCAATATAGCCCATATATCCCACATGTAGGGTGGGCTATATAAACCCCCTCCTAGCATGTTAGGAGGGGTTGGTCATTCACTTTTCACACACTTAATCTAATCTTTTATTTTTCTCTCCAACCTCTCTCTAGTTTCTCTCTCTAGTTCTTCATCTATCTCTCTATTTCTTTAAATCATTCCAACACAAGGATAATCCAAGGATCACAAGGAGCTACAAAATATAAATGCCAAATATGTAAAGTCAAAAAGTCAAAGGACTAACTATGCAAAATTAGTAAACTAGATGGACTCAATATGAAAACTATTCAAACAAAGTAACTAATTTTCAACTAATTGAAAACTAACTAACTAATTTTGAACAAATTTGAAAATATAAGGACTGAACTTCTGAAAACCCTAAAAAATGGAAGATTAGCTTGATTTAAAAACTGATTAATACTACAAGGACTAAAAAGCAATTTTTAAAACTACTTTACCAAAAACGGGTTCAAGACTTCAATAAGCTCGTTTGAGCTTATTTCTCAACCAAATTAGCTCAAACCAGTTGCAAACGACTTAAAATTGAAAATAACCTAGACCTATCCAAGGAATTTAGCTGAAAATGCCTAGAACTCTAATAAGCTAAATTCAATAAACTCAAATTAAGCTACCAATTAAGCTAGACTTGCACTACTTGATTTTAATGAAAATTCTTGTTAAACAGCTCAAAAGAAAGACGGGAAATCAAGTCTCAAAGAAAATGATCAAGTAATAAGCCCTGAATCTGAAAATAAGCAAAAATTGTGCTTATGTTGACTTTCGTTGACCAGAATTTTCAAAAAGCTCAAAATCTCAAAATTTATCCAGGAACACTATTGGAATGGAATTGTGAAAGAAAATCAGCTAGTTTATGAAGTAGAACATGATATATAAGAAATCAGTTTGGACTTCACTACAGGGAATTGTATTTGCTCTAGTGCTTATTCTTTTGCTTATTACTTACTCAATATTGGATACTGTACAAATTCCTTATACACATTTAAAGTTCATATGCTGAGTGAGAAATGAGCACTGGTTTGAAAAGATTTCATCAAGTAACAAAGAAATGCCAATCAAATGAAAATCTATACTTTCTGAAAAGTTACTTGAATAAAACTGACCCAAACCTTTTTTATGACCAACTGCCTTTTTGACCAAATTCTTGACTTAAAAATGACTGAAAACTTTACACTATGACTAGTGGACTTGAAATGAACCAAATTTTTCCAAAAACTAACACTTGAAAAACAATTACAAGCTATAACCAAACACCACTTATCTGATATTTTCCAAACTTTTATAAAGGATTTTTGAGCAAATGATTAGACTGAACTAAGAGTGATATCACACTAAGTTTACTAGCTAGAAAGAAGTGTAACTGAACTAGTTTCAAACATTTAAACCAACAAGTACTCAAAATGATTTATGAAGCTAAAGTGACTGATAAAAGTGGAAAAACAGGACAAGAACTAGACCTATAAGCAAGTATAAGCTACTCTAAAGCTACACAATCACTGAAATCAGATCAATTACAAGCTAGAACACATTTTATCATGCAATCAAGGAGAATTAAGCTAGGTATGAAGCATGCATTCAACACTTGAGTGGAACTAGAAATTCAGAAAGTAAGACCTTTAGCTTAAGCCTCCATTGGGGAGTAGAGGAGCGCCGAGCTCTCTAAACTAGTGCTAACCACCACCTTAGCACTATAACAACTAAACAGCTACAATTCAGCAACTACCAATCACCAAATCTCCATTAATGGACTGCAAACTCCAAAATCTGCTAGAACTTGACTTGGATGAAAAGAACAGGTACAACAGCTTCAAGAACTTCACAAGTAGCCAATTATGATCAAGTAATGATCATAACAAACTAAACAGCATCACAAGGTAACAAGGTTCAAGTATGAACAGTAAACTAGTAATGGAGTATTTGGAGGGAAAATGAAATTTTTATTTATTCAATTGAGAAGGTAGTTACAAATGCTGGTAATCAGTTACAACTAATAACAGACTCAAGAGTTTGTCAGACTCTTGAGTTGTTAAGCTAAACTAAGCTGAGATGAGAGAAAAACTAAAAGTGTGTGTGATTTCACACTTTTCTACAACACAAGAAATGAGAGCTAAACAAAGGTATTTATAGACTGCAGATGTGCAGTGGTTGGGGTTGGTGACGTGTTAGAACCAATCAGAAACTTCCACATGTAAAATTCTGCTCAATTGAGTTTTGCAGGTCATGAACACATTTTGGGGATTTTTAATTGAGAAAGTTTCATGTTAATTGATTGTGCCCATTGTATTCGTCTCTTGAAAACGATCACTTTTGATGTTTACATCATCTTCTGAAATTGCCTATAGCTAAATCCCGTTCCTGGTAAATTGTGTTGAAGAAGATGACACGTGTCACATTATCATTGGTTAAGGGATTAGCACACAGATCATTATCCAAAGTGGATAATTCTGATTATTGCATGGCACGTTTTAATTGGTGGAGAAGTGGTGAGTGCGCAGCACTGTTGGGATATGGCCAATTAATGCTGGCGGCTGAGTGGATATTTAATAAACTGATTTGGTGATCCATGTCACTTGTTTATTGCACTCCCATTGGTTGAAAATGTTTGATGAGACTGCTTTTATACATAGTCTCATCGTTCAAATCGGGCTTAAAATGCATAAAATATCATAAAAATGGCCAAATATACGCTTGTGTTTGTTCCTTGTGTATTTTAGGTACGGATATTGAGGTAAAGACAAAAAGATCACAAAACTCAATCAAAAATGAACACGGGAAACGAAGTCGCACAAAGAACCGGACCCGAATCCTGAATTTCCTGAAGGCCTACTCAATCTAAGGATTTGGTAATGGATGGATTAGATCTATGGATTTGGTGGAAGAGATGGGGAAGAAGGAGGATTAGGTGTAGAGAGAGAAAGGAGAGGGAAGGAAAGTAGAGAGAGAAAGTGATTAGATTAATGAAATGTGTTCCTGAATGAATGACCAACCCCCTCCTAACATGCTAGGAGGGGTATATATATATAGCCCACCCTACATGTGGGCTATATGGACTATACATTACACAGTGGATCACGAGCCTATTACATAATTATCATTGGAGCGACCGATCCTTCATAAATACGTAAAACGTATTTCCAACAATCTCCCCCTAAGGGAGGTCGCTCCAAGTTACAAAGTTCTAAATATTCTATGACTCGTGATCTATGCTAATAATGATGTGACCGAGACTTTCTTTGGGAAAACACATTTCCAACAATCTCCCCCTAAGGGAGGTCACACCATTTTACAAAATCTTAAACCTAGCATCTATGCTTGAGTCTTCGATCTTGTTCTTGTGAATATGCTTGATGTGATCTTTGACTTTAGTCTTGAGCATGTTTCCTTGCCTTGACCTTGTGCATGCATCACTTGTGAAATTTGCCTCTTCGTGACTTCATGTTCCACATACTTATACCTTTAAATTCTTGAAAGCTTCAGAGTTTGATACAGCGGAAGACTTGACCTTCAGACTTTCTTGAATTTGTTGAAGTACTAAGTGTATGTAGTATAAGCATGTGGTGACGACTTCTTCTGGATTGTACACCGCAATGCCACCTTCTTGTTACGCTGCATAAGACAGTTAGCAACAAACAATATACACGGATGAAATGGCCTTGAACATTTCATTCTAATTCGGTAGCATTTTACCTCCGGTCGGTGAAGACCGTTGGACGATATTAAATATCGTACTTGTGGCAGGTAGTTTCAATAAAGAACCTCCTTGACAAGATTTCGCGGGTAAACCCGTTCTCTTTACTCGACCGTCCAAAGCTGACTGCGAACGTAAAGAGTGAATCATTTGGATAATATTATCCGTATGATTTGAAGCCGTCAATTCATGTTCCTGGAACAAGTGAAGTTCAATTAAGAACCGCACTATCGTTGCTTTCCAGTTGTCACTAGCTTGATTCATAAAGAATCTTGCAAGTTACCTACCAAGTGCTGTTTGATGTTAACACTAGAAGGATTTCCACTCGTCACTATGATCAATAAAGAGTCACTCTGAGTGTTCTGGCAAGATCATATGATAATGCGTAGAGGCCTGGAACGTGTTTAAATTCATTTAAGAATTAAACCACTGTTGCTTTCCAGTTATCACAAGTTTGATTCATAAAGAATCGCACAAGTCACCTACCATGAGCTTTTTGATATTCGCTCAAGAAGGATTTCCATCTTCATTGTAAATACTTTCGTATTACTCGGATGTTCAGGCAAGATCATGAAGATTTTGCGTAGGACTCTTAATATCTTTCTTACTTTTCACATTGTGTGAACAAGCAAGGAATAATGAAAGTGTGTCCTAATGAGATATTTGATGATCTCAAATGGCTCTAGACTCGATCGTGCATTTTGGATTTTTAGTGATCGGAGGCTGGAGAGGAGTGCCACCTTTTCAATACCAATTTATTCGGAGTGAATAAATCAATAGATAATGTGTTGTCTCCGTGTGATTAAAACAAATATCTTTTGAGAGATATCTGAGTTAGCTGGGAAGGGTTGTGCATTGCATCACTGGGTCCATGATGTCTTTCTTCAATACCGAGAATCATTAGCAAAAATGACCTCAATAGCATATGTATTGACCCGGTTTCTGCCTAAGGTTGTAAGGAGGGCTTCTTTCTTTACACCCTTTATCTTTACAATTCTTTTTCATTCTTCAACCCCTTCAATGCTTACCAATACGTCATAACTAGCACCTTGTTGTGATTGTTCCAGTGCTAACTTAAGTACTTGGTCGGCATTCAGCTACGTTCACAATCTTTCTCCATCTTTCCTAAGGACTACTATTTCTAGCTATGGAATGTCCTTGGGAAGATTCCTCCGGTTCTAGAGAAATCATTGGACTTTAACCTATCCTACCATCCTTATGTCACCACAATCTTCATCGTCGTGAAAAGAGATGTTTTGGGTAAGTGTATGTCACCATGAAATCCATTTTTGAAGTGCAAATCCATTTTGCTCCCCCTTAACATATGCTACGATATTCGAAAACATTTCGCACATGTCGGGATGAGCTAACACGTTAAGTCAAACCATTTGTGATTGATCATATCCCATATTAAATCACATTTTCTCCCCCATATTAAAAATATTAACCTAATCGATGTTTTTAATATCAATTGATTTAATAGCCTTTTAAGAAAATTTGGGAAGAAAAATGCAAAATCCAATTATCTTCATGATTTTAACAAGCTCCCCCTCAAATTAATGAGGGTGTACTTGAAACGTAGATTAAATACCTTTTAAACACAAGTGTAAGGTATTTATTACGTGCAAAGATCAGATATAATAATGAATTCACAAGATTAGCAATGTACGAGGTTGGACCTGAATAATGGAGAACAGCATATGAAAGAAGCACATGGTTCTTGTTCACGAATGATGGTCACCTCGTCACGTCCCCGAGAAAATTAATTCTCGTTGTTGAGTCAAAGCTTTCCGGTGAAATGCTTGACTTGATTATGAAAAACGGGTTGCTATCTGAAATAATAGCAAACCATTTTGAGTATGTTTTAAAAGTTTGAACTTCTGCTCGAACTTTATTTACAACCCCGTGTCATTATTGAATGACATTTCTAGGTTCGTAAATATTATCGATTCCAGAAGACATGCTCGTTTTGTCAAAATGTTTTTGAACACACAATTTTGAAAGATTTAGAAAAACCTTTTGAGAAATTCTTGAAAAATTGTGTTCAAAGTTTTGAAAAACAATTACTTGAGCTTAAGATGTTGAATATCTTAAAAGCGAGCTCAAGTCCGAGAAGTTGTAAACTTCCCGTTGTTAAGGATAAGTTTATCATCGGCGATAAACTTTCCTTTTATCTGAAGAACGAGTCCTAAGCTGACATTTACTTAGAAGTCGTGTTCATGAGCTTGAAAACTTTGACTGTTTTAACGGAAAGCTCATGACCGAGAAAGGTTAATTTCTCGTTACGAGGAAAAGTTCTCTTAGTTAAAAGATACACTTTCCTTTCTGAGCTTAAAACTTCGAATGTTTTAAGACAAGCTCATGACCGAGAAAATTGAATTTCTCGTTATGAGGATAAGTTTATCATTAATGATAAACTTTCCTTTATTTGAAGTTCGAGTTACAGTCTGACATTTAACTGTAAGTCATTGTGCATGAGCTTAAAAACTTTGAATGTTTTCGATATAAGCTCATGCCCGAGAAAAATTAATTTCTCGTTGTAAGGATAAGTTTATCATCGGCGATAAACTTTCCTGCCTTTGAAGAACGGGTTACAGACTGTCATTTATCTATAAGCCTTGATGCATGAGCTTAAAAACTTGGAATGTTTTTGATATAAGCTCATGCCCGAGAAAAATGAATTTCTCGTTTTTAGGATAAGTTTATCATCGGCGATAAACTTTCCTTTCTTTGATGAGCGAGTTATAGTCTGTGATGTGACTATAAATCCTTGTTTGCAGCTTAACCATGAATCCCCTGAGACATTTGTTTCTCTGATATCTGCTTCTTCAGCAACCAAACTCTAAGAGTGTCCTTAGTTGAACGGTATACAACGATTGGACCGCTTCGTTCTTTTGGAACATCAACTTTGGTACCTGCATTCTCATTAGAAGTTTGTATACTTTTGCATGGGTTAGAGATATCTATTTTTGAAGCACGTGAGGGTTCACAGTTGGCTTTACTTGTGTCAGAGGTGGCCTGAAGGGATGATTCACTTGTCTTAGTAGGCAAACGTTTCCTTTTATAGAAAATCTTAAGTTCAGGCTTAAGTGATGTATCTTCCTTTGCAATTTCCTCCCTAGTAGTCTTCGTAGAATCAGAGACTATCCTAGTTAAAGGGCACTCGTTTCCTACAAGAGTAAAAGTTCTACCAGTGGGGCGCCAAACTTTACCAAAGGGTTTGATTTTAGCTATCCACTGGGACTTAATTCTAGCACGGGAGTTCACCTCATCAAGTAATTTCTTGACACAAGCATCATGATTTGCCGTAAAGACACATTTTCTACATGTTTTACAAGTAGCATATTTAATGTCTGAATAATTCCTAGATGATTGATCGATGCTCCTAGAAGATGGCATGCTACGGTTAGCAGTGTTGGGTAATCTAGAAGGCATCTGACTAGGTTGGACATTGCTATCTCTTACATGTGTCTTTAGAATAGCTTCCCTTTGACCAGATTTATGGCAAACGTCATTTGAACTAGTTCTAGACGTGGTCTTGGTATTTTTAGGGAAACTAGAGGCAATCATATGATTTGGTCTTGCTAAAGCTGGAGTGATCACATTGGGCCTAGTTGCTGGAGTAACTGGTCTAATAAGATGAACCAAATCAACTTGGGAGGCAAACCGCGGTCTCGAGGATTGTGGTCGCTCGGATCTAAATGCAGTAGGTTGTCTGACAATTGGTTGTCTGACGAACTGATTTGTAGGCGGTTTCCCCAAGATTGATGGTTTTTCAAGCTTAGTGTCCACACTAGGTCCTCTATTTTTCCTTAATTCGTTTTTCAACGCAGCTATAGCAAAAACCTTTTCCTGTACTTGAGCCTTTAATGTTTCATTTTCTTTGAGCATGATATCTTGGGATGCCAACTTAGATTCAAGCAGTTGAATTTGTTTCAAAAGATTATCCTTTTCAGCTTTAGAATCTAGAACAGTTTGATCCAATTTTCTTTCAAGAACAACGTTTAACTTTTCAAGTTTTTCAAAGTATGTTTCAAATTTGACCGTTTTCTTAGAAAATTCAAGTTTGGCATCCTTAAGATCTTTTGATTGCCGAACTACGATCATTTCGAGCTCTTTAATCTTGGAATCAGAAGCAGACAATGAAGCAGTTATAATACAATTTTCATGATGTACTATAGCATTCTGAACAATCTCTCCCCCATTATGACTTACATCGGATGAATCAGAAGTGGTATTTCTATCACTCTTTTCCATCCCATGTTTGTCATAATTAGGTTCAGAATGCTCAATATGCGGCATGTTATCAACATATACATCATAACCAACATCACATTGTACCATGTTTGCAGGCTCTTCGTCATATATGGGTAAGGTGTCATCAAGAGAAATCTCGTGAACATTCCCCGACGTGCCACTGATAGCATGTTGTCCTTCTGAATCCGTGCTCTTGCCATCGTTAGGCTCCAAGTTGTCAACCGTATGACCATTCTCTTCTTGCATCTGCGGCATTGATTCTTGCACTCCATTATCATATGTTTGCTGAAGTTGTGATTGTTGATAAATCGAAGACGAGACTGATGTCATGAGTTTCAGAATTGTATCACGGAAGACTCGAAGTTCAGTATGTGTATCTCGAAGAAATGATTGGCAAATCACTGAACTTTCAGGTTGGATGATATTGAATCGGAGGAAAGGCGTGAGTTGTGTCACAAGAGCCTTATATGCAAGTGCCGATGCAGAGTGATTAAAATCTTTATTGTGGTTGAGTTGCTCGGCGAGTTCGGTCAAAGTGGTGAAGATTGAGTCGATGAATATATGACGATCTTGTCCAAAGATTGTCACAAATTCGCTCCCTCCTTGAATTCCCGAAAGAGTGACCAGATGAGACTGGAGCATTTGAAATGAATCTATACCACTTTCTCGAGCTTTGTGATGCAAGTCTCCCTCTTGAAGTATCGAATTGAACGAATCCATTTAAAATCGAGGAAAGATAAAGAAAAATGATGTGGATGTTGGTGTTGTCGGGTTTTTACACTTTAATTCGGCTCAAAAGATGTTGACGGCTCAAACGATTATGAATGAAACCCGATCAAAAATCCGTATTTGCTAAGTAAAAATCCCGTCACTTTCACGCGTCAGTTTTGGCTTTACAACCGGCCACAATAACTTTTAACCCGGCAAATATTTTTCCACATTAACTTTGAAAATACCCGCTTCGACACGATTTGCCAAAAATTACTAAACAAAATGCTAAAAAATATAAAAGTGAAAAAATAAAAATATAAAAGTGATATTTTTAAGATAAAATGTGATATTTTAAAACAAAAAGTAAAAAGGATTAATTTAACTAAAAATAAAAATAATAAAATAAAAAAATAAAAAAATAAATGTGATTTAGAAAATAAAATCCTAATAAAAAACGTTTTGAAAATCTGATTTAAGTTAAAAAAACGTTTTAATAAGTTAAAAAAACGTTTTAATAAAAAATCTAATATAGAAAGAATAAAATAAAAAAAATAAAAAAAAATCTAATAGAAGTTGTAGAACTGTCGGTGTGTTGGTCTTGTTTCCTCCGCCCACAAAAAACACGTGGCCCAATCACAATACTGCCACCGCCCAACCCACTTTTGCTTCTTGTTTACTCCGCCTCTTAATAGCTTATACTATTCTCTCTCTCTCTGCTAAACACACACACAGTCAATCCAAAAAAAACAATCTGATATCTTCTTCTCCAAAAGATAACACCATCAAAGTCAACCTCTCACCTCAAATCCTCCATCTCCATTTCATTCCAAGAGACAATCAATCTCATCTATCGCATGCTACATCAATTACGAGATACAAAAAGAAACCCAATCTTTAATTAAGCAGAAGACCAATCACGTTTTTTTGCTTAATTAATTAGTAACTAATTAAAGATCAATCAACGCGAGTCGAGAGGCCAGAGAAGATCTTTTCGAAGGACACGGGTAGGTGTTGTTTTTTTTTTTTATTGTTTTTGAGTCTCTCTTCTACTGTAGTGTCTTGCTGTGATGAGTCTTTGATCGAGTTTTTGTTTTGATTTAGAGTCTGAGTGAGTGAGTTGTAAGCGAGGGTGAGGGTGTTTTGGGGGTGTCCAAGTGTGTGAGTTGTGATGAGTCAAGAGTTAAGGTGATACGAGGATGTTTGACGTGGGTGAGAATGTTTGAGAGTGTGGGTAGTCGAGAGGGTGGGTGAGGGTACTTGGGTTTTGATGGGTGACGAGGGTGAGGGTGTAACAAGAGTTTTGGTGAGGGTTGGTTTGAGAGGGTGGGGATGTGTTGAGTATGCGAGAGTGTTTTTGTGTTCGAGTGTGAGAGTCTGTGTGAGATGTGAGACGGTTGAGAGTGGGTTGAGTGTTGAGTGAGTCGGTTGAGGGTGGGTAAATAAGTCACTGTTTTGGGTCGAGTCGAGAGCGAGAGTGGTTTGGGCAAGAGTCGGGGGTGGGGGGTCTTTAGTCTTGTTGGGGATAGAGGGAGTCCAGGGAGTGAGTTGGGTTTCGGTGAGGGAGTCGTGGTTTGGTATAGAGTGAGTCTGGGGAGTCTTGTTTATGATGTTCGAAGGTGTACTGGTGAGGGGAGGGTCGAGAGGAGTGTTGTTTGTTTTGGGAGTGAGTCGAGTGGGTGGGTAATACGAGTCAGTTGTTGAGTCTGTGTTGTTTTGGTTAAGTCTAAAGGTTTTGAGAGAGTGTTAAGTGTGTCGAGGGAGTCAAATGAGAGTCCTATTCGGAATTTTCCCTATTCGGAACTTTCCCTATTCGGAACTTTGTCTATGCGGAACTTTGTCTATGCGGAACTTTTGTGTCATGCGGAACTTTGTGTCATGCGGAACTTTTTGTCATGCGGAATTTTTTGTCATGCGGAATTTTTTGTCATGCGGAAAGTGTTGTTTATTCGGAAGTTTTTCCTATGCTGAAAAAAAATGGTCTATTCGGAAAATGTAGACTATTCGGAAAGTTTTCTCATTCTGAAAGATGAAAGCACTCGATCTCAAAATTGGATGGAAAAAGACTGATCTTTTGATAATTTTTGGACTGTTTGGACTGTAGACAGATATGACAGATTGACTAATGGACGAGTTAATCAGAATGGACTTTTTGACTGTTTTGGACTGAGAAAAAAACCTTTGGACTGATAACTGATCTAAAAAAATTTGATTAAAAATAATTAAAAAGTGACTGATTAAAAAAAATAAAAAAACTGATATGAGTTACAGATCCATAAACAAAAAACAAAACTGATTGATACGAAAAATTTTTTAAAAAAAAACTGATTATTTAAAAAATTGATTATAAAAAACAATAAAAAAAAAATCCACACACGTAAAAATAAAACTAATAAAAAAAAATAAAAATAGATAAAATTGATAGAAGAAAAATAGATAACTTTATTAAAAAATTTGATAAGATTTATAAAAATTGATAAAAAGTTGATAGAATGATGAAAAAATTGATAAAAAAATTGGAAAAGAAGGGATTTTTACCACCAAATCAAAAGATAAAAAATAAGCAAATCCTAAGATTCAACCATGGCTCTTGATACCAATTGAAGGCCTACTCATTCTAAGGATTTGGTAAATGATGGATTAGATCTATGGATTTGGTGGAAGAGATGGGGAAGAAGGAGGATTAGGTGTAGAGAGAGAAAGGAGAGGGAAGGAAAGTAGAGAGAGAAAGTGATTAGATTAATGAAATGTGTTCCTGAATGAATGACCAACCCCCTCCTAACATGCTAGGAGGGGTATATATATATAGCCCACCCTACATGTGGGCTATATGGACTATACATTACACAGTGGATCACGAGCCTATTACATAATTATCATTGGAGCGACCGATCCTTCATAAATACGTAAAACGTATTTCCAACATTTCCAAAATGGTCCTTGAAGTTTTGAAGATTGTCGACATTGGTCCCTCATTTTTGAAGATTTGGCAAGAAAAGTCCTTGGAGAATTCATTTGAACAAATTTAATCCTTAAAGTTTGAAGACATGTCAAAGGAAGCCCTTGAAGAATGCATTATTTGCATTTATGATCCTTCAATACAAGTTTGCAAATACCATGTGCCATATTTGACAAGTGCATCAAAATTATTATAAAGGGGAAAAGGTTTAAAGCTGCCAGAAACTTGATTTGCCATAAGATTAGAAGCTGAGGGGTATTTTATGTCATTACCCAAACCCATACCCATTAAATACCCAACTGGGCTGCCACATCACTTTAGTCCACCAATCAAAACCTTACACCTCATAAAACCCGACCCATACCCAAAACACTACCCATATCCACACCCAAACCCGACCAGCCCAACAACTCACCCCCTCACACGTTTTATATATATATATATATACTTATTAATTGTTTTTTTTTAAAACCGATTAATTTATATATATAAAAGGCGGTTAACACACTAACCTCCCCCAAACATAATCAAACTAGACCACTGTTTCATCAACCCTAATCTTCAACATCTTTAATCCTGAGTGGTGACACAATTAACTATCCAGAATGCTAATTTATCATCTACTAATCCTAAACCCACCCCAAGATTCCTCCCAGACACTCCCATGTGCCACACCCCACATCCCCTGCTATGTCACTTTCCCACCTTTTTCCCAAAACAGACAGGATCAACGATCCTGGTTGATTCCTTGACCCCCAATGGTCATTAAACGGCTATGATCAAAGAACAAGATAGCAAACATCACATGTGAATGAGCAGAGGTCACAAGATGTTCCATTTGACCAAGATTCGGATTTCAAGCCAAGGGTATGATTGGAAATTCAGCACATTAGGGTTAGCTTTTTTCTTGTTTCTAGAATGACCTGTGACCCTCTATATAAAGGGAGAATAGGATTTTATTTTCCCTTGTTCCAGTTTTTCATTTTCAGAATTTGTAATTGATATGAATTTTATGAAATGAAATCTTGAGTTCCAATTTTACCTTCCAGCATTTATTTGCTTGTCATTTTACATTTTCTGTCAATTTAATTTTCTTGCAAAAAAAAGAGTTTTTAAAGGTTGTGTGAAAGATTTTCATACTGAAGTTATGTTTTCAAGATTGTTTGTTTGAGGTTAATCAAGAAGTTTTCAAGTCATTGTTTGTGTTTTCGAGTTATAAGTTTGGGAAAGAAAAGTTTTTTAGGAGAAAGAAAAGATAAAATCAGATTGTTGTTACTATTTATGTTTAAGGTTTGTTAATCTTAGCAGGAAATTTTGAAGCCGGTGTTTTTTTCCGCTAGCACCTCAGCTCCAACATTCCAAGGCATGGATGTATGCCTTGGAGGTTTGTCTAAGTCCTTTTTATAATTTCTTTGTTTTTATGATATGAATGATGTGTGCAAGTGATTGAGAATTATTTTCAGTTTAATGTATGCTTAATCTGTGAACAACTTGGCCTTCTGTGGCGTTTTATCAATAAAAGCTATGAAAAAATTTGAGCATTTAGGATCTAGAGGGATGTTTGGGACAATATATTTTATTGGCAGTAAGTGACCATAAGATTTATTTAGCTCTGCAAACCTTTAGGGTACTCATGTGCGTTGGATTTTCATGGGCGATTGAGGTTGAAGTTAAAAAAAATAGAATTGGTTTTGGTGTTGCTGATAAAAATCTGGCAGTTTCCTAGTTGTTGTGGAGTTTGTTTATGGGTGTTGCTGTACACATTCAAGAAAGAAAAAAAAAAGCAAGTGACTTTGTACGTTTTTTTAGCTCAAATCTGTATCGTTATTAGGGTCGTGCTTGTGATTGGTGAGTGCTTGTTGTCGATTTTGTGGCTGTGCAAACACAACAACCTTAAACTAATCAGGAAACCCAAGAAATAAAAAAGGTGAAAAGCTGTGGCATTGTGGTGTGAATCTGTTAATTAACAAGTGTGCCCACTGTTTTTTTTCTTTAATATCTGTGTATGATTAGAGGCCTGCCTGTTAATATTGGTTTACGAAGAAAAAAAAGGGGCGTTTGAGTTTTGTGTTAGTTCTGTGTGCCTGCGTGTCCACCCAAACCCACAAGCTGTTACTTGTGTGCTTGGACAACAAACAATAGATAACCGAAACAAAAAAAGGAGATAGTTTAGGCCTGGGGTGGTGTTGTTGTTCAGCGAGACAAAAAAAAGAGATCGGGTTCGATTTTTGTTGTTGGTGTTCAAAAGAAGAGAAAAAAAAGAGTGAATGTTTGTTCGATACCAACAGTTCGAAATCCCAAAAAGAAAGAGAAAGAATGAAGTTAGAAAATCTTTGGAGTTTTGGTGTTCAGTTTTATGGATTGTTCGATATGGTTTAGTATAGGATATTAGATGCAATTGATTTGCCAAACAGAAAAAAAAACAACATTCGAACAGTATGTTATAAACCAAGTATTTTTTTCATATAGAAAAATGAGCATTGAAGTTTCTGTTAGGACCATTTGAATTAGCTTGCTTAGAGTTCATTAGTGCAGGTCTAGGATCTAAATTGCTTCAAGTAGTCAAAAATAAGATAGTAAAACTTAGTTTAACAGTTAGTTTGTCGTTAAATCAGAAGAAAAAAAAATATAATAGTAGATCACTTAAAGTTTCTGCCTTTTTTCATAAAACTGAATCATAATCTGGTATTGTGTTCATGTGGGTTTGTTTCTGCTTTAACTGAGTGTTATTAGGTTAGAATTAGTGTACTTGTAGGCTTTGAATCATTCCCTTAGGTTAGTTCCACTTATTGATCAATATAGATAATCAATAGTGCCCAAGTGTTCACTATCTGATGTCAAATACACCAGCGGGTATATTTCATCCATCTTGAGGTTTTAGGATTTGATTTTTCGGATTTTAGTAGCTTTCATGTAGGAGTTGATCTGTTAAATAGATCTTATCTAGGGAGCTTAGTTTTAAGTTGAAAATAGCATAAAATTCGAGTTGTGCATCAATTCTATTTCAGCTTGAATTTTGGTTTGCATTGTGTATCTGCTCGTTTTGTTGCTTATTATTAAAAGTAAGAATATCAAAAAGTGCAGGAAGTGGGTATTGAACCCACGACCTATGCAACACGAACAGACGCAACATAAAACATCTTTACCATCTGCTCTATTAGGTTTTTTTTGTTAGTTGTTGCCTTCTTTTTTTCTTTATACAGTTTTTTACTCAGCTTATAATAAAAGGAAAAAAAAGAGTAGGCAGTGGGTTTTGAACCCCTGACCTCATCAACCATACAGACCCAACAACACAAAAAGTGACCATCTGCTCTATGGCTGATTTTTGTTACTAATTCCTTCTTTATTTGTCTTATATTGTTTTTTTTTGCTTTTGTATATTTAAGCTAATAAGCTCTTACAGCTTATTTCGTAGCTTATTTTAATTTTTTTCTCACGTTTCATTTTTCTTAGGCTTTAAATATTTTTTAGCTACTTTTTGTAATTTTTGGTATTTTTATCAAATTATTTAATATTTTTAATCTTTTAATTAGTTTATTTTCGTATTTAATTCATAATAAATTATATAAAAGTCAAAAAAATACAATTCTTTTTTTCAAAATTTTCTTTTGTCATTTCGAATGTAGGAAAATTCAATTTGCTTTCGTAAATTTTAAAATTTTTATTTTATCCTTTTCTTAGTTATTTTATTTTTAGGATTTCTATTTAATTTTAAAAATTAATATAAATTAATTAAATAGTTTTCAAATTTTTTTGGTTTGTGTATTTTTCTTAGTTAGGATTTTTAGAACATTTTAGTGATTTTTAATTAATTTTTAGGTTAAATTTTTCGTTAGGTCGCGTTTTTACGTTCGTACGTATACGCATTTCCGACCGTTTTTAGCGTAAATCGTTTCCGTTTTCTTTTCTTTCTTTCTTTCCAAAAACGTAATCACTCGATTAAATAACGTCTATAATTTTTGGCTAAACACCATACCTCCACCGAGAACGAACTCGACGACGAGTATTCGCGTTTTTCACAAAACGTGATACTTAATACTTACCCGCTTTTGTCGCTTTGTTTTTCCTAAAAGAAAGTGTACAAAAATACCGCATCACTAAATGGCGCCGCTGCCGGGGAGGTGTGTTTAGCCATATTTATTTATCGTGTTTGTTTGAGTGTTTACGTTTTTATCGTAAATACTTCTTTTTATTTTTCTATACTATTAGCCATAAAAATAAATCGTGTTAAATTGAACTCAATTAACACAAAATCGTTTTCTCGTTTTTATTGTGTATAATATATTGTATTTACGTAGAACAACCAATACACAATAATTATCCAAATACGCGAGAAATCGCACCTCAATGGTTGAGCGTTCCGGTCACTATTGTTGTATCGAATTCAAACGAAATCAAAGGCAAAATAGATAAATACTCTTAATTACTTTAATTTCGATAAATACAAACTATAAGGTGGGTATAAGGCGGTTATATTTCACGACCTAAGGAAAAAAGGCTCTTAAGTGCTTCGCGCCGCCTCGTTTTCTCCGCTCGCTTGTGCGTATTTTGAAAGTGACGATTAATTAGGGGTTTACCAAATCAAGTATTATTAATCTATTTTTGTGAGTGTTAATTATTGAACCTCGAAACGTTTTGGCGTTCCGCCAACGTTTCAAAGTCGACGAGGGTTTTTACTTCACATAATTGCCTTCATTCTTCTTGGATTCATTAATCGAGACCTTTGATTAGTGGATAATTTTTGTAGATTAATTTCTACGTAATACACAAAAATTCCAAAAAAAAAAATTAAAAAAACCAAAAACCAAAAACACAAAAATAATCTTCTCATTTTCCCTCTATTTTCATAATTCTCTTCTTGAACCCTCTAATTTGTTTAATTCTCGATTACGATTTTCGCGTTACATCATGTCGAATGATGGTTACTATTCGTGTCCATATTGTGGAGGACCGCCCGATGGTGGTAATTGTTATAATTGCGAGATCTTAGGAGGAAGGGAGGGTTATATCTACAACTCTCCTCAAAACAACAATGGTGACGGATTTCAATCATACGACCAAGGTCACCAATCGTCTTCGTTTTATTCGTCGAATGATTCATCTTATTATTGTGATAATAATCAAGATGATGAAACGAATCAAAACGCCTATGGTTACGAATTCCAATCATATGACCATACTCCACAACCGCCCTTGTCTTATTCATGTGATTTTTGCGGTTTGGAGCATGATTTCGGATTTAGTTGTACGAATAACTATAATGACCACAAACCGAATCCTAATTTCTATGACCAATCTTCGCAATACCCACAGTCATATTCATGTGAGAATTGTGGAAACGAACCTCATTATGGATATGATTGTCAACCGATGAATCAAAATACGTCTTTCGACAACCAATTCAACGGATTTGACAAATCACCTCCACAAGATATGAATTACAATTGTAACAATGGGAATTTTTATCCACACAACGAACCGGATTTTTCTCAAAGTCCGTGTTGCGACAATTGTGGGGGGCCTCACAATACTTATTCTTGCCAACCAATGCATTATAATGAACCCAATTCATACTATAGTTCCGGTTTTGATAATTTTGAGGCCCCACCATACGATCTCGAACACCAAAATTCTCATGAGTCAAGTAACGAGAGACAAAATTCCTTTGGCGCTTTCTTACAAGACCATGAAGAAGAATTCTTGCAAGGTGTGATGGACATTTTTAGAAGTATAAGGGGAGAGATTGAAATGGAAAAGCAACGAGTGCAAGCGTCAAATATTGATACTTATGACTCTACGTCTCTTGAGATTCCATATGATTACCAATACGACGATGATGATAGCGATGTTTTCAATCTCGACCCTTATCATGGAAAAACTACTCCTATACCCACTTCGGAAACCGATGCCTCTCTAAGTATGGGGGAGACGAGTCTTAGAACTAATCCTAGTGTCGAGATCCCTATTCCAATCCAAAGTGAGCCTACAGTTTTTTCCGAAGATGAGGTAAGTGATTTTGCTCTCGATGAATTTTTCCACGAAGATTCCAACGAGGCAAATCACAATAGTGAGTGTGAATCAATTTCTTGTGATGATGTCTCTCCCATTGACACTTCGGGGAGAGAATCAACGACTTTTTCGAACCCTCTTTTTAATGACGATGATTTTTCCGCTAGTGATGACGAGTCACTAATCGACGAGGACGTTCAAAATACCGATTTTAAAATCTTTTCGAACCCTTTATTCGAATTTGATGACGCGTTCATTTTTGGTGACGTAAATCCTCTCTTTGATGAGACGTTCGAGGACATCGAGAGTGAGGATTCTAAGGATTCTATACTCGATGAGCCGGATTTGCTAGTCACCCTCCCGACGTCTCATACAGTTGAGACTACTCTTTCTACTCATGACGTTTCCATTCTCGAGGGGTTCACCGATGGACCGCCTCTCGATGAGAGTGAGGATTTTAATGAGGCTTTTGCCTTCGATCGGGGGGGAAATTTTGAAACTCCTATTATTGACAATTCTTTTTCTATTTCACCTTTGTTTCAAAGTGAACCTACCCACCACCTCGGATATGATGAATTTACCTACGTCATAAGGAGTTTTCTTCCTTACAAGACGTATACTCCGGCTTTGCGTGTTTTATTTTCAACAAAATGTGAGGATATGATCTTCGATCCCGGTATAAAGGCTTTGCCTTTATTCACGGTTGCTTTTGGGCCTTGTTTATCATGTAAGCCCCACCAAAAATTGACCATACCAAGATAATCCCTAAATGATCACATTTATGGGGATTCGAGTCGAGCTTTTGACTCGGTTATGAAAAACAAGGTGCCTCGTGGGGGAGACCCATGCTTATCCATGTACATATTATTGCTTTCTAATTAGTTTAATGTGAGGGGATTTGTGCCGTTCTAACCTTTGTTCTGTGGTTGTTTGTGCATTGTGGTTTTTAGATCATGATCTTCACGATTGGAGCCTCTCGTGTTCGTTTATGGGAGCACTCGATCGTTTGCTTTGGAGACTTTCTCAATATCCATGATATATCCTTTTGATGTTCTAACCTTAGGTTATTAGCACACTTCATAAACGGCTATTAATTTAACGGTTACACCCTTTCCATGCTAGATTAAGCATTCGACTACGTCTCTAGTATGGGGGTGTTTTGCACCCCTAGACTTGAAACATTGAGGACAATGTTTAACTTTAGTATGGGGGGGTGAGTAGATACTTCACCTTGCTTACGTCAACACGTAATCCAAAATTTCATCTTTTTGTTCTCGTTTTGTTGCAAATAAGGCTAAAAATGGCCAAATTTTAAAATTTTTCGTATTTTTCATAAGTGTTTAAGACACGAATGTAGGTTTTCCGATGGTGAGAATAAGAGTAATTTTTGACTCGACCGTGCGTCTTGAGCACTTAGCTTCGATTCCTTAACTTTTTAGGCTAAGTCTCTTAAATGAGGACGAGAAATGATAGAGTTATTTATAAGTCTCGTAATCGTCACGATCTCATGTGTAGTAATTATTAGCTTATTCTCCCCACGCTTTTGATAAATAAATTGTTAATAAATATTGATTTAGCGGTTTTGTCACTATTGTTGGTTTCTAATTTGTTTTAGTAGCTTCCATGTAATTAGTTTGGGAAAACATTAAGGTATCGCCAGCGTCACGGTTTTGAAGTATTGGCACCCGAATAATCGAAAGCTTCACCTAATAATAAGATTTCAAGTGCTCACCTAAATTAAGCAAAAATTTGAAGCTCACAAGGCCGAAAAATCTATGCCCAAATTGAAAGTGAATCAAGCCTTAATCTTCGAAGCTTTAAAGATCCAAAATTCGCTTTAGCGTGAGGATATACGTCTTTGGCTAATAAAACCACCGATGAGGCGGATAATAAAAGGCAAGCCAAGACCGAAGTCATAATAAAAGCTTCATGGCAAAGTTGAATAAAAGATGGAGGTAAACCAAAGATAATAAGGCCCTTCCGTTAGGGGGCGTATAAAAGTCTTGGTAATAAGTCTCATGTTCAAAACCGTTATAAAACCGTGTTTATAGATCCTTCTTGTTGACTTAATTTTTTGACATCGTTGTCTATTAGGGTGAATTATTAATTTAATGATTTTGGTTACACCGTTAAAACTCTATTTTTAGACTTAATCACTATTCACGCATAAGTCAATGATGTATCCTAGTGATCATTAAGACAAAATAAAATATAAGAGATACCAATTAGGAATAAGAGAGTTTAGGTTCGTAATTAACACTAATGAGAAGTGATCGTGTTGCTAACTTATAATAACAATGATCTCGTTACACGCTTAGCATGGAATTGGGGTGAAAATCGAGGACGATGAAATTATTTCTAACGACCATTCACGTGTTCTTATTCTATGAACCTAAACGTCCCATTTTGCGATGAAAATCATACCTTATGTATAAAACGCAACTAGTAGTAATAGTAGTAGTATAGATAGTTTATCGTTCAATAAAGTGAATAAAAATAAATTTTGGAAGTGCTAAGATACTTAATTCTAGCATTGCGTGAGGGCACGGCAATGGTTTAGTATGGGGGAGTGATGAGGCTGCTTTTATACATAGTCTCATCGTCCAAATCGGGCTTAAAATGCATAAAATATCATAAAAATGGCCAAATATATGCTTGTGTTTGTTGCTTGTGTATTTTAGGTGCGGATATTGAGGAAAATACAAAAAGATCACAAAACTCAATCAAATATGAACACGGGAAACGAAGTCGCACAAAGAACCGGACCCGAATCCTGAATTTCCAAAATGGTCCTTGAAGTTTTGAAGATTGTCGACATTGGTCCCTCATTTTTGAAGATTTGGCAAGAAAAGTCCTTGGAGAATTCATTTGAACAAATTTAATCCTTAAAGTTTGAAGACATGTCAAAGGAAGCCCTTGAAGAATGCATTATTTGCATTTATGATCCTTTAATACAAGTTTGCAAATACCATGTGCCATATTTGACAAGTGCATCAAAATTATTATAAAGGGGAAAAGGTTTAAAGCTGCCAGAAACTTGATTTGCCATAAGATTAGAAGCTGAGGGGTATTTTATGTCATTACCCAAACCCATACCCATTAAATACCCAACTGGGCTGCCACATCACTTTAGTCCACCAATCAAAACCTTACACCTCATAAAACCCGACCCATACCCAAAACACTACCCATATCCACACCCAAACCCGACCAGCCCAACAACTCACCCCCTCACACGTTTTATATATATATACTTATTAATTGTTTTTTTTTAAAACAGATTAATTTATATATATAAAAGGCGGTTAACACACTAACCTCCACCATACATAATCAAACCAGACCACTATTTCATCAACCCTAATCTTCAACATCTTTAATCCTGAGTGGTGACACAATTAACTATCCAGAATGCTAATTTATCATCTACTAATCCTAAACCCACCCCAAGATTCCTCCCAGACACTCCCATGTGCCACACCCCACATCCCCTGCTATGTCACTTTCCCACCTTTTTCCCAAAACAGACAGGATCAACGATCCTGGTTGATTCCTTGACCCCCAATGGTCATTAAACGGTTATGATCAAAGAAAAAGCTGGCAAACATCACATGTGAATGAGCAGAGGTCACAAGATGTTCCATTTGACCAAGATTCGCATTTCAAGCCAAGGGTATGATTGGAAATTCAGCACATTAGGGTTAGCTTTTTTCTTGTTTCTAGAATGACCTGTGACCCTCTATATAAAGGGCGAATAGGATTTAATTTTCCCTTGTTCCAGTTTTTCATTTACAGAATTTGTAATTGATATGAATTTTATGAAATGAAATCTTGAGTTCTAATTTTACCTTCCAGCATTTATTTGCTTGTCATTTTACATTTTCTGTCAATTTAATTTTCTTGCAAAAAAAGAGTTTTTAAAGGTTGTGTGAAAGATTTTCATACTGAAGTTATGTTTTCAAGATTGTTTGTTTGAGGTTAATCAAGAAGTTTTCAAGTCATTGTTTGAGTTTTCGAGTTATAAGTTTGGGAAAGAAAAGTTTTTTAGGAGAAAGAAAAGATAAAATCAGATTGTTGTTACTATTTATGTTTAAGGTTTGTTAATCTTAGCAGGAAATTTGGAAGCCGGTGTTTTTTTCCGCTAGCACCTCAGCTCCAACATTCCAAGGCATGGATGTATGCCTTGGAGGTTTGTCTAAATCCTTTTTATAATTTCTTTGTTTTTATGATATGAATGATGTGTGCAAGTGATTGAGAATTATTGTCAGTTTAATGTATGCTTAATCTGTGAACAACTTGGCCTTCTGTGGCGTTTTATCAATAAAAGCTATGAAAAATTTTGAGCATTTAGGATCTAGAGGGATGTTTGGGACAATATATTTTATTGGCAGTAAGTGACCATAAGATTTAATTAGCTCTGCAAACCTTTAGGGTACTCATGTGCGTTGGATTTTTATGGGCGATTGAGGTTGAAGTTAAAAAAAATAGAATTGGTTTTGGTGTTGCTGATAAAAATCTGGCAGTTTCCTAGTTGTTGTGGAGTTTGTTTATGGGTGTTGCTGTACACATTCAAGAAAGAAAAAAAAAGCAAGTGACTTTGTACTTTTTTTAGCTCAAATATGTATCATTATTAGGGTCGTGCTTGTGATTGGTGAGTGCTTGTTGTCGATTTTGTGGCTGTGCAAACACAACAACCTTAAACTAATCAGGAAACCCAAGAAATAAAAAAGGTGAAAAGCTGTGGCATTGTGGCGTGAATATGTTAATTAACAAGTGTGCCCACTGTTTTTTTTTCTTTAATATCTGTGTATGATTAGAGGCCTGCCTGTTAATATTGGTTTACGAAGAAAAAAAAAGGGGCGTTTGAGTTTTGTGTTAGTTCTGTGTGCCTGCGTGTCCACCCAAACCCACAAGCTGTTACTTGTGTGCTTGGACAACAAACAATAGATAACCGAAACAAAAAAAGGAGATAGTTTAGGCCTGGGGTGGTGTTGTTGTTCAGCGAGACAAAAAAAGAGATCGGGTTCGATTTTTGTTGTTGGTGTTCAAAAGAAGAGAAAAAAAAGAGTGAATGTTTGTTCGATACCAACAGTTCAAAATCCCAAAAAGAAAGAGAAAGAATGAAGTTAGAAAATCTTTGGAGTTTTGGTGTTCAGTTTTATGGATTGTTCGATATGGTTTAGTATAGGATATTAGATGCAATTAATTTGCCAAACAGAAAAAAAACAACATTCGAACAGTATGTTATAAACCAAGTATTTTTTTTCATATAGAAAAATGAGCATTGAAGTTTCTGTTAGGACCATTTGGATTAGCTTGCTTAGAGTTCATTAGTGCAGGTCTAGGATCTAAATTGCTTCAAGTAGTCAAAAATAAGATAGTAAAACTTAGTTTAACAGTTAGTTTGTCGTTAAATCAGAAGAAAAAAAAATATAATAGTAGATCACTTAAAGTTTCTGCCTTTTTTCATAAAACTGAATCATAATTTGGTATTGTGTTCATGTGGGTTTGTTTCTGCTTTAACTGAGTGTTATTAGGTTAGAATTAGTGTACTTGTAGGCTTTGAATCATTCCCTTAGGTTAGTTCCACTTATTGCTCAATATAGATAATCAATAGTGCCCAAGTGTTCACTATCTGATGTCAAATACACCAGCGGGTGTATTTCATCCATCTTGAGGTTTTAGGATTTGATTTTTCGGATTTTAGTAGCTTTCATGTAGGAGTTGATCTGTTAAATAGATCTTATCTAGGGAGCTTAGTTTTAAGTTGAAAATAGCATAAAATTCGAGTTGTGCATCAATTCTATTTCAGCTTGAATTTTGGTTTGCATTGTGTATCTGCTCGATTTGTTGCTTATTATTAAAAGTAAGAATATCAAAAAGTGCAGGAAGTGGGTATTGAACCCACGACCTATGCAACACGAACAGACGCAACATAAAACATCTTTACAATCTGCTCTATTAGGTTTTTTTTGTTAGTTGTTGCCTTCTTTATTTCTTTATACAGTTTTTTACTCAGCTTATAATAAAAGGAAAAAAAAGAGTAGGCAGTGGGTTTCGAACCCCTGACTTCATCAACCATACAGACCCAGCAGCACACAAAGTGACCATCTGCTCTATGGCTGATTTTTGTTACTAATTCCTTCTTTATTTGTCTTATATTGTTTTTTTTGCTTTTGTATATTTAAGCTAATAAGCTCTTACAGCTTATTTCGTAGCTTATTTAAATTTTTTTCTCACGTTTAATTTTTCTTAGGTTTTAAATATTTTTTAGCTACTTTTTGTAATTTTTGGTATTTTTATCAAATTATTTAATATTTTTAATCATTTAATTAGTTTATTTTCGTATTTAATTCATAATAAATTATATAAAAGTCAAAAAAATACAATTCTTTTTTTCAAAATTTTCTTTTGTCATTTCGAATGTAGGAAAAACCAATTTGCTTTCGTAAATTTTAAAATTTTTATTTTATCCTTTTCTTAGTTATTTTATTTTTTAGGATTTCTATTTAATTTTAAAAATTAATATAAATTAATTAAATAGTTTTCAAATTTTTTGGTTTGTGTATTTTTCTTAGTTAGGATTTTTAGAACATTTTAGTGATTTTTAATTAATTTTTAGGTTAAATTTTTCGTTAGGTCGCGTTTTTACGTTCGTACGTATACGCATTTCCGACCGTTTTTAGCGTAAATCGTTTCCGTTTTCTTTTCTTTCTTTCTTTCCAAAAACGTAATCACTCGATTAAATAACGTCTATAATTTTTGGCTAAACACCATACCTCCACCGAGAACGAACTCGACGACGAGTATTCGCGTTTTTCACAAAACGTGATACTTAATACTTACCCGCTTTTGTCGCTTTGTTTTTCCTAAAAGAAAGTGTACAAAAATACCGCATCAATGTTAGACACGGATCAAGCTCTTATAACTTCCACAAATTGGCAGAATTAACCCCTTAACTTGGCAGTTTTATGATTTGAGCTATTATCTTCATTTCGTTGGCATAAATGGTCCTTCCAACTTCATTCTTGAACACAATTGATCCCTTTGACTTAGTTGACTTGAGAGTTGACCAGATTTGACTTTGATCTTGACTTTGTCATATTTACACTCTTGGTCCTTCATCTTTGGCAGATTGTCAAGATAGGTCCTTTGTCTTCAAAGTCTTGTCACTTTTGATCCTTCTTTGTCTTTTTCATCAAATTAAGCTTGATTTTCCTTTGTTTGCTTGATATTGTATCCTTCTTACCTATTTGAGCACAAACACAAAACATACCACATAATTCCGCTTTATAACACAAAGTTTAGGTATTTTTCTTGTGTTTTAGAGTGATTTGTTGATAAATTGATATGAGTTTTTGCTCATATCAAATCCCCTACACTTGAACATTGTCATGTCCTCATGCAATGCTATATATTTAAGCACAAATTTACATTCTCCTTATAATTAATCCACCTTGGCCATATGGAATGCATCTACACTACTCTAAAATAAATGATGCATGATTTTGATTTTTAACAATGCAATGAACAAAGTTCAATTCTATCTATATCTTTTTGGTTTTTCTTGAAATAGTTTTGATGGAAATAACTCATAAAGAATTCAATGACTTTGATTAGGGCTTGGGTACCATGGATACTTATCACCCTCAAGTTTCACTTTCCCCATACCAAGCTTAAAAATGGGATCATTGTATTCACAAGTAAAAAGTGCATCAACTTATTCATGACTATTAAATGTGGAACCGATTATTATTTGAGCAAATTGCTTGAAGGCAAATTTGTCATTATTTGAAGCGTGAATTATAAGAAATGTAAAATCCAAAAATAAGGAAGCACGGTTTTAATTCTAAGTAATCCTCTCATCCATTACTTGAAAAACCGCTCACAATTAATACAAGTCCGTTTCAAGAGTAATAAGTCATTCGCCTTATGTGTAAAATCCTCATGCCATGCTTTCATAAGTAGCTACACACTCGCTAAGGAAAGAAAATAAAACTCACGCAATAATTTACATCCGCCATCTTTTTAAGACTTTGGATCTTCAACCCCGCAACCCGTCAAGGTAATATTAGATTGGAGCAATCTATTGAATCCCCGCAACCCGTCAAGGTAATATTGGAACTCAATAGTCACTATAATTAACATCACACTGCCCCTCTTGGGATTCTTGTATAATTATATTTTTTCTTTTTCTTTTTTTTTCTTCTTTTTTTTTTCTAGCCACTCATTTTTTATAAGCCGCTCTTATTTTTCTTTATTCCTGACAAAGAAAGTAGAAAAGAATAAAAGGAAAAACACCCGCTAAATATTGAGCATGACATAAGTCTAGTACACATAAGACGTTCTAACTTAGAATCTTAAGACGTACTTATATCAACCATGAATGATTAGACAAAAATGCATAAGAGATTACAAACCAATTAAAACCGTTCTTGATTATTTATTAACAATATATACATGCGAAGAAAATAGAGGCAAAGAAGAGAAGGGTTTAGCCACAAGTAATTATCATGAAGTTTATCTAGCCCTTTTATACTTGCTTCAACTCTATCATTTCCCATTCTCCACAAATTTAAAATCTCAAATAATAGGATTGGTGGATGCTTAGCCTAATAGACCAATGAAGGACTACATGGTTAAGGATACTAGCTAGAGAATGCTAAGATAAGCAAACTCGGGTTGAGTCAAAATATCCATGGCGGGCCTAATATGTCAAAGAAGTCTAAATTTGTTAAAACCATGTTTTTATTATATATATTTTTATAATATTTTTGATGAAAAATAAAAGAAGAATATATACAATGCAAATGTGTTATGCAAATGAAAAATGATTGATGCAAAAATTATGAATGCATATTTTTGGTGGCCAAAGTAGATCAAAAATTTGAAAAATGTTTGAAATTAATTTTCCAAGTTATCATGAAAGACAATGACAAGTTCTAGGTAAGGTCACTTCGATAGAAGACCCCCCTACACTTAAGCTAAACATTGTACTCAATGTTTAAGAGCATGGAAGTATAAAAACTTCCCCTACACTTATGATAATGAATAGACTTTTCTTAACCCAAGTTAAGGAAAGGACAACTAGTGGTGAATTCATGTTTAAGCACAAGGTGTCAATAAAAGATCACAATAGTAACGAAATGAACCGGATACAATGGCCTCCTCTATAAGATCCAAAGCATGAAATGAGTGAGCAACCCTACAAACAACATGAAGACAAAAGAAGGTCTCCCCTACACTTATCTCAAAGTTTATACCCTTATTGCTAACCTACAACACTCTAAACCTAGTTATACGATGCTTGAGTTAATGAGTCTCTAGCTCGACTCGTCCCTCAATGAATTAATTCATGGGGAAAATGGGAATCTCTTGGACCATTTCAACGGAAATTTCCTCCCTAAAATAATGTTTCACACGGTGACCATTCACTTTAAAATTTGGACCATCGGGTTGCGACAACTCAATAGTTCCATATGGAAACACTTGAGCAATAGTGAATGGACCGGACCATCTTGACTTAAGCTTGCCCGCAAAAAGTTTCAACCTTGATTTAAAGAGGAGAACCGGCTCTCCAACTTTGAACTCGCGGTTCTTGATCTTAGCATCATGCAATTTCTTAGTCTTTTCCTTGTAAAGCAAAGAATTTTCATAGGCATTGGCTCTCAATTCATCCATCTCATTAAGTTGATCTTTCCTCTGTGAACCGGCTTGGTTTAAATCAAAGTTAGCCCACTTGAGAGCCCAAGATGCCTTATGTTCCAACTCGAATGGGAGGTGGCACGCTTTACCATAGACAAGCCTATAAGGAGTACAACCAATTAATGTCTTAAAAGCCGTCCTAAAAGCCCACAAAGCATCATCAAGCTTATCCGACCAAGAAGCTCGATGCTCTCCCACCGTTCTCTCTAAAATTCTCTTTAAACCACTATTTGTGACCTCGGTTTGACCATTGGTTTGAGGGTGATACGCGGTAGAAAGTCTATGATTAACTCCATATTTCTTCATAACTCTCGTGAATTGATCATTACAAAAGTGCGTACCACGATCACTTATGATGGCCCGAGGTACACCAAATCTAGCAAACAATTGCTTTAAGAACTTCACAACAACTCTAGCATCATTGGTAGGTAAGGCTTTAGCCTCCACCCATTTTGGACACATAATCCACCGCCACAAGTATATACTTGTTTCACTTAGAAGATGGAAAAGGTCCCATGAAGTCTATGCCCCATACATCAAAAATCTCACACTCTTGAATAAAATTTTGTGGCATCTCATCACGTTGCGTAATTTTTCCTTGTCTTTGACACACATCACAAAATTTCACCATCTCATGGCATCTTTGTAAATGGAAGGCCAATAGTAACCCGAATCAAAGACTTTCTTGGCGGTATAGTTAGGCCCAAAATGTCCACCCGTAGGTCCTTTATGACATGCTTCTAAGATCTTAAATGCCTCGGGCCCATCTACACACCGTCTAATGATTTGGTCCGCACATTGCCTAAAAAGATAAGGATCATCCCAAAAGTAATACTTAACTTCCTAAAGAAAATTTCTTCTTTTGTTGGTAAGTAAGACCCTCAATAAGCACATTTCCCACAAGATAGTTTGCAATATCCGCAAACCAAGGAGTGGCATCCTCTTGGGAAGAGATACACATGAGCTCCTCTAATGGAAAGGATTCATTTATTTCTTGATTTGGAAAATCTCCTTGAAAAGGATGCTCAAGTCTACTCAAGTGATCCGCCGCTAAATTCTCGGCTCCTTTCTTATCGCGAATTTCAATCTTAAACTCTTGAAGCAACAAAACCCATCTCAAAAGCCTAGGCTTAGCATCTTGTTTTGTCATGAGATACTTGAGAGCGGAATGATCCGTATACACTATGGTTTTGGATAGCACAAGGTATGGTCTAAATTTCCCAAAAGCATAGACTATAGCAAGCAACTCTTTTTCCGTGGTAGTGTAATGAAGTTGTGAACCGGTCATGGTTTTACTCGCATAATGTATAGGTTGAAAATGCTTATTCATTCTTTGTCCTAAGACGACCCCCACCGCATAATCACTAGCGTCACACATAAGCTCAAAAGGTAATTCCCAATTTGGAGAAACCAAAACGGGAGCCTTTGTCAATTTCTCCTTAAGAGTCTCAAAAGAGTCCAAACAATCTTGGTTAAAAATGAAAGGAGCCTCTTTTTCCAAGAGGTGAGTCATCGGTCTAGCTATCTTAGAAAAATCTTGTATAAAGCGCCTATAAAACCCCGCATGACCTAAGAAACTCCTCACACCTTTAACCGAAGTGGGTGGGGGAAGCTTAGCAATCACATCAATTTTAGCTCGATCCACTTCTAATCCCTTATTGGATATTTTGTGTCTTAAAACAATTCCCTCTTTCACCATAAAGTGACATTTCTCCCAATTAAGCACTAAACGTGTTTCCTCACAACGCTTAAGCATTCTCTCTAAATTGGTGAGACATGAGGTAAATGAATTTCCAAAGACGGAAAAATCATCCATAAAAACCTCCATAGTTTGCTCTATCATGTCATGGAAAATCGCCATCATGCACCTTTGAAACGTCCCCGGTGCATTACATAAGCCAAAAGGTATCCTCTTGTAAGCAAATGTACCGTAGGGACAAGTGAATGTGGTCTTTTCTTGATCCTTAGGGTCAATGGGTATTTGGAAATAACCCGAAAAACCATCAAGAAAGCAAGAGTACTCATTTCCTGCTAAGAGTTCAAGCATTTGATCCATAAAAGGTAATGGGAAATGGTCTTTCCTAGTAGCCTCATTGAGTTTCCTATAGTTAATAAAAACTCTCCAACCTGCAACAAGTCTCGTAGGAATAAGCTCATTGTTCTCATTAGGCACTACGGTGATTCAACCCTTCTTTGGAACACAATGTACCGGGCTAACCCATGGAGAGTCTGAAATGGGGTAAATCATGCCCGCATCAAGGAGTTTAATCACCTCCTTCTTAATGACCTCATGGATTTTTGGGTTAACCCTTCATTGACTTTGAATGGCGGGTTTGTAATCATCCTCCATAAGGATTTTGTGTGTACAAAAATGTGGATCAATTCCCCTTATGTCGGATATTTTCCATGCTAAGGCTTTCTTGTGTTTCTTAAGGACTTCAATGAGTTGCTCCTTCTCATTCTCTTTCAACTCTTTAGCAATGATCACGGGTAATTGGTCTTTGCCCTTTAAGAAAGCATAGTCTAAGTGGGATGGAAGGTCCTTAAGTTCAATTTGAGATGGACTCTCTATGGAAGGTTTTACTATGGAAGGATCCTCATGGGTAACTTCTTGTGGAGTAGGAGAAGGAATAGGGTCCTCATTGAGCAACTTTTGGATAGTAAGAATATCTTCTTCCCAATTAATGGGAGAATCATCATCACCAAGAAAGTTTGACTCAAATTCCTCCAAGAGGAAATCACTCTCTCCAAAAGGTGTTAAAGAGGGAGCAATTGAGGCCACGGTTTCAACATGGGGCATTTCTTCACTAGTACTCTTGCAAGCATCATGAAAGTGTTCATCACACACCTCATCTAACACATCAACTATGTTAGTAGTCTCACATGGTCTAGACTCCTTAACCTGTTTCCCATCACAAACTTTCCCTAACTTAAACACCACTTTCTCACCTCTACTCTCATAATTAGTTCTCCTTCCGCCACATCTATCAAAGTACGACCCGTTCTTAAAAACGGTCTACCAACAATCAAAGGAACTCTAGGATCCATGTCATAATCAACCACTACAAAGTGGCCGGAAATGTAAACTTATCCACACCTACAAACACATCCTCCGCGATACCTACGGGGTAAGCTATGGTTCGGTTGGCTAACTCAAGGTTCATCCTAGTGGGAGTGAGCTCGGGAAGAGAGAGTTTTTTCCAAACCGATAAAGGCATGAGGTTAATGCTTGCCCCTAGATCCGCCAAAGCCATACAATTTTCTACACCGGGAAAATTACAAGGTATCAAGAAGCGCCCCGAATCTCCAAGTTTTGTTGGTAAGGTTTTAAGTAACACGGTGGAACAATTTTCATTAAGGGATGTGTTGGGCAAATCAACCAATTTTTCCTTGTTTGAGAGTAAATCTTTGAACATCTTAGCAAACTTTGGCATATAAGCAAGAGCTTCCGCAAAGGATATGTTGATGTTGATGTTGAGTTGCTTGAACATCCTTAAGAAATTTGAGACTTGGATGTCATCCTTGTTCTTTAATTTGTCCTTTTTCAACCTTGAAGGATATGGAAGAGTTGGTTTTGGTGTAGGTGGAGTAGGTGTTGTAGTGGAAGATTTGTCTTTGTTAGCTTCTTCATTGGGAGATGTGGAAGGTAGAGGAGAATTAGGAATAGGTTGAGAAGGTGTGCTTGATTGAATGGGAGAATTTTGAGGTGGTGAAGTAGAAGTAGAAGGCTTGTCACAAGTAGGAACAAAAGTGGGTGGAATAATAGGAGGTTTAGGAGGTGAAGGATCCTTTGTTGTCTTTCTACTTCTTGTTGTAATAGCATTAACATTTGCCCTTGGATTTGTTTGTGTGTTAGATGGTAAAGCCCCTTGTGGTCTTTGATTGAATGCCATTAAAAGCCTATTGGTTTGTTCCTCCATTGTACGTTTCATTTGGTCATTCATTCTTTTCTCACTTTCACGAATTCTCCTCTCAACATACTCATGAGTCTCTTGTAGCCCATATCCTTGATTTTGAATTTGAGGGTAACCTTGATTTGGGAAAGGTGGAAGTGGTTGATTAAATCCTTGATTTGGTAGATAAGAGTTATTTCCTTGCGGTTGAAAATTGTTGGGTGCCTTGTAGTTATTTCCTTGGTAATGTGGTCTTGTACCTTGATTCCGTTGTAACAATTAAGGAGGATTTTGTTGAAGTTGGGTAGGTGGTTGGGGTGGGAATCCCGGTGGAGTAAGGTAATTTTGGGACTTGTAAGAAAGGTTATTGGGATTGATATTTGGCTTGAAGTGTTCACGATGTTTCTCTTGGTAAGCATAACATTCCCCTTGATAACCTTGCACCTTATCACATTGTTCATAGGAATGGGGACCTCCACAAGTTACACAAGAAAGAGTAATGGCATGCACATCATTTGAAGAATTGTTCAATGAAAGGCTCTTAATAGCTTGAATCATTTCTTGATGTGCCTTAAGACTCATCTCATGATCCCTATCTATCTTTTGAATGATCTCTTGGTGACACTTGAGGAATTGGTTATCACAAGGTGTTTGAGAATTGTTTTGGATAACATGAACCCGTTCTTCAATTTGAGTGTTTGTTTGAACCATTGCTTTGGTCTCAATGATGTCCAAAGCCTCTTGAATAGATTTAAGAAGAATATTCCCTCCCGCGGAAGCATTGAGTGAATCTTGGTGATGAGGTTTAAGGCCATCGTAGAAAGTATTGATTTGGTGAACTTCATCTAATCTATGATTAGGGCATCTCCTCAATAACTCTCTAAACTCCTCCCAAGCATCACTAAAGGTTTGACTAGGTTTTTGTTGAAAGCCTATAATTAAGTTCCTCAAAGCCGTGGTCTTAGATGGGGGAAAGAACTTGTTCAAAAACTTAGTGGTAAAACCATCCCATGTGGTTATACTATCGGGTGGTTGTGTGTCTAACCAATGCTTAGCGGGTCCCTCTAGTGAAAATTGCACCAATATCAACTTAATAGCATCATGTGGAACTCCATTGTACTTAATGGTATTGCAAAGAGCAAGGAATCTCTTAAGGTGATCATGAGGATTATCATTCTTGTGATCATAGAAAGGTGTGTTTGAAACCAAGGTAATCATAGCCGTTTTTATCTCAAATGAATTTGCGGGAATGTCGGGACTCTTGATAGCATCGGCATATCCGTGAACATTGGATTGCAAACGTTCCATCAAAAAACGATTATCAACAGCCATGGCTTCTTGTTGTGGATGAATCAAATCACGATTCTCGTGATCGGCTTGATGGACGGTGGTGTTCTTACTCTTTCTCTTTTTCTTCCTTTTCGCAGGAAGAGGTTGTACACCAATCGGTATTTGTGCACGCCCGCGAGTGAGCATGCAACTCAATACGAGGAATGAGAGAGAAGCTCTCGTGTGACTTTGAAGAGAAAAGGATTATCCCCTTCGATTTTCAATATGAAATATCCACAAGAAAATAATAATATACGTATGTACTACTTGGGTGCAAGACCCCCAATGAAGCCTTCCTTCTTAGAATACTTACAAGTGAACGAGGGGGTTAGGTGGCGCGAACCACTTAAGTACCTATTGACCCTTAGATGGCATTTTATAGCACATCGCCTTTCTATTCACTTAATTGTTTGTATTCTTCGAATTGTTGCTTATTGGAAGTATTTATCTATTCTTGCTTTATTTTGTTTGATCGATACACGTGTCAAGGACCGGAACGCCCCTCAACACGGTGTATTGCCTTGGCAATACTTATGGAGAATATGTGAATTGGTTGTTCTTATACGTATACGTATGTACTTATAATAATATATGGAAAATATTTTTGTATTTATGAGTTTTTAAGAGAAAATACTATATGTACATAAAAACCGAGAGAATCCAATAATATATATTTTTGGGTGCAATCTCTTAGGAAAAAGATTGCTTTTTGGATTTTTTAATTTGTTTGGTCAATTCTTTAGGAAAATAATTGTTTTGTTAATTTTTTTAGTTTTTATATATTTTTATATTTTTTATTTTTTATTTGTTTTTTATTTATGATACGTAAAAATAACGTTCACTAGGTGAACGGATCCCAAAAGCCAATGAAAACCGTCAATCAATAGTCTCTCGTAAAGTCAAAGAACCGGCAGCGGTGCCATTTGAAATGTCTATAGTTGAAGTTCGTTTTTATCAGTTCTTAACAAATTGAAAGTCCTAACAATATCGAGTTTTTAATTATTTTTGGTTGGTAAAGTTTTTTTGGATATTCTATTGCTAATTCAAACAAGCCTTGCCAAAATGAAAAATACCGTCTACTTATATGTAAAACAAAGTGCAAATACCAAGTTTTTATTCAAGTAAAATGCTAAATGTAAATTCCACAAACTATAAGGACTCAAAATGTAAATTCTATAAAATATAAATGCCAAATATGTAAAGTCAAAAAGTCAAAGGACTAACTATGCAAAATCAGTAAACTAGATGGACTCAATATGAAAACTATTCAAACAAAGTAACTAATTTTCAACTAATTGAAAACTAACTAACTAATTTTGAACAAATTTGAAAATATAAGGACTGAACTTCTGAAAACCCTAAAAAATGGAAGATTAGCTTGATTTAAAAACTGATTAATACTACAAGGACTAAAAAGCAATTTTTAAAACTACTTTACCAAAAACGGGTTCAAGACTTCAATAAGCTCGTTTGAGCTTATTTCTCAACCAAATTAGCTCAAACCAGTTGCAAACGACTTAAAATTGAAAATAACCTAGACCTATCCAAGGAATTTAGCTGAAAATGCCTAGAACTCTAATAAGCTAAATTCAATAAGCTCAAATTAAGCTACCAATTAAGCTAGACTTGCACTACTTGATTTCAATGAAAATTCTTGTTAAACAGCTCGAAAGAAAGACGGGAAATCAAGTCTCAAAGAAAATGATCAAGTAATAAGCCCTGAATCTGAAAATAAGCCAAAAATTGTGCTTATGTTGACCAGAATTTTCAAAAAGCTCAAAATCTCAAAATTTATCCAGGAACACTATTGGAATGGAATTGTGAAAGAAAATCAGCTAGTTTATGAAGTAGAAAATGAGATATAAGAAATCAGTTTGGACTTCACTACAGGGAATTGCATTTGCTCTAATGCTTATTCTTTTGCTTATTATTTACTCAATATTGGATACTGTACAAATTCCTTATACACATTTAAAGTTCATATGTAAAGTGAGAAATGAGCACTGGTTTGAAAAGATTTCATCAAGTAACAAATAAATGCCAATCAAATGAAAATCAATACTTTTTGAAAAGTTACTTGAATAAAACTAACCCAAACCTTTTTTATGACCGATTGCCTTTTTGACCAAATTCTTGACTTAAAAATGACTGAAAACTTTACACTATGACTAGTGGACTTGAAATGAACCAAAGTTTTCCAAAAACTAACACTTGAAAAACAATTACAAGCTATAACCAAACACCACTTATCTGATATTTTCCAAACTTTTATAATGGATTTTTGAGCAAATGATTAGACTGAATTAAGAGTGATTTCACACTAAGTTTACTAGCTAGAAAGAAGTGTAACTGAACTAGTTTCAAATATTTAAACCAACAAGTACTCAAAATGATTTATGAAGCTAAAGTGACTGATAAAAGTGGAAAAACAGAACAAGAACTAGACCTATAAGCAAGTATAAGCTACTCTAAAGCTACACAGTCACTGAAATCAGATCAATTACAAGCTAGAACACATTTTATCATGCAATCAAGGAGAATTAAGCTAGGTATAAAGCATGCATTCAACACTTGAGTGGAACTAGAAATTCAGAAAGTAAGACCTTTAGCTTAAGCCTCCATTGGGGAGTAGAGGAGCGCTGAGCTCTCTAAACTAGTGCTAACCACCACCTTAGCACTAGAACAACTAAACAGCTACAATTCAGCAACTACCAATCACCAAATCTCCATTAATGGACTGCAAACTCCAAAATCTGCTAGAACTTGACTTGGATGAAAAGAACAGGTACAACAGCTTCAAGAACTTCACAAGTAGCCAATTATGATCAAGTAATGATCATAACAAACTAAACAGCATCACAAGGTAACAAGGTTCAAGTATGAACAGTAAACTAGTAATGGAGTATTTGGAGGGAAAATGAAATTTTTATTTATTGAATTGAGAAGGTAGTTACAAATGCTGGTAATCAGTTACAACTAATAACAGACTCAAGAGTTTGTCAGACTCTTGAGTTGTTAAGCTAAACTAAGCTGAGATGAGAGAAAAACTAAAAATGTGTGTGATTTCACACTTTTCTACAACACAAGAAATGAGAGCTAAACAAAGGTATTTGTAGACTGCAGATGTGAAGTTGTTGGGGTTGGTGACGTGTTAGAACCAATCAGAAACTTCCACGTGTAAAATTCTGCTCAATTGAGTTTTGCAGGTCATGAACACATTTTGGGGATTTTTGATTGAGAAAGTTTCATGTTAATTGATTGTGCCTATTGTATTCGTCTCTTGAAAACGATCACTTTTGATGTTTACATCATCTTCTGAAATTGCCTCTAGCTAAATCCCGTTCCTGGTAAATTGTGTTGAAGAAGATGACACGTGTCACATTATCATTGGTTAAGGGATTAGCACACGGATCATTATCCAAAGTGGATAATTCTGATTATTGCATGTCACGTTTTAATTGGTGGAGAAGTGGTGAGTGCACAGCACTGTTGGGATATGGCCAATTAATGCTGGCGGCTGAGTGGATATTTAATAAACTGATTTGGTGATCCATGTCACTTGTTTATTGCACTCCCATTGGTTGAAAATGTTAGACACGGATCAAGCTCTTATAACTTCCACAAATTGGCAGAATTAACCCCTTAACTTGGCAGTTTTATGATTTGAGCTATTATCTTCATTTCTTTGGCATAAATGGTCCTTCCAAGTTCATTTTTGAACACAATTGATCCCTTTGACTTAGTTGACTTGAGAGTTGACCAGATTTGACTTTGATCTTGACTTTGTCATATTTACACTCTTGGTCCTTCATCTTTGCAAGATTGTCAAGATAGGTCCTTTGTCTTCAAAGTCTTGTCACTTTTGATCCTTCTTTGTCTTTTTAATCAAATTAAGCTTGATTTCCTTTGTTTGCTTGATATTGTATCCTTCTTACCTATTTGAGTACAAACATAGAACATACCACATAATTCCGCTTTATAGCACAAAGTTTAGGTATTTTTCTTGTGTTTTAGGGTGATTTGTTGATAAATTGATATGAGTTTTTGCTCATATCATCCCCAAATAGTACTATTATATGCATAAGCGTCTACCAAATCCCGGTAGTTCACAATTCATGCTAATGGGACTTTTAGTGACATAAACTAACTTTAATAATCCCTTTCATTTCATTTATCGGGTCATATAATCATTCATCGGGTCATACAATCATTCGGGTCCAAATCAATAAACAAACAATCGGGACAACTAGTGTCCTTTTTCATGAAAACTAACATGTTATCTCCCTCGCGGGTTTATAAAACATTTCACAAAAACATTTAAAAGAGTGCGAGGCTATGAACTCACGTTGATTGGGAAAGACGGTTATCGGCAATTCGGATATACGGTACGTGCTTCAATCACGAAAACCTAGACAAATAATACTCGTCTTAGACTCTTGTCCAATGACTTTATAAAAATATCAATCATGTATACATATGATGATTTTATACGTATGATGATGATCAAGTGGGTTTATACATCTTTACTCATTTATTATAGTGTTTATGTGTTGGTAACATTTTTATTCTAGTTATACTAGTTTAATTTAATTACATTTTGAGGCCCAATGGGCCGATTACAAGCCCAATATATTATATTAGCCTAATTATACTTTTATTATCAGTATTATATTTTACATGTTGGGCCCAAATGGGTTAAGCCCAATAAGTAAGTTTATAAGTGTTTTACTAACTAGTCGGGTTTATAGTCCAATAAGGCTACTTTGGCCCGTTAATGTCTATATGTTGTATAGCTCGGGTTTTATCGGTTTTTACTTGTTATATAAGTTCATATATCGGTATGTGAGTTTATAAAAGTTTATATTACACGGGTCCGACCTTCTAAGTTTTATTTGACAAAAACATTAATCTTTCGGTTTTAGCCGAAAAGACGTAAAACTTAGTATATAGTTTTATAACTTGGAAAAACATTTATACTTGTAATTTATATAACATGTCCTATTTTAATATCAATATATATATATTTCTTTATTTATAATTTTTATCAACTAGTGGATTTTATATATGTATATTTTATAAATACAAAATTTTGAGTGCTTATATTATATACTATTTATTTTACCAAATCTGTCCTAAATTTTCAATCCACTAAAATGTCAATATCTAGAGTCCTGTATGGAGATAGGACCTCAAAGTTTTATCACAGAAACTACATGATATGTGCTTCATTTTATTCCTTTATAGCTATTGATGAATCAACCTCTAAATATTTTAATAAATTCGTTCAAAATAGTATAGGCAGATTTGCACTCTAAACTTGTTTTGATCATATCTCACTCATTTTTATGATTCCATTGCATGGCCAACTCTCACATGTGTATAACACCTAATACTTACTTTATATTGATTTCACTTTACAATTTTATCAGTTTATCATTTGGTTACTTACTGTTTTTATACAGCCATCTTATTAAGCAAGATTTAACCATTTTTACATGTGGTTTTTCCATCTTTTTACCCATGTTTATCAATTCTATCAACACCAAATCCCTACATAATATTTTAATCATCTTTCATCATCATATAAATATACATAAATAAAGAAAATACAAGATTACATAATCAAAATAACAAGAGGATAGGAAGAACAATCTTTATACCACCAAGATTAAGTAGTTTGAAGGATCAAGACTTGGTTTTGGGTCACCAAATCTTATGAACTCTTGTATGAAATCTTCAAGATCACCAAGGGAGATGTTGGTCTTTGAAAGTAAGTCCTACTTCATCTTGCAAACTTCTCTTTGGATGTTAAAATCACCACCAATATATAGAGCTTCAAAATGGCTTCATCATATATGTGAATAACAAAGGATTTCATGGTTAAATTTGATCAAATGAGGGTTGTTTTTTATGATGGTGGGACGGAATATAGAGAGAGAGGGAGGAGAGTATGAGTAGTTTGCATGTATGTAAATGGAGAAATGGTTTTAGAGTGAGTGGTTTTGTGGTTTTGGTGTGGCTTACTTTGTAAGCTTAAGCTTACATGTGTAGCAACTTGTAACCACAAGTTGACGCCTCATGGGTGTGGTGGAGATACTTTGGCCGTCCCATGTGTGGGGTGGGCAAGTGTAAAACTTGTCCCATCCCACTAATTTACGGGTACTCCTCGATTCTAATTTCCTCAATTTGCGTGCCCTCAGGTCATTTTACGAAAAACGTTTTTATAAATTATGAATCAACGGTACAAAACGAATCTAATAACAATTGTCTCATCAAAAACGGAGTTCAAGAACGTAAATACGTAATCCTAAGGTTTCCGGTTTAGTCGTAAAGGACGTTAAATTATTCGCGTAAGTCCTAATCTCTTCTCGTAAATTTATGAGTTTATGAACCAACTCAAATTTAAAATCTCAAAATAATATTCACGGATAAATTTATTTTTTGAAATGTCGGACTGTCACCAAAACGTTGTATGTAAACGTAAGCGCGTAACATAGAATCCTTCGGTTTAGACGTAGTCGATGCTACTTCAAAACGTAAATCCAAATTTCTTCCCAAAAATGAGTGAGTTCATAATATAATATTAAAATAATGTTTTTTAATAATATTTGAGAATAAAATATCAACCATAAATTGACGGATTTTCACAGCATTTACCCCTAAACAAGATCTTTGTCCTCAAAGATCATTTTATATTACTACTCGCTTCTTGTAGAGCTAAAGCCATGTGGGTATTTTCTCCACATTCGGTCTTTTCTCACAAGTGTAATCCATTACAATACGCGAGTTTCATCAAACATAACTACGGGAATAAGATCAGGCTAAATGTTGACTTACTTTCTCTATCCATGATGTTCATGGGTTTCTGATGAATGCAACTTTTCTCCGATCTAAACTTTACTAAGAAACAATCAGATTTTCACTTGATAGACATTTTATCAAGTTCGATATACGAAACATAATTCACGCAGCACTTGAAGTCCTAGGGTAAATCCAGCTTATATGCCTTTCATACCATCTTTTACATCATCTCTATGGTCCCATACAACGGGGACTTATATCCCATGATCTTCCAGATCATCAATTCATTTTTCCATGGTTAAAATTTTTGGCAAAACTTCGCTACCCATCTAGGACTTCAAGATCTACATTTCATATTCACATAACCTCCTGCCCACTATCGGCAGTCAATAATTAGATCCTAATTTCAACAATCATTTCAGGTCTCGCGCGTCGAGTATTTTGTAAGGTTAGGTTCGCCATCATAGGAGACCTTAAACCTAAAAGACATGTCCAACTCACAATGGGTGTATGTCGGGTGTTTTCATCCCAACTCCTACTTAGAGATGCTCTAGTATATATCCTCACAAGATTCGATCTTGATCCTAATATGATAATTATCAATGATAATCTCTCCAAAGGAAAACGATTTTACAGTTTATTACCAAAGGTCAATCATTCAAACATAAAACAGAACTTATAGTATTTTGTATCGTTACTTTACCTCGTCCCTTTGATTGGGGTGGTACACAGTACTCTCATCAAGATTCGTTCTCAATGACTTCTGAGCAAGTCTCTAGAAATTCGATGCGAAGCGAGGATCTTGATAGAGATGATCGATACAGGCACACCATTTTACACAACTCCTTTAAATACAAAAGAGTCAATTTCTTCATCAAGAATCTATCATTAACAGGAATGATATTAGCAGATTTGGTCAGTCTGTTGACGATGACCCAAATCGAATCAAATTCAGATGATAACCTTTGCAATAGCTAGACGTTTACTATTGTATGAGGCAATGTCTGCCTTCATAATTTGCCATTAGTACAACTTCTTTAGATAAAGATACATTTAGTCAGAAATGACAAGAATAGAATACTTATACTTATGAGATTCCAACATGACTAAATCTCAAAATCCTCCATATTCAAGCAACCACAAGCGGCCTTTTATACATTTAACGCCATAGGCTTCTCAAATCTATTGGTTCACATTAGCCGCGAACCCCCTTTTATTATCTATATTATCCTTTATACAAACATCGTTTATATTTAAATTGTTCGACAATTTATTTTGCACAATCATTATTAAGAAACTCATCCTAATTGATTCTTTATCCTTCCTATATAATGTGTCAGTAATTACGTTCACTTTCCTAGATGGAATAAATATCATGACCGTATTTATTCGAAAATTCTTTCTTCACATTTTCTAAGTCTTAGTTCTATCTCAACCATTGTTTTTATCAGTTTTGCTCAATCCGACGTTTAAAGCGTCGATAATTACTACAAGTAATTAAATAATAAATATTTAATTTTTATGAAGCGTAAACGCAAATTTTTTTAAAAATTTTCTCAGTTTGTCCAATTATATAAAAAAAATGTTCAAAATAAATTTAAATTTAATTAACATAATTTTTGTTGATTTATCAGAAATAATTAGTAAGATCCGTAAATGTTCGAAAACCCTTCGTTTATTATTTGGTAAAAATTTTCTTAGTTGAAAAGCAAAAATTATCGTTTCAAATTTTAAGTCATGGTTTAACGGTTTCCTCAATCCCTCTTAGGTTGTCTTGAGGTATACACAAACATTTACCCCTAAACAGGAGTTTAGTTAAATGATTTGTGTATAAGGGAATAATCCCTTAAAAATCCTTTGTTAAAACATTTGTCAAAACATATTTGCACCACCTTTTCGGTAAAACCCAAAGTCTTAAATGACTTCTAATTTTTGAAGAGCCAATATATATATATCTTACCATCATTAATCAAACGGTCATTTTATGTAAAGGATTAAGCATTAAGTCTCATGTTTAAATATTCAAGGTACAAGTTTTCATTGTTCGGCCAATTCAGGGCAATCTATAAATAATTATTAACTCCTTCTTATTGTTATAAACAAGCATATGGTTCTTAATGATCACGAGCATGCATTTTATCAAATTACAGCCTACACACGTGATTCACCAAATTTATGAATGCTACATGTGCATTGGTCAATCTAAACGACATCACGTGAAACTCATAATGTTCATTACAAGTTCTGGATGTAGTGATTGGAATAGATAATCTTTTTCACGGACGCGAAGTTGATGATAACCATGCCGTGGATCAAATCTTTAAAACATACACTAGAACCTTGTATATGATCAAACAAATCTATCATCTTGGGTAGTGGATATAGATTTTTAATCGTCAATTTACCTAGTTCACGGTAATTAGTAAACATAAGGAATGATAACACCATAGCTCTTCATGATGACGAGCTCGGTAGAATAAAATCTTTCTCCGAAAACTCTCTCAGTTGTACGGTAATTCCTTTAATTCAGATGGTGCTGACGTACAGTGCACACGCCACAGGTGCAACACCGAGAATATAATCAATACCAAATTCAACTCGCCTTAATGGCGAAAGTCTAAGTAATTCACCAGCAAATACCTCCTAAAGTTTCAAATAACATGAACATCTTTTTATACATTTACTTTTAAGTTCTTCTTAGATTACAAGATCTATGACTAATTCACAACCATTCATGGTATAATTTCAAGTCTAAATGCAGGATATGGTCATCCATCAAGAATTATTTAAATAACTTTTGATAATCAACATCTTATCTTTTAGGGGAATTCTACTCGAGTTCCCATCAATTAAGACAATGTCGTCATGTCATAATCAATCGATCCATTCTACCGGCACTATCAACTTTCCAGTTTCATTATCGTTGATAAGATGTGAACTTCTCAAAAGACTATTAATAACTCATAATCCTTCACAAATTCAAGGATATATGGAGACATAACTACCCTAAAAAGAGTAAGGTCAACGCATAATCTACGCGATAGAATTTCAAATCAGATACAGACGAAAATATTTAATGAATATGAATATATCCCATGTTTTCATAATTTGTGTACGCATACGAAAGCTCCTCGGATCGTTACCCAGGTCATTCAATGAAACCAAATCAAAAGAAATGATAGGAACGTCGATACGTCCAGTCGGGTATCAACACTCGGTAATCATATACTTTTCTTAAGAATCTCACCACGGAAGAATTGGACAAGAAGGGAATATCAATTGTCAATTAAGACAATTTCCATATATGATTAAATTCGACTCAGAAGAATAGATGCTACAGGCACATATGTAGGTGTCCCTAACACTGTCCCTATTTTTCACTTCTTGCAGATCTCATAAAATTTAATCTTTCACAATCTTTAAAGAAAATGTAGTGTTTATTAATCAGTTTTATGGTGACTACTAATCAGCCTTGCATGGTCCATTCCAAATTGTATGTAGGCGCGCATCTATATACAATTTCAAGATTAACGATGCAATACTCAGTTCGTCAAAATTTTATCATCATGTTTATAATAAAAATATTTTCATGCTTAATTCTTAAATAAGAATCAAAAATAAATTTACAAAGATTTTCTTTGTTATGAAAAGAATTAAGTTTTCCAAGGTATTTCATAAACAACGTTATTTCGATAACGATTACTTATAAATCTCAATTTAAATAATCCTTACGGTGATAAAAATTCAATCTTTATCAAGGGATACTGTTTTATCTTTTAAAAACAATCAGTGATCTGCAAAAGAGTGATGAAGAGTTGTTCACCAAGAACTAACTACAATATAATAGGAAATGAGCTTAGCCAATTAATCATGAGGTTCATGATCTCGATGGCACTCAAAAAGAATAATCCACAACGTAACTCAAATCGAGATGAGTACTTGTTCAATGGTTGCATCACTAATGCGAACATTAGGAAGAAGCAAGAAAAGATAGATAGAATTTAGTAATCAAAGGTAGTCTTTTCTTTAATCACAAACAAGTCAAAATTGTACCGTAACACATTATGTGTCACTATGTCATATAATTCCAAGAACTCATCCTACCAACTGATGTCTCAGTTAAGTTAGGGATTATTTTTAAAAGATACCACAATGAATACTAATCTACAAGATTCATTAGGTGTCCCACCTGTCCCGGAAGATCCATCAGTCCCAATTCAGAAGAAGATTTCTTCAATTTATTTATTGGACACTGGGCATCCTCGTCATTGGACAATGGCCTAGGAACAACCCTTAACACGAATCAACAATCAATTAAAACCTTATAATTCAATCACACGACTTAACGACTTCCTCTTAACAGTCTCATATTCCATACAGGTTAAATTTTACTTCATTAAAATTTCAACCAACTTATACTCAATACGATATCCTACCTCATTCTCCAGTACTTTCAACCTTATTCATAAATCTTAAAAGGGCAATAAAAGCTCGATATGATCAACACTTAATATCCAATCCTATAGCTCTTACAACAACAATTATCAAATGAGTCACTAGTATAAAATGACTCACACATTTGATTAGACTTCTCGGAAAGGTACTAGTGGCATGAGGCTTTTGGGTAATGGTTCCAATGACAGCCTCAAGTGCAACATTCACCCTTTCGATTCTTAAATTTAAGAATTGGGTGACACCGAATCAGATGACACCTTTCCAGGTGGTAAGGTTTTGTCAAACTCCACTCTATAAGGAAAGATCGTCATGACATCGATATCAGATATAATCTCGCCAATTCTTATTTAATATCACAATCAACTAATATCAACATTTCTACGAATATTAACCATTTTGTTGGGATCATAAATATCCGCAACTTGGTTTAGATCAAGAATAGCTAGAATTCCTACGGGAATAGCTTCGATTAATTTACTAGGGGATTTAGGGTTCCTTGTGAAAATCCACGTCATATAAATACCTCGTATAAATATTAAAATAATCATCAAACATTCATGTAATCAAATTACATCATATATATATATTAATCCAAGTTATATATATATACTAAAATAACACTTCTCAGTCTGGCCTTGTCGGTAACTCGGGAATTCTTCGACACCGTTATAGTCAAAAGATTTTTAGACATTTTTAGAAAAATGTTTATAGTTAAAAGATTTTGAAATGTTTTATTCAAAACCTTGGTTTTAAAAATCTTTCGTTCTCTATAACGAGAGCTCTGGTACCAAACTGTAACACCCCCAAATTTACACAATTCAATACAGCGGAAGACTCGTTGGTGTTACGGGATAGCACATTACTCACATCATAGACAACGCATAAAAATCGCGTCGTTTAATAATAAAGCATTTCCATTCATAAATATCAAATTTACATAGGTCCCAAGTCATAGTCATTTCATACAATTTTACAAAAGATTTGAATGGAAATTGTTATTTAAGTGCGGGCCATGAATTCTTGTTGTCTTCTCGAGAATTACCTTCAAGTACCTGAGATAAAACATGTTAAAAGAAAAGGTCAGCGAAAACGCCGAGTGAATTCATAGAGTTTAATAAAACCGTTAATATATCATCGGTATATAATTATTACCGAAAGTCATTTTATACAAATCTTTGTAATAGGCCATAAAATAGCCAAAGTCATTTTATACAAATCCTTATCAAAAATCATAATATAGGCTTTTGCCTTCAAAATCATTATACGAACCAGTGTCGTAAAAACATCATACAATACGTTTTTTAACGTTGTATAGAGTTAAATAAAAATCGTTATCTGAATATGGTTATGAAAAACCAAAACACGAACATAATATCAATAGTAAGACCCCGTATTGCTAGTCAGGCAATATATCGTAATTTAGTGCGTATAGCAGTATTTCGTTATTTGGATTATTATAAGCCGCATGACATTGTTACCTTACTACAACAAACAACGGGTAGCTAGCCCGAAACTCAATTTGCCCATCTAAATTAGCGTGTCGTCACAATAATCACGCTTGTGTAAATCTTCTCATACATAAATTCGCTTACCAATCAATGTGGCGCGACGGGGATCAACTGTCAAGGCGCGAACTAGGGTGATCGTCCCCAAATAGTACTATTATATGCATAAGCGTCTATCAAATCCCGGTAGTTCATAATTCATGCTAATGGGACTTTTAGTGACATAACGTAACTTTAATAATCCATTTCATTTCATTTATCGGGTCATATAATCATTCATCGGGTCATACAATCATTCGGGTCCAAATCAATAAACAAACAATCGGGACAACTAGTGTCCTATTTCATGAAAACTAACAGGTTATCTCCCTCGCGGGTTTATAAAACCTTTCACAAAAACATTTAAAAGAGTGCGAGGCTATGAACTCACGTTGATTGGAAAAGGCGGTTATCGGCAATTCGGATATACGGTACGTGCTTCAATCACGGAAACCTAGACAAATAATACTCGTCTTAGACTCTTGTCCAATGAATTTATAAAAATAACAATCATGTATACATATGATGATTTTATACGTATGATGATGATCAAGTGGGTTTATACATCTTTACTCATTTATTATAGTGTTTATGTGTTGGTAACATTTTTATACTAGTTATACTAGTTCAATTTAATTACATTTTGAGGCCCAATGGGCCCATTACAAGCCCAATATATTATATTAGCCCAATTATACTTTTATTATCAGTATTATATTTTACATGTTGGGCCCAAATGGGTTAAGCCCAATAAGTAAGTTTATAAGTGTTTTACTAACTAGTCGGGTTTATAGTCCAATAAGGTTACTTTGGCCCGTTAATGTCTATATGTTGTAAAGCTCGGGTTTTATCGGTTTTTACTTGTTATATAAGTTCATATATCAGTATGTGAGTTTATAAAAGTTTATATTAGACGGGTCCGACCGTCTAAATTTTATTTGACAAAAACGTTAATCTTTCGGTTTTAGCCGAAAAGACGTAAAACTTAGTATATAGTTTTATAACTTGGAAAAACATTTATACTTGTAATTTATATAACATGTCCTATTTTAATATCAATATATATATAATTCTTTATTTATAATTATTATCAACTAGTGGGTTTTATATATGTATATTTTATAAATACAAAATTTTGAGTGCTTATATTATATACTATTTATTTTACCAAATCTGTCCTAAATTTTCAATCCACTAAAATGTCCATATCTAGAGTCCTGCATGGAGATAGGACCTCAAAGTTTTATCACAGAAACTAGATGATATGTGCTTCATTTTATTCCTTTATAGCTACTGATGAATCAACCTCTAAATATTTTAATAAATTCGTTCAAAACAGTGTAGGCAGATTTGCACTCTAAACTTGTTTTGATCATATCTCACTTATTTTTATGATTCCATTGCATGGCCAACTCTCACATGTGTATAACACCTAATACTTACTGTATATTGATTTCACTTTACAATTTTATCAGTTTATCAATTGGTTACTTACTGTTTTTATACAACCATCTTATTAAGCAGAATTTAACCATTTTTACATGTGGTTTTTCCATCTTTTTACCCATGTTTATCAATTCTATCAACACCAAATCCCCACATAATATTTTAATCATCATTCATCATCATATACATATACATAAATAAAGAAAATATAAGATTACATAATCAAAATAACAAGAGGATAGGAAGAACAATCTTTATACCACCAAGACTAAGTAGTTTGAAGGATCAAGACTTGGTTTTGGGTCACCAAATCTTATGAACTCTTGTATGAAATCTTCAAGATCACCAAGAGAGATGTTGGTCTTTGAAAGTCAGCCCTACTTCATCTTGCAAACTTCTCTTTGGATGTTAAAATCACCACCAATCTATAGAGCTTCAAAAGGGCTTCATCATATATGTGAATAACATAGGATTTCATGGTTAAATTTGATCAAATGAGGGTTGTTTTTGATGATGGTGGGACGGAATATAGAGAGAGAGGGAGGAGAGTATGAGTAGTTTGCATGTATGTAAATGGAGAAATGGTTTTAGAGTGAGTGGTTTTGTGGTTTTGGTGCGGCTTACTTTGTAAGCTTAAGCTTAAATGTGTAGCAACTTGTAACCACAAGTTGACGCCTCATGGGTGTGGTGGAGCTACTTTGGCCGTCCCATGTGTGGGGTGGGCAAGTGTAAAACTTGTCCCATCCCACTAATTTACGGGTAATCCTCGATTCTAGTTTTCTCGATTTGCGTGCCCTCGGGTCGTTTTACGAAAAACGTTTTTATAAATTATGAATCAACGGCACAAAACGAATCTAATAAAAATTGTCTCATCAAAAACGGAGTTCAAAAACGTAAATACGTAATCCTAAGGTTTTCGGTTTAGTCGTAAAGGACGTTAAATTATTCGCGTAAGTCCTAATCTCTTCTCGTAAATTTGTGAGTTTATGAACCAACTCAAATTTAAAATCTCAAAATAATATTCACGGATAAATTTATTTTCTGAGATGTCGGACTGTCACCAAAACGGTGTATGTAAACGTAAGCACGTAACATAGAATCCTCCGGTTTAGACGTAGTCGATGCTACTTCAAAACGTAAATCCAAATTTCTTCCCAGAAATGAGTGAGTTCATAATATAACATTAAAATAATATTTTTAAATAATATTTGAGAATAAAATATCAACCATAAATTGACGGGTTGTCACAATGCTATTTAGATCAATGTAGCTATATGTGAATTTATAATACAACAATATAATTTAAATGCTGCCATACTCAGTATATGTAACAAATCTATAATAATGAGGTCAACACTGTAATGCAGTCATACAAATATGATCATAAACATGGATAAGTTGTATATATCAATATAATGGTGTGGTTAGCAGGTTTTAAATAGTGGATGTTCAAGACAATGACTTTCTACCATGGCTACAAAGTATAAGACACTATACACTCATGTACTTACATGCACCAGTTATGTACTTTTTTTTTGTTTTATGATACAAAATTATGTCCAGGTTTTGTATTTTTTTGTTTTGTTTTAAAACTTTGATTTAATAATTAGACGTTGTGCAATGTTTAAACAAAAAATTAAGATTTTTCTTAGAAGCAGTAAATACAAAAACAATAAAATTAGTTGAATTAACTATGTTTACTCATTTTAATGCATTTACACAGTAAACTAAGATTTTTCTTAGAAGTTTACAAAATAATTATGACATGCATGCATATAACTTCCTATAACCATCTACTCTACCCGTTTGTTTTCCTTGATCAGAATATATAAACACCTCATTGGGTGCACTGGATATCTCGAAACCATTGTTCAAACATACATACACTCTTCCATTCTTTTTAAAAAATTACAAAAATGTCTGGATCTTACAAGAGAAACTCATCTGCTGCGAATCTTGAAGACATCTAAGCCAATATCAACAAGTAAGTTAGTTTATTTAATAAGTATATTTTGTTCCTCATATCTTTACAATATCTTATATTTTGTGTTTTGTATTTCAAGAAATCGAGTTTCGGATCTACTCAACAAGACAATGTAATTGCAGAAACACAAATTCTTCCTCAAGTGAAACCCTGCAATGATACAACCATCCTAAACCATGATGATCCCTATGATTAGCATAGGTACTATGTCGAGGAAGCTAAGTTGCAGCGGCAATGGAGGTTGGAAGATGAAAAAAAGCGATTCTAGAGGAACGAAGGTTGGAAGCTGAAAAATGCGCTTATTGAACAGCAGGAAATGGAACAGCAAGAAAAATATAAGGAACAAAGAAATGCCCAACTTGAACAGGAGGAAAGGGAGGAACTTGCTGCGGTTAGAAGGGAACTAGATGAGGAGGAGGAGGGCGAGGATGATTTTTACTATCATTACAACCCATATGAATTAGAAGAAGAAATTGACATAGAAGAAGATGATTTTGTGGAGTCTCACGATTATAATGAATTGCATCATTCATTTGACCCTGAAAAATCTCCTAAGTTCAATTTCTAGATTTATGTTTTAAAATCATGTAATGGACATCTTTTGTAATTGTTGAATTAAATTTAATGAATATTCAATGAAACTGTGTTTTTTATGTTAATTCAATTTAATATAATTTAAATCCTACTTTTTAAGAGTGTTTAATTATTAATATTAGACATTAGGACTTAAGTAGTTTAGTAATTCTTCCTTTATCATCTATAAATCAATTAATAGTTCATATGACTATACGCACACTAGGACACACATTTGATAATTCCATACATTAATACACAAATTCGGGAATTAATCACAAGCATACATATCATAAGGCATAAGCGTTACATATAAGTTGCATGAACAAGTAATCAATAAATATTTTCAGCAGCAAAAGACATAAAAGATGATCAGCACCCGCAAGGGTCATTTAACATACTTGGAATAAGGGAACCTGCATGTATTATGTAATTGATATGTTTAATACATTCAACTACAAAATACTTTTAAAAAAAATACATTTATAATAAGTTTGATTATAACTGTGTCATTCATGACATTTGTATTTTATGGATGACTAAAAGTGTAAATATGTATAGCTAAACACTGTTATATAAACACATATGTTAATCCCATGAATAACAATAAAAAACCATATTCCTCCATGAAACCCTAAACATCATTCAATATTTGTTCTGTCCAGTCATAAACCTCTCAATCATAACACATAATAAGCATGGCTAATTTGAAACCTCGAATCATTCGAGATTCGTCCAAACCATCAATAACGGACGAATCAAATTAAGAACAACAAAAAAACAGAAGGATGATCAATGAGATGTCAATGACAAAACAAATATTGTTGTTGCTCATGATGTTTTTTTTACATATTTTATATGTTCTTTTGGATAGCATGTTTGTATGTTGTTTTTACAGCATGTAAGTTGTGTCATTGACGTCATTATTGACCATAATATGTATATATACTTTAGAAATATCAATAAAATCACAAAGAATGATATAGGTTCTAAAAGATAATTTTTTGCCATTTGACCCATTTAGTGTTACTAATTTGTTGTATGTTATGCAGGTTTTGATAGCAATGATTGTATTCGAGTCGATAGTAGATGATGATTCAATGTGAGTTGAAAGTCATCATGTTCTTACTATAGCTGAAACGATTGAATTCGAGTGGATAGTAGTCAAGTTCTTTTGGTAGCCGACATGAACAACGGTATACTCATGTGCCATTGAGGGTTTCAAACCCAGGACAATTTTAGCATATTAATGACATGTGCTATTGAGGTTTTTAAATTTTCCGCTCCTAATATACATATGCAAGTTTTTTTAGACCAGGTCATTGATGTTGAAACAATAAACTTGGCATCTCAGTGTTCAAATATTTGATTTCGTCTATGGATAGTGTTAAGTGAGACCCATGTATCTCGGGATTTCATTAGTTGATTTTGCGTGTATTAAAATACCTTACAAAGTTTAATTATGAAACGATTATGTGATTGATAGAAATACATCGGCGGTACATGATACAATGTTTTTTCATGACTCTATCTTTATCCATAACATACTAAGCTACAGATTCTAAATATGTCAAATAATGACTTTTGAGTCAAAGGTTAATAGACTAATTTATAGGTAAATGGCTCAAAAAGAAAAGTACGGGTAAAAAAAAGATGTTTATAGTTTGACATTTGTGATAAAAATGGCAATAACTCAAAAGTATTGCTAAAACTACAAGGAAGTATTTCAAGGTTTATGATCAATGTTTAAGGGGTATACACAACTATATAAATGACACACGTCAAGGTTGAAGACCAGTTATACGAAACTCCATTATTATGATTGTTTCATGATTAAACTCTTATTGAATAATTGTTTTTTTTTCATCAATTGTCAGAACCCGTTTATTTTTTTTAATATTAACATGTTTGTTACTTCTTATAAAAATCACTCAGTAAGCTATAACCGACGTTAGGAGGGTCTTTAATCAAAGTTTATCAAGGTATGTAATCTACTATATTTTAAATTTTTGGTTTACAAATGTTTTGTCTTTTAATCTTAACTGTTATTTAAATTTAGGTATTAACGCAATGGGGATTGTCTTATCACTTAAATAGACTCACATACGACATGCTTGAAGACCATAAAGGATTGAAGACTACTTTTATTATTGTTAAAAAACTTTACTTGCTTATCGAATACTCCATGTTCTTTATATTACTGTTTTCATTTATTACGCGAACCCGTTTCATGCTTTTAATATACATATCTTCTTATTTCTTTTACGGAAATCACTCTTTAAACTAAACCCGACGTTAGGCGGGTCTTTAAGCTAGTTTTAATAATATAATAAAATATTATGTTAGTTAACACATGACAAACATCTACTGGAGTTGAGCAATTGTGAAATTGTGTATAACTAAATCCGTTTTCTACTTTTGGCGTGACCAAAAAGTGAATTGAGAAGGACGATTTTGACCAAATCTGTCTTTTTCCCTTTGTTTTTCATATAGACCATATTTACTGTATCTCTTTCACATTTTACAAGACTTCTTACTTTTTCACCATGGTATCCACAAAGATCATTAATCGTCTTCAAGTTTGACAACAATTTCTTACTTTGTCGCATCTTTATTTTCTAAAATAAGTGATCGATTCTCTATATTTTGTATTTAAGAACAATGGATTTATTCAACATAGAAAGACCTCCTTCATCCTCTCGTCCTTGACAAATTCAAATCAGTAATAACTTCCTTATATAGTACGTAGTATCTATTTGCATACCCTTTGGTCTTTACATCCAAGGTTGTTAAAATCTCGATATTTATCTTAAAATCTTACAATTTTACGATTGTGCAAAGCAAAAACGATCCAGATCTTACATAAGATTTTTGCATGCTTAAGATCTTATAAGATCCCGATCTTGATCATAGTATTTTAGGATCTACTACGATCCGATCTTACTTTTTCTCGAACCACAAATTAAAAGGTTATAAATTTACATGTTCTATTTTTTATAATAAAAAAAAGCGGTTAATCTTCTTATACATTTTATCATCATAATTTAGGATTACGTTTTATGAATATTGTTATAATTTTGTGTTTATGATGTATATTAATTTGTAGATTTATAAAATATTGCAAAGACTATTAAGACAATTACATTATAGTAGGATCTTACGATTCCAGTCTTACTTTATGATCTCGATCTTACAAAGACGAAAACGATCTTAAATAAGATCCCGATCTTAGATAAGATCTCGATCTTAAAATGTTTGTTTAAATTAATGGGTTGCTTTAAATGAGTAATGGGTTCCCTTTTATTAACTTGAGACCAAGATGTCTTTTTTTTCCAGCACTTCCTCTCCTTTTCTTTTAAATTTGAGAACACTATCTAAAATTTTACAACTCTTTCATTTCATTTCATTCCCCACCACTTGCTATCCTTCCCATTACGCTCCTTCCCTTTCAAATTAAAAGTGGGGAACAGAGTGTTAAGTGGTGATATGTAGGGAAACATGTACACTTTTATTTTATAAAATCAAAATAATATAATTAAGGTAACAGAAAATAAATAACAGACATATATAATATAAATGATAATTAAAGAAATCAATAAAATGATAAAAGACTTACTAGATCGTCAGCAAGAATTCTCCCGCGAGAGGAACCACGTGTTAAACATGATAAACAATAAAGAGCCGAGGCACGTGTTTGACACGTTTCCCTTAAAACAGATTCGTCATCTGTTTCCCAGGGTACAACAGCCGAAACAGTAAGTTGTACTGTCGGACTTAACAAAACTGCCTAAAAGATCACGGAAACGTGTATGTCTCTGATCGAAGAGACTAATGGAATTTGGTTGCTATAAAGCTGTATTTTCTCTGTCTAAAACTGAATGAGAATGAGTTTAATTTATAGTGAAAACTTGTCTTGGGCACCAAGACAAAATATCACATAAGAGTTAAACTGATTTCGATATATCTTATTTGTTTAAACATATTCTGTCAATGTTTACAAACAAATGATATATTCTATTTATTTAAAACCGATTCTGTAAACTTATTCCAAAAGTTTTAATCAGCTATTAAAATAGATTTATACAAAATCCTACGATATCTCATTCACATTATACAATATTCCAACAATCCCCCACATGAATGGAGATCGGTCGAAAACACACGAAAGTTTCTACGAAATTTCTGCGGTTAAGTCCTGCATAGGATAGGTAGGTGTTACCCTTTGAATCTTCCCTTGTGAGATGCACTTAGTCTCCTAGATCTGAGTATACGCGATGTCCTTGAACTCAATATCTGTTTAGTAGACGACAATACACACTCACACAAGACTCTCCCTGACCTTGTTAAGTCCTCATAGTCGTGTTCGTTATGGTCGTGAACACTCGCCTGGTTCTGCAAGAGCTCTTAGAAATTGCGCCCCCAAACTTTCCTTCGAAGCGACCCCACTTCTCTCTTACATAGGTGATTTCATCTTGAATAATTAAAAGCATATGTTTTATGATTTCATCTTGAATCATTTTTATTTATGATTTTCTCCTGAATCATTAAGCCATATGTTTAACCTCTCAACAAGTCACATTGTTTTAGGAATAGACTAGGAAAAATACTGTATTAAGTAACTCCCCCACATTGATGTGACTTCCCCCACATTTCTATGATTAGGTAGTCCTATTGAACCCAGGATCTTAGGATCTCCAGTCAACTGGGTTAGGTTTTCCTTCATAGAAACTCATTCCTCAAGGGCTTTAGTCTCATTCCTTTAGACGACTCACTAACTAACTCTCTGCTTAAGCCTTACGTAAGCGGATCCGCGATGTTATCCTTTGACGTTACGTAGTCAATCGTGATAAGTCTAGTTGAGAGTAGTTGTCGCAACAATCACAATCTATGATGGATATGTCTCGACTTACCGTTTTACATTTGTGATATGAGCTCTGTCAAATTCTATTGACTATCACACTTTATAAACATGGTTGTTACCGGTATACGCCATCTTGGTATGTCCGTTACGAATTAACGTAAACTATCCTGCATATTCTATAAATTTATCTCAAATAATAAATTCATATTTCATCATAGATTTAGCTATAATTGTCTCTTTGAAATACTTTCAAGATTTCTAAGACATAGCTTTCCACTTAGGATAAATACATCCGCTCTAGTGGATCTAGATTCTTATATGTAAGAATCCATATTTGCATTACTCTATCACTTGATAGTAGTAGGATATCTTCCATAATGCAATATTATTAGTATCATATTACTCACGTAATACTTACTCAAATGGTCCCCACTTGAATTACTAATATATCTGCTTGCTTGATTATAAGTTCTTAATCAGATCATACACACGTCATTAGGCACATAAGATACCCAATATTCTTTGAGTATTCAAAATGGGAAATAATTTTACCTCTATTTTAAATAGATTTAAAAAGATGTCACTAGACTCTAGCTAGGTCGGAATCCCCCACATTGAACCTCTCAGTAATATTGTTTTTCTTAATGTTTGACTTCAAACTAAATCCATATGGGTTCAACAAGCCCAACAACTAATGAAATTCATGTCAAATATTGACTCCAACAGATCATTAGTGGATTTATTCATCTTGTTATCACTTCTAGTGATAAGTATACTATTCATGTATAAACATAAGAGTACATATTTATTATTGATCACACGTACATACATCAATTTTGAATCCACATTCTGACATGATATGGTCAAAAAGTTTGATGTTATTGCTTGGGAGCTTTCCTTAAGCCATATAATGACTTAATAAGCCTACAAATTTTTAGTCTAGGAACCATGAAACTCTCATGTTGGTTCATGTATAGTTCCTTTTCTAAATCCCTGTTTAGAAATATCCTTTTCACATCCACATAAGGCAATTTCAAAATTTCTTAATGCGATAATATAGTACCATCCTAATCGATGTTATTCACGTAATATGCGAGTAAGTATCAAAGGAAGTTAAACCTTCTTGTTTTCTAAATTCTTTGATTACCAATCTTGCTTTGCACATGTCAATGGTGATACCATCGACTTTCATCTTCTTATTAAAGATTCACTTATAGCCTAGTGGCTAACTTCCTTTGAGTTAAATCCACGAGCATGTAAGTTTACTTTTGTAAAATAGAATCTATTTCACTTTTAATGGCTTATTTACATTGATACCTTTTCAAATAAGTTAAGGCTTCTCAATAAGAAGTAGGCTCATTTCCTACTATAAAAGACAGAAAACTGAATCCAACGATTATATCGGTTCATCTCATTTTGTTTCTCATAGGGTTAACCTCTTCTTGGGTCAATCTTGTCTCTCTTCTAAGAGATCAATATCATCTCATTGTCTCTGACCTTGGACAACCTCGTCATCTATTCTAGATGATCTTTCAATTTCCTTCGTAAACAAGGAATATATTTCCGAGAATGAATCATTCCTTAATTCCATTACTATGTCTATTTTTTATTTTCGATTCATGTACAATGAAACAATAAGCACTATTATTCATAACAAATCCTGTGAACATACAATCCATGGGTTTAGGTCCAATCTTTCGAACCATGAATTTCATACGGATATCTTAGCTAGATATCCCCCACGTTTGTAAGTACATATAAGATAGTTTTCTTCTCACCCGTAGTTCGTAAGAAGTATCTTATTTTATTTACAAGGGATCTTATCTAAAAGATAAGTAATTGATATAATCGCTTTCCCCCACATGCCATGGCTTAAACCTGGACTTAAGAACATGGCATTATCCATTTATACTAAGGCACGATTCTTTTCTATATCAAGAGCAATGAATTTGTGTCTTATTCTAAGTTTAGCATAAAAAATTTAGAACTGGAGACACATATTCACCTCCAATAACTTCGAATCACCTTATTATCGATAATAAGTTGGTTCTCAACTTATGTATATAGGTCAAGCTTGTCTATATTCTTACTCTCAAGTAAGTGTAAATAGCAATATTTTGTACCACATTCAGCCAATTTGATGAAGTACACGATACTCTCTACCTTAGTAGGTATCAATTCCAAATCACATAAAACCATGTGAATCATATCAAGGTTTTTGGTTATTTCTCTTCAACAAAGAGAAAAGACTTATCAATTTGGCTTCAACGTAAGTTTTGATTTTGTAATCCGTGTCAATACAGAAAAGGGCATCCAATTTGGTTTAATTGAACAACATGTTGATTAAAAATTTAAAACATGTCAAAGTAAGTCATAACATACATTTAAAAATGACCATAATAAAATATAATCAATTTAACCCTTTTAAAGGCATAACCCGTATGCACTAAATTTATGTTATTCATTAAATCGATTTTTTTTATTTCAAACATATATGAAAGCCAAATTTCATTAAGCAACCATCTGGACATAAGATTCCTACAAATCTCCGACACACACAGGGTTGGTTAACTTAGTGTCTTTTCCAAATGTGAACCACATCTTCTTTTTCCTTGATATTCGTAGTTGGAGAGTTGCTCAAACTCATTCTCTCCATTCTCAACTGCATTATAAGAGTTAATCAAACTCTTATCGCCATATACATGACATGATACTGAAGTGTGAATACACCATTAGCTATGGCTGGATTCCATCATGGCCTTAGTTTTCATGTCATTCAGACCACATAACGCATAGTTATGGCACAACAAGTTTCTGAATGCTTGAAAGCATCTACCGTACAAGTAAGTATCGGTCTCCCTTTTGAAGTCACTCGTGACATTCCGAATGTTATTAAGAGGTCCCATGATTTAGTTGACACTAATTTTGGTACTATTAACAGCGTGCTAAATCACATAGTGTTTCTTAACCAAAAGCGAATTACATCGACTTTTGTTTGAAACGCAAACGTTTTGTAAGATCCGTTTTACAAAACCCACTTTAAAGGAAGTCTTTCGACTAAACAATTAAAGAAAATATCAGCTATAACATAATTTTTTACCAAAAAATACATATGTAATATTATGTTGTCAATCTTCATTAAGAAGATCTTAGCTTCACATGATCTATTTTTACAATGAAACTTAAGAAGGTTTCAGTAGATCCATTCTTCTAAAGAAACTCCACAAGGTTTCTATAGATTTACCTTTAAACTCGACAAGGTTTCTATAGATATATCTATAAAATCAACAATATTTCAAGAATTATATCTGGTTTATAATTAAACTCGGCCCAATTTACAATGAATTACACAAGTCAAACAAACTCTTCCACTAATTTAATAAAAATAGTGTATGTAATCTAATATTTAATAATAACTTATACCATTGTCAACATCTTATTTCAAATAAATTCTTCTTGATTTTATTGAACACGTTTCAAAAGTTTAATCAAATAAGAGCTTGCATTTTTATACGATCAATGAATACGTTCTAATAATCTAATAAAATAGCAACTTATCTTTTAAGAGATTTTTATCAAAGAAACTCCACTTGGTTTCAATGAATCTAAATTCACCATGATTCCAATCATGCTGGAACTGGCGCACTAATTATATTTACAAGATTCACTAGCTCACAATTGTGTTACCATTAGTAATCTGTTAACATGGTAACACAACTTGGTGTCTAATAAACTCGGCTTGGTTTATATAAACTTGTACCAAATCTGATTTAAAGAAACTCAATCCTGATTTCTATAAACCTAGATTTTAACAATAACATCGGTAATAAAACTAATAGATCAGATTGGTATGAAACTCATCATGGTTTCAACATAAACTGATTCAATGAACTATATTAAATATCGTTTATAGATCTGTTATATAAAATTCTTCTTAGTTGAAACTGATTTTCCAAAGAAACACAATCTTGGTTTCGATAAAAAACAGTTTATAAAAATTCGTTAATTAATCTGATTTTAACAAAAAGTGTTTTAATTTTGTTATGCAAAATCTGTTTTAAGATTGTAGGGAAACATGTACACTTTTATTTTAAAAATCAAAATAATATAATTAAAGTAACAGAAAATAAATAACAGACATATATAATATAAATGATAATTAAAGAAACCAATAAAATGATAAAAGACTTACTAGATCGCCGGTAAGAATGCTCACGCGAGCGAAACCACGTGTTAAACATGATAAACAATAAAGAGCCAAGGCACGTGTTTGACACGTTTCCCTTAAAACAGATTCGTCGTCTGTTTCCCAGGGTACAACAGCCGAAACAGTAAGTTGTACTATCAGACTTAACAAAACTGCCTGAAAGATCACGAAAACTTGTATGTCTCTGATTGAAGAGACTAATAGAATTTGGTTGCTATGAAGCTGTATTTTCTCTGTCTAAAACTGAATGAGAATAAGTTTAATTTATAGTGAAAACTTGTCTTGGTCACCAAGACAAAATATCACATAAGAGTTAAACTGATTTCGATATATCTTATTTGTTTAAACATATTTTGTCAATGTTTACAAACAAATGATATATTCTATTTATTTAAAAACGATTCTATAAACTTATTCCAAAAGTTTAAATCAGCTATTAAAATAGATTTATACAAACTCCCACGATATCTTATTCACATTATACAATATTCCAACATGATATAGACCAAATAGTTGGAGGACATATATCAAATAGTATGAAAATATGTTTATTTAAATTGTGATATTGAAGATGAATCGATGATATGTCTGTTTATGGAGTGGCCTTTTCTTCTAATGTAAACTTGTCTATAAATGAAAGAATACTCATGTGAATGAGCATATGACTTCGGCATAAGACCAAAGATGAATTAAAAGGACAAAAATTATATCCTGCATGAGGCTCTAATATGAAAAGCAATAGTTAAAAAGAATAATACTTGCATGTTGTTTGAAAGGATATTAAGTTTTCAAGTTTCATTAACGATATACGTATCTATATTTCTATACTACATTTTAAATGGTATGCCCAAATATTGAAAAGTTAGATTGTTGAATGTTGAAAAGGTTGATTTTTGAAATGGTCTTATGGTTCTATGATGGATCTTGACAAATGCGACATGGAAAGTAATGGCTAGACATATTGAAAAGTTGAAAAAGCCAATTTCAGAAATGGTTGTATTGAATCAGTCAAAATTTATACGATAAGGATGACTTTCAAAACATGGTTTGCTTTCTATTTATAAACCTCAAATATAGAAATGATTTTATGAGTGGTAAGGCTGACTTTTAATACATGGATGTCTTTCTATCTATGAACCTAAACGATTTTAGGAGTTGTAAGGCTGATTTTTAGGAGCATTATTTAAAGAAAATTTACATTTCCACTATCTACTGTATAATTTTACAAATTATTTTGCGAGTGAGCATTAATAAAAAATCTTTGTATTATGTCATATCTTTTAAGTTTTGAACCAACAAACAAAATTAATAAAGTATCGTTTGGTTGAAAGATATTGATATTCAAATTGTTCACATTTTAATTTCTTTTAAATATTCACACTGAGATTCGCTCATGTTTTGGTTTTTAGATGGGTTGGAGGTAAAATACGTGCGTTTATTTGACAGGGGTTTCTCCTTTCGTGGGGCTAGGCAGTCGAGATTTTAAAGCGGGTCAGGCTGCTATAAAAGCCGTCTCGTGCAAAGTGACTAAACACGAGAAAGCATGTGTTGAAAATCAACACGTGTTTATTTCTTTCGCGTTTGATACATTTGGTTTCCTTGCACCTGAGGCGGTGGAGCTACTTACGAGAGTATAATGTTTTCACTCCTAAATCCACAAACGTTGTATTTAATAGACTTGGTTTTGCTATACAAAAAGGGTTAGCGGCGCAGCTTGTTTCCTGTTTGTCTTCTCCTAATATGTAAATTATAATTATTAATGTTTAATACATGTTTAACTGGTGTTATGATTAAAAAAAGTAAAAAATAGAAGAATTTATAATTTTTCAAATTGCAAAAATAAAAGATATTAGAATTACTCCAAAAATTAAGGAATATTAACTTATTTGAAAATTATTGTTTACAAACTTTTTTCTAATCATTTTTATTTGGATTTTTATGTTTATATTAAAAATTATATAAATTTAAAAAATTATACAAAAACTTTTTTGTTTTTGTTTTTACTATTTTAAATAAAAAAATAAAATTATATAAAAAATTATATAAATTTATATTATTTTTTATAACATTTTTATAAAAATAAATAATTCAAATTTTACTCATTTAAATAGAAATTTTAAAATATTTAAGAAAATTTTCTAAAAAAATGTATTCTGATTTTATACTTTTAAACAATAAAAATAAAATTTATAGAAAAATTTATATCATCTTATAATATTTATTGCAAAAGTGAAAATTCGATTTTTATTTATTTAAATGTAAAATTTATATAATATTTTTCGTGTTAATCGGGTTGATTCAAATTTTTTTTTTAAATAATCGTATTAATTGGGTTGATCAAAAACTTAAATTTACTAAAACTAAAAATTTTGAAATTTTAAAATCTTTAATCAAACGACTTCTAACTTTTTTCGGATAACGTTTCGATCTTTTCTTTTTGCGTTGTTCATTTCAATTCACATCATTTAGAATCTGGAATCTAAAACTAATACTAGTAATCATATTATTAATAATATTTGATAATGATCATACAAGGATGAGGTATTAATGTATTATCTTGGTCATTCATGCATATTAGTATTAGATAAATGTTATAAATATACAATGTATTTATAAAATGTGTTCATTATAACCACTGAACTTTTTATGTCCGAAATACATACTTGATTTGAGATTTTATATTTGACTTAACGAAAAAACCAATTACCGTTAGTATTTTTGTTAACTTAAAATTTAGTTTTTCATTTTTAGTCTTTTCTTTAACTTTTCATCCTTTAGTTAACATCATCATTTTCACCATTTTCATCATATTCCCATATCCAAAACAAGAACAACAATGTTCATATAGTGACAGCTGTTAGATTTCAATAATACAAATCAATTCACAAATGGGTATTCCAAGTAATAAGAAGAAAAAGATTAGCCAATTCACGAGTTGACTTTCATTAAGATTCAACAGCTTGTACTCATCAGATTAGCTATACAGCAAGTGGAATATACTTTGAATCTACTTTATATAGTTTGGTTCTAATACATCTACCAGTCGGTTTTCTTGCACCTGAAGCGGTGAAGTTTATGAATAGAGTTCAACGCGTTATGAATAGCAACGTTATGACACTTAAATCCACAAATGTGATTTTTACTAGAATTAGCTTTGCAATTCAAAAAGGGCTTGCGGCGCAACTTGTTGCTCGCTTGCCTTCTACAGTTATGTATTCATCTTTAAAATAATAAGTACCATTATATGATCTAAAAAAAAACTACCTCTAGGTTTTGTGATAGGATGTTGCTTTTACTTTTTATGATTTTTATCGATTTAGTATTCATAAGTTGCAGAATCTGATGCTCCATTCTTAGTGATGACGAGGATCTGGAAATATCTGAGCTAATGGAGATCTTGATGATCCTGATTTGGAGAATCTGGTTCTATGGATCCATCTGTTGCTTATGTATCCATCTGCTGCTTATGTATCTTTTGACTGGATATGGTGGTGATTATGAGAAACACATAAAGAATGAACATCAATGGTTTAATGGTCGGTGGCGGCTGCCTTTAAAATTTAGATTGGATTGGACTTGGATTTTAGATATCTGGAAATTTGGAGTTTGAATTGTTGATGATGATGTTAGCTAAAGGGACTGAAAATGTAAAACTCAATTTTAAGTTAACGAAAATACTAACGCTAATTGATTTTTTCGTTAAGTCAAAGGTAACATCTCCAGTCAAGTATATTTTTGACATAAAAAAGTTCAGTGGGTATAATGAGCATATTTTGTAAGTACGTTATGTATATATGACATTTACCCATTAATATTTTATTCTTTAAGGTTTGTATTACATATATAAAACTAAGTTTTTGGGTTATATATTAACCCACCTCTCTTTATATAACAAGGCGTCATTATTATTATTCGGATGTTAACTCTTTAATTATTTTGATAAATATATTATGTTTATATTCGTTATATTACAAGTAATAAGTTGTCGGGTTCAACAAGACAATTAAAAATAGGTTGAAAAGTATATCGATGATACGTGGTTTGTCAAAAAAAAAACTAGATAAGCTATATATGACTCCTTTTATTTATACAAAAGTATGATGTTGATTCCATCAAGTAGATTCCATGTTACCAATATGACTTTTCATATAAAATTAGTAACTTTCAGTAGCCTAAAGATATCGATTGTCATTTGTCGTGTATGATACAATATTGTTTTAGATTTAAAATTGTCTTTTTCTTGCCAAAAATTATATTGCTTCATCTAAAAAATACAGGCTTCTTTTTTAACTAAAGAGAACACTTCGGAGTTACGATCCAACTTTGCCATACGTCTTATTAAAATGGCTAATTAAAATTACATTTTTTAAAATTTTTTCATGGTCTTCATCCAATATAATGTTGGAAATTCGGCTCGTCTCACTCCAAGTGTTGCTCCTCTGGGCCACGAGAGTTGTCGGAGCTATTCCTTGTGGGGTGGACAATGGCTGGTGCCAAAAGGCACCCGGGGTTAAGGTGTTCCCGCCAATCTTCACCTTTTTGTAGAATATAATGTTGGAAATTTAGTATAATTGTAGGATATGGTCATACTTGTAAATGGTTTGAAGGTATGGAGTGTACACCCATTAAGTCCCTGACCACCCTAGACTCAATATAGTGGTTTGTTGATGATGCCTGTGTTAGCGGCTAGACTTTGCCTTGTCAAAGGCTGGACTTTGCCTTGTCAGCGGCTAAGTCATCAGTGAGTGCGTTATCTTTGTAACCTCTTTGACTGTTTCATAAGTTGTTTAAGATTGACTTAATGACCATTAATCTGGTCATGTAACCACTATGTAGTCATGTGGGAAATAATGAGATTAATTGGCCGATTAATTCTCATTATTCCTTTGACCATGAGTTACATTCTTAGGAATGGGATCACTATAAATAGTGATCATATTTGCATGATAAAACACACAGAAACGTAAACACATAAACGCGCAGGGTTCTTGATTTATGCCTAATGATGACGTATAGTCCCCAGCCGGGTCATGAACCCGACCCACGGGTACTAACCGCATCCGGCCCATCATTGATGGGTGGGATTAATGTCATTTAAGCTAATGGACTTAGATGAACAGTAACCGCACACACGTGTGCGGCCCACGGCCCAGCATGGCCGGTAAAGGGTTAGACAGAATCATACTCTTACTATGATTAGGATTTATCCAAAAGAAGAGGATATTCACTCGCCATAATTAGAAGATAACAATCAATCTAATTCTGGTACTTATCCTGTCCTTGGGGACGAAGCATCAGTGACAGCCCATTAGGGTTTCACTGCCAATATAAGGAACCCCCAAGGGTTCCACAAAGGTATTACATTCTACACACTCACATCTCAACCGATTCTCATAACCCTAACCGATTACTTACTCTCACACCGGAGTCTAATCGTGGGATACACTCCCACGGTAAGCCTAACGCGTGTTGTTTTAGTGTGCAGGATCCCAACCAGATAATTCACTTGGTGCAGGAGCCGGAGTCCAGCCAACCTGAATTAAGCCTAATTCGGGTCTAGCAAGGATCACCCAACTTTTGTATCAACAAGTTGGCGCCATCCGTGGGACCAATACACTAAGCTAGAGCAAATCTCATCTCGATCTCTCAATGATATCCGCAAGGAAACCCCAGGAACACAAATCCTACGAACCGGAAGTCCCCAGGGGACGGGATACTCATTCCCAACCGATCCCCTAGTAACCAAACGGGCGGACCAAATAACTGAAGTGGTCTTCAGTCTATGGGTGTGACAAGCACGTTCGCCGTCACCCAACCACCTACCTCGACCTTGGATAACCCTGATCCAGGGAGTGCGCCCAACCCCCCCTAACAAGGAGCCGCGCAGACCATCGACTGAGGAAGAAGTGGAGATCGGACCACTGAGTGAGGAATATCTCACTCGATTTCTCACGCAGAACTTCGAGAGGATCGTCTCAGGAATCGCATCTAGGTTGAACCTAGGGAGGGACCTCCAATCTAGGCTCAACTTTGGCAGTGCCGGACCGGGCACCTCTCCTCAAATTCAAACAAATTGAAGGACACGACCCCAGGAGCGAAACCTCTTTGAGGAAACTCCCCAACCTAGGAATGTGTTTGAACGCATATGTTGGGAATAAAATGTAGCCAGTCCACTTGAGCGCTGACAAGAGGAAAACAAGCGTTGATAGGAAGAAAACAAACGTTGACAGATCAAGCGTTGACAAGAAGAAGTCAAGCGTTGATAGGTTGAAGACAAGCACTGATAGAAAGATATAGTCTACGTGTATTATCTTTCTAGTTTGTTTCTAGTAAAGATAAGTTCAACATTGTATTTTCTATAATTATCTTTACCTAGAATAGTTGATACGTAGACTCTTGTACAAGGCTTCTTATGTCTATAAAAGAAGACCTTTAGGTTATGTTTGATAATAAGTTTTCATACGTTAAAACACTTTCATTGTAAGCAAATTTGTTATTATCAATCAAGTGAAAGTTTGTTTACATCTTTGTGTGTTCTTGTTTAAGTGTTAATTCCGCATAACACTTAGATTACTTTATACATAAACAAAGTTTCTCTATGTGTATAACTTGATCTAATCTCGTATACACAAGCTTAATCGATCTAAGTTTGGGATCAACAAGTGGTATCAGAGCTTGTTGAGAAACTTTTGATCTTAAAGAACACAAGAACCATAAAATCACCAAAACCCTAATTTTCACAAAACCCTAAAAACATCATGTCAAATCCAGAAGTAACCTCCTCCTCATCCTTACCAAACATCAAGATTCCCATGCTTGATGCAAACAACTTTGAGCTGTGGAAGTTCAACTTTGAGCAATATCTATGGATCTATGACTACACTCTCTGGGAGATTATTGAATATGGAAACACATTCAATAAAGCTGAAAAGATTGCTAATGCCATTGATACAAGATCAGCTGTTGCTGGATGTCCAGAAGTAGATAAGAAAGAAAAACCTGATGATGGTAGAGCTGTGTCTGCTGAAGACATAGCAAAGAAAAGGGTTGATATAAAAACCTAAGCATTCTGAAACTCTCTTTGGGACAAGAGAATCAGCACAAATACAGAGGTTATGAGACTGCAAAAGACCTTTGGGCAGCCCTTGAAGTTGCATATGGTGGTAATGTTGATACTAAGGAAGAGAAGAAGAAGCAACTCATGCATGAGTATGTTGTTTTAAGGCTCAACCTAATGAGAAGCTTAGTAGTGTGAGAAGCAGACTGCTTGACATTACAAGCAAGCTGTCCTTCATGGGGACACAAGTTGGTGATGTTGACATTATTGCCACCTTTCTTAAAAGCCTTGGTGATGCGTGGAAGATTGAGGCAAGATCTATCCTTTCCAATAACACTCACAAAAGTTCTACTTTTGATGATATCTACAACAAACTGAGGCTGTTGGAGAATGAAACTCTTTTGGAGCATCGAAGTACGTCTACCAATAGTAACATGGCCTTCTTCTCACACAGTGAAGGTCAATTTAATCAGAAGGACTCATACATGCACCCAGTTACTGGATCAACATGTGTCAACGCTGGAACATGTCCTGTCAACGCCTCACATTCAGACGCCGACACATACAAAATTGACTCACCAAAAGTTAAGCCTGCTGGTTTGGATCTGGATACTGTGTGTGCTTACATTGCTTCTTTGCCCAATGGTTTAGTGATTACATATGAGGACCTTGAGCAAATAAGTGATGAGCACTTGGAGGAGATGGATATAAAGTAGAACATGGCTCTTGCAAGTATAAGAGAAAACAAGTGGAATAGAAGGTTTAAGAAGAAGATGACCTTTAATGCAAAGGACACTGCTGGATTTGATAAATCCAAGGTTGAGTGCTACAATTGTCATCGTATGGGGCACTTTATGAGGGAATGCAGATCTCCAAGAAGATCTGATGCTGGAAAACCCTCAAGCCAAATTGTTAAGGCTCAGGATCCTAAGGCCATGGTAGCAGTGTAAGAAATTTATGGTATTGGATGGGACTGGATCTATTTGGCTAAGGATGGTGAAGAGGATAAAGCTTTGGTTGCTGAGATAGAAGAAGAAGAGCATGTTCAATATGCTCTCATGGCACACTCCTCCTCTTCATCAGATAATGAGGTATACGATGATGCTTTTTGTAGTAAGGGTTGTCGTATAAATACTGAAAAACTTAACAAAGGGGTTTTAATATTGTTAAATGATGTGGGTACTGAGAGATGCAAGTTGTCTAACTATCAAATTGCTCACTCAAACTGAAAAGACAGTTGAGGAGTATAAGAAAATGGAATTTGATCTAAAAGATAAAATATATATCTTAAAACATGATTTAAATGCTAGTAATGATGTTAGAAACATCATGGAAAGGGTCAATGCTGAATTACATGCTAAGTTAGATGAGGCCATCAAGAATAAGGACAATGTTGACCTTAAAATTCAGAGATTTGATAAGGCCTCACAAACCCTAGGAGAATGTGTTAATAAACAAAGGGATCCTAAGGACATGACTGGGATTGGGATGAAAGATTATACTGTTGTTCCACCACCAGCTGGGGACTTCTATGGTGTCCAAAGAAAAGACTTATCTTGGACTGGTTTACCAGAACTCCAAGAAGAGGAATTTATTCCTCCACCAAGAGTCCTTACCCCAGTTGAAGAGTATAGGCAAAAGTTGACTGACTTGAATGAATGGAAGAAAGCCAACCCTACCTTGTTTGTCAAGGGTGGCATGCTTTGTGATAGGCCAAATGAGTCGACCCATATTAAAGTAACAAACCCAATCACTGGCAAAGACTGTTGACCTTGGCTCAAACACTGTTAGAAAACCTAGCATTAAGTATGCAGAAATGTATAGGAATACTAGGTCACCTAAAAGCCAAGTTAGTGATAATGGAACAGGTTTCTTCTCTTCTAGACCTAGGGTTGTGTCTAGAAAAGTCTGTTACACTTGTGGTAGCTTTTCACATTTAGCATATAAGTGTGTCAACGCTTCTAAGGTCAACGCTGTTAAAAAGTCAAACACTGTCAGACCCAAAACTTTTGTGGAGCAAAGTCCACAAGTTGTTAGACCAGCACCATTCTTCACTAGAGGGTCTAACACTCATAGACAAAGACCTTTTGAGAAGACCAATCCTTGGTCTAATAGGCAATGGGTTTCTATAGCAAACCCTAGGTTCAACGCTGACAAGGGTAATTTCAGCGTTGACAAGACCAAATCCAACGCTGTCAGAAACGTTGCCAAACCTAAATATTTGCAACCACAGGGTAAGGGGTCTAAAACTTCTTCTAGCTTGACATGGAGACCTAAGCAAGATCAAAACCCTAATTCTAATGGGATTTCTGTGACCTGCAACAGATTCAATTATATTTCAAAGGTCATTACAAACCCAATTGGGGTTAACTGGGTATTTCATCCAAAAAGGGATGAACAAGGGGTTGTTATGAGAACTAAGTCTGTTCTTGTTGAACAACCAGATGAATCCAAGTCTGCTCAGGCTTGGGTTCCCAAAGAAAACTAATTTGTTTTCTTTATATGCAGGGCATTCAAAAACAGGTCAATGATTATGGATATTGGGACAGTGGATGCTCTAGGCACATGACTGTGATAACAAAAATAAAGTTCTGTTTACTGATACTGAATGCTTGGTGTTGAGCAAGGATTTTAAAATTCCAGATGAGAAATATATTGACTATAGAACACCTAGGCATAAAGACATTTATAATGTGAATCTTAATGGGATTAGGATTAATAATAATATGTCATGTTTTTATGCTAAAGCTTCAGTTGATGAGAGTAATCTATGACTCAGGAGACTAGGGCACATAAACTTTAAGAATATAAACAGACTTGTGAGACTTGGCTTGGTTGATGGTTTGCCTGAAAAGGCTTTCCACAATGACCACTCTTGTGTTGCATGCCTTAAAGGCAAGCATCACAAGGTTTCATTTAAGTCTAAACAGGTGCACTCTAGTTCTAAACCACTTCACTTGCTGCATATGTACCTGTTTAGTCCAACTAATATAGAGAGTTTGAATGGTAAATCATACTGCTTTGTCATCACAGATGAATTTTCTAGGTTTACTTGGACTTTCTTTTTGGCTATGAAAAGTGACACTGCTGATACTTTAATTGACTTTATTACCCAGATATAAAAGAAAACTGGTAATAAAGTTAAAATGCTTAGAAGTGATAATGGTGGTGAGTTTAGAAATAAACTGTTGGATGATTTTTGTGCCAAGAAAGGGATTACTAGGCAGTTTAGTGTTGCCAGAACCCCACAGCAAAATGGGGTTGCTGAGAGAAAGAATAGAACCCTAATTGAAGCAGCCAGGACTATGTTGGTTGATGCTCACTTTCCCATAGCTTTTTGGGTTGAGGCTGTGAATACAGCTTGTTATGTTCCGAATAGAGCATTGGTCAACAAGATACATAATAAAACACCTTATGAGTTACTTTGGGGAAGGAAACCTAATATTGGTTTTCTTAAACCTTTTGGCTGTCATGTAGTTGTTTTAGATACTAGTGATGCCCTAGGTAAATTTAGTGCTAAAGGTGATGAAGGCTATTTCATGGGTTATTCAGTGCAGAGTAAGGGATATAGGGTTTACCTTAAGAAGGAAAAACATATACTTGAAAGAGTACATGTTAGGTTTTTAGAGAGTAAACCTAGTGATCCTGAAAGTGGTCCAAATTGGTTGTTTGACTTGGAACCTCTATCTAGGACATTAAATTATATGCCTGTTACTAATCCAGACATTGTGAAGGTAACTTCAAATGTTGTGGAAGAACCAGTTGTTGATGTTTCAGGTACACAGGTTAATGAAGAGGTTGGATCACAAGCAGACAAGTCATCTCCCATACAAGAGTATGTTACTATTCCCATATGGACATATGCTTTTGCTGCTGCCGCTGCTGCTGGAAAGGAAAATGGTGGTTCCCAAGTATCACCAGTTAACAACATGCATGGTCCTTCAGGCGCTGACAAAGGAAAATCTGGCGCTGACAGGACAAATTCAGGCGTTGATGGCTCAAACGTTGACAGCACCAATTCAGGCGTTGATGGATCAAACACTGACAACCTTGGTTCAGGCGTTGACAACACTTTTGAGCATATCTTCTCTTCCAATTTTGAACAAGGTGAACCTTCAAATATACATGAAGAGGTTCATACAACTATTGATGGAATAGAGTCTGAAGAAGATATTGGCAACTTGGAGAATGAGATTGAAGACAACAGACTTTTTGAGGGAGGAGTTCTTACTTCTACCATGAAGAATCATCCCACTTCTCAAACTATTGGGGATATCATGACTCCTGTTCAGACTAGAAGATCTCATCAGAATCTTGGTGGATTTATTGCCAATATACACAAGAAGGTTGATACCCCTCTTGTTCAAGCATGTTTGTTTGCCTGTTTTCTGTCACAACAGGAACCCAAGAAAATCTTTGATGCTCTCAAAGAACCAAGTTGGGTGGAAGCAATGCAGGATGAGCTTTACAATTTGCTAATGAGGATGTTTGGGAGCTGGTTGATTGTCCTAGGTATGTCAGACCTATTGGGACAAGATGGGTTCTTAGAAACAAGAGAGATGAAAGAGGTATTGTGGTCAGAAACAAGGCACGTTTAGTGGCTCAGGGATATACACAAGAGGAAGGGATAGACTATGAGGAGGTCTTTGCACCAGTTGCAAGGATTGAAGCTATAAGGATATTTCTAGCCTATGCTTCCTGCATGGGCTTTACTGTCTATCAAATGGATGTGAAGAGTGCTTTCTTATATGGCACAAATGTTGAGGAGGTATATGTGATGCAGCCTCCTAGTTTTGAAGTTCTAGAGAATCCAAACAAGGTGTATATAGTCAAGAAAGCTATGTATGGACTTCATCAAGCCCCAAGAGCATGGTATGGCACATTGTCCACTTATTTGGTGGAAAATGGATTCAAAAGGGGCACCATAGACCAGACATTATTTACAAAGAAGGCTGGTAAGGATGTCTTACTTGTTCAGGTTTATGTTGATGATATCATCTTTGGCTCCACCAATCCAAAGATGAGTGAAGACTTTTCCAAGCTTATGACAGACAAATTCAAGATGAGTGCAATGGGGGAGATGAACTTCTTTCTAGGGTTACAAGTTCAGCAGAAAGAAGATGGTATCTTCATCTCTCAGGATAAGTATGTAGCAGAGATCTTGAAGAAGTTTGACTTTTCTCCACATGAAAAGAGGGCTACTACTCCTATGGATAGAGAACATCCTTGGGGAAAAGTTGGAGATGGAAAAGATGTGGATGTCAGGCACTATAGATCAATGATTGGTTCATTAATGTATCTCACAGCCTCCAGACCTGACATCATGTTTGTTGTGTGTGCATGTGCACGCCATCAAGTGACTCCCAAAGAATGTCACCTTTATGTTGTCAAGATAATCTTTAGGTACCTTAGATGTTATCCAGATCTTGGCTTGTGGTACCCAAAGGATTCACCACTGGAGCTTATTTCATATTCAGACAGTGACTATGGAGGTGATAAGTTTGATAGAAAATCAACAACTGGTGGATGTCAGTTTCTTGGGAGTAGGTTGATATCTTGGCAATGCAAGAAACAAACAGTGGTGGCCAATTCTACAACTGAAGCAGAGTATGTAGCTGCAGCTGCTTGTTGTGGACAAGTCTTATGGATTCAGAACCAGCTGTTAGATTATGGTATAATTTTATGCATACCAAGATATTTGTTGACAATAACAGCACTTTATGCATTATTAAGAATCCTGTACATCATTCTAAAACAAAACACATAGAAATTAGACATCATTTTATAAGGGATTGTTTTTGTTGGGAATAAATCTATGCTTATTTGTTACCCCTGCTAGTTGATTATTCGTACCCCTGCTAGAGTAAGTTCCCCCTGCTAAATAACAAAGGCAGGGGGATTGGTTCCCCTGCTGAAGTCAAAGGCCCTGCTGTCAAAGATAAACATGGAATAGATTTTTACGCGTTTCAGTTATTATTCCTTAATACTTTCCAAGTTTGTTAGTAGTGATCTTGTACGTGAGTCCTTGTGGCTATAAAAGGACTCACTAGGTTAGCATGCAAAGTGTGTCTTTTCTCATTTTGTCTTTCATTGTCATACTTTAAGGTTTTGTAAACCCTAATACCATTTTAGGGTATTCGTATATCATTGATATATTAAAGTTCAACGTTTCAATCATATTGTTCTTGTGCTAAACATTATATTCCGCATCTTGTTTAGTTACTTTGCTTTGCAAAGTTTCTCTAGTGTTAGATTGAATTCTTTCTTTCTATCACAACCCTTAAACAAGCTATTAAGGTTTAAGATCTGACTTTGGGATCAACAAGTGGTATCAGAGCTTGTTGAGAAACTTTGTCTAAATCAAGAACAACACCCTCATAGCAAACATGTCTTCAGACTCATCCTAAAATAGCAACAACCACAATAACCTCAAGTTACCTATGTTGGATCCTGAAAACTTTGAATTATGGGAATTCAGAATCCAACAATACCTGAAAATGGAACACTATGTTCTCTGGGAGATCATTGAATTTGGTGATCAATTCAACAAAATGTTAGCAGTTGAAGAGGGCAAGGAAGAAGAAAAAGGTGAAAGTTCCAAAGGTAAGGACAAGAAGAAATCTGCTGCTCTGTGTGATAAGGAAATACTGGCTAGAAAGCATGATGTCAGGGCTCACAGCTCATTGCTGTTGGCTCTACCTGATAGACATCAACTCAGATTCAGAAAATACAAAACAGCTAAGGAACTATGGGAAGCCATAGGCACAACCTTTGGAGGAAATGAAGCCACAAAGAAGAAGAAGAAGAATCAAATGCTGGATGATTTTGCTTCTTTCAAAGCAATTGGTGATGAATCAATTGGAGCTATTTACAATAGGCTTCAAGATATGGTAGCCTAGTTGGAATTCTTTGATATCGAGGTGTCAAAAGAGCAGGTGAACACCAGGTTTCTTAACAGCCTCCAGAAAGAATGGTTTGTCTATAAGGCAATTTGGCAGAATAAGGATGACTTGGACAATAAGAACATTGATGACATATACAATAACTTAAAAGTTTTTGAACCTGTTGTCAATGAGATGAAGTCAAAAGGAACGATTCCCACCAACTCAAGTGGATTCACTGATTCCCCTGCTAATATGGCATTCATATCACAAAGCAGTGGAATCTCCAAAAATAGTGGTATTGAAGTAGCCCCTACTGCTTATTCCCCTGCTACCAGGTCTGGATCATCTTATGATGAAGAAAGACCAGCTACATTCAGCCTTGATACTGCTTGTGCTTTTATAGCATCTCAAGGGCCACAAGGATCTACTGTGTTACATGAAGATCTAAGTCAAATCAGTAAGCAAGGGCTAGAAGAGATGGATATCAAGTGGAATATGGCTCTGCTCAGCATGAGAGCCAATAGGTTCTACAAGAAGTATGGGAAGAAGATCTCAATCAATCCCTCTGATGTGGCTGGGTTTGATAAAACAAAAGTTGAATGCTACAACTGTGGCAAGAAGGGTCATTTTGCCAGGGAATGCAGAGGACCTAAGACTGGAAACAGCTACAGAAAGGAAACAAGAGATGATGATTCTGGTGCTAAAGCCATGGTAGCCATGCAAGGGATAGATGGAGCAAGTGGATGGGACTGGAGTGCTATGACAGAGAGTGTGGAAAGAAATCAAGCTTTGATTGCTGAGGAAAAAGAAGAAGACTTTGCACTTATGGCCATGTCAAGTTCCAGCTCTGACAATGAGGTATATGATGATTCATATTGTACTAAAGCTTGTAGGAAAAATACTGAGTCTTTGAATGATCAAATCAGAAAGGTAAAAGCTGACTATATCAATTGTGATAATGATCTTGATAATTATAGACGTGCTTTAGAACAATTAGAGTCCACCATAAGAGAGTTTAAGCAAAGAGAAAGTGATTATAGGGATCACATTGTGATTCTAGAAAGAGATGCCAAGGAGAATAACCAATCTATAAAGGAATTGACTGCTGAACTAGAAATTTTTAAAACTAACAAAAAGATAGATGAGGAAACTGTTGAAAAATTTGGAAAAGCTTCAAAAGACTTAACCAAAGCAGTTGAAATTGGTCAATCTCCTAGGGACAAAACAGGGTTTGGGATTAAAAATGAGCATGCTACCATACCACCACCCCCTGCCAACATCCATGCACCTTTTCCTAGAAAAGACCTGTCCTGGACTGGTCTCCCTTGTTTTCAAAAACAGGATGACATTGAGTTTGACTTGAGTGCTTATATACCTAATAATCTTGATACTAAAGAGTCTTTAGTAAAAACTAGTGTTATTAGGGATTTTGAAAAGGAACAGGTTGCTTTAAAACAATGGAAAATTGATAACTCTGTTCTATTTTCAAGAGAAGGAATTTTTGGTAGTGATTCTAGTTCTAAGAGTAGCTCTCCCAAATCTAAGACCAAATCACAGTCCTCTAAGTCCACCATTAAATATGCTGGTATGTACAGGAATGTCAGAGGTAATCAAAGAAATTGGAATGACCAAAAGTCTCATCAATTAGGAGAAGACTTTGTGATTAACACCAAGCCCTGCTTCACATGTGGCAGCTTTGAGCACACTTATCAAGAGTGTAAGGCACCAATGGAGATGGTGGCTGCAAATCCCTTAAAGGATATGCAACCTAAAACCATTCTTCTAAATGCAGGGGCAAAATCCTTTTCCCCTGCCAAGTATGTTGCCCTGCCTTGAGAAACAGGATGACTGACAAATATGTTGTTCCTGCACTTAGAAAGGAGAATGATGTTCACACAAAGCCCAACACTTCTGTGACCATCCCAACACCTTATAATGCATATAGATCTGGCTCTAGACCTTACCAACACATGAATAGAGGCTAAAACAAAAGATGGGTTTCCTCTGCTAAGCATAGGGATTCCCCTGCTAACAAAGTTTTTCCTTCTAGGAGCATGGGAAGATGGGGAAAAGCTGTGAAAGCCTCAGCTCGTTAGGTTTGGGTACCCAAAAGGGGTACTCAATCTAATGGTGTATCTCTAGTTTTTGATAAGCTATCCTACATTGATACACGAGGTAGATCCAAGTCTGTAATGGCTTGGGTCCCCAAGAAAAACTAATTTGTTTTTCTTTTTGCAGGTGACAAAGAAGACAAGGGATGATAGAGCATATTGGGATAGCGGATGCTCAAGAAGTATGACTGGACAAAAATCTTACCTGTCTAACTCTGTGCCCCTGCATGACAATGATGGTGTTTCTTTTGGAGATGGGCATGGAACTATAACAGGAAAAGGAACTATTGTCACCAATGGGATGACCTTTGACAATGTCTACTTGGTGAAAGAACTCAAGTACAATCTCTTCAGTGTGTCACAGATGACTGATAACAAGAATTTTGTCTTGTTTACTGACACTGAATGCTTGGTGTTAGGAAAGGAATTTATCTTACCACCAGACACTCCTATTGTACTCAGAACACCAAGACAGAAGAATATGTACACAATTGATCTCAAGGACATATCTCTCCAAGATAATGAAACATGTTTCATTGCCAAGGCCTCAGTAGATGAATGTAAGAAATGGCATAGAAGACTTGGTCATCTTAATTTCAAGAACATGAACAAACTAGTAAAATATAATCTGGTTCATGGTCTTCCTTCCAAGTCTTTTGTCAATGAACATACTTGTGCTGCCTGTCTGAAAGGGAAGCAACACAGAGCATCCTGCAAATAAAAAACAAGTATATCCACCACCAAGCCATTGGAACTACTGCATATGGATCTCTTTGGTCCTACTTCTGTGGCAAGCATAATGAAGAAATGGTACTGCCTAGTGATTACTGATGATTTTTCAAGGTTCACATGGACATTCTTTCTATTTCAGAAGAGTGACACAACTGATGTACTCATTGGGTTCATCAATCAAATTGAACTATCAAAAAGCATGAAGGTAGTCACCATGAGATCAGACAATGGTGGTGAGTTCAGAAATCAAAAACTGGACTCTTTCTGCGTAAACAAAGGCATCAAGAGGCAATTCAGCATTGCAAGAACACCTCAACAGAATGGAGTGGCAGAAAGAAGGAATAGGACACTCATTGAAGCTGCAAGAACTATGCTGTCAGATTCCAAACTTCCAGTTATCTTTTGGGCTGAAGCTGTATCCACTGCTTGTTATGTACAAAACAGGGCCTTGGTGGTTAAGGCACACAACAAGACCCCTTATCAGTTGTTCAATGGAAGACCTCCTTTAATTGACTTCTTCAGACCTTTTGGATGTCATGTGATCATCTTGAACACTATTGACAATCTAGGTAAGTTTAGTGAAAAGGGTGATGATGGATACTTTGTGGGTTATTCATTAAACAGCAAGGGATATAGGGTCTTCAACAAGAAGACAAGCAAAATCACAGAAAATCTTCATGTGAACTTTCTTGAAGACAAACCTGAAGATGTTCAAACAGGTCCTGACTGGTTCTTTGATATAGAAGTACTTTCAAAATCTATGAATTATGTACCTATTGCTTTGCAGAACACTAACATTTCAGGTACTCAAGAACCAACTGGTGCAGAGAAGTCACCCCTGAGGTACATGAATGTACCCTCACTATTTCCTATTGAAGCTGATGATCAAGAAGATAATTCTTCTCTAGGAAAAGAACAGCCAATCTCATCCCCTGCTATGTCACCTCCTGAAAGCAGCAGAATGGCTGAAGGCAGTGGAATCCAGGATTCCCCTGCTAGACCGATTGAATTCTTTCTTTCTATCACAACCCTTAAACAAGCTATTAAGGTTTAAGATCTGACTTTGGGATCAACAAGTGGTATCAGAGCTTCATTCCTCTTTCACAAAGGATCCTGTTGCTAATGATACTAATGATGCAGAAAGAGAATCCCCACTCATTTCATCATCTACACCCATAGCTGATGGTCCTATTATATCCAACAGTGGAAGCAGAATAATCAAGAGTGGAGGTCCAAGTTACTCAGAGCTTCATTCTGCTCACCAGCACCCATCTCTAGATCATGCTGTATCATTTGGAAGTTCCTTTGAGGACTTCTTTCCTAATCAAAATAGCCCAATCAATTCTGATTTGGAAGAAGATGAAACAGAAGTAATCATACAGCCTACCTACATAATCAATAAGGATCACCATATCTCTCAAATCATTGGTAATCCTGAAGCCCCTAGACATACAAGGTATACAGCAAAGGAGCACAACTTCATTGCTAACATCACCATGAAATTCAATCATGACAACATGCAATGTTGTCTGTTTACTGCATTTTTGTCACAAGAAGAGCCAAAGAAGATTTTTCAGGCTTTAAATGACCCAAGCTGGGTTGAAGCCATGCAAGAGGAGCTCTTACAATTTGACATACAAGAGGTTTGGATTCTGGTAGATTGTCCCAAATGGGCAAGGCCTATTGGGACAAAGTGGGTACTCAGGAACAAAAAGGATGAAAGGGAAATAGTTGTCAGGAACAAAGCAAGACTAGTGGCACAAGGGTATACCCAGGAAGAAGGAATTGATTATGAAGAGGTTTTTGCTCCAGTAGCCAGGATTGAAGCCATTAGATTATTCCTTGCTTATGCTTCATTCATGGACTTCACGGTTTTTCAAATGGATGTGAAAAGTGCCTTCCTATATGGAACCATTGATGAAGAAGTCTATGTTATGCAACCTCCAGGGTTTGAAGACCCAGAACATCCAGACAAAGTATACAAGGTGAAAAAGGCTATGTATGGACTTCACCAAGCTCCCAAATCCTGGTATGGTACTCTCTCTAAATATCTCTTAGACAATGGATTCAGCAGGGGGAAGATTGATCAGACCCTATTTACCAAGAAACAAAAGGGTGACCTTCTGCTAGTACAAGTCTATGTTGATGACATCATTTTTGGATCCACTAACTCTATGCTTAGCAAAGAGTTTGCCAAATTGATGCAGGATAAATTCCAAATGAGTGCCATGGGAGAACTAAACTTCTTTTTGGGGTTACAAGTTCAGCAACGGAAAGTTGGGATATTTATCTCACAAGACAAATATGTGGCTGAGATTGTGAAGAAGTTTGGCATGTCTGATGGAAAGAAGGTGTCCACTCCAATGGACAAGGATCATCCATGGGGTAAAGATGGTCCTGGAAAGCTTATAGATGTCAGGAACTACAGGTCTATGATTGGGTCTCTTATGTATCTCACAGCTTCAAGACCTGACATCATGTTTGCAGTCTGCTTATGTGCAAGATACCAGGTGTCACCAACAGAGTGTCACTTGTTTGCTGTAAAAAGAATTTTTAGGTATCTAAAGTGTCATCCCACCTTAGGACTTTGGTATCCAAAGGAGTCACCATTTGAGTTGATAGCCTATTCAGATAGTGATTATGCTGGTGACAACAATGATAGGAAGTTTACAACAGGGGGATGCCAATTTTTGGGAAGCAGACTTATATCTTGGCAATGTAAGAAGCAGACTATTATGGCCACTTCCACAACTGAAGCTGAGTATGTAGCAGCTGCTGCATGCTGTGGTCAAGTACTTTGGGTGCAAAATCAACTGCTTGATTATGGGTATAACTTTCTTAAAACCAAAATATTCATTGACAACAACAGCACCATTTGCATCATTAAGAACCCTGTTTTTCATAGCAAAACTAAACATATTGAAATTAGACATCACTTTATCAGAGATTGTTTTGAAAAAGGACTGATTGTCCCTGAGAAAATTGATACAGAACTTAATGTTTCTGATCTTTTAACAAAAGCTTTTGAAGTAGGGAGGTTTCAGTATCTGGTTGCAGGTATTGGAATGGTTACCCCCTAAAAACTGATGTCTAGTTTGTCATTATGATCAGGGTTGCTTTACTGCTGTTGTTGTATAACTGTTAGTCCATTTTTCCATCACTTTTTATTCCACTGCTTTTTAATACAGATTCCCCTGCTGGGGGTTCATTCCCCTGCCAAGAGAATTTTTCTCTTTAAGCTGGGTTTGTTCTTTTTACAAAGTGGTTATATGTGGTTTTAGACTAACAATGCAGAGTTTCATATGGTGCATACTATTCTCATTGATGAATCAGGTATATACTCTATGTTTCAGGGGAGGTTAGGTCACACCTTTAGGACTCAGGGTATCCTTAGGATACTCATATATGATCTTATATCATATCCACTGGTGAGTGAGGGTTCAGGGTAATGAGGACTTGCTGCAAAGCTTGTCAGAACTCTGAAACCTTGAGGCACTGTAATGGGTGCTTACATTTCTCTATTAAAACAACTTGCTGTTCAAGTACAGATGTGTGGCACACATTGCCAAGACTGACTGACCATAGGTAAGGGAAAAGGTAGGGATGGTGACTGGGGTATGCATGTTTTCTTGGGTTAACCTAGTTGCAGGGTGACTTATGTGTTGACTTTTTGTATTGGGACCTTTGCTGAATAGAGGACTCTTGAGTTTCTATGTATCTATCTTGTGTATACAAGTGTGTGCATTAGAGCAGAGCTAGTTAGCATTGGTCTCTCCATGACTAGTCTAATACCCCTAGGAAAGTTTCCCCTGCTTTCATCTTTTGCTTCCCCTGCTTACATAACATTCCCCTGTTTGACCGTTGACCGACAATACCGTTACCCTGTTCATAGCCGTTGGGCCTGCTAGCTTAAATTTTGGTTAGGGAATATTTTATTGTTTTTAAAAGATATTTAAGGCGCTTTCTTCGCTGATTGGTAATCTTTTCTTTATTATTTCAAATAAATTATTTTTTTATCAAGATTTATCTTTGATATTTTTGCAATTTGAAAATTTTGGTCCAATCACAGCTCTTCAATTTGCCTATAAAAACTTAATTCCCTTCACCAGCAGGTCCATCTCTCTCTCTCGACTTAATCCCACCTACCTCTCACCTTTATAAACCTTCAAACTATTTTCAAACTTTATCATGACTCTCAAAATTGCAGTTAATCATAACCAAATCGCTTTGTTACATGATGAACCAGCAGAGTTTGCTGATGTTGTGGCCTTTCTAAAGTCATCATACTTTAGAGTGGCCCTTCTCATCAATCCTCGAATCTATACCTCACACATTCAGCAGTTCTGGTCTAAGTCCATGACCAAAACAGTGAATGGAGAGGTTATAATTCAAAGCACTATTGATGGTCATCCCAAGGTGATTACACTTGCCTCCATTAGGGAGAATCTTCTTCTTGATGATGAGGATGGGATAACCAACTTTTCTGAGGCTGAAATCTTTGCAGGTCTTGTTAACTTGGGGTACAAACTTTCTAAAAACCAAAAATGTAAGTTTGCTAAAGGCCAGTTTGCCCCTCATTGGAAGTATTTGATTCATACAATTTTGCAATGTTTGTCACCAAAAACCACTGCTTTTAATGAGTTTGGTAGTGAGATGGCTTCTGCCCTGATCTGCTTTGCAACATGGAGGAAGTATTGTTTTTCTCAAATGATTTTTAAAGGAATGGTTAAAAACGTATCAAGCAACTCAAAATTTTGTATGTACCCAAGGTTTATAGAACTTCTGCTGAATATGAGTGATCATGGTCCAATTAAACACAAAAACTATTTTTCAGCAACCAAACATACAACCAAACTGTTCACCACTCTTCTTGCACCATCACCCCTGTTTTTTGGCAAAACCATTCCACTCACTTCAATTATGATGAACCAAATCAGACGGGAAGAAGCCAAGAATCAAACAGCTAAACACCAACCTTCTGATTCCCCTACCAAGAACCTACACCCTGCTAGTCCTTTACCCCCTGCTGATCCACAACATGAAAGGCGATCTAAATCCAGGTTTGCCAGGTCTCCCTTGCCTGGTGAATCTTCACAAGCGGCAGAGATGAGAGTCTCCAAGGGTTTGGAGCAACCTGAGGGTTTGGCTGCCACTACTGTCTCATCCTCAAGGGGTGAGCAGGACAGTGACACCATCAGTAAGTCCTCTCCCTCACTCAATGATATCCAAAAAGGGGAGAAATCCCCTTCTAGGATTGAGAGCAGTATGAAACCTTTGACTAATTTGGAATTGACGAAAATGTGTATGAGTCTGAAAAGGCAAAATGCACAACTTGTACAAGATGTCAAAAAGCAAGGCCTGGTTATCAATAACTTGGAAACCAGACTTGCTACTCTTGAGGGGAGGAGAAAGCCCAGACTGGTTATATCAACAGATGAGGATGCTTCCAAAGGGAAGGAAGTTCCAAATACAGAAGAGTCTACTCAGTACTATTCATATCCTGGTGGTGTACATGGAAAGATAGCAAGTGCTGAGAAAGGGATGGAGAAAGGAAGTGTTGATAAGGGAAGTGACAAGGGGAGTGCAACCAAAGATATTGCTCAAACATTGCTCACCATGGGCAATCCAGAAGAAGCCCCTGCCTCAAAAGTTTCCCCTGCCATTGCTGATCCCACTGCTGTAAGTCATTCCCCTGCAAAGAATATTACTCAAACTTTTGTTAGGAAGAACAGAAAGCAACCAGCTCAGAAGGGGATTACAATCAAAGAACCTGCATCTAAAGTGAAACCAGCACCATCAGTGGATCCAAAAGACAAAGGAAAAGGAATCATGGTGGAACAGCCCAAGAGAAAATACAAGCATCTAACTCCTGAACAGCAAAGGGCTCAAGAAGCACATGATGCACAAGTAGCTCTCAGGCTACAACAAGAGGAGATGGATATGCAGGACCAAAGAATGCAAAAGATGAGGCCCAAAAATATGCTCAAGCAGGTTGAGATTATGCATAGAGAACTAGATGACAGGGTACCTCATGTTGGAGAGTTTCTTGATCAATGGGAGAATGAGTTAATAAATGCTCCTTTGGAAGACAGGTATGAGTTGACTTGCCTTGTTTACAAATATCAAACTGAGTATCTGGAAAGAAGGGCAAATCAAATTCAGAGAGAGAAGTATTTGACTTCAGAGAAAGGGCAACTTGAACACTACAAAGTTCTGCTTAAGAGACATAGGAAGTGGAAGGATGGTGACTTCAGAGATATGAGTTTTGAAGCCATAAAAAGAGCAGTCAGACCAGTTCTAAGATTGTATGATGTGGAGGATTGGATGACTATCAACACTCCTGAGGAAGCTGAGTATCTTAGGAGACAAAGTGAAATGCTGCAGAAAGCTAGGGAATCTAAGAAAAGAAAAGCTGGAGAAACAACTTTGGAAACTACACAAGCAGGTGCATCATCACAAACAGGTGCATCATCACAAGCAGGGGCATTACATCAAGCAAGTGGAAGTTTTCTAGTAATTGAAAAGTCTGTACTTAATGTACAAAGAGCAGCCAAAAGACTCAAGAGAATGGAAAAAGTTGGCACAGTTACTAAAGAGTCTCAACGGCCTTCAAATGATGAAATTGATAAACAGCTAATTCTGCAGGAAAATGATGATATCTCACCTAGTGAACTTGGAAAGAAGTTTGCTATCATAGAATATGCTGTTTATGAACACAAAGGGAGGACTTGGTGGAAGCTTACAAGAGCTGACAATACAGCACAGACATTTCTAAATCTAGATGTCATGTTTCAAATTTTGGATAGTGAAGACTTAGAAGATCCGTGGAAAATATTGAAGAAAACGTTTGCTGCAAAACCTCCTACCATGGATGGTGTGGAGAAGGATTGGGTAATCTGGGAGTGCATGCATAGGATGTATGAGCATGAGTTATTTGATCCTATATTTGATACAGTGAATAAAGGAGATTTGTTGTATTGGAAGCTGTTTACCAATTCTGGGGTCTATGAGGTAGTGATGGAAGGTATAAGTGTGTACTTGATCAATCATAGGTATTATCCCTTCTCTCAGGAGACCTTGAAGAAACTAGCACAGGCTAACTTAATTGTAGATGCTAAAACGCCTGTTGCTTATGATCTGGTAAGAATGGTTCATAGTCAGATTTGGCCAGAAAGTTTGTAAGCATCCTCATCAACTAGTATTTATTCAAAAACTTGTCTTTAGGGGAAAGCACAAGTTTAGGGGAGGATTGTTGGGAATAAATCTATGCTTATTTGTTACCCCTGCTAGTTGTTTATTCGTACCCCTGCTAGAGTAAGTTCCCCCTGCTAAATAACAAAGGCAGGGGGATTGGTTCCCCTGCTGAAGTCAAAGGCCCTGCTGTCAAAGATAAACATGGAATAGATTTTTACGCGTTTCAGTTATTATTCCTTAATACTTTCCAAGTTTATTAGTAGTGATCTTGTACGTGAGTCCTTGTGGCTATAAAAGGACTCACTAGGTTAGCATGCAAAGTGTGTCTTTTCTCATTTTGTCTTTCATTGTCATACTTTAAGGTTTTGTAAACCCTAATACCATTTTAGGGTATTCGTATATCATTGATATATTAAAGTTCAACGTTTCAATCATATTATTCTTGTGCTAAACATTATATTCCGCATCTTGTTTAGTTACTTTGCTTTGCAAAGTTTCTCTAGTGTTAGATTGAATTCTTTCTTTCTATCACAACCCTTAAACAAGCTATTAAGGTTTAAGATCTGACTTTGGGATCAACAGTTTTGAAAAGGGTTTAATACAACCAGATAGGGTGGACACAGAAGAAAATGTGTCTGATTTATTAACTAAACCTTTTGATGCTGGAAGGTTTCAATACTTGGTGACAAGTATTGGAATGATCAATCTCACCTAATATGTGTTTTGGGGTCTTTTTGTAAAAGTATGTACAGGATAATGCATTGTTATTGGTCTTTTGAAGTTAGATTTTCCACTATATTTTTCTAACGCTGACAAAGTTATCTTAACGCTGACAAGTGTTATCGTGGCGTTGTCAGCAACAATGTTAGTTTTGTGGTTTTTAATCTAAATGTGCAGGAGGTGTTAGCATTGTACCATTGGATACAGAGTTGCTTATGGATCCTTGGAGAATCATTTGAGCATGTTTTTATTTATGGATGATGGTTGGAATATTTATATTCCTATCTTGACATAAATTTTTTATGTTTATGCATATTTTTGGGCAACATATGTATCACAGTTTAAGGGGAGGTTTTAGGCACCTTTAGGACTTTTTTGGGTATCCTTATGATACTCTTATCACAATTCTAGATTGTGTCCACAGGTGAGTATGAGTTAGTTTTACTAAATCATGAGGCACTGTAGCATGCAAAGTTGATATACTATGCATGCTGCCAAGACATATTTGGCCTAAAATTGGTTGTGGTCTGTTGGAAGACTTGGGAATGATTTTATGATGGGTTTTACCTGGGAGTAACAAGGATTTTTATGAGATAACTTAGTTGTTAAGAGTTTTGGTTAGCAAGGGACACTAGAGGACTGATATGTCTATCTTGCATAAGCAAGTGTGCATAACTGGACAGTGCTTGCCGCCCTATAATAATTATCAACTTATAGATTATCTTCACTAGGATAAATTACTTTGTTAAGGTCCTTTTTCATTTTTTATTACTTTTATTTTTGGACGCTGACAAGTATTTTTCCAAGCGTTGTTATGACCAATTTAGACGCTGACATGGCTTTGGCAAACGTTGACAAGAATATAGCCGTTGGGCGTTGATGGGTTATTTTTTACCGTTGATACCCATTGGGACCTACCCAGTTGTTACTTTTTGACGAATTTTGGGTCCGTAATTTTGGGAGCAGATAACTTTTAATTAATGCATGAGATAACTTATTTTCTTTTCAATATTTTCATCATGATATTTTGAAAATAGTTGCCTCATTTTTTACCAATCACATGCACCTATCTCTCCTATATATTTGGCTCCTATTTTTAAACAGGGTACCTCATATTCTTGTCTAACAATTTTCTCCTATAATTCATCTTTCTAAATCATTCACAAACAGTTTTCTTCTAAAATGGCACCAAAATTTAAACCAAGTGATTTGGTATTGGGATTCAGGAGTCAACACAACATGATTGCATATTTGGACGCTGATGATGCTCTGTTTCCCCAATACACCCAGATGGTGGCGTATTTGAATGCATCTCCAATTAGGTATGCTCTTTCTCATGCTCCTCTCATCTCTGTCACACATATTAAGCAGTTTTGGAACACACTTAGTTCCTAAACAGTTAATAATGTGACTACATTATCATCTATTGTTCATGGGCGTACATGGGTGGTTACTGAAGCCTTGGTTCGCCAGGCTTTGCATCTTGATGATGCAGATGGTATAACCGCCCTTCCTATTCATGAAATAGAAGAACAACTAAGGGCTTTGGGGTATCCTTTCCCTGATGAGGGCACTTTAAAAAAATATCATAAACAGGAGTTTCCCCCAGCCTGGAAGTACCTAATACATGTCCTCTTACAATGTTTGAGTCCCAAGTGTACTGCACACAATGAGATTAATAGATCAATTACTAGGGCTATTGTGTGCATTGCTACTGGGAAAAAGTTTAATTATTCAACAATAATATTTGAGGGCATGTGTAAAAACAAAGGGAGTAAGATGACTTTGGCTTATCCCAGATTTTTACAAATGGTTTTTGATGTGCAAAATTACTGCACAATGGATCATGATGATTTTTTATGAGATCCCTGTGCAAAAGAAAGCTATTTTTACCAAGATAAACTCACCCCCTCACCGTGACTTACCCCTCACCCAAGCTATGATTGCTGTTATTGCAGCAGCACAACCCCAACCAGACCCACAACCACAACTTGACCCAATACCAGAACCTTTGCCTTCACCTCAACACATGCAAATTGACCAAGAACCCTTTGACGCTGACACATTAAATGTTGGCGTTGATACAAGTAATCTAAACGTTGACACCATTCCTTTACAGACCCAAACACCCCTTAACCTTCCAAAATCCACCCAATCCACATCATCTTCTACCCCACCACAATATAGGTTGCAAAAACGCCAAAGGACTACTGGAGTGTTCTCCCTAGTGGTCTAAGTCATGTAGCAGAGAGAACCACCCCCACAAGTGTGGTTGGTGCTATGGATGAGGCTGGGACTATTGGTTCTGGCTTAGATGCAGGCCAAGACAGTCCTAACATCTTTAAGACCTCATCCATGCCCCATGAATCTAACTTGGGAGGTCAAATACCCATTTTAGAGGAGGGCAGATTGGAACCATACACAATGATGGAATTGACGGCTATCTGCATTAGCTTGCCAAAGCAAAATGCATACTTGGTACAAATTGTCAATACGCAAGGCCTTGAACTCAAGCAATTGAGGGAGAGGATTGTCATTTTGGAGAATGCTAGCACAAGGCGTGGGATGGAGGAATCTTCCAAAGGGGAGGATGAGCAGATTAATGTGAGTGATAAGGGCTCACATGATGGTGAATCTTTGGGTGTTGCTGAAGCCCTAACTGAATTGAAGAAGCAACCAGGTTTTGTTAGATCTCTGGTAACTCCTACAAATTTAGACTTGTCTTTTACAGCTATGTTGGAGCAAATTACAAGAGGCGCTGAGACAAGTAATTTGGGCGTTGACAAACAAAATTTGAACGCTGACACACTAAGCGCTGACATGAGCAAATTGGGTGCTGACACAAGAAATTTGAGCGTTGACAGACCTGCAGATGAAGTTGATGTATTCCAGTCATCAGCTATAATCAAAGAAGTATCTTTACAGGTATTACCATCATCCTTACCCATCATTGATCCATTAGATAAGGGTAATGGAATTATGGTAGAAGTAGAAGTTCCAAAGGATGCAGCATAGGTAGAGTTTGATAGAAGGTTGGCTGCACAACTTGTGGAACAAGAAAGAAAGAAGGTTGGTGAATCATCTTTTGTTGCCACTTCAGAGGAACAAGAAGGAAGTGATGAAGCTAGTTCAGACTCAAGTGTGATGATAATAGAACAACCAGAAAGACTTGAGTATGGTGATGATTTGGCAAGAGAGAAGCTGAATGGGTTGAAATTGCAAGTAGATTTTGATATGCCAGAAGTTGTTCAGATGTACCATGCTTGGGAAGATAGGTGTATGGAGAATCCAGATTTGACTATTTCATACCAGACTTGGGGTTTGGAGATTCTTCTAAGAGTACAAAAAGACTGCAAGGTTATTCTGAAACACAAAGCTAGCAATGTTCTCTCAATGCTGAAGAGGGATAGAAGGGAGTTGTACTACGTGCTACTCAGATGTCATGGAACAGGATGGACCTAAAAGAAATTGTTGGGATTATCCTTTGAAGAGTTGGAGTACAAGGCTTATCCCATTTGGGCAAAAGTGCAGGAAATGAATACTATCAGAATTCTTTCAGATGAAAGGAAAAAAGAACTTGTAGAAGAGATGGAGCTTAAGAAGGCAATGATTGTTCCTAGACCTTTGAAGAAGGGATTTCCTCTTGAGTTTCCTAAAGATATGGATAGATTGATGCCCAGTGAAGCTGTTATAAGAAGGAGCATCAAGCTCTCACCATTGGAAGCTTCAGATATGGTACAAGTGTTACCCCTTGATGCCAGAAACCCTATTATAAGCTATGAAGAAGATGAAAGTGGGTTTTGGAAGATTGGTGATATGAGCTTAATTACTCATATCATTTGTAGCTTAAAACAATGAAATATTGCACAAAATGGATCAAATATACCTTGTATATGTTGTTTTGTTGTTTGAATATGTGTAGGTACCAAGTTCGCAAAAACTGGCAAATATCGACACGAGTTTGATGATAAAGATTGAAGAAGCCAAAATCGAGCTCGACTTGAGTAGATTTAATAATTTTGCAAGTTTATGGCCAAGTGGGTCCCACAATTGGGTAAATGGGCTCAAAAGCCCATTTAAGTTGCAAGTTAATTTAAAGAGTTGCTTGAAAATCTAAATTAAGTCCATTAGGCCCAAATGGAGTGTTTACACGGAGGGAAATAAGGAGATTTGGGCCTAAAGCCCAAATGTTATTTACTGAAATTTAAAGGAACGAATGAAAAGTTTAATGGGCCTTAGGGTTTCTGTTAAAACGTGTGAACACGTTTACTTTTTCACAATAAACAAATCGTTCTCACACCACTCATTGTTATATACCCGTTTTTCTCCCAATCACCCATTTACTTCCAACCACTCATACACCTCACCCACTTATTTCCCACACACACAGTTAAATAAATAAATAAACTTTTCGATAGAAACTATGTACTCCATCTTCCCCATTTATCTTTCTCACCCCAAAACCTGCGAAAAGTTACTGTTTCACACAAACCCTAGGTTAATAAAAAGCCAATTAAACATAGGGGTTTTGATCACACGTGCTAATCACGTGTAGGGGATTAAAAACCCCCATTTTTTAAGGAAGAGAGTATGAGGCAGGGCTTGATACGTGGCAAAAGGCTATTGGAAGCAACACATCAATCCTCCTATCCCACCAATCAGAGGCCTTAAAATAAACACAACTAGCACACGGATGCCACGTTGGCAATCCGTGTGCTAGATTGTGTATTATCCACCATCCGATTTAACAAGAGAGAGAAGAATGAAGATCAAGGGCCAAGAATTGAAGAGGAATATTCCCAAGAATATTCGGATATTCGCATCACAAAGCCCTGGGGATGGCTATAAAACCCCCAATTTCTATTGTATTTTTTTCCATCTTTTTCTTTACTTTTAGAGTTATTCTGTTGAAATAGTGGTAGGATTAATTTTGTATTTCTTTTAATTAAATCTTGTAATCTCTTTGAAATTTAATAAAAGTTCAGTTAATTTCATTTAAATCGTGTCTCATTTTATTATTGATTGAAGTTTATATGAATTAATTTTATTTACTGTTTCACATAATAACATTTGAGATGTTAAACTTAAACTAATTAATAGTTTTAGTTTAATGTTATAAGTAAAAATTGGATCAAAAATTATCCCTACTGGATAATTTTAATATATAAATCTGCTTGGTTCGATTGTGACGACGGTTCGATTGATTACTATGGTGGTTCGGTTGATGGAGAATGGTGGATGATGGTGGTGGTCGGTTCATCTAGACTGCTCAGCGTAGGTCTACGTCTCAAAGATTTTCCCAAAAAGGTGCACTCTCTTTTACTTTTATTGTTTATGATTTTAATTTGATAAGTTTGCTAGTTATGTTTAATTTGTTAATCTGCTTAAATTGTCTGTGAGAATGGATAAGTCTGCTTATTTTGCTGAACTGAGATTTGATTTCTTGAATGTTAACTTACTGAGTTTGTTTAAGATGTTTAGTTGTGTTTTATGAAGCTCATGGTTAAAAACTGTTAAATAGTCTGCATACTGTTTAAGTTAAATTTAAACTGCTTTCAATTTGTTTTTACTGTATGATAGAACTTCAAGTTGTTACTGTAATGCTTGTTCATGATTGCTTATTTTATTTCCCTAATTGCTCACTGAATGTATCACTTGGTTAAGTAGTATGTTTGGGGATTTTCTTAGGAGAAGTAAAAGGATCAGTTTTGTTTAGATTTGATCTAATTGAGTGCTGCTAAAAGATTTTTTTCAGTGTTCGTTTTACCTCTTGACTAAGCTTTTACACAGCTTAAGTAAGATGTGTTTGCTGGTGTAAACTTTGATAGCTGTTTAGTCGTACTGTTTTGAAGATATTAGTTAAGTTTGTTATTACTGATATGATCATTTGATTGATCGAATTCGTTGAGTACTCTAATCTGAATTGGGATATAACAATATTTTCTGATTAACTTGAATCTGAATGATTGATTTTGCGTGAGGATTCTTGTTACGAATGTGTTAACTGTTATAAATTTTTGTAGTTTACTTCTTAGTTGTTTTAGCCGATAAATTGTTCAGGTTATATGCTTATCAGATCCTAATGATCTGATAAGTCCGTTAAAGCTGTTTGCCTAACAGCTTATCAAAATAAGCTCCAAAAAGTCTTTCCTAAGACTCTATTATTTCAGCTGTCAAAAAGAATTAATTCCAAAAAAATGTGTTACTCACGGGTTTCGACCTCGAGACCTACTGGTTAACAGACCTGCGTGTTTACCATATGGGCTAAATGCCCTTTTGAGTTTATCTTTTGTTTATTGATTAATATAGTGTACTTGTTTTGACTGATTTTTAACTAGTAACGTTTCTTTACTTTATTTTCGTTTTAATACAAAGTTAATTAGTGATTTTGAAAAAAAAGTTTATTTTGTTTTCATATATTATTAATAGTGTAAAAATATAAAAATAAATAAATATATAAAAAAAATGTTTTTATTAAATTTAAAAAGTTTAATTAGTATCTTTTTAATTAATTAGAATTTTATAATATTAGTTTTAATTAAAATAGTTTTTACATAAGATTTGTTTTAAGTAAATTTTAAATAAAGTTTTTATTAGATTTTTAAAGTTTAAGTAGATTTTTAAAAAAAGTAGAGTAAAAGTTATTTTTATTAAATAGATTTACTTTTATAGAATTTTAATTAGATTAATTTTAAATAGTGTTTATTTTCAAATAGTGATTAATTTTTAAGTAATTAATTGATTTAGATTTAAAATTAGCGGGGTTTACGATTCATGCACTTTAGGTTAAAACTAATTAGTTTAAAACTGGTAGATTTAATTTGTAGTTTAAAAACCGAAAACCAATTCAAATCGATTGACCAAATCAAAGCAAAACGTCTCAAATTCATAAGATCTTCGTGTACAACGAACTCGAGTCACCAACGTGTTTAATTGAATTCGTCATTGGTACAATTAGTCTATTACTTTTTCCTAAAGGTAATTTTCTAATTTACCCTATAACGTATATCAAATTATATCACTATACACATCACGACACATCAAAAATTTTGGCGCTGCTGCCGGGGATCTTGTGTACGATTCGCTTTTGTGGAGATTTGTTGATCATTGATTTGAAGACCCTTTCCGTCCTCGGAAAGTTTTGTTATTTTTCTATTATATATTATGTATCGTTTTTCTCGTTTTTTGTGAATAATATATTGTATTACGTAGCACAATAATTTTACATATCTTTCAAATAAGGCCTTAGTTGGGATTTCATCACCTAGCTATTGTATTCGAATCCAAAACAAAAATAAAAGGCAAAATAGATAAATACTAATAAGAAGTTTGAACTCGATTTATACAAACTATAAGGTGGGTATAAGGCGACGTGCTATAAAAGGCCGTCTAAGGAAAAAGGTTTTTAAGTGCTTTGTGCCACCTCGTTTCCCCGCTTGCTTGTGCGTATATTGAGAGGGACAACCTATTATTGGTTTGCCGACTCAAGTAGTAATAAATCTTATTTTTGTTGTTTACTTATTGAACCTCAAGACGTTTAGGTTTTCACCTATCGTTTCAAAGTCGACCGAGGGTAATTTACTTCCATAGTAGTTATCCTTATTCCTTGTTTTTTATCGATCATTTTTGATTAAGCAATACCAAATAAATACCAAAAATAATCTTCTTCTTGTCTAAATTCTTTTCTTCAATCCTCTAAATTCTCGTCTTTGTAGTGTATGCAATTACGTTCTTCTCGTCTTGTAATTGATTTTAATAGGCTTGAAAATATTCCTCGTAGAAATAGAAATCGTCAACAACGAATAGTGGAACCCGAGCTTCCACCTATTGTTGTAGAGATGGCCGATAACCGAACAATGGAGGAATTGCTCCGTGCACCCACCGAAGGGTATGGGGAAGCAATCGTTGTGCCGACTATTTTGGCGGATCATTTTGAGATTAAGACGGATCTTGTATCGCTCATTCGTGCCGACAAATTTCGTGGCAATGAGACCGATAGCTCGCATTCTCACATTCGGATTTTTAATCGAATTACCTCGACTCTCAAGTTTAGAGATGTGCAGAATGACGTGATTAAGCTAATGCTTTTTCCGTACTCGCTCGAGGGTAATGCTAAGCTTTGGTATGAGAAAGAACCACCGGGTTCGATCTTAACATGGGATGATTTAGTGTCTAAGTTCATGAATTATTTCTTTCCACCATCGAAGACAACACACTTTAAGAACGAGATCACTAGATTTGAACAAAAAGTGCATGAATCGTTTGGGGTTGCATGGGAAAGATTTAAAGAATTGTTGAGACAATGTCCACACCACAGTTTCTCGGAATTGCATCAAATTAATACTTTCTATAATGGGCTAAATATGATTGAACAAGATTCTTTAAATGCCGCCGCGGGTGGTAATCTTTTAAGAAAAACTCCGAGAGACGCGTGGAGAATAATTGAGGATAAGTCTAGAGCACAATATTCACGAAACACACCAGTTGTTTCCAATGTGAATCTCGAGATTGCTAGATTGGACTCTAAGATTGACACGATTTTGAATGAGCTTAGGAAGAATCCTCATGGATCCATTAATATGGTTGAGAGTTTTTGTGTATCATGTGGTGGAGTACATCCTAATTATGCTTGTTTAAACACGGGGTTTGATCAAGCTAATGCTTTTACCGCGACGGGAACTTATGGCTCCAACGGTCAAGTTCCTCGTCAAAATCATGTTGCTCCACCGGGTTTTCCACCGGTTCAAAATAGGTACAACAATGGCAATAATGGGAATAATTTTAACCGTGGCAACCAAGGGAATTTCAATCAAGGAAATGGTTTTAATGCTAATCAAAACAATCAAGGTTTTCAAGGGAATAATCAAAATGATTTGTCAAGCTACATTAAAACAAATGAGGCAAATTTGAAAGCTTTTCAAAATAATATTCAAGGACAAATGGCAACTTTGAAAAATGAGTTTCAAAATACGATTAAAGGCCAAAATAATAAGATTGAGCTTAATCAAAAAAGAATTGAACAAAGATTTGAGCAAATGTTTGAACAAGGTCAAAATCATTTGCAACAAAATTTAGAGCAAAGTCAAAATCGTATGCAACAAAGTATGGAACAAGGTCAAAATAAATTGCTTTCGATGTTTGAATCGTTTATGACCAAACCTCCCTCGTCTTCGGGTGGTCTACCTAGCAACACCATTCCAAACCCGAAGGGTGAGATGAAAGCCATAACCACACGTAGTAGGAAAGCTTTAGACGGACCTTTGCTTCCACATGTGAGTACCTCTCCGGTGAGGGAAGTGGAGCAAGAACCCGAGGTGGTTAAAGAAAAGGAAATTCCTATTCCACCAAAGGTAGACCAATTACCTATTCCGGAACCCGAGATTTCGAAGACTAAACCCACACTACCCTATCCTTCGAGACTTACCAAAGAAAAGCTCCGCGAAAAGACCAATGCTCAAGTTTCTACGTTTCTAGATGTGTTTAAGAAGATGTATATTAATCTTAGTTTCGCGGATGCATTGCTTAGCATGCCTAAGTTTGCTTCGACAATTAAAAGGTTGATGAACGATAAGGAGAAATTAGTTGAAGTATCTACGTCCTTAAATGAAAGTTGTTCCGCGGTTCTCTCTAAAAAGTTTCCCAAAAAGCTTGGAGACCCCGGTCAATTTTTGATACCATGTGATTTTCCTAATATGGAAGAATGCTTAGCATTAGCCGATCTTGGCGTTAGCATTAACTTAATGCCTCTTTCCGTGTGGAAAAGGTTATCACTTTCCGAGCTTACACCTACTAAGATGACTATCGAGCTAGCGGATCAATCGATCGCCTTTCCAAAAGGTATAGCCGAGGACGTATTAGTCAAAGTAGGAAAGCTCATTTTTCCGGCGGATTTTGTAATTTGTGATTATCCGGAAAATTCTCGAGTGCCTCTTATTTTGGGAAGACCGTTTTTAAATACGGCTAGTTCTTTAGTTGACATGAGAGAGGGAAAGTTGACTTTACGTTTTGATGATGAAAGTATCACTCTTAATGTTGGTAACATCTCGAAGTTTTCTTCCGAAGACGACGAGGAATCAATCAATCAAGTCGATGTGATTGATGTTGCTAGCGAAGAGGTTTCGCAAGATATGCTTGGTTTTTCGGATACCTCTAAAAGTGGCAATCCCACTTCATCGAATCCTATTATCTCTTCGGCTAAGCCTCCACTCAGTCCATTTGAGGGAGGTGACTTCGTTCTTGAAGAGCTTGAGAATAATGGTTATTCAAAAATCGAAAAGGAAATTGATGATTACCTTAGCACACCATTTGATCCTAGTGAGTTTGATTTTGAGAATTTTGATCCCGAGGGAGATATTGCGTTGATTGAAAAATTGTTGAATTTGGATCCTTTTGAATCACCACCTATGGAACTAAAAGTTGTGAATGAAAATGAGACTAAAGTGAAAACATCTATTGAGGAAGCACCCGAATTAGAACTTAAGGAATTACCCACTCATTTAGAGTATACTTTTCTTGAAGGAACGGATAAGTTACCGGTGATTATTGCTAAGGGATTAAAGGAAAATGAAAAGGATGAGCTTATCAAAGTGCTTAAGAAGCATAAACGGGTCATTGCATGCAAAATCTCCGACATTAAGGGTATAGATCCCAAATTTTGTACTCATAAAATTCTAATGGAGGATGATTATAAACCCGCTATCCAAAATCAAAGAAGGGTCAATCCAAATATTCATGAGGTGATCAAAAAGGAAGTCACTAAACTTCTAGACGTCGGAATGATCTACCCTATCTCGGATAGTCCATGGGTTAGCCCCGTGCATTGTGTTCCAAAGAAAGGAGGAATGACGGTTGTTACTAATGAGGATAATGAATTGATTCCTACTAGACTTGTGACCGGTTGGCGTGTTTGTATTGATTATAGGAAACTTAATGATGCCACTAGGAAGGATCATTTTCCATTACCTTTTATGGATCAAATGTTAGAGAGACTAGCGGGGAATGAATTCTATTGCTTTTTGGATGGATTTTCCGGATATTTCCAAATCCCCATTGACCCTCGTGATCAAGAAAAGACCACATTCACTTGTCCTTATGGAACATTTTCCTATCGTCGCATGCCTTTTGGACTATGCAATGCTCCGGGGACGTTCCAAAGGTGCATGACGGCCATTTTCCATGATATGATCGAGAAAACCATGGAAGTCTTCATGGATGACTTTTCGGTTTTTGGGGAATCTTTCACTTCATGTCTCTCTAACCTTGAAAGAATGTTGCAACGTTATGAGGAAACGAATCTTGTGCTTAATTATGAAATATGTCACTTCATGTGCAAAGAGGGAATTGTGTTAGGTCATAAGATCTCTAAGGCCGGTATTGAGGTTGATAGGGCTAAAATCGACGTGATTGCCAAATTGCCTCCACCCACCACCGTTAAGGGAGCAAGGAGTTTTCTCGGCCATGCCGGCTTCTATCGTCGTTTTATACAAGACTTCTCTAAGATAGCTCGGCCTATGACCCATCTTTTGGAAAAAGAGACTCCTTTCATCTTTTCGGATGAGTGTATTCAAGCCTTTGAGATGCTTAAAAAGAAGTTAACCGAATCTCCAATCTTAGTTGCCCTAGATTGGGACCTACCTTTTGAAATTATGTGTGATGCTAGTGATTATGCGGTAGGTGCGGTTTTGGGGCAACGTAAGCTAAAAAACTTCTTGCCTATACACTATGCGAGTAAGACTATGACGGATGCTCAAACAAAGTACACTACAACGGAAAAGGAGTTTCTTGCTGTTGTGTATGCTTTTGAAAAGTTTAGACCATATCTCGTCTTGTCTCAAACCATATTGTATACGGACCACTCGGCTATCAAATATCTTCTTAATAAACAAGATGCTAAGCCGAGGTTGCTCCGGTGGATTCTCCTCCTTCAAGAATTTAATGTCAAAATTCTAGACAAAAAAGGCGCCGAGAATCTCGTGGCCGATCATTTATCTCGACTTGAGAATCCTCACCAAAGCGATCGAGAGAACAAGGAAATCAATGAAACATTTCCTCTCGAGACGCTTGGTATGATTGCTTTTCGTGGTGATGATAGTACCCAATGGTTTGCGGACATCGCAAATTACCATGCGGGGAAGTTTGTGATCAAGGGTATGTCGTCCTAACAAAAACGAAAGTTTTTCAAGGATATCTCCTACTACTTTTGGGACGACCCCTATTTGTTTCGTGTGTGCGCGGATCAAGTAATTCGTAGGTGCGTGTTTGGCAAAGAAGCTCAAGATATCCTTAAATCTTGTCATGAGGGACCCACCGGGGGACATCATGGTGCTAACGCCACCGCGAAGAAAGTCTTTGATGCCAGCTTCTTTTGGCCTTCCATATATCGTGATGCCCAAGACTTGATCAAGACTTGTGATGCTTGTCAACGTCAAGGAAAGAACTCACAAAGGGATGAAATGCCTCAAAACATTATCCAAGTTTGTGAAATCTTTGACATGTGGGGGATCGATTTTATGGGGCCGTTTCCATCATCGAAAGGAAATAAATACATTCTCGTAGCCATGGACTATTTGTCTAAATGGTTTGAAGCTAAGGCTTTGCCCACGAATGATGCTCGAGTTGTGGTGAACTTTTTGAAACAACTCTTTTCTAGGTTTGGAACTCCGCGGGCTATTATAAGTGATCGTGGGACCCATTTTTGTAATGAAAATTTTGAAAAAGTTCTAAAGAAATATGGTGTCACTCATCGACTTTCTACGGCTTATCACCCTCAAACGAGTGGTCAAGTGGAGGTTTCAAACCGAGCTCTTAAAAGGATTTTGGAGCGTTCTATTGGAGAGAATCGCACTTCATGGTCGGATAAATTGGACGATGCATTGTGGGCTTTCCGTACGGCTCACAAGACGCCAATTGGTTGTACACCATTTAGGTTGGTCTACGGAAAAGCATGCCACTTGCCAATTGAACTCGAACATAAGGCGTATTGGGCTCTTAAGCATTGTAACTTTGATTTGAGGACCGCGGGTGATCATCGCAAGGTTCAATTAAATGAACTAAGTGAATTAAGTGACCAAGCTTATGAAAATTCTTTGATCTACAAAGAGGAGACTAAGAGGATTCATGACTCTAAGATCAAAAACCGCATTTTCAATGTTGGTGATCAAGTCCTCTTATTCAACTCTAGACTTAAGATTTTCTCGGGCAAGCTTAAATCCCGTTGGTCTGGACCATTCACCATTGCACAAGTTTTCCCTTATGGCACCATTGAGCTAGCTCAAAAAGACGGGCCTAACTTTAAGGTAAATGGTCATCGTGTGAAACATTACTTTGGAGGGGACATACCTACGGAGGTTTTCCCGGATCTTTAAACTTTCCCTAAGGACCAATGAATGCGGGGATCGAGTCGAGCTCATGACTCGGTGAACAAAAACGAGGTGCCTTGTGGGGGAGTCCCATACATTCTATCTTCTTTCTATTTTCTAACACCTAATAAGGCTTGATCTTTCAAGCTCGTGCTCGTGTTTTGTTGCGTTGTGATCTTAGGTATGACCCTAATTTTTGAAGACTCTCGTGTTCGGTTTTTGCCGGTCCACTTGATCTTCCATTCTTTTAATGCCAAAAAGGGGCACACTTTCTTTACCCTTGGTTTTTATCGACTAACGTTTTATCTTGAGGCATAATTCATAAACGGCTTATAGATTTGCGTGCTCTTTCCATGCTAGGAGTTTGCATTTGACTCTTCGTATCTTAGCAAGGGGGTGTTACTCTTGAGCTAAGAAACATTGAGGACAATGTTTGGTTTTAGCATGGGGGAGTCAATCGATATAATCGCTTGCAATTGCTTTTGTCGTGTTTAAACGTATTGTTTTTCTCATTTTTCAATAAAATTTTAAATTTTTAGTGTTATTTTTAAGTTTTAATAAATAAAATAAGTGTTTTTAACACGAATGTAGGCTTTCCGTTGGTGAAAATAAGAATAGTTTTTGACTCGACTCGGTTTTTAACCTTAGCTTTTCCTTAACGTATTTGAATTAAGTTTTGCTAGGCTATTATGTAGGGAGCTTTAAAACGCGAAAGTCTTAATTCATACGAGTTAAGAATAAGAACTTTTCGCAAGCTCCTATAATTGATCCTAGAAAGTCGTCTATCAAGGGAACTTTAAAACGCAAATTCTAAAACTTGCAAGAGTCTAAGAAGATGCAAGATCCTATAGATGACTTGAAAACCCAAAACTTTGATTTAACAGGCTAAGTATCCATTGATTTCACATTTTTGAAATTTTACAATATGGAGAACAAGAGATGATAGAGCCAATTATAAGTTTGGTATTCTTTCGGGAATTTATGTGAGTTAATTATGAGCCTATTCTCCCATCGCTTGTTAATAATTTTATTTGCAATAAATAAGGTTGAACGATTTAAAAAGTTACTTAGCTTCTAGCCCAAGATCGTTTAAAAGTTGCTCGGTATGGATTAGAGTTCATAGCCAAGGCATAACTTATTGAAGCGGGATGCGAAAATTGGCGAGTCCAAAAAGGTCCTAACAAAACATGAGGGCTATGTTTTATTGCTAAAGATCTCAAGTGATGTGAAGAATCATTTATCAAAAATCAATATGAAGGATCGAGACACACGACGAAAAGCAAATACTCCCCAAAAGTCATGGAGAAGTCTATCCAAAAAGACCATAATAAGGTATGAGGATAAATGAAGCCAAGTCCAAAAAGGAGGCGGATCGTTGTATATCAAAATCCCAAATAAAGATTGGAGAAAAATGAAGAAGTCGTGGTCCAAGTATGAATCTCTCAAAACTTCAAGTGAAGAAATTCCTATATGAAGAGAAGACCATTATTTCATGAACGTCTCTCAAGGTTTGAAGTATAAAGTCGCTGCCAAAAATCGGTCCGAGAAAGGTCTCAAATCGCGAAGCAAGTTATGCCAAGATATGAACTTTATGAAGTCCCGAGAAGCAGTTTTAAAAGATTTTGTCCTTTAGCTAACTATTGATTAAACCGTTCACTTTATTTTTGGCCTAATAAATTATTGAAATAAGTCAACAATGCATCCTTGTGATCATTCAAGACAACCATAAAATATAAGAGATACACTTAGGAATAAGGGAGTCTAAGTGAATAATTGGACCACATGAGTTCGTGTTAGTCTACCAACTTATAATAACAATGATCTTGTTTTTGCACTTGGCATGGAAAAGTGAAAAGTCGGGGACGATGAATCTATTTGAGTTTTATGATCCTTAAAGTTATTTTTCAATAATGAAAGCAATACATTATGTCTTTGTAAAATAAAGTATTAAGTTGAATAAGGGTGTAGTTAGTGTTTTATTTTATCATTGCGTGAGGACACGGCAATTGTTTAGCATGGGGGAATTTGAAATGAGCTTAATTACTCATATCATTTGTAGCTTAAAAAAATGAAATATTGCACAAAATGGATCAAATATACCTTGTATATGTTGTTTTGTTGTTTAAATGTGTGTAGGTACCAAGTTCGCAAAAATTGGCAAATATCGACACGAGTTTGATGATAAAGATTGAAGAAGCCAAAATCGAGCTCGACTTGAGTGGATTTAATAATTTTGCAAGTTTATGGCCAAGTGGGTCCCACAATTGGGTAAATGGGATCAAAAGCCCATTTAAGTTGCAAGTTAATTTAAAGAGTTGCTTGAAAATCTAAATTAAGTCCATTAGGCCCAAATGGAGTGTTTACACGGAGGGAAATAAGGAGATTTGGGCCTAAAGCCCAAATGTTATTTACTGAAATTTAAAGGAACGAATGAAAAGTTTAATGGGCCTTAGGGTTTCTGTTAAAACGTGTGAACACGTTTACTTTTTCACAATAAACAAATCGTTCTCACACCACTCATTGTTATATACCCGTTTTTCTCCCAATCACCCATTTACTGCCAATTACTCATACACCTCACCCACTTATTTCCCACACACACAGTTAAATAAATAAATAAACTTTTCGATAGAAACTATGTACTCCATCTTCCCCATTTATCTTTCTCACCCCAAAACCTGCGAAAAGTTACTGTCTCACACAAACCCTAGGTTAATAAAAAGCCAATTAAACATAGGGGTTTTGATCACACGTGCTAATCACGTATAGGGGATTAAAAACCCCCATTTTTTAAGGAAGAGAGTATGAGACAGGGCTTGATACGTGGCAAAAGGCTATTGGAAGCAACACATCAATCCTCCTATCCCACCAATCAGAGGCCTTAAAAAAAACACAACTAGCACACGGATGCCACGTTGGCAATCCGTGTGCTAGATTGTGTATTATCCACCATCCGATTTAACAAGAGAGAGAAGAATGAAGATCAAGGGCCAAGAATTGAAGAGGAATATTCCCAAGAATATTCGGATATTCGCATCACAAAGCCCTGGGGATGGCTATAAAACCCCCAATTTCTATTGTATTTTTTCCATCTTTTTCTTTACTTTTAGAGTTATTCTGTTGAAATAGTGGTAGGATTAATTTTGTATTTCTTTTAATTAAATCTTGTAATCTCTTTGAAATTTAATAAAAGTTCAGTTAATTTCATTTAAATCGTGTCTCGTTTTATTATTGATTGAAGTTTATATGAATTAATTTTATTTACTGTTTCACATAATAACATTTGAGATGTTAAACTTAAACTAATTAATAGTTTTAGTTTAATGTTATAAGTAAAAATTGGATCAAAAATTATCCCTACTGGATAATTTTAATATATAAATCTGCTTGGTTCGATTGTGATGACGGTTCGATTGATTACTATGGTGGTTCGGTTGATGGAGAATGGTGGATGATGGTGGTGGTCCGGTTCATCTAGACTGCTCAGCGCAGGTCTACGTCTCAAAGATTTTCCCAAAAAGGTGCACTCTCTTTTACTTTTATTGTTTATGATTTTAATTTGATAAGTTTGCTAGTTATGTTTAATTTGTTAATCTGCTTAAATTGTCTGTGAGAATGGATAAGTCTGCTTATTTTTCTGAACTGAGATTTGATTTCTTTAATGTTAACTTACTGAGTTTTTTAAGATGTTTAGTTGTGTTTTATGAAGCTCATGGTTAAAAATTGTTAAATAGTCTGCATACTGTTTAAGTTAAATTTAAACTGCTTTCAATTTGTTTTTACTATATGATAGAACTTCAAGTTGTTACTGTAATGCTTGTTCATGATTGCTTATTTTATTTCCCTAATCGCTCACTGAATGTATCACTTGGTTAAGTAGTATGTTTGGGGATTTGCTTAGGAGAAGTAAAAGGATCAGTTTTGTTTAGATTTGATCTAATTGAGTGCTGCTAAAAGATTTTTTTCAGTGTTCGTTTTACCTCTTGACTAAGCTTTTACACAGCTTAAGTAAGATGTGTTTGCTGGTGTAAACTTTGATAGTTGTTTAGTCGTACTGTTTTGAAGATATTAGTTAAGTTTGTTATTACTGATATGATCATTTGATTGATCGAATTCGTTGAGTACTCTAAAATGAATTGGGATATAACAATATTTTCTGATTAACTTGAATCTGAATGATTGATTTTGCGTGAGGATTCTTGTTACGAATGTGTTAACTGTTATAAATTTTGGTAGTTTACTTCTTAGTTGTTTTAGCTGATAAATTGTTCAGGTTATATGCTTATCAGATCCTAATGATATGATAAGTCCATTAAAGCTGTTTGCCTAACAACTTATCAAAATAAGCTCCAAAAAGTCTTTCCTGAGACTCTATTATTTCAGCTGTTAAAAAGAATTAATTCCAAAAAAATGTGTTACTCACGGGTTTCGACCTCGAGACCTACTGGTTAACAAACCAGCGTGTTTACCATCTGGGCTAAATGTCCTTTTGAGTTTATCTTTTGTTTATTGATTAATATAGTGTACTTGTTTTGACTGATTTTTAACTAGTAACGTTTCTTTACTTTATTTTCGTTTTAATACAAAGTTAATTAGTGATTTTGAAAAAAAAGTTTATTTTGTTTTCATATATTATTAGTAGTGTAAAAATATAAAAATAAATAAATATATAAAAAAATGTTTTTATTAAATTTAAAAAGTTTAATTAGTAAATTTTTAATTAATTAGAATTTTATAATATTAGTTTTAATTAAAAATACTTTTTACATAAGATTTGTTTTAAGTAAATTTTAAATAAACTTTTTATTAGATTTTTAAAGTTTAAGTAGATTTTTAAAAAAAGTAGAGTAAAAGTTATTTTTATTAAATAGATTTACTTTTATAGAATTTTAATTAGATTAATTTTAAATAGTGTTTATTTTCAAATAGTGATTAATTTTTAAGTAATTAATTGATTTAGATTTAAAATTAGCGGGGTTTACGATTCATGCACTTTAGGTTAAAACTAATTAGTTTAAAATTGGTAGATTTAATTTGTAGTTTAAAAACCGAAAACCAATTCAAATCGATTGACCAAATCAAAGCAAAACGTCTCAAATTCATAAGATCTTCGTGTACAACGAACTCGAGTCACCAACGTGTTTAATTGAATTCGTCATTGGTACTATTAGTCTATTACTTTTTCTTAAAGATAATTTTCTAATTTACCCTATAACGTATATCAAATTATATCACTATACACATCACGACACATCAATTGGCAGGTATGGGAAAGAGGTACACACCTTTACCACTATTATATCTCTCTTTGCAAGTGTTGATAGAGAAGACTTGGTAGACCTTTGGAGGTTGTTAGAGGCCAAGTATGAGACTGAAGCTCCTACTTCAGTCAATGGAATAAAACTTTGGTCAACATTCAAGAGAATGTGTGGACCAACAGAAGAAGATCCTGCTGTTTGGAAGGATCTTGAGGATGATCTCAGTGGTCTTCAATGGCGTTTGTATTCAGATGCCGGTGTATATTATTTGAGCTCTACAAAGTTTTCTGAGTATCTTCTTGTAGATGGTCAGTATCCCATGTCCAAAGAAGTTTTGGAGAAGATGAAGACAACACAGCTGGAGATATTCAAGTGACGTGGCCAAAAATTTGATCAGACATATTTATTACCAATATGATAAGCATTGTAAGATTCCTCCTAGTTCTTAATTTTTATTCAGAAACTTGATTACTAGAGTGGATATCAAGTTTAGGGGAGGATTGTTGGGAATAAAATGTAGCCAGTCCACTTGAGCGCTGACAAGAGGAAAACAAGCGTTGATAGGAAGAAAACAAACGTTGACAGATCAAGCGTTGACAAGAAGAAGTCAAGCGTTGATAGGTTGAAGACAAGCACTGATAGAAAGATATAGTCTACGTGTATTATGTTTCTAGTTTGTTTCTAGTAAAGATAAGTTCAACATTGTATTTTCTATAATTATCTTTACCTAGAATAGTTGATACGTAGACTCTTGTACAAGGCTTCTTATGTCTATAAAAGAAGACCCTTAGGTTATGTTTGATAATAAGTTTTCATACGTTAAAACACTTTCATTGTAAGCAAGTTTGTTATTATCAATCAAGTGAAAGTTTGTTTACATCTTTGTGTGTTCTTGTTTAAGTGTTAATTCCGCATAACACTTAGATTACTTTATACATAAACAAAGTTTCTCTATGTGTACAACTTGATCTAATCTCGTATACACAAGCTTAATCGATCTAAGTTTGGGATCAACAGCATAGGGGATCGTATTATGCAGGAACTACTACAATCCCGTGAGGAGGGAGAAAGGTCCGACGATTCACCCGAACGACCAGATCTGGAGCTAACCAGAACTAATCGCCGCACAAGCGTGTGAGACAGGATGAATACCGGGAAGAAGGCTCCTAGCTCTTCTCACAAGAGCGATCCTCAGCCAAAGAATGGGGCACCGCCCCCTTCTCCTGGTCCATCAGGAGAGGATTCAGATGACCATCCACCCAAGCGTCGCCAACCCCGGTGTACTCCTCCACCGCCACCAGACAATGAAGAGTACTACGGTGGCCCCTACTATCGCGAGGCGGAAGCAGAAGATTTCTCCCGCTCATGGTGTGATCCTAATCTCACACGTCCATGGGCTGATCCCAGGGATGATCCTTTTACCCTCCGCATACGAAATTACTCCGAGGATACAAAGCGTCGCATGCCGGCGTGCATCAAGACCTATGATGGAACTGGTGATCCGGATGATCACCTAAAGATACTTGACACGCAGGCTAAAATTGAACGATGGCCCATGCCTATATGGTGCCAAATGTTCAATTCAACCTTGATCGGAAATGCTTGTGATTGGTTTGAGGGACTTCCTCCTCGAAGCATTGATAGCTTCACTGAATTACGTACTGCGTTCAAGAACAATTATACTCAGCGAAAGAAGTATAATAGGGACCCGATCTCATTGGCAACCATCAAGCAGCGGCCTAAGGAATCTACGGAGGCCTTCACCGAACGCTTCAATGACGAGTGCACACGCACAAAGACAATGCCGGAACTTCTGAAAATTTCCGATTATATGCACGCCATGACAGACAGGGAATTAATCAGACGTCTCAATGACAAGCGACCAGAGAAGTATGACGACCTTATGGAAAGGGTCAGGAACTTCATAGAGGGAGAAACCGCGGTAGCCGCGGCCTACCCTTCAAAAGGAAACATCTATCGATTGAACGACCAGTCCAGGAGACAGTCGGGCGGTCAAAGCAACCAGGGCAGTGGAAGGAGCTCGGACTACAAGAGCCAAAACAAAGGAGGGCGGTCGGAGGACAAATTTACCCCTCTAAAGATGTCCTACCGGGAGATCTTGCTAACAGAAGGGGCCAACTTCCCGAGGCCTCCCCCAATGACGACTCCGGTGGACCGTCGCCAAGGAAATCGCTTTTGCGAATTTCACAACGACAAGGGCCACGACACGGAGGAATGTATCCAACTCAAGAAGAACATTGAGTCACTGATCAAGTCAGGCAAACTCAAACATTTGGTCAAGGATTGGAAGGACGGAAAGGACAACAAGAAGTATGACAAGAAGGATCCACAAAAGGACAAACCTTCGACTATATACATGATCCAATCCAGGCAGCGCCGCACAAGGCAGAAAATTAGTCAAAAAATTTCACGCGGCAGAGAAATCTCATTCCCTCCCATCACGGCAAGTGATATAGCCGATGCAACTCTCACGATTGAGATAAGAATTGGAACACACAATGTCCGCCGTATGTATGTGGATGGAGGGTCATCAGCAGAAGTACTATACGAACACTGTTTCGTACAGTTACGACCAGAAATAAGAAGCCAATTAGTACCGGCCACATCGCCGCTCATCGGCTTTAGTGGAGACACCATCTGGCCAATAGGACAGCTACGTCTGCTTGTAACCATTGGGAATGAAGAGCATTCCACCACGGCGTGGATGAACTTTATGATGATACGTTCACACTCTCCATACAATGGGATCATAGGCAGACCAGGTATCCGGGCCATACGGGCAGTACCCTCCACAGCTCACGGAATGATTAAATTCCCTATAGAAGGAGGAATTGTCACTATCTATAACACAATCATACCAGCATCGGAATGTCATGCCGTGATAACACCGGTTCCACCTGTTCCCCCAAGGATGGATCACCACCTCCCAACTGGAAGGTGGCAATCCATCCTGATTATCCGGAACAAGAGGTATCCATAGGGGAACACTCTCGGATAGCGGCAAGTGGGCCATGTGCTCTCTCCTAAAAGAAAACTTAGATATATTCGCATGGGAGCCCAAGCATATGACGGGCGTACCGCGTGCGATTGCAGAACATAAGCTCCAAATCCGCCAGGGATATCCTCCCGTTAAGCAAAAGAAGCGCGGTCAGGCACCAGAACACAGCCAAGTAACATTGGATGAAGTACGAAAATTGGTGGATGCAGGTATCATGTGCGAGGTATACTACCACGAGTGGTTATCCAACCTGGTCATGGTCAAGAAGCATGATGGGAGCTGGCGCATGTGCATGGATTTAACGGATCTGAATAAAGCCTGTCCGCAAGACTGCTATCCGTTACCGGAGATTGATTGGAAGGTGGAATCCCTATGTGGATATCCCTTTAAGTGCTTCTTAGACTCATACAAAGGATACCACCAGATCCAGATGTCGTAAGAGGACGCAAGAAGACGACGTTCCATACTAGTCAAGGCGTATACTGTTATTCAAAAATGCCATTCGGACTAAAGAATGCCGGGGCAACATATTAGCGGCTTGTTGACAAAGCCTTCGACTCACAGATAGGCCGCAATCTTGAGGTCTATGTTGATGATTTAGTCATCAAAAGTCATACGGAGGATGCACTTCTCCGTGACGTCCAAGAGACGTTTGACACATTAAGGAGGATTAATATGAAACCGAATCCAAATAAATGCACGTTTGGGGCAACTGAAGGGATGTTCCTTGGATATATGATTGATCCAAATGGCATCAAGCCTTGCCCGAAAAACATGGACGCGGTAATACAGTTACCATCTCCCTAGACGCGAAAAGAGGTACAATCATTAAATGGGAAGTTGGCCGGGCTAAACAGGTTCTTTTCGAAGTCCGCGGAGAAGTCACTCCCCCTATTCAAAACACTCAAGAAGGGAGATTTCCGATGGACAAAGGAAGCGGAGGAAGCTTTTGGTCAGCTCAAGCAACACCTCGCAGCTCTTCCCATGCTAGTGGCCCCTCGACCCAAAGAGGAGCTCATCATGTATCTGTCGGCTACACACGGAGCAATAAGTGCAGTACTTATGACGGATAGGGACACAGTCTAGACTCCGGTCTACTTCATAAGTAGAATACTACAAGGGCCGGAGTTGAATTATTCTTCTATGGAGAATCTGGTTTTAGCATTAGTATTCGCCACAAAGCGGCTACGCCGGTACTTTCAGGCGCACCCAATTGCGGTTATTACTGATCAACCAATAAAATAAATCATCTCAAAACCAAACGTGGCTGACAGACTACAAAAATGGAGCATCTTGCTAGGAGAGCATAACATCTCTTATAGACCAAGGACGGCTGTTAAGGGCCAAATCTTGGCAGATTTCTTGATAGAGAAGCCAGATGAGGATGGACCGGTCATACACTAAGAGAAAACTCCAGCAGAACCATGGGTATTATTTACGGACGGATCCTCGTGCACGGATGGATCAGGAGCTGGTCTCATCCTTACGAATCCAGAAGGAATGGAGTTTACATACGCCCTGCGCTTTGAGTTAACAGCCACCAATAATGACTCAGAATATGAAGCATTGATTGCAGGTTTAAAAATCGCTGCTAGAATGGGAGTCCGCAACCTTGAGGCCTACGTGGACTCACGGCTTGTCGCGAACCACATTCTAGGGGGTTACGTAGCCAAGGAGGATAACATGGTTTGATACTTGGAGAAAGTCAAGTCACTCATCGCTGCTTTCAACAAGTTTTCTATCAAGCAGGTACCAAGAGGTGAAAACAAGAAGGCGGACACTCTTAGCAAGATCGCGTCTACAAGTTTCTCCCACTTATCCAAGCAAGTCTTGGTAGAAATACTAAAGGAAAAGTCTATAACGGAAGGGGAAGTCGCAGCTATAGTTGAGGAAGATGGACCTACATGGATGACCCCGATCATAAACTATTTGACTAATGAAACCCTTCCGGACGAGGAAAAGGCGGCACGGCGTATCAGAAGGAAGTCGCAGCACTTCGAGCTTCGAGAAGGTATTCTTTACAAGCGCTCTTTCTTACAGCCGTGGTTGCGGTGTGTTGGGCCACACCAAGCTACTTATGTAATCAGTGAGATACATGAAGGGTTATGCGGCATGCACGCGGGCCCCTGATCTGTAGTAGCTCGGGCTCTACGCACAGTATATTATTGGCCTACTATGCATAGGGATTCACGCGACATGATTCGCAAATGCAGTGATTGCCAAGTGCACAGACCAGTACCACGACATCCGCAGCAGGAACTAACACCCATTACATCCCCATGGCCATTCTATAAGCGGGGGATTGACATTGCAGGACCTTTCCCCGTAGCTGCAGGGGGAGTTAAGTTCTTGATTGTCGCAATGGACTACTTTACATGCTGGATAGAGGCTAAGGCAGTTAAATCCATCACAGGCAAACAAGTTAAAAAAGTTTGTTTGGGAGAACATCGTGTGCCGTTTTGGCTTACAAGGAGAAATCATCTCGGACAACGGGAACCAGTTTGTGGATAATCCATTCAAGGATTGGTGCGCAGCATTGAATATCACGCGGTGCTTCGCATCTGTTAAACATCCGCAGACAAATGGTCTTGTTGAACGAGCAAATAGAAGCTTGGGTGAAGGCATCAAGGCATGCTTGGATGAACGAAGTGCCAAATGGGTAGACGAACTGCCACATGTTCTATGGGCACATAGGACTATGATTAAAACAGCCAATGGGGACACTCCATTTGCACTGGCCTACGGCACTGAAGAAGTTATACAAGTAGAAATCGGAATGCCGACCATCCGTACAGCGCAGGTTAATGTCGTCATAAATGACGAGCAACTCCGGATCAATCTGGACTTGTTAGAGGAAAAAAGAGAAATAGCGGCTATCAATGAGGCCAAGTCCAAGGCACGGATGAAGGCTTATTATGACGCCAAGGTTAAAGGTGTTTCTTTTCAACCGGGAGATTTTGTTTATCGTGCCAACGAGGCAAGTAGAGCGGAGAATACAGGAAAGCTAGGCCCTAAGTGGGAAGGACCGTATGAGGTTACGGAAGCCTTAGGACGGGGCGCGTACAAGTTGCGTGACATGGATGGCCGCGACCTGGAACGCACAAGGAATATCTGCAATCTTAAAAGGTGCTATCTTTGAAAAGCTACGGCTTCCGCATGGACACTTCGCTATATCTGGCTTCAATAGAGATCCATGTGTTCTCTTTGTTTTGTTTTTTATGCTTTCTAGGTTCCCTTTGTTTTTAGGATTTCCCATTCTTGTCAAAACAAAAACGTAAACGTTCTAATAAAATGTCGTGGTGCCCAGCTAGCTCCACGGCTCGTTCTTGTGCAAATTATTGTCTTATTTTTTAGATTCTATGAACAAATTATTGTCGTATAGATTTAGTTGTTATTACTATAATGTGCTATCTCTTATTCATATGCATTCATTCAATACCGTACATGTACTATGCGCCTCCAGGCGGGGTAAGAGGATTAAGTAAACCTAATAATTCAACTTCTCGCATAAGAGGGATGCAAACCCAGTGACGCGGATCATGTATCCTTACTAGACACCTTACTCACAAGACGTTGTGATAAGTTTCCATATGTCGCGCTCACGTAGTGCTTTGAATGGTAAAGACGCACACCGCACGTCTAGTAAAATATAGACTTGATTGTATTTTTGAGTAAGACGTGACATGTCATGCAACACAGGTATATGATATCTAAAAAAAAACAAAAATACACAAGTTTCAAATTCAAAACACCAAAATAGCCGTGGTCATCACGGACTTGCTTGCATAAGTATAAGTTATCACAATAACATCAGTTCTAGCCGTATACATACATGGACAAATAAAATGGTACAAATGTTTACAATGTAAATTACAAAGGAGGTAGGAACTCCCCTATATCTTTCTTCCCTTCTTCAATCAAGGTGCGGAGGACCTCCCCGTGCGCATTCTTTCCATCTTGTGCCCTGATCATGTTTGCGTCCAGCGCCTCGGCCAGCAGTTTTTCACCTTTCATCACCTTCGACACAGAGTCGTAGGTAGGCAGGGTTAGTTAGATGGGATCGGCGGTGAGCTTCGACATTATTACCCCATTGGGAGCATCCTTCAGTGACTCTAGCTTGTCTAGGAAGGGGTGTTGGATTTCAGCAAGGGCGGCCATTGATGCGGTCATCTTGTCTTCGGCTAGAGGGCTGTGGTAGGCATGTTGGGTATTATCTTCTTTCTTGCCTATTAGCTCCGCAGCTTTGACCAGCCCCTCGTGCCTACCACGGTCAATACCGTCCGATACAACGTCAGCAAAGGCCTGCAACAGGTAAGGAGCCTTCGTTACCTTGCTCACGGTAAGCCGCATTCCCTGGCCAACCATCCATTTACGCCCAGCTATGGCTGTGAGCAAAGGAGGAAACATCATTTCGGCGCAGTCCGTTGCCATCTTGCTTAGTTCACCCTCAACTACTACAGCTTGCTCTTCCAAGGTAGTCCGCGCCTGGGTTAGTTCATCCTTCAGCGTGTCGCGCTCCTGAGCAATAGTGAAGGCTTGAATAGTTACGACTTTAGTAGCAGCTTCGGCTGCGGATACCTATACATGACACTTGGAGTTACTACAAAAACAATGTGGTTTTTTTGTGTGCACAAATAAGTGTTAATGTAAGCATATACCTTCTCATTGGATGCAGCTAAAAGGGCCTCCATCTCGGCAATACGTTCCTCACGAGCGTTGGCGTGATGGGCTTGCTCCTTGACGGTTGACTCTGCCACGACCAACGCTGACTGCAAGGATGTGATAGTTTTCTCGTGCTTATCAACCAGTGCTTCACGGCGAGCTATCTTTTTATCAGCACGCCTCACGTTAGCCAAGGCCTTGATCAGACGACATCTTAGGGCCGCACCAACTGTCACCTGGTGTGCGGAGGATACATCAAACTGCTCCAGCAACGTCTCATGCTCTAGTTCGTCCAAGTCTTGCGCCAGCGCTGGAGGAGTGATGTGTTCAATGAATTCAATGCACTCGGACTCCGCCTCTAACCTTGTTAAGCTAGACAAACTCCATGCTAGGCGAAGGCTAGTGTCGGGTCCCTCATGACGTGGCTCCTCGGCATGAGTTACGGGAGGGGATGGAGGTCTCATTGATGTCATGGGTGAGGGTTCCCTTTCCACCTCCTTCTCTTGGGCTACTGTCGATGGGTCCCCCCTGTTATTAACACACTTATTAGTTCTGTTTATGGATTTATATCCTTTGGAGTATTATATGGGTACTTACGTAGTGCCAGTCACGGGTTCCGTGATGGTAGGAGACACGACATTCACAAGGGTGGCCATCCAGACTTGCTCATCCACGCGCAGTGAGGGGTCGACCTGGGCCGTAGCGGCGCTGCTCCCTTCCTGGAACTGCGGATGGTCTGTCCTTAGCTTCTTTGGGGGAGCATTATGTACCCCCGCCCCATCACCTATATTTTTTGCTACCTTCCTGGTAGTCTTCCGTTTCCTGGATTCGGGCTTTGATGACTGCGGGGACCTAGAAGCTTGTATTGTTTCTTCATCATCACCGGTGCGATTGTCAGCAGGGTTGGTGAAATCCTCTTCTTCTTCTTCTTCATCCTGGTGCGGCACGACGTCCTCTAGCAGCAGTTCTCCACCATCTTCATTATGGAAGTCAAGAAGGGATTTCTCAATCACGGGCTCTCCCTCATCTGATCGCTACTCGGTGGTTTCTTCCAGCGGGATGGTTTTGTCTACGGTGGCTTCCAGTAGGGGGAGTTCATTTTCTTTCAGTGGTCGGAATCCTTCAGAAACTTTGCTTGGATCGCCTTGGCGCAATAATCCATGTAGGTTCATCTCTACGTACATGTGCATATATACGGATTACTAAATTCACAAAGTACAATGAGGCACTTTTACATCTACAAATATAAGAAGACCTACCCTGCCTACGTCATGGGGGCGTTCGCGCATCGTTTTTTGAACGACAGCCACCCATTCACTAGTTGGGGAGAGTAAAAGACCCTAAATAGATTCACGGTCGGGGTTACCTCACACGTATGACAGGTGATCTCAAACTGATTGATTTTACATGCCCCTATGCAGTGCAGTCGGGTTATGTGGAAGTCATAATATAGAAGCAGATCTACCAAGAACTTAGATAAGGGGATGCGGTAGTTAGCCGAATCAAATAGGCGCGTGTACACGCCTATCTTTTTCTTTGGAGCATCCGTAACGCTTCACCGTCACCTGGATAGGTCGGATGTATGCTTTCAGGAATATAATACTTAGACAAAAAATCTATGTATTTCTCCACAGGCATCACGTTAAGGACATCCGTAATAAGAGGATTGTCCATCACCATGTTTTATAATAAGGATTTGAGAGGCGTGATGATCTAACCTGTAGTGGAGAAAATCCGTGGAATAAGAAGCGAAGGTATGAAGGAATGAGCTTGGGGATAACAATCGCGGAATGAGATATAAACTGTGTGTGTAAACAGTAGCACACATCAATTTTTATATAGGGTTGCCTCGATTTCCGAGGTAGCGTGGATGTTCGCCACGTGTAAACCACTACGCCCATCCAACGGATGGGATTTCTGACACTTCTGAAACGTCAGAAGGGACCCACGGGTCACTTTTTGACAGTTTTACGTGGCTCAAGGGTGGACCTTTCTGGTGCACTTTTGCAGGCGTGCGTCTGACTATTGATTACCATTAATGCATTTATTAAAGTTGTCCCGGTCGGCTTCTTTTGGAGTGCGGCCGTAATTACAACAAACAGGTCTACGTGACATTGTATAGTCTAGAGGTTACACCTACGGCTGTAACAACTAGACTAGGGGGACATGATGACGTATAGTCCCCAGCCGGGTCATGAACCCGGCCCACGGGTACTACCCGCATCCGGCCCATCATTGATGGGTGGGATTAATGTCATTTAAGCTAATGGGCTTAGATGAACAGTAACCGCACACACGTGTGCGGCCCACGGCCCAATATGGCTGGTACAGGGTTAGACAGAATCATACTCTTACTATGATTAGGATTTATCCCAAAGAAGAGGATATTCACTCACCATAATTAGAAGATAACAATCAATCTAATTCTGGTACTTATCCTTTCCTTGGGGCCGAAGCATCAGTGACAGCCCATTAGGGTTTCACTACCTATATAAGGAACCCCCAAGGGTTCCACAAAGGTATTACATTCTACACACTCACATCTCATCCGATTCTCATAACCCTAACCAATTACTTACTCTCACGCTGGAGTCTAATCGTGGGATACACTCCCACGGTAAGCCTAATGCGTGTTGTTTTAGTGTGCAGGATCCCAACCAGATAATTCACTTGGTGCAGGAGTCGGAGTCCAACCAACCCGAATTAAGCCTAATTCGGGTCTAGCAAGGATCACCCAACTTTTGTATCAACACCTAAAACAATAACAAACACTTCGTTTTATCCCAAGGAGGTATTCGTGTTAACCCAGGCATAGGGTCGAATAATCTTCTTTCGAAAGTGATTACATGACTTTAAGTAATATCCGGTAACCATTCATTGGTACGTACTTAGGTTGTTGATTATCTTTACCTTGTTGGAATGAAGTAAACCCCAACAATCAAAGAAGATTATTTTGTGATAATTAATAAGTATGAAAACACTTATCCTTTTACCACTTATTTCTAATAATAACAAGACCAAAACGTGTATTTAATGTCGTAAAAGGCAGAATTATGCGTGGTTTGTGTTTTTATTGTGATTTAGGACAAAAATATGAAAAAGAAGAAAACACGGGCTTTCACGGGCTTTTATCGAAGAAAAAGACAAAAGACGAAGTCAAAAGATCAAAAGTGTAAGAAGAACAGAAGTCAAAGGCCTATTCTGAAGATTTATCGAAGAAAAAAGTCTAAAGACTGAAGTTTAACGAAGTCGAAGAACCAAATCTACTAAAATAAGAAAATTAGAAGAAGAGTTCAAGTTACCATTCGACTAATCCAAACACAAAGACGAGAAAGACGAGTTATTTAAAAGACGAGAAGACAAGAAGAAAAGAGAGAAGAAAACAACACCTTCTCCTTCCCCTATATATAGCACACATATCATTAGAAAGGAGAGTCCTTAGTCTTTAGTTTTTAGTTAGTTTTATTTTAGTGTGTGTTTTACTTTTTTTTTTCTCTCTAGCTTTTCTTTCAAGCTTATCAAACTTTTATCTTAATCTTGTAATCTTGAATCTTAATCTTTAATAAAATCAAGCTTTTTAATAAATTCTCATTCTACCTTTCTTAATCATAATCTATTGTTTTGCTTAATTAATCATGTAGTTGGTTTAATTTTGTTGATTGTGTGATTGGTTTGCTTATTGGATTGTGCTTATTGAGTTAGTGTGTTTGAGATTTTTAGAGTATTGAGCTTATTGTTTAATTTTTATGTTAAGTTTTTAAATAAGTTGATTTTGGTAGATTAATATTTTTATAAAAAGTTGATTTTAAATATTTTGATTATTTAGTGTTCTTTAAAGTTTTTAAATTGTGTCTTATTAGCTATTTCTAAAAATTGATTTAGTTAAAGTTTTAGTTAAGTGCTTATTTGAGTTTTGCTTATTTGCTTAAATTTGTTCTTATCCGGGTTTACAAAACCCTAATATTCCGACTTATATGAAAAATTCCCTTTTTCCCGAGTTAGGTATTGTTCTCTTTTTATTCAGACTTGTGTCTAAAGTCCCTGGATTCCGAACTGCATAAGGAATCATCATTCCGAACTACATCAGAAAAACCCATATTCCGGATTAGTAGCAGTATTAAGATTCTGACTTATTTGTGGGACATTGTATTCCGAATAAGGAATTGTCTACGGATTTCGAATTAACTCTTCATCACGTTTTCCGGATTAAATCATTGTTGATTCCGAATTAATTAATGACCTTGCATTCCGGATTGTTGTGAATTTGCATTTCCCGAATTACATGTGTGACAAGTATTCCGGATTAAATATCAAAGGTATATTCCGAATTGCATGTGGAATGTATATCCCGAATTAAGTGTGAATGCAAGTTTTCCGAATTACGTGTGGAAGGGACATTCTGAATTAGGTCTAACATCTAGTATTCCGGATTAGGTCTGGAATTTGGTTTCCCGACTTATGATTTAGTTCTTATTTCCCGACTTATTTTTAAACATTAATCTTTTCCGCCATTTTTACCTAGTTTAATTTTCAAGCATTTTCACTTAGTTTAATTTTCAAGATTACGTTTTTATAAAGTTTACATTTTTATAAAGTTTTAAGTTTCAAATTTACTTTTAAAGTTTTAATTTTTTGTCATTTATCTTTTAAGTCTTAATTTTTGGTTTAACTGTTAAAGCTTTAATTTTTATTCAACGACATTTACATTTTCACTTTTACTTTAAAATAAATAATCACTTTTAGTTTCTTTCACCAAGTGCTACTTTGCAGCATTCGTTCTGGACAAGCAATTAAGGTTAGGCATTCTTATTTGGTTTTTATATTTAATAGCTTTAACGTTTATATTATTAGTAGATTTAGATAATCAAGCTCTCCTTTTTAGTGACCAACACCAATAAATCCACCCTAAAACGTGATCAATTCGGATTGAATCGAGTACGAACAACACTTCAAGAGTACACACGCAAAATAGCTAAATCAAATGGCTCCGCTGCCGGCTCTTTTCGTAAAGATTAACGAGTTTTAGTGAGAAAAATTGGATTTTGGGATCCGTTATTTTGGGAACGTTATTTTCAAGCTTAAAAATTTTCAAAAAAAAAATCCTAAAAAATCTAAAATTTTAAAAAACCCCAAAAAATAAAAAAGATAAAAAATCAAAAATATTGTATTGCATTTTTAGTGTATGCGTACTTGATCTTCGTCTTATTCTGAGCCCGAGACTCGTAGAGACTTAGATATGACTGGTGTGCATAATAATAACAACCCACCTCACCCCAATTTGAATAATAACAACAATAACAACCATGTCCCTCAACCCGACCTTCGTACGATGGAGGAGCTATGTCAACCGACTATGAACGGACGTGTAGGACCGATTGCGCCAATACAAATCACGACTCCCGAATTTTAGTTGAAGCATCACATGATCGAACAAGTTCAAAATGCTTGTCCACTTCGCGGATTACCGGATGATGATGCCAACAAACACCTCGATAAATTCATAACCGTCACTCAAAGCATGAAATTGCCCGGTGTTTCTATGGATTTTCTTCGCCTTCATCTTTTTCCACACACTTTATCCCACCATGCCGAAAAATGGTTTGATCGTCTTCCTAAAAACTCAATTCATACTTGGGACGAGATGACTCAAAAAATTTTGTCGCGCTACTTTCCACCATCCATGGTAACTAGTCTTCGTAATCAAATCAGTGGTTTCACTCAAGAACCTGATGAGTCGCTTTTTCGATGCTTGGGAACATTATAATGTCTTGATCAATCGTTGTCCTAACCATAATATGCTCCCCGTCACTTTAATTGGTACTTTGTACAATGGTTTAACTTTTCGTGATCGTGATACGATTAATGCTACCGTCGGTGGTACATTCATCAAAAAAAATGGGATTCATCCGCATCTTCAAGAAATAACCCGAGGGCCAATGTTTCTTCTACTTCATCAAACCCCGAGTTAACCGAACTTACACACCAAATAGCCAAGATGAACAAAAATTTCTTAACCATGGCTACGAACCAATTTCAACAAGTTAAAGCTGTAGCACTTTCTTGTGAGGCTTGCGGGGGTTCTCATTCATACACCGATTGTCCTTCTACTCATGCCAATCCGGAAAACGTGTATGCGGCTAACGGTAACTTTTCCACGGGAGGCTATCAAGCTCGTCCTCAAGGTGACCGCAATTTGCTAAGTTATAGTTCAAATAACTTCCTTTCACCACCCGGTTTTCCTCCTCAAAACCAAAACAACTTCAATCGCAACAATCAAAACCAACCTCGAGCTACTACTCAATATCAAACTGAAAGAAATCCATATCCACCTCAAGGAAATAATCAAGTTTACCAACAACCCACCTATCAACCACCCGCTTAACAAGTTCCCCATCCCAACCAACCCACGACATATAATCAAGAGGTTGAAACTTACATGAGGACTAATGACGCGCTGGTGAAGAATCTTCAGAGCCAAATTATCAACTTGAAAGGTGACATGGCAAAACTAGGGAATGATCTTCGAGCCGAGCTTAGGAATGACATGCGAATCTCTTTAAGCAGTCAAACGAATGACTTAAGGGATATGATGTCTAGTTTCTTCCCAAGTAATCAATCCTCTGGTTCGGGTTCTCTTCCGAGTAACACCGTTGCTAATCCAAGAGGAGAGATGAAAGCAATCACCACCCGAAGTGGAAAAGGTTATAAGGAACCCGAGATTCCTAAACCTCCTCTGGTGATTATGACAAAGGATAACGAGCCCCCTTCACAAATTCCTCCACCTTCTACTTCTACCCCTCCTCCACCCAAGGATGTGAGTGAGAATTCCATTCCAAAGCCTTCCTCTCAACCCGATATACCTTACCCTTCAAGGTTGAGGAAAGAGAAGTTGAAGAACAAGGATGATATTCAAGTTTCAAACTTTCTTAAAATGTTTAAACAATTGAATTTCAACATCTCCTTTGCCGAAGCTCTCGATCACATGCCTAAATATGCTAAAATGTTCAAAGATCTTCTAAGTGATAAGGAAAAACTCCTTGATATTGCTCAAACCCAACTTAATGAGAATTTATCCGCGGTTCTTTTAAGGAAATTACCAACCAAACTTGGTGATCCGGGTCGCTTTCTCATTCCTTGCAACTTTCCCGGGGTAGAGAATTGCATGGCCCTAGCCGATCTAGGTGCTAGTATCAACTTAATGCCATTAAGCGTTTGGAAACAATTATCTCTTCCCGAGCTAGTCCCCACATGAATGACATTGGACTTAGCTAACCGTACGGTTGCTTATCCGGTGGGGATAGCCGAAGATGTCTTCGTCGATGTCGACAAATTCACCTTTTCGGCGGATTTTGTTGTCGTTGACTACGAGATGGACCCCCGTGTTCCATTAATTGTTGGACGTCCATTCTTGAGGACCGGTCACACTCTCATTGATGTAGCCGCAGGCGAATTAATCATGAAAGTTGGTGACAACAAAATCGTCTTCAACATGGGTAAACTTTCTAAGCAACCTTATGAACACGAGAGCGTTAATTTCATAGACGTACTTGATGAGGCTTGTGAAGAGCATTTCAAAGACGCTTGTAAAAGTGGTTTTTCTTCTCTACCCATTGTTGAGACCGTTGCCTCTATTGCTCCCTCATTGACTCCATTTGGAGAAAGTGACTTTCTTTTGAAAGAATTTGAAGCAAGTTTAGGGGATGTGGACTTAAAATATGACGATTCTACCTCCGATTAGGACGAAGATATTTGTACCATTGAGAAACTTCTCAATGAGGACCATATTTCTCCACCTTCTCCTATGGAAATTACAAACGATGTTCCGAATTTGACTAAGCCTTCCATCGACAATCCTCCGGATTTAGAGCTTAAGGATTTACCGTCTCATCTTGAATACGCTTTTCTGGAAGACAATAAGAAGTTACCCGTCATCATTGCAAAGGACTTACAAGAGGATGAAAAATCTCGACTTATCGATGTGCTCAAAAATCATAAGAAAGCAATTGCTTGGAAAATTTCCGATATCCGCGGAATTCATCCTAACTTTTGTACTCATAAAATTCTCATGGAAGATGACCTTTAACCCGCAATCCAAAGCCAAAGAAGGGTTAATCCAAAAATTCATGACGTCATCAAGAAAGAAGTTATCAAAATTCTAGATGCCAGAATGATTTACCCTATTTCGGATTCGCCATGGGTTAGTCCCGTCCATTGTGTGCCTAAGAAAGGCGAAATAACCGTTGCTCCCAATGAAAACAACGAGTTGATTCCTACTCGACTTGTCACGGGTTGGCGAGTTTGCATCGACTATCGCAAGCTCAATGATGCCACTCGTAAGGATCATTTTCTTCTTCCTTTCATGGATCAAATGCTCGAGCGTTTAGAGGGTAATGACTACTATTGCTTCTTAGACGGTTTCTCCGGGTATTTTCAAATTCCCATCGATCCAAAAGACCAAGAGAAAACCACATTCACTTGTCCTTATGGAACATTTGCTTACAAACGAATGCCTTTCGGCTTATGCAATGCTCCTGGGACTTTCCAAAGGTGTATGATGGCTATATTCCATGACATGGTTGAAGAAACTATGGAAGTCTTTATGGATGATTTTTCGGTCTATGGTGATTCTTTCTCTACTTGCCTTGCCAATTTAGAGCGTATGCTCATACGGTGTGAAGACACTCGTCTCGTTCTTAATTGGGAAAAATGCCATTTCATGGTAAAAGAAGGCATTGTTCTTGGACATAAAATTTCCAAAGCCGGTCTTGAAGTCGACCGTGCTAAAGTCGATGTGATTGCTAAATTACCTCCACCTTCAACCGTGAAGGGTGTGAGAAATGTTCTTGGTCATGCGGGCTTCTATCGTCGATTCATTCAAGATTTTTCTAAGATCGCTCGCCCGATGACCCACCTCTTGGAAAAAGATACTCCTTTTATCTTTTCTAAAGAGTGTATCGAATCTTTCAATCTTCTTAAGGATAAATTAACTAAGGCACCGATCTTAGTTACCCCTAATTGGGAGTTACCTTTTGAATTGATGTTTGATGCTAGAGACTTTGCTATTGGAGCGGCTTTGGGACAAAGAATCAACAAACATTTCCAACCAATCCATTACGCTAGCAAGACAATGACGGGGGCTCAATTGCATTATACTACAACCGAAAAAGAGCTTTTAGCCGTTGTATATGCTTTTGAAAAATTTCGCCCCTATCTTGTCCTTTCCACCACCATTGTGTACACTGATCATTCCGCGTTGAAGTACTTGTTAACAAAACAAGATTCTAAACCAAGACTTCTTCATTGGGTTTTACTCCTTCAAGAATTCAAAATTGAAATTCGTGATAAAAAGGGAGCGTAAAACCTAGCCGTGGATCATCTAAGTAGACTCGAGGATCCTTATCAAGGGGAACTCCCAAATCAAGAGATTAATGAATCTTTTCTCTTGAGGCCTTAATGTCTATTAACTCCAATCTTGACGATACCCCATGGTTTGCAGACATTGCAAACTATTATCGGGTGGTGTTCTTATGGAAGGGTTAACGTCCCAACAAAAGAAAAAGTTCTTCAAGGACATTAAGCACTATTATTGGGACGGCCCTTACCTTTTCAAGCAATGTGAGGATTAATACAAGGTTTTTAAGCTCGTATGAATAATATCGTCCGATCTTTTCGAATTGATTACCGGTTAAGAGTGCGACTCAATTGTCTTTTGGAAAACAAAATGGTTTGGTTTGGTTATCTAATTTAAACTAAAAGCAAGTATGAAAATGTCGTTGAGTTAAATTAAAGCATTTAATTTTTAAACTAGAAAATTATTTGGAAAAACACTTAAAACATAAAACTTGTAAAATTTAAAACTTAAAAACTTAGTCTATCGGAATGTAACTAGTCTTTTCCATCGGAATGCACCAAAATCAAAACCATCGGAATATAACTAAAACAAGTCATCGAAATAATCTGAAGTGAAAAGCCATCGGAATGTTCATGTTAGTAACAATCGGAATATCAACATCAAAGCTGTCGGAATGCACTGTTATCGTAATGTTTCTGTCGCAATAAAATTCTATCGGAATAATGTCCAACCTATCGGAATGTATCAAACTAAAATTGGGCAGAGTTTTGCTTTTAAGTAGCCTTACCACCCGTCGGAATATGCGATCGCAATCCCAGATCGGAATAAGGGGAAATGCCAAGCTATCACAAAGTAGAACCAAAGATGGTTATTGCGATACAAATGAGCAGCCGTCGGAATGTGGGATACCCAATATTGCGATGGAACCTTAAGTAATCCGAAATTGGTGGCAAGCTGAAAACTCAATAAGCACATACAATAAGCTACTCTGACCGACCTTAAACAACTCAATAAGCTTAAATTTGACAACTTTTAAAAACATGAAATCATAAACTTTATAAAAGAAGCTTTAAAAAGATAAAACCTTTTCAATAATTCGAAAAGTAATAAGCTAAAACATGAAATAAGCCAATAAGCATAAAGAGCTTATAACCTAAACCAAATAAAAGCTTAATAAGTAGTAAAAAGATTATCCTTTTAACCACTTAAACATCAAATAAAATCAATCCATATGGATTATGAATTTCGGATCAAAATCAAAAGTAAATCAAGAAATGTGGAAAGAAATTAAAGAACACAAACTTAAACTTAAACTTTTAATTCAAGAAACTCGAATACAAAGATTAATGAAAGATTAAACTTGAAAGATTAAAAGAAAGAAAAGATGAAAAACTTAGTGAGAGAAAGTTTGGAACTTTCTCTCTCTAAAAACTAGAAAGGAAAAATTAAAAGTGAAAACTAGCTAACCACCCTCCTAATCACATTAGGAGGGTATTTATAGGCTAAGTGGGAAGTGCATGTGTGGTGTGCTTCCTTCTTTCTTTTCTTTTCGACTCGATTTAATTCTTTGTCTTTTCTTGACGTAGTCTCGAGATTTGAACTTGTCTTAATAATTTTCTTCTATAATTTAGACTTGAGTTCTTTGACTTCATTAAACTTCCGTCTTTAGACTTTTTCTTCGATAAATCTTCAGAATAGGTCTTGGACATCCGTTCTTTAAGCACTCTTGATCTCTTGACTTCGTCTTTTCACGTTTTCTTCGATAAAAGCCCGTGAAAGCCCGTGTTTTCTTCCTTTTCCATCTTTTGGTCCTAAAACACAATAAAAACACAAACCACGCATAATTCCGACTTTTACGACATAAATTACACGTTTTGGTCTTGTTATTATTGGAAATAAGCGGTAAAAGGATAAGTGTTTTCACACTTATTAAATCCCCTACACTTGACCATTACAATACCCTCATGCAATGCATTAATTTTAATGCACGGTTTACATTTTCCATCATAAATAACCCACATTGGCCTTTATTAAATTCTAAACATTAAGAAAAAAATAAAAAGATAGAAATATATACAAAAGTAAGGAAATCAAAAACTTACTTTGGGGTTTTGGCTGCCATGAACGTTTATCATCCTCAAGTTTCACGTTCCCCATACCAAGCTTAAAAACGAGATCATTGTTATTAAAAGTTAGTCGACTAACACGAATTCATGTGGGCCAATTATTCACTTAGACTCCCTTATTCCTAGCTGTATCTCTTATATTTTATTATTGTCTTGAATGATCACGAGGATGCATTTTTGACTTATTTCGATAGTTATTTAGGCTAAAAATAAAGTAGGACAATTTAATCAATAGTTAGCTAAAGGACAAAATCTTTTAAAACTGCTTATCCGGACCTCATAAAGTTCATATCTTGGCATAACTCGCTTCACGATTTGAGAACTTTCTCGGACCGATATTTGGCAGCGACTTCATACTTCGAATCTTTAAGAGAGGTTCTCGAAATTATGGTCTTCTCTTCATAATTGGAATTTCTTCACTTGAAGTTTTTTGAGAGATTTCTTCATATTTGGACCACGACTTCTTCATTTTTCTCCAATCTTTATTTTGGACTTTGATATACAACGATCCGCCTCCTTTTAGGACTTAGATCTATTTATCCTCATACCTTGTTAGGGCCTTTTTGGATAGACTTCTCCATGATCTTTTGGGGAGTTTTTGCTTTTCGTTGTGTGTCTCGATCCTTCATATTGAATTTCGATAAATGATTCTTCACATCACTTTTGGATCTTTAGCAACAAAATGTAGCCCTCATGCCTTGTTAGGGCCTTTTGGGACTCACCAATCTTCGCATCCCGCTTCAATAAGTTATGCCTTGGCTATGAACTCTAATTAATACCGAGCAACTTTTAAACGATCTTGGGCTAGAAGCTAAGTAACTTTTCAAATCGTACAACCTTATTTATTGCAGATAAATTTATTAACAAGCGATGGGAGAATAGGCTCATAATTAACTCACATAAATTCACGAAAGAATACCAAACTTATAATTGACTCTATCATCTCTCGTTCTCCATAGTTTAAAATCTCAAGGAATGAGACTCGTGGATGCTTAGCCAATTAAATCAAAGTTTTGGGTTTTCGAGTCATCTATAGGATCTTGCAAACTCTTGGACTTTTTCAAGTTTAGAATTCGCATTTTAAAGTTCCCTTGATAAACGACTCTCTAGGATCAATTATAGGAACTTGCGAAAAGTTCTTGTTCTTAACCCGTAAGAGTTTAGACTTTCGCGTTTTAAAGTTCCCTATATAAAAGCCTAGCAAAACTTGACTTAAACACGTTAAGGATACTAGCTAGAGTAAACTTAGATAAGTAAACTCGGGTTGAGTCAAAATATTTACGACTTTGAAAAATTTAAAACCACTTTATTGCAAATTTATTCTAGCAAAGAAAGTAAATAACGATAACAAAGGAAAACTATAAGGCCAAAACAGATTAAAATTTTTGAAAAATGTCGAAAAATCAAATTTTCCGGTTAAAATGAGGGCAAATTCATGGAAAAGACCACTTACTTCGATAGAAGTCCCCCTACACTTGATATAAACATTGTCCTCAATGTTTAAGCATGTGGGAATAAACTCCCCTACACTTAGGACATTGTGCACTTTGTTTAAGTCTTGCTAAGGAAAGGACAACTAAAGTGAATTCAATGTGAACATATAAGATATGAAAAATTGAATCACGACAGTTTAGGATAGAACCAGGAAGACGGGAACATAGAATAACGGTTCGTCAAAAGTCATCGAGGTGCTCTTTGAAGCTTAAATCCCTGCACAAAATAAGAAACAAGACAACCAACACATATGGAGCTCCCCCTACACTTATTATGAAAGCAGTAAAGGATAGATCTCGGGTTGCCTCCCGAGAAGCGCTTGTTTTTGATAACCGAGTCACGAGCCTGACTCGACCCAAAACTAGTTCATGGGGAACGTGGTGAGGGATGGAATCATCTCGTGAGAGATGTCCTCATCAAAGTACAACTTCACGCGCTGGCCATTCACCTTAAAATTGGGCCCATTTGGCTGAGAAAGCTCAATGGTGCCATATGGGAAGACTTTGGCGACGGTAAATGGACCAGACCAGTGGCTCTTCAACTTGCCCGAGAAGATCTTCAACCGAGAGTTAAAAAGTAAGACTTGATCACCAACATGGAACTCTCGGTTCTTAATGCTTGCATCATGGATGATCTTGGTCTTCTCCTTGTAGATCAGTGAGTTCTCGTAAGCTTCATTCCTCAGTTCGTTAAGCTCGTTGAGTTGAATCTTCCGATGATCACCGGCTTTGTTGATGTCGAAGTTAGCCCACTTCAAGGCCCAGTATGCCTTATGTTCTAGCTCAATAGGGAGGTGGCATGCTTTCCCGTACACAAGACGATAAGGTGTACAACCAATCGGGGTCTTATATGCGGTACGGAAAGCCCACAAAGCATCATCTAACTTATCGGCCCACGCGGCACGATGCTCTCCCACAGTACGTTCCAGAATTTGCTTCAATCCGCGGTTAGAAATCTCGGCTTGCCCATGGTTTGGGGATGATGAGCGGTGAAAATACGGTGATTGACACCATACTTAGCCATGACTCTTGCGAATTGATCATTGCAAAAATGAGTCCCGCGGTCACTGATGATAGCACGAGGAACACCGAATCGAGCAAATAATTGCTTCAAAAAGTTCACAACCACCCTCACATCGTTTGTAGGGAGAGCCTTGGCTTCAACCCATTTGGATACGTAGTCAACGGCTACGAGGATGTACTTGTTCCCTTTGGATGATGGAAATGGCCCCATGAAGTCGATGCCCCATACGTCAAAGATTTCACATTCTTGTATGAAATTTTGAGGCATCTCATCTATTTGTGTGATCTTGCCTTGGCGTTGGCAAGCATCACAATGCTTAACCATTTCGTGAGCGTCACGATAAATGGTGGGCCAATAGAATCCAGAGTCAAACACTTTCTTAGCGGTGTAGTTAGGACCAAAGTGACCACTGGTCGGTCCTTTATGGCAAGCATCAAGGATTTGTACAGCTGCCGGCCCATCAACACATCGATGAATGATCAGATCAGCACATTGTTTGAAGAGATAAGGGTCATCCCAGAAGTAAGTCTTAACATCTTTAAAGAACTTCTTCTTTTGTTGGGATGTTAACCCTTTGATGAGAATACCACCCGCTAAGTAGTTTGCAATGTCCGCAAACCACGGGGTATCATCAAGATTGGAATGAATTGACATTAAGGTCTCAAGGGGAAAAGAGTCATTGATCTCTTGATTCGGATGATCCCCTTGATAAGGATCCTCAAGTCTACTCAGATGAACCGCTGCTAGGTTTTCGGCTCCCTTTTTATCACGAATTTCAATGTTGAATTCTTGAAGGATCAAAACCCAACGAAGAAGTCTTGGCTTAGAATCTTGCTTAGTCAACAAGTACTTCAACGCGGAGTGGTCGGTGTACACGATGGTTTGTGGAAAGGACAAGATAGGGGCGAAATTTTTTCAAAAGCATACACTACAGCTAAAAGCTCTTTTTCGGTAGTGGTATAATGCAATTGAGCCCCCGTCATTGTCTTGCTAGCATAATGGATTGGTTGGAAGTGTTTATTCACTCTTTGGCCCAAAACCGCTCCAATAGCAAAGTCGCTAGCATCACACATCAATTCGAAAGGTAGCGCCCAATTAGGGGTAACCAAGACCGGTGCTTTAGTCAGCTTGTCCTTAAGAAGATTGAAGGCTTCAATACACTCTTTGGAAAAGATAAAAGGAGTATCTTTTTCCAAGAGGTGGGTCATCGGGCGAGTGATTTTAGAAAAATCCTGAATGAAACGACGATAGAAGCCCGCATGACCCAGAAAACTTCTCACACCCTTCACGGTAGAAGGTGGAGGTAATTTGGCTATGACATCCACTTTAGCACGGTTCACTTCAAGACTGGATTTAGAGATTTTATGTCCAAGCACGATGCCTTCTTTTACCATGAAATGGCATTTTTCCCAATTCAGAACAAGGCGAGTGTCTTCAAACCTCTTAAGCATGCGTTCCGAATTGGCAAGGGAAGTAGAAAAGGAATCACCATAGACCGAGAAATCATCCATGAAGACTTCCATGGTTTCTTCAACCATGTCATGGAAGATAGCCATCATACACCTTTGGAATGTCCGAGGAGCATTGCATAAGCCGAAAGGCATTCTTTTGTAAGCAAATGTTCCATAAGGACAAGTGAATGTGGTTTTCTCTTGGTCTTGGGGATCGATGGGTATTTGAAAATAACCCGAGAAACCGTCTAAAAAGTAGTAATAGTCATTACCTGCTAGACGTTCAAGCATTTGATCCATGAAAGGAAGGGGAAAATGATCCTTTCTCGTAGCATCATTGAGTTTGCGATAGTCTATACAAACTCTCCACCCTGTAACGAGACGAATAGGAATCAACTCGTTGTTTTCGTTGGGCACAACGGTGATTCCGCCTTTCTTAGGCACACAATGGACTGGACTAACCCATGGGGAATCCGAGATAGGATAGATCATGCCCGCATCAAGAAGTTTAATAACCTCTTTTTTGATAACGTCATGGATCTTGGGATTCACCCTTCTTTGGCTTTGAATAGTGGGTTTAAAGTCGTCCTCCATGAGAATTTTATGTGTGCAAAAGTGAGGATCAATTCTAGGAATATCAGAGATTTTCCAAGCAATCGCTTTCTTATGATTCTTCAGCACGGCGATAAGTCGGGATTTTTCTTCTTCTTTCAGGTCCTTTGCGATGATGACCGGTAAATTCTTGTTTTCTTCAAGGAAAACGTACTCGAGATGAGTCGGAAGATCCTTAAGCTCTAAATCCGGAGGATTTTTGATGGACGGCGTAGTCAATTTCGGATCATCGGTAGAGATAGCCTTAGGAGATTGTGGAGAAATATGGTCCTCATTGAGGAGTTTCTCAACGGTACGAATGTCTTCATCCCAATTGGAGGGAGAATCGTCATATTGCAAATCCACAACTCCCAGAGTTTCTTCAAATTCTTTCAAGAGGAAATCACTTTCTCCAAATGGAGTTAATGACGGAGCGATTGAGGCAGCGGTCTCAACATTGTGTAGAGAAGAAAGATTACTTTTGCAAGCATCATTAAAGTGTTCTTCACAAGCCTCATCGAGAACATCAATAGCATTATCACTCTCATATGAATAAGGTTGCTTAGAAATCTTACCCATGTTGAAGACAATTTTGTCGTCACCAACTCTCATGATTATTTCGCCCACGGCTACATCAATGAGAGTGCGACCGGTCCTCAAGAAGGGACGTCCAACGATTAATGGAACACGGGGATCCATCTCGTAGTCAACGACAACAAAATCTGCTGGGAAGGTGAATTTGTCGACACCGACGAAAACGTCTTCGGCTATTCCCACCGGATAAGCAACCGTACGGTTAGCTAATTCCAAGGTCATTTTGGTGGGGACTAGCTCCGGGAGAGATAATTGCTTCCAAACTCTTAAAGGCATTAAGTTTATACTAGCACCTAGATCATCTAGGGCCATGCAATTCTTTACTCCCGGGAAGTTGCAAGGAATCCAGAAGCGACCCGGATCACCAAGTTTGGTGGGCAATTTCCTTAAGAGAACCGCGGAGCAATTATCATTAAGTTGGGTATTAGCAATATCAAGAAGCTTTTCCTTGTCACTAAGAAGATCTTTAAACATCTTCGCATATTTAGGCATGTGAGCGAGAGCCTCGGCAAAGGAGATGTTAAAATTCAATTGTTTAAACATTTTAAGAAAGTTTGAAACTTGAATATCATCCTTGCTCTTTTGCTTCTCTTTCCTCAACCTTGAAGGATAAGGTATATCGGATGAAGAGGAAGGCTTTAGGGGAATAGGATCACTCACAATCGCGGGTGGTGGGGGAATGGGGTAAGAAGGTAAAGGAGGTGAAGAAAGTTGTTCTTTTTCCTTGTTCACAATCACGGGTGGAGGTGTAGGAAGCTCGGGTTTTGTATAACCTTTTCCACTATGAGTGGTGATTGCTTTCATCTCCCCTCTTGGATTAGCAACGGTGTTACTCAGAAGAGTACCCGAAGAAGAGGGTTGATTACCTTGGAAAAGCGAACCGATCATATCACGTATATTATCCGCATGAGTGCTGAAAGAGTCTCTCATGTCTGCGCGAATATCATTGCTTTGTTTCGCCATGTCATTCCTTAGCTCGGCTCGAATATCACTCCCTTGTTTCGCCATGTCTCCCTTCAAGTTGATGAATTGACTCCGAAGATTCGTAACCATCTCTCTATTAGTCCTCATGAACGTCTCGATGTCTTGATTCAACGTCGTTGGTTGATTGAGAGGTGGAGCTTGGTAAGCTTGAGAATTTCCTTGAGGTGGGTATGGGTTTCTTTGGGATTGATATTAATTGTTAGCACGAGGTTGGCTTTGGTTATTTCGGTTATAGCTTTGTTGTTGGTTTTGGTTTTGAGGAGTAAAACCTGGTGGTGAAAGATAGTTGTTTGAACGATAACTTAACAAGTTACGGTCTCCTTGAGGACGAGCTTGATAGCCGCCCAAGGTTCTAAATAGCCCGCTACAACTCGCTTTAAGGCGCGCTAAAGCTTGAGGCGCGCCCTCCACGCTACGCAATAGGTCAAAGCGCGCTACGACATGAGGTGCGGTAACTTTTTGAATTCAACTCCATAAAATGATTATTATTACATGTAAGGAGAGTTTTCTAACTTTATTTATTATGTACAACACTTATTGTGAACTAAATATTAATATAATATTGAAATATGATAAAACACATAAATAATTTTATATGTTGCGCCGCCATAAGTCACGCTTTAAAAACGCTATAGCTTCGCCTTAACCGCTAAAGCGTGTAGCTTGGACATGCCGCCACGCCACGCCTTACGCTATTTATAACCATGTAGCCGCCCGTGGGATAGGTACTGTATGCCGCGTTAACGTTTTCACAAAAATTGCCTTGAGTAGAAGGACAATCAATGTAGGAGTGAGGAACACCGCATGTTTCACAAGAAATAGCAACGGATTTAGCTTGTTGAGTATGGTTAGTAGCCAAAATTTGCATATTTTTGCTCATTTCGATAATGCCTCGTTCCATGGCGGACATGTCGGTGGTGGAAGAAGTAAATGAAACATTGACTCTCGGATTAGATCTTGAGGATGCGGATGAATCCCAATTTTTGTGGTGAGTAGTCATGTTTTCAATCAACTCTCTACACTCCTCCGGTCTCCTTTTCATAAAAGTACCACCGGCGGCGGCATTAATCGTGTCACGATCACAACAAGTGAGACCATTGTAGAAAGTATCAATGAGAGTGACGGGGAGCATGTTATGATTTGGACAACGGTCGATTAAATCATTGTAGCGTTCCCAAGCATCAAAGAGCGATTCATCATTGTCTTTCATGAATCCACTAATTTGGTTACGAAGGCTCGTGACCATGGACGGTGGAAAGTTGCGCGACAATAATCGTTGAGTCATGTCGTCCCAAGTATGAATAGAATTCTTTGGGAGACGGTCAAACCATTTTTCGGCATGGTGAGAAAGCGTATGGGGAAATAGTTGAAGGCGAAGTACATCCATAGAAACACCAGGCATTGATACAAGGCTTTTGACACCCTGTATAAAAATTAAAGTTCAAGTTCGTGTTCTCGGTATCTTAACGAATTGATCTAGGCCTATGTGTGACTCAGTTGATCTTTGGTGAAACAAATATTTTTGGTTGTTTTCAATTAAATGTGCAAAGACTTAAAAGTAAATGGGAACTTAAAATAAATCTAAATCTAATAAAATAAATGGCACAAGAATTAAAAGCAAGACGAGAATTAAAAGGCACTAAATGAAAATAACGCAAAATTAAATCTAACTAAGGCAAACTTAAAACGCAACTAAAACTAAATCTTAAACTAAGGCAAAGCTAAAATAAATCTAAGGCAAATAAACTTAAAGTGCGAGCAAGGAAAAAAGGCGGGAAAAATAAAGCTTAAAATAAAAAGGCAGAAACTTAAAATTAAAGAAACTGAAAATCACCCCTATACGGAATAAACCCTATTCGGAATATATGGCCTACTCGGAATAAATGGTCTTACCCGGAATATAAGCCTATTCAGAATAATACCTCTATCCGGAATATCTGTCCCTATTCGGAATAAAGTCTTATGCGGAATAATGCTCTTACTCGGAATATAACCCCTATTCGGAATGTCCAGCCTACTCGGAATATCCTCCTATCCGGAATATACTCCCTATTCAGAATGATCACTCTACTCGGAATACAAAGCTCTATTCGGAATATTCAATATTCCGAATAGTAATCCAATAAAAATCCTTACTCAGAATATTTGCTGGGCACGTTCCTGGGAAATACAGTAAAAAATTTCCGAAGAACAAGGGAAGAAATAAAGCACGAATTAAATCAAAACAAAGCTAAATCAAACACAAGATTAAATCAAACAAGCTAATAAACAACTAATAATCATAAACAATCAATCCAAAACAATAAAACTAACAAGATATTCAAAACCCAATTAAATAAATCAACAAAAATTAAGAACATGAACATAAACAAATCAACACAAAGATTAAAGAAAGGTAGAATGAGATTAACAAGATAAAGATAAAGATTAACAAGAATTAAAAGAAAAACTTACTTGGAATTAAATGGTAATTAAGTGCAAGACAAGGTAAATAATTTTATTTTTTTTAAATTTGACAAGTATTTAAATTGACAAGGTAATTAAAGGTGCAAGGTAATTAAATGGTGGAAGACTAATTGTCACACTTAGCCAACAAAAACAAATGAACACACTAATGGTCTATTTATAGGGGAGGATTAGGAAGCTTCCTCCCCTCCTTCATTTCTTGTTACTTGCAAGATTAAGCCCCTTTCTTCTTAATTCTTCATTAATTACACCATTAGTCCTTTTCTTCTAATCTTCTTTAAACTTGGACTTAAGGGACTTTTGGCTTCGGGATTTCTTATGAACTCGTCTTTAATTTCTTCAATAAAATAGACTTGAATTCTTCGGCTTTTGATAAACTTCCGTCTTTTGACTTTTTCTTCGATAAATGTTCAAAATTGGTCGTGGACTTCCGTTCTTTTTGCACTCTTGACTTCTTGACTTCGTCTTTTATCCTTTTCTTCAATAAAAGTTCGTAAATGCCCGTGAATGTCCGTGTTTTCTCCACTTTTCACCTTTTCATCCTAAATCACAACAAAAACACAAACCACGCATAATTCCGACATAAAAGACATAAAATACACGTTTTAGTCCGGTTATTATTGTAATTAAGTGGTAGAAAAGATGGGTGTTTACACACCTATCAAATCCCCTACACTTGACCATTGCAATGTCCTCATGCAATGCATTAGTTACAAAGCAAGATTACACTTTTCATCATAATTAATCCACGTTGGCCTTTATTAAAGAAATAGAAAAATTAAAAACATACAAAATCAATAAATCAAAAGCATACCTTGGGTTTTGAAAATGTTATGAATAATCATCATCCTCAAGTTTTCACTTTCTCCAAACCAAGCTTAGAAACGAGATCATTGTTATTATAAGTTAGTAAACTATCACGAACTCATGTGGGCCAATTATTCACTTAGACTCCCTTATTCCTAGGTGTATCTCTTATATTTTATTGTTGTCTTGAATGATCACGAGGATGCATTGTTTGACTTATTTCGATAGTTATTTAGTCTGAAAATAAAGTGAACGATTTAATCAATAGTTAGCTAAAGGACCAAATCTTTTAAAACTGCTTCTCGGGACCTCATAAAGTTCATATCTTGGCATAACTCGCTTCGCGATTTGAGACCTTTCTCGGACCGATATTTGGCAGCGACTTCATACTTGGTCTTCTCTTCATATAGGAATTTCTTCACTTGAAGTTTTGAGATATTCATACTTGGACCACGACTTCTTCATTTTTCTCCAATCTTTATTTTGGACTTTGATATACAACGATCCGCCTCCTTTTATGACTTGGATCTATTTATCCTCATACCTTGTTAGGGTCTTTTCGGATACACTTCTCCATGACTTTTGGGGAGTATTTGCTTTTCGTCGTGTGTCTCGATCCTTCATATTGATTTTCGATAAATGATTCTTCACATCACTTTGGATCTTTAGCAACAAAACATAGCCCTCATGCCTTGTTAGGGCCTTTTCGGACTCACCAATCTTCGCGTCCCGGTTCAATAAGTTATGCCTTGGCTATGAACTCTAATCCATACCGAGCAACTTTTAAACGATCTGGGGCTAGAAGCTAAGTAACTTTTCAAATCGTACAACCTTATTTATTAGCAGATAAATTTATTAGCAAGCGATGGGAGAATAGGCTTATAATTAACTCACATAAATTCACGAAAGAATACCGAACTTATAATTGGCTCTATCATCTCTCGTTCTCCACAGTTTAAAATCTCAAGTAATGAGACTCGTGGATACTTAGCCTATTAAATCAAAGTTTTGGGTTTTCGAGTCGAGTATAGGATCTTGCAAATTCTTAGACTTTTTCAAGTTTAGAAATCGCATTTTAAAGTTCCCTTAATAAACGACTCTCTAGGATCAATTATAGGAACTTGTGAAAAGTTCTTGTTCTTAACCCGTGAGAGTTAAGACTTTCGCGTTTTATAGCTCCCTATATAAAAGCCTAGCAAAACTTGACTTAAACACGTTAAGGATACTAGCTAGAGTAAACTCGGATTGAGTCAAAAGATTCACAACGTTTGAAAATTAAAACCACTTATTAAACATTTATTCTAGCAAAGAAAGAAAATAACCATACAAAGGTAAAAACTAATAGGCCAAAATAGATCAAAAATTTTGAAAAATGTCGAAAAATTGATTTTCCGGTTAAAATGAGGACAAATACAAGGAAAAGACCACTTAACTTCGATAGAAGTCCCCCCTACACTTAAGATAAACATTGTCCTCAATGTTTAAGCATGTGGGAGTAAACTCCCCTACACTTAGGACATTGTGCACTTTGTTTAAATCTTGCTAAGGAAAAGACAACTAAAGAGATTCCTATTTTAATATTGAGAAAATATAAAATAGTGAATCGAAAAGAGTTTAGGATAGAACCGGGAAGAAGGAGAACACGGAATCACGGGTCGTCAAGAATCATCAAGAGTGGATCATTGAAGCTCGAATCCCTGATTAAGAAGTGAGGAGAGGAAATAGCAAACCAAAGGGTCTCCCCTACACTTATGATAAAGAAAGCGAAAAGATAGATGCATGGGTTGCCTCCCAAGAAGCGCTTGATTTTTGTTAACCGAGTCGTGAGCCTGAATCGACCTTGATCATCAACGGAAGAAGAATGAAACATATCCACCAGGATCAAAGACATAGTTTTCATCCATCAATAAGCAAGAGCTTAAGGCGAACAAGGCAAGCCAAAGAAGAAGTGGCAGGGTTCCCTTAAGCAGTGATGGAGCACGGTGGAAGTAAGGGTGAAGTGCAAGCATGTCTTCAATTTTTCCAAAGATTTTTCCTTTTATTTCATCAGGTGGATACTGAGATGGCTTAAAGACTTCAATACCAGGGTCGAACACGTTTTCCTTTAAGGGAAAATAGCACTCAGGCTCAGCCGAGTGTGAAGAAGATCCGCAAAGAAGCACAACCTCGTCCTCAGAAGGGGGACAAAGAGGTGTCAAATCATATGTGCAACGGATTTCGGTGTCAACCGGTTTCTTCTCCTTTGACAAAATGTGCTTCAAATCCAACGTAGGATCAAGACGATAATCTTCAAAGTCATAAGGAGGTGCAACACTCTCATGAGGGAAGTAAGTGTTAAGAAATTCAGAAAAATCTTCCTCAAATGAATAATCGTCCAAAGTAGGATCGAGTGATGGCGGAGGATCTTCAGCATGTGAAGAATCGCTCGAAAGAGTATCAGCCTCATCAAAATCATCGAAAGTGGGCATCTCGGGATACTCAGAAGTACAATCAAAATCATCGGAATCTGAGCTAGAATCAATATCATCATAAGCATCTAAGATCGGTGAAGAATCATAAATGGGAGAAGGTTCCAAAGTGGAGTGAGAATCATCTACATCATCGTCAAAGAGTGGATTATCGATGGAAGAATCGAATAGAGGATTGTCATAGACGGTAAAGTCATCGAGCACATTAATCATATTCACTGATTCTCGGCTTCCAAAGGATTTGCCTGTAAGCTTCCCCATTTTAAAAACTTTTGAATCATCCCCGACTCGTATGATTAACTCACCTTCGGCCACATCTACTAAGGCTCGTCCGGTTCTCAAGAATGGACGACCAAGTATTAAAGGAATACGAGGGTCCATTTCATAATCAACTACGACAAAATCGACCGGGAAAGTAAATGTGCCAACTTTGATAAACACGTCTTCGGCTATACCAACGGGGTAAGCGAGAGTGCGATTTGCAAGTTCGAGAGTCATCTTTGTTGGAATGATGTCGGGTAATGATAGTGTTTTCCAAACACCCAGAGGCATCAAATTTATACTAGCCCCGAGATCAGCAAGGGCAGTAAATTCTTCAGTTTTGTTGAACACGCAAGGCAACACAAAACGACCGGGATCTCCAAGCTTTTCCGGTAATTCTTTAAGAATAACTGCTGAGCAGTTTTCATTTAAGCGTGTGTTGGCGAGTTCAATCAGCTTCTCCTTCTTGCTAAGCAATTCCTTGAATGCTTTGACAAATTTCGGCATGTGGCAAAGTGCTTCAACAAGGCTAATGTTGATGGTCATTTTAGATAGCATTTCCACATATTTCGATACTTGACAGTCATTCTTGGTTAGATCATTGGTCTTGCCTATGCGAGAAGGGTATGGGATTCTGGGTTGATAGGGAGATGGTGAAGGTGTAGTTGGTGAAGGTTGTGATGTTGAAGGGTCCTTCCGAGATACATCGTCATGACGAGGCGGAGACGGTAATGGTGTACTAATACTAGGTGTAGATGATGGTGGTGGGATAGGTGGATCGACAATGGTAATTCCACTACGCGTAGTTATAGCACTCACATTAGCTCGCGGATTGGTGACGGTGTTTGAAGGTAGAGAACCCGAAGAAGAATGTTGAGCTTCGGGCAAGAAACTAGCCATAGATTCTTTAATTCAGTCGTTTGAGTGCTGAAGGAAGATTGGATATTATCACGAACCTCGCTTCTGATGTCATTTCCTTGCTTCAAGATATCTCCTTTCAAATTCATTATTTGGCTCTGTAGATTCTTGATTTGCTCACCTTGAGTTCTCATGATGGCATCAACATCGGTGTTTATGGGTGGGTGTTGTTGGGTGGGTGGTTGATAAGGGTTAGAAGCTCTTGGTGGGATTTGGTTGCTTCTATTGTAGTTGTTGGCGGGGTTTTGGTTTTGAGGAGAAAAACCGGGTGAAAGGTAATTGTTGGAACGGTAACTCAGCAGATTTTTACCCCCTTGTTGTCTAGCTTGGTAATTTTCCGGTGAATAATTACCGTAAGCAGCATACACATTTTCCGGATTTCCTTGTGTCAAAGGACAATCGGTGTATGAGTGAGGACCGCCACATGTTTCACAGGGATTAGCAACCGCTTTAAATTGTTGTTGTTGTTGGTTTGAAGCGAGAAGCGTAATACTTTTGCTCATTTCGGCCATCATGCGGGTGAGTTCGGTCATCTCAGGGTTTGCTGAGGTAGAGGAAACATTGACTCTCGGGTTGTTCCTAGAAGAAGCAGAGGAATCCCAGTTTTTATGATGAGTAGTCATGTTCTCTATTAGCTCTCTACACTCCTCGGGTCTCCTTTTCATGAATGTGCCACCAGCGGCTGCATTTATCGTATCACGATCTCGAAAAGTCAATCCGTTGTAGAAAGTATCTATCAAAGTGACGGGAAGCATATTGTGGTTTGGACATCTATCGATCAAGACATTATATCTCTCCCAAGCGTCAAAAAGAGATTCATCGGGATCTTGCATGAAACTGTTGATCTGATTGCGAAGGCTTGTGACCATGGATGGTGGAAAGTAGTGCGACAAAAAGCGTTGAGTCATATCATCCCAAGTGTGAATAGAATTCTTCGGGAGACGATCAAACCATTTCTCGGCATGATGCGATAAAGTATGTGGGAAGAGTTGTAGGCGGAGTACATCCATTGTGGCCCCAGGCAACTTCATGCTTTGGGTGATTGTAATGAACTTGTCGAGGTGTTTGTTGGCATCATCATCAGGCAATCCTCTAAATGGGTTTGTTTGTACTTGCTGAATCATGTGGTGCTTCAACGAAAACTCAAGAGCGTTGATTTGCATCAGCGCAATCGGTCCTCCTCGTCCAAACATTGTTGGTTGACAAAGTTCCTCCATGGTCCGAAGATCGGGCTGTGGAAGAGCATTGTTGTTATTATTATTATTGTTGAGGTGCGGTGGAATGTTGTTGTTGTTAACACCTGCCATATCTAAATCTTCTTGAGGCTCGGGCTCTTGATAATTAGAAGATCTAGTACGCATACACCTGAAAATGCAAAAGAGAAAGAAACCAAACGCAAAGACAATATATATACACAATAAAGATATAATCTTTTTGGATTTTTGAAATTTTTAATTTTTATGGTTTTTTTATCAATTTTTAATTTTTATGGTTTTTTTAAAATTTTTTGTGCAAGAAAAATAACGCTCACAAGTGAACGGATCCCAAAAAGCAACCCGTCTTTCACAGAAAACCGTTAATCTTTACGAAAAGAGCCGGCAGCGGCGCCATTTGATACAAGGCTTTTGACACCCTGTATAAAAATTAAAGTTCAAGTTCGTGTTCTCGGTATCTTAACGAATTGATCTAGGCCTATGTGTGACTCAGTTGATCTTTGGTGAAACAAATATTTTTGGTTGTTTTCAATTAAATGTGCAAAGACTTAAAAGTAAATGGGCACTTAAAATAAATCTAAATCTAATAAAATAAATGGCACAAGAATTAAAAGCAAGACGAGAATTAAAAGGCACTAAATGAAAATAACGCAAAATTAAATCTAACTAAGGCAAACTTAAAACGCAACTAAAACTAAATCTTAAACTAAGGCAAAGCTAAAATAAATCTAAGGCAAATAAACTTAAAGTGCGAGCAAGGAAAAAAGGCGGGAAAAATAAAGCTTAAAATAAAAAGGCAGAAACTTAAAATTAAAGAAACTGAAAATCACCCCTATCCGGAATAAACCCTATTCGGAATATATGGCCTACTCGGAATAAATGGTCTTACCCGGAATATAAGCCTATTCGGAATAATACCTCTATCCGGAATACCTGTCCCTATTCGGAATAAAGTCTTATGCGGAATAATGCTCTTACTCGGAATATAACCCCTATTCGGAATGTCCAGCCTACTCGGAATATCCTCCTATCCGGAATATACTCCCTATTCGGAATGATCACTCTACTCGGAATACAAAGCTCTATTCGGAATATTCAATATTCCGAATAGTCATCCAATAAAAATCCTTACTCGGAATATTTGGTGGGCACGTTCCTGGGAAATACAGTAACAAATTTCCGAAGAACAAGGGAAGAAATAAAGCACGAATTAAATCAAAACAAAGCTAAATCAAACACAAGATTAAATCAAACAAGCTAATAAACAACTAATAATCATAAACAATCAATCCAAAACAATAAAACTAACAAGATATTCAAAACCCAATTAAATAAATCAACAAAAATTAAGAACATGAACATAAACAAACCAACACAAAGATTAAAGAAAGGTAGAATGAGATTAACAAGATAAAGATAAAGATTAACAAGAATTAAAAGAAAAACTTACTTGGAATTAAATGGTAATTAAGTGCAAGACAAGGTAATTAAATTTGACAAGTATTTAAACTGACAAGGTAATTAAAGGGGCAAGGTAATTAAATGGTGGAAGACTAATTGTCACACTTAGCCAACAAAAACAAATGAACACACTAATGGTCTATTTATATGGGAGGATTAGGAAGCTTCCTCCCCTCCTTCATTTCTTGTTAATTGCAAGATTAAGCCCCTTTCTTCTTAATTCTTCATTAATTACACCATTAGTTCTTTTCTTCTAATCTTCTTTAAACTTGGACTTAAGGGACTTTTGGATTCGGGATTTCTTATGAACTCGTCTTTAGTTTATTCAATAAAATAGACTTGAATTCTTCGGCTTTTGATAAACTTCCGTCTTTTGACTTTTTCTTCGATAAATCTTCAGAATTGGTCGTGGACTTCCGTTCTTTTTGCACTCTTGACTTCTTGACTTCGTCTTTTATCCTTTTCTTCAATAAAAGTTCGTAAATGCCCGTGAATGTCCGTGTTTTCTCCACTTTTCACCTTTTCATCCTAAATCACAACAAAAACACAAACCACGCATAATTCCGACATAAAAGACATAAAATACACGTTTTGGTCCGGTTATTATTGTAATTAAGTGGTAGAAAAGATGGGTGTTTACACACCTATCAGGCATCTTCATGCTTTGAGTAATAGTAATGAATTTGTCGAGGTGCTTATTGGCATCATCATCCGGCAATCCGCGAAATGGATTCGTTTGCACTTGTTGGATCATGTGATGCTTCAACGAAAACTCCTGGGCCGTGATTTGCATCGACGCAATCGGTCCTCCGCGTCCGTTCATGGTGGGTTGACACAATTCCTCCATTGTTCGTAAATCGGGTAGGGGAGCATTGTGGTTGTTGTTATTGTTATTCAAATTGGGTAGAGGTGGGTTATTATTGTTGTTATGAACACCAGCCATATCTAAATCTTCACGAGTCTCGGGCTCAGAATAATTTGAAGATCTAGTACGCATACACCTGTAGAAGAAAAAGATACCAAAGAAACAGAGAATATATATATATATATATATATATATATATATATATATATATATATATATATATATATATATATATATATATATATATATATATATATCTTTTTGGTGCAAAACCTTTGGAAAAGAAATGCTTTTTATGATTTTTCAATGTTTTTGTATTTTTGAAATTTTTATAATGTTTATGGATTTTGGAAAATTTTTAGCAAGGAAAATAACGTTCCTAACAGAACGGATCTCCAAAATGCAACGCGTCTCTCACTAAAAACCGTTAATCTTAACAAGAAGAGCTGGCAGCGGCGCCATTTAATACAAGGTTTTTAAGCTCGTATGAAATAATATCGTCCGATCTTTTCGAATTGATTACCGTTTAAGAGTGCGACTCAATTGTCTTTTGGAAAACAAAATGGTTGGGTTTGGTTATCTAATTTAAACTAAAAGCAAGTATGAAAATGTCGTTGAGTAAAATTAAGGCGTTTAATTTTTAAACTAGAAAATTATTTGGAAAAACACTTAAAACATAAAACTTGTAAAACTTTAAAACTTAAAAACTTAGTCTATCGGAATGTAACTAGTCTTTTCCATCGGAATGAACCAAAGTCAAAACCATCGGAATATAACTAAAACAAGTCATCGGAATAATCTGAGTGAAAAGCCATCGGAATGTTCATGTTAGTAACCATCGGAATATCAACATCAAAGCTGTCGGAATGCACTGTTATCGCAATGTTTCTGTCGCAATAAAATTCTATCGGAATAATGTCCAACCTATCGGAATGTATCAAACTAAAATTGGGCAGAGCTTCGCTTCTAAGTAGCCTTACCACCCGTCGGAATATGCGATCGCAATGAGCGATCGCAATCCCAGATCGGAATAAGGGGGAAATGCCAAGCTATCGCAAAGTAGAACCAAAGATGGTTATTGCGATACAAATGAGCAGCCGTCGGAATGTGGGATACCCAATATTGCGATGGAACCTTAAGTAATCCGAAATTCGTGGCAAGCTGAAAACTCAATAAGCACATACAATAAGCTACTCTGACCGACCTTAAACAACTCAATAAGCTTAAATTTGACAACTTTTAAACACATGAAATCATAAACTTTATAAAAGAAGCTTTTAAAAGATAAAACCTTTTTAATAATCCGAAAAGTAATAAGCTAAAACATAAAATAAGCCAATAAGCATAAAGAGCTTATAGCCTAAACCAAATAAAAGCTTAATAAGTAGTAAAAAGATTATCCTTTTAACCACTTAAACATCAAATAAAATCAATCCGTATGGATTATGAACTTCGGATCAAAATCAAAAGTAAATCAAGAAATGTGGAAAGAAATTAAAGAACACAAACTTAAATTTAAACTTTTGATTCAAGAAACTCGAATACAAAGATTAATGAAAGCTTAAACTTGAAAAGATTAAAAGAAAGAAAAGATGAAAAACTTAGTGAGAGAAAGTTTGGAACTTTCTCTCTCTAAAAACTAGAAAGGAAAAATTAAAAGTGAAAACTAGCTAACCACCCTCCTAATCACATTAGGAGGGTATTTATAGGCTAAGTGGGAAGTGCATGTATGGTGTGCTTCCTTCTTTCTTTTCTTTTCGACTCGATTTAATTCTTTGTCTTTTCTTGACGTCGTCTCGGGATTTGAACTTGTCTTAATAATTATCTTCTATAATTTAGACTTAAGTTCTTCGACTTCATTAAACTTCCGTCTTTAGACTTTTCTTTGATAAATCTTCAGAATAGGTCTTGGACATCCGTTCTTTAGGCACTCTTGATCTCTTGACTTCGTCTTTTCTTGTTTTCTTCGATAAAAGCCCGTGAAAGCCCGTGTTTTCTTCCTTTTCCATCTTTTGGTCCTAAAACACAATAAAAACATAAACCACGCATAATTCCGACTTTTACGACATAAATTACACGTTTTGGTCTTGTTATTATTGGAAATAAGTGGTAAAAGGATAAGTGTTTTCACACTTATTAAGGATCTTTTTATTCGTCGGTGTGCTGATGGGCCAGTAGCTTTACTAATCCTTGAAGCTTGTCACAAATGACCCACTGGTGGTCACTTTGGTCCTAACTATACCGCGAAAAAGTTTTCGACTCCGGATTTTATTGGCCCACCATTTATCATGACGCTCATGAAATGGTTAAGCATTGTGATGCTTGCCAAAGACAAGGCAAAATCACACATAAATATGAGATGCCTCAAAATTTCATCCAAGAGTGTGAAATCTTTGACGTATGGGGCATCGACTTTATGGGGCCATTTCCATCATCTAAAGGGAACAAGTACATCCTCGTAGCCGTTGACTACGTATCCAAATGGGTTGAAGCAAAAGCTTTACCTACGAACGATGCGAGGGTGGTTGTGAACTTTATGAAACAATTATTTGCTAGATTCGGTGTTCCTCGAGTCATGGCTAAGTATGGTTTCAATCACCGTCTTTCCACCGCGTATCATCCACAAACTAATGGTCAAGCCGAGATCTCTAACCGCGGACTTAAGAAAATCTTAGAGCGTACCGTGGGAGAGCATCGTGCCTCATGGGCCGATAAGTTAGACGATGCTTTGTGGGCTCTCCGTACCGCATATAAGACACCTATTGATTGCAATCTGTATCGTCTTGTGTACGAAAAGGCATGCCATCCCCCTATTGAGTTGGAGCATAAGGCTTATTGGGCCTTGAAATAGGCTAATTTTGATATCAACAAAGCCGGTGATCTTAGGAAAATCCAACTCAATGAACTTAATGAACTTAGGAATGAGGCTTATGAGAATTCATTGATATACAAGGAGAAAAGCAAGCTCATTCATGATTCTAAGATCAAAAACCGAGAGTTCAAAATTGGTGATCAAGTTTTATTCTTTAACTCTCGGTTGAAAATCTTTTCGGGCAAGCTTAAGAGCCGTTGGTCTGGTCCATTCACCGTCGCCAAAGTCTTTCCTTATGGCACCATTGAGTTATCTCAACCAAATGGGCCAAATTTTAAAGTGAATGGCCAGCGTGTTAAGTTGTGCTTTTGTGAGGACATCTCTCGTGAGATGACTCCATCCCTCGCCACGTTTCCCTTTAATAAGTGTGAAAACACTTATCCTTTTACCACTTATTTCCAATAACAACAAGACCAAAACGTGTATTTTATGTCGTAAAAGTCGGAATTATGCGTGGTTTGTGTTTTTATTGTGTTTTAGGACCAAAAGATGCAAAAGGAAGAAAACATGGGTTATCATGGGCTTTTATAGAAGAAATAGACTAAAGACGAAGTCGAAAGATCGAGAATGCTAAAATAACGGAAGTCCAAGGCCTATTATGAAGATTTATCGAAGAAAAAGTCTAAAGACGGAAGTTTAATGAAGTCGAAGAACTCAAGTCTAATTATAGAAGAAAATTATAAGACAAGTTCAACTTATATCGACAAATCCCGAGACGACGTCGAGAAAGACAAAGAAATTAAATCGAGTCGAGATGAGAAGAAAGAAAGAAGAAAGCTTAAGCACTTAATCTCCCAACCTCCTATAAATACCCTCCTAATATGTCATTAGGAGGGTGTTTAGTTGTTAGTTAATTTGTAGTTTATTTTTAGTTTTTAAGTGTGTTTTTATTTTTCTCTAGTTTTTCTTTGAAGCTTATTAAATCTTTACTTTATCTTGTAATCTTTGATATTAATCCTTAATCAAATCAAGCTTATTTCTTAATTCCCATTCTTCCTTTTTTAATAATCTATGGTTTTGCTTTGATAATCATGTAGTGGATGTGATTTTGTTGATTTTGGTGTGATTGGCTTATTGATAATAAGTTGATTTTGTTAAGTTTAATAATTTTATAAAAAGTGTATTTTGATTTCTAGCTTATTTAGTGTTTAAAAGTTTTTAAATTCTAGCTTATTCATCTTTTTCTAAAATCATTTTGGTTTAGCTTTTGGTAAAGTGCTTATTGATTTTTGGCTTATTTTTGCTTATTGCTAAGTTTTCTTTTTCCGAAATCTGTCTAAGTCTCCTATATTCTGGATAAGAGGTACCAAACCCTCTTTTTCCGGATAAGACTACGAGAACAACATTCCGTATAGCCCAACTCCCTCTTTTTCCGGATAAGGGTCATAATTCCCTTATTCCGGATAAGCAATTTATTTTCTTTTTCTGGATAAGTATCCGGAACACATTCCGGATAGTCACCAATTAATTATTCCGGATATAGCTCATTTTCCAGATTCCGGATAAGAGTCCATACATTATTCCGGATAAGCCTCAGAAGAGTTATTCCGGATAAGCTTAGTTTTATTATTCCAGATAAGCTGCATTTCTTTTATTCCGAATAACCCAAAGAAGACGGATTGCGGATAAACCTTCGAAGTCAATTATTCCGGATAAGCTGCAAGTTCATTATTCCGGATAAGCATTTCCATTATTCCGGATAGTAACCTTAACGATATTCCGGATAAGCCCATTAACACGATTCCGGATAAGGTATTTTCCGAGGATTCTGGATAAGCTGCATTTCAATTATTCCGGATAGGCCTTCGGATCTTCATTCCGGATAACATTCCGGATAAGGTTCTGTAATTCCTAATTTTTAATTTAAACTTTATTTTTCCAGCCTTTTTTACTTAGCATTATTCTAACTTGTCTTGTTTTAGTTTAAATCTTTTAAGTTTACTTTTTTATAAGTTTTAATCATTTATTCTTTTTCAACCACATTTTCATATTTAGCTTAAAATAGATAATCAAACCCTTTTTATTTTGTACCAAGAACGACTGAGTCGCACTTAATAACCAATAATCAATATGAAAAGATCGGTTTAACGAACTTTCATAACTAAGTGAAAACCTAGTTATTAAATGGCGCCGCTGCCGGCTCTTTTCGTTAAGATTAACGGTTTTAAGTGAGAGACGCGTTGGATTTTGGGATCCGTTCACTTTTGAACGTTATTTTTCTTGCTTAAAAATTTTCAAAAATCCATAAAAATTAAAAAATTTTAAAAATCCAAAAAAATAGAAAACATAAAAAACAAAAAATATTTCTTGTCTATTTTTCTCTTCCTTTTGTAGGTGTGTATGCGTACTCGTGCTCGTAAGAAGAAAGCATCTCAATCCGAAGTCATTACTCCACCTATTGTCACCATGGACAATCTACCAATGATCGAGCTTTTGCATTCACACGTAGAGGGCAACACTGATGCTATTGTCATACCCGAGATAGGAGCCAACAATTTTGAACTCAAATTCGTCTTCATTCAAATTGCCTCTGCTCAACCTTTCTTGGGGCGTTCGCTTGATGATCCTCATGAACATATAAAAAGGTTTCTTCAACTCACAAATACGGTTAAGTAAGTGATTCGCTTGCAACTTTTTCCTTTCTCCTTAGAGGGACAAGCCCGGAATTGGCTTGATAAGGAACCGCCACAAAGTATTCTTATGTGGACGGATTTAGAGACTAAATTCATCAACTACTTTTTCCCACCCTCACGTACTACCGCTTTGCGGAATGAAATCATTACTTTGGAACAAAATTACAGTGAGACATTTAGTGAATCTTGGGACCCTTTTAAGGAACTTTTAAGAAAGTGTCCACAACATGGTTTCACAAAAGTACATCAAATTAATACTTTTTACATTGGTTTAAGCATGAATGACCAAGATTCACTAAATAGTGCCTCGGGGGGGTAACATTTTGGTTAAGTCTTCTAATTCCGCATGGGACATTATTGAGAATAAGTCTAGAGTGCAAACCAAGAGTGTTCGGACTAATGTGGCTAGTGCTAGCAATAATGAGAGCAACAAGAGAATTGATAAGCTTACTTCGCTTGTTGAAACACTTGCTCTCCAAACCGCTAACAACACCAAAGCTATCAATGCTCAAGTTAATGCTATGAGTCAATCATGTGAAATATGTGGGGGATCTCACTCATACACCGATTGTCCTTCGACTCATGACAATCCAGAAATGTGTATGCCGCCAACGGTAACTTTGCTACGGGAGGCTATCAAGCACGTCCTCGAGGTGACCGCAATTTGCTCAGCTATCGCTCAAACAACTTTCTTTCACCACCTGGTTTTCCACCTCAAAATTAAAACAACCTCAATCGCAACAACCAAAACCCACCACGAGCTCCAAATCAATATCAAAACCAAAGAAACCCATATCCACCTCAAAGAAACAATCAAGTTCACCAACCACCCGCTTATCAACCACCTGCCTACCATGCTCTTCCTCCCACCCAACACACCATATTTAATCAAGAGGTTGACACTTACATGAGGACTATGGATGTGATAGTGCAAAATCTTCAGCGGGAAATGATCAACTTGAAAGCAGATATGGTGAAACAAGGGAATGATCTTCGAGCCGATATGCGAAACTCTTTGGCAAGTCAAACGAATGACTTAAGGAACATGATGGCTAGTTTCTTACCAAGTAATCAATCCTCTGGTTCGGGTTCTCTTCCGAGTAACACCGTTGCTAATCCAAGAGGGGAGATGAAAGCAATCGCCACTCGAAGTGGAAAAGGTTTAAAGGAACCCGAGCTTCCTACACCTACATCGGTGATTGTGACAAAGGAAAACGAGTGCCCTTCTCCAATTCCTCCACCTTCTACTTCCACCCCTCCACCACCCAAGGATGTGAGTGAGAATTCCATTCCAAAACCTTCATCTCAGCCCAATATACCTTATCCCTCAAGGTTGAGGAAAGAGAAGTTGAAGAATAAGGATGATATTCAGGTTTCTAGCTTTCTCAAAATGTTTAAACAACTGAATTTCAACATCTCCTTTGCCGAGGCTCTCGCTCACATGCCGAAGTATGCCAAAATGTTTAAAGATCTTCTCAGTGATAAGGAGAAACTCCTTGATATCGCTTAAACCCAACTTAATGAGAATTGCTTCGCAGTGCTCTTAAGGAAATTACCCACCAAACTTGGTGATCTGGGTCGTTTCTTGATTCCTTGCAACTTCCCTGGGGTAGAGAATTGTATGGCCCTAGCCGATCTAGGTGCTACTATCAACTTAACGCCTTTAAGCGTTTGGAAACAATTATCTCTACCCGAGCTAGTCCCCACACGAATGACATTGGAATTAGCTAACCGTACAATTGCTTATCCAGTGGGGATAGCCGAAGACGTCTTCGTCGGTGTCGACAAATTCACCTTTCCAGCGGATTTTGTTGTCGTTGACTACGAGATGGACCCCCGTGTTCCATTAATCGTTGGACGTCCATTCTTGAGGACCGGTCGCACTCTCATTGATGTAGCCGCGGGCGAATTAATCATGAGAGTCGGTGACGATAAAATCGTCTTCAACATGGGTAAACTTTCTAAGCAGCCTTCTGAAAACGAGAGCGTTAATTTCATTGGCGTTCTTGATGTGGCTTGTGAATAACATTTCAAAGACGCTTGTAAAAGTGGTTCTTCTTCTCTACCCATTTTTGAGACCGTTTCCTCTATTGCTCCATCACTAACTCTATTTGGAGAAAGTGATTTAATTTTAAAAGAATTTGAAGTAACTTTGGGAGATGTGGACTTGCAATATGACGATTCTCCCTCTAATTGGGATGAAGACATTCGTACCATTGAGAAACTTCTCAATGAGGACTATATTTCTCCACCATATCCTAAGGATATCTCTATTGATGAACCGAATTTGACTACGCCTTCCATCGAAAATCCTACGGATTTAGAGCTTAAGGACCTTCCGTCTCATCTCGAGTACGTTTTCCTTGAAGACAACAAGAAGTCGCCCGTCATCATCGCAAAGGACTTGAAAGACGAAGAAAAATCCTGACATATCGCCGTGCTGAAGAATCACAAGAAATCGATTACGTGGAAAATCTCCGATATTCGTGGAATTGATCCTCACTTTTGCACACATAAAATTCTCATGGAGGACGACTTTAAACCCACTATTCAAAGCCAAAGAATGGTGAATCCCAAGATCCATGACGTTATCAAAAAAGAGGTTATGAAACTTCTTGATGCGGGAATGATCTACCCTATCTCGGATTCACCATGGGTTAGTCTCGTCCATTGTGTGCCTAAGAAAGGTGGAATCACCGTTGTGCCCAATGAAAACAATGAGTTGATTCCTACTCGTCTCGTTACAAGGTGGAGAGTTTGTATAGACTATCTTAAACTCAATGATGCTACGAGAAAGGATCATTTTCCCCTTCCTTTCATGGACCAAATGCTTGAACGTCTAGCGGGTAATGACTATTACTGCTTCTTAGACGGTTTCTCCGGGTATTTTCAAATTCCCATTGATCCCCAAGATCAAGAGAAAACAACATTCACTTGTCCTTATGGAACATTTGCTTACAAAAGAATGCCTTTCGGCTTATGCAATGCTCCTGGGACTTTCCAAAGGTGCATGTTAGCTATCTTCCATGACATGGTTGAGCAAACCATGGAAGTCTTCATGGATGATTTCTCGGTCTATGGTGACTCCTTCTCTTCTTGCCTTGCCAATTTGGAACGCATGCTTAAGCGGTGTGAGGACACTCCCTTGTTCTAAATTGGGAAAAATGCCATTTCATGGTAAAAGAAGGCATTGTGCTTGGACATAAAATCTAAAAAGCCGGTCTTGAAGTAGACCGTGCTAAAGTGGATGTCATAGCCAAATTACCTCCACCTTCAACCGTGAAGGGTGTGAGAAGTTTCCTTGGTCATGCGGGCTTCTATCGTCGATTCATTCAAGATTTTTCTAAAACCGCTCGCCCGATGACCCACCTCTTAGAAAAAGATACTCCTTTTATCTTTTCTAAAGAGTGTCTTGAATCCTTTAATCTTCTCAAGGACAAGCTAACTAAGGCACCGGTCTTGGTTACCCCCAATTGGGAGCTACCTTTTGAATTGATGTGTGATGCTAGCGACTTTGCTATTGGAGCGGTTTTGGGCTAAAGAGTGAATAAACACTTCCAACCAATCCATTATGCTAGCAAGACAATGACGGGGGCTCAATTGCATTATACCACTACCGAAAAAGAGCTTTTAGTTTTAGTGTATGCCTTTGAAAAGTTCCGCCCCTATCTTGTCCTTTCTACCACAATCGTGTACACCGATCATTCCGCGTTGAAGTACTTGTTGACTAAGCAAGATTCTAAGCCAAGACTTCTTCGTTGGGTTTTGCTCCTTCAAGAATTTAAAATCGAAATTCGTGACAAAAAGGGAGCAGAAAACCTAGCCGTGGATCATCTAAGTAGACTTGAGGATCCTTATCAAGAGGATCATCCGAATCAAGAGATCAATGACTCTTTTCCCCTTGAGGCCTTAATGTCTATCAATTCCAATCTTGATGACACCCCGTGGTTTGCAGACATTGCAAACTACTTAGCGGGTGGTATTCTCATCGAAGGGTTAAGATCCCAACAAAAGAAGAAGTTCTTTAAAGATGTTAAGACTTACTTTTGGGATGACCCTTATCTCTTCAAACAATGTGCTGATCTGATTATTCGTCAGTGTGTTGATGGACTCGCCGCTTTAGACATTCTCGAAGCTTTCCATAAAGGACCCACCGGTGGTCACTTTGGTCCCAACTACACCGCAAAGAAAGTGTTTGACTCGGGATTCTATTGGCCCACCATTTATCGTGACGCTCACGAGATGGTTAAAAATTGTGATGCTTGCCAACGCCAAGGCAAGATCACACATAAAGACGAGATGCCTCAAAATTTCATACAAGAATGAGAAATCTTTGATGTATGGGGTATCGACTTTATGGGGCAATTTCCATCATCTAAAGGGAACAAGTACATCCTCGTAGCCGTTGACTACGTATCAAAATGGGTTGAAGCTAAGGCTCTCCCTACGAACGATGCGAGGGTGGTTGTGAACTTTTTGAAGCAGCTTTTTGCTCGATTCGGTGTTCCTCGTGCTATAATCAGTGACCGCGGGACTCATTTTTGCAATGATCAATTTGCTAGAGTCATGGCTAATTACAGTGTCAATCACCGTCTTTCCACCGCTTATCATCCTCAAACAAATGGTCAAGCCGAGATATCTAACCGTGGATTGAAGCGAATTCTTGAGCGTACTGTGGGAGATCATCGTGCCTCGGGGGCCGATAAGTTAGACGATGTTTTGTGGGCTTTCCGTACCGCTTATAAGACCCCGATTGGTTGTACACCTTATCGTCTTGTGTACGGGAAATCATGCCACCTCTCTATCGAGCTGGAACATAAGGCATATTGGGCCTTGAAGTGGGCTAACTTCGACATCAACAAATTCGGCGATCTTCGGAAGATTCAACTCAACGAGCTCAACAAACTAAGGAATGAAGCTTATGAGAACTCATTGATCTACAAGGAGAAGACCAAGATCATCCATGATTTAAGGATTAAGAACCGAGAGTTCCACGTTGGTGATCGAGTTTTACTCTTTAACTCTCGGTTTAAGATCTTCTCGGGAAAGCTGAAGAGCCGCTGGTCTGGTCCATTCACCGTCGCCAAAGTCTTCCCATATGGCACCATTGAGCTTTCTCAGCCAAATGGGCCCAATTTTAAGGTGAATGGCCAGCGCGTGAAGTTGTACTTTGGTGAGGACATCTCTCATGAGATGATTCCATCCCTCACCACGTTTCCCTTGAATTAGTTCTGGGTCGAGTCAGGCTCGTGACTCGGTTAACAAAAACAAGCACTTCTCGGGAGGCAACCCGTGATCTATCCTTTACCGTTTTCATAATAAGTGTAGGGGGAGCCCCGTATGTGTTTGTTGTCTTGTTTCTTCTTCTGTGCAGGGATTAAAGCTTCAAAGATCCATTCTCGATGACTTTTGACGAATCGTGATCCCGTCTATGCGTCTTCCTGGTTCTATCCTAAACTGTCGTGATTCAATATTTCATATCTTATATGTTCACATTGAAATCACTATAGTTGTCCTTTCCTTAGCAAGATTTAAACAACGTGCACAATTTCATAAGTGTAGGGGAGTTTACTCCCACATGCTTAAACATTGAGGACAATGTTTATATCAAGTGTAGGGGGGACTTCTATCAAAGTAAATGGTCTTTTCCATGAATTTGCCCTCATTTTAACCGGAAAATTTGATTTTTCGACATTTTTCAAAATTTTTAATCTATTTTGGCCTTGTAGTTTTTTGTTATCGTTATTTACTTTCTTTGTTAGAATAAATTTTCAATAAAGTGGTTTTAAATTTTTCAAAGTCGTGAATATTTTGACTCAACCCGAGTTTACTTTTCTAAGTTTACTCTAGCTAGTATCCTTAACGTGTTTAAGTCAAGTTTTGCTAGGCTTTTATATAGGGAACTTTAAAACGCGGAAGTCTTAACTCTCACGGGTTAAGAACAAGAACTTTTCGCAAGTTCCTATAATTAATCCTAGAGAGTCGTTTATCAAGGGAACTTTAAAATGCGAATTCTAAACTTGAAAAAGTCTAAGAGTTTGCAAGATCCTATAAATGACTCGAAAACCCAAAACTTTGATTTAATTGGCTAAGCATCCACGAATCTCATTCCTTAAGATTTTAAATTATGGAGAACGAGAGATGATAGAGTCAATTATAAGTTTGGTGTTCTTTCATGAATTTATGTGAGTTGATTATAAGCCTATTCTCCCATCGCTTGCTAATAAATTTAACTGCAATAAATAAGGTTGTACGATTTGAAATGTTACTTAGCTTCTAGCACAAGATCGTTTAAAAGTTGCTCGGTATTAATTAGAGTTCATAGCCAAGGCATAACTTATTGAAGCGGGATGCGAAGATTGGCGAGTCAGAAAAGGTCCTAACAAGACATGAGGGCTACATTTTGTTGCAAAAGATCTAAAAGTGATGTGAAGAATCATTTATCAACAATCAATATGAAGGATCGAGACACACGACAAAAAGCAAATACTCCCCTAAAGATCATGGAGAAGTCTATCCAAAAAGACCCTAGCAAGGTATGAGGATAAATAGATCCAAGTCCTAAAAAGAGGCGGATCGTTGTATATCAAAGTCCAAAATAAAGATTGGAGAAAAATGAAGAAGTCGTGGTCCAAAGATGAAGAATCTCTCATAACTTCAAGTGAAGAAATTCCTATTATGAAGAGAAGACCATAATTTCAAGAACGTCTCTCAAAGATTTGAAGTATGAAGTCGCTGCCAAATATCGGTCCGAGAAAGGTCTCAAATCATGAAGCGAGTTATGCCAAGATATGAACTTTATGAGGTCCCGAGAAGCAGTTTTAAAAGATTTTGTCCTTTAGCTAACTATTGATTAAATCGTCCCACTTTATTTTCAGCTTAAATAACTATCGAAATAAGTCAAACAATGCATCCTCGTGATCATTTAAGAAAATATTAAAATATAAGAGGTACACCTAGGAATAAGGGAGTCTAAGTGAATAATTGGGCCACATGAGTTCGTGTTAGTTTGCTAACTTATAATAACAATGATCTCGTTTTTAAGCTTGGTATGGGGAACGTGAAACTTGAGAATGATGAACATTCATGACAACCAAAAACCCAATGCAAGTCTTTGATTTCTTACTTGTTTGTTCTTTTAGTTTCCTTAGTGTTTAGCATTTAATAAAGGCCAAGGTTGGTTATTTATGATGAGAAATGTAATCTGTGCTTTGAGATTAATGCATTGCATGAGGACATTGCAATAGTCAAGTGTAGGGGATTTAATAAGTGTGAAAACACTTATCCTTTTACCACTTATTTCCAATAATAACAAGACCAAAATGTGTGTTTTATGTCGTAAAAGTCAGAATTATGCGTGGTTTGTGTTTTTATTGTGTTTTAGGACCAAAAGATGCAAAAGGGAGAAAACATGGGCTATCACGGGCTTTTATCGAAGAAATAGACTAAAGACGAAGTCGAAAGATCGAGAATGCAAAAAGAACGGAAGTCCAAGGCCTATTTTGAAGATTTATCGAAGAAAAAGTCTAAAGACGGAAGTTTAATGAAGTCGAAGAACTCAAGTCTAATTATAGAAGAAAAATATAAGACAGGTTCAACTTATATCGACGAATCCCGAGACGACGTCGAGAAAGACAAAGAAATTAAATCGAGTCGAGACGAGAAGAAAGAAAGAAGAAAGCTTAAGCACTTAATCTCCCCACCTCCTATAAATACCCTCCTAATATGTCATTAGGAGGGTGTTTAGTTTTTAGTTAATTTGTAGTTTATTTTTAGTTTTTAAGTGCGTTTTTATTTTTCTCTCTAGTTTTTCTTTGAAGCTTATTAAATCTTTACTTTAATCTTGTAATCTTTGATATTAATCCTTAATCAAATCAAGCTTATTTCTTAATTCTCATTCTTCCTTTCTTAATAATCTATGGTTTTGCTTTGATAATCATGTAGTGGATGTGATTTTGTTGATTTTGGTGTGTTTCGCTTATTGATAATAAGTTGATTTTGTTAAGTTTAATAATTTTATAAAAAGTGTTTTTTTATTTCTAGCTTATTTAGTGTTTAAAAGTTTTTAAATTCTAGCTTATTCATCTTTTTCTAAAATCATTTTGGTTTAGCTTTTGGTAAAGTGCTTATTGATTTTTGGCTTATTTTTGCTTATTGCTAAGTTTTCTTGTTCTGAAATCTGTCTAAGTCTCTTATATTCCGGATAAGAGGTACCAAACCCTCTTTTTCCGGATAAGACTACGAGAACAACACTCCGTATAGCCCAACTCCCTCTTTTTCCGGATAAGGGTCATAATTCCCTTATTCCGGATAAGCAATTTATTTCTTTTTTCCGGATAAGTATCCGGAACACATTCCGGATAGTCACCAATTAATTATTCCGGATATAGCTAATTTTCCAGATTCCGGATAAGAGTCCATACATTATTCCGGATAAGCCTCAGAAGAGTTATTCCGGATAAGCTTAGTTTTATTATTCCGGATAAGCTGCATTTCTTTTATTCCGAATAACCCAAAGAAGACGGATTGCGGATAAACCTTCGAAGTCAATTATTCCGGATAAGCTGCAAGTTCATTATTCCGGATAAGCATTTCCATTATTCCGGATAAGCTGCATTTCAATTATTTCGGATACGCCTTCGGATCTTCATTCCGGATAACATTTCAGATAAGGTTCTGTAATTCCTAGTTTTTAATTTAAACTTTATTTTTCCCGCCTTTTTACTTAGCATTATGCTAACTTGTCTTGTTTTAGTTTAAATCTTTTATTTACATTTTTATAAGTTTTAATCATTTATTTTTTTTCAATTTTTAAAATCTTCATTTTTAGTTTAAATTTTCAAGCTTTCATTTTTACTTATTTACTCAACGACATTTTCATATTTAGCTTAAAATAGATAACCAAACCCTTTTTATTTTGTACCAAGAATGAGTGAGTCGCACTTAATAACTAATAATCAATTCGAAAAGATCGGTTTAATGAACTTTCATAACTAAGTGAAAACCTAGTTATTACCCTTGAATTAGTTTTGGGTCGAGTCAGGCTCGTGAATCGGTTAATAAAAACAAGCGCGTCTCGGGAGGAAACCCGATGATCTATCATTCACCCGTTTCCATAATAAGTGTAGGGGGAGCTACATAGGTGTTTGTTGTCTTGTTTCTTATGATGTGCAGGGATTAAAGCTTTAACGAGCACTTTTGATGATATTTGACGACCCGTGATCCCGTGTACCCGTCTTCCCGGTTCTATCCTAAACTCTTGTGATTCAATATTTCATATCTTATATGTTGACATTGAAATCACCATAGTTGTCTCTTCCTTAGCAAGATTTAAATAAAGTGCACAATGTCCTAAGTGTAGGGGAGTTTACTCCCACATGCTTAAACATTGAGGGCAATGTTTATATCAAGTGTAGGGGGACTTCTATCGAAGTTAAGTGGGGTTTTCCATGAATATGTCCTCATTTTAACCCGAAAATCTAATTTTTCGACATTTTTCAAAAATTTTGATCTATTTTGGCCAAGTAGTATTTTTCATTTATTCTCTCTTATGTTCTTTCCTTTTGTTATCGCATCGTATGTATATATTTCATTTCAAAAATAAAGTCAAAAGATAAAACTAAAGTTAAATAAAATGGTTTTAATGAGTTTAGATATCTTTGATATATTAGGCATGTCATGAATCTTTTAACTAACCCGAGTTTACTTATCTAAGTTTACTCTAGCTAGTATCCTTAACGTGTTTAAGTCAAGTTTTTCTAGGCTTCTATATAGGGAACTTTAAAACGCAAGTCTTAACTCTTACGCGTTAAGAACAAGAAATTTTCGCAAGTTCCTATAATTGATCCTAGAAAGTCGTTTATCAAGGGAACTTTGAAATGCGAATTCTGAACTTGAAAAAGTCTAAGAAGTTGCAAGATCCTATAGATGACTTGAAAACCCAAAACTTTGATTTAATTGGCTAAGCATCCACGAGTCTCATTCCTTGAGATTTTAAATTGTGGAGAACGAGAGATGATAGAGTCAATTATAAGTTTGGTATTCTTTCTTGAATTTATGTGAGTTAATTATGAGCTTTTTCTCCCATCGCTTGTTAATAATTTAATTGCAATAAATAAGGTCGTACGATTTAAAAAGTTACTTAGCTTCTAGCACAAGAGCGTTTAAAAGTTGCTCGGTATTAATTAGAGTTCATAGCCAAGGCATAACTTATTGAAACGGGATGCGAAGATTGGCGAGTCCGAAAAGGCCCTAACAAGGCATGAGGGCTACATTTTTTTGCTAAAGATCCCAAGTGATGTGAAGAATAATTTATCAAAAACCAATATGAAGGATCGAGACACACGACGAAAAGCAAATACTCCCCTAAAGATCATGGAGAAGTCTATCCGAAAAGACCCTAGCAAGGTATGAGGATAAATAGATCCAAGTTCTAAAAGGAGGCAGATCATTGTATATCAAATGCCCAAATAAAGATTGGAGAAAAATGAAGAAGTCGTGGTCCAAGTATGAAGAACCTCTCAAAAACTTCAAGTGAAGAGATTCCTATTATGAAGAGAATACCATTATTTCAAGAACGTCTCTCAAGATTCGAAGTATGAAGTCACTGCCAAATATCGGTCCGAGAAAGGTCTCAAATCGTGGCCAAGATATGAACTTTATGAGGTTTCGAGAAGCAGTTTTAAAAGATTTTGTCCTTTAGCTAAATATTGATTAAATCGTCCTACTTTATTTTCAGCCTAAATAAACTATCGAAATAAGTCAACAATGCATCCTCATGATCATTCAAGACAATAATAAAATATAAGAGATACACCTAGAAATAAGGGAGTCTAAGTGAATAATTGGGACACATGAGTGAGTGTTAGCTTACTAACTTATAATAACAATGATCTCGTTTATAAGCTTGGTGTGGGGAACGTGAAACTTGAGAGTGATAAACATTCATGGCAACCAAAGCCCTAATGTAAGTCTTCGATCTCTTTACTTGTTCTTCCTTCAAGAATTTTGTACTTTTCTATTTTTATTTAGTTTCGTTATTGTGTAAATATCTAATAAAGGCCAAGGTGGGTTAATTATGATGAAAAATGTAAACCGTGTTTTGAAATTAATGCATTGTATGAGGGCATTGCAATGGTCAAGTGTAGGGGATTTAATAAGTGTGAAAACACTTATCCTTTTACCACTTATTTCTAATAATAACAAGACCAAAACGTGTATTTAATGTCGTAAAAAGGCGGAATTATGCTTGGTTTGTGTTTTTATTGTGTTTTAGGACAAAAATATGAAAAAGGAAGAAAACACGGGCTTTCAGGGGCTTTTATCGAAGAGAAGACAAAAGACGAAGTCAAAAGATCAAAAGTGCAAGAAGAACGGAAGTCAAAGGCATATTCTGAAGATTTATCGAAGAAAAAGTCTAAAGACGGAAGTTTAACAAAGTCGAAGAACCAAATCTACTAAAAGAAGAAAATTAGAAGACGAGTTCAAGTTACCATTCGACTATTCCCAAGACAAAGTCGAGAAAGACGGGTTATTTAAAAGACGAGAAGACAAGAAGAAAAGAGAGAAGAAAACAACACCTTCCCCTTTCCCTATATATAGCACACATATCATTAGAAAGGAGAGTCCTTAGTCTTTAGTTTTAGTTAGTTTTATTTTAGTGTGTGTTTTACTTCTTTTTTTTCTCTCTAGCTTTTCTTTCAAGCTTATCAAACTTTCATCTTAATCTTGTAATCTTGAATCTTAATCTTTAATATAATAAAGCTTTTTAATAAATTCTCATTCTACCTTTTTTAATCATAATCTATTGTTTGCTTAATTAATCATGTAGTTGGTTTAATTTTGTTGATTGTGTGATTGGTTTGCTTATTGGATTGTGCTTATTGAGTTAGTGTGCTTGAGATTTTTAGAGTATTGAGCTTATCGTTTAATTTTTATGTTTTCTAAGTTTTTAAATAAGTTGATTTTGGTAGATTAATATTTTTATAAAAAGGTGATTTTAAATATTTTGATTATATAGTGTTCTTTTTCAAAAAATTGATTTGGCTAAAGTTTTAGTTAAGTGCTTATTTGAGTTTTGCTTATTTGCTTAAATTTGTTCTTATTCGGGTTTACAAAACCCTAATATTCCGACTTATATGCAAAATTCCCTTTTTCCTGACTTAGGTATTGTTCTCTTTTTATTCAGACTTGTGTCTAAAGTCCCTGGATTCCGAACTGCATAAGGAATCATCATTCCGAACTACATCAGAAAACCCATATTCCAGATTAGTAGGAGTATTTGGATTCCGACTTATTTGTGAGACATTGTATTCTGAATAAGGAATTGTCTACGGATTCCGAATTAACTTTTCATCACGTTTTCCGGATTAAATCATTGTTGATTCCAAATTATTTCATGACCTTGCATTCCGGATTGTTGTGAATTAGCATTTCTCGAATTACATGTGTGACAGGTATTCCGGATTAATACTAAAGGTATATTCCGAATTGCATGTGGAATGTGTATCCCGAATTAAGTGTGAATGCAAGTTTTCCGAATTACGTGTGGAAGGGACATTCCGAATTAGGTCTAACATCTAGTATTCCGGATTAGGTCTGGAATTTGGTTTCCCGACTTATGATTTGGTTCTTATTTCCCGACTTATTTTTAAACCTTAATCTTTCCTGCCATTTTTACCTAGTTTAATTTTCGAGCATTTTCACTTAGTTTATTTTTCAAGATTACGTTTTTATAAAGTTCACATTTTTATAAAGTTTTAAGTTTCAGATTTACTTTTAAAGTTTTAATTTTTCGTCATTTATCTTTTAAGTCTTAATTTTTAGTTTAACTATTAAAGCTTTAATTTTTACTCAACGACATTTACATTTTCACTTTTACTTTAATATAGATAATCACTTTTAGTTTCTTTCACCAAGTGCTACTTTGCAGCATTCGTTATGGACAAGCAATCAAGGTTAGGCATTCTTATTTGGTTTTATATATAATAGCTTTAACGTTTATATTATTAGTAGATTTAGATAATCAAGCTCCCCTTTTTAGTGACCAACACCAATAATTCCACCCTAAAACCGTGATCAATTCGGATTGAATTGAGTACGAACAACACTTCAAGAGTACACACACAAAAGCATTAAATCAATAATTAATGGCGGCATCAATGAAGCACATGGTGGCTAACTTCTCCAAATTAGACAAGTTTGAAGGGGTTGATTTTAGGAGATGGCAAAAGAAGATGCACTTTCTTCTTTCTACCATGAGCGTGGCGTACGTGCTGACCACTCCCATTCCTGATGGTGGTGATGATGCTACCTTGGAAGAGATGCGAAAAAGGAGCAAATGGGAGAATGATGACTATGTGTGTCGCGACATAATTATCAATGGTATGTCTGATTCCTTGTTTGATATCTACCAAAATTTTGAATCTGGTAAAGAACTCTGGGATTCCTTGGAAGCCAAATATATGACTGAGGATGCATCAAGTAAGAAGTTCCTTGTGAGTGATTTCACAAATTACAAAATGACTGATTCAAGACCAGTCATGGAACAATACAATGAACTTCTTGGAATACTTGGCAGGTTTACATAACATAAAATAAACATGGATGAGACCATTCAGGTCTCGTGTGTCATTGACAAGTTGCGTCCTTCTTGGAAAGATTTCAAGCACACCTTGAAACATAAGAAGGAGGAGTTAACTCTTGTTGAGTTGGTAGTCATTTGCTCATTGAGGAATCCCTCATGGCGCATGATAATGGCAAGCCAAAGAGCAATAATTTTGATGGTTCATCTGTTGTCAATATGGTGGAGCATAACAACTCCACCAGGTACAATGACAACAAGGGAAAACGTAAGCATCAGGATAACATCAAAGCTAATCCTACCAAGAAGCCCTTAGTGACTTGTTGGAAGTGTGGGAAACTTGGATACTTCAAAAGGGATTGCAAAGGTGTTAGCATTGGCAGCAAAGTCAATGGATCAGGCACAAAAGGTCAGAATATGTTTAATGAATCTCTCCAGATTTACTATGTTACATAAGTATCTGAAGCTTATTTTATGCAGGATGATGATGTTGCGTGGTGGGTTGACTCTAGAGCAACTGGTCATGTGTGTAAAGATAGATGCTGGTTCAAGACTTATGAGTCAATGAAGGATGGATCTATTCTTCACATGGGAAATGAGTCAACAATCCTAGTGCATGGACATGGTTGTGTAGATCTTAAGTTTAGTTCGAGAAAGATTGTTTCTTTGTTTAATGTTTTGCTTGTTCCTAATATTAGGAAGAACTTGGTTTCTAGTAGTGTTTTGATTAATTGTGGTTATAAACAAGTGATTGCATCTAATAAATTTGTTTTATCTAAACATGGTGTGTTTATTGGTTTTGGCTATTTGTGTAATCAAATGTTTAGGCTTAATATTGATTCTAATATGAATGTTGATTCTGTCCTAATGACCACCACTAAACTAAATGATTCATCACTATGGCATGCTAGACTAGGCCATGTCCACTATAAAAGGATGCAAGATATGTCTAAGGATGGGTTAATCCCAGGTTTTAACATGGACCCTGAAAAGTGTCAGACTTGCATACTAAATAAAATTACTAAGAAACCATTTCAGGATGTAAAACGTGAAACTAAAGTCTTGGAGCTAATCCATAGTGACCTATGTGATTTGCATGCTACTCCCTCATTAGGGAACAAGAAATACTTGGTAACATTTATTGATGATGCTTCAAGGTTTTTCTATGTTTATTTGTTGTATACTAAGGATGAAGCATTAGATAAGTTTAAAGTATTTAAGACTGAAGTTGAATTACAACAAGGAGTCCAAATCAAAAGATTTAGGACTGATAGGGGAGATGAGTACATGAATGCTTTGTACTTTTAGTCTGTTGGAATAATTCATGAAACAACTGCCCCTATACCCCGCAACAAAATGGTATATCAGAAAGGAAAAATAGAGTACTAAAAGAGATGGTTAATTCCATGTTGTCCTACTCAGGACTGAGTCAAGGTTTTTGGAGAGAAGCTATGTTAACAACTTGCTATTTATTAAATAGGGTTCCTAATAAAAGGAACAATATTACCCCTTATGAACTTTAGACTAAAAGGAAACCAAAATTGAACTACCTCAAAGTTTGAGGTTGTAGGGTTGTTGTAAGACTCCCCGATCCAAAGGTGAAAACCTTGGGTGAAAGAGGCATTGAATGCATCTTTGTTGGATATGCTGAGCATTCCAAGGCTTATAGGTGAAAGTTTATGGACATGAAATTAAATAGTTGTGTGATAGGATCGAACTCGAGATTATGAGATTGCACACAATACGTAAAGGGTTAATTAATTTTAATAAATATATTTATTATACTTATTAAATATAAACCGAGCTTAACTAACGATCGTTAATTAAAAGTTAAGAATAACGAGCGTTATGGAATATTTGGAAGAATTAGAAGGTTCTGGAATACCCCTATGGGGTATTCCACCGCCGGTTATGCAAGGCCCATTATGGGTGGGATTTGTTTCCTCATTTGATTAGGACTTGGAGAACAACTTTACTAATCCTATAAATACCCCATAAATCCTTCATAATTTTTTGTCCTTCCCCTTCTTTCTCTTCCTGCGATCGCAAACCAACACCCCTTATAGGGTTTCGGTTTGTTTTTTATTTAGTTATATTCACAAGTGTTGAAGCTCCGGTTTATTAGTGCTGGCCTCACGATTGATCCGTTGCATTACGTGTGTACAAGAGCGTAATATAGTTTCACTATAAACTATATCTTGGTGTTCTTCATATAAACCCTAATTCGTGATTCGTCGGTGTTCTTGTGGAATTGCTCTAGCTAAAAGGTATGTAATCCTAACTCGATTAATTATGAATGTGTTATTAATTATGATCTTGTTAAATCGCTTCCGCAATGTGTGCTTTGATCTTAATTAGGGTTTTGCGTAATTGTTATGAGTTTTATAAACCTTCAGTGGCATCAAGAGCCGTTTTAACATGTTATAATTATCGAGATCTAAAGATTTGTTTAACTAATATTGATTTGAGTTAAAATCACATGATGTTTTTTAGGTTTTCATAAAAATTAGGTTTTTTTTTTATTTAGTTGGCCTAGCCGGTTTTTTTTTGAAAAAGATTTTTTTGAAACCCTAAAAATTTACATGGTGATTATCTTTAGATGTTTGCATGAAGTAATTGTTATATCATGTTTTGGTTACGATCCGTAGAGAGATTTAATTGTTAAGATTATGTGAGGAGATCCGTGATGAACATGCATGTTTTTTCACGGATCATATGATTTTTATGTTATTTGATTCAAAGTTTTAATGTAACACCCCCAAATTTATACAACTTAGTACAGCGGAAGACTAGTTGGTGTTACGGGATAGCACATTACTCACATCATAGACAACGCATAAAAATCGCGTCGTTTAATAATAAAATCATTTCCATTCATAAATATCAAAGTTACATCGGTCCCAAGTCATTATATTTCATACAAAGTTTTACAAAGTATTTGAATGGAAAATATAGTTTAAGTGCGGGCCATGAATTCTTGTTGTCTTCCCGAGAATTACCTTCAAGTACCTGAGATAAAACATGTTAAAAGAAAAGGTCAGCGATAACGCCGAGTGAATTCATAGAGTTTAAATAACCATCAATATAATATCAGTATAAAATTATTACTGAAAATCATTTTGTACAAATCATTTTAATAGGCCGTAAAATAGCCGAAATCATTTTATACAAATCTTTGTAATAGGCCATAAAATAGCCAAAGTCATTTTATACAAATCCTTATCGAAAATCATAATATAGGCATTTGCCTTAAAAATTATTATATGAGCCAATGTCGTAAAAACATCATACAATACGTCTTATGACGTTGTATAAAATCAAATAAAAACCGTTATATGAATATGGTTATGAAAACCAAAACACAAACATAATATCAATAGTATGACCCCGTATTGCTAGTCAGGCAATACTTCGTAATTCGGTGCGTCTAATAGTATTTCGTTAGTTTGGATTATTATAAGCCGCATGACATTGTTACCTTACTAAACCAACAACGGGTAGCTAACCCGATACCAATTTTGCCCATCTAAAGTAGCGTGTCGTCACAAAGGTCACGCTATGGAAATCTTCTCATACATAAATTCACTTACCAATCAATGTGGCACGACGGGGATCAACCGTCAAGGCGCGAACTGGGGTGATCGTCCCCAAATAGTACTATTAAATGCATAAGCGTCTACCAACTCCCGGTAGTTCACAATTCATGCTAATGGGACTTTTAGTGACATAACCTAACTTTAATAATCCATTTAATTTCATCTATCGGGTCCTTTAATCATTTATCGGGTCATACAATCGGGTCATTCAATCATTCGGGTCCAAAATCAATAAACAAACAATCGGGACAAATGGTGTCCTAATTTTATAAAAACTAACATGTTATCTCCCTCGCGGGTTTATAAAACATTTATAAAAATATTTAAAAGAGTGCGAGGCTATGAACTCACGTTGATGTGGGAAGGCGGGTTATCGGCAATTCGGACGTACGGTACGTGCTTCAATCACGGAAACCACCATGATGATGTAGGTTGTGATCAAAACATGGATTTTGATGGAGAAACTTGTGTTGCACCAAGACCATCTTCAAGACCACCATGCTCCATGAACTCCTTGTGGAAAATCAGCCCCAAGACACCATGAATACTCCTCCTTGGATGTTATAACTTGCACCAATCTTCATCTTTTTGAATGGAGATTAACATATGTTAATTATAACATATGTTTATGGTTAAAATTTGTATGAAATGGGTGTTTTGTGGAGCATTTGGGATGGCACATTGTGCTAGAGAGAGAGAGTTTGTGTGTTGATTGCATGTTGAAATGGTGGTATGTGAAGGTTTTGATGGTTTTGTTGTAAGGTAAGCTTAACTAGTAAGCTTAGTTAGACAAGTGTAATGTAGCTAGCTAACTAAATGACACCTTATGGTGTGTTAGTTAACTTAGGCCGGTTTTGGGAGTGGGGTGGGACAAGTGTCCCACTTGTCTCATCCCATTTATTTACGGGTACTCCTCGATTCTAGTTTCCTCGATTTGCGTGCCCTCGGGTCGTTTTACAAAAAACGTTTTTATAGATTATGAATCAAAGTCATAAAACGAATCCAATAAAAATTGTCTCATCAAAAACGGAGTTCGAAAACGTAAATACGTAATCCTAAGGTTTCCGGTTTAGTCGTAAAGGACGTTAAAATAAAATCGTAAGTCCTAATCTCTTCTCGTAAATTTGTGAGTTTATGAACCAACACAAATTTAAAACTCCAAAATAATATTCACGGATAAATTTATATTCTGGAATGTCGGACTGTCACCAAAGACGGTGTATGTAAACGTAAGCACGTAACGTAGAATCCTCCGGTTTAAACGTAGTCGATGCTACTTCAAGATGTAAATCCAAATTTCTTCCCAAAAATAAGTGAGTTCATATTGTAACATTAAAATAATATTTTCAAATAATATTTGAGAATAAAATATCAACCATAAATTGACGGATTGTCACAGCATTTACCCCTAAACAGGATCTTTGTCCTCAAAGATCATCTTACCTTACTACTCGCTTCTTATAGAGTTAAAGCCATGTGGGTATTTCCTCCACATTCGGTCTTTTCTCATAAGTGTAATTCATTACAATACGCGAGTTTCATCAAACATAACTACGGGAATAAGATCAGGCTTAATGTTGACTTACTTTCTCTATCCATGATGTTCACGGGTTTTTGATGAATGCAACTTTTCGCCGTCTAAGCTTTACTAAGAAGAATTCAGATTTTCACTTGATAGATATTCCATCAAGTTCGATTTACGAAACATAATTCACGCGGTTCTTGAAGTCCTAGGGTAGATCCAGCTTATATGCCTTTCAATCCCAACTTTTACATCATCTCAATGGTCCCATACAACGGGGACTTATATCCCATGATTTGTCAGATCATGAATTCATTTTTCCAAGGTTAAAAATTGTGGCATAACTTCGCTACCCATTTGGCACTTCAAGATCTACATTTCACATTCACATAACCTCTTGCCCACTATCGGCAGTTAATAATCAAATCCTAATTTCAACAATCATTTCAGATCTCGCGGGTCGGGTATTTTGCAAGGATAGGTTCGCCATCATAGGAAACCTTAAACCTAAAAGACATGTCCAACTCACAACGGATGTATGTCGGGTGTCTTCATCTCAACTCTTGCTTACATATGCTCTAAGATTTAGATCCTAACAAGATGCGATCTCAATCCTAATGCGATGATTATGAAGGATAATCTCTCCAAAGGAAAACGATCAGACGGTCTATAACCAAAGGTCAATCATTCAATCATAGAACAACGCTTATAGTATTTTGTATCGTTACTTTACCTCGTCCCTTTGATTGGGGTGGTACATAGTACTCTCATCAAGGTTCGTTCTCAATGACTTCTGAGCAAATCTCTAGAAATTCGATGCGAAGCGAGGATCTTGATATATAGATGACCGATACAGGCACACTATGTTTACATAACTCTTTTGCATTTATCATTAACGGGAATGATATTAGCAGATTTGGTCAGTCTGTCGACGATGACCCAAATCGAATCAAATTCAGATGATGACCTTTGCAATAGCTAGACGTTTACTAATGTATGAGGCGATGTCTGCCTTCATAATTGTCATTAGTACAACTTATTCAGACAAGGATACTATTAGTCAAAAATGACATACATATAATACTTATACTTACAAATTCCAACATAACTATATCTCATAATCCTCCATATTTAGACAATCACATGTGGTCTTTTATACATTTAACGCCATCGGATTCTTAATTCTAATGGTTCACACTAGCCGTGAAACCTTTTTATCATCTATATTATCCTTCTTACAAGCATCGTCTATTTTACATTGTTCAACAATTTATTTTGCACCTTCATTATTAAGAAATATATCTTAATTGAATCTTCATACTTTCTATATAATATGTCAGTATTTACGTTCACCTTCCTGATGAAATAAATATCACAACCGTATTTATTCAAAATTATTTCTTCATATCTTTTATGTTTTAGTTTCGTCTTTACTATCATTTTTATCCGTTTACTCAATCCGACGTTTAAAGCGTCGATAATTATTACAACTAATTAAATAATAAATTTTCAATTTTTTATGAAACGTAAACACAAAAAGTTTTTAAATTTTTCTCAATTTGTCCAATTATATAAAGGTGTTCAAAATAAAATTTGAATTTAATTGATATGATTTTTGTTGATTTATCGAAAATATTTAATAAGATCCGTAAATGTTCGAAAAAAAATCTTTGTTTATACTTTGGTCAAAGTTTTCTTAGTTGAAAAGCGTAAATTGTCGTTTCAAATTTTTAAGTCATGGTTTAAATGGTTTCCTCAATTCTTCTTAAGTTATCTTAAGGTATACTCAAACATTTACCCCTAAACAGAAGTTTAGTTAAATGGTTTGTGTATAAGGGAATAATCCCTCAAAATCCTTTGTTAAAACATTTGTCAAAATATATTTGCACTTTTCTTCTTGGTAAAACCCAAAGTCTTAAAAGGGCTCTTAATTTTAAGAGTCAGTATAGATTCCATTATCTATTAATCACATAGTCGAATAATGTAAAGGTTTAAGTCTTTAGTCACATGTTAAATACTTAAGGTACAGGTTTTCATTGTTTAGCCAATTCAGGGCAATTTATAACTAATTATTAACTCATTATTATTCTTATAAACAAATAAATGGTCCTTAATGATCACGAGCATGAATTTATCAAATTACAGCCTACACACGTGATTCACCAAATTTATGAATGCTACATGTGTATTAGTCAATCCAAACGTCACCACGTGAAACTCATAATGTTCATTACAAGTTCCGGATGTAGTGATTGGAATACATAATCTTCTTCGCGGACGCGAAGTTGATGATAACCATGTCGTGAATCAAATCTTTAAAACATACGCTAGAACCTTGTAAATGATCGAACAAATCTTCCATTTCGAGTTATGGATTTCGTTTTCGATTGTCAATTTACTCAGTCACAGTAACCTATAACTATAAGGAATGATAACACCATAGCTCTTCATGATGACAGGCTTGGTAGAATAAAATCTTTCTCCGACAACTCTCTCAGTTGTACGGTAATTCCTTAAATTTAGATGGTGCTGACGTACAGTGCACACGCCACAGGTGCAGCCCCGGGAATAAAATCAATACCAAATTCAATCTTGCCTTAATGGCAAAAGTCCAGGTAATTCACCAACAAATACTTCCTAAAGTTTCAGATAAGATAAACATCTTTTTATAAATTCATATTAGGTTCTTCTAGATTACAATATCTATGACTAATTCACAACCATTCACGGTATAACTTCAAGTCTAAATGCAGGATATGGTCATCCATCAAGAATTATTTAGATCACTTTTGATAATCAACATCTTATCTTTTAGGGGAATTCTACTCGAGTTCCCATCAATTAAGACAATGTCGTCATGTCATAATCAATCAATCCATTCTACGGGCACTATCAACTTTCCAGTTGCATTGCCGTCGATAAGATGTGAACTTCTCAAAAGACTAATAATAACTCATAATCCTTCACAAGTTCAGGGATATTAGGATACACAACTACTATTAAAAGAGTAAGGTCAACGCATAATCTATGCGAGATAATTTCAAAACAGATACAGACGAAAACATTTAACGAATATGAATATATCCCATGTTTTCATAATTTGAGTACGCATTCGAAAGCTCCTCGGATCGTTACCCAGGTCATTCAAATGAAATCAAATCAAAAGAAATGATAAGAACGTCAATACATCCAGTCGGGTATCAACACTTGGTAATCAGATACTTTTCCTAAGAATCTCACTACGGGAGAATTGGACAAGAAAGAATTGTCAATTGTCAAATAAGACAATTTCCACAGATGAGTAAATTCGACTCAGAAGAATAGATGCTACAGGCACATATGTAGGTGTCCCTATCACTATGTCCCTATTTTGCACTTTTTGCAGATCTCATAAATTTTTAATCATTCATAATCTTCAAAGAAAATGTAGTGTTTATTCATTATTTTTATGGTGACTACTAATCAGTCTTGCATAGTCCATTCCAAATTGTATGTAGGCGCGCAACTATATACAATTTCAAGATTAACGATGCAATACTCAGTTCGTCAAAAGTTTATCATCATGTTTATAATAAAAACATTTTCATGCTTAATTCTTAAATAAGAATCAAGAATAAAATTACAAAGATTTTCTTTGTTATGGAAATAATTAAGTTTCCAAAGCGTCTTATAAACAACTTCATTTCAATAACAATCACTTATAAATCTCACTATGAATAATCCTTATAGTGATGAAAATTCAATTTTTCTCAAGGCATACTGTTTTATCTTTATAAAAACAATGTGTGATCTGCAGAAAAGTGATGAAAGCTTGTTCACCAAGAATTAACTACGATATGATAGGAAATGAGCCTTAGCCAATTAATCATGAGGTTCATGATCTCGATGGCACTCAAAAGAATAATCCACAACGTAACTCAAATCAAGATGAGTACTTGTTCAATGGTTACATCACTAATGTGAGCATTAGGATGAAGCAATAAAGGATAGATAACATCGATACATGTAGAATTTAGCAATCAAAGGTAGTCTTTTTTTTCATTAATCACAAACAAGTCAAAATTGTACCGTAACACATTACATGTCACTATGTCATACAATTCTCAGAACTCATCATACCAACTGATGTCTCAGTTAAGTTAGGGATTATTTTTAAAAGATACCACAATGAATACTAATCTACAAGAGTCATTAGGTGTTCCACATGTCCTAGAAGATCCATCGGTCTCAATTCAGAAGAAGATTTCTTCAATTTATTTCTTGTACACTGCGCATCCTCGTTAGTGGACAATGGCCTAGGAACAACCCTTAACACGAATCAACAATCATTTAAAACCTTATAATTCAATCACAAAACTTAATGACTTCCTCTTAACAATCTCATATTCCATACAGGTTAAATTTTACTTTATTCAAGTTTCAACCAACTTAGACTCAATTCGGTATCCTACCTCATTTTTAAATACTTCAACCTTATTCTTCGGCCTTATAAAGGCAATAAAAGCTCGATATGATCAACACTTAATTTCAAATCCTATAACTCTTATAACAGCAATTATCAAATAAGTCACTAGTATGAAATGACTTGGTCATTCTACTAGACTTCTCGGAAAGGTATTAGTGGCATGAGGCTTTTGGGTAATGGTTCCAATGACAGCCTCAAGTGTAACATTCACCCTTTCGATTTCAATTTTAAGAATTGGGTGACAACGAATCAGATGAAATCTTTCTAGGTGGTAATGTTTTGTCAAACTCCACTCTATAAGAAAAGATCGTCATGACATCGATATCAGATTTAATCTCGCCAATTCTTTTTCAATATCACCATCAACTAATATCTACATTTCTACGAAATTCAACCATTTGTTGGGATCATAAATATCCACAACTTGGTTTAGATCTAGGATAGCTAGAATTCCTACGAGAATAGCTTCGATTAATTTACTAGGGGAGTTAGGGTTACTTGTGACAATCTACGTCGTATAAATATCTCGTATAAAAATATCAAAATAATCATCAAACAATCATGTAATAAATTACATCATATATATATAATCCAAGTTATATATATATATTAAAATAACACTTCTCAGTCTTGGCCTTGTCGGTAACTCGGGAATTCGTCGGCACCGTTATAGTCAAAAGATTTTTAGACATTTTTAGAGAAATGTTTATAGTTAAAAGATTTTGAAAAGTTTTATTCAAAACCTTGGTTTTAAAAATCTTTCGTTCTCTATAACGAGAGCTCTGGTACCAAATTGTAACACCCCCAAATTTATACAACTTAGTACAGCGGAAGACTAGTTGGTGTTACGGGATAGCACATTACTCACATCATAGACAACGCATAAAAATCGCGTCGTTTAATAATCAAATCATTTCCATTCATAAATATCAAAGTTACATCGGTCCCAAGTCATTATATTTCATACAAAGTTTTACACAGTATTTGAATGGAAAATATAGTTTAAGTGCGGGCCATGAATTCTTGTTGTCTTCCCGAGAATTACCTTCAAGTACCTGAGATAAAACATGTTAAAAGAAAAGGTCAGCGATAACGCCGAGTGAATTCATAGAGTTTAAATAACCATCAATATAATATCAGTATAAAATTATTACTGAAAATCATTTTGTACAAATCATTTTAATAGGCCGTAAAATAGCCGAAATCATTTTATACAAATCTTTGTAATAGGCCATAAAATAGCCAAAGTCATTTTATACAAATCCTTATCAAAAATCATAATATAGGCATTTGCCTTAAAAATTATTATACGAGCCAATGTCGTAAAAACATCATACAATACGTCTTATGACGTTGTATAAAATCAAATAAAAACCGTTATATGAATATGGTTATGAAAACCAAAACACAAACATAATATCAATAGTATGACCCCGTATTGCTAGTCAGGCAATACTTCGTAATTCGGTGCGTCTAATAGTATTTCGTTAGTTTGGATTATTATAAGCCGCATGACATTGTTACCTTACTAAACCAACAACGGGTAGCTAACCCGATACCAATTTTGCCCATCTAAAGTAGCGTGTCGTCACAAAGGTCATGCTATGGAAATCTTCTCATACATAAATTCGCTTACCAATCAATGTGGCACGACGGGGATCAATCGTCAAGGCGCGAACTGGGGTGATCGTCCCCAAATAGTACTATTAAATGCATAAGCGTCTACCAACTCCCGGTAGTTCACAATTCATGCTAATGGGACTTTTAGTGACATAACCTAACTTTAATAATCCATTTAATTTCATCTATCGGGTCCTTTAATCATTTATCAGGTCATACAATCGGGTCATTCAATCATTCGGGTCCAAAATCAATAAACAAACAATCGGGACAAATGGTGTCCTAATTTTATAAAAACTAACATGTTATCTCCCTCGCGGGTTTATAAAACATTTATAAAAATATTTAAAAGAGTGCGAGGCTATGAACTCACGTTGATGTGGGAAGGCGGGTTATCGGCAATTCGGACGTATGGTACGTGCTTCAATCACGGAAACCACCATGATGATGTAGGTTGTGATCAAAACATGGATTTTGATGGAGAAACTTGTGTTGCACCAAGACCATCTTCAAGACCACCATGCTCCATGAACTCCTTGTGGAAAATCAGCCCCAAGACACCATGAATACTCCTCCTTGGATGTTATAACTTGCACCAATCTTCATCTTTTTGAATGGAGATTAACATATGTTAATTATAACATATGTTTATGGTTAAAATTTGTATGAAATGGGTGTTTTGTGGAGCATTTGGGACGGCACATTGTGCTAGAGAGAGAGAGTTTGTGTGTTGATTGCATGTTGAAATGGTGGTATGTGAAGGTTTTGATGGTTTTGTTGTAAGGTAAGCTTAACTAGTAAGCTTAGTTAGACAAGTGTAATGTAGCTAGCTAACTAAATGACACCTTATGGTGTGTTAGTTAACTTAGGCCGGTTTTGGGAGTGGGGTGGGACAAGTGTCCCACTTGTCTCATCCCATTTATTTACGGGTACTCCTCGATTCTAGTTTCCTCGATTTGCGTGCCCTCGGGTCGTTTTACGAAAAACGTTTTTATAGATTATGAATCAAAGTCATAAAACGAATCCAATAAAAATTGTCTCATCAAAAACGGAGTTCGAAAACGTAAATACGTAATCCTAAGGTTTCCGGTTTAGTCGTAAAGGACGTTAAAATAAAATCGTAAGTCCTAATCTCTTCTCGTAAATTTGTGAGTTTATGAACCAACACAAATTTAAAACTCCAAAATAATATTCACGGATAAATTTATTTTCTGAAATGTCGGACTGTCACCAAAGACGGTGTATGTAAACGTAAGCACGTAACGTAGAATCCTCCGGTTTAAACGTAGTCGATGCTACTTCAAGATGTAAATCCAAATTTCTTCCCAAAAATAAGTGAGTTCATATTGTAACATTAAGATAATATTTTCAAATAATATTTGAGAATAAAATATCAACCATAAATTGACCGATTGTCACATTTAAAATTAGGGAAGACTTTTTATGTTTATAAAAACCGTAGATTTTATGTTCTTTGAATAAATTGTTATGCATGTGGCTATTTGATTTAGTTTTTTTTGTACCTACTTGTTTTCATACGTTTTATATTGATTGTATGTTATAAACAAGGGTAATTTTTTCCAAGGAAATTAATATGGACTAAATCATATAAAAATTAATGAATTGTTTTGAGATCTAATTGACATATGCTTTTCGTTGATTGGAATTACAATAATAACTTAACGGCCTACTCAACTTTGACAAACTATAAAGTGGGTATAACGCACCGCTGGTCATGAACCCGGTTAAGGAAGGAGGTGTTATGCTTCAGCGCTGATCAAATTCTCGGCTTGCCTGTGCGTCAAAGTTGGAATTACCTACGGTTATTGTTTACATAATTCCTTAAGGTTGATTTAACCGCAAATTCACATCCGAAACACAATGAATAAGGTTATTGCTTTATGCTTTAGCTAAGTTCTAGAAAAAGTACGGTGTGAATTTAGTTGTGGATAAAATATTTAATTGGCTTAACCAATACCTCAACTTGCAAATATATGGCGAAATTTTTGTCTCACCAAAAGGTTTACTAAATGTTCTATTAAACTTATGCTATGGAGATGTATGCATGTTTCTCCATACATGATTTTGACACCAAAATATATACCCTTAAATTTAAGTCTTATGCCATCTAATTGACGAACACTTGAAGTTACAGTGTCGTCATGTGAGATCTTGGACGATATTATACTGGAAAGAAAACTTCATGACTGAATGAGATTGCACATGAAGGTTTTGCGTTCTTTAGATTAGTTGACTTGATTGAGTTACTTAGTGAGATCTGGAAACTTAAGGCATAAAGTAGGGATGAAACATGTTTACAATGCAAAATGATTTTTGGCAAAGTAAATCCCTAATAATATCTAGAAATTGCAAATTTGTTTGTCATTTATTGTTCGACAAGTTACCATGTTGAGTACATTTATCACTAGCAGATCAACTGATGTGATAAGTTTATGTCAATGTGGATTCTAGTTTTCAAGGAAAATACTATGGTATTAAATACCGGGGTAATCTTATTTTCTTGAATGCTATTATTGAAAATACTAATATTTTGAACTTATTTCTGTAGAAATGGCTCAACCCGATAACAACACGTTGAGTTCTGCCTTCATGACTTATCTTGAACGTCAGGAACTAACTGGCCTAAACTTCAACGATTGGTACCGCTCACTGAGAATTGTCTTGAGAGTAGCGGGTACTTCTGATTACTTTACCAGGCCGTTTCCTACGCCCCTTGGCCCTAATGCTACTCCAGTTGAAAGACTGAATTATGAGGCAGAGGTTAAAAAGCACAATGATGTGGCTTGTTTAATGCTCGAAAAAATGGCTCCTTTCTTGCAAAGGAAATTTGAGCTATTTGCTCCAAATCAAATGCTTGAAGAGCTCAAGGCAATGTATGAGAAGCCTCAGGCTGTGGAGATCTACGACTTGGTAGATGCTTTGCACAGTTGTAAGCAAGCCCTAAGGAAATCCGTTAGTGCACATTATCAAGAGATGAAGGGTTACATGGAACAGCTCATCGCACTAGGGAAATCCTACGACAATGATATGGCAATTAACCTAATCAATAGGTCTCTTAATCGGGACTTTAATGATTTCGTTAGGAAATTTAATATGCATTGCGCGGGGAAGACAGTTAATGACTTGTACACAATGCTCATTGACTACGAAAAGGGTCTAAAGGACAAGGCAAGTACATCTGCTTCTACCCCTCCTGTGCTTTATGTACAAAAGGGTGGAGTGAATAAGCCAAAATCGCACAAGAACAACAAGAAGGGCAAAGGCAAGGGTGATAAAGGCAAACAAGTTGCGACTTATTATAAACCTAAGTAGAACTTTGTCAAGAAGAATAAATCTCAGAAGGATGATACTTGTCACCATTGCAAAGTAAGTGGTCACTAGAAGAGGAACTGCCCTCTTTATCTCGAGGAGTTGCGAGAAATAAAGAAGAAGGCTGAGCTTGGTGCTGCATCATCTTCAGGTAACTTATATTTGATAGAGTTATTTAATCTTACATACAAATCAAATTCCTGGGTATATGATACGGGATGTGGTATTAATATTTGTAATACTATGCATGTATTTGAGTTAGAGAGGAAGCTTACCTATGGGGAACAATTTCTGCATGTGGGCAATGGCGCACAAGTAGCGATTGAAGCTATAGGAACATTTAATTTAGTTTTACCTTCGGGTCTAGTACTGAGATTGAATAATTGTCATTTTGCACCTAAAATTGTTAGGGGTGTTATTTCCTTTTCTTGTATATTGGATCTTGGATTTGTTCACACTATTGACAATAATACAATTTCTGTTTTCAAAGATGGTTTATTCTATTTTGATGCAATTTCTGTGAATGGTGTTTTTGAAATTAACATGCATGATAATAATTCCAAGAGAAAGATTAATTCTGTTTTTAGCATGAATAAGACGAGAAAGTTAGACAAGAACTCTTCTTATCTTTGGCATTGTAGACTTGTCCATATTGGGAAGACTCGCATACAAAAGCTTCAACGTGATGGTCTTTTGGAAAGTATCAATGATGAATCATTTGATAAATGTGAGTCTTGTATTTCTGGAAAGATGACCAAGAAACCTTTTAATAGCAATATTGAAAGGGCTACTGAACTACTTGGTTTGATACACACTGATGTGTGTGGACCACTTAGACATGTGTCAAGGAAAGGTGCTAGCTACTTCTTAACATTTACGGATGATTATAGTCGTTATGGTTATGTTTATTTACTTAAGCATAAACATGAGGTATTTGAAACATTCAAAGTGTTTAAAGCGGAAGTAGAATTGCAACTAGGAAAGAAGATTAAAGCTCTTCGTTCTGATCGAGGTGGTGAATATATAAGTCAAGAGGTTAAAGATTATTTAAGTGAGAACGGTATTGTTTAGAAACTTACTTCTCCATATACTCCACAACAAAATGGTGTATCCGAATGGAGAAATTGTACATTATTAGATATGGTGCGATCTATGTTTAATCTTACAACTTTACCTTTATCCTTTTGGGATTATGCTTTAGAATCTGTTGTTCGTGTTGATCCCAAACTTAGATCGATTAAGCTTTGTGTATACGAGATTAGATCAAGTACTACACGTAGAGAAACCTTTGCTTATGAATAAAGTAACAAAGTGTTATGCGGAATTAACACTTGATCTAAAACACAAAGATGTTAAACAAACTTTCACTTGTATTAGAATAATCGTACTTGGTTACAAAGAAAGAGTTTAACAATCGAAAACTTAATGAAAACTGATATATGACTTTAACCTAAAAGACCTTCTTTTATAGAAAGAAGTCTTGTACAATAAGCTACGAATCAACTATTCTAGGTAAAGATAATAATAGAAAATACAATGTTGTGCTTATCTTTACCATACATAAATAAAGAAACAAATAAACAAAAGATACGTATGAAGATGTTCCATCAGTGTCAATCTTCAAGGCTGTCAGCGTTGACTTCTTCAATGTCAACGCTTGGCTGTCAGCGTCCAATGTCATTCTATCAGCGTTGACATTCTTCTTATCAGCGTCTAGTGAACTGACCCATATTTTATTCCCAACAATCCTCCCCTAAACTTGATATCCATTCCAATGATCAAGTTTCTGAATAAAAACTTAAGACTTAGGAGGAATCTTGCAAAAACTTCTTATGTTGGTGATAAACATATCTGATCAAGTCCTTGGCCACGTCACTAGTATAATCAATCTCCAAGGGTGTCTCTAGCATCTTCTCCAACACTTCTTTGGACAAGAAATAGTCAGCATCCACAAGTAAATACTCTGAAAACTTTGTAGAGCTCATATGAAATACACCACAAGTAGAATAAAGCCTCCAATGAAGATTACTGAGATCATCTTCAAGATCCTTCCATATGGCAGGATCTGCTTCTTTTGGACCACACAAAGTCATAAATGTGTTCCAAAGTCTTATTCCATTTGCTGAAGTAGGTGCTTCAGCTGTATACTTGGCCTCTATTAATCTCCATAGATGCACCAAGTCTTCTCTGTCTATGCTTGCAAATATAGAAATAACTGAAGTGAAAGTATGTACCTCCTTTCCAAATCTGCCAATCTTCCAAAATCCACACTCATCTTCATCAAAACTGATGATTGGATTTCTGTCATCTAGAGGTACTACATTTACCAAATCTGAAGCTTCCAATGGAGAAAGCTTGAGATGCTTCCTTATAACACCTTCAGTTGGAAAATACACATCCATGTCTTTAGGAAATTGGAAAGGATCTCCTTTCTTCACTGGTCTTTGAGCAATCCTCATTTCCTTTTGAATCTGCATTTCCTCAGCAAGCTCTTGTTTCCTTTCTTCTGAAAGAAACTTGTAGACATTCTGTTCTTGCACCTTCCTCCAAATAGGATGTGCCCTATACTCTAGCTCCTCAAAAGATAAGGCCATCAACTTCTTTGATGTCCAATTAGGCTGATGACATCTAAGCAACTTATAGTACAACTGCCTTCTATCTCTTTTGAGCCAGGTCTTGACCTCTTGTGCATTAAACCTCATAATCACCTTTATGTCATCTTGTACCCTGAGAAGTACTTCCAACCCCCAAATTTGATCTGACAAGCTCATCCCTGGGTTGTCCATAACCTTGTCTTCCCAAGCATGGTACATTCTGGTGATTTCTGGTAGGTCCCAATCAATCTGATTCTTCAACTCACTCAACCTTTCCTTTGCAAGCTCATCCCCATATTCAAGCCTTTCTGGATCTTCAATAATTTGAATACTTGAATTTGAGCTATCACCTTCTTTATCATCACCACTTTCTTCCTCACTCTCAGAAACAACAAATGGTGATCTTCTACTCCTCTTCAAATCTCTTTCCACAAGTTGTGCAGCCAACTGTTCATCAAATGCAATTTGTGCTGCATCTTTCTTTGGAACATCTTCTTCAATCAGAATCCCTTTACCTTTGTCTTTTGGATCAATAATTGGTAAAGTAGAAGAAGAAACCTGTGTGGACACATCTTTGATGATTGTTGATGGCTGGAATACATCAACACCACCTGCAACTTTATCAGCGTTCAAGTTACTCCTATCAGCGCCACGATTACCTTTGTCAGCGCTGGATGTGTCAGCGTTCAAACCTGTATCAGCGCCCATTGTTTCTTTGAAAGATCCTTCCAAGTTTAATGGTGTCACCTTGGATGTATCAATAACTGGGTGCTTCTTCAAATTGGTGAGAGCTTCAGCAACCTGTAAAGACTCACTAAATTGTGAACTCTTCTCTGAACTCTTCTCACTAGCTGTATGAATCAGCTCATCCTCCTCATCCTCTTCATCCTCCCCTTTGGAAGATTCCTCCATTAGACTCCTGCTACTTGGATTCTCCAAAACAGTCACACGCTCTCTCAAAACTTGGAGTTCACGTCCCTGTTTGTTGACAATTTGTACAAGGCTGACATTTTGCTTTTGCAAGCTAATGACAGCAGCCGTCAATTCAATTATTGTCATAGGTTCCAATCTGCCCTCAGCTAGAATGGGAATTTGACCTCCCAAAATAGAATCATCGGGCATGGATGAGGTCTTAATGATGTTGGGACTGTCTTGACCAGCATCTAAGCCTGTGTCAATAGCCCCAGCCTCACCCATGTCACCAGCCACACTTGTGGAGGTGGTTCTCTCTGCTACAAGGCTAGGATCACTAGAGGAGAACACTCCAGTAACCCTTTGGCGTTTATTCAACCTAGATTGTAATGGGGTGGAAGATGAAGTAGATTGTGTGGGTGTTGGTTGGTTAAGGGGTGTTTGGGATTGTTCAGGGATTGTATCAGTGTTGGGATTGACTGTGTCAGCGCCAACATTGTGAGTGTCAGCGCTGGGTTGGTCAAGGTCCATGTTTTCAGGAGAAGGTAATGGTTCATGAATAGGCTCAAGTTGGGGTTCAGGGTCTGGTTGTGGTTGTGGCTGAGCAGCCTGAATTACTTCAAGCATGGGTTGGGTAAGAGGTATGGATTCATTTGTGGAGCTCATTTTAGCAAAAATGGTTTTCTGTTGTTTAGGGATCTCATAAAAAGTGTCATGATCCCTAGAACAATATTCTTGTAAATCAAAGACCATTTGCAAAAATCTAGGGTAAGCCAAAGTCATTTTACTTCCCTTATTTTTACACATCCCTTCAAAAATCATTTTTGAAAAATTATACTTAAGCCCACGTGTTATACAAACCAAAGCACTTGCAATTGACCTGTTTATTTCATTAAAAGAAGTACATTTTGGACTTAAGCATTGTAAAAGGACATGTATCAAATATTTCCAGTCAGAGGGAAATTCCTGCTTATGATATTTATTTAAAGTGACATCAGCAGGAATAGGATAACCCAACTCCCTAAGACCTTGTTCTATTGTTGCAATGGCAAGGGTAGTCACACCATCAGCGTCATCAAGACGCAAAGCTTGGCGAACCAAAGCTTCAGTGACCACCCATGTTCTTCCATGAACAGTAGATGTTAATGTGGTCACTCCATTAGTTGTTGTGGAACTAGCAGTGTTCCAAAACTGTCTAATGTGTGCGACAGGGACTAATGGTGTATGAGAAAGTGCATACCTTAGATAGGATGCATTTAAAAATGCCACCATTTGTGAATACTGAGGAAACAAATCATCATCAGCAGTCAAGTAAGCTACCATATTGTGTTGGCTCTTGAACTCCAATGTTAAATTCTTTGAGTTGAATTTGGGTGCCATGTTTGAAAGCTGTTTAGGTTATATGAGATGGGAAAAATCTAGGAGAAAAATGTTAGACAAGAAAATATGAATACCCAGAATAAAAAAGATTAGCCAAATTTATAGGAGAGATGCATGATTTTGATTGGTAAAAAATGAGGCAGTTATATTCAAATAGCAATGATGAAAATATTGAATCAAATATAACTTATCTCATGCATTAATTAAAAGTAACAACTCCCCAAAATTACGGCCAAAGATTAGTCAAAAATAACAACTGGGTAGGGCCCACTAGGTGTCAACGGTCAAAAATAGCCCATCAGCGCCCAACGGCTATATTTTCTTGTCAGCGTTTGCCTAAAGCCTTGTCAGCGTCACGATCGGACGTAACAGCGTTTGGAGAAAAACTTGTCAGCGTCTAAAAATAAAAATATTTAAAAAGAAAAAGACCTTAACAAAGTAATTTATCCTAAGGGAAATATCTTACAAGTTGATAATAATTACTGGGCGGCAAGCACTGTCCATTTATGCACACTTGCATAAGCAAGATAGACACAAATGTCCTCTAGAGTCCCTTGCTAACCAAAATACTTACCAACAAAGTTATTTCACAAAATTCTTTGTAACTCCCAGGTAAACCCATAACCAAAGTATTCCCAAGTCTCCCATCAGACCACAACCAATTCTAGGCCAAAAATGTCTTGGCAGCATGCATAGTTTGTCAACTTTGCATGCTACAGTGCCTCATAGTTTAGTTAAACTAACCCATACTCACCTGTGGACACAATCTAGAATTGTGATGAGAGTATTGTAAGAATACCCAAGAGTCCTAAAGGTTCCTTAAACCTCCCCTTAAACTATGATACATGAGTTCTCAAAATATAAATGAACATTAAAAATTTATGTCAAGATAGGAATATAAATATTCCAACCATCATCCATAAACAAAACATGTCCAAATAGCTTTTCAAAGATCCATAAGCAACTCTGTATCCAATGGCATAAAGCTACCACCACCTACACATTTAGATGAAAAACCACAAAACTAACATTTGTTGCTAACAGCGTCCCAACAACACTTAACAGCGTTGAAGGAACTCTTGTCAGCGTTAGACAAGAATATCTCTAACAACAGCAAAATAACACTTGACAGCGTTACATTTACCTTTGTCAGTGTTAGAAAAATAAAGTGGAAATCTAAATCATCACAAAGACCAATAACAATGCATTATCCTGTACATACTTTTACAAAAAGGTTCCAAAACACATATTAAGTGAGATTAACCATTCCAATATTTGTTACCAAATATTGAAATCTTCCAGCATCAAAAGGTTTAGTTAATAAATCAGCCACATTATCTTCTGTATCTACCCTATCTGGTTGTATTAAACCTTTCTCAAAGCAATCTCTTATAAAATGATGTCTAATTTCTATATGTTTGGTTTTAGAATGATGTACAGGATTTTTAATAATGCATAAAGTACTGTTATTGTCTACAAAAATCTTGGTATGCATAAAATTATACCCATAATCCAACAGCTGGTTCTGAATCCATAAGACTTGTCCACAACAAGCAGCTGCTGCAACATATTCTGCTTCAGTTGTAGAGTTTGCCACCACTGTTTGTTTCTTGCATTGCCAAGATATCAATCTACTCCCAAGAAATTGGCATCCACCAGTTGTGGATTTCCTATCAAACTTGTCACCACCATAGTCACTGTCTGAATATGCAATAAGATCCAATGGAGAATCTTTTGGGTACCACAAGCCAAGATCTGGATAACATCTTAGGTACCTAAAAATTCTTTTCACGGCAAAAAGGTGACATTCTTTGGGAGTCACTTGATGGCGTGCACATGCACACACAGCAAACATGATGTCAGGTCTTGAGGCTGTAAGATACATCAATGAGCCAATCATTGATCTATAGTGCCTAACATCCACATCCTTTCCAGCTCCAATTTTTCCCCAAGGGTGTTTCCTATCCATAGGAGTGGAAGCCTCCTTCTCATGTGGAGAAAAACCATATTTCTTCAAGATTTCAGCTACATACTTGTCTTGGGAGATGAAGATACCATCTTCTTTCTGCTGAACTTGTAAACCTAGAAAGAAGTTCATCTCACCCATTGCACTCATCTTGAATTTATCTGTCATGAGCTTGGAAAAGTCCTCACTCATTTTTGGATCAGTAGACCCAAAAATGATATCATCAACATAGACCTGCACAAGCAACACATGTTTTCCTTTCTTCTTTGTAAACAAGGTCTGATCTATGGTGCCCCTTTTGAAACCATTTTCCACCAAGTAGGTGGACAATGTACCATACCATGCTCTTGGGGCTTGATGAAGTCCATACATTGCTTTCTTCACTCTATAAACTTTGTCTGGATTCTCAGGATCTTCAAAACCAGGAGGTTGCATGACATATACCTCCTCAACAATTGTCCCATAGAGGAAAGCACTCTTCACATCCATTTGATAAACAGTGAAGTTCATGCAAGATGCATAAGCTAAGTAAATCCTTATAGCTTCAATTCTTGCAACAGGAGCAAATACCTCCTCATAATCTATTCCTTCCTCTTGTGTGTATCCCTGAGCTACCAAACGTGCCTTGTTTCTGACCACAATACCTCTTTCATCCTTCTTGTTCCTTAGAACCCATCTTGTCCCAATTGGTCTCACATATCTAGGACAATCAACCAGCTCCCAAACATCCTGTATAGCAAATTGGTGAAGCTCATCCTGCATTGCTTCCACCCAACTTGGTTCTTTGAGAGCATCAAAAATTTTCTTGGGTTCTTCCTGTGACAGAAAACAGGCAAACAAACATGCTTGTACAAGAGGGGTATCAACCTTCTTGTGTATATTGGCAATAAATCCACCAAGACTTTGATGGGATCTTCTTGTCTGAACTGGAGCCATAACATCACCAATGATCTGAGATGTGGGGTGATCCTTTGCTGTGGAAGTAAGAACTCCTCCTTCAAAGAGTCTGTTGTCCTCAACTTCACGCTCCATGTTGCCAATATCTTCTTCAGATTCTTCTTGATCAACAGAAATCTCTTCATGGACATTGGAAGGGCCACCCTGTTCAAAATGGGAAGAGAAAAGCTGTGTAAAGGTGTCACCAAAGTCTGAACCTTGTTTGTCAGCGCTTGGGCTAACAACGCTTGAACTGTTGTTGTCAGCGTTTGAGCCATCAGCGTCTGAATTGGTCGTGTCAGCGCTTGATTTCCCTTTGTCAGCGCCTGAAGAATCATGCATGTTTGTATTTAGTGGTATTTGAATACCACCATTATCTTTCCTAGCAGCAGTAGCAGCAGCATAATACTCATCTGTCCATATAGGAAGTGTAACATATTCTTGTGTGGGAGATGACTCAGCTGCTGGTGGTCCATCCTTCTTAGCAACCTGTATACCTGAAACATTACCAATTCTCTTTTCCAAAACACTTGAAGTTTCCTTCACAATGTCTGGATCAGTAACATGCATATAATTTAAAGCTCTAGACAAAGGTTCTAAGTCAAACAACCAATTTGGACCACTTTCAGGATCACTAGGTTTACTTTCTAAAAACCTAACATGTACTTTTTCAAGTATACGTTTTTCCTTTTTAATGTAAACCCTATATCCTTTACTCTGCACTGAATAACCCATGAAGTAGCCTTCATCACCTTTTGAATCAAATTTACCTAGGGCCTCACTAGTTTCTAAAACAACTACATGACATCCAAAAGGCTTGAGAAAGCCAATATTTGGCTTCCTTCCCCAAAGTAACTCATAAGGTGTCTTATTATGTATTTTGTTGACCAATGCCCTATTTTGAACATAACAAGCTGTGTTAACAGCTTCAGCCCAAAAGGCTATAGGAAAGTGGGCATCAGCCAACATGGTTCTGGCTGCTTCAATAAGGGTCCTATTCTTCCTTTCAGCAACCCCATTTTGCTGTGGGGTTCTAGCTATGCTAAACTGCCTAGTAATCCCTTTCTTGGCACAAAAATCATCTAGCAACTGATTTCTAAACTCACCCCCATTGTCACTTCTAATAATTTTGACCTCATTACCATTCTTCTTCTCTATTTGGGTAATGAAATTAATCAGACTCTGGGCAGTTTCACTTTTCTTGGCTAAAAAGAAAGTCCATGTAAACCTGGAATAATCATCAGTGATAACAAAACAATATGATTTACCCTTCAAACTTTCTATATTAGTTGGACCAAAGAGGTCCATATGCAATAAGTGAAGTGGTTTAGAACTAGAGTGCACCTGTTTAGATCTGAATGAGACCTTGTGCTGCTTGCCCTTAAGACATGCAACACAAGAGTGGTCATTGTGGAAAGCCTTTTCAGGCAAACCATCAACTAAACCAAGCCTCACAAGTCTATTGATATTCTTAAAGTTTATGTGCCCTAATCTCCTGTGCCAAAGATTACTTTCATCTACTGAGGCTTTAACATACAGACATGACATTTTATTATTTATCTTAATTCCATTAAGATTCACATTATATATGTCTTTATGCCTTGGTGTTCTAAAATCTATGTATTTTTCCTCAGGGAGCTTATAATCTTTGCTTAACACCAAGAACTCAGTATCTGTGAAAAGAACCTTATTTTTGTTATCACACACTTGTGATACACTAAACAAATTATAATCCAGTTCTTTTACCAGGAAGACATTCTCAAATCGTAGATTGTTGGTGACAAGGGTTCCTTTTCCTGTGATAGTGCCGTAGCCCCCTCCAAAGTATACCTTATCACCATCTTGAATAGGAGAGAAATTAGTCAGATAGTCTTCCTTCCCTGTCATGTGCCTTGAGCATCCACTATCCCAGTATCCATAATCATTGATCTTCTTCTGAATGCCCTGCACATAAAGAAAACACATTAGTTTTCTTTGGGAACCCAAGCCTTGGAAGACTTGGATTCATTTGGTTGTTCAACAAGAACAGACTTGGTTCTCATAACAACCCCATTTTTATCCCTGTTTGAATGAAATTCCCAGTTAACCCCAATTGGTGTTGACAATGCCTTTGAAATATAATGAAACCTGTTGCATGTCATAGAAATACCAGTAGAATTAGGGTTTTGGTCTTGTTTTGGTCTCCATGTTAAGCTAGTAGAAGCTTTAGACCTATTTCCCTGTGGTTGCAAATACCTAGGTTTGGCAGTGTGTTTGTCAGCGCTGAAATTTCTCTTGTCAGCGCCCCGATTGCTCTTATCAGCGTTGAACCTAGGGTTTGCTACAGGAACCCATTGCCTATTTGACCAAGTGTTTGACTTTTGAAAAGGTCTTAGGCCTTGTGTGTTAGACCCTCTAGAAAAGAATGGGGCTGGTCTAACAACTTGTGAACTTTTGTTCACAAAGGTATTGGGTCTGACAGTGTTTGACCTATGTTGACTTTTGTCAGCGCTGAAATGGTTCCTATCAGCGTTGACATTGGAAGCGTTGACACATTTGTATGCCAAATGTGAGAAGCTACCACATGTGTAACAAGATTTTCTAGACATAGTCTTAGGTCTAGAAGCAAAGAAGCCTGTTCCATGGTTACTAACTTGGCTTTTTGGTGACCTAGTATTTCTATACATCTCAGCATACTTAACACTAGGTTTTCTAACAGTTTGTGGGCCAAGGTCAACAGCTTTGCCAGTGGTAGGGTGTGTGATCTTAATAGGTTTAGGATCAAGGCTCTTGATTGGTGTGGGCTCATTTGGACTTTCACACAACAACCCTCCCTTAACAAACAAGGTGTGGTTAGCTTTCTTCCACTCATCTAGGTCAGTCAGTTTTTGCTTGTATTCCTCAACTGGGGAAGTCACTCTAGGTGGAGGAATGAATTCCTCCTCTTGGCATTCTGGCAAGCCAGTCCAAGATAAGTCATTTGATTGGACACCATAGAAATCCCCAGCTGGTGGTGGAACACCAGTATAGTTATTCATCCCAATCCCACTCATATCCTTAGAGTCTCTTTGTTTACTAACACACTCTCCTAGGGATTGTGTGGCCTTATCAAATCTCTGGATTTTAAGACTCACATTATCTTTATTTTTGTTAGCCTCCTCTAACTGAGCTATCAAATCAAGATTAACCCTATTTACTATATCTTGAACATCTTTACTCTGATGTAACTCATGTTTTAAGATATTTATTTGATCCTTTAAATCAAACTCCATTTTCTTATACTCAGCTACTGTCTTTTCTGTTTGGGTAAGAGCAATTTGATAATTAGATACTTTGCATCTTTCAGTACTTGCCTCATCTAATAATTTAACTATCTCTTGATTTAATTTTTCAGTATTTAAACGACAACCCTTAGAACAGAAAGCATCATCATATACCTCATTATCTGATGAAGAGGAGGAGTGTGCCATGAGAGCATATTCAGCATGCTCTTCTTTAACTTCAGCAACCAAAGCTCTGTCCTCTTCCTCATTCTTAGCCATCCAGCTCCAGTCCCATTCTCCAACTCCATCAATTTGTTGAACAGCAACCATGGCCTTGGGATCTGGGCTCTTAATCATTTGGCTAGAAGGCTTCCCAGCATCAGATCTTCTTGGAGATCTACATTCCCTCATAAAGTGCCCCATCCTATGACAGTTGTAGCACTCAACCTTGGATTTGTCAAATCCAGCAACATCCTTAGCATTAAAGGTCATCTTCTTCTTGAACCTTTTATTGAACCTGTTAGCTCTTAAACTTACAAGAGCCATAGTCCACTTGATGTCCATTTCTTCCAATTGTTCATCACTTATCTGCTCAAGATCTTCATATGTAATTCTTGAATCACTGGGCAAAGAAGCAATGAATGCACACATAGTATCTAGATCAAAACCAGCAGGTTTAATTCTATCAGCGCCATGATTGTGTGTGTCAGCGCTTGAGTATAAAGCGTTGACAGGATATGATCCAGCGCTGACAGGCTGAGATCCAGCATTGACACATTGAGATCCAGTGGCTGGATGTCCATAGAAGTTCATGGAATCAAATTGACCTTCACTTTGTGAGAAGAAGGCCATGTTGCTACTGGAAGATTTATTATCATTATCCAATTGCCATTCATTCTCCAACAGTCTTAGTTTGTTGAAGATGTCATCAAACCTGGAGGTCTTGTGAGTGTTATTGACAAGAATGGATCTTGTCTCAATCTTCCATACATCACCAAGGCTTTTGAGAAAAGTAGCATTCAATTCAGGGTCATCAATCTGTGTTCCCATGAAGGAAAGTTGACTTGTGATGTCAAGAAGTCTACTTCTCACACTGCTGAGATTCTCATTAGGTTGAGCTTTAAAGACAGCATACTCATGCAAGAGTTGCTTCTTCTTTTCTTCTTTTGTGTCAGCATTGCCACCATGTGCTACTTCAAGAGCTTCCCAAAGCTCTTTTGCAGACTCAAAGCGTTTGTATTTGTGCTGATTCTCATGACCTAGGGCATGTTTCAAGATGTTCAAGATTTTCATGTCCACCCTCTTCTTGGCTATATCTTCAACAGCTACAGCTCTCCCATCTCCAGGCTTTTCCACCTTATCAGCTTCAGGACAATTAGGAACAGCTGTCCTTGTGGCAATTGCAGCAGTAATCTTTGCTGCTTTGTCGAATGTGTTCCCATATTCGATAATCTCCCAAAGAGTGTAGTCATGAATAGCTATATATTGCTCAAAATTGGACTTCCAAAGCTCAAAGTTCCTGGCATCAAACATGGGAATTTTGATACTAGGGTTTGAGGAGTTGTTTTGTAGCAAAGAAGCAGGTTGATCTGTGCCAGACATGATGTTTTTAGGGTTTTGAGAATTTTAGGGTTTTTACGGTTTTTGGTGTTTTAGGGTTCTTGCGTTACTTAAAGATCAAAAGTTTCTCAACAAGCTCTGATACCACTTGTTGATCCCAAACTTAGATCGATTAAGCTTTGTGTATACGAGATTAGATCAAGTACTACACGTAGAGAAACCTTTGCTTATGAATAAAGTAACAAAGTGTTATGCGGAATTAACACTTGATCTAAAACACAAAGATGTTAAACAAACTTTCACTTGTATTAGAATAATCGTACTTGGTTACAAAGAAAGAGTTTAACAATCGAAAACTTAATGAAAACTGATATATGACTTTAACCTAAAAGACCTTCTTTTATAGAAAGAAGTCTTGTACAATAAGCTACGAATCAACTATTCTAGGTAAAGATAATAATAGAAAATACAATGTTGTGCTTATCTTTACCATACATAAATAAAGAAACAAATAAACAAAAGATACGTATGAAGATATTCCATCAGTTTCAATCTTCAAGGCTGTCAGCGTTGACTTCTTCAATGTCAACGCTTGGCTGTCAGCGTCCAATGTCATTCTATCAGCGTTGACATTCTTCTTATCAGCGTCTAGTGAACTGACCCATATTTTATTCCCAACAGTTCGTATTCTGAATATGGTTCTCACAAAGAATGTTGATAAGACACCATATGAATTAAGGCATGGCAAAAGGCCATATTTGTCTTATTTGAAAATTTGGGGTTGTGAGGCGTATGTGAAACGTAACTCTGGAGATAAACTCCAACAACGCTCAGTAAAATGTATCTTTGTAGGTTACCCTAAGAAATCTATGGGTTACTACTTTTATTATCCACCTGAGAACAAAGTTATTGTTGCTAGGTATGGAGACTTCCTTGAAAATGATCTTGTAAATCAAGAATTCAGTGGGAGAAACTATGATCTTGAAGAAATTTAAGAAGACACATTGCCTTCTGAAAATACTAGCGAAGAAATTCCAATAGAGCCAGAAAGTCTAGGAGCTCCACCGGAATTAATTCCTCTACGTAGGTCTTGAAGGACTATACGTGCGCCAAGCAAACTATGTCTTAACATAGGGGATGATGAGGAGGAAGTAGGGGATCTTGGTGAACCTGCTAACTATCGATCCGCAATGCTTGATCCATAAAAGTTAAAATGGATAGTTACGATGAATGAGGAAATGAAATCCATGAAAATCAATGATGTTTGGATTCTTGTAGACGCGCCTAAAAATGCTAAAGTAGTGAAAAATAGGTGGATTTTCAAGAAGAAAACCGACATGGATGGTGAAGTACAATCCTATAAAGCACGTTTAGTAGCTAAAGGTTTTACTCAAACTTTTGGCGTAGACTACGAGGATACATTTTATCCGGTAGCAGACTTACGAGCTATTAGGATTCTCATAGCTATAGTAGCATACTATGACTATGAGATATGGCAAATTGATGTTAAAACTGCCTTCTTGAATGGTGGCTTAGATGAAGAAATATATATGTAACAACCGGAAGGGTATGTTGATCCTAAATATCCAAAACGCGTATGGAAACTTCAAAGATCTATTTATGGTTTAAATCAAGCATCACGTCAATGGAATAAACGATTTGATGAAGAAATCAAAAAGTTCGGATTTATTCAAAATCGTGATGAGCCATGTGTATATCGCAAAGCTAGTGGGAGTGATGTAGTGTTCCTAATTTTATATGTCGATGACATATTAATCATGGGAAGTAACATTACAAGACTTAAGGAAGTTAAGGATTATCTTGGTAAATATTTTTATATGACGGATTTAGGAGATGCTGCATATATTATGGGAATTAAAATCTATCGAGATAGAAAAAGACAGTTAATTGGTCTTAGTCAAGATGCTTATATTGATAAGATATCGAAGAAGTAACATGCATAATTCCAAGAAAGGTTTTCAACCTATGGAAGTTAAGCATGAATTAAGTCATGAGTTAGATGCATCAACACCCGAAGAGGTGGCTTACATGCAGAAGGTGCCTTATGCTTTGGCTGTAGGATCTATTATGTATGCTGCAAGATGCACAAGGCCTGATGTGGCGTTTGCTCAGAACTTAGTCAGTCAATACCAACAGAATCCATGGAAGCTCCACTGGACTGATGTTAAACATATACTAAATTATTTGAGAGTACGAAAGATATGTTTTTGGTATTCGGGGGTAAACCAGACACAGAACTGAATGTTACAGGTTTCTGTGATGCGTCCTGGCAATGTGATAAAGACGATACGAAGTCTCAGACGGGTTACGTGTTTTTCATCAATGGAGGAGCAGTTGACTGGAAGAGCAAGAAACATACAACCATTGTTATGCATGCAACTCAATCGGAGTACATGGCTGCTTTAGAAGCCGCAACGGGAGCTGTTTGGATTAGGAAGTTTATTGGAGATCTTGGAGTGATGCCTTCAATTAAAGAACCTATTGATATGTATTGCGACAATTCTGCTGCAATTATATTTGCCAATGATCTTGGAGTCATGAAAGGCGCAAGACACTTTAAACGTAAAAATCACTACGTTCGAGAACAAGTTGAAGCTCGTGAAATAAAATTAATAAAAGTTCACACAGATGATAACGTAGCTGATCCTTTTACTAAGGCTTTGCCTAGACCAAAGGTAGTTAAGCATGCCAAGGCTATTGGGCTGCAACTATCTAGCCAACTCATGCAATAAATCTGTGATTAGTATTTGGATAAAGGATGTTAACACATTATTGAATTGATGAAATAAAGATTGAGTTTCGTTTATTTTCTGTTATTTGATTTTGTATCCTATTTTACATGTTTTAATCCATGAATAAATTGTTATGTTCTAAATGTCCGTTGTCGATTAATAATATGGGAGTATTATTAAACTAAGGCAATTCAAAATAGTGACAGAGTATAATTGAAATTATATTGGTCAATTTTGGATGATATTTGATGAATCAAATATTGGACTTATCCCAACTATATGATTTTACTTTATGGATCTATGTCATTAAGTAAATCGTAAATAGTTATCCTTAGACCTGAGATACCAGGAAACTGTCAGGACTGTAGTGTATTTCTGTGAGATAACCTAACGCTAAACGTAACTAGTAGCTATAAGGTTTTTTTTTCAGAAGTGTTGCAAAGTTCGTAAGTTTCACTTGTAGTTAAAATAGGATATGTTTCCTTCAAAATTATTTTTGAAGTATAATACAGCTGGGCCCCTCGGAGGAGTAGTAAGATGTTTGTGTGGCCACACCCAAATTTGTTTTGGTAATCTTGCTATATCCGTAAACGAGAAGCATAATGGTTAATGAAAGGAATGACTGAGATCCATATCCTAACGTTGTATTTGAAATAAAAGGATAATAATAATAATAATGTATCATTAAAAGGTTTTGTCCAGGAGACCTTGCTCGAGTTGTGCTAGTGACATTGTTAGTGTAACTAGACGCTAATCAATGTAATCACGATATTCGAATTTTATCCAAGTAGGAGCTGAAAGTTTATGGACATAAAATTAAATAGTCGTGTGATAGGATCGAACTCGAGATTACGGGATTGCACACAATTTGTAAAAGGTTAATTAGTTTTAATAAATATATTTATTAAATTTATTAAATATAAACCAAGCTTAACTGACGATCCTTAATTAAAAGTTAAGAATAACGAGCGTTATGGAATATTCAGAAGAATTAGAAGGTTCCGGAATACCCCTATGGGGTATTCCACCGCCGGTTATGCAAGGCCCATTAGGGGTGAGATTTGTTTCCTAATTTGATTAGGACTTGTAGAACAAGTTTACTAACCCTATAAATACCCCATAAAGCCTTCATAATTTTTTGTTCCTCCCCTTCTTTCTCTTCCTGCGATCGCAAACCAACACCCCTTATAGGGTTGGTTTGTTTTCGATTTAGCTATATTCACAAGTGTTGAAGCTATAGTTTATTAGTGCTAGCCTCACGATTGATCTATTGCATTACGTGTGTACAAGAGCGTAATATAGTTTCACTATAAACTATATCTTGGTGTTCTTCATATAAACCCTAATTCGTGATTCGTTAGTGTTCTTGTGGAATCTCTCTAGCTAAAAGGTATGTAATCCTAACTCGATTAATTATGAATGTGTTATTAGTTATGATCTTGTTAAATCGATTCTGCAATGTGTGCTTTGATCTTAATTAGGGTTTTGCGTAATTGTTATGAGTTTTATAAACCTTCAGTAGGTTCTATGTTATTGAACCTAATGATTCAGTTTCAATAAACTCAATCATTGAATCAAGGGATGCTAACTTTGATGAGACTAGGTTCTCATCAGTCCCTAGACAAAGCCTTAGGACTCCTACTAGAGTTGAGGATATTGGTGCTTCAGTGGAACCTCTAAGGGTCACTGATGAGGTTGTGGTTCAGCGACCTGAGCCTGAGCTTAGAAGAATCACAAGGCAAAGGACTCCAAAGTATTTTGGGCCTGAGTTTCAACTATGCTTAGTTGAAGGGACAAGGGATGAGGCCTCTGATCAATACTCCTATTGCTTTAATGTTGAGGATGATCCAAAAATATTTGATGAAGCAATGAAGTCCCAAGATGTTGCTTTCTGGAAATAAGCAATCAATGATGAGATGGACTCCATCATGGGTAACAACACTTGAGTGTTGGTTGATCTACCTCCAGGTTGCAATTCACTTGGATGCAAATTGTTAGCCTCAAAATCTTGAGTCAAAAAAGAATGTTCGGTCATAGGTTTCTGTTGTAATATTTATTAGAACGTTGTAATAGATAGTTAAATAATCGTGGTTCACGGGCTTGGATTTAAGCTACTTAAAGCCCAAAAGACAAGCCCGGTCCAAACATATAGCCCATTATGGTTACATGTAAGCCCGGCTATATAAAGCCCTTCCTAGCATGTTAGGAAGGGTGGATGATCATTTTGTAACTCTAATCTTCTCTAGTCTAAGATTCACCAAGTTAATCATCTCTCTCTCTACTTTCTCTCACAACTTTCTCTCTCTAGGAATCCATCTCTTTTCATCTATTTTCTATCATTAATCATCATAATAACATGGGACAACATTTGGTATCAAACGCCACGGGGTAGATTGTGGTTAGTTGTTTGGTTTTAGTTTGATTCGGTTGATTTTTCCATCTAAATCATCCCGAATTAAATTTATTTTTAGTATTTCGGGCTATAAATCTTGATATAACTCATTTATATCGATTTGGTAGGGATTTGGTTTGATTTTTGTGGTAAAAATCGCAAGCTATTGAGGTGGTTGGATTGATTTTTGTGTTACGGTTAGTTAACTGCTTCAAGAACATTCCGAAATTTTTTTTTCGGATAAGGGTTAATTATTCCGAAAAACAGATTTTCGGATAAGGGTTTACTATTCCGAAGAAGTGATTATTCCGAAGAAGGTATGTTTTTCCGAAATTTTCAATTTATCTGAAAAATGTCATTTATCCGAAATATGTACTTATTCCGAAGAACACCATTTTTCTGAAATCTTCACGTTATCCGAAAAAGTGATTTATCTGAAAAAGTGACTTATTCCGAAGAAGGTCCTTTTCTCCGAAAAAGTGGTTTATCCGAAAATTTCTCTGAAATAATCCTTTATTCCGAAAATCTCAATTTTTCTAAAAACATCCATTATTCCGAAGAAAGACCATTTTTCTGAAAACATCAATTATTCCGAAGAAAGACCATTTTTCTGAAAACATCAATTATTCCGAAGAAAGTTCAAATCTCTGAAAACTTCAATTATTCCGAAGAAGGTCCACTTCTCTGAAAACATCCATTATTCCGAAAAAACCCAACTTCTCTGAAAATGTCAGTTATTCCGAAAAAACCTAAATTCTCCGAAAAAGTCAGTTATTCCGAAATTATCCAATATTCCGAAAATTGAAGATTTTTACAAAAGTGAAAAATTTTAAACGTGTGATTTTTCGCCCTCGATTTTTTGGTTTCTTGTGAAGACAATTTTTAGGGGATTTTAACATTTTTCATCGACAACAACAATCACAACACATCTACTTAAGATCCATTTTCACTTCATCGATTTCAAGTCTCTAGATATGGATTCTACTCAAGAGTATCGTGTCACAAACAACAATATCATGGTAGCGGGTAATAAAGAGAGACCACCAATGCTTGTGTCTGGTCGGTATGCTCAATGGCAATCACGTTTCATACGATACCTTGATATAAGACCCAATGGTGATGCCTTGAGAAAATGTATTACTCATGGACCATATATATTCAAGAAGATCACAATTCCTCCAAGACCAGCCACATATACTACTGATCCAATACCTGCAAGTGAACGTGATGAAACAAGAGCCGATCTCACACCTGAAAATTATGCTTGGCATGATGCGGAGAAGGAAGCCATCTATATGGTTTTAGTGGGATTGCAGATGATATTTATTCCACGGTTGATGCATGCTCCACAACACATGAAATGTGGACTGCTATTGAACGCTTGCAACAAGGAGAATCACTCAACAAACAAGATGTCAAAACAAACTTGATTTGGAATTTTGGCAAGTTTACTTCAAGGGATGGAGAATCAATTGACTCTTACTACTCCAGGTTTTATAAAATGATGAATGACATGACAAGAAATAATTTGCAAGTCTCCACCATGCAAGTCAATGTTCAATTTCTTCAACAACTTCAACCCGAGTGGACACGGTTCGTCACTTTAGTGAAACAACAAGAAAAGTTAGACGAGGTCTCATATCATCGACTCTTTGATATCTTGAAGCAATTTCAGAATGAAGAAATGAGATTCGAGATGAACGTGTTGCAAAGACGGGTAATCCACTTGCTTTAATGACTACCACTCAACATGTTCAAGATCAACACTCTCGTGCTCCTAAGCCATACTCCACTAAATCATCTTCACCATGACATTCCACATCATCTAAGTCTTCATCATCCACAAGATCTCGAGGTAAAGTGCCAAGAGCACCATCACCACCATCTGAAACATCATCTAAAGAAGATAGTGATGAAGACCAAGCTCAAAAGAATCGAGAGATGAAACAACAAATTGCTTTCATAATGAAGACTTACAAGAAAATCTACAAACCCACCAACAACAATCTTCGCACATCATCTAACACAAAGAACCGATATGTTAAGAGTCCTCCACAGTATGACACACGTCGACATGGTGAAAGTCCTTCTAGGTATGATCGACATAATCCAACGCATGTTGAGGGTTCTGCAAGGTATGATCGACAAACTGTCAAGTATGATACTCAGAGGATTGCTGCTGCTACTGGGAATAGGGAAACTGTTGGAAGTCAAGTGGTTCAGCAAAGTGGGATTCAATGTTTTAATTGCAAGGTTATGGGCATATGGCAAAGGAATGTAGGAAGCCTAAAAGGGTTAGAGACTCCAGCTATCACAAGGAAAAGATGCTGCTATGCAAGAAGATGGAAGCATGGATTAAATTGTCAGCTGAGGAAGGAGCAATGCTTGATGACACTGATGATGAAGATTCTGATCAAGAACTCGATGCACATTACTCGTACATGGCAAAGGTTGAAGAAGTTCTCAAAGTCACTGAAGATGACAACGGTCCTATCTTTGACACTGAGCCAATCGATAAGGTACACACTACTGATGAATATAATGTGTTTGGTGATATTCATAAGCATAGTGATCTACCCAATGCCATTAATGACACGTGTATGATGGAAACGGTTGATAGCAATACCACACCTGAATCATCAGACATGTGCAATAATGAGTCTGAGGATGATCAACATGCAAATGAGTATGATGAAGAGGAACGTATTGCGCTTTCTAATTTAATTGCCACTTTACAAAAAGATGTCACTGAAAATAAAAAGAGTCAAAAGCAATTAAAGAAGGCAAACGCTACGCTCACTCAAAATTTTGAAGAATGCAAAGCTGCTCTTATCAAATCTACTGAGATGACTGAAAGCTATAGAGATGAGCTCCTTCAGAAAACCAAAGAGCTTGAGGGGTACAAGGGTAGTGCGTTAAAAAGTCAAAAGGACGATTTTGAAAACAAATATAATACAACTCTTGAGTTATTAGCCAAAGAGAAGCGTCAATATAATGTTTTCTTAATGGATGAACGTCAAAAAATGTACCTTGCCAATACCAAAGTTAATGAACTTGAACAAAAGCTCTCTAGGACCACTACCGATTTTGCAAAAATTCTAGAGGTTCAGAAACAAGAGGTAGATGCGTTAAAACAAGACTTCAAAAGTAGATATGATAAAGAAACCGAAAAAGTAACAAAACTAGAAGAACAAGTCGAATTTTTGAAGAAAGTTGTTTATAAAACGCATGATTCTATTCAAACCGTAAGAATGCTAGCACCTCCGTCGATGTTTAAGGGTCAAGCTAGCTTTGCAAGTCCTGAGTAACTTGCCAAAGCTCAAGCTACGAACCCGTGTCTTTATCTTGATGAGACTGAAAGGACCGATCTTGATTGAATGCCTGTAAGTGCCGATAGTGAAGAGACTGCCCCTTGGGATGATGATAGTCGAACACTTGTCAATAAGGAGTTTGTGAAACCATATAATTATTCTTACATGAATAGTCTTTATGGTCTTTTCAACAAACAAACTCAGAAAACCCGTGAGGAAGTGTTCTTAGAATGCAAACAAAAGAGAATTCAATGGAAGAAATCTTTTGCCACTAAGAAATCTAATGTTTACAAATATATAAACTACCTTCCTCTAGATGAGTCCAAAAGCAAGAGTAGGAAAACATTAGGTATTCTTAAACACCACATAGATAATGTTAAATCTATTGTTGAAAGAGATTGGGAAAAACGTAAAAATGCTGAGTGGCAACGCCCGATTCCTCAAGATAGTACCTTGCTTGTGAAAGAACTCTTAATTCCAAACACGGCGTTGATAAAAAAAACTGTTCTTCAACTTGAGAAGTTCATTCGGACTGAAATGTATGATGATTTAAAATATGTTGAATCTCTTGAGAAACACATTGATGATCTTCAAATGGAGAAGTCTGATTTTTCAGATGAATATGATTTACTATTGCAAGAATGCGTTTCTAAAGATGCTATGTGTGCTTATTTTACATCTTGTGCTGATATTGATGAATTTTCTGATGTTGCATGCAAATATCTTGATAAGATCAAAGAATGTGAGCGTCTTGAAATTGAGCTTTCGAAACGTAAAGAAAATGTTGATAAAAAGGCTTTTGAGTTACTTCAACACAAAACTAATTTCCTTCAAAAACATTATCATTCTCTTGAACTTGCTTTACAAAAAGACGTTGGTAGTTTTCCACATAATAATAACATGCAAGAAAAACTTTCCCAAATGTTTCGAGAAATGAATGAACAGAATTTGGAAATTAAAGGGTTGAAAGCTCAGTTACAAGACAGGGACACAGCGATAGCAGAGTTGCAGAAACTCGTTGCTAAAATGGGTGGGAAAGTTGTGGAACCTAGCATTAAGAAACATGTTGTTAGACAACCCAATGCCTCTAAAGAGAATAGATCCTCTATCTTGGGAAAACCATCTGCTTTATCAAATTCCTCGTTTGTAAAACCTGTGTTTGCCCCCAAGATGGATGGAAAGGAAAGGTTACCACATAATCAACCCATAAGGAATATCATAGCACCAAGCGTTAAGCACAATAATGTGATTAAACTAGGGATGTATAGAATGACCACTAAGCCCACAAACAAAGTTACGCAATCGCCTCAGACTTCTAGAAACACTAATATTCATGTGTCTTCTACTACAGGAATAGTCTCCACTACTAGTGTTAGCCGGCCTCAGCTTAAGAGCACTCAAGTGAATGATAAGGTCTGGGAACACAAGAATCAAGGGAAGATGAAGCAAGTAGACGAACACCCTAGGAATTTGAATGTTTTTAAGAATAAAAAGTCTGTAATCGCATGTAATGACGATTTGAATGATTTGAATGCTATGAATGTGAAATTTGTTTGTGTCAAATGTGGAAAGTGTGCTAATGCTAATCATTCTATGTCTGCTATGAATAAAGTCAAAGGCGTAGATACTAGAACTAAGAAGCAAGTTGCAATGCCTATTAGACCTAGTAAACCCAAACGCAAAGTGAACCATTCTGGTGCTACCCCCACTAAGAAAAGTAATACATCAGACTCCACCACTAAGAACCCTAGAAGCAGAATTAAGGAATTATATGAGTCTGCTAGTAAGTCTTGGAAATGGTGGTTTGCTAATCAGTGTCCTCCAGGATATAAATGGATGCCTAAACCTAGGACAGAAAATGTGAAAACGAGTGTTAGTATGACTTTAAATGTTGATAAGGACACTAATGATTCTACTATCACAACTACTGTGGTATCCAATTTAGCAAATGCTCCATCGTGTTCTAACTCTTCTGCAGGTGATACAAATAATTCTCTTCATACTAGACTCCGGATGCACGAAGCACATGACGGGGAATCTCAAGCTTCTAATCAACTTCGTGGAGAAGTTCCTGGGTATGCTCCGATTCGGAAATGATCAATTTGCACCGATCCTAGGATATGGAGATTTGGTTCAAGGGAATATCACCATTAAAAGGGTATACTACATCGAAGGGCTTAATCACAATATTTTCTCGGTTGGTCAATTCTGTGATGCGGATTTGGAGGTGCTTTCAGAAAGAAGACATGTTTGTTCGTGATTATGATGGGAATGACTTACTTACCGGTACACGGGGTACTCATCTTTACACAATTTCACTTCAAGACACAACTTCATCAACTCCAATTTGCTTCATGGCTAAAGCTTCAACGACTCAGGCATGGTTATGGCATCAACGTTTATCTCATCTTAATTTTGATACCATCAACTTGCTTTCCAAGAAAGATATTGTGAGAGGCCTTCCAAGTTTGAAATTCATCAAAGATCATCTTTGTTTTTAATGTGAACTTTGTAAAGCTAAACGATGTAGCTTCAAAACAAAGACTACACCAAGCTCCAAGGACGGTTAGATCTTCTTCATATGGATCTGTGTGGTCCCATGCGTGTTCATAGTATCAATGGAAAGAAATATATTCTGGTAATTGTCGATGATTACTCAAGATACACATGGACTCACTTCTTGAGGTCCAAGGATGAAACACCCGAAGTTCTCATCAGCTTTCTTAAACTGATACAACGTGGTCTTCAAGCTCAAGTTAAAGTGGTTCGTACTGACAGAGGTACAAAATTTTTGAATTCAAATCTGAGAAATTATTTTGAAGCCGAAGGTATTGAACATGAAACATCTATTGCTCGAACACCCGAACAAAACGACTTTGTTGAAAGACGAAACCGTACTTTAGTTGAGGCTGCTCGAACATTACTATCCGCTTCAAAACTTCCACTATACTTTTGGGCCGAAGTCGTGTCAACCGCATGCTACACACAAAGTCGATCCTTAATTATCCCACGACACGAAAAGACACCATATCACAAAATTCATGATCGAAAACCTTCACTCAAACACCTTCATGTTTTTGGATGTACTTGTTACATTATTAGAGATGGTGAAAATTTGGATAAGATGAAAGAGAACGGTGATGCATGTATTCTTGTGGGATATGCAATTCTGTCTAAGGGATACAAAGTATACAACAAGAGAACAAAATTGATTGTCGAGACCATTCACATTCGATTTTATGAATTACAAGAAATGGCACTTGAACAAAACAGTTTAAGTCTCGATCCACAACGACAAACGACTTCCTTTCACAACCGCACGGAACTCGGACTCAAGACCACATCAATGAACCGTCAAGTTCAACGCTGGTTCCAGAAAATGTTCCTAGAGCTGATATGACAATCAACACGACAATTAAAGAGTTGGAAATGTTATATGGACAATGTATGATGAATATTTCACGGGGGAGAAACAAGTTGTATCGAAGTCTTCCGCTGTCACTAATGATAAGAATGATGATACCGATCATCGTCAACAAAAGGATACAACTTCATCTACTTCAACACCGGTTGCTGCAGATTTACCTCCTCAGAATATCACTTCAACAATCACTCCTACAACATCCACAACTACTGTCATTGCTCCAGAGAACACAAATCAAGCAGACAATGCATTATCTGATGAAGACGAATTTATCAACCCATTCGGTACACCGGTACACGAAACTGGAGAGTCTTCTACTCGTCATGTTGATCCGTCAAATATGCATACATTCTACCAACGACATCCTTCAACACATAATTGGACCCGAGATCATCCTTTGGTTCATGTAATTGGAAACCCTTCACAGCCTGTTCGCACAAGACGACAGCTTAACACCGATGGTAATGTTTGTATGTTCGTACTCGCCGTGAGTTCAGCTGAATCGAAAAACATCAAAGAAGCCATGGCTGATCATGCTTGTATTTAATCGATGACGGGTGAACTTCAACAATTTGAAAGACTTAAAGTCTGGGAACTTGTTGACAGACCATACGATGTAATACCATTAAATCTTCGATGGATCTGGAATAACAAGATGGATGAAGAGAACACGATCATCAAGAATAAATCTAGGCTAGTGGCTAAAGGGTATGGACAGAAAGAGGGTATTGATTTTGAAGAATCATTTGCACCAGTAGCTCTTATGGAAGCGGTCAGGATTTTTCTTGCTTATGCTGCACATAAGGGATTCATTGTTTATCAAATGGACGTAAAGACGGCATATCTTAACGGTCCTTTGAAGGAAGAAGTCTATGTCACACAGCTGGAAGGATTCGTCAATCCTCATTATCCTGACAAGGTGTATCGTCTCCACAAAGCACTTTATGGACTCAATCAAGCTCCAAGGGCGTGGTACGACGAGCTCTCGAAATTTCTGGTCTCCAAAGGTTTCTCAAAAGGTTCCATTGATCTAACTTTGTTCACTTATAAATATGGGGATGATATTTTGCTTGTGCAAATTTATGTTGATGACATTATTTTCGGGTCTACAAACCCAAAACTTTCAAAATGGTTCGAAAAAGTAATGCACAACAGATTTGAAATGTCTGTGATGGGCGAACTAAAATTCTTTCTAGGAATTCAAGTTCACCAATCCCCAAGTGGTATCTTTATTAACCAAGCTAAGTATTGTCAAAAGATAATCAAAAAGCATGGTATGACCTCATGTGACCCCGTTGGGACACCATTATCAACCACATCCCTTGATGCTGATTTGGAGGGATTACCCATAGATCAAACGAGATATCGTTCCATGATCGGGTCCCTCATGTACTTGACAGCAAGCAGACCTGATATTCATCATGCTACATGCTATTGTGCACGATATCAAGCACGACCCACTGAAAATCACCTCAAGGAGGTTTAACGGATCTTTCGGTACCTTAAGAATACCATTCACATGGGACTCTGGTATCCGAGGGAAACCGGTTTCTTTCTAACGGCCTATTCAGATTCTGATCATGCAGGGTGTCTTGATACACGAAAAAGTACTTCTGGTGGTGCACAATTTCTAGGTCAAGATAAGCTTGTGGGATGGTCTTCCAAGAAGTACGATTGCATATCATTGTCATCAGCCGAAGCGGAGTATGTGTCTTTATCTACTTGTTGTGCTCAAGTTCTTTGGATTAGAACATAACTCAAGGATTATGGCTTCCACTTTGATAAAGTACCTATGTACTGTGACTCAAAGTCCTCCATAGCCATCTCCTGCAATCCGGTACAGCATTCCCGCACGAAGCACATTGATGTCAGATATCACTTCATTAAGGAACAAGTTGAAAAGGGTATTGTTGAATTATACTTTGTTGGAACTGATTACCAATTAGCTGACTTGTTTACAAAAGCTCTTTCGAAAGAGAGGTTTGTGTATCTTGTTAGGCAAATTGGTATGAGATGTTTGACTCCAGCAGAACTGGAGATTCTGGCAAAGAAGCCTACTTGATTCATCTATCAAACATCTACTTGTAAATATTAATGAAAAAGCAAAATACAAAATTAAAAAATCTTTGATAATCCAAAAATATTCCTCTCGACATGTCTTTCAGTATCGATAATATGGACGTACCTAGAAATGTCGCTCACGACACGGGTGTGTACATAAAGCTCGAATGAAAGTTGTAAATATTTTTCAAAACATGTCATTACTATCTTTTTAAAGGAAATTGTCTCTTTTGGATAATATTTCGAACAACGGGTAGAGCAATCTATCTTGGGTTGAGCTTGTCACAAAACATTCAACGTTTTGAACTCAACACAATGGCTTGTAATCATTTTAAGATTGCAACCCGGAACTATATTCACGGGGGAGTGTACGATTTCGTGCTCTTACCCTTAGCAAAAGAAGTTAAATCTTCTTACACTTGAGTGGATTCGTCAAGACATTCAAAGTCTATGAACTCAAGTTTATGCTTTAGAAAAACCTTTTCGTTAAAAAGAATTGATTTTTCAAAAAGCGTTGAACACAATTTTTTTCAAGAATTTCTCAATGATATTCAAAATCTTTCAAAAATTGTGTGTTCAACAACTCCTATCCTCAAAAGTTTAACGTGGATCATATCCTCGTAATGACAATTCCATTGGATCAATTTTTGAGGGGGAGCGTTCCAAAATTCATGCTAAGTTTGACACATCTTTCTCCCGAAGGATTTCAAGACTATTTTTCAAAATATATTTTAATCAAATTTGGTATCTCTAATATCAAAAGATTTTATATATTAGAGATAGGGGAGAAAATGTGATTAAAATGTGATCTAAAGACCCAAGTACTCATGGTTTCGATCAAATACCCACAACATCTTTAATTCACGACATTATTGGTGTCAAAAGGGTGGTTAGGTTTAAGTCCTATGATCCAAACAGAACCGGAGGGATCTTCCCGGGGACAATCCAATAGATTATTAAAAGTCCTTAGGAAAGATGGAGTAGAATGTGAACGTAGCTGAATGCCGACTAAGTACTGATGCTAGCACTGGAACAATCACAACAAGGTGCTAGTAATGATGTCTTGGTAAGCATTGAAGGGTTTGAAGAATGAAAAAGAAATGTAAGGATTAAGGGTGTAAAGAAAGAAGCCCTCCATACAACTTAGGCAGAAACCAGGTCAACTCATCATGAAGACAAACTCATCATGGACCCAGTGATGTGAAGCACAACCCTTTCCTAGCTACTCAGGCTTCTCTCAAAAGAAGTTTGTTTTATTATCACGGAGATCAACATGACTTCTATTGACTTTCTCACTCTGAGATAGTTGATATTGAATAGGTGGCATCTACTCCAGCCTCCGAACACTAAAAGTCCACAAATCGAGTCTAGAGCCAAGAGATCAATCAAATCTCGTTAGGACACACGGATGAAGATCAAGAGAGTCCTACTCTATATCCTTGTGATATTGCTAGAACACTCAGAGTGATACTACTTAGTATTCACAATGATGAGTGGAAATCCTTCCAGTGTTAACATCAAACAGCACTGCGGTAGGTCATATGCAAGATTCTTTATGAATTGAACATATGCAAAACTGAAAAGCAACAGTGGTTTGATTCTGAATTGATTCAAACTCGTTTCAGGTTTCTACGCAATATCTTTATGGTCTTGCTAGAACATTCAGAGTGATATTCATTAATATTCACAGTGACGAATGGAAATCCTTCTAGCGTCAACATCAAACAGTGCTACGGTAGGTGACTTGTGAGATTCTTATGAATCAAACTTGTGTCAACTGGAAAGCAACAATGGTAAGATTCTTAGTGAATCAAACTTGTTCCAGGAATTTGAATTGACGACTTTAATCAAGCGGATATTTATCCAATTGATTCACTCTTTATGTTCGCAGTATTGCTTTGAGACGGTCGAGTAAAGAGAACGGCTAGTACAGCCGCGAAACCCTGTCAAGGAGATTCTTAATTGAATCTACCTAATCACAGGTACGATATTTAATATCGTATAACGGTCTTCACCGACCGGAGGTAAAACGCTACCGATTTAGGACGAATATCAAAGCCATTCATTCCGTGTCCATGTTTTGTCTCGAGAAGGTGGCGTCACGGTGTACTCAACAAAGTCAAAGATTCAAAACCACATATTCATGCCCAAAGAATTATTCAACAATTAATAGTGTGAGCATGTGGATAAAGACACAAGATCGCAAGATTGCAAAGACAAGTCAAGAATGATTTGAAGATTTCAAGATAAAAGACTAAGTCGAAAGACAATGACAAAGGCTCAAAGATCACAACATGAAGGAACAAGACTACTGTTACACGTTCAAGACTCTTTTATGCCGAAATTCATAAATCTCCATTGGAATCCAAATATCGAAGAGGAATGACCTCACATTGGGGGAGATTGTTAGCCTCAAAATATTGAGTCAAACAAGAATGTTCGGTCATAGGTTTCTATTGTAATATTTATTAGAATGTTTTAATAGATAGTTAAATAGTCGTGGTTCACGGGTTTGGATTTAAGCTACTTAAAGCCCAAAAGAGAAGCCCGGTCCAAACAATATAGCCCATTATGGTTACATGTAAGCCCGGCTATATAATGCCCTTCCTAGCATGTTAGGATGGGTGGATGATCATTTTGTAATTCTAATCTTCTCTAATCTAAGATTCACCAAGTTAATCATCTCTCTCTCTCTCTCTCTACTTTCTCTCACTACTTTCTCTCTCTAGGAATCCATCTCTTTTCATCTATTTTCCATCATTAATCATCATAATAACATGGGTCAACACAAATGGATCTTCGAAAGAAAGATGAAGATAGATGGAACTATTAAAAAGTTCAAAGCAAGGTTAGTCATTCAAGGCTTTAGACAAAAGTCAGGGATAGACTACTTTGATACTTATGCTCCTGTAGCACGCATAAGTACCATAAGAATGTTGATTGCCTTGGCAAGTATTCATAATCTGATTATTCATTAGATGGATGTGAAGACAACATTCTTGAATGGTGATTTGGATGAGGAGGTTTATACGAACCAACCTCAAGGTTTCATCACGCCTGGTCATGAAGTTAAAGTGTGTAAACTGATTAAGTCCTTATATGCACCTAAGCAATGGCATCAAAAGTTTGATGAAGTGGTTTTGTCTAATTGTTATTTACTTAACCAAGCTGACAAATATGTATATAGCAAATTTGATGAATCTGGTAAAGGAGTCATCATTTGCCTATATGTTGATGACATCTTAATCTTTGGTACTAACCAAGTTCATGTTGATTTAACCGAAGAGTTTTTGTCATCAAGGTTCTCTATGAAAGACATGGGGAAGGATGATGTTATCCTTGGCATAAGGATTAAACATGAAAGCGATGGTATTGTAATTTCTCAGTCTCATTATATTAAGAAGTTCCTGAAGAAATTCAATCACTTTGATTGTACTCTAGTGAGTACACCTATGGATACAAGTAAGAAACTAATGCCTAACAATGGTCAAGCTGTCTCCCAGCTTGAGTATTCTAGGGTGATTGGTTGCTTGATGTATGCTATGACTAGTATAAGGCCTGACATAGCATTTGCAGTGGGTAAAATGAGTAGGTACACTAGTAATCCTAGTACTCAGCATTGGCAAGCTATTCAGAGGGTACTGAAGTATTTGAAAGGAACTATGGATTATAGTCTTTCTTATACCGGATATCCTTCGGTGTTGTAAGGTTACAATAATGCAAGTTGGATCAACAATACTGAGGATAATTTATCCACAAGTGGCTGGGTATTCCTTTTTGGTGGTGGTGCAATTTCTTGGGCATCCAAGAAACAAACTTGCATTATTGGTTCAACAACGGAATCTGAGTTTGTGGCTCTAGCAGCTGCTGGTAAAGAGGCTGAATGGTTGAGAAACTTGCTTCTTAAGATTCCATTGTGGGTTAAACCTATGACACTCATATCTATCTGTTGTGATAGTGCAGCTACATTGGCTAAGGCTTATAGCCAAATGTACAATGGTAAGTCTAGAAACTTAGATGTTAGACATAGCATGATTCATGAGTTAATCATGAATGGGGTGATTTGAATAAAGTTTGTGAGGTCTCAACAAAACTTAGCTGATCACTTGACGAAGGGATTGGCTAGAGACTTGGTTATAAAGTCTGCTAAAAGGATGGGTTTAAAGTCCAAACTAGTCACTGAATGCTAGGACACCCAACTCCCTCCTAAGGAAAATTGGGAGTTGAGTTCAATGTGGAAAGCTGAACATTCAGATGACTGAAGTACATGTTTTACATATCATCCCAAGGATGTGCTTATACCTACTGAAAGGAGGATGAAGTTATAAATTTCTTAATGGTTAATTTCTTTGAAAAATTGCTTAAGCAGGAGCATGAACTAAAGAGGAACCACCTATGTAAATGTTGAGGTTTCGTCGCCTCAAGGAGCATGGACTTGGGCTCTTACAACATTTATGAAATTGGATATGGACACATGACTTGTATAGTGTCAGGAGCGTTTTAATTGTTTGAAAACTTGTGTGTATTTTATCTTCAGGTATTCAAAGTAGTTGAAGGGTTCAATTCTTAGAACACCCTAATTCTCGAATATTTGAAGTGATGTACTAAGATAGAAATTTAATCCTCAAGACATTTTCATTTATGCACTGGTTTTGTGAAAGTTGATTTTCATGCAAAAGGAATTGTACTAAATTGGGGAGGATTGTTGGAAATTTAATATAATTGTGGGATATGGTCATACGTGTAAATGGGTTTGGAGGTACGGAGTGTACACCCATTAAGTCCCTGACCACCCTGGACTCAATATAGTGGTTTGTTGATGATGCCTGTGTTAGCGGCTGGACTTTGCCTTGTCAGCGGCTAGGCTGTGCCTTGTTAGCGGCTAGGCTGTGCCTTGTCAGCGGCTAAGTCATCAGTGGGTGGGTTATCTTTGTAACCTCTTTGACTGTTTCATAAGGGGTTTAAGATTGACTTAATGACCATTATTCTGGTCATGTAACCATTATGTAGTCAAGTGGGAAATAGTGAGATTAATTGGCCGATTAATTCTCATCATTCCTTTGACCATGAGTTACATTCTTAGGAATGAGATCATTATAAATAGTGATCATATTTGCATGATAAAACACGCAGAAACATAAACACATAAACGCGCAGGGTTCTTGATCTGTGCCTAAAACAAGAACAAACACTTGGTTTTATCCCAAAGAGGTATTCGTGTTAGCCCAGGCATATGATCGAATAATATTTTTTGGAAAGTGATTACACGATTTCAAGTGATATCTGGTAACCATTTATTGGTACGTAGTTAGGCGGTTAATTATCTTTACCCTCTTAGAACGAATTAAACCCCAACATATAAAAAAATGTTAATTTTATGAGATGCTGCCGTCCTTATTTTTATAATATACATTGACTCTTGCTGTCATTATTAGAAAATAGAAAAGAAGAGGACGAGTGATTGAATAAAAAAAAATGTTAAATAATAAACCTACAATTACATCAATATTCTTTTAAACCCAACATAATGTAATTAGTTAACAAAAGCTCATTGCAAGTAATATACAAGTTTTATAAAGTTACTGAAATTAATATGCAAAATATAAAAAGGTAATTTTATATTAAAATTTAAGTAAATATTTTATTTATGTAAATATAACGTAGTAATATATAAGTGATACTCCGTATATCACCTAACGCGTCTATATTTAACGTATTAAAGGGTTTAGACCACAGGAGGACCTACAATGACTTTTGAATTTGAATTACTCCGTATAAATTAGAAACAATAAATTTCCTCGAACAGCCAATATACTAAAAACATTTCTTCTTGGTACCCAAACTCCGTTTATAAATCGTAGGAAAAAATTTAACCATATTAAGATTGACGAAAAAACCAGAGAATGAACATAAAAGCTCCAAAAAACTGGTTGTCATGGCAGCTAGCCAGTCTGGTGATCCTGGTGATGCTTGTTTACATGGGAGAGCCAGTAACATCACAATCCAGTGGTAGGAATAGTACTCTGATGAGATATTATTGTAGTTTATATCAAGGTATTAGTGCAGAATATTTCTTAAGCAACCTTAACACCACCCTTTCAAGACTTCGCCATCAGTTATTGGTCGACGGGTTACGTTATGCTGTTGCACGCACTTTGCTCAATGGTGAGTCCGTTTGGGGCCTTGCTTCATGTCGGGAATATGTTTCCCACGTCAATTGTGTTGCTTGCTTCGACTATGCTGTGGCTCAGTTGAAAGTGTGCGGGCTTGGCAATGGAGCTCACATTTTTTACAATGATTGTGATGTCAGGTGATTCTCATTTCTGATAAGTTTGTTCTAAAAATTATGGAGTAGTGTTTAAATTCACTTTCATTCACGATTCCTTCATATACCCTCTCGTTATAGCGAAAGGTAAAAGTTATAAAATACCAAAATATATATATATATATATATATATATATATATATATATATATATATATATATATATATATATATATATATATATATATGTGTTTTTATCCCGTATTTAACATTTTATGTTTTTATTATCATATTTAACTCTCTAACTTATTGGCATGTTTCAATAATAACCATATCATTAGTTTACGTTCATATCAGCGATACGTGGACAATTTTGCACACCTAAGCCAGGTTGATTTGTTAAAAAATACTATGTTTTTTCTACTCGTCACCGTCACTAGTACCTATATCCCTACTTGGTAGTAGGGCTGAGCATCGGTGTAAGACCGGACCGGATCGAGGACCGAAACCCCGGACCGAGATCGGACCGAAATATTCCGGTCCGGTCCGGGTCGGTCCGGTTCAGTCCTCGGTCCTGTCCGGTCCTATTAGGCAAAATTGAAAAAAAAAATTTATAAGACCGAATCAGACCGGACCGACCGGACCGAAGACCAAATTTGTCCAAAACCCCGGACCGAAATTATACGGTCCGGTCCAGTTTTCCGGTCCGAGTCGATTTTAGGTCTGTCATGCTCAGCCCTACTTTAATAGATCCATTTCTATAAAGATAAAACTCTAATGACTTTTTAACATCCACCTAATTTATGAAATTCCACCTTGATCACCACATCAATAGCAATTATAAACCCCAATTCATCTCTTTACCTAAATGGGCGAGAATCATTATTGATTAAAAAGGAAGACATATTCAAACATAGGCAGCACTGACCAAATATGAGGCTTGTTCTTGATGTGACTGGGAGGTTAATCGTATTGTATCTAACATAAACACACATTAAATTAATTGCAGATCTGCATCTTGTTTAAAATTGTATGTCCTGATGTTCATACCTCAAAAATCAAAATACACAAAAGAACTTTTTAATTTGTGTTATTTAACATGTCGGTCACCAAAAAGATTGTGGAAATTGCCAAGTTGTGTGTTTGTAAACGAGTGTAACTGCAGTTTTCAATAAGTGCATAAAATGAGTTTGAGGATGTCGGGTACGATGATTTTTTATAGCGTATAATGTGGATAGAACTTATAATCTAAAGAAAGTAAAATCAAATTGGGCATTCTAATGATGTGGTGGTGTTGTTCTTTTGGGGAGGATATGCAGTGGTAGGGGTGCAAACGAGCCGAGCTTTTATCAAGCTATTCGAGCTCGAGTCTAAGCTCGACTCGATCGAGTCGAGTTTTTATCGAGCTCAAGCCCGAGCTCAAGCCCAATAATAGGGCTCGAAATATATAACGAGCCGAGCTCGAGCTTTTGATAGCACGGCTCGAGCTCTTATCGAGCTTTTCGAGCCTCAATAAAAAAATATTTTTTATATAAGTAAATTAACGTTGATTTGAATATTAACCTTATTATAAATGATAACTCTATAAAATACTGAATAAATTATTGATAGTCGTTATTATAGTTTAATAAAAACATAGAATTTATGGTGGTGTGTAAATATTAGTAATGTATTTGTTTCATATATAAAATTTCGAGCTTTTCTAGCTAAGCTCGAGCTTTGCTCGAGTCCTTATCGAGCCGAGCTCAAGCCTTAACGGTTAAAGCTCGACGAACTATCGAGCCGAGCTCGAGCCCACCTTTTATGTTTCGAGCCCGAGCCCGAGCCCTGTTGAGCTCGGGCTAAGCTCGGCTCGTTTGCACCCCTATGCGGTGGTGAGGTATATGTTTGGTCGTGGAAGTGATGGATGGGGTGAGTGAAGGATTATTGGTTGGTGGTGGAATTGGTAATGGTGGAATTGGTAGGGTGTAGTGGTAATTGTTACAGGGGCGGTATAGCGGCGAGGCTCGGCGAGCCTAGGTGGCACCTTCGTCGGTCTTCTCCACCACACTCACCCCCTTCATTCGCCGCGGTTTCGCCACCATACGACGAGCTAACTACGAGCCAACTACGAGCATAGGGGGACCCAATTAGCCGTTGTAACGACTAGTTTTTTTTAATTCAATTTAGAACTTTTTACAATGATATATATATATCCTCAATTTTTACACTTTTAACACACACTTTTCTTTCTAATTTCTCTACCAAACAACAAAAAATGTCAAACTTCTCAAATTACCAATTCCCATATCTCAACTTCAACGGGCTTCTTAACACATCGATTGCAAATCCTTCGTCATCCTCAACCCCCTCGACGCCATCGTCCAAAACTCTATTTCATCTTCTTCCCAATTTCCATCCGGCTCTCAATTTTCATCCGGCTCTCAATTCCCGTACCTTCCTTTTGCTCAAACCTATTTTCCCCAAATGACAACCGAACAAATTTTTCAACAACAACAACTCCTTTTCAAAACGCATAATTTAACAACAATTCCAAAATCTCCGAAGTCAACAACAAGTGCCAGAAACACAATTCAAAGTACCTAAACCACAACCACCATCAAAAGAAGGTCGTCGAAAAAAAGAGCGTCGAAAAATCAAAAGTTGTTGATTTGCCTGCAGACGATGAGGATGATGACATACAATATGTGGAAGCTCCGACTCAGTCTCAGGCTCCCGTACGTTGAAATCGTGGTGAAGAGATACTATTTTGCAAGTGTTAGGTTGAAGTGTCAGAGAACGCCGACATTGGAAATGATCAAAACCTTGATTGTTTTGGGGTGCAGATTCTTAAAGATTTCAACTAGTCTACAACCGGCATGGGTCGTACCGAGAACATGATCACAGGAAAATGGAGTCTGTTGCAATCGAATCTCAAAAGTTTAATGCGATTTACCAAGGAGTAAATCGGAAAAGTGGTACGAATGTGGAGGAATGTTTTGGAAGCTGCGAAGGACGAATATAGTTCTTTGGTAAGGGGAAACACTTCGCTTACTAACACGGGTGGAGGATCCTCAGACAACACCCAAAATGGGCCGGGCGGAAAGCGTTGATGTGGATGATCACACGAAAGTATTCAGTCCTGATGCTCGTCCCCCACCCGCCAAAAAAGATCGACCCGCCAAGAAGACCAAATCTGAAAGAATTGGGAGCACCAACGAAGGATCATCGGGGTCTATGAAGGACGTGCTAAACGATGCAATGCATCAAAAAGTCTGGCCGGTAAATCCGCTTACGAGGCTAAAAAGGAAAAGGAATTGAAGATGATGCATTTGTCCGAGTTCCAGTTTCTCACGGTTGATGCGGAGTCTGAAACCAAAGAGGTCGTTTGTCCTAGGGAAATAAGCAGAGATAATGGCAAAAATATTCAGGCTAATTAATTTGTTGCTGTTTTCATTTTTCGTATTTTTTAGTTTTCGTATCGTATTTTTAGTTCTGTATTTTTATTTTTATTTATTTATTTGAAAATTTTATTTTAATGAAATATGTTTAAATTTGTGTGAAAATAAAATCGAAAAAAATAAAGATAGTGGGTGGGGCAAAATGGAGAGAAGAGAGAAATGTCATGACAAGGGGGTTGTTTTTGTTAGTTGTTTTGGTGTGATGAGATAACAGTGGAGCCAAAGTGAAGAGGGGTTGTCTCTCCAACATACCTTTCACTTTTATGTCTAAAGATGTCTTGGACATTAGTATTTGCTTATGTGGTTTTCAAATAGACATTTTTACCCGCCAAGCCGGTAGCAAGTCATTAACTTGTTCATATTAAATCAAGATTTGAAATTATTTTGTTAAATATGATAATAAAAAATTATGAAGTTAAATACGGGACAAAACCGTAAGTACGTTGTTATTTTATAACTTTTACCCTTATAATGAATTGGGTTTTTTTAAAAAGATAAGTTATTTTGAATTTTTGTTTTTTTACTACATACTAAGATACTAATCGCCATTTTTTTTGTTTTTGATCTAATGCTGAAAATTAATTTAAGATTTTAAAAAATACGGAAGGATCATTTTAGCCAAAATGTCCAAAAGTTGTAAAAAAAATGACAGAGTAGCTAAAATTATAAATATGACGAAGTACTGGTTTATCGCTAGTGATATTACAATAGTGAAATGAATGAAATACCACTAATCGTAAATCAATGAAATATCACTAGTAATATTGCACAGTAACTATGTATATAAAATATCACTAGTAATATTTTATTATTTTATCACTAGTGATATTTCATTAATTTATCACTAATGACATTTCATTACTTTTATCACTAGTTACAATAAGTGTTCATCTCACAAAAACGTTTGAAGTTGTATTGTTCTTTTGATATTTATACTCATGTTAATACAGAGTAATAATTTACGACGATCGCATTGATTGATTAAGTGTTAAATAGAAATAAACAATAACTTGTGTTTTTATTTTGATAATTAGGCTACTTATATCATCAACACCAAAAAACGCCTTACACCGGACACGGCGTCACATCAGCTTTCTCTCTCATACAGAGGTGGCAAAATGGACGGACGGGCTAAACGGGCGACAAGCTAAACGGGCGCGGGCTAAACGGGCACGGGCGAAACGGACGGGTTGAACGAACGCAAGCTAAAACGAGAAAAAAACGTATAAAAACGTAGAATTCAAAAATAAAAATACCTGTTTGAAAGCTGGGGATAAAAAATTAAATATAAAATATTCGCCGAGTAGCCTAATTAGTACTTTACATGCTCGCTCATTAAGCCCATTTAGTTTCTTACATGTTCGCCGTTTAACCCATTAATAATAAAGAATGGGCAAAAAGTAGCACATATTTTTTTGAAAAGTATCAAAAAATGCCCATATATATGAAAATGAGTAAGATTTACCACCTCTACTCATACTTTTCACCTCCACTCCCTCTCACAATTTACTCTTATCAATCACACCAAAAAACACTTTCACATCAAAATAATACATTTTATTAAATACACACTTTGTAAATATATACCTCATAAAATAAGACACTTATACTCATAACCTAATTAAATATTCAAAAATGGGCACATCTCACACACATCTACCAAACACTTAGGGGCCGTTTGGTTCGTTGAAAGTTTATGATGTAATTGTAATTCATTAATGGAATTGTAATTTGGGTGAATTGTAATTGGAATTGTTGGAATCTATTATGTGTTTGGTTGTCAAAATGTAATGTAATTAAGTATACATCTATTTACATAATTTTATTTAATTTTAAAGAAATTATAATTTAAAATTTACTCATTAATATTTATGATTTCTTTTGTTAACTATAAATTGTACGTAGTATATATTAATAATATGTGATAATAATATTTAAACTAATATAAATAGTATAAGTAACTATATTAACTCAGCTTAAATATGGTTATAAAATGCATTGAAAACTTTTCAATCGTCAAGTAAGAGAAGGATTTTTATATGAGTTGGGTTAGTTTTGTAAATATATACACATTCCATTGTAATGTAAAAACTTTCCAACACTAAATCAATGTAATTGACATTACATTCAAAAAGTGGGCCCAATGTAATGTTAGTAATTATAATTCCCTCAATTAACTAACCAAACACATGATGTAATTGGAATTCGAATTACAATTACATTAAATTACGACAAATTCGGTGAACCAAACGGCCCATTAGTCTCACCTTCGTGAAGTGTTTTTTGCGAGTTTCGCGCGTAAGGTGTTATGCTCACATCAATGTAACGCGTGAGAAATGCTCTCACGGGATAAATCGTGGGGCACTCATGGTATTGATAAAAAGAGCCTTAGAGTATGCATATATATTGTTGAATTTTTAAAACAACATATATGTTGTATTTTTAAAGCATAAAGGTTAGAGGGTGTAAAGTATAAAGGTACCTATTTATGTTTTAAAGTTAAAAAAAAATATAAATTTACACTTAAATTCATATACAATAATTTATTTAAAAATTAATCACTAAAGTTTTATTAATTACCTCATTTATTTTAGGGTTTTATTTTTACAAATTTGTCACTTATATATTTAGACTTTTTTATTTTCATCAAATTTCTCAACCAAAATTTTAAATTTTGACTAAACTGTATTCAATTTTAACTTTTTCTGAACCAAACATATCGCTTGATTTTTGCTACGGTCAAAATCAAGCAACCTGATTGGTCAACTTTTTTTCTATAACCTTCACTTGTCATGAAAACTAAAAAATAATTTAATTATTTTATTATATAAAAAATATTCAACATCTATTTTGATATATTTACGATTTTTTTATGTTAGGTAAACTTTTTTTATTAAAACTTTTTACCCTTTAACATTAATTATTAGAAAATAATCATTTAAATGATTACATTTTCTGATATATTGGAAACAGTTTTTGGTTTTAATCCATAAATTGAGAACTCGACAAAGATCGATGGGAGATGAAATATTCATCAACTACTTCATTAGATCTTAGCAAATTATTATCAAATGTTTTATTTTAATACTTCGGTTTTCGGATTGACATTACGCGCCGACTAATCGCGAATACTCTTTTCGGGTAACCCAAAGTCGGCGCAGGTGAACCTCCTTGACCACCACATGCTACTTAATTAGGTTTATGTCGCTGTAGGTACGAGAATAATAACTTCTATGCTGACGCTAATATAAGAGCTGGTATAGTAATATGTGGCAACACTACATTGCCACTGACAACAGACATTAGAAGAACGACAGAACATTTGTTATCAGACCTTCGAACTGCAGCACCAAGAACACCAACTTATTATGCAGCCTCAACAAGGAAAATAACTAATGGTAATGGTACCATCTACGCCATTGCTCAATGCAATCAGAATTTAAGCCAGAGCGTTTGTACAGATTGCCTAACTTCCAGATACAGATCCTTAGATGGATGTCTTCCTGGCCCTACTGGAAGGGCTATTGACAATGGATGTTTTATGAGATATTCCAGCACGCCATTTTTTGGACACAACCAAACCACTGATATAACACCTTTCCTTGGGGACGGTGAGGACTCTAATCTTCTAGAAATAACCCTGTTAAAGTTATTAGATTCATTTATACCAAAATTATATCAAATGTTTATATCAATGTTCTATAGGTGATTCAAGCAAGAAATGGTCCATAGTTGGTGGGGTTGTTGGAGGTGTATGCTTTCTATTCCTGGTACTGTCTATTTTCTTATGGACACTCCGATCAAAAAGAACAAGTGGTAGCCATAGAGGTGAATACTAGATGATCTAGCTAGCATGGCCGAATTTCTTTAAGTCATAATAATCTATCATCGTATCAGATTTTTGGATAGTATCCTCCTCACGAGTTACTTATGATTTCAATCAGATACATCAACTGGATCAACCGAGTTGCTGCAAGGTCCAACAAGATATAGATATGAAGATTTGAAAATAGCCACAAATAATTTCAGTCATGAGTGCAAACTTGGAGGAGGGATCTTGGGTGAAGTATTTAAGGTATTAGGAATGCTGAGATATCACAGTGAAACACTCTGTTTTGTAAATATCACAGTGAAACTCTCTGTTTTGAAGTAAATTAATTAACTAATTAGTGTCATAGATGCATTTCCTAAAAGTTAAGTTTTTAAACCAATTTCGATTCTAAGCAAAATATTTAGTAGTTGATGAATCAAAGATAATTGACAATCACATTTTATTCAAGGCTTCAATAAAGTTTTTGTATTCGGTGATGTGATGCAGGGCACTCTTGAGGATGGAGTCACGATTGCAATTAAGAAAACAGTTATGACCTTTCCAAAAGGAAAGATACACATTAAAGATGAACTGAAGATTATATGTAATGTTCATCACCGGCACATTCTACGTCTCCTTGGATACTGTTCAAAAGGACCACACTTGTTTCTTGTCCATGAGTACATGGAAAATGGTAGCCTTGATCAACTCCTCTATGGTGAGTTATTCGTTGAGACATTCTGTTTAGATTACCTATGCTTCGGTTTATAACTCATGAAATTTCTACTTCGCGTCCGGTAAATGACTTTTTTTACCGACAGGTGACAAATCAAGGAATCTAAGTTGGAGACAAAGATTTGAAATAATCTTCGGGACAGCAAGAGGACTTGCATATCTACACGAACAGTACCACGTTACAATCATTCATAGGGATGTAAAAACCAGCAACATTCTACTTGACAACGAATTTCAGCCTAAAATTTCAGATTTTGGGCTAATTAGACTTCTGCCAGAAGACAAGACTCACCTCAGCTCCAAATTACCAGGATCCCTGTATAAATAATTTTTTTTTCTTGCATATATTCTTTCTACTAATTGTGTTCTCACCCTTCTTTGGGAAGTAATCTCATATAACCTTTGCTGATCTTATCAGGGATAGTGGTTTTGTAGCACCAGAATACGCCATTCATGGACAGTTATCTGAGAAAGTAGATACATACAGTTTTGGTATTGTGGTTCTTGAAGTTATTAGCGGGAAGAGGTGCCGCAGTGTCAAAGATGACAAAGTAATGAACCCAAGCCTCCTAAACCATGTAAGCAAACAAAAGATTTTGGTCAATTCCTCTAACCTTAATTGTTAATCATATTGTTACAACCCCACTTTGGCCAAATATGGAATTTGTTGGTGGTTTATAGGACTAGGTGTCCCCTCCACTTACAATCTAGTTTTTTTAGTGAGTTTTACACTCGGAGTTATGAATCAATACGTGCCCTATGGGACGGATTCATATCAATTGCTATGAGAGCTAGTTCTACCTTTCGAGATTCCAAACACTCAGAGAGTCAGAATGGTGGTTTGGGGACCCAAAAGAGGGGTGCCAACCATAACGTCATATATTTAGTGACACAAAAATAGTTTTGAAAAGATTTTGACATTTCATCGACACAATTGTTTGTTAAAAGCTAGTAAAATTCGAAGGAAAAATGTGGGTAAAAGCCTTTTTTTTAATAAAGTGATACCAAGGCCTTATCAAGGGACACGTTTGTGTGTGTCATCGTCTCTCACTAAAGTCACTCTCATTTTGAGGATCAGTAAAACCAAACAGATCTTAAACGTCACGTTAATTCTGTTCCTTCTTAATATGTTTGATAGGCGTGGAATTTGTACGAGAGTGGTACACATGTGAATCTTATGGATGATCGCTTAGACCCCAATGAATATAATGCAGAAGATGCAAAGAAGATCATAGAAATAGCATTGATGTGCACTCAGTCACCAGTCTCCGCAAGGCCTGCAATGTCTGAAGTTGTTACACTTTTAAGTGATAAATCAGTACACGAAAGGCCATCAGTAAGGTCTGCCTTTCAAGAAGATGTACAGATTCATGTTGATAAGTTGACAACGTTGAATTCCAATGCCACTACATCCACTGTTAATGTTTCAGCCCGTTAAAGCTTCATCTTTACATAAATGAATGTGTGTAGCTGCTTTCTACGGGGCAAAGCAGTTAGTCTATATATGACGATATTGTTTGTGGTACATGATGCGTAAAATTCTCCCCTTTTGATTCATAAGGAGGCTTATATGTTCGGGCTTTGCCCCGATCACACACATTAAGAAAAATATCCGTGTTAGATTACATATATTTGGCAGACAAGCTAAAACATAAACTACAATCTCATTAGTCATCATAATTGTTGACAAAGTCTACAACTCACGTACTTTTTTCCTTTGGAATATCATACATCCACTACAACAAAATATGTGATTATTCACATAAAGTGTGAAGAAGTTGTGTGTGAACAATATTGATGTAACAAATAATTTCACACATTTAAGTATGAAGATTTATAAAAAAACTTCGCACTTTAAAGTATGAAGTTTTTGAAAATAATTCTTCACACTTTAAAGTGTTATAATTTTAGAACATATCTTCACATTTTTAAGTGTGAGGTTTTAATTATTCACACTCTTAAGTGCGAAGATTTTAAAACAATTCTTCATGTTTTAAAGAAAATATTCACACTTTTAAGTGTGATGATTTTGAAACAATTCTTCGTGATTTATAAACGATTCGTGACACTTATAAGCGTGAGCTTTTACTTGTTCACACTTTTAAGTGCGAAGATTTGAAACCAATACTACAAGAAAATTGTGTTAAGGTCGTCACTAAATCTGTTCAATGACACAAATTTAGGGTCGTCACTAATAGTTCTATAGACTATCAAATTGAAACAATCACACACAAGCCAAATCCATAGAATCTCTTAAACCATCCAAAGTGAAATATGCATACATGTTTTGATTATGAGAAAATGATACTAGTAACAATCAGACTCAAATTTGAATTTAATCCACAAACTACTAAAATGTAATACCAATAATTCTGCAACAGTGCAGCTTACCTGACACCGCATTTTTAGATACTTCTAGTACAAATCAACAAAAAGGAATAATCATTTTCCTGGAACAAGAACTATTCTTCGGAATCCATATATCATGAGTGTTGTGTGAATGAAAGGAGTATCGCGTGTGAACCAATATCAACCTGTAGAAACTTAGCAAACTGTAGAAATATTAGAAGGCTAACATAACCTATGATATAATTAATTTGCACAAAAATACTTACACATAAAATACAATTAATTAGCAGGTGCAAAGCTATGATATACATAGAAAATACTTATAATTAATTCTTCCGTAAGCTATGCACGTTTTTCACCTTGTCATAACCTATGTACACGTAAACATAAAATATCATTAAAAATGAGAGAAATTTAAAAAAAAAATACAAACTAAGAGTGTTACTAACATTGGAACATTGTTTGAAAGAGCTTAAGTTCAGCTCGAAACCCACCAACCGTGTTTTTTAGCTCCGTCATCTTTTCATTCTTAGATACTACTGTGTTTTCAAGCTCCTCAACTTTCTTAGTTTGTAAATTCATTTTTTCATTATGAGATTCTACTTTCCTATTCAAAGTTTCAACGGTCTTATTCAAAGAAGCTATTGTTTCTATTATTGAGGCTTGTGACTTTGGTTTGATCTAAAAGCTTGTGAACATAGTTAGAATTCATAAAACTTTCACCTCTCATTTTTCTTAATTCATTTTTGAAACTTGTAACCTCAGACTTTGTTACCCCTGATCTATAACTAAGAGCTTCCCCTCTAGGACCTACGAGATCTATCCATACACCCCTATTAGCTCACTTTTCATCATCAGTCTCTTCTTCTAGACAGCCTAACTGCGAGATCTTTCTTTTGACCTCTCTTTTTGCTTTAACCTGAAAGATTATGTAAATCATTAAGACACGCACTTTTAGTATAATGAACATTAAATACTAAAAGAAGTATATACCGCAAGATCTCTTGATTCATCTTTAATATTAAATCCTTGTGCAGTTATATGTGTAATTTCCAAGATCTCGACATAACCTGGTGATCTTTTGTTCTTCGATTTTTGTATAATATTAGGAAAGTAGTCATCATGTGCGTTTAAAAATGGAACTCACAAATTGCAACATGTACTATAGTATTTATTAGGAACTATTAGCATCTATATTGTTTAATATTCAGTTTGCATACTTTATACTCAATAAGCTATCAAAATTATTACTCACAAAAGCATCTCTGAGTCGTGCAAAACTAACAACACCAGTTCTGTGACAATGGAGTTTTTCAGCTCTTACATTCTTGCCTATTTTTGATAATTTCTACATTAGCAATCGAATGTACCAAATGTTAGTAAGTGACTTAGTAGAAATATAAAAAAATTGAATATAAAATAAAGGCCATTACTCTTGATTTTGATGATCTAATTTGAGCCTTAAATGACTCCCACTGATGATCCTCAATTTTAGAGGGTGCATCAACCAAGTCAAGTGCATGCAAAATCTGATCTTCTGTATACTTCAACTCTTGTGCCTCATCAACACCAATGTTATTGGCCTCATCAAGTCTATTTTTAACTACCTCATACAACTTATATTTCATCCTATACTTAAGAGTCTTGTACTTTTCATTAAAGATCTTGAAAAAAACCCAATCAATTTTTTATCCTTTAGATATACAAAACTTATGCTGCCAAAATGAGGGAAAATTGTTATCGATTATCAATAATAGAAGAGTAAAAAAGAGAATGTTAATAAGCAATATAGTCTTAATAATGAATTACCCATAGTTCTCCCATAAGTCTAGCACCACAAAGAGTCTTCACTTCCCGCCAATATTTTGCTCCAATTGGACAAAGGTTTAGTTGTTTTAAAAGTACAGTCATGAACCACGTGCAAAGCCCAACATCATCTTTGATGAGTTGATATCTATCATTAACATTTACCAAAATCATCTCACCTTGATTTAGCTTATAAATGATTTTTGTTGTCATTTTTGCAATCCTAAGAATATGCCCGTGTTGGTCTATAAAACTAATAACAACTATAGCAAATTGTTAGTGGTAATCTTTGAATATTACCTATTATGTCAACCTTAGATACTTTCTCCTCACTCTTGTCATCTTCGAGTTCCAATGTATGTTGGTTGTTGAGAAGATGATGGGAACTTGTGCGGAACATGCTGAGATGATAATGGCTCAGACCAAGAGGATTGAGCACGAGTAGGATTTGATGAAGAGCTCGGTGGAAGTGAAGATTGAAAAATAGGTTTCAAAGCCGTGTTTGGGAAGCATGGTAGGTGATGTGAGCTCTCACCAAGAGTTTGTGATTCTAAGCCATTACGAGAAGTATTCTTTTAGATGTATTTCTTTGTATGTCGTTTCAAGCTACTTTTTGATCTGAACATCTTGTGAATACCTAGAAAGAAAAACAAACTCCAAGTTAGAATTCTAATTTGCAGAAGCAATTGACTTAAACGTTTAAAACATTAAAATATTGTTTCAAGTGGATTTGGATTGCCATTAAGTGCTCCCAATTTTAATCGAGCCTTCAAATTTTAGTGTAGCAGATATACTCAAAATTCTTTTTCCTAGTTAAAAACAAAGTATGACTGGACAAACTTGTATTCAACTAAAGAATAACTATTTTGTGCGTTGTTGGTATCAGTTAGAAGAACCAAAACATGAACCCACCTTTAGGTATGATAATCAGTTTCATAAGCTTATAGCTATGTTGCATGTCATATATGAAATATGAAATCTAAACATCTAGAAACAAAATATAGAATCACGAAACTTTGTTGATCTCTTTGGTTGGATCTATATTCTGTTAAGAATTAGTATAATAGTTTGTAATCAAACAAAAATACTTTGAGCACTCTTACTAATACTAAATAAGTTATGTGGAATCTAACTTATAAAGCACAGAAGAACAGAATTACTTTTAACTATTCGATTCTCTTATTAATCGACTTGTATGAGGTACATGAAAGACATTATACCTATGTTCCTTTTATAGAGTAAGGAACCCTAGAAACCTTTAGAATATTCTATAAAGATAACTATATCACAGACGATATATTATCAATATTCTAACTATTTAGATATATCTCATAAGATATACTCTAACTATAACTATGACATATCTTATACAAAGATATATTCGTCCTAATCATCATAGCAGTACTTACTTTATAAGTAGCAGTACTTACTATGTACCGTGTTAACACTAACGGTACTTACATAACTCTAACAGTACTTGGAATACTCTAACGGTACTTGACACTTAACAAATAATTCCCAAAAATCCTCCCCTAAACAAGAAATGATAACTTGTTGTCTTCTTGTTTCTCTTGTACTGGATGTATTAGAAATACATGTCTTCAGTCTTTCCTTTATCCTTGGATTGAACTTGGTAATTTGTATTTGTATCCAACTGAATGTAGCCAAACACTTCAAATGTAGATCTTCTTCTGATAAGACAATCTTAAAACATTATGAGCATCATCTTTGTCTTTTAAATATGATCTTCTTGTGTCTTCTAAACATTCATTCATCTTTCCAGCATCAGTATTTGTCTTCTTGAGTTTAGTCCTTGAACTCTTGATCATAAATCTTCCACTTGATTTGATGATAACAAAAACCTTCTAAGTATTATATCTTTTAATACTTCTTTATCTGCAATCTTCATACCTGAAATAAAACAGTTAACAACAAACACCAATCTGTATTGACTTCATGATTTTTAGCAAATCACCAGCTATCAACGGATTTGATAAATTCTTTACCAGTTAGCCGTACACTCTGGAATGCCAATACTTTATTCACAAAGAAAATGGTGTAATGTAAACCTTACATTTTTTGGTAAATTTTCAACCATCAACGGATTTGATGAAGTCTTTACCTAGTACCGTTTTTCTAGGACTAGCCAACTCTTTGTCTCGAAACAAGGTGAGTTAGAACCATATAGTTTTTAGCAAACTATCAGCTTTCAACGGATTTGATAAGTCTTTACCACAAACCGTTTGCTTATGGACTAGCCAGTTCTTATGTGTGTTAGACATGGTGAACTGAGAACCATTTATGAAGTGTGACTGAAAGTCAAACACTTAAGATTCTTTCTCAGCTTCTTCCTCATCTTTCAAATCCTTGATTTGTTGTTTAACCATTCTGATCAACTCCAAAGCATCAACAGACTCTTTTGTAACTTCTAATTGTTGTTTTAACATCCTTTCCAACAATTTCCTTTTGAAGGGATAAGTCTTCTCTTGCAGCATATAATATGTAACATCATCTACATCCAAAATATGCAATCCACATGACCTGTAATATCTCCAGTAACTAGGAACCTGATTCTCTAATTCCTTCAACATTTCTTGATCACATTTGTGTGGCTCATACATAAAGAGAAATTCCCTATATAATAGAGACACTTCAGTTTTACCTGCACTGGCATCTTCAACTAACCTTACAAGATCTTGAATATCTTGTCTATCCAGAATGTGAAGAATATCTTCCAAAAGTCTGAATATCCTTTTTGTGCCATCAGATCTCTGAATTCCATGAACTTCAAGTCCTTGATCTGTAGAGTAAATACACTTAACAATGGATGCTCTTTTTCCAAAAATCTTTGTATCAAAACATTGATCTTCAAAGTTCACAATTTTCAAGTACTTCCTTAAGCTCTCATCATCATCACTATCTTCTGCTGTAGTTTTAGCTCTCTTAGCTTTCTTATTTAGCTTTGTTGATCTTTTCCTTTTAACACTCTTGGAAATTCCTTCAAGTTCTGTTGAACCCTCTTCCAAGCTTGTATGTACCGTTTCCTCAGTATGTACTGTTGTATGTACTGTTGACTGTGTATGTACTGCTTGTACATTTTCAGTCTGAGCAATACCTTGAGTTTCAACTCCTGTATTCATCCTTTGAGCAGTCTCTTCCTCCCTTGAACTTACTTTCTCCTTTCTATTCTTCCTCTCATAAGTGGTCTTGATAGGTGGAGATGTACTTGTAGGTTCAGCAGTACTTGGCTCAATTCTAGGAGTACTACCAAATTGTCTTTGTTGTTGTAGACATTTCTTGAATTCTTCAATAGTTTTCTTGTCTACTTCAGATCCAATCTCAACAAAATTCAATTCAGTCCTCTTACTTTGCTCATACAAACTCTTGATTTCTTCAAAGTTCTTATTGACCAGCTGAATATGAGTAAATCCTTTTACTTTCTTTAGAAATTTCATCATTTGATTTCTAATCTGCATAGTAGTTGAAGGCTTAATCTTTTCTTTCCTTCTCTTTTCAGCAAAGAATCTTTGTTGCTCCCTTACTAGATCATCAATCAATCTTGATTTCTCTTCTTCATTATATGCATCTTTTTCTTTAGCTATCAATGAGTCTGCAAGAAGCTCACTTGCATGTATCTCAGCTTGAGTCATGTCATACTCTTGTATGTTCCATTCTTGTTGTATCCTTTTAGCTTCTAACAAATTTTGCTTTGCTGCAAGTTCTTCCTGCAATTCATCTTCACGAATTTGTGCTTGCATTCTATAAGCAAATTCCTCATCATGGTCAATTTGATTAAATCTGTACATGACTTTGTTTATATCATCATCTGAATCACTTTCATCTTTAGATTTTGACAATAACTGCTTCTTCCCCTTATCTTTTGGATTAATCTTAGGTAGCTTCTTCTTCAGTTTGGCAGCTACTTCTTCATTAGCTAACTATTGAATGACTATACATTTTGTAGGGTGTGAAGCTTGTATTTTCTTACCTTGAATTTGATCCTTTGTGGCAAGAACTTCTTGTTGTGTCTTTTTCTCCACTTCTGCTTGTTTAGTCTTCTCAATTAAATTCTTCTTTAGATCAAGCAGCAATTGGGCTAAAGTCTCATTTTCTACAAAAGAAATTTGACTTTCTAGTGAAGGATGATCACCAGCGGTACTTGCAATTGGCTTAGCAGTACTTGCAATTGGCTTAGCAGTACTTGGATCTTCAACAATGTCAGCAGTACTTGCAGTCGGCTTAGCAGTACTTGGATCTTCAACAAAGTTGACTTCACCAGTTTTAGACACACTTGTTTCTTCAATCACTTGTGTATCCCCAGATACTTTATCTTCCATGGAAGCCATCATATCAACTTGCACTTCTTCAGTCTTATCTAGATTTATTGCTTTGTGGTGATGGATCAGGAAACTGATTAGAAATTTCCTCCAACTTCTCATAGAAAGCACTCCAATTAGCTTGAGGTGGTGATTGAATAGATGGTTCTGGCTGAGTTGCCAATGTTTCTGCAACTTGTGGCTCCTCTGGTTGATTTACCAACTTTTCTTGAACTTGTTCTTGAACTTGTGGTTCCTCTGGAGTAAGTTGTGGGTCTTGCTGTTGAATCTCCATATCTGAAGGTCCATCCACACCAGTCTCTAAACCAGTTCCATCTTTAAAACTCCCAATGACATCTTCATCCAATACAAAATTGATGTCATTTCCAGAGATCCTTGTTTGATTATCAGAAGAAGGTGGTTGCTCTTCATTATTCCTTCCCTGTTCTTCAATATTCCTCCCCTGTTTGGTTGCATTCAGTTGCCTTTTCTTGTGGTTCCTGAGTTTTTGCTTCTTAATTGCAGATTTGTGAACAGATCTATATTGCCTCATCCAAGATGACACTTTGTTCCTTAACTTGAGTAGGCTAGCTTCCAATTTAGCAATTTTCTTGTCTTGAACAAGCTTATGTTTCTGCAACACCTGTACCTGTTGGGACAAACTTGTACACAAAGCAGTTAAATTTACAACATCCACCACCTCTGGTGCTTATGCTTGTGGTGAACCACTAGAAGCAATAGAAGCAGCAGGTGTGCGGATCATCTCATCAGTGTTTGGTGGAATACCAACATTGTGAGAAGAAGATTGTGAATCTTCTAGAGAGTGGGAGCTCTAGTGAGAAGGAGTTTGCTGAGAAGCACTAGCATTGCTAGGTTCCTCACCTTCTTGATTGGCAGGTTGGGCTAACATATGAGCAAACAATGGTGTTACTGTTCCTGAAAAGGCATTGCCTTGTTTGTTCAAGAAAGAGAAAGTTCTCTTTGTGAATGAAGGAACATCCCATGTATCAGTTAATGCTGGTAGGTTAGGTATTTGGTCACTAACTAAAGCCTGAATGAATCTAGGATACATTAAAAACTTCTTAGTCCCTTCCAAATTCCTAGTCATACCTTCAAAAGTTAATTTTCAAAAATTAAAAACACTGTTATTTGCTAGACAAATACCAGCAGATGCCAATGTAGCAGGTATTTGATCAAAAGATGTACTTTTTGAACTTAAACAGTGAATAATAGCATGAAAAAGCAATTTACATTGAGGTGAAAATAATGCTTTAAAGAAAGTAAGACTTTCCCTACCACCCCCCATAGCCCATGGCTGCAAGGCCATCATGAATCTCTGTATTATTAAGCATACTAAGTCCATTTTCATCATTAAGTCTCAAACTTGCCCGTAGCAGTACCTCAGTGACATATATATTCCTATGATTAACCCTAGCCTTAATGCAAGGTTGATCAAAACGAGTACCTAACACAGCAGTATCCCAAAATTGTTCAACAATGGGTATAGAGACAACTGGACTTATAGTGAGTGCAAAGCGAATATGACTTCGAGATAGGAAACCAAGCATCTCATGGAAACCAAGAGAGTCATCATTCGTAGCAAGATTCGCAACCAAATTGTGCTTAGAGATTACTTGTAAGGCAACCATTAGTATTTTTGATGATCGAAAGATTGGAGAGAAGGTTATAGAATCAAGAGAGAAAAATAAAAGATTAGGTGAATCAATTGTGTAATTGGGGTAAGTATTTAAGTAAATAACAAACGCAAGCGCAAAAAAAACCGCCAAATTTTACAAAAGAGAACCTTAACGGTACAACGGACATGTAGCGGTACATGGAACATAAGCGGTACTTGGTTTTGTGCTAGCGGTACTTGGAGTAACAACGGTACCTCACAATTTTGACCAGATCATGCTTTCCACTAGACATGTTACCTCTTTTATCTTTTTCTATAAACCTGCAATAACATCAAAAACACAAAACATAGACTATACAATAAAAATTATAAAAATTTGTACAGCCATTACCTCCCCTCAATATATGCATCATGTTATTGGTTGAGCATACCAATGTGTGTCACCAGGAATTCGAATCTCTTTGCATCAAATGACTTGGTCAATAAATCAGCTACATTGTTGTCTGTATGAATCTTCAATACTTGAATAAGCTTTTTGTCATAAGCATCTCTTATAAAGTGATGTCTTATTTCAATATGCTTAGTCTTGGATTGAAATACTGGATTCTTGACAATGCATATAGTACTTTCATTATCAATGTAAATCTTGGTGTTCATGAAATTGAACCCATAGTCCAACAATTGATTTTGAATCCAAAGTACTAGTCCGCAGCAATGAGCAGCAGCTACATATTTAGCTTTAGTTGTAGAAGTAGCAACAATGGTTTGCTTCTTACATTGCCATGATATGAGTCTTCTGCCTAGGAATTGACAACCTCCTGTTGTGGATTTCCTATCATGATTTGCTCCAGCATAATCACTATCTGAGTAAGCTTCCAATTCAAAGGTGGAATCTCTAGGATACCATAATCCTAAATTAGGTTGACTTTTAAGATATTAAAAATCTTCTTCACAGCATATAGATGTGACACCTTTGGATGAACTTGGAATCTTGAACAGGCACACACAACAAACATTATATCTGGTCTTGAAGCAGTAAGATACATCAATGAACCAATCATTGACCTATAGAGATGAATGTCAACATCTTCTCCATGTTCATCTTTTGATAAAGATTTCTTGGCTTCAAAATGTGTGCTTGTACTCCTTGTATCCATACATGAAAATTTCTTTAAGATTTCAGCAACATATTTATCTTGGCTGATAAATATTCCATCTTTACTTTGTTTGACTTGTAGTCCCAAAAAGAAAGTTAGTTCTCCCATAGAACTCATTTGAAATCTTCCTTTCATCAAAGCTTCAAACTCTTCACACCATGTCTTCTTGGTAGAACAAAAAATGATGTCATCAACATAGACTTGAACTAGAATAATGTCTTTGGCATTTTTCTTGATGAACAGAGTTTTGTCAATGGTTCCTCTCCTATATCTATGTTCTAGCAGAAAGTTGGATAAAGTTGCATACTAGGCTCTTGGAGCTTGATGCAGACCATAAAGTGCTTTGATAACTTTGTAGACTCTATTGGGGAATTTAGGATCTACAAAACCTGGAGGTTGTGAGACATATACCTCCTCTGAAATAGTACCATATAGAAAGGCACTTTTCACATCCATTTGATAGACTATAAATCCCATATATGATGCAAAGGCCAAAAATAACCTAATGGCTTCTATCCTTGCCACTGGTGCAAAAACCTCATCATAGTCTATCCCTTCTTCCTGTCTGTAGCCTTGAGCAACAAGTCTTGCCTTGTTCCTCACAACAACCCCTCTTTCATCCTTCTTGTTCCTGAAGACCCATCTAGTACCAATTACTCTTTTACCTGAGGGAAGATCCACAAGAATCCAAACCTTTTGTAGCTCAAATTATGTTAATTCTTCTTGCATGGCATCTACCCAACTTTCTTCATCAAGAGCCTGAGAGATATTTTTGGGCTCTACTTGAGATAAGAAACAGGCAAACAAACAATGCTGAGTATCTTTATGAGTTGTTATCTGCTGTTGTTTGACATAACTCACTAGTTCATGAGTTTCAATATTGGTTTGCAGTTGTCTTTTGGTTTGTATAGCAGATTTGTGGAAACCTTGGTTTCCGGATCTTTGAAGCTACTAGGAATGATCATTGTTCATATGATTATACAATCAAAGCGGAATTAGAACAACAATCATTAACAAGGTGTTTAGGCACAAAACATGAATTAAAACACGATTGGATTGCCCATTATATTAATAACGAACAACCACTAGGTGTGTGTACATTGAATCCCACACCTAGTCGACACACGCTTTTAGGTTTACATTGTGAATGAAAGTATATGAATAAAACCTAAGACCCTTGTTCCTTTTATAGTGGAAGGAACAGAATCTACAAGAGATCAAATCAAATAAACATCTAAATATTCTATTTAGATAAACTATATATTGTGTATATCATAAATAATATACTCAATATATTCCCCAAATAGAATTCTCCTTCAATTATATCAGCGTTGACTTTTGTTGATTGCGTTTGACTTTTGTTGACTTCTATCAACGCCTAATTTGCTCTTGTCAACTCTTGTATTACACTTGTCAACGCCTGAGTAAATGTCCTTTGATTTTGAGTTTCTGCCACATCAACTTTTTGACCCAACAATCTTCCCCTAGTTGATAGTGGCAAAACTCTATGTGTATCTCTTGTAAGTTGTACATGATCTTCAAATTGCTTCCCCTCAAGTGTAGCATGTATTTCTTCCCCTTTTTATCACATCAACAGGAAAGTAAACAATGTATGCAATCTTTGAAGATTCTCCAAATGTAGCTCTATGTAATGATCTTGAAGAAAAATAAATAAGATATTCTTGATGTAGAAGTAGAATAACCCAACCTTGTGTTCCATGTCTTGTACTATCCACGTGATAAAGAACTTATACCTTTAGCATTATAAGCAGACCTCGATCTCTTGTCAATATTCTCATCCTATGTGAGACACTGAGCACGATAATGTAACTCCTTCAAGTGTTATGACAAGCCTTCATCACCAACCATGTAAAGCACAAACAAGTTACCTTTAAAGTCAGTGTATGGTATCCACGACTTTAAGATATGATAGAACACAAACTCGCGAAAATCTTCTTCAATCATCAAACTTACCATAAGAATTCTTCCCCTTAAGCCAATACCTCTTCATGGTGAATTTAATGGAATCACATCTTCATACCATATGTAAAAGTATCCTGATGGATAACTCTTTCACAAGGCTATCCCGATTACATAGTTTAAAATATCCATCAAATTCTCACGAATAGTTGCTAACTCGCTTTAAGATCATTAATTCCTTTTAAAAATATCCGAGCCATAAATATCAACATGATATTCTAAAGTAAACGGAGATTCCATGTACCTTCGTGTGTAATTTCCACCTTTTTGTGTGCTAAAAACGTACCAATTTTCTCAAACAGCAGCAATCATTGTGTTATCCAATATCCTTCTCTGTCCAATATCATTACCAGATGTATTGTCCAATATCGGACAATACTTATCAGCGCTTGAAATACCATATATCGGACAACACTGTCAATGCTATCAGCGTTGACTTATTCTGTCAGCGTCAAAACACTTCCTGTCAGCGTCAATATCAATCTTGTCAGCGTCTATTTTTGTCAACGTTACAATCAACCACTGACACAACGACCAAAGTGTATCCTTTGTCTTGATATGAATTCTATGTTGTAAGAATAACAAGAGTAGTATTTCAAACGTGTTTTATCACACGTCTTATACCCTAAGTTTTAGGGATTCTCATGCGACCATATCCCTTTCTCTATTTTCCTTGTTATTCCCACAAATCTCGTTCTAATATAAAACAAATTCCTATAATCTTGTAAAAGATTACAACTGCTCCATATTTCCATAAAATAATAGAATCCATACCACGTCTGTAAAGGATTACGTTTTAAGATAGAGTTGATACCTAATCCCTCGTAATTATAGGAGAAAATAACAAGCCAAATCTTGATCATTCTTATTTGTAGGAGAAAATAATGCTTCATCCAATCAGACTCTTAGAACCGTGTGAACACAATGCTAGATCTAACGTCACTTGTGATCATGTGTACGCAGGTCTATAGTAACACAAGAATGATCATGTGAACACAGAATTAGAATATCCTCCACTAATAGAAAAACTTGGACCGTGTGAACACAATTTGCTTCTTTCTCTTTACTAGCAGCTAACAACGCATGAATATATAGCTTGTCAAAAGACCACGCATGAATAAGATATTCATGGAAATAAATCACCAGCTCTTCGATCAGCCAACGAATAAGCATTCTGTTTGAACAATCACAATCTTGGATCTAGGGTTTACTCAAAAACCCCTTTTCTTGCTGCTATCAATCCATACTCATGCTTCAAAACATCTCTTCTTGTTTTGAATAGATCTAGGGTTTGTAAAAAAACCCTAAAACATGATTTTATGTAAACAAGAAAATCTGAAAATCAACTCATCAGCCAACTTTGACGCCTAATAACTTTTGCCTGGGGATAAAACTCGACAACCCCTCCAGTGGATGTTTAGATATATGTATGTAGAACACACATATAAAATTTCGTGACGATCCAACGGTTCAATCAAAAGTTATGACCTTCTGAATACTGCTGCGCACACAAAAACGTCCAGAAAAACCCTAGACGGATTTTTCTTATTTTCACCATACACGAACACCTTGTTGGTCCTAGCATCACGAGCCACGAGGCTCTGATACCAATTGTGGAAACCTTGGTTTCCGGATCTTTGAAGCTACTAGGAATGATCATTGTTCATATGATTATACAATCAAAGCGGAATTAGAACAACAATCATTAACAAGGTGTTTAGGCACAAAACATGAATTAAAACACGATTGGATTGCCCATTATATTAATAACGAACAACCACTAGGTGTGTGTACATTGAATCCCACACCTAGTCGACACACGCTTTTAGGTTTACATTGTGAATGAAAGTATATGAATAAAACCTAAGACCCTTGTTCCTTTTATATTGGAAGGAACAGAATCTACAAGAGATCAAATCAAATAAACATCTAAATATTCTATTTAGATAAACTATATATTGTGTATATCATAAATAATATACTCAATATATTCCCCAAATAGAATTCTCCTTCAAATATATCAGCGTTGACTTTTGTTGACTGCGTTTGACTTTTGTTGACTTCTATCAACGCCTAATTTGCTCTTGTCAACTCTTGTATTACACTTGTCAACGCCTGAGTAAATGTCCTTCGATTTTGAGTTTCTGCCACATCAACTTTTTGACCCAACAAGATTTTGGATCACCAATAATCTGTGTAATAGGATGGTTGTTGTTGACTTTATGAGTGGGAATAGAACTGACTGGAATTTTAGTTTCCAAATTGTTGAAATCAGTTACTGCACCCTGCTCATCATAGGAAGCTTTGGAGAAGATTCCTTCAGCTGGACTGGCATATAAGTCTTCATCGTCCAATGCTTGCAAAATGTCTTCTAGTGAGTCAGCAGATTTACCAGATTTTGACTTAGCAGTACTTGCAGATGAAGTACCGCTAGGTATAGTATGTACTGCTGAGTGTTGTGACTCAAACGACTCTTCTCCTAAATGCTTATTAGCAGATGTAGCATTCTTTTCTTGATCTTGAAGCCTCTGAAGCTCCTGGGAGGCTTGATCATCATTTGATGACATGGTTTGCTTCTTGGGAGTTGCAGACATGGGAGTAACAGTAGGCATGTTTGGCATATAGATGTGAACATCTTCATCTGATGAAGAAACATCTTCTTGAGTACCTGTATTAGTTGCACTTGACTCCTCACCTGCATTGTTAGTTTGACAATCCTTTTGCAAAGTGTAGTAATCCATGGAGTTGGTTAGATAATCTAAATCAAACTCCAAGCATAACCTATTCCTGGGACATTGGGTATATTTTATAAGAAATTGACATGTGCATTTTCTTCAACTTTCTTAGTTGCCAAATTATAAACCCTATATGCTTTACTTTGCAATGAATATCCTACAAGATATCCTGGATCAGACTTTCCATCAAACTTTCCCAAATAATCAAGAGTATTTTGTATGGACACATGACACCCAAAAGGTTTTAAATGACTTATGTTAGGCTTTACATTAGTCAAGAGTTCATAAGGTGTTTTGTTTTGAGGCTTAGTTACTAGGACTCTATTTAACACATAACATGCAGTATTGATTGTTTCTTCCCAAAAGGTATTTGGCAAAAGTGAATCAGCCAGCATAGTTCTAGCAGCCTCAATTAATGTCCTATTCTTCCTTTCAGCTACTCCATTCTGTTGTGGAGTTCTAGGATTACTAAATTGCCTCTTAATTCCTTTAGACCTACAAAATTCATCAAAATCAGCATTCTTAAATTCTGTTCCATTATCAATCCTAATGATTAAACCATGTTTAGTGAACTGCTTTTCAACTAAAGTGATGAAGTCCTTTAGTAATTCACTTGTTTCACTTTTAATGGCTAAAAAGAAAACCCAACTGAATCTACTATAATCATCACTTATGACTAGACAAAAGGTCTTATGGCTAATGCTTCTAATAGAAACTGGACCAAATAAATCCATATGCAAGAGATGCAAAGGTTTTGTCACAGTGTTTACAGTCTTGGTCTTACAAGAGGCTCTATGTTATTTTCCTTTTTGACAAGCAGTACATGTGAAATCATTTTGAAAAGATTTGTTAGGTAAACCTCTAACCAAATTCCTTTTTACCAATCTATTAAGATTCTTGAAATTCACATGACCTAACCTTCTATGCCATAAGTTTGACTTATCTAAAGAAGCCTTATCTAGCAAACATGTAATACCACCTGTTGGAGTAATAGTATGAAGATTAAAGGTGTACATATTTTCTTGCCTGGGTACTTTAAGCAGTATTTGAGATTCCTTGGGCATCTCAAAGTCTTTGGACAACACCAAGTAGTCTTTGTCTGTGAATAGCACCTTGTTCTTCTTATCACACATTTGTGATACAGAAAAGAGATTGAACTCGTTCAATTCTTTTACAAAGAAGACATCTTCAAATTCCAACTTTTTTGTGTTGATTTTCCCTTTGCCAGTGATTTTCCCTTTGCTACCCCCAAAGGCTACTGGACCTCCTCTGAATTCTTCAAATTCAGCAAGAAAATCTTTGTTCCCTGTCATGTGTCTTGAGCATCCACTATCTACAATTCCTTTATCTTTTAATTCATCAATGAGATGCCCCTGCACACAAATAAAAACTCATTAGTTTTTAACAGGGACCCAAGCCACATTTGGCTCGGATCTTGTGGGACCTACATATTTAAGAGTTTGTATTGAAGCATTTACAGTGATGCTACTTTTACTCTTATACTTCATGGTTTCATTTATGTAGTCAAATTCATAGGGTGACTCTATGTTCTTTGACTTCTTTAACTTAAGTACTGCTTTAGCGGTACTTGCTTTAACACATGGTATATCTCTTTTAGGAACCCACATTTGTACTGGTTTGTTCTTGTTCTTACTTCTAGGTGTTTTAACTTTTTCAAAAACTTTATTAGAAGTCTTGGAGAACATTGGTTTTACAGACTTTAAACCAACAGTACTTGAGTTTGGTCTAGCAGTACTTGTAGATTTAGGCTTTCCGGTACTTGGTTTACCAGACTTTAAAGATACAAGTCCTTGCTTCATAAGTACTGCCCTAGGAACAAAACTTTTGGTAGGATTATTTTTAACCTGTTTAACTACCCTTGTGTGATCAAACTTAGGTTTGCCATCTTTAAGTTTCTGTTTCCTATAACCCTGTGCATTTTTCCCATTACTGTTTTTCATGACCCTTTGTGTAGCCTTTTGTTTCACAATTTTATCTTCATGTAATGTACAGTCTTTGATAAAATGACTTAGACTACCACAAACATAACATCCTTTTCTTCTTAAAGAAGACCCAAAAGGTTGTTTTGACTTTACCTTTTCAAAACCTATCCCACCCCTTTTGGTTTTAGTATGTTGTTCATTGTTTTCCAATATCTTGCTAGGAGTTTTTACCTACTTGGGAGCAGAACTAGTCTTAGATTCCTCAGAAACAAAGTTGTTCATTAAAGGTGGATAAACAATATTCTTGGTCACATCAGTATTTTCTTGAGACACAATAGTAGAGTTAAAGCCATTATTAATCTTAGGTTCTTCTAACTCTATACTAGTATCATTACAAGGGGGCATGAAAATTCCTGATACTGGTGGAGGAACTTCCTTCATTCCTTCAGCATATCTATCATTTTCAGGTGTATCATCTACCTCACTAGAACTATCAAAAATCCCTTTTGATAAGTCCTTGTTAGTTAAGGTTATCCCAGGTTGATCCTCAATATATCCTAGGCCTGTTTTATCATAATACCCCATTTGTGAATTAATCAATTTTCCCAATCCCTTAGAGGATTGTTGCCATTGACTAATCACTTCCCTCTCTTTACAAAGACTGGTTTTTAAAGCTTCATTTTCTGAATTTATTTTTAAAAGTTGTCTTTTAAAAGCTTTTATTTCCACATCTTTTTCCCTCGTTTGAAGAGTCAAAATCCTAATTTTCTCTTCATAGTTTTGTTGAGCCTTTTTATACAAAACTATATTATCTTTTAGTTTAACAACACCCTGTTTGAAAGCCTCTACTTCTACAGTGCATGTGTTAACCTTTTGATAGTGTTCCTCTAGTTCTACTTTTAGTCTATTAAATTTAAGAATACAATCTTTAGAACAAGGGTGTACCTCAGTATCTTCATGTGAGAGAGCCATTTAATCCAAGCTCTTCTTCTTCTTCTTCTTCTGCCTAATTCACCACTCCATCTACAGTAACCAATGCTTTGGTTCCTTTAGGACTCCTGCTGTTTCCTCTTGGAAAGCTTTTAGTTATTCTTGGACTGGTTCTATAGCTGTTCTTGGACTTTAGATTGCTTGTCTCAGCTTTATCACTATTGCATTCTCTTGCAAAGTATCCATTCCTTCCATAGTTATAGCATTCAACTTTATACTTGTCATATCCTAATGGCTCATTAGGATCAACAGTCATTTTTCTTCCAGTCTTCTTGAGGAACCTGTTAGATCTTACTGACACCATAGCAGCTTGTCATTTAAGATCCATCTCTTTAACATCAGCATCATCCATTTGGAACAAGTCATTGAGAGTTAATCTTGGCCTGTTGTCTTGTCCAGCAAAAAATGAGAAGGCATCATTGTCACTAAACAATGGTGAAGACCTTCCATGTGGATTTTGAGAGATCACTGGACTGCTTTCAATACTTTGTGGGTAAGTACTGTGTAACACCCCCAAATTTATACAACTCAGTACAGCGGAAGACTCGTTGGTGTTACGGGATAGCACATTACTCACATCATAGACAACGCATAAAAATCGCGTCGTTTAATAATAAATCATTTCTATTCATAAATATCAAAGTTACATCGGTCCCAAGTCATTATATTTCATACAAAGTTTTACAAAGTATTTGAATGGAAAAATATTGTTTAAGTGCGGGCCATGAATTCTTGTCGTCTTCCCGAGAATTACCTTCAAGTACCTGAGATAAAACATGTTAAAAGAAAAGGTCAGCGATAACGCCGAGTGAATTCATAGAGTTTAATAAATTCCATCAATATAACTTCGGTATAAAATTAGTACTAAAAATCAATTCGTACAAATCATTGTAATAGGCCGTAAAATAGCCAAAATCATATTATACAAATCTTTATAATAGGCCATAAAATAGCCAAAGTCATTTTATATAAATCCTTATCGAAAATTGTAATATAGGCATTTGCCTTAAAAATTATTATACGAGCCAATGTCGTAAAAACCTCATACAATACGTCGTATGACGTTGTATAAAATCAAATAAAAACCGTTATATGAATATGGTTATGAAAACCAAAACACAAACATAATATCAATAGTATGACCCTGTATTGCTAGTCAGGCAATACATCGTAATTCGGAGCGTCTAGTAATATTTCGGTGATTGGATTATTATAAGCCGCATGACATTGTTACCTTACTAAACCAAGAACGGGTAGCTAACCCGATACCAATTTTGCCCATCTAAAGTAGCGTGTCGTCACAAAGGTCACACTATGGAAATCTTCTCATACATAAATTCTCTTACCAATCAATGTGGCACGACGGGGATCAACCGTCAAGGCGCGAACTGGGGTGATCGTCCCCAAATAGTACTATTAAATGCATAAGCGTCTACCAACTCCTGGTAGTTCACAATTCATGCTAATGGGACTTTTAGTGACATAACCTAACTTTAATAATCCATTTTATTTCATCTATCGGGTCCATTAATCATTTATCGGGTCATACAATCGGGTCATTCAATCATTCGGGTCCAAAATCAATAAACAAACAATCGGGACAAATGGTGTCCTATTTTATAAAAACTAACATGTTATCTCCCTCGCGGGTTTATAAAACATTTATAAAAACATTTAAAAGAGTGCGAGGCTATGAACTCACGTTGATGTGGGAAGGCGGGTTATCGGCAATTCGGACGTACGGTACGTGCTTCAATCACGGAAACCTAGACAAATATTAATCGGTCTTAGACTCTTGTCCAATGACTTTATAAAAATAACAATTATGTATACATATGATGATTATATATATATATGATGATCAAGTGGGTTTACATATTCTCGTTTACTCATTTTAGAGTTATGTGTTGATAACTTTTATACTAGTTTTCTTGTTTTACCTATTTACGTGTTTTAGGTCCAATAAGCCTATTATAAGTTCTTAACTTGTATTAATCCTTTTTGTACTTATATTATCAGTACATACACTTTCAAGTTGTGCCCAAATGGGTTAAGCCCAATAAGTTCTTTTTATGGGTGTTTATCTTATGTAGTCCAATTATTAACCTAAGTATTAGTCCAATATGTTTACTTAGCTCGTTAATGTCCGTATGCCCTAAAGTTCGGGTTTTATCGGTTTTTACTTGTTATACATGTCTATATATCAGTATATAAGTTTTATAAAGTTTTCATTAGACGGGTCCAACCATCTAAGTTTTATTTAATAAAAACGTTAATTTTACGGCAATAGCCGAAAAAGTCGTAAAAATCATGTTTATAGTTTTATATCTTATAAAACATAACAAGTTACCATTTTTATAAAATGTATACTTATTTAACCTTTTACATATTTATATAAATAGAATTCATGAGTTAGTGGGTTTTAATTTATATTTTATACTATTAAAATTTGAGTGCTTATATAATAGTAATATACTTTAATTTCCAAAATCTGATTTTTAACTTCACTTTCACCAAAACTGCCATATCTTGAGTTCTATATGGAGATAGAAGCTCAAATTTTTATCACATAAACTACATGATATTTGCTACATTTAACTCTTCTATGGCTACTGTTGAATCATCTTCTAAATATTTTCTAAAAATCGTCCAAAACAGTAACTTCAGATTTATACCCTAAACTTGTTTTGATCATATCTCACTCATTACAATGATTCCATTGCATGGCCAACTCTCACATGTGTACAAGACCCATAGCTTACTGTAAATCCATTCTACTTCATCATTTTATTAGTCCATGACCTGTTTACATACTGTTTTATACAGCCATGTAAATTAATCAAGATTTTAACCTTGTTTCATATGGTTTTTCACCTTTTTAATCATGTTTATCAACAACAAATCCCCACATAACATTTTTATCATCATATAATCATCATATACATATACAATAGGAAATAAAATACATGTTTACATAATCAAAATAACAAGAAGATGAGAAGGACAATCTTTATACCACCATGATGATGTAGGTTGTGATCAAAACATGGATTTTGATGGAGAAACTTATGATGCACCAAGACCATCTTCAAGACCACCATTCTTCATGAACACCTTGTGGAAAATCAGCCCTACTACTCCATGAAAACTCCTCCTTGGATGTTATAACTTGCACCAATCTTCATCTTTTTGAATGGAGATTAACATATGTTGATTATAACATATGTTTATGGTTAAAATTTGTATGAAAGGGGTGTTTTGGTGGAGATGAGGGACGGCCAAAATGAGTGTGAGAGAGAGAGGAGAGTTGTTTTTGCATGTTGTAAATGAGAGTGTGTGGTTTTGCTAATGGTTTTGAGGAGTAGAAAGCTTAACTTGTAAGCTTGGTTACAAGTGTAACACTTGTTAGCTAAACTTGACACCTCATGGTGTTAAGTTGCTAGTGTTGGCCGGTTTTGATGGGGGTGGGACAAGTGTCCCACTTGTCTCATCCCCATTTATTTACGGGTACTCCTCGATTCTAGTTTCCTCGATTTGCGTGCCCTCGGGTCGTTTTATGAAAAACGTTTTTATAAATTATGAATCAACGTCACAAAACGAATCCAATAAAAATTGTTTCATCAAAAACGGAGTTCGAAAACGTAAATACGTAATCATAAGGTTTCCGGTTTAGTCGTAAAGGACGTTAAAATAAAATCGTAAGTCCTAATCTCTTCTCGTAAATTTGTGAGTTTATGAACTAACACAAATTTAAAACTCCAAAATAATATTCGCGGATAAATTTATTTTCTGAAATGTCGGACTGTCACCAAGGACGGTGTATGTAAACGTAAGCACGTAACGTCGAATCCTCCGGTTTAAACGTAGTCGACGCTACTTCAAGACGTAAATCCAAATTTCTTCCCAAAAATATGTGAGTTCATATTGTAACATTAAAATAATATTTTCAAATAATATTTGAGAATAAAATATCAATCGTAAATTGACGGATTGTCACAGCATTTACCCCTAAACAGGATTTTTGTCCTCAAAGATCATCTTACTACTCGCTTCTTATAGAGTTAAAGCCATGTGGGTATTTCCTCCACACTCGGTCTTTTCTCACAAGTGCAATTACAATACGCGAGTTTCATCAAACATAACTACGGGAATAAGATCAGACTACATGTTGACTTACTTTCTCTATCCATGATGTTCACGGGTTTTTGATGAATGTAACTTTTCGCCGATCTAAGCTCTACTAAGAATAATCAGATTCTCACTTGATAGATATTCCATCAAGTTCGATATACGAAACATAATTCACGCAGTCTTTGAAGTCCTAGGGTAGATCCAGCTTATATGCCTTTCAAACCAATCTTTTTACATCATCTCTATGGTCCCATACAACGGGGACTTATATCCCATGATTTGTCAGATCATGAATTCATTTTTCCAAGGTTAAAAATTGTGGCATAACTTCGCTACCCATTTGGCACTTCAAGATCTACATTTCACATTCACATAACCTCCTGCCCACTATCGGCAGTTAATAATCAAATCCTAATTTCGACAATCATTTCAGATTTTGCGGGTCGGGTATTTTGCAAGGATAGGTTCACCATCATAGGAAACCTTAAACCTAAAAGACATATCCAACTCACAATGGGTGTATGTCGGATGTCTTCATTTCAACTCCTGCTTACAGATGCTCTAATTTCTAAATCTTAACAAGATTCGATCTCAATCCTAATACGATGATTATCAATGATAATCCTTCCAAAGGAAAACGATTATACGGTCTATTACCAAAGGTCAATCATTCAAACATAAAACATCACTTATATTACTTTGTATCGTTACTTTACCTCGTCCCTTCGATTGGGGTGGTACATAGTACTCTCATCAAGGTTCGTTCTCAATGATTTCTAAGCAAATCTCTAGAAATTCGTTGCGAAGCGAGGATCTTGATATAGATGATCGATACAGGCACGCTATGTTTACATAACTCTTTTGCATTTATCATTAACGAGAATGATATTAGCATATTTGGTCAGTCTGTCGACGATGACCCAAATCGAATCAAATTCAGATGATGACCTTTGCAATAGCTAGACGTTTACTAATGTATGAGGCGATCTCTGCCTTCATAATTGCCATCAGTACAACTTCTTCAGACAAAAATACTTTTAGTCATAAATGACATAAATAGAATATTTATACTTACAAATTCCAACATACTATATCTCACAATCTCCATATTTAGGCAACCATAGACGGCCCTTTAAAACATTTAATGCTATCGGCTTCTCTATTTTAATGGTTCACATTAGCCGCGAACCACTTTTCATTATTTATATTATCCTTTTTATAAACATCGACTATATTTTTATATCGTTCGGCAATTTATTTTGCACCTTCATTATCAAGGAACATGTCCTAATTGGTTCTTTATCCTTTTTATATAATATGTCAGTATCTATATTCACTTCTCATGATGATGTAATTATCATGTCCACAATTCACTCAGATATTCTTTCTATATTATGCGTCAGTAATTATATTCACCTTTCTTCATATTTTCTAAGTTTCAGTTTCGTCCTATCTATCATTTTCATTAGTTTTTCTCAATCTGGTGTTTAAAGCGTCGATAATTATACAACTAATTAAATATTAAATATTCAATTTTTATGAAACGTAAACGTTAAAAGTTTAAATTTCTCAGTTCGACCAATTATATAAAATGTTCAAAATAAATTTGGATTTAATTAACAAGATTTTTGTTGATTTATCGAAAATATTTAATAAGATTCGTAAATGTTCGAAAAACCTTTGTTTATACTTTGGTCAAAGTTTTCTTAGTTTGAAAAGCAAAATTTGTCGTTTTAAGTTTTCAGGTTATGGTATAAATGGTTTTACTCAGTCCTTCTTAAGTTATCTTGAGGTATACACAAACATTTACCCCTAAACAGAAGTTTAGTTAAATGTTTAGTGTATAAGGGAATAATCCCTTTAAAAACATTTGTTAAAACATTTGTCAAAGCATATTTCCATTTCTTTTTGGTAAAATCCAAAGTCTTAAAAGGGCTCTTTATTTTTGAAGAGTCAATTTATATTCCATTATCCTTTTAATCACATAGTCAAATCATGTAAAGTATTAAGTCTTTAGTCTTATGTTAAATATTCAAGGTACATGTTTTCATTGTTCGGCCAATTTAGGGCAACCTATAAATAGTTATTATATCCTTCTTATACTTATAAATAAACAAATAGTCTTTAATGATCTTAAGCATGAATTTATCAAATTACAGCCTTCACATGTGATTCAGCAAATTTATGAATACCACATGTGCATTGTCAATCCAAACGACATCATGTGAAACTCATAATGTTCATTACAAGTACCGGATGTAGTGATTGGAATAGAAAATCTCCTTCGCAGATGCGAAGTTGATGATAACCATGCTGTGGATCAAATCTTTAAAACATAAGCTAGAACCTTGTAAATGATCGAACAAATCTTCCATTTTGAGTTATGGATATCGTTTTCGATTGTCAATTTACTCAGTCACAGTAATCTATAAATATAAGGAATGATATCACCATAGCTCTTTATGATGACAGGCTTGGTATAATAAAATCATTCTCCGACAACTCTGTCAGTTGTACGGTAATTCCTTAAATTCAGATGGTGCTGATGTACAGTGCACAAGCCACAAGTGCAGCATCAAAAATATAATCAATACCAATTTCTACTTGCCTTAATGGCGAAAGTCTAGGTAATTCATTAACAAATACTTACTAAAGTTTCAAATAACAGAATTATCTTTTTAATACCTTCATTTTTAAGTCTAAATACAGGATAATCATCCATCAAGAATTATTTAGATCACTTTTGATAATCAACATCTTATCTTTTAGGGGAATTCTACTCGAGTTCCCATCAATTAAGACAATGTCGTCATGTCATAATCAATCAATTCATTCCACTGGCACTATCAACTTTCCAGTCTCATTGTCGTCGATAAGATGTGAACTTCTCAAAAGACTAATAATAACTCACAATCCTTCACAAATTCAAGGATATATGGAGACACAACTACTATTAAAAGAGTAAGGTCAACGCATAATCTATGCGAGAGAATTTCAAATCAGATACAGACGAAAACATTTAATGAATATGAATATATCCCATGTTTTCATAATTTGAGTACGCATTCGAAGTTCCTTGGATCGTTACCCAGGTCATTCAAATGAAATCAAATCAAAAGAAATGATAAGAACGTCAATACATCCAGTCGGGTATCAACACTCGGTAATCAAATACTTTTCTTAAGAATCTCACTACGGGAGAATTGGATAAGAAAGAATTGTCAATTGTCAAATAAGACAATTTCCACAGATGAGTAAATTCGACTCAGAAGAATAGATGCTATAGGCACATATGTAGGTGTCCCTAACACTATGTCCCTATTTTTCACTTCTTGCAGATCTCATAAATTTTAATCTTTCATAATCTTCAAGGAAAATGTAGTGTTTATTCATTAGTTTTATGGTGACTACTAATCAGTCTTGCATAGTCCATTGCAAATTGTATGTAGGCGCGCAACTATATACAATTTCAAGATTAACGATGCAATACTCAGTTCGTCAAAATTTTATCATCATGTTTATAATAAAAACATTTTCATGCTTAATTCTTAAATAAGAATCAAGTATAAATTTAAAAAGAATTTCTTTGTTATGGAAATAATTAAGTTTCCAAAGCGTCTCATAAACAACTTCATTTTGATATCAATCACTTATAAATCTCACTTTGAATAATCCTTATTGTGATGAAAATTAAATTTTCTCAAAGGATACCGTTTTAACTTTATAAAAATGATGTGTGATCTGCAAAAGAGTGATGAAAGCTTGTTCGCCAAGAATTAACTACGATATGATAGGAAATGAGCTTAGCCAATTAATCATGAGGTTCATGACCTCGATGGCACTCACGAAGAATAATTCACAACATAACTCAATTCAAGATGAGTACTTGTTCAATGGTTGCATCACTAATGCGAACATTAGGATGAAGCAGTAAGAGATAGATAACATCGATACATGTAGAATTTAGCAATCAAAGGTAGTCTTTTCATTAATCACAAACAAGTCAAATTGTACCGTAACACATTACGTGTCACTATGTCATACAATTCTCAGAACTCGTCCTACCAACTGATATCTCAGTTAAGTTAGGGATTCTTAAATGATACCACAATGAATACTAATATACAAGAGTAATTAGGTGTTCCACCTGTCCCGGAAGATCCATCGGTCTCAATTTAGAAGAAGATTTCTTCAATTTATTTATTGGACACTGGGCATCCTCGTCATTAGACAATGGCTTAGGAACAACCCTTAACACAACTAACAATCATTTAAAACCTAATAATTCAATCACAAAACTTTAACGACTTCCTCTTAACAATCTCATATTCCATACGGGTTAAATTTTACTTTATTCAAATTTCAACCAATTTATACTCAATTCGATATCCTACCTTATTCTTCCAATACTTACAACCTTATTCTTCGGCCTTGTAAAGGCAATACAAATATGAATCAACACTTAATTTCCAATCCTATTAGCTCTTACAACAACAATTATCAAATGAGTCACTAGCATGAAATGACTCGATCATTCAGTTAAACTTCTCGGAAAGGTATTAGTGGCATGAGGCTTCTGGGTAATGGTTCCATTGACAGCCTCAAGTGCAACATTCACCCTTTCGATTTCAAATTTAAGAATTGGATGACAACGAATCAGATGACATCTTTCCAGGTGATAACGTTTTGTCAAACTCCACTCTATTAAGGAAACATCGTCATGACATCGATATCGGATTTAATCTCGCCAATTCTTTTTCAATATCACCATCAACTAATATCTATATTTCTACGAATATCAACCATTTGTTGGGATCATAAATATCCGCAACTTGGTTTAGATCTAGGATAGCTAGAATTCCTACGAGAATAGCTTCGATTAATTTACTAGGGGATTTAGGGTTTCTTGTGACAATCTACGTCGTATAAATACCTCGTATAAAAATCAAAATAATCATCAAACAATCATGTAATAAAATTATATCATATGTATATATATAATCCAAGTTATATATATATATATATATATATATATATATATATATATATATATATATATATATATATATATATATATATATATATATATATATATATATATATATATATATATATATATATATATATATATTAAAATAACACTTCTCAGTCTGGCCTTGTCGGTAACTCGGGAATTCTTCGGCACCGTTATAGTCAAAAGATTTTTAGACATTTTAGAAAAATGTTTATAGTTAAAAGATTTTGAAAAGTTTTATTCAAAACCTTAGTTTTAAAAAATCTTTCGTTCTCTATAACGAGGGCTCTGGTACCAAACTGTAACACCCCCAAATTTATACAACTCAGTACAGCGGAAGACTCGTTGGTGTTACGGGATAGCACGTTACTCACATCATAGACAACGCATAAAAATCGCGTCGTTTAATAATAAATCATTTCCATTCATAAATATCAAAGTTACATCGGTCCCAAGTCATTATATTTCATACAAAGTTTTACAAAGTATTTGAATGGAAAAATATTGTTTAAGTGCGGGCCATGAATTCTTGTCGTCTTCCCGAGAATTACCTTCAAGTACCTGAGATAAAACATGTTAAAAGAAAAGGTCAGCGATAACGCCGAGTGAATTCATAGAGTTTAATAAATTCCATCAATATAACTTCGGTATAAAATTAGTACTAAAAATCAATTCGTACAAATCATTGTAATAGGCCGTAAAATAGCCAAAATCATTTTATACAAATCTTTATAATAGGCCATAAAATAGCCAAAGTCATTTTATATAAATCCTTATCGAAAATCGTAATATAGGCATTTGCCTTAAAAATTATTATACGAGCCAATGTCGTAAAAACCTCATACAATACGTCGTATGACGTTGTATAAAATCAAATAAAAACCGTTATATGAATATGGTTATGAAAACCAAAACACAAACATAATATCAATAGTATGACCCTGTATTGCTAGTCAGGCAATACATCGTAATTCAGAGCGTCTAGTAATATTTCGGTGATTGGATTATTATAAGCCGCATGACATTGTTACCTTACTAAACCAAGAACGGGTAGCTAACCCGATACCAATTTTGCCCATCTAAAGTAGCGTGTCGTCACAAAGGTCACGCTATGGAAATCTTCTCATACATAAATTCGCTTACCAATCAATGTGGCACGACGGGGATCAACCGTCAAGGCGCGAACTGGGGTGATCGTCCCCAAATAGTACTATTAAATGCATAAGCGTCTACCAACTCCCGGTAGTTCACAATTCATGCTAATGGGACTTTTAGTGACATAACCTAACTTTAATAATCCATTTCATTTCATCTATCGGGTCCATTAATCATTTATCGGGTCATACAATCGGGTCATTCAATCATTTGGGTCCAAAATCAATAAACAAACAATCGGGACAAATGGTGTCCTATTTTATAAAAACTAACATGTTATCTTCCTCGCGGGTTTATAAAACATTTATAAAAATATTTAAAAGAGTGCGAGGCTATGAACTCACGTTGATGTGGGAAGGCGGGTTATCGGCAATTCGGACGTACGGTACGTGCTTCAATCACGGAAACCTAGACAAATATTAATCGGTCTTAGACTCTTGTCCAATGACTTTATAAAAATAACAATTATGTATACATATGATGATTATATATATATATGATGATCAAGTGGGTTTACATATTCTCGTTTACTCATTTTAGAGTTATGTGTTGATAACTTTTATACTAGTTTTCTCGTTTTACCTATTTACGTGTTTTAGGTCCAATAAGCCTATTATAAGTTCTTAACTTGTATTAATCCTTTTGTACTTATATTATCAGTACATACACTTTCAATTTGGGCCCAAATGGGTTAAGCCCAATAAGTTCTTTTTATGGGTGTTTATCTTATGTAGTCCAATTATTAACCCAAGTATTAGTCCAATATGTTTACTTAGCTCGTTAATGTCCGTATGCCCTAAAGTTCGGGTTTTATCGGTTTTTACTTGTTATACATGTCTATATATCAGTATATAAGTTTTATAAAGTTTTCATTAGACGGGTCCAACCATCTAAGTTTTATTTAATAAAAACGTTAATTTTACGGCAATAGCCGAAAAAGTCGTAAAAATCATGTTTATAGTTTTATATCTTATAAAACATAACAAGTTACCATTTTTATAAAATGTACACTTATTTAACCTTTTACATATTTATATAAATAGAATTCATGAGTTAGTGGGTTTTAATTTATATTTTATACTATTAAAATTTGAGTGCTTATATAATAGTAATATACTTTAATTTCCAAAATCTGATTTTTAACTTCACTTTCACCAAAACTGCCATATCTTGAGTTCTATATGGAGATAGAAGCTCAAATTTTTATCACATAAACTACATGATATGTGCTACATTTAAGGCTACTGTTGAATCATCTTCTAAATATTTTCTAAAAATCGTCCAAAACAGTAACTTCAGATTTATACCCTAAACTTGTTTTGATCATATCTCACTCGTTACAATGATTCCATTGCATGGCCAACTCTCACATGTGTACAAGACCCATAGCTTACTGTAAATCCATTCTACTTCATCATTTTATCAGTCCATGACCTGTTTACTTACTGTTTTATACAGCCATGTAAATTAATCAAGATTTTAACCTTGTTTCATATGGTTTTTCACCTTTTTAATCATGTTTATCAACAACAAATCCCCACATAACATTTTTATCATCATATAATCATCATATACATATACAATAGGAAATAAATTACATGTTTACATAATCAAAATAACAAGAAGATGAGGAGGACAATCTTTATACCACCATGATGATGTAGGTTGTGATCAAAACATGGATTTTGATGGAGAAACTTATGATGCACCAAGACCATCTTCAAGACCACCATTCTTCATGAACACCTTGTGGAAAATCAGCCCTACTACTCCATGAAAACTCCTCCTTGGATGTTATAACTTGCACCAATCTTCATCTTTTTGAATGGAGATTAACATATGTTGATTATAACATATGTTTATGGTTAAAATTTGTATGAAAGGGGTGTTTTGGTGGAGATGAGGGACGGCCAAAATGAGTGTGAGAGAGAGAGGAGAGTTGTTTTTGTATGTTGTAAATGAGAGTGTGTGGTTTTGCTAATGGTTTTGAGGAGTAGAAAGCTTAACTTGTAAGCTTGGTTACAAGTGTAACACTTGTTAGCTAAACTTGACACCTCATGGTGTTAAGTTGCTAGTGTTGGCCGGTTTTGATGGGGGTGGGACAAGTGTCCCACTTGTCTCATCCCTATTTATTTACGGGTACTCCTCGATTCTAGTTTCCTCGATTTGCGTGCCCTCGGGTCGTTTTATGAAAAACGTTTTTATAAATTATGAATCAACGTCACAAAACGAATCCAATAAAAATTGTTTCATCAAAAACGGAGTTCGAAAACGTAAATACGTAATCCTAAGGTTTCCGGTTTAGTCGTAAAGGACGTTAAAATAAAATCGTAAGTCCTAATCTCTTCTCGTAAATTTGTGAGTTTATGAACTAACACAAATTTAAAACTCCAAAATAATATTCGCGGATAAATTTATTTTCTGAAATGTCGGACTGTCACCAAGGACGGTGTATGTAAACGTAAGCACGTAACGTCGAATCCTCCGGTTTAAACGGAGTCGACGCTACTTCAAGACGTAAATCCAAATTTCTTCCCAAAAATATGTGAGTTCATATTGTAACATTAAAATAATATTTTCAAATAATATTTGAGAATAAAATATCAATCGTAAATTGACGGATTGTCACATACTGCTTGTAAGTCCTCCAGCGGTATTTGTGAAGTAAGTACCGCTGCTAGATCCACTAGCGGTATTTTGAAAGTAAGTACCGCTGTTCCCATCTGACACAAATGCCAAATTAGACTTTGAAGAACTTGCTGTCTTTACTTCAGTGCCTTTCACATCCATCTTATATGCTCTAAGATTGTTGTAGAGATGATCAAATGGAATTGTTTCCAGATCATCTCTTGTGATGAAGTCAATAGCCATTGCTTTCCACTCTGGTGGAACACTTCTTAAGAATTTTAGATAAGCTTCTTCATTAGGGATTACTTGTCCATAAACTGCTAACTGAATAAGCAACTTGCTGAACCTTCCATATCCACCATGTATTCCCTCCATGCTGGTAATTGAGAAGTTATCAAATTCTTGCTTAAGAACAATATTCTTGATTTTCTTAGATTTGTCATTGCCTCTAAATGTAAGTTTTATTGCATCCCACATAGCTTTGGCATCTTTATAATGATGAAAGCTTGGTAGAATGTCTTTAGAAAGAGCCATAGCCAAGGCAGTTCTGGCTTTTCTTTCTCTCATCTCTGCTTGTATCTGCTCAGCATTCACAGCAGGTAGAGCATAGCATGTACCATCTAGAAACCAGTGTAGCTTCTTTGGTGTGTTCCCATTCTTGATAACTTGCCACACAGTATGATCTGTGTGATTCAAGTAATGTTCCATATGCATAGCCCAAGTCTCATAATTGTCACCTTTGAGAACTGGGAGTTTAACAGCAGATAGAGTATGAGAAGGTGTTGGTGTAGAGGTAGCTACATCATTCACGACTTGAGCGCCTTGTGCTGGTGCAGGATGCACAACTTGTGGTTGTCCTTGTGGCAGAACAGGATCAGTGTTCTAAACATCATCCAAGTGAGCATTAACACCATCTGGTTGAGACATTCAGATTTGGTATGTGTGGAGTGTATGGGTTCGTGTTCTTCTTTTTCAGAGTTTCTCAACAAGCTCTGATACCACTTGTTGATCCCTTTGGTTGGATCTATATTCTGTTAAGATATAGTATAATAGTTTGTAATCAAACTAACACTTTGAGCACTCTTACTAATACTAAATAAGTTATGCGGAATCTAACTTATAAAGCACAGAAGAACAAAATTACTTTTAACTATTCGATTCTCTTATTAATCGACTTGTATGAGGTACATGAAAGACATTGTACCTATGTTCCTTTTATAGAGTAAGGAACCCTAGAAACCTTTAGAATATTCTATAAAGATAACTATATCACAGACGATATATTATCAATATTCTAACTATTTAGATATATCTCATAAGATATACTCTAACTATAACTATGACATATCTTATACAAAGATATATTCGTCCTAATAATCATAGCAGTACTTACTTTATAAGTAGCAATACTTACTATGTATCGCGTTAACACTAACGGTACTTACATAACACTAACAGTACTTGGAATACTCTAACGGTACTTGACACTTAACAAATAATTCCAAACAAACTTCAACAGAAAGGAGGAAAAAAACTTCAAAAAGGAGCTTAACTGATTGAGGTCCACAAATCCAGAAAGCTTCTATGTTTCGTTCCTTAATTGTCTGATATATAACTCTACAAAATTCGCTTCCTTGTCAGTTTGTTAAAAAAAAGTAAATGCAGCAAAATTGGGTCCACATAAAAACTAAAAAAGATGAGCTACAAAAGATACATACTTTAGTATTCTATGAAGTAGACGTAATTGGCCTTATAACAGGCATCAGAAACAACAAAATATGTACACAACAAACATAGTTGCAGGTCTTAGGTGCCGTTTGGTTGAAGGATATTGAGAGATATTTATAATATTTATATTTTAATTTCCTCTAAATGTTATGTTTGGTATGACAACGAAGGAATTTAAAATTCCTCGAATTGCCAAAAATTAGGATATTAGAATTACTCCCAAAAGTGAGGAATTTTAGTTTATTTGAAAATTATTTTTTATAAAAAAATTTCCTAGTCGTTTTTATTCAGGCTTTTATGTTTATATAAAAATTTATAAAATTTAAAAAATTTAAAAAATTGATATAAAAATTACTAATTTGGTTTTTACTATTTTAAATAGCAAAAATAAAATTTGTATATAAAATTTTGTCTAAATTTTTTTTATGAAATTTATATAAAAGGTAAAAAAATTATAGTTTTACTCAGAAAATTTAAAAAATAAAAAATATATATTTATTCGGTTTTTAGTCATATAAACAAGAAAAATAAAATTTACATAAAAATCTAATAAAATTTATATAAATTTTTTCTAAATATTTATAAATTATAGAACTTTTTCATAAATTCTATATAAATTGTTTATAAAATTTATAGAAAACTTTTATGAAATTTAAAGATTTTTTTTTGAAATTTATAGAAACTTTTTATAAATTGTATTGAAATTTTATAAAATTTATATAAGTGTTTATAAAGTTTATATAAAAAGTGGAAATTTGATTTTCTCTTTTAGATAAAAAAATTATATTAATAATATTTATTCGTGTTAATTGGTTCAACCCAAAATCAAAATTTTAAAACATTATGAATTTCTGTCAACCAAACATGCGAACGCATTTTAAATTCTAGAATTTTTAGTTCTTAGGAATTTTAATTTACTAGAATTTAAAATTTTAAAATCTTAAATCAAACGGCACCTTATAGTATCCATAAGTCATTATTATTTAGTCCTTAAAAGTGATCAAATTACATAAAACATTGAAGAAAAAAGAGAATACACGAACAATCTAGCAAATCAGGAAAAGATATATGGAAGATTATTATTATTCAGTCCTATGCCAAGTCGGTGTCTCATTAACATCCTCAAGAATTGGAAGATTAAAAGGCATGCACTTTGTATATAAGTCCTCATCATCATCATCCTCATCTATATTTACATTTATCCCGTAACCGTATGTATCTCTTGGCTTTGTCATAATTATATGCCACCACCCAACATCTTTTGGATCCTCTAGGTAGAACACTTGTCGAGCGTGAGAGACAATTATAAAAGGATCATTTTTAAGGATTCATCCGTGTGTATAAACGGCCTGGAAAAGGTTACAAATGGAAAACCATACTTATCTTTCTTTATCCCTCGAAATTTGCATATCAACCCGTCACAACGGAAAAGCACAACCTTGTGTTCTATAAAATACTCTAGTTCAATACCTTCCATCATAATTCTCGAGTTTTGGGTTTTTCTAAACTCTTCACGTCTCTTTGTAAAGAATCTAAAACATTTGTGATGAACCCTTTATATTGTTTAGCATAAGTTTTTGGGCCCATAGCTAAGGATAACAATTGTTGATCGAAATTTTGTGTCTCTAACAAAGGAACCTACGATTAAATGTATTATATACAAATGTTAGTTTATGTATCTTTATGTACCTAGAAGCTTCATTATTTGCATTACTACAAGTTGTCTAACCTGTTGTTTAAGCCACCATGAAATTTTTTCAACAAACAACTTCTCCATTGTCTTCAAGCTCAATTGTTCATTCCTTATAGCTTGTTGTTCATTGTAAAAGCGACTACAAAAATATAGCATCTTATATTTTGTAATCTATTATCTAATACCAAATATAATAACATATACTTACACACGTAACAACTAAATCTTAGGATGGTTAAGTAACACATAACGATGTGCCTAAGAAAATAAAGTTCCATCTAGCTCAACAATCTCATCTTTTCCTAATGTGTGACCACTTGAGTTAAGCATGTACATCTCTTTTGTAAGGATAATGTCATCACTCCTACGAGGATGATTCATGAAAGTCTCTACACCTTCAAAATATCTTGCACAAAATATAAGACACTCCTCCTTAATATACCCTTATTAAATTGAGCCTTCTGGTTGAGCTTTAAACAGGCCCCAACCATTTTATTAAACAGGTTATAAACCGTTGAATCAGATTGAGAAAAATTGATTATTAAAAAACAACTTTTTAAAATCGGTTTCGGCTTTTTTCTCGGATTGGATCATAAACCGATTTTTTTGCCCACGTCTAAGTAACACTAGTTTTTACATATTAAAATATGATATTTTTTCACATTCTAAAGTGTGAAGTTTATTTTATTTTTCCACACTAAATAATGTGAAGATGAAAAATTTAGTTTACTTCACACTTTTAAGTGTGAGCTTTTATTTTCACAATAAAAAGTGTGAAGTTTTTTGTGACACTTAATGTTTATCACACTTATTATTGTGAACATACTTATTAGTGTAAAAATTATAAAATAAAAGTTCACAATTTATAGAGTGTGAAAAAGGCATGAACAATAGCCCAATTTGTTGTAGTGATACAATTTATATCTATACCATTTTAAAATGTCTCAAATCATAGAAGGATCAATTGTCTCTTCAAACTGACATATATGGCTACTATAGATGTAACACCTGCTCCATAAAGAGACTAAGTGTCACGTTATGGTGTCATATCAGAAACATCATATTTAAAAGGGGGAAATTGAAACTTTTATTAAAATATCATAATAATAAAAATCCCAAAAACAATGGGGTCCAAAATGCAAAGTGCTAAAATCATAATGTAATCAATAATTTATTTGAATCGGGTAACTCTAAACGCACACATCAAACTCTCATTGCCCTGCCTCCCGCTTAACACCTGCCGCATGAAAAATAAACACGGCTCAACAAAACGGCCAGTAAATGGATATATAACAAATAAGGCTGAAAAGTAAAGAGTAGTAACGGAAGCTGCGAATATCAACATCATATGAACAAAGGAATGTATAAGTGTATAAAAAAGATAAGATGAATGAAACGTATTAAAATTCCCACGAGCCCAAATATCATATCTCATATCACACATATATCACGTGCAGTTGTACGGTTCTCCCAAAAATGTACATAGGCGGCCAAACCTAATGTACCAAAAGCGATATGGGGTGTATAGCACACACGACCCAATCACATTAATCAAATCATACTTACCAAAAGCCTAGGATGCATCCATACGCTCCCTGCAAAACAGAATAACACGTACACAAGCTCATGACTAGCATACACACTCACAAAATATATAGCAAAATGGCCATAAAAAGGGAATGTCGGGGACTAATCACACCGCCTCAGATGGTGTCATGCTACCTGTGAATCGGATGACATGGTCATGGTACCTCCATGATTAGAAAACAAAATGGCTCGGGCATAAGGGTTCATAAAAGATCATATCAAAGCATGTAGCATATTAGATCAAAAGGAAACATAAGAAGGCATATCAAACAAATGGATCATGATAAATCAAAGTAATTCAAGGATCATATCAAAACAGCAAGTAAAGATTTATGAAACATATCAAAAGCTTAGGAATTTATCAAAAAGAAGAGTTACAAAAGAATGAAGGAAGCGTTCTTACTAAAAGAACCGAATATCCGTACCTTAGCGCAAAACCAAACAAAGAGCCGCACTAAACAAAACAAATCCTAACCCTGTGTCAACAAGGCTACAATATACATACAAACATCTCATACATACTGATCATATACATAAAAGTACAAGTTTCCAAAAATAGGTGACTGACTTTCCAAAAATAGTGATTTCCTTATTTAAAAGATTTGCCGGTAATTAAGGTATGATTCGCTACTTAACTACCCCATAATATACTTTCTATAAATTCCCACAAAAATCACAGAGGTTGACTTATGTGCATATGACCCAATAAGCACAACCTAGCCCAAAACAATTCTTGTCAGAACATACAGAATGTTGTAACGGTTTTGACCCATCTAAACACATTGATAATTTTTCTAAAAAATACAGGGGATGTCCTAACATATAAAAAACACTTCCAGAAGCGGCTTAGTAAAACTCATTATGGTTAAGGAGTTAGAATTTTTATAGTGAACATGACATTTTCAGTCTAGAAAATCAGTTTTGACACCTTATGGGAAAACAGTAATAATCCGACCATAACAAGTTCTTAAAAATAAATGGAGGACATATTAACAAAGTAGACTCGGAGTAAATGATCAAGGACACTAAATTCATGTTAAAAGCTATTGTAAAACTCTTTTTATGATAATTACAAAATGACTCTTTTTTCCAAACAACCCATAACCCTTGTTTTAAAAAGTGTTTTCTACCTATCTAGTCCATTCTAGGATTTCAAAATCATGATTATTATGACATATAAACTTAATTAAGACCCTTAAAGGATGTTTAAACACAACAATTAATTATGATCATATGTGAAATTGTTTTAACCACCATAACATAAGATTAAGGTTTATAAAAACCCTAATTCCATAATACATAAAAACAAAGAGTTTCCATGATGACACACAGATTTAGAGGCTGAATAAACTTACATGAAAGATGTATATGATGATGATGGAATCACTAAGGCACCAAAACACCAAGAATACTAAGGATGGAGGGAGGATTTACACAAGAAAACCTAGAAAACCAAGGTTTCTTCAATGGAGAATGGAGAGAAAAGCTTCAATATCTTCAACAATGATGGAAATGTGAAAGTAAAAATATACGGTTGGAATGACTAAGGGAAGATATTTTGTGGGTTTTAGCAAGTTCCATAATTAAGGAAAACATGTTTAATGCAATATTAATTATTTCCTCAAAATAGCACAAAGTAAATAAAATCAAAATCTTCCTTTTTTTAACAAAAATCGTTTTTATTTATATAAGGAAAGATTTTTTTTAATATTACTTTATGGTATATCTTTATTATTTCCAAAAATCATAACATAAGGTTTAATTATTCTAAACTTATTTAAATAATTAAATGCACATTTTTAAGCTTTAAGAAATGAATTTCAAGAAATAAAATGAAATCAAATTTTCAGAAGTGAAATGAATTTTCAGAAATGAAATGAATTTTCACAAATGAACTTTATGTTTTCAAAATGACATAAATGACCAAAAATTGTATTTCCAAAATACGGGTTTTACAATACAAATAATTCCACGACGTTATACAATTGTCTCGTAATCATACAATATTTGACTATAATTTTATAAATAGCAGATCATCACGCAAGTAACCAATCTTATCTTATCTTAGGCTTCATTTTTAAGAGGTTTTACCTCTTCTTTGCAAAACCACGTCTACAAAAGAAGAGGTGCATATAAAGTATTCATCTATACAAAATAGACCGTTTGTTTTTTTATTATTGAAGTACTTCTTTCTTACTTTTAGTATCCTTATCTTATTCATAGTGTTTGTGTATGATTTCATACGTATTGTTCATTTTTACATGTTTGTACATTTTTGTTTATTTTTATGTTTTCGTACGTTTTCGTACGTTTTCATACGTTCTTTATAGGTTTTTGTTTATCGATGAAAACACATAATAACGTATTAAAACATGTAAAATACAGACATGTAAAAAACAGACAAAACCGTACCAAAGCCAACGAAAACGAACAAAAATGCACGATAACACAAAAAGATGTACGCAAAAGTAGAAAATTGTACGAAAATGTACAGTTGGACAATGGAGTAAAAACGTAAAAAAAGTTAAAATAAAACAAATAAAATGTATAAAAGCGTGCAAAATATACGAAATGAATCACTTTGGTATAAGAAGCACAAAAATAAAAAAATGCAAACGAATATTGAAGATTGTGCTGGGAATTGAGTGTTGAAGAAGGTAGAAGAAGAGGGAATAAGGGGAAACAAGTAAAGTTTATCTTTAAGGTTGAAGAGGCGAGAAGTGCTTTTTAGCACTTATTGTTGAAAGTATGTGGTAGATTTTTCCAAGCTTATATGTAAAAGGGACTTATTAGATACTTAATATGTTATCTGTTTTTATCATTTGTGTGACAATCCGTCAATTTATGATTGATATTTATTCTCAATATTTATTTGAAAATATTATTTTAATGTTACAATATGAACTCACATATTTTTGGGAAGAAATTTGGACTTACGTCTTGGAGTAGCATCGACTACGTCTAAACCGGAGGATTCAACGTTACGTGCTTACGTTTACATACACCGTCTTTGGTGACAGTCCGACATTTCAGAAAATAAACTTATCCGTGAATATTATTTTGGAGTTTTAAATTTGTGTTAGTTCATAAACTCACAAATTTACGAGAAGAGATTAGGAATTACGTTTTATTTTAACGTCCTTTACGACTAAACCGGAAACCTTATGATTACGTATTTACGTTTTCGAACTCCGTTTTTGATGAGACAATTTTTATTAGATTCGTTTTGTGCCGTTGATTCATAATTTATAAAAACATTTTTCGTAAAACGACCCGAGGGCACGCAAATCGAGGAAACTAGAATCGAGGAGTACCCGTAAATAAATAGGGATGAGACAAGTGGGACACTTGTCCCACCCCCAAAACCGACCAACATGTAGCTACAACACACTTGATGTGTCAAGTGTAAGTTAAACTTCATTACACTTGTCCTAAGCTTATGAACTAAGCTACCATCTCATCAAAACCAACTAGCTAAACCATAAGCTTCCACTTTCAACATGCAAACAACTACAATTTCCTCTCTACTCCTCATTTTGGCCGTCCCATTTTTCACCACAAACCACCATCACTTGATCAAAATTTACCATGAAATCTCATGTTATTTACATACATAATGAAGCCCTTTTGAAACCCTATTGATTGGTGGTGATTATAACATCCAAGGAGGAGTTTCCATGGAGTATCAAGGCTGATTTTCCACAAGGAATTCATGAAGCATGGTGGTCTTGAAGATGGTCTTGGTGCAACACAAGTTTCTCCATCAAAAACCATGTCCAAATCATAACCTACATCAACTTGGTGGTATAAAGATTGTCCTCCTCATCTTCTTGTTATTTTGATTATGTAAACATGTATTTTATTTCCTATTGTATATGTATATGATGATTATATGATGATAAAAATGTTATGTGGGGATTTGGTGTTGATAAACATGATTAAAAAGGTGAAAAACTATAAAGAACAAGGCTAAAATCTTGCTTAATTTACATGGCTGTATAAAACAGTAAAGAAACATGTTATGAACTGATAAAATGATGAAGTAGAATGGATTTACAGTAAGCTATGGGTCTTGTACACATGTGAGAGTTGGCCATACAATGGAATCAAAATAATGAGTGAGATATGATCAAAACAAGTTAGGTGGTCTAATCTGAATAAGCAGTTTTGTAACGACTGTTAAGGCATGATAAACTTAAAATGGGCAGTAGCTATAACTAAGTTAAATGTAGCACATAATATGAAGAATATGTCACCCAAAAATGAGCTTCTAATTCATTATAGAACTCTAGATATGGTAAAAATGGTGAACATGAAGATAAAAATCAGATTTTTGGAATTAATGTTTATTATTATTATATAAGCACTCACATTTTAATGTATAAAATGTAAAAATAAAAACCCACTAACTTATAAAACTTATTTATATAAATATATAAAAGGTTAATTAAATGGGTAAATTATATAAATGGTGGTGAAATAATATTTATAAGTAATAAAAACTATAAACTTGATTTTTACGACTTTTTCGGCTATCGCCGTAAAATTAACGTTTTTCGCCAAATAAAACTTAGACGACCAAACCCGTCTAATGTAAAGTTTATAAAAGTCATATACTGATGTATAAGTAGCTAATACAAGTAAAAACCGATAAAACCCGAACTATAAGAAATACGGACATTTACGAGCTACCTAAACATATTGGACTAATAATTGGACTTAATAAGATAAATACTTGTAAAAAGAACTTATTGGGCTTAACCCATTTGGGCTCAACATGGAAAGCTTAAATACTGATAATATAAGTACAAAATGGATTAAAACAAGTTAAATAACTTATAATAAGTTTATTGGACTTAAAACACGTAAATGGGTAAAACTAGTAAACTAGTATAAGAATTGTCGACATATAACACTAAAATGAGTAAACGAGAATATGTAAACCCACTTGATCATCATATATATATAATCATCATATGTATACATAATTGTTATTTTTATAAAGTCACTGGACATGAGTCTAAGACGAGTATTATTTGTCTAGGTTTCCGTGATTGAAGCACGTACCGTACATCCGAATCGCCGATAACCGCCTTCCCACATCAACGTGAGTTCATAGCCTCGCACTCTTTTAAATGTTTTTATAAATGTTTTATAAACCCGCGAGGGAGATAACATGTTAGTTTTTATAAAATAGGACACCATTTGTCCCGATTGTTTGTTTATTGATTTTTGGACCCGAATGATTGAATGACCCGATTGTATGACCCTATAAATGATTAAAGGACCCGATAGATGAAATCAAATGGATTATTAAAGTTAGGTTATGTCACTAAAAGTCCCATTACCATGAATTGTGAACTACCGGGAGTTGGTAGACGCTTATGCATTTAATAGTACTATTTGGGGACGATCACCCCAGTTCGCGCCTTGACGGTTGATCCCCGTCGTGCCACATTGATTGGTAAGCGAATTTATGTATGAGAAGATTTCCATAGCGTGACCTTTGTGACGACACGCTACTTTAGATGGGCAAATTGTGGATCGGGTTAGCTACCCGTTGTTGGTTTAGTAAGGTAACAATGTCACGCGGCTTATAATAATCCAAAACTTAACGAAATACTACTAGACGCTCCGAATTACGAGGTATTGCCTGACTAGCAATACAGGGTCATACTATTGATATTATGTTTGTATTTTGGTTTTCATAACCATACTCATATAACGGTTTTTATTTTCATACAACGTCATAAGACGTATTGTATGATGTTTTTACGACATTTGCTCGTATAATGATTTTTAAGGCAAATGCCTATATTATGATTTTCGATAAGGAATTGTATAAAATGACTTTGGCTATTTTATGGCCTATTACAAAGATTTGTTTAAAATGATTTTGGCTATTTTACGGCCTATTACAATGATTTGTACGAACTGATTTTTGGTACTAATTTTATACCAAAGTTATATTGATGGAAGTTATTAAACTCTATGAATTCACTCGGCGTTATCACTGACCTTTTCTTTTAACATGTTTTATCTCAGGTACTTGAAGGTAATTCTCGGGAAGACAACAAGAATTCATGGCCCGCACTTAAACAATATTTTCCATTCAAATACTTTGTAAAACTTTGTATGAAATGTAATAACTTGGGACCGATGTAACTTTGATATTTATGAATGGAAATGCTTTTATTATTAAACGACGCGATTTTTATGCGTTGTCTATGATGTGAGTAATGTGCTATCCCGTAACACCAACGAGTCTTCCGCTGTACTGAGTTGTATAAATTTGAGGGTGTTACAGTTTGGTACCAGAGCTTTCGTTATAGAGAACGAAATATTTTTAAAACCAAAGGTTTTGAATAAAACATTTCAAAATCTTTTTACTAAAAACATTTTTTCTAAAAATGTCTAAAAATCTTTTGACTATAACGGTGCCGAAGAATTCCCGAGTTACCGACAAGGCCAGACAGAGAAGTGTTATTTTAATATATATATATATAACTTGGATTATATATATACATATGATGTAATTTTATTACATGATTATTTGATGATTAGTTCGATATTTATACGAGGTATTTATACGACGTAGATTGTCACAATGTACCCTAAATGTAATACCCGTGAAAGTGCCGTATGATGCTAAGTTATTGTCTCAAGAGTTGTTCAGTATGAGCATCTCTCTTAAGTTGCGACTCACTTGTGGATGTGATATCCCGAGCCCAACGTCATTATTTAATCCTATTTTACGAATATTTTTGAAATTTTTAAGAAATTTCGTTTGTTATATATTTGACGGTTTAAGTTGAAACCAACGTTTACGGTCGTAATTTTAACATTTGACTGTTTAAGAAGAACCGATGACGACTACGACACCGACGGATGCCTAAAATTTATCTTTTATTTTCGATTGATCGATATTTGAGTTTTTCGAAGTTTTTATTTTTTATTATGTTTTAAGTCGAGTCGGAACCTTACTATTGCTTTTCGTGTGCGTTAAACCTTTGAAAAAGTATTTTGATTGAACGAGATTTTAACTTTTATGAATCCGGGGTGAAACCCGACTCTCGTAAATTTATAAAAATCTACTAGGTACCATTTTTTTCCTTTTTAAAAAGATATGTTACAACTATGGCCAAAATAAGACTAAAATGACACTTTCTACCCTCCCTTGCATATAAAAGGAATTTTTCACACACACACTCCTCATTTTCTCATTCAAAATTTCACACACACTCTCCTCTCTCTCTCTAGGCCGCCGGCCACCACCATCCACCACCCAAAACCACCACAAAAATTTGATTTTGAAAAATCTAATCAAAGACCCATGTTTCTAACATCAAGATAAGTAAATCCCACCATTAATTTACAACATGCAACAACATTTTTTTTTAGATCTAATTTTTGAAATATTTTGAAAAATATTATGTTTTGATCTAATTAACCTTATGGGTTTGTGTTTAATTATGTTTAGGAACGTGGATTTGAAATATGGGAGCTTGGAAAAGTTTTTTTTTGGTGTTCTTGCTTATCAAAACCCATGGCCACAAATGGGTTTTTGATTTTGGTGGTTGTTTGATCTTGATTATTGTTGGTAAGGTTCTTATATTATGTTATTGTTGTCTAATTAATTATTTTTATGGTTTGATTTTTATTTTCATTATTTGGGTTTTGATGAAGGTTAATCATACAAGTGAATTAGGATGTTTCTATTTGTTTATGATGATTATTAGGTGTTATTAGAAGTATATAAATGATTGAAATGGGTCAAAAAGATGTTTTGATATGATTTTGATAGAGTCATTTTAGATCAGAAACTTTAGGGATATTTTTCGTGGTTTTAAGTCTAATTCCAGGTTGAGATGATAGGATATTGTGTTAGAGCTTCTTTTTAGCTTCGTTTTGGTATAAGATAGAGCTTTTGACTCCAAACGAGTCAAAAGTTACGCTAGTTTGAATATTCGTGTACCGGGAGATGCGTATCGCCACTATACGAAATTGTTGTCGATATTGGGTCAAATCTCGGGGACTATAAGTTGAGTTTCAAAAATGGTCAAGGGCTGTTCTCAGGCCCTAAACTTAGCATTTTGAGTCTATTTTCATAATCAAGAGTCGGATTTGCAAATGTTATTGGTTAAGATGATCAAAATGATCTTATAAGTCGAGTGTGTAAAATTGTCCAAATTTTGTACTTCAAAGATGTGTTGGGCAGAAGGTCTTAGAAGTGAAAACTTTTTATGAAATCTGGTATGGGGTTTCTACAGATTATAAGTGATTTTTACAAATTTTCTCAGATTTTTAGGAGTGGTCTAAGTGGGGTAAAACAGCCCATACATTCGGTATGTACCGACAGAATTGTAAAATGAGTAATAGTTTTAATGAAGTATAAAAATGGCTCGTGTCTAGTAAATATCACTTGTATGGGTTTTTGGCGTGAGTTTATATGAACCTTGAGTATTCTTAATTATGTACATACAGTACTTGAAGGTACTTGAATGTGTTGATTCATTACGTGTTTATTTGTTAGGTGTTGTATTTGATTTCCCGGGGCATCCTCATCATCGGTGATCGATTTCGTTTACGCCGTAGTTACTAATACTACCACTACTACTTAAGGTGAGTCTATAGCCTCGCTCTTTACGTATTTCAAATGTTTTTACCCGCGAGGGGGATACATGCTATTTAAATGAAAATGAACATAAGTCATGAATGATCGTTGGACCCGAATGTTGCCTTGAATTGTGTTGAGTACCTAGTTGCAAAAGGCCCTAAATTCATGAACTATTAACTATTGTCTTGCCCTTGTGTGGGTTGGAAATAGCCGCTTATACAAAGTGATAGTACTATGGGGTTGACGACCCTATCCGAGACGAGGGCTAGTACGTTGGGTACCCCCTGCGGACGGATAATTTGTGATAAGAGATAAGGTATAATTGCAACTGATGCCTTTAGTAGGGGCACTGGTTTCATCTGAATCACGCCGGTAATTATTACGCGGGTGATTGAGTTAACGGATTAGTGTCATGAGCTTAAACACAATTGTCATATCCTTGAATAATAGATTGTGAGTACGACAATGCTATTGAACGGTCATGATTGGTTTTAATACTTATGTTCAACTTATGATTTGATAAACCTATAGATTCGCTCAACCTTTGTGTTGACAGTTTTAAGCATGTGTTTCAGGTAAACAAGATTGATAGCAGCGGAGCATGCGAGGATGGAAGTTGTTGTGGCTTAGCGGTCTACTTGTTTTTCCACCTTTATTTAACTTAAATATTTTATATTATGTCATGTGAACGAAAATGTACTTTTGGGTTGAGATTAAGTGGGGACCTAAACGCAAACTCTGTTTTGTATCATCTTGGGATTTGGAAAACTGTAGACTTTGATGATTTAATCAATCATTATTTACGTTTAAACTTTTACGTCTCTTTGAGTCGTTTAATATAGTTTATGTGTGATGATAACTACGTAGCACCCAAATGTTGTAGTTCCGCTGCGCATAGCATTTGTGGGGGTGTTATAGATTGGTAATCAGAGCCATGAGTTATAGAGAACTAGGTCATTTTGAAAAATCCTAAACTATAACTTTTTGTGTCGTAAGAAATTGTCCAAGCACACAACTATCCTGCATGGCTCCGGTAAGATTTCTTTAGCATTGCTTTATATTTTAGATGTATCCCTCAAATTGGTATGAATTCCCTAGTATTTAGTAAGTAAATACTTTGATATATATTGAGATATATTGTTATGTACGTTGGGTACTTATCATCGTAATTTACAAACACTTATACGGCTATCATATATGTTGCATGTATTTGGCATAACGGGCTACATTGCATTACATGGCAACACCGCGTTGAAATCCTACGTGCATGTAGGAATGATTTTATGTATAAATATGTATATACTATGGTATTTAAAGGCATTGCACGTGAAGCAATGGTCCTTGAGTGATTATCGTACATGTTATAATGCGGTTTTATTGAGAATTCGGCCTCACCGCAAATTATCAATCTTGATAATTAATTTGTTGTTCGGATAACCGAATATGAACCTCGTTTGATACTCTAGATACGTAAATAACGCTTCGTAACATATTTTATATTGACTAGATTGATCTCGATTGTCGTTATCGCACCGTGATGTGTCATTTTGGACATTTTCTTTTGAAACGTAATTTACTTACGTATTACTTTATTTCCTTTATTCCTTATGGGTTTGATATGTTAATTGGCGTAACTATAATATAGACGAAGTATAATCAACGATGCGTACATCGTAGCGATGAATCACATGTGTGTGTTATAAAACGTGGTTGAGGCGTGTTGCCATTTAATCGTTGTTTACTATTCTCCTTGAACTTAAGGATGTGTTTTAAAATAGACTAGCGTTGTGATCAATCGCGATAACTTGGAATTTGGTTGGTTTTTGTGTTAATTTTGTGGAGTACGATTTCGAGACTCATCCGAGGCCGATAACAACATTTAGTTGATATACGTATTCTCGCTTTGTTTATTTCAATTTTGTCCTTGTTGTCTTATTATCTTAAATTTGATAGTATATATGACGAGGTCCGGCATTTGTGTGAGTTAAATAAGCATAAAACTTTGTTGATTGAATGGTTTAAACATAAAGTGTTTTACATACTTAATACTTGGCGGATGAAACTTTTGGATAAAAATGACTTATGAGGTGTCTTGTAACAAGTAAAAATAAGTGTAGAGAAGAAATGGACAAAGTGAAATTGTTTTTCCTACAACCTTGGTTGGTATATCTTAATAAGCAATTATTATTACTCGTAAAATCCTTGTTTTCATACATTAATGATTTGATACTAGAAGCGTGTGATGAAATTGTTAAGATTTTGTTTAATTTAATTTGAAAAAGGAGTTATTAATAAAACTAACGATATGACTGTCGAGTATATGCAACTTTGGATTGGATATGAATTAATTTTTGGGTCAATATAGCAACTTTGGGCATATTTTGTAATATAGAACATGAGTAGAAAAATTGGCCACGTATTTTGGAGCTAGAGACTTTGTAAAATTGGTTTTATTTTAAACATAAGGTCATGTTATATGCATTGGTGTAAACTAGAACACGTTACTTGTGATAGTGAATAAACTGGGATAAAATCGGAATATACACTATAAGTGAGAAATTCTAACGCTTGAGATAAATTTTTAAATATTGATGGAACGTCATTGGGAATCATTTGTTTATTAAATTGTCGTTATAGAGAATTACTATGCATAATTCGATGATTTTTGTTTAAAATCGTTTGAAAAATCTTTTGTTTTATTCCACCGCGAGATGTGTTAATGTTAAAAATCGTTTGATAATGGGCTAAGGATTAAAAGTTGAATTTTCCACATTTTAGAATTATTGAGATAAGCATTTTTTTGATTAATTATTACATTATTATATTATTATTATTTTTGAGATTCAAGTCTCGACTAAAATCAGTAAATTTATCCGAGATAATACTACGTGAAACGTTTTTGACGCCTGACTCGAGTCGCGTGAATAAAATATAGCATACAAATCAGTTTTAAGGAACACATGTGTATAATAAAAAGTCAAAGGTTGATATTTTTTAAGAGTTAATTCGACTAGATTGAGTTTTTTTGGATATTTGTATATACGTAATAAGATATGTCGTAATAACGTAAAACTTTGAGAATTCTTACTATAAACGTTTTTGGTACTTAAGATATGAAGATTATTGAGATTTTGACGCGAGTATCGAGATTTTCAAAACTAATGATTTTACCAGTTATAATAACCGAGTCACCGAATCAACTAATGTTAGAAATTTTCTTGCAACTGTAATTTTTCTAGAAATAAAAACTTTGTATAGATTGAAACATGAAAGGTCTGAAATCTTTAATGGGGTAACACAAATTAAAAATGGGCAAATGTTCGGTTTTACAATGTACCAGGTAACAGTAACTAGAAAATGCAAATGGATTACCCAACAAACGAATATTTATATTATTTTCTTAAGATGTATATGTAATGTTTTGAGTCACAATGGTTCGATCGTCCGACATCCCTTCTTTGATTTTTTGAGTCTGTATCTAAACTTGAGTCGTCATGTGACTGTTCATTTTAATATTTTCTATGATATGAAACCATTATTATTATATTTATTTTAAAACTACTATTTCGCTAGTACTTGATAATGAGGGTATGTCACCGGGACGTTGTGACTTTTCTTCTTACGGTTAATGGAACCTAAAATTCTGTATTTACTTGAATGATGCTATAAATCTTCATTAAATTAGTTATTTATTTATATGGAACAAAAGCGAGGAGGCGAAGCTGTAACACTCCCAAATTTCGGATAGCAGCGGAAGGGTCATTGGGAGTATTACTTCATAAAACAGCACACAAGTTACAGAAAACGCACTCAAAAGAGGCGTTTCAAAAGTTTAGTCCATTCAATAATTTAAAATCAAAGTTTACAAGCAGGTCCCACAATAATGTGATAATCAACATTTTCAAAAAGATTATCAAATGGTAATCAGTAATTTATTGCCTTTAAAATATCAAATGCGACTCCATGCTCTAGCTGCTCTTTAACCTAAGTACCTGAGAAATACATGCTAAAATGTCAACACAACGGTTGAGTGAATTCATAGGTTTGCAAGTAAAATTAGTGGACCACAAGATTTCAGTATTCAGATTACAAAAGTCAGATAGCATCAGTTATCGCATTTAGCTCATGAAACCGAACATTAACATCCGTTATTCCGTTCAAGTTTCAAATACAGTGCGTCCAGTCGGTTTTCCGTTAAACCCGGACGGAGAGGTCAATCCCAATAGATCTATTCACAGCATTCGTGTTTACTCGACCAGTACAGTCGGTCCAAGTAATTAACGGTTCATGACTAAGCGGGATAAAATAAGCATACAGTTCAAACAGTTTAAGCACTTGCGTCCATACGTAAAAAGTAGCATGTATCCCCTCGCGGGTTTTATAAAAATATATAAAGCAGTAAAAGCGAGGCTATGAACTCACCTTGGCAAGTAATGATTACTGAATAATCAATATCTTTAGAATGAGCACAACGAATATCATTAAAACCAACCCTCGAACGTAGATCTCACTAGACGTGACCTAAGACAAGTAAAATACTTATAAAAATCTAGATGATCAACGAAAAGCTAAGTCGTCCATTTTTAAATATACAATGTATTTTAAATTAATGGCGTATAATTTATAACACGCTATCCATGTTAAATATAACTTATAGACATGATTTTGTTAGACAAAATAACTGAACTATAATTCTGGACTGGTTTTGAAGAGTATAGAATAAATAGGGGCCAAAACTGTTAATTTGAAAATCTATAGCAACCATTTGTATATATCTTTATAAATAAAGGGCCAAAAGTGTAGATATTCATTTTGAATGAATGAAACACTTTTTGTGGAAGCATTTGACGTGGGAAATTCTTCAACATTTGCTTCAACTTGTTGTTCGAAGTTCGTAAGACTTTATATAGCGTATGTTTAAAGTTTAGAATTCATGTCTCATTAAATAAGTTAAAATCATACTAAAGGTTCTAAAATTATATTAATCCCATACCTCTCTTCTACTATTGATTTATAAATATGCCGACATGAACTAATTGATATATTATACACACACCGGATTCGAGACGTACCTCCAAGAAATCATATTCGACATCAGCCACCGAGGCCTAGTGAACGATATAAAACATCTCACTCGAATATCAACTCGTCGTTTTATTCAGCCCCATCGACTAGGGACTACAAACACGGACATCTCCTAATCACGTAAGCTTGACTCAAACACACACTACAAACTTGCAACTCGTATCTTGTATCATGTAACCCAAGACTTCAAATAATGCTTCACGTAAAAACCACACATGTTTGCTACTCTAAAACACTCATTTGTTGTATTAAGGGTGTTTCAAAGTGAAGGATGAATTAAGAGGCGAGTGATGTAAAAACAAGGTCACGCCTCTTCCTCTCGGATTTTGTTATGCTTTTATATATTTTTCTAGGTTTAGAAATAATCAAAAGATAGAACGAAAGAAGGCGCAATAGACCATAAGGATAGAATTTCCATTTGTAGAAATGAATATCACAAGCAGACGTAAGTTGAACTTCTATTATATTTCTACATGATAAACATAAATGTCGTCTTTTAAACGCTTAGTCAAAAGGTAACAAACAATATATGTGAAACACGTGTTATAAAGGGATAAGGGGGAATTTGATTAGTTTAATTTAATATCACAATATGATAGAATGGGTATTATCGACGTCCGATATTCTAAAAGTTACGCGATTTAAAAGATACACGTAAAAAGCGAAAAATAAACGCTAAATATAAAGTAAAAACATTGACATTCGGAGCAGGTTGACATTTTGATATAAAAATGAGGATTTATAGTTTAAGAAATGTTAAAGAGTTATATAAACGAAAGACGCTTAAATGTTTAATGTAAATAAAAATAATGCACGTACATTTTATAAAATTAAAACGACGAAAATAAAAATATTTTTATATAATAAGGAGGATATCCATGGTCGATGACAGATGTATACCTTGTCGGCTAACTGAGAATTCAATATATATATATTATTTTTTTTTATCGTTTTATAAAAACAAACATGATAAATAAAAGTTGGGTTATAAATATTGATCCAAAAGTTAAGAATTGCTACAGTCTATCCACCTTAAAAGAACTCTGTCCCAGAGTTCGGTTGTTCTACATGTTCATGATATGTTCGAGAAAAAGTGAGAGTACTTTTAAGTTCACAAGAGTCGATATACGCTCGGAATAATCCAAATAAATCTATCAAAAATGTAAAATGATTAAATAGTCATTCGTATAAGACAATATCGATACGAATTAGAATAGCGATAGACAACGGATGAGCCATTCAAATGAACGATGGGTTGAAAAGAAATAATGTGTGAATGCCACATGCTTAAGCCCACTCATTTACAAATCATTAATTACATGGGTTCGTCAGGTCCATCTAATTAAGATTTAGAAACTAATGGTTCAGAAAATTATAATTTCCTTGTTCAAACGAGTGACGAATTCGTTTCAACAAGATAATTATAAATTAGCCTACCTAAGCATATTGGACAAAGTACGAGATCAAGGCCGAATCGGATATTTCATAAAAGAGATTATCTCCTTGATGGCATGATTTTTCAAAATCATCTGAAATGATTGAAAATCAGAGAACACAAATAAATCGTGTTTCAAAAGAAAAAGGTGCCCAAAAATGGCACATCTAGAGGTGGCAAGTCAAAGCCGTAATACAATCACCTAGAATACTTTACAACGACGGTCTATAAAACAAGGTATATGACTCAAAGAACAAGATGAGTACTCCAACTCGGAATCAGATGATAAATGACCAATGGAATCGACACTTGACGGTGAGTTCACGTTTATATAAAATAGTGTCATAAAAGACATGAAAACGTTGCAAAAACCATTGCTTCACTGGCAATGTCTTGAAAGAGTTCAATATTTATATAAATAATCCCTTCATATAAACGTACTAACGAGAAAGAAATATATAGCAGTATACATATTTTACAAGCTTTCGGGTAGCATGAGCGCACAGATGATGTTCAAGGCAATAAAATCGATTTATAAAAAGAGTTGTTATAGTCTAGGTTTCACAAAAATGACCCAGTTCTCTATAACAAGTGCTCTGATACCAATCTGTAACACTCCCAAATTTCGGATAGCAGCGGAAGGGTCATTGGGAGTATTACTTCATAAAACAGCACACAAGTTACAGAAAACGCACTCAAAAGAGGCGTTTCAAAAGTTTAGTCCATTCAATAATTTAAAATCAAAGTTTACAAGCAGGTCCCACAATAATGTGATAATCAACATTTTCAAAAAGATTATCAAATGGTAATCAGTAATTTATTGCCTTTAAAATATCAAATGCGACTCCATGCTCTAGCTGCTCTTTAACCTAAGTACCTGAGAAATACATGCTAAAATGTCAACACAACGGTTGAGTGAATTCATAGGTTTGCAAGTAAAATTAGTGGACCACAAGATTTCAGTATTCAGATTACAAAAGTCAGATAGCATCAGTTATCGCATTTAGCTCATGAAACCGAACATTAACATCCGTTATTCCGTTCAAGTTTCAAATACAGTGCGTCCAGTCGGTTTTCCGTTAAACCCGGACGGAGAGGTCAATCCCAATAGATCTATTCACAGCATTCGTGTTTACTCGACCAGTACAGTCGGTCCAAGTAATTAACGGTTCATGACTAAGCGGGATAAAATAAGCATACAGTTCAAACAGTTTAAGCACTTGCGTCCATACGTAAAAAGTAGCATGTATCCCCTCGCGGGTTTTATAAAAATATATAAAGCAGTAAAAGCGAGGCTATGAACTCACCTTGGCAAGTAATGATTACTGAATAATCAATATCTTTAGAATGAGCACAACGAATATCATTAAAACCAACCCTCGAACGTAGATCTCACTAGACGTGACCTAAGACAAGTAAAATACTTATAAAAATCTAGATGATCAACGAAAAGCTAAGTCGTCCATTTTTAAATATACAATGTATTTTAAATTAATGGCGTATAATTTATAACACGCTATCCATGTTAAATATAACTTATAGACATGATTTTGTTAGACAAAATAACTGAACTATAATTCTGGACTGGTTTTGAAGAGTATAGAATAAATAGGGGCCAAAACTGTTAATTTGAAAATCTATAGCAACCATTTGTATATATCTTTATAAATAAAGGGCCAAAAGTGTAGATATTCATTTTGAATGAATGAAACACTTTTTGTGGAAGCATTTGACGTGGGAAATTCTTCAACATTTGCTTCAACTTGTTGTTCGAAGTTCGTAAGACTTTATATAGCGTATGTTTAAAGTTTAGAATTCATGTCTCATTAAATAAGTTAAAATCATACTAAAGGTTCTAAAATTATATTAATCCCATACCTCTCTTCTACTATTGATTTATAAATATGCCGACATGAACTAATTGATATATTATACACACACCGGATTCGAGACGTACCTCCAAGAAATCATATTCGACATCAGCCACCGAGGCCTAGTGAACGATATAAAACATCTCACTCGAATATCAACTCGTCGTTTTATTCAGCCCCATCGACTAGGGACTACAAACACGGACATCTCCTAATCACGTAAGCTTGACTCAAACACACACTACAAACTTGCAACTCGTATCTTGTATCATGTAACCCAAGACTTCAAATAATGCTTCACGTAAAAACCACACATGTTTGCTACTCTAAAACACTCATTTGTTGTATTAAGGGTGTTTCAAAGTGAAGGATGAATTAAGAGGCGAGTGATGTAAAAACAAGGTCACGCCTCTTCCTCTCGGATTTTGTTATGCTTTTATATATTTTTCTAGGTTTAGAAATAATCAAAAGATAGAACGAAAGAAGGCGCAATAGACCATAAGGATAGAATTTCCATTTGTAGAAATGAATATCACAAGCAGACGTAAGTTGAACTTCTATTATATTTCTACATGATAAACATAAATGTCGTCTTTTAAACGCTTAGTCAAAAGGTAACAAACAATATATGTGAAACACGTGTTATAAAGGGATAAGGGGGAATTTGATTAGTTTAATTTAATATCACAATATGATAGAATGGGTATTATCGACGTCCGATATTCTAAAAGTTACGCGATTTAAAAGATACACGTAAAAAGCGAAAAATAAACGCTAAATATAAAGTAAAAACATTGACATTCGGAGCAGGTTGACATTTTGATATAAAAATGAGGATTTATAGTTTAAGAAATGTTAAAGAGTTATATAAACGAAAGACGCTTAAATGTTTAATGTAAATAAAAATAATGCACGTACATTTTATAAAATTAAAACGACGAAAATAAAAATATTTTTATATAATAAGGAGGATATCCATGGTCGATGACAGATGTATACCTTGTCGGCTAACTGAGAATTCAATATATATATATTATTTTTTTTTATCGTTTTATAAAAACAAACATGATAAATAAAAGTTGGGTTATAAATATTGATCCAAAAGTTAAGAATTGCTACAGAAGCCGCTTTACCAAATTGTAGAGGTGAAAGAACTCGACCTTCCTGGTGAAATTGTTTCTATTCGACCAAGTGATTATTCTCCTCTCCCCATTTACCCTTGGTGGAATGTGTGTGCAACTTGAGACGATGGGAATTATGATTGTTGTTCTATTTTTGACGCTTGTGTTGATTTTTGATGCTTACTCCTTGTAGTCGTAGATCGCTGTTGTTATCCCGAGACTTTTGTCATATATTTGAAGTATTTTCATTTCTAATGTAGTTAATTTTAGTTGGCAATTTTATTGCTCGTTTACCTCGTTCGATCTCATTGATTTTTGATTTTATTACTTGTTGTGCTTGCAATGATCTTTAATCATGAACCACCTTACCGTTATTTTGTGAGTAGTCTATTTTGAAAATATGTATGAGTGTGAAATGTTTCGTTTAACCAAATGTAAATGGCGTTGATTTATTTACTTAATTATTTATTCATTTTTTTCTCATAAATAGGCAAAGTAATGTATGTTTCCAAAGTAGACGAAAAATGTTTGATGTGTTTCTTAAAACGACGGTAACAATATTTTCCCATTTCAAATTTCATTTCAAATGGTTTAATTATTTTGAAGATTAGGTCGAAACTTTCGTAGTCATATTTGGTATGTAATAATAATGTTTGTGTCGTCACTCGATCCTCAATTATGCACAGCTTAGCTAACTATGCATAATTCGGGAAGAGTCCTGTTTTGTTAACTGTCGTTGCTTGACCCTTAAGTATGCATGATCTAGCTAATTATGCATAGTTTAGGAAGGGCACTATCGTGTCAAACAAATTGGTCATCTTGAAACTTGTAGTGTTTTGATAAACGTTTGGATGAGAACGTTTCTTTTTTAAATGGTGGATCATTTTTGCAAGTAGTCGTAATTTCTTTGATTCTTAAAGAAAATTTTTGAATTTTCTTGTGATCTTTGAAATCTTTTCTTTTTGTTTGGCATTGAATTAGTAAGTCACTGTGACCGAGTAATTTTGGAAAATGTTTTTATGTGTGTGTGTAACGTGCGAATTTCATCGGAATCAAGAGGGTGTTGATGAAATACAAAAGGAACTCGTACCGACACTGAGAAGGAATTTTAACAAAAATAGAAGACTGCCGAAGTAGAGGAAATCCGAGTTCGAATAACTCTGAGGGAAATGAAGAAGACTTCTCCTACATCGAATGTATCGTACTTTATCTGCTTCTTTTCATGTTCTTTCGATATGACAACGCCACATGATAAATTGTTGAAGTTTACCAACTGTGCATTGGTAGTTGGAAGACAATTCCATTGCCGTCTTCGTTTATTCAAAGTAAGGAATCCTCTTTGCTTGACTCAACCATCCTTGATTATCGATGGTTACACGATAGATAAACATAGTCGAAGTTTTTATGGTGAACCCCTGTCTTTTATGTATTTATGTGGTAAGTGATCTGGTCGAGTGATCGTAAGTTGTGAGAACTTGAGACGACATTGTCCAATGAAGTCCAATCATGGAGAACACGTGCCATGTAATATATATGTATATTTTTTTATACTGTGAACGATGATGCTTATTGAGATTCTGACCATGTTTGAGATGAAGGTGAGATGGTGTTCTTGTATTATATATTTTTTTTTGGGTATGGGTCCGTGTGTGAGCACCCTGCGGGGATGTATGTATGTATTTTTCTTTCTTTTTGGATATGCATCCATAGCTAGCAAGCTTGTGAACCCTCTTAAACTTGCAATTTTCTATTTGACTGGACTCATCTGAGAATCATGTCAAATATTCTTATTTTATCATGGCTCGGCTGATTAGCAAGCATGAGTTAACTTGAGTGAACTCATTGACTTGGCACGGTTTGGCTATGTTGCAAACGTGTCGTAATGTGGTTGTATGTGTTTCATTATGGCTTTTGTGTTTGATTGGGTGTGATGTTTTTGAGAGAGTTATGTATACGTCGAATGATTTTTGTATCGATGAATTTGTTTTTAATGAAATAGGTTTGTATGTACCTAATATTGCGCTTAAGGTGATTTTGTATGACTAGTATTAATTACTTCGTCTTGTATATTCTGAACGTTTTCGATGGGGTTAGGTGTGACCCGTGCGATTTTATTTTGTGAGTAGTTGTTTTTATGAGATGATGAACCAAGTGAAAGGACGATTCGAAAGTTGGAAGACATGCTCCGAACGTGTGTGATTGATTTTGATAGTTGTTGAGATCGACACTTGCCGTTGGTAGTACCTTTGTACAACGACATTTACCAAGTTAACAATGAAGATGCAACATTTGGAGAAATATGTTGATGAAAATGTGAATCGCCAGTTGGATAGAATGAAGTAGGAAAAAGTCAGTTGAATGGACTTGAAATGATTTGGGAGGCTACGGATAGATCGAGATGTTAAGAGATTTAAGCAAGGTATAACACTCATTGTGAAGGTGTGATAGAACCCGAGACGTGAACCGAAGTCTACATCGGAACGTGAAGACCCCTTTAGGAAAAAGTACCCTCATATTTCTAGTAGTACGGAATGCGAGCATAAGAACCAGAGAGCGTCGGGACGTCGCTCCCTTAAGGAGGGGAGGATGTAATACCCGTGAAAGTGTCGTATGATGCTAAGTTATTGTCTCAAGAGTTGTTCAGTATGAGCATCTCTCTTAAGTTGCGACTCACTTGTGGATGTGATATCCCGAGCCCAACGTCATTTATTTAATCCTATTTTACGAATATTTTTGAAATTTTTAAGAAATTTCGTTTGTTATATATTTGACGGTTTAAGTTGAAACCAACGTTTACGGTCGTAATTTAACATTTGACTGTTTAAGAAGAACCGATGACGACTACGATACCGGCGGATGCTTAAAATTTATCTTTTATTTTCGATTGATCGATATTTGAGTTTTTCGAAGTTTTTATTTTTTGTTATGTTTTAAGTCGAGTCGGAACCTTACTATTGCTTTTCGTGTGCGTTAAACCTTTGAAAAAGTATTTTGATTGAACGAGATTTTAACTTTTATGAATCCGGGGTGAAACCCGACTCTCGTAAATTTATACAAATCTACTAGGTACCATTTTTTCCTTTTTAAAAAGATATCTTACAACTATGGCCAAAATAAGACTAAAATGACACTTTCTACCCACCCTTGCATATAAAAGGAATTTTTCACACACACACTCCTCATTTTCTCATTCAAAATTTCACACACACTCTCCTCTCTCTCTCTAGGCCGCCGGCCACCACCATCCACCACCCAAAACCACCACAAAAATTTGATTTTGAAAAATCTAATCAAAGACCTATGTTTCTAACATCAAGATAAGTAAATCCCACCATTAATTTACAACATGCAACAACATTTTTCTTTTAGATCTAATTTTGAAATATTTTGAAAAATATTATGTTTTGATCTAATTAACCTTATGGGTTTGTGTTTAATTATGTTTAGGAACGTGGATTTGAAATATGGAAGCTTGGAAAAGTTTTTTTTTGGTGTTCTTGCTTATCAAAACCCACGGCCACAAATGGGTTTTTGATTTTGGTGGTTGTTTGATCTTGATTATTGTTGGTAAGGTTCTTATATTATGTTATTGTTGTCAAATTAATTATTTTTATGGTTTGATTTTTATTTTCATTATTTAGGTTTTGATGAAGGTTAATCATACAAGTGAATTAGGATGTTTCTATTTGTTTATGATGATTATTAGGTGTTATTAGAAGTTTATAAATGATTGAAATGGGTCAAAAAGATGTTTTGATATGATTTTGATAGAGTCATTTTAGATCAGAAACTTTAGGGATATTTTCGTGGTTTTAAGTCTAATTCCAGGTTGAGATGATAGGATATTGTGGTAGAGCTTCTTTTTAGCTTCGTTTTGGTATAAGATAGAGCTTTTGACTCCAAACGAGTCAAAAGTTACGCTAGTTTGAATATTCGTGTACCGGGAGATGCGTATCGACACAATACGAAATTGTTGTCGATATTGGGTCAAATCTCGGGGACTATAAGTTGAGTTTCAAAAATGGTCAAGGGCTGTTCTCAGGCCCTAAACTTAGCATTTTGAGTCTATTTTCATAATCAAGAGTCGGATTTGCAAATGTTATTGGTTAAGATGATCAAAATGATCTTACAAGTCGAGTGTGTAAAACTGTCCGAATTTTGTACTTCAAAGATGTGTCAGGCAGAAGGTCTTAGAAGTGAAAACTTTTTATGAAATTTGGTATGGGGTTTCTACAAATTATAAGTGATTTTTACAAATTTTCTCAGATTTTTAGGAGTGGTCTAAGTGGGGTAAAACAGCCCATACATTCGGTATGTACCGGCAGAATTGTAAAATGAGTAATAGTTTTAATGAAGTATAAAAATGGCTCGTGTCTAGTAAATATCACTTGTATGGGTTTTTGGCGTGAGTTTATATGAACCTTGAGTATTCTTAATTATGTACATACAGTACTTGAAGGTACTTGAATGTGTTGATTCATTACGTGTTTATTCGTTAGGTGTTGTATTTGATTTCCCGGGGCATCCTCATCATCGGTGATCGATTTCGTTTATGCCGTAGTTACTAATACTACCACTACTACTTAAGGTGAGTCTATAGCCTCGCTCTTTACTTATTTCAAATGTTTTTACCCGCGAGGGGGATACATGCAATTTAAATGAAAATGAACATAAGTCATGAATGATCGTTGGACCTGAATGTTGCCTTGAATTGTGTTGAGTACCTAGTTGCAAAAGGCCCTAAATTCATGAACTATTAACTATTGTCTTGCCCTTGTGTGGGTTGGAAATAGCCGCTTATACAAAGTGATAGTACTATGGGGTTGACGACCCTATCCGAGACGAGGGCTAGTACGTTGGGTACCCCCTGCGGACGGATAATTTGTGATAAGAGATAAGGTATAATTGCAACTGATGCCTTTAGTAGGGGCACTGGTTTCATCTGAATCACGCCGGTAATTATTACGCGGGTGATTGAGTTAACGGATTAGTGTCATGAGCTTAAACACAATTGTCATATCCTTGAATAATAGATTGTGAGTACGACAATGCTATTGAACGGTCATGATTGGTTTTAATACTTATGTTCAACTTATGATTTGATAAACCTATAGATTCGCTCAACCTTTGTGTTGACAGTTTTAAGCATGTGTTTCAGGTAAACAAGATTGATAGCAGCGGAGCATGCGAGGATGGAAGTTGTTGTGGCTTAGCGGTCTACTTGTTTTTCCACCTTTATTTAACTTAAATATTTTATATTATGTCATGTGAACGAAAATGTACTTTTGGGTTGAGATTCAGTGGGGACCTAAACGCAAACTCTGTTTTGTATCATCTTGGGATTTGGAAAACTGTAGACTTTGATGATTTAATCAATCTTTAATTTATGTTTAAACTTTTACGTCTCTTTGAGTCGTTTAATATAGCTTATGTGTGATGATAACTACGTAGCACCCAAATGTTGTAGTTCCGCTGCGCATAGCATTTGTGGGGGTGTTATACTAAATCCCCCTAGTAAATTAATCGAAGCTATTCTCGTAGGAATTCTAGCTATCCTAGATCTGAACCAAGTTGTGGATATTTATGATCCCGACAAATGGTTGATATTCGTAGAAGTGTAGATATTAGTTGGTTGTGATATTGAAAAAGAATTGGCGAGATTAAATCTGATATCGATGTCATGACGATCTTTCCTTATAGAGTGGAGTTTGACAAAACGTTACCACCTGGAAAGGTGTCATCTGATTCGTTGTCATCCAATTCTTAAATTGAAATCGAAAGGGTGAATGTTGCACTTGAGGCTGTCATTAGAACCATTACCCAAAAGTGTAAAACCCGTATTTTTATTAGGAAATATAAATACGCGGGTTATTTTATTTAAACCATTTGCGTAGCAATTATCAACGAAAACAAACGCAAGAAAAATGTACAAGTATTATTATATACTAGTTTGTAAAAAAAAAAAAGTAAATAAATAAAAGGCTAGGGCCGGTTTGTAAATAAAAGGAAGGAGAGGGACTTGGGCTCAAGGCCCAAGTGTTTTGTGTTTTCTTTGGCCGGGTATAACAAAAAAAAAAAGGGGACGGGGGTTCTTTTTATTCCCCTCTGCCGACACAAACAAACACACATAAGAAACCCTAAATCCAAAAATAAGCAGCCGCATATTTTCTTTGGTTCTCTCCTTCCCTGCCGCGACCCAAACCAAGAAATAAGAAGATTGATTAGTGTGTTTGATCCAGAAATCAAGAAAGACGATTGTTGTTATCTTAAACCCTAAAACACAAATAGGTAAATTATTCATTCCTTGTTTCTTTTTCGTTTGATTTAATGGATCTCGAATCCAATCTTAGTTTTAAAGCATGTTAAAAACACGTCTGTTATTGATAGAATTAAAGAGGGTTTTCGTTTGACAAGTCTTCACTCAAACCGAGACCAATCAATGGTCTCGGTGGTAAAAAGGTTACACCAGCCGCAACCCTTAAAAGGGGTGTTGGCTTGGTTTATTGTGGTCGGGAGAAACACAACCCCAACAGGGGTGCGCCTGGCCTACCAGTGGCAACAGCAGGTAAGGGGGTGTTTGTTCTGACAGTGGGAAACCACCACTGTCGGTGGGATCATTGTAACTAGCAGGGGAAACCCCGAACTGCCAGTGGGAAAACTGGCAGTAAGGGGGGTGTTTGGCAGTGGGTTTTAAACTGGAATTAGGGCTGTTTGGCTACAGGGGTATTGGGGTGTTTGGCAACCCGGTTTAGAACAATTAAGGGCGCGTTTGGGACTGTTAAATCATATTTTTTGTTATGAGTTTACTTTAAATAAATGTTTTAAAATGTATTTAGTAAAGTTAAATATAAACTAGTTTTATAAAAATATAAAAGGGTATATTTTTGGAAAACGAATTAAACAATTTAAGAACTTTCTAAATTAAGGAACTTCTATTTTAGCGAAATACTTATTATAGAATTATTTACCGTCAGATATACGTTGTACGTAGCCATTAGTATAACGTTAATACATTAAAATAAATTATTTTAATGGTCAGATTTAGCCGTAATTATACGTATAGAATATCTGAAATAAATAAATAAGAAACCAATAAGACCAGTAAATTTGATAACGGATATCAGTTAACTTACTCGCGTCTTTTAATTATGTAGCACGCCTGAAGCCCTAGTAGTATTCGTTCAGTCTTCCTTTCAGTCAGTACTGGACTAGAGGTACGGATTCACGTCCTTTCAGTAAGGACTTCCTTTCTATGCATGATTAGGATTCCCCGTTTTCAGCCAAATGTTTTCCTCAGTATATGTTTAAACTTATCAGTAATCATGTTAAGAATTAAATAAATTGCCTGAGCATTATATACAAGCATGATTAGTTTATGTACTAGTTACGGAGGTACCGTAACCACGGCACTAGAGGCACCGGTGTCGTGACTCACATGCAGGAGAGTGATATCCTGCATCGTCCCACTCAGCTCAGCTTGGCCGTTTTTATCAGTATTATTAGTGGGGCGTATGGATGCATCCTAGGCTACATTTTACAGTTTAGCAGGTGAATGTGGTGTGTGCTCTACATCCTTCACATTGGAGCTGATCCCTCCACCCAGCACAGTTATTTAGAGGTCACCCCTCTATAGCATGACGAGGACACCCCTCTATGTATTCATGCAACAGTTGTTATAGTTCATGACCTATATAAGCTCTTGGCAAATTAAAATACAGAAAATATATGTTTTCAGAGTTAATAATTTATATTTCAGTTTCAGTACTTATGAACCAGGTTTATCAGATTGTATGCAGAGCTTTACCACATGTCATATCAGTCTTATAGCATCATTGTTGTCTTCTACTTTTAGTACTTCCTGTTCATGCTATATCCGTCCACTGAGCGTTATGCTCAGCCGTAGTTCCTTTCATGTTTCCAAACGACAGGTACACAGGGACGATCTTAGGACTTCTAAGAGGGTACGTGCATTTGGATGGGAGCTATCCAGACTCCTTTATTTTATGCATACCTTACGTTACTTTACTTTGGTTGTTTGGACACTGTTTCGTCCTTTTCCTTTCTGTACTTAATCTTTTATTGTGGGCTTGTTGGACTACCGATGTTTGATTCCGGTATTTCCGTTTGGTCAGTTAATGTTTAATACATTGCCTTGCATGCTTTGATGACACGCCATAAATACACGTAACGGTCCATTTATCCAAGTGGGGTGTTACAATTATGGTATCAGAGCTCAAGGTTCGACCTGTAGGCTCTAAAATTTGACCTGTGACTAGTGGGTAGTCACCAAGAACTTCTTGTATTTTGGCGTCGTTATTTTCATGCTACTCATGAATTTTATCAGTCGGATTTTTAAAATTTTGATTAAGTAAACGGTTGGTACAGGACTGACCATACTTAATCGCATGTGCTTTTCAAGAACATTTCGTTTTGGTGAACTGACCATAGGCGTTCACCCTTGCCCGCTTAAGTTTTGTATGGATGAACTGACCATAGGCGTTCATCCTTACTCATGTCAGATTTATGTTTCAGAAATTGTCATTTGTGAACTGACCCTAGGCGTTCACCAGTATTCATGTCATGTTTTGTTAGCTATACCTTCATGAATTACACTAAGCATATTCAGATTTATTACTTCAGGTTCTTACGTTCTGTCGATTTATCCTCTTTTATTTCAGATGCCACCCAGGCGCGACACCGAGAATGATCCTAACGCAGCTGCCATTGCTGCTGCTGTTCAGGCTGCTATACAGGCCATGTTACCCCAAATTCGTGATGAGATCCGAGCTGAGTATCAAAATGGGCCTCAGCAGAATAACAACCCTCCTGCTCCACCACCTGCCACTTTACCCGCTTGGCTGGATCTGTTCAACAAGCAGAAGCCCCGACTGTTTGAGCAGACTGTAGCTCCAACTGATGCAGAAGACTGGATCTACCATATAGAGAAAATTTTTGGAGCTATGGGTTGTGGTGATGTTTTCAAAGTTAGGCTTGCAGTTTACAAGCTGGAGGGTCCTGCTCTACATTGGTGGAGGTCTCAGAAACTGTCCAACGGGGGAGATGCTTGGGAGCTTGCATTGACCTGGGCACGTTTCAAGACGATGTTCTATGACCAGTTTTTCCCGCATGCGGAGCAAGCTAAGATGAAGAGGGACTTTCACGTTATTCGTCAGAATAATGGCGAGAACAGTATAGAGTTCATGCACCGATACCTCAGGATGGTTGGATTCTTGGGGGAGGCTGCGGGTACCGTAGAGGAGCAAGTGAAGCAATTTTGCTGGGCTCTTCACACTAGGACTGCAGATAGATTGATGAGTGCCACATTCACTAATGTGTCACAAGTAGCTAATGCAGCTCGGGACATCGAGATGCTTTTTGAGAGGGACGAGCTCGAGAATTTAGAGCGCCCGGAGAAGAGGTACATCTCACCCAACAGACTTAAACAATTTAGCCATTATTGCTTGGAAACTTATATGTTATTAAAATCTTACAGACACAGAGGAGGGGACCGATCCCAATCGGCTACTCCGCATCAGAACTACAGGAACCACGGTCAGTCATATGACCGTAATCGGTTAGATAGGAGGAACGGCGGTGATAATTACCGTGGCAGCTCCAACTCCTCTGGCAGCTACAGGTGAGCCTTTAAGCTCCAAGAATACTAAACTATCGTGTAAAACAGATCTTAAATTATTTGTTAATTCCAACAGAAATGCTGGACAGGGGCGTGACCAAAACAACAGGGGTCAACAGGTTGCCCGACCGGCAAATTCTGGTAATTTTAAATTTCAGTCAAACAGCCTCATTTCAGTTTAAAATATCAGCATCATGACACGTGTTTGTCATCGTGAATCAGGTTCTCAGCAAACCAGAGCTGCTTCTGCCGTGTACACTTATCCCACTTGCGTCACATGTGGAAAGAAGCACACGGGACCGTGCCGTCGTGGTATGAGTGGTTGCTTCCAGTGTGGCCAGCCGGGCCATTTGAAGAGGGATTGCAAGAGCGGGGATGCTGCCGGTACCTCAGGCCAGATTCCTCAGATTTTACCTCCCCCACCACCGATACCACCAACCACTGGTCGTGTCTACACTACTACCCGTGAACAAGCAAATAAGACCGCAGGTACTATTACTGGCATTTTGTTTATACACGGACAGTCTGCATGCGTGCTTTTCGATACAGGCGCCACGCACTCGGTTATATCTACTTCATATGCTGTTAGAATAAACATGACCCCTACGACACTAGACAGTGCACTTAGTATATCTACCCCCATGCGAGACTCTGTACTCATTACCCAAGTATATAAGGATCTCCCTCTTGAGTTTGATGATAAAATCCGTCCAGTCAGTGCTCTTCCTTTGGATATGTGTGATTTCGATATTATTCTGGGTATGGATTGGTTATCGGTTCATCATGCCACCATAGATTGCCATGCTCACCAAGTCATCTTTGGGGATGTCCAGACACCAGAGTATATTCACCGAGGCTTCCTACCAGGAAAACATGTTCAGATCATTTCAGCTTTACAGGCTCGTACCTTACTATATCATGGTTGCGAGGGCTTCCTAGCCACAGTTCATGACACGACTTCGGAGACACCTTCAATTCATGATCAGCCAGTTGTGTCAGACTTTCCAGATGTCTTTCCCGAGGAACTTCCAGGTTTACCTCCCATGCGAGAGGTAGAATTTGGCATCGATCTCATTCCAGGTGCAGAACCAGTATCTAAAGCTCCTTACCGTATGGCTCCTGTAGAGCTTAAGGAACTGAAGGATCAACTTCAGGAACTTCTCGAAAGGGGTTTCATTCGTCCAAGCGTGTCACCATGGGGCGCTCCCGTTTTGTTTGTCAAGAAGAAGGATGGTAGTATGCGTTTGTGTATTGATTACCGTGAGTTGAATAAGCTCACTATTCGTAACCGTTATCCACTTCCTCGTATTGACGATTTATTCGATCAGCTTCAGGGTGCCAAGCACTTCTCAAAAATCGATCTACGGTCAGGCTACCATCAGCTGCGTGTAAAAGAGCAGGATATATCCAAAACTGCTTTTCGCACGAGGTACGGTCATTACGAATTTGTTGTTATGCCATTCGGTCTCACGAATGCGCCCGCAGTATTTATGGATTTAATGAACAGAGTCTTTCACGAATTTTTAGACAAGTTTGTGATCGTATTCATCGATGATATCCTCATTTTCTCCAAATCCAAAGAGGAACATGAGAATCATCTCCGTACAGTTTTGCAGATTCTCAGACGAGAAAAACTATATGCTAAATTTTCGAAGTGCGAGTTTTGGCTGAATACAGTGGCGTTTCTAGGCCACATTGTTTCCGCAGAAGGAATAACTATGGATCCTACAAAGGTGGAGGCTATCACCAAATGGCCAAGACCGACATCTGTCACAGAGATACGTAGTTTTCTTGGGTTGGCGGGTTATTACCGCAGGTTTGTGGAAAACTTCTCACGTTTGGCGTTACCATTGACCCAACTTATGCGAAAGGGTGAGAAGTTTATATGGACCGAGGAGAGAGAAAAGAGTTTTGAGGAACTCAAGCATCGATTGATCTCGGCACCGATACTTACTCTTCCATCCAGTACAGGCGGTTATCAGATTTACAGTGACGCATCAGGAAAGGGCTTAGGTTGTGTTCTTATGCAGCATGGGAAGGTCATTGCTTATGCTTCGCGTCAACTGAAGCCGTATGAGAAAAATTACCCTACTCATGATCTAGAGCTCGCAGCAGTCGTTTTCGCCCTTAAAATCTGGAGGCATTATTTATACGGTGAGTCGTGTGATATCTTCACCGATCACAAAAGTCTCAAGTATATTTTTACACAGCGAGAGCTGAACATGAGACAGAGGCGATGGTTAGAACTACTGAAAGACTACGACACTAATATCCAGTATCACCCAGGTAAAGCGAATGTAGTGGCAGATGCCCTTAGCAGAAAGTCGGGTATGGTAAATGGCATCAAAGTTCAGGAAGAAATTATACAGGACTTAGAACGTTACGATATTGAACTCTTAGTATGCGGACAAAGAGGATACTGGGCTATTTTGAGGGTAGAACCAGATTTGCTCTCTAGGATTAAAGCCGCACAAAAGGATGATGGTGAAATCTGGGCGATTATCCAGAACATTGACCGGCAAACCGAATTTCGCATCGATGACGATGGTATCGTATGGCAGGGTACCAAACTCTGTGTTCCAGAAGACCCTGCTCTCAGAGAAGCCTTAATGACTGAGGCTCACAGCTCTCCGTTCTCTATCCATCCGGGTTCCACCAAAATGTACCACGATCTTAAGCAGCATTTCTGGTGGAGCGGTATGAAACAGGATGTTGCAACATTTGTGTCTAAATGCTTAACCTGTCAGCAGGTTAAGATAGAACACCAGCGTTCCAGTGGTCTTCTCCAGCCATTAGATATTCCAATGTGGAAGTGGGACAAGATCTCTATGGATTTTGTCACCGGACTACCACAGACTCAGCGGAGACATGATGCAATCTGGGTAGTTGTCGATCGTTTGACCAAGTCAGCACATTTCATCCCTATTCGTAAAGATTTCGCAGTCAGTAAATTAGCGAAACTATTCACCGAGGAGATCGTACGATTACACGGTACACCTTCGGAAATTATATCAGATAGGGATCCCCGTTTCACTTCTCATTTCTGGGGAGGTCTGCATAAAGCTTGGGGAACTAGGCTCAAGCTCAGCACAGCTTTCCATCCACAGACGGACGGTCAGTCAGAGCGTACTATCCAGACCTTAGAGGACATGCTACGCGCCTGTGCATTAGAATGGACAAGACACTGGGATGACTATATTTGCTTGGTCGAGTTTGCTTACAACAACAGTTGGCATGCTAGTATCAAGCGTGCTCCATTCGAGATGCTTTACGGCAGGAAATGTCGTGCTCCTATTTGTTGGGATCAGGTGGGAGAACGTTTGATTGAAGGACCTGAACTGATAGAACTGACCAATGAAAAGGTCGCCATCGCTAGGGCAAAGCTGCAAGAAGCGCGTACTCGCCAGAAGAGTTATGCCGACAAGCATCGCAGAGATCTATCTTTTCAGACTGGGGATCGTGTGTTCCTCAAAGTATCACCCGCACGCGGTGTCAGACGTTTTGGCCTCAAAGGCAAACTTAGCCCTCGTTACATCGGACCGTTCGAAATCCTTGAACGTATTGGTGAAGTATCATATCGATTGGCGTTACCGCCTCAGCTTTCACACGTCCACAACGTGTTTCATGTATCACTACTCAGGGGGTACAACTATTATGAGCTTCACAAAGTAAATTATCCACTCGATCAGATTCGGGAGGATTTATCCTATGTTGAGGAACCCGAAGCGGTTTTAGATCGCCAGGACCGAGTCATGAGAAGGAAGACCATTCCGTTCGTAAAAATCCTGTGGAGGAACCATACCGAGCGGGAGGCCACTTGGGAAACAGAGGAGTCTATACGGACTTCTTATCCTCACTTTCAGTTTTGATTCGGGTATGTCTTTTCAGCTTTTATGTCGTTCAGTTATTAGCATTTCAACTTTTACTTCAGTCAGCTTAAATACCTTGTAATTCGAGGACGAATTTCTCCTTTTTAGAGGGGAAGAATTGTAAAACCCAGTACGGCCGTATTTTAATTCGGGACGAATTATTCTTTTAGAGGGGAAGAATTGTAAAACCCGTATTTTTATTAGGAAATATAAATACGCGGGTTATTTTATTTAAACCATTTGCGTAGCAATTATCAACGAAAACAAACGCAAGAAAAATGTACAAGTATTATTATATACTAGTTTGTAAAAAAAAAAAAGTAAATAAATAAAAGGCTAGGGCCGGTTTGTAAATAAAAGGAAGGAGAGGGACTTGGGCTCAAGGCCCAAGTGTTTTGTGTTTTCTTTGGCCGGGTATAACAAAAAAAAAGGGGACGGGGGTTCTTTTTATTCCCCTCTGTCGTCACAAACAAACACACATAAGAAACCCTAAATCCAAAAACAAGCAGCCGCATATTTTCTTTGGTTCTCTCCTTCCCTGCCGCGACCCAAACCAAGAAATAAGAAGATTGATTAGTGTGTTTGATCCAGAAATCAAGAAAGACGATTGTTGTTATCTTAAACCCTAAAACACAAATAGGTAAATTATTCATTCCTTGTTTCTTTTTCGTTTGATTTTATGGATCTCGAATCCAATCTTAGTTTTAAAGCATGTTAAAAACACGTCTGTTATTGATAGAATTAAAGAGGGTTTTCGTTTGACAAGTCTTCACTCAAACCGAGACCAATCAATGGTCTCGGTGGTAAAAAGGTTACACCAGCCGCAACCCTTAAAAGGGGTGTTGGCTTGGTTTATTGTGGTCGGGAGAAACACAACCCCAACAGGGGTGCGCCTGGCCTACCAGTGGCAACAGCAGGTAAGGGGGTGTTTGTTCTGACAGTGGGAAACCACCACTGTCGGTGGGATCATTGTAACTAGCAGGGGAAACCCCGAACTGCCAGTGGGAAAACTGGCAGTAAGGGGGGTGTTTGGCAGTGGGTTTTAAACTGGAATTAGGGTTGTTTGGCTACAGGGGTATTGGGGTGTTTGGCAACCCGGTTTAGAACAATTAAGGGCGCGTTTGGGACTGTTAAATCATATTTTTTGTTATGAGTTTACTTTAAATAAATGTTTTAAAATGTATTTAGTAAAGTTAAATATAAACTAGTTTTATAAAAATATAAAAGGGTATATTTTTGGAAAACGAATTAAACAATTTAAGAACTTTCTAAATTAAGGAACTTCTATTTTAGCGAAATACTTATTATAGAATTATTTACCGTCAGATATACGTTGTACGTACCCATTAGTATAACGTTAATACATTAAAATAAATTATTTTAATGGTCAGATTTAGCCGTAATTATACGTATAGAATATCTGAAATAAATAAATAAGAAACCAATAAGACCAGTAAATTTGATAACGGATATCAGTTAACTTACTCGCGTCTTTTAATTATGTAGCACGCCTGAAGCCCTAGTAGTATTCGTTCAGTCTTCCTTTCAGTCAGTACTGGACTAGAGGTACGGATTCACGTCCTTTCAGTAAGGACTTCCTTTCTATGCATGATTAGGATTCCCCGTTTTCAGCCAAATGTTTTCCTCAGTATATGTTTAAACTTATCAGTAATCATGTTTAGAATTAAATAAATTGCCTGAGCATTATATAAAAGCATGATTAGTTTATGTACTAGTTACGGAGGTACCGTAACCACGGCACTAGAGGCACCGGTGTCGTGACTCACATGCAGGAGAGTGATATCCTGCATCGTCCCACTCAGCTCAGCTTGGCCGTTTTTATCAGTATTATTAGTGGGGCGTATAGATGCATCCTAGGCTACATTTTACAGTTTAGCAGGTGAATGTGGTGTGTGCTCTACATCCTTCATATTGGAGCTGATCCCTCCACCCAGCACAGTTATTTAGAGGTCACCCCTCTATAGCATGACGAGGACACCCCTCTATGTATTCATGCAACAGTTGTTACAGTTCATGACCTATATAAGCTCTTGGCAAATTAAAATACAGAAAATATATGTTTTCAGAGTTAATAATTTATATTTCAGTTTCAGTACTTATGAACCAGGTTTATCAGATTGTATGCAGAGCTTTACCACATGTCATATCAGTCTTATAGCATCATTGTTGTATTCTACTTTTAGTACTTCCTGTTCATGCTATATCCGTCCACTGAGCGTTATGCTCAGCCGTAGTTCCTTTCATGTTTCCAAACGGCAGGTACACAGGGACGATCTTAGGACTTCTAAGAGGGTACGTGCATTTGGATGGGAGCTATCCAGACTCCTTTATTTTATGCATACCTTACGTTACTTTACTTTGGTTGTTTGGACACTGTTTCGTCCTTTTCCTTTCTGTACTTAATCTTTTATTGTGGGCTTGTTGGACTACCGATGTTTGATTTCGGTATTTCCGTTTGGTCAGTTAATGTTTAATACATTGCCTTGCATGCTTTGATGACACGCCATAAATACACGTAACGGTCCATTTATCCAAGTGGGGTGTTACAAAAAGCCTCATGGCACTAGTACCTTTCCGAGAAGTCTAGTTGAATGATCAAGCCATTTTATACTAGTGACTCATTTGATAAGTGTTGTTGTAAGAGATATAGGATTGGAAATTAAGTGTTGATCATATTGAGCTTTCATTGCCTTTACAAGGCCGAAGAATAAGATTGAAAGTATTGTAAAATGAGGTAGGATATCGAATTGAGTATAAAAGTGGTTGAAACTTGAATAAAGTAAAATTTAACCCATATGGAATATGAGATTATTAATAGAAGTCGTTAAGTTTTGTGATTGAATTATAGGGTTTTAATTGATTGTTGATTCGTGTTAAGGGTTGTTCCTAGGCCATTGTCCACTGACGAGGATGCCCAGTGTCCAAGAAATAAATTGAAGAAATCTTCTTCTGAATTGAGACCGATGGATCTTTCGGGACATGAGGAACACCTAATGACTCTTGTAGATTAGTATTCATTGTGGTATCTTTTAAAAATCCCTAACTTAACTGAGACATCAGTTGGTAGGATGAGTTCTGAGAATTGTATGACATAGTGACACGTAATGTGTTGCGGTACAATTTGACTTGTTTGTGATTAATGGAAAGACTACCTTTGATTGCTAAATTCTACATGTATCGATGTTATCTATCCTTTATTGCTTCATCCTAATGTTCGCATTAGTGATGTAACCATTGAACAAGTACTCATCTCGATTTGAGTTGCGTTGTGGATTATTCTTTTTTGAGTGCCATCGAGATCATGAACCTCATGATTATTTGGCTAAGCTCATTTCTTATCATATTGTAGTTAGTTCTTGGTGGACGACTCTTCGTCACTCTTCTGCAGATCACACATTGATTTTATAAAGTTAAAACGGTATCCTTTGAGAAAATTTAATTTTCATCACAATAAGGATTATTCAAAGTAATATTTATAAGTGATCGTTATCGAAATGAAATTGTTTATGAAACACTTTGGGAAAACTTAATTGTTTTCATAACAAAGAAAATCTTTGTAAATTTATTTTTGATTCTTATTTAAGAATTAAGCCTGAAAATGTTTTTATTATAAACATGATGATAACATTTTGACGAACTGAGTATTGCATCGTTGATCTTGAAATTGTATATAGTTGCGCGCCTACATACAATTTGGAATGGACCATGCAAGGCTGATTAGTAGTCACCATAAAACTGATTAATAAACACTACATTTTCTTTGAAGATTGTGAAAGATTAAATTTTATGAGATCTGCAAGAAGTGAAAAATAAGGACATAGTGTTAGAGACACCTACATATGTGCCTATAGCATCTATTCTTCTAAGTCGAATTTACTCATCTGTGGAAAATTGTCTTATTTGACAATTGACAATTCTTTCTTGTCCAATTCTCCCGTAGTGAGATTCTTAGGAAAAGTATTTGATTACCGAGTGTTGATACCTGACTGGATGTATCGACGTTCTTATCATTTCTTTTGATTTGATTTCATTTGAATGACCTGGGTAACGATCCGAGGAGCTTTCGAATGCATACTCAAATTATGAAAACATGGGATATATTCATATTCATTAAATGTTTTCGTCTGTATCTGATTTGAAATTCTCTCGCGCAGATTATGTGTTGAGCTTACTCTTTTAATAGTAGTTGTGTATCCTAATATCCCTGAAATTGTGAAGGATTATTGATGAGACTGCTTTTATACATGGTCTCATCGCCCAAAACGGCCTTAAATTGCATAAAATATCATAAAATAGACCAAATATATGCTCGTGTTTGTTACTTGTGTATTTTTAGGTACGGATATTGAGGAATTGGCAAAAGATCACAAGAATCATTCAAAAACGAACACGGGAAACGAAGTCGCACAATGAACCGGGCCCAAGTTTGGAATTTTGCAAAATGACCCTTGAAGAATTGAAGATTGTCAAGTTTAGTCCCTCATCTTTGAAGAACTTGTCACATTTGACCCTCAAAATATCAAATGTACAAGTGTGATCCTTAATGTTTGAAGATTGTACAAGATCAGTCCTTGGAAAATCATGGATATACATTGAAGGCCCTTGGATTAAGCTTTGGAAGTAATTGTGCCAAAAGTGACAACTTGCCAAAAGTTGTCACTTGTTATTTGGGCACTGATGGACATTAAATACAAAGTGAAGAAGAGTAAAAAGATTGGGGACCAAATCTGCCTAACCACCAAAACCCTTCCACCAACCAGACCTTGCCACGTCACTAAACCCACCCAAAAACCAAATACCCAATACCCTATACCCGGTTTAATTTATTAAACCTGGTCAATGAAGTCAAAACACCCCACTAACCATTTTTTTCCCACCATAACAGATTTTCAAATCTGTTTTACCCCAAAACGAATCAAAACCCACCCCTAATCTCACTTGAACCCTAATCCTACCCAGATTAATTAACACCCAAATCAAGGGGTTTTTAGCTTAAACTGTCCAGATCATCAATTTACGTCCCTCTCATCCTTTCCCCCCTCACCCAACACACTCACATGGACTGTGGACCCCTCCCCGTACCTCCCCTGTCCATCGTTTTCACACAAAAACCAAAACCCGACACAACCAACGATTGGATTGCATTCCTTTGCCTCCAAGGAGTATTTGAACGTCCAAAGATCAAGTTCCACAGCTGTCAAGTCACATGGAGCAACTTTTGACCATGAATGAAGAATCTTCAAAGGGCTTTTTAGAGATTTCAGAAATTAGGGTTTAAGCAATTGTATTATTTTATTTACATTCTAGAATAGTCCATTAGGTAGTATAAATATGAGACGCCTGTGTCTCATATCCTTGTTCCAGATTTTTCTCCAAAAAGTGTAATTCCTTTTTTAAAGAAATTAAAGTTGGTGTTTTGTTGAAATATAATTCCTTTTAATGTTTTTTAAAAGTTTGGTATGTTTTTGTTGAGAAAGTCTGAGTTCCATTTAACATTGTGAACACTTGTGTGATTTGAGGTATTTCAAAAAGTTTTTCAAAGGTTTTAAGTGTTGGTTCAAATTTCTGAAATCAAACTTCCTTGAAGTGAAAGTGGAAAGGAAGTGTTGATTTGTGAATTTGGATTTATTTAAAACCTGTTTAAGTTTCAAAGGGTATTGGGTTTCAAAGTTTGTAAGTTTCAGAAATCAGTTTTACTGGATATTTTGCATTTTTTTGTGTTTTCTTTTCTTAGCAGGTTGAAGGATTGTTGATCATAAGTTCTGCACCAACCCGAGTTGGTAGGGAGGTGGAAAATCTTCCACTAGAACCCTGGATTGTAGGGTTCTTAGGTAAGGGAACTTCTTCCTTTTTAAAATTTTCAGAAAATAGCAGTTTTATGTGATTGGTCTGTTTGAGTGCTATAAGTGTGAAAATCTGCTTGTTTTGTGTTCTTGTGTTGTAATATGCATGCTAGAGTAGATATGAATCAGTTTGGATGAGTTTTTAAGAGAGTTTGTTTGAAAAATCTTAGTTTCAGAAAGTTAAAGGACTGTTTGGATAAGTGATTCAGCAGGGGTCTAATTCCTTGATTGTGATTTAAAAGGTGTTAGAAAGCTTCAAGAGGAGTGAGATAGGTTTGTTGTTAGTTGTGCTTCATTTTGGTGCAAGTTTTTAGCTAATTTGTGTGCTTAAAAAGTGAAAATAGAGTTGAAAATCTGCATAACAATAATCTGCCTGTTTTTTCATGAATTTTGGTGCTTGATCTTTGTAAATCTGTGAGTGTTAATGTGATTTAAGGTTTGTTATTGCTTGAGTGCTAGTTGAAGAGTGTGTGTGCCAAATTTGGTCATCTGAATTTCATTTGAGTGCAAGATATAAGCTAAAAAGTTCCCAGACCTAGTAATTAGATCACAGAAACTTGATGAGCTTTTGTATGCTTTGTTTTTGAACATTTTGCTTGCTAGGTGTTAGTTACTTGCTAGTGTTGACTCCTTGTGCTCCAAAGAGCACAAGGGTGCCATTTTGTTCCAAGAAATCACCACCAAACAAGCATACAGCCAAGCCCCTCTTGGTTTCTAATTTTACAAGTGTGAACTCACACTTGTTCATCAGAAGAACAAGCAGACTTGGGCACGTTTTGCTCAATTCTGGCTTTAATCCTTGTTTAAATCAAGTTGTTTTTGTGTTTTTGTGAGCTTCATAGTTACTGGAATCAAGTTTTTAAAATTTAAAAAAAAAAAATATAAACATCAAAAAGGACGTGGCCAGGACTCGAACCTGCGCCACTCCTCTCACAAACCAACGTGCTAACCATCTGCGCCCTAGGGACTTTGACTGATAGGTTTGGTTTTGAATTGTATTTAAGTACGTTTTCATTTGAGCTTAGTTAAATAAGCCGTAGCTTATTTTCATCTTTCTAGCTTATTTGCTCAGCTTCTTAGCTTCTTATCATTTTTCCTAGGATTATAATAGAGTTTAGGATTTTTCTGTTTAAAAATTTTATTTTTCCTTTTATTTAATTAATTTTTAGGATTATTTTTAGTTTTAAATTTAAAAAGTCATTTAAAAATATTAAACAGTAATAAAAAAATACAAAAAAATAGTTTTTAGATTTTAATTTGTATTTTTGAGGTTTACATATAAAAAAGTTTTCAAAAACTTTAATTTTTAATTTTATATTATTTTAAGGTTTTTTATAAACTTTAAACATTTTTATAAAATTATTTAAGAGGTTTTAGGAACTTTAATTTACATTTTCTTCTTAGTTAGAATATTTAGGATTTTTGAGAATTTTTTAGAATTTATTTGAAAACTTTTTATTTTTTTTTGAATATTTAAATATTATTTTATTCATTAAAATTCAAAGTTTTATTTTTATTTCTTTTTCATTTTTCCTAGGTTATTTATCATTAATTAGGACTTTTCCCATTTGTAGAATAATTTTTAGGCTTTTCAATTAATTTTTAGAATTAATTTAAGATTTAAAAGATTTTAATAGTTTTTAGGAGTTTAAAAATAGTTTAAATTGGTTTTAAAATTTTTAAAAATAGTTTTTAGCTTAATTAGGTCATTTTTGAGGTTTACAAACTATTAAATCTTGTTTAGGGCTTTTTAATATTTAAAAGTGATTTTTAGGGCTTTAATTAGCATTAAAAAGTCATTATTACATTAATTAAAAGGTTTTGGCAAGTTTGGATTTTTTGTAAACTCTTAGAATCTTATTTGGGATTTTTAGTAATTTTTAGGAATTTTTAGATTAAAATTTTAAATTTTGCACTTTTTCACGTTCTACGTCGTAACTTTCTAGTAGTGTTTTCGCCTTATTTTTCTATTTTTTTCGTCTTCGTCATTTTCTCTTCATTTCTTCTTGTTAATAATCAAAAACAAATCAATCAATCATTCAATTCACAACGCACTAGCCTCCTCGAGAGAACGATCCCCATCAAGGGTCATAACTTGTGGTTTTCCTAAACCGACACTTAATACTTACCGCTTTTTGTGTTGCTTTGTTTTTCCTAAAATAAAGTATATACAAAATCACTACATCAATTATGAATTATTATTAGTCTTTTGAGAAGTTCACATCTTATCGACGGCAATAAAACTAGAAAGTTGATAGTGCCAGTAGAATGGATTGATTGATTATGACATGACGACATTGTCTTAATTGATGGGGACTCGAGTAGAATGCCCCTAAATGATAAGATGTTGATTATCAAAAGTGATCTAAATAATTCTTGATGGATGACCATATCCTGCTTTTAGACTTGAAATTATACCGTGAACGGTTGTGAACTAGTTATAGATATTGTAATATAGAAGAACCTAATATGAATTTATTAAAAGATGTTTCTTTTATCTGAAACTTTAAGTAAGTATTTGTTGATAAACTACCTAGACTTTCGCCATTAAGGCAAGTTGAAATTGGTATTGATTATATTTCCGGTGCTGCACTTGTGGCTTGTGCACTGTACGTCAGCACCATCTAAATTTAAGGAATTACCGTACAACTGAGAGAGTTGTCGGAGAAAGATTTTAATATACCAAGCCTGTCATCCTGAAGAGCTATGGTGTTATCATTCCTTATATTTATAGATTACTGTGAATTGAGTAAATTGACAATCAAAAACGATATCCATAACTCGAAATGGAAGAATTGTTCAATCATTTACAAGGTTCTAGCAAATTTGATCCATAACATGATTATCATCAACTTCGCATCTGCAAAAAAAAGATTATCTATTCCAATCACCTCATCCAGAACTTGTAATGAACATTATGAGTTTCATGTGATGTCGTTTGGATTGACCAATGCACACGTAGCATTAATAAATTTGGTGAATCACGTGTGTAGGCTGTAATTTGATAAATTCATGCTCGTGATCATTAAGGACCATTTATTTGTTTATAAGAATAAGAATGAGTTAATAATTATTTATAGATTGCCCTGAATTGGCCGAACAATGAAAACATGTACCTTAAATATTTAACATAAGACTTAAGACTTAATTCTTTACACGATTTAACCATGTGATTAATAGATAATGGAAGCTATATTGACTTTTCAAAGATTAGAACCATTAACGCTTAGGGATTAAAAACTTAATCCTTTACATAAAATGACCGTTAGATTAATAATGGTAAGATGTATGCATATAGACTCTTCAAAAATTAAGAGCCCTTTTAAGACTTTGGGTTTTACTAAAAAGAAAGTGCGAATATATTTCGACAAATGTTTTAACAAAGGATTTTAAGGGATTATTCCCTTATACACAAACCATTTAACTAAACTTTTGTTTAGGGGTAAATGTTTGTGTGTACTTTTAGACAACTTAAGAAGGATTGAGTAGAACCGTTAAACCATAACTTGAAATTTGAAACAATAATTTTTGCTTTTCAACTAAGAAAATTTTGACCAAAGTATAACCAAAGATTTTTCAAACATTTACGAATCCTAATAATTATTCTCGACAAATCAACAAAAACCTTATTAATTAAATTCAAATTTATTTTGAACATTTTTATAATTTGTCGAACTAAGAAATTTAAAATCTTTACGTTTACGTTTCATAAAAATTGAATATTTAATATTTAATTAGTTGTAATAATTATGGACGCTTTAGACGTCGGATTGAGTAAAACGGATAAAAATGATAGTTGAGAAGAAACTAAAACTTAGAAGATATGAAGAAAGAATTTTGAATAAATACGGTTGTGATATTTATTTCATCAGGAAGGTGAACGTAATTACTGACGCATAATATAGAAGGAATATTTGAGTAAATTGTGGACATGATAATTATATCATCATGAGAAGTGAATATAGATACCGACGCATTATGTAGAAAAGATAAAGAACCAGTTAGGACATGTTCCTTAATAATGAAGATGCAAAATAAATTGCCGAACGATATGAAAATAAACAATATTTGTAAAAAGGATAATATAAATAATAAAAAGGTATTCACGACTAATATGAATCATTAAGATTGAGAAGCCGATGGCGTTAAATTTATAAAAGGCCACTCGTGGTTGCCTAAAAATAGAGGATTGTGAGATATAGTCATATTGGGATTTGTAAGTATAAGTATTCTATTCTTGTCATTTCTGACTAAAAGTATCTTTGTCTAAAGAAGTGGTACTAATGACAAATTATGAAGGCAGATATCACCTCATACATTAGTAAACGTCTAGCTATTGCAAAGGTCATCATCTGAATTTGATTCGATTTGGGTCATCGTCGACAGACTGACCAAATCTGCTAATATCATTCTCGTTAATGATAAATGCAAAAGAGTTATGTAAACATAGCACGCCTGTATCGATCATCTATATCAAGATCCTCGCTTCGCATCGAATTTCTAGAGATTTTCTCAGAAATCATTGAGAACGAACCTTGATGAGAGTACTATGTACCACCCCAAATCGAAGGGACGAGGTAAAGTAACGATACAAGGTAATATAAGTGCTGTTTTGTGTTTGAATGATTGACCTTTGGTAATGAACCGTATAATCGTTTTTCCTTTGAAGAGATTATCATTGATAATTATCGTATTAGGATCGAGATCTAATCTTGTTAGGATCTAAATCTTAGAGCATCTGTAAGCAAGAGTTGAGATGAAGACACCCGACATACACCCATTGTGAGTTGGACATGTCTCTTAGGTTTAAGGTTTCCTATGATGGCGAACCTATCCTTGCAAAATACCCGACCCGCGAGATCTGAAATGAATATTGAAATTAGGATTTGATTATTGACAGCCGGTAGTGGGCAAGAGGTTATGTGAATGTGAAATGTAGATCTTGAAGTGCCAAATGGGTAGCAAAGTTATGCCACAATTTTTAAACTTGGAAAAATGAATTCATGATCTGACAAATCATGGGATATAAGTCCCCGTTGTATGGGACCATTGAGATGGTATAAAAGATTGGTTTGAAAGGCATATAAGCTGGATCTACCCTATGAATTCAAAGACTGCGTGAATTATGTTTCGTATATCGAACTTGATGGAATATCTATCAAGTGAGAATCTGATTATTCTTAGTAGAGTTTAGATCGGCGAAAAGTTGCATTCATCAGAAACCCGTGAACATCATGGATAGAGAAAGTAAGTCAACATTAAGCCTGATCTTATTCCCGTAGTTATGTTTGATGAAACTCGCGTATTGTAACGAATTGCACTTGTGAGAAAAGACCGAATGTGGAGGAAATACCCACATGGATTTAGCTCTATAAGAAGCGAGTAGTAAGGTAAGATGATCTTTGAGGACAAAGATCCTGTTTAGGGGTAAATGCTGTGACAATCCGTCAATTTATGATTGATATTTTATTCTCAATATTTATTTGAAAATATTATTTTAATGTTACAATATGAACTCACATATTTTTGGGAAGAAATTTGGACTTACGTCTTGGAGTAGCATCGACTACGTCTAAACCGGAGGATTCAACGTTACGTGCTTACGTTTACATACACCGTCTTTGGTGACAGTCCGACATTTCAGAAAATAAATTTATCCGTGAATATTATTTTGGAGTTTTAAATTTGTGTTAGTTCATAAACTCACAAATTTACAAGAAGAGATTAGGACTTACGTTTTATTTTAACGTCCTTTACGACTAAACCGGAAACCTTAGGATTACGTATTTACGTTTTCGAACTCTGTTTTTGATGAGACAATTTTTATTAGATTCGTTTTGTGCCGTTGATTCATATTTTATAAAAACGTTTTTCGTAAAATGACCCGAGGGCACGCAAATCGAGGAAACTAGAATCGAGGAGTACCCGTAAATAAATGGGGATGAGACAAGTGGGACACTTGTCCCACCCCCAAAACCGGCCAACATGTAGCTAGAACACACTTGATGTGTCAAGTGTAAGTTAAACTTCATTACACTTGTCCTAAGCTTATGAACTAAGCTACCATCTCATCAAAACCAACTAGCTAAACCATTAGCTTCCACTTTCAACATGCAAACAACTACAATTTCCTCTCTACTCCTCATTTTGGCCGTCCCATTTTTCACCACAAACCACCATCACTTGATCAAAATTTACCATGAAATCTCATGTTATTTACATATATAATGAAGCCCTTTTGAAACCCTATTGATTGGTGGTGATTATAACATCCAAGGAGGAGTTTCCATGGAGTATCAAGGCTGATTTTCCACAAGGATTTCATGAAGCATGGTGGTCTTGAAGATAGTCTTGGTGCAACACAAGTTTCTCCATCAAAAACCATGTCCAAATCATAACCTACATCAACTTGGTGGTATAAAGATTGTCCTCCTCGTCTTCTTGTTATTTTGATTATGTAAACATGTATTTTATTTCCTATTGTATATGTATATGATGATTATATGATGATAAAAATGTTATGTGAGGATTTGGTGTTGATAAACATGATTAAAAAGGTGAAAAACTATAAAGAACAAGGCTAAAATCTTGCTTAATTTACATGGCTGTATAAAACAGTAAAGAAACATGTTATGAACTGATAAAATGATGAAGTAGAATGGATTTACAGTAAGCTATGGGTCTTGTACACATGTGAGAGTTGGCCATGCAATGGAATCAAAATAATGATTGAGATATGATCAAAACAAGTTAGGTGGTCTAATCTGAATAAGCAGTTTTGTAAGGACTGTCAAGGCATGATAAACTTAAAATGGGCAGTAGCTATAACTAAGTTAAATGTAGAAGATAATATGAAGAACATGTCACCCAAAAATGAGCTTCTAATTCATTATAGAACTCTAGATATGGTAAAAATGGTGAACATGAAGATAAAAATCAGATTTTTGGAATTAATGTTTATTATTATTATATAAGCACTCACATTTTAATGTATAAAATGTAAAAATAAAAACCCACTAACTTATAAAACTTATTTATATAAATATATAAAAGGTTAATTAAATGGGTAAATTATATAAATGGTGGTGAAATATTATTTATAAGTAATAAACACTATAAACTTGATTTTTACGACTTTTTCGGCTATCGCCGTAAAATTAACGTTTTTCGCCAAATAAAACTTAGACGACCAAACCCGTCTAATGTAAAGTTTATAAAAGTCATATACTGATGTATAAGTAGCTAATACAAGTAAAAACCGATAAAACCCGAACTATAAGAAATACGTACATTTACGAGCTACCTAAACATATTGGACTGATAATTGGACTTAATAAGATAAATACTTGTAAAAAGAACTTATTGGGCTTAACCCATTTGGGCCCAACATGGAAAGCTTAAATACTGATAATATAAGTACAAAATGGATTAAAACAAGTTAAATAACTTATAATAAGTTTATTGGACTTAAAACACGTAAATGGGTAAAACTAGTAAACTAGTATAAGAATTGTCGACATATAACACTAAAATGAGTAAACGAGAATATGTAAACCCACTTGATCATCATATATATATAATCATCATATGTATACATAATTGTTATTTTTATAAAGTCATTGGACATGAGTCTAAGACGAGTATTATTTGTCTAGGTTTCCGTGATTGAAGCACGTACCGTACATCCGAATCGCCGATAACCGCCTTCCCACATCAACGTGAGTTCATAGCCTCGCACTCTTTTAAATGTTTTTATAAATGTTTTATAAACCCGCGAGGGAGATAACATGTTAGTTTTTATAAAATAGGACACCATTTATCCCGATTGTTTGTTTATTGATTTTTGGACCCGAATGATTGAATGACCCGATTGTATGACCCTATAAATGATTAAAGGACCCGATAGATGAAATCAAATGGATTATTAAAGTTAGGTTATGTCAGTAAAAGTCCCATTACCATGAATTGTGAACTACCGGGAGTTGGTAGACGCTTATGCATTTAATAGTACTATTTGGGGACGATCACCCCAGTTCGCGCCTTGACGGTTGATCCCCGTCGTGCCACATTGATTGGTAAGCGAATTTATGTTTGAGAAGATTTCCATAGCGTGACCTTTGTGACGACACGCTACTTTAGATGGGCAAATTGTGGATCGGGTTAGCTACCCGTTGTTGGTTTAGTAAGGTAACAATGTCATGCGGCTTATAATAATCCAAAACTTAAGGAAATACTACTAGACGCTCCGAATTACGAGGTATTGCCTGACTAGCAATACAGGGTCATACTATTGATATTATGTTTGTATTTTGGTTTTCATAACCATACTCATATAACGGTTTTTATTTTCATACAACGTCATAAGACGTATTGTATGATGTTTTTACGACATTGGCTCGTATAATGATTTTTAAGGCAAATGCCTATATTATGATTTTCGATAAGGAATTGTATAAAATGACTTTGGCTATTTTATGGCCTATTACAAAGATTTGTATAAAATGATTTTGGCTATTTTACGGCCTATTACAATGATTTGTACGAACTGATTTTTGGTACTAATTTTATACCAAAGTTATATTGATGGAAGTTATTAAACTCTATGAATTCACTCGGCGTTATCGCTGACCTTTTCTTTTAACATGTTTTATCTCAGGTACTTGAAGGTAATTCTCGGGAAGACAACAAGAATTCATGGCCCGCACTTAAACAATATTTTCCATTCAAATACTTTGTAAAACTTTGTATGAAATGTAATGACTTGGGACCGATGTAACTTTGATATTTATGAATGGAAATGCTTTTATTATTAAACGACGCGATTTTTATGTGTTGTCTATGATGTGAGTAATGTGCTATCTCGTAACACCAACGAGTCTTCCGCTGTACTGAGTTGTATAAATTTGGGGGTGTTACAATTTGGCTATTCTTAAGGGACTGAATGCGTCAATTCTTAAAACTTCATATCTGGCTATTTAAGTTGACATGTATCACATTATTATGAGCGACTTATTTCACCTATACTCAAGTTTCTTTGGTTTTTGTAATTGTTCTGGGTGTTGTATTCGATCTATCCCAGCTCGTGATCGATCTTTGGTAGTAGTTTTGTTAGGTTGTATTGATCTTGTATTTTAGATAGCATCCATTTGGGAACTATCTTTCTTTCTCTTGTATTTTTTTGGATAACACTGAGTTGAGGACTATTCTTCTTTAATTGTTTGAGAGAAGTATTGGTGTTGTGGTTGTGATTATTATTTGAGTATTAGTTTTTACATGGTATCAAAGCCATTGGCTTTGTTATAGTTCTTTGGTAATCTTTAATTTGTGAAAATTAGGGGTTTCTTTATTGGATCTTTCAGATCTAATAATCAATTGGTTTTTAAAACATTGGGGTTTTAATTTTTTTGGGGATTTCTTGATTTTCAACTTGGGTTGACTTTCAATTGGGGTTAATCGTTGCTTTTTGTTTGATTTAATAATTTTCTTGAAAACCCCTAAAATCAAAAATTAGGGTTTTATTTTAAGATTTGGTAAGTCGTTTTTGGTTCTTGTTTTTGTTGTTTTACTAATCTTGCGGGTTTATTTGTTCTCCGTTGCTTATTGTTGGTTTCTTGATCTTCTTGATTATTTGGAAGCTTTGTGTGCAATGTAACACCTCGCTCTCTCTTTCTCCTAAGATTTTTTTTTCTAGGATTAGTGGGTGTTTAGGTTATCGAAGGGTTTAGTTAATCTTGATTGGATTTGGTTGATTCAGAGGTTTAATAATTGTTAGTTACCTGTTAGAGGAGATACAAGGTGGTTGTTTTCTCTGTTTGATTGTTTCTGTTACTCTTGTTATTCTTTCTTGTCTATTTTATCTTGATTTAGTCATCAGCTCTTGACCTACCACTTTAAGTAATTTAGAATTTTAAGACCTAAATTTTATGGCTAAGTTTACGATTCGTTTATCTTTTGTGATTCTCTTTTTGTTTTGTTATCATGACTGGAGGTCCAGGTGGTAGTGGTGATACTCATAATAATGTGATTAATGAGTTAGATGCTGGTAATCTTTTATATCTATAATCTAATGATAATAGTAATGTTTCTTTAATCAGTATTAAACTTATTGGTTCTGAAAATTATAGAGCATGTGCTAATGCTATAAAATTTTTATTACAAGCTAGAAATAAGATTAGTTTTGTTGATGGTACTTGTGTTAAAACTGCTTATGCTAATAGTAAGCCTTTTTCTAATCAGTGGGATTGTTCTAATGTTGTAGTTTTATCTTGGCTTTTAAGTAGTATATCTGAAGATTTATATTTGAGTCAAGTGTATTCTTTTAATGTTGCTGAGGTTTGGGCTGAATTAAAGGAAACTTATGATAAATTTGATGGGTCTATTTTATTTAATCTAATGCAGAAAATTAATAACTTCAAACAAAATGGTTTGTCTGTTTCTGAGTATTATCATAAGTTGAATTCTCTTTGGAGGGAATTTGATATTCTGACTAAGTTGACTCCTTGTTCCTATGATGCTAGAGATGAACTTAATAACATAATCATTTAATGAAACTTATGCATTTGTTAATGAGATTTGATGATGTTTATCAGCTAATTAGAAGTTCTTTATTAACTCAAACAGAATTACTTGATGCTGGAGATGATTTTGTTATTGTGAGAAGAAAGGAGTCACATTGAGGTTTGAGTTCTAGTTCTGGGGTTCAAAACCCCTAGGTTAGTTCTTTTGTTTCTAAAACTGTTGATAATAATAGGAAGCAAACTAGGTTTAATAATAGCTTTTGTGATAATAGGACTAACAAGGGACATAATAATGGTTATAGTACTTTAAGTTGTAAGAATTATGGTATGAAAGGGCATACTATTGATAGATGTTTTGAGCTTATTGGTATTCCTAATAGGTACAATAAAAATTCTAATGTGAAAAGTTCTTCTAATGATAATGGGTATTATAAAACTAGAAATAATAGTTCTAGTAATCATGTTGAGGTTCTAAAATCCACTTATTCTCTTCCTTTTACTAATGATAAAATTAATAGGCTCATGAGTCTAATAGGATTAAGTAGTTATGGAGTTCATGCCAATATAGTAGGTATTGGTTTCAATTTTTATAATGCAAATGTGTTTTTAATAATCATTTTTATAAGTTTTTAATGCTAATATTAAAACTGGTGATAAAACATTTCATTTTGGATGGATTATTGACTCATGAGAAATGAACATATCACATCTTCTACAGAAAATATGACCAATGTTGTTGATATTTTTGATCTTAATACTATTGTAGGATATCCTAATGGGACTGTTGTACAATTAAACATGTTGCAAATTTAGGGCTCACTAATAATGTGATTTTTTTTGATGTGTTGGTTGTACTTGAGTACACTGTTAGTCTTTTATCTGTGAATAAAATGATTCAGGATAGTAAATTACATGTTGATTTTATTGAATATGATTGTGTGATTCATGATTTTTAAAAAGAGAGTGTTCTAAGCACTGGTAGTGAATTTGGTGGTTTGTATATGTTTGATGTTAACTGTGAGTTTCCCAAAGTCAAAAGTAATTTCTCTATTATGTGTTGTCATATTTCCAAGTTTGTTTGGCACAATAGAATAGATCACCCATCTGATGAAGTTCTTAAGGTTTTGAAAAATACTTTAAAGTTAAGTAAACCTAAACATTTTGAGCCTTGTGAAATCTGTCATTTTTCAAAACAAACTAGAGAGCCTTTTCCATTAAGTGAACATAAGTCTTCTGCTTTAGGTGAATTAATTCATTTAGATGTACAGGTTCCTTATAGGGCCACTACAAGAGAAGGTTTTAGGTATTTTCTTAATATTGTTGATGATTATAGTAGGGTTGCGTGGGTTTATTTTCTTAAATCTAAAAATGAGGTTTTTGGATATTTTCAAGATTTTATTAAACTTTTACTTAATCAATTTTCTAAAAAGGTAAAAGTTATCAGATCTAATAACGGTACCGAGTTTCTTAATAATGTAATGGATATGTTTTTAAAAGACCAAGGTATTATCCATCAGACTTCTTGTGCTTACACTCCTCATCAACATAGGATTGTTGAGAGAAAGCACATGCATTTGCTTAATGTTGTTAGGAGTTTATTATTTTGAGAGAGGTATTCATTTGTATTTTTGGTCTGACTGTGTGTTAACAACTACTTATTTTATTAACAGACTTTCTTCTTCTGTTTTGTTTGGTAAGTCACCTTTTCCATGTTGTATGACAGGGAATCATCCCTTTCCCATTTGAGGTCTTTTGGGTATTTATGTTTTTCAAATTTTTGAATAATTCTGACAAGTTTTCTTCTAATTTGGAAAAATGTGTTTTTATTGGTTATTCTACTTCTAAGAAAGCTTATAAGTTGTTGAGTTTACAAAATACAAGTTTTATATTTTTAAGAGATGTCAAATTTTATGAGATTGTTATTCCCTCTAAAATGAAAAATTTATTAAGAACGTTGAGTCTTGTATTTTTATTGAAGTAAATAACAAAAAATGTTTTGATTTTCTTAAGTATGACACCCTTAATTCCTCAAATCCCTATGATGATGGAGAGGGACCATATGATGATGTAGGGGAGGTAACTATGGATCAATCAGTTGATACTACAGTAGAGTAGACTTTGATTGTGTACATGATGCATCATCAATGGATGATAATCCTATCTCGGAGGGCAATGTCCCAATTTTCCAAAATTCTCAAGTTCCTATCTTTGGCACCAGTTATGGAACAGAGGAGGATAGTTATGCTTTTACTAGAAAGTCTAGTAGGGTTACTAAATTGCCCAAAAAGTTAAATGAGTATGTTCTTCATGATAAGATAAGATATGGTTTGAATAAATATTCCAATTAGACTAAATTTTCTTTTGATAATTGTTGCTTTATTTATAATTTGAATAAAACTGTCGAGCCTTCTTGTTTTTCTGAAGCTGTTAAAGATATTAATTGGGTTCAGGCTATGAATAATGAAATGGAAGCATTATAGCTTAATAATACTTGGAAACTCACAAGTTTGCATAATGACAAAAAAGTTATACCCTGCAAATGAGTTTATAAAATTAAGTATAAGGCAGATGGTGAGATTGAGAGATATAAAGCTAGCTTGTAACTAAGGGTTGTGGTAAAAAAGAAGGTGTTGATTATGATGAAATTTTTAGTCCTAATGTTAAAATGAGCATTGTAAAATATTTTATTAATATGGTTGTTCAAAATTCTTGGAGTTTATATCAATTAGATGTTAATAATGCATTTTTATATGGAGATCTTGCTGAAGAAGTTTATATGTTATGACCTCCTGGATATTTTGATATAAATGCTACTAGAGTCTATAAACTTGTTAAATCTTTGTTTGGCCTTAAATAGACATCTAAACAATAGAATAAAAGCTTGTTGAAACATTAATTAAAGATGGTTAGTAAAAATGACCACTCTTTGTTTATTAAAAATAAAGATGATGTGTTTATGATATTGTTTGTTTATGATGATGATATTGTAGTTATAGGAAATAATTTACATGAGATTTCAAAGTTTAAAGAGTTTGTTAATAAGAGATTCAAAATTAAAGATCTTGAAGAGTTAAAGTTTTTCTTGGGCATAGAGGTCTTAAAAATGAAAAATGATTTATGTTTAAATCAGAGAAAATACTGTATTGAATAGGTACATGAATATGGGCTTTTAGCTTGTAAACATGTAACAACTACAATAATAGAAAATGGGATTTTAGCACATAAAGAATATGAAGATGATAAATTTATAAACAATGTTGCTACATATCAAAAGCTTGTAACTAAATTGATATACTTATGTAACACTAGGCCTGATATTTCATATTATGTTCATTGTCTTAGTCAGTATATGCATTCTCATTCACAGTCTCATTTAGAAGCATCCTTATGTGTTCTAAGGTATCTTAACTCTGATCATGGAGAAGGGATTGTTTATGAAAGGACTAGTTATGGAGCCATGAAAGCTTATGCCGATTCAGACTCGATTAAGTGTAAATTGACTAAAAGATCTGTTACATGCTTTTGTGTTTTTGTGATTGGAGGGTTGGTATCTTGGAAGAGTAAGAAACATGCTACTCTTTCAAGATCATTAGTAGAGGTTACATATAGGTCTATGGCTTTTGTTACTTGTGAAGTCATTTAGTTAGGTAAGATATTATATTTGAATAATGATAGGTTGTTCCAGTTTCTTTATACAATGACAATAGTTCTGCTATTCAAATAGCAGCAACTCCTGCAATGCATTAAAAAACTAAACATTTTGATTTGGATGTTCATTTGATACAAAAGGTCTCGGCATAGTTCAGCATTAGGTGTTATGTTTGAAACTTACTTTGAAAAATCTTTTTTGCTTATAATCTTGAAGGGGATGTTGAAAGTATTTGGTATATGTTGCCAAGCGTATAAGTCAAAGGGACTTATATGATATTTTTATTTGTTATCTCTTTTTATCATGTAGCTATTCTTCAAGAACTGAATGCGTCAATTATCTAAACTTCATATCTGGTGCTATTTAAGCTGACATGTATCACATTATTGGGGATCAACTTATTTCACCCACACACACAAGTTTCTTTAGTTTTAGTAATTGTTCTGGTTTTAGTATTCGATCTATCACAGCTTGTGATCCATCTTTGGTAATAGTTTGGTTAGGTTGTATTGATCGTATTTCACATAACATCCATTTAGGGATTATCTATCTGTGACAATCCTCAAATTTCACATATGTGTTATGTGCTATGATCGAATGAATATGAAAATTTGGCTGGAAATTTTTGCTTTTGTGCCTTACTTGGTAAGATGAATGAGTCCTCACAACCTGAACTGCCATATCAACATATTCCTATATGTTGTAAACACAAAGTATATATCAAGTTCCAGATCTAAAAGTAATTTAATAAGTACATTATGAATAAGAATATTTCAAACGTAACTATGATACCCTAAATTCCCTTAGAAACCCCAGAACCCCTTTAAATGAATTATAAGCTCAAGAATGGTAAACTTTGAATGGACAATATATATGAATAAGTAAATATGGATTATAAACAAGTTGTAAAATATACTTTGAAAACATAATAATGGTAAGAACAAACCATACAAAGCTAAATACAAATAAATAAACATAATAGCCTAAATCACCACCTAGAAATCCTTGGTAAACAATTTTTCAAGCAATATAATTACATAATATCTATATATAAATATCAAATACAATATACTAATTATAATCTATCATATAAAGGAAAGGTATATGATCACAAAACACTAATATTCACTAATCTAAAGCTAATTACAAGTAAAAGACCTAGTAACCTATATTAGCACCTAAAAACCATTTCACATTGAATTAGGATCTAATCTTTTGCAAATAATTATAAAACTCAAATAAGTATTATATAAAGATCATACATTTATCTCAAGCTAAGTTACAAATTAATAAAGCACAATGTACAAGTTATTGAAGCATAGAACTGTAAGCTATTTAATTGTACATATGATATGATTACCTTATATAAACCCTTAAACTAAGAATGTAGAATCCCAAGAAGTCATAAACATACTATATAAGACCTATAATAAGTTTAAATTATAATATAAACACTAATTACTCAATATAGAAAGTCATTAAGCTTAATGACCTAAAAACCCATATATTAAGCATTTCATTTAGAATCAATACTTAGTCGTTTAGGACAAGTATACAAACACTTATATCATTACATTAAGGTTATAAGATTATGTTAAGATGATGTAAAAGTACCCTTAAGCACAAGGGACAACATTTCAATGCATGGCTTATAAATTATCTCAAAATAGGTATTTTCACCCTTTGGACATGTTTTCTTAGAATAACTTAGTAAAAGCAATGTAGAGACTTCATGAGCACATTGAGGACAATGTAGGAGGTATAAATACAGTTTAAATCAGTATCTAAATCAGGGATAATGGATTTAACAAGGATTTAGCCATAGATCATTAGAAACCCTAACCTGACTAGGTTTTCTTCCCAATTTCACTTCAAACCTTTGTTCAACTTGGTCTGTTCTGGGAGCATCCGCCTGCTCTCGATCCTGAGGACGTAGGCAGAAGGATGTAGTTTTTCCAAACCAAAAAATCCAAACTTCTTACTTACAATGTATAAACCCTAACTACACCCTAATCCATTAATAATCACATTCCTAAACCCTTAATTACAAGAATTACAAAGTTACAATGTTACAAGCCCTAGATTTGCATCCGACTAGTTATTTCCCTCTAAAAACCCATTTAAAACCTTTCCCTCACAAATTAAAACTTAGGATCAGTACTAATAGATTTTTTTTAATATATCTAAGTAGGTGATGCACCTACTTGTGGCTTACACATCATTGATCCTATCTAATTCATGTCGTGAGTCATTCCTAGCCATATACCGTAGATATTTTGTTCCTAGGCTCTACAATCTAGCATAGATCTTTCCTAACTTCCCTAAGTCACTAATATATCCATATTCCACGTTTCCAGGCCAAACTTGGGGGCTAAGGGTTAGAAATAGTATAAATAGGGACCTTATGCCTTATTTTGAAATCATCCCTCACTTTCCAAGTTCTCTAACTTAACGGTCTGTTATAGAGCTTCCATTGAAGCCCTAATAAGTACATAAGATCAGTATCAATCTTTGGAAAAAACTATAAGAGTTCTTGAAGAGTTATGAAGAAGATATAGTCCGTATGCCCCATTAGGAACCATTTTGGAGCTACCTATGTAATCACTTTGTTAGCTAAGCTTTGATCTTGTTACAATACTTTCTTAGACTTTCTATAATGTTTATAGGATGTTAGAAAACTAATCTAAAATAAATTAGGTCATATGATCATTTAGAAGGAAAGTTATAAGCTAAAGATGTCTTAAAATCCTAGTTTTGTAATTTACATAAAATAATAAGCAAACCCCCATTTCAAAGGCTATATTCTAGAAAAATGTTTTTATTATGATTATAAAAGTGTTCATAAACTTTGTTCTAAGTTTCTAGATAATTTGGTATAATTTTGAGGTTGTTATGTAATTTTAAACAAGTATAGGGACTAAAACTGTCATTTTTGAAACTATAAACATTTTGGGCCAAAAGTATCATTTTATGAAAGTTAAAACTATAAGGATTAATATTGTTAAGCTTGAAACCTTGAGGTTAATATTTGAAGGTTGAAATTATAAATATTAAAACTGTATACTTTAGGGGTTAAAAGTGTAATTAAGCTAAAGTATAACTAAAAGGGATATTTTTGCCAATTTTGAAACTAAAGAAGATAATTTATAAATATTAGAATGTATCATGTTAGTAGGGAGCTTTGCACAAATATGTTCCATCTCGATATTACGTTCTGATTAAGTGGTTGAATTTACGATTTAAAGTGCCCTCGCTCCTCAAACGGTTATAGAATGGCTTCCGAGTATGATGGCTGGAACAATGATGCTATAATCACAACAAAATATTAATAAAAGAATACATAACTAATACTTAAAAGTATTAAACTAAAGATCAAAGACTTGATACTATACACAATGTGTTAATCCAGGTTTGTGTGAGACCAAGTTGTGATTTGTAAGACCAAGTTGTTCTCTGTGAATGAAATATATATGATTATAGCTCAGAATCTATGGACATAAGGTGAGCTCATAGCCCTACTTTTAAATGCTTTACAAATAAATTGAAAACCCAGGTGAGGGGGATATATGCTAAAACTAGAATACAAGTGCTTTTGTATGTTGCATGATATGATTACCGACACTATGTTTAGGATGACGCCCAAATCCAACATGTATTCATAAGCGTTATCTTCACTATTAATATAGGAATTGGGTAATAAACGGAATTTTATTGCTAATATTGTGCAAAGTTTGGTTCTTGTGTTTTGTAGCTAGCAAGGAAGTAGAAACGTAAAGATAAGAATAAAAGGTGAGTATCGGAGGCGAAAGGATGAACGAGAAATAAAAGTATAAGCTCTCGTATGAATAATAAAAAATAATAAAGAGTCTTGGAAAGTTTGGAAGAAAGAAAGAGGAAGGAAACAAAGAATAAGGACTAAAGAAGGAATAGGAGAAAGATTGTGCAGAAGGAGGCAACATAAAAAGGAGCCACTAGCCAAATTAAAAGGTTGTCAGTAAAAAAGCAAAAAGGAGCCGCCAGTAATTTCATCAGGCGACCGGCTACTTTCATATTCCGCCAGTTACTTCAAAAATAGGTTTTGGTTAAATGACTTTAATCAAACTCATTACTCATTTACCACGGGCTTCTTTCATTTCCCTCCCATAACCATCCTTGGACGTTTTCCCTTTTCACCAAGGCAAAATCATGTATAAATCGGACCCTAGGGCTATGGTTCTAGGTGTGCTTATTCTTGTAATCATTCTAACCCTTTCCAAAGGTTAGAAAACCAATTCTACATAACACAAAAGATAATTAAACCATGTTTACCTGCATAGGGGGACAAATTTTTCATAGGGGGAATTCAGTTGGAGGTTTATTGATCAATTGGAGGCTTTGGAGTTGCTATAAATTCTATTGTTAGTGATTTTGTGTTTGAAGAATCGTTTGGTAAAGACTCTTTTACTTGAAATGGTGTTATTCTTAATTTAAGTATTACGGAATGTTTAATGTGATGATGAATTGTTATGAAATGTGTTTGAGTATGATTTTCAAGTAGTGTGATATGCTTGTGTGATGAAAATAGATTCTAGATGAGAGTTTGATTTTATGATCAAGGAAATATAATCGGATTCGTATGGTTGATAAATTCTTGAAAGATGTTTTGATAATCAATAAAACATAGCTTTTTATTGGATTTAAAGGTCGAAAGGATTCCGGTAAACTATGTTCTAAACGATTTATGCATGAGTCAATTTGGTTTCTTGGTTATTGACACTCACCAAGACGAGTTGGTTAAAGAAAATTGTCAGAAGATTTGTCTTGGGTATAGGTCGAAAGGACCCATTCAAACCAAACCTATCTCTTAATATTTTCTAGAAAATGGTGATTATAATAGATTGGAATAGATGATCATAGGTCGAAAGGGTTTGTCTAATTCAATTTGTTTAATATGGACTCTATGAAATACACCATGGAATGGGGTCCATATACTTTAGATTTTTGATTCATAGTTGTTAAACACACAAAAATTATCTCTCCTACGGATGAAATGGAATTCACACAAGTATTACTTTTAGTTATGATTTCCTTTACAACATTAGTTCTGGCGGTAATATCGATAGTGACAATCCTATTACCAACATCATTACCATGTTTTGAGTATACATAAATCCAATGGGACGATCTTGACTAACCCGACTTTGCTACAATTAAACGAGTATACTTGCTCGTATGCCTAGTTAAGGAATTAATAAGTATTGTTTATAAATTTAAAACTAGGAGTGCAAGACGCGCGTCAAGTTTTTGGCGCCGTTACCGAGGATTTGTTTACTTTTGATGTTATAATCATTACAAATTTGTGGTGGTGTAAAATTTAGTTTTTTTAGCAAAATAATACTGAATAAAGAATTGAGTTTAGGAATTGTAATTATGAATAATATTATAATAGTAGTATGTTCTTGTGTTTATTTGATGTCATTACATTGAAAATGCCATGAGTTCATAACCTTAAAATAAAAATAAAAAGAGAATAAAAAGCAATAAGTAAGTGTTTGAATCAAGCTCTTGCTTGATTAATTTCTAAGTATTGTGTTTATAGTTTGTTTTTTCTTATTTGTTTAGTGAAAAACTCCAAAAAAATTTGTTTAGAAAAAATTAGAAAATTATGGTTAAAATGAAATCAAAGAAAAAAAGGGTTTCGCCGCAAGAAAAGAAGCCAGCCGCTCCTTCACAGAATCCGCCGACTCCTTCATAGAATCCGCCGACTCCTTTCCTTCTGAGACATTCCACAAGCTTCTTTACTTATCCGGTCGACTACTTTATTCCGAGTCACCGAGTCCGCCGACTGCTTTGAGCAGTCCGACAGCTACTTTCACTCTGTTAAAAAAATAAAAATTGTATTATTGCTTGTTCGTTTAACTTGTTCTAGGATAGAATTTTATGCTTGTTTGTTCGTTTTTATATTGGTATTAACTAACGCTAACGCCAACGTTTGTGAATTTTGTTATTTTAATTTTATTTTAAAGACAGGGATCCCTAGAGGGATAACTTTGTGATGAATGCGAATCTAGCATCACTAACATTGAAAAGACAAAGGAAGAGAAAGAACAATGGGAAGATTTACCACACAAAAGTGTGCTAGTTAACGAAGATGGGTGTGAAAAGGAAATTTTTCGACGTGCACCGTACCGGTCATACACCAAACCAATGATGAGGTTCGCCATACCATGAAATGTTGACAACCAAGGGGCATGGGATGCTGAATTGAACCTAATTTATCCTAGCAATTATATGATGGGGGAAATGCTAAGTAAGCTCGGTTTTGTAAGGATGGGTTATACCGGACACGGGAGAAGAGTTGTGTACGAAGTGAGAGTGGACATCCATGGTTACGTATTCCTAATGGACTTTCTTATCATAGACCACGACGATATTGGTGAACCTTCGGTGATCTTTGGTTACAAATTCCTTTGGGAAACTAGATGTGTGGTTGACTTTGAGCAAGGGATTCTTGTGGTTAATTTGTCTATTTTGAAGGGAGAAAAAGATGATTACATAGAATTCTTGGTCGAAGATGGACCCGTTGTTGATGAGAATGAAAGTGAGATAGCAAAGATGGGAAAAGTGAAACGCAACAAGAATTTAGAGGAGAACAAGCTCATTCTAAATCGATACATACCGAAACAACCCAAAATTAAGGAAGGATCTCCTTCCACGTTTGTGCCTAACCCATCACCATTGTCTTATCCTCTTTCTAATAAACAAAAAGATAACGTATGGATCATTCTAGAGAAGAAGGAAGCAGAACTTAAAGAGCCAAAACCCATTGTGGAGGTTTTGGAAAATTATATGTGCTATAGGAAGAAGTATGACGAGATAGAGATGGGGAAAGCTCGTTTAGAAGACAAAGAACTCAGTGAAAATATCAAGGAAAGGATAATAGAGCATGGTCTACCTAAGAAGATGTCATATCCCGGCAATTTTGTTCTTCCAATGTTGATCAATGGAACTACACCATTCGATGCATTGGCCGATACGGGGGCTAGTGTAAGTGTAATGCCATTTTACATCTACCAAAAGCTAGGTTTGAGTAATCCGGTACCATATTTTTCTTATTTGACCATGGAGGACAATACTCAAGCTAAACCCATGGGCTTAGTTAAAAATGTTAGAGTCTAAATCAGATTTCAAGCCTATGTTGTGGACTTCCTAATCATGGACATTCCGGAGGATAAGGACCTTCAATTGCTATTAGGGAGGCCATTTCTAAGAACTTGTGGAGCCATAATTGACTTGGGACGTGGTACACTTGCAGTCAATGATGGTGTCACCACTCATACCTACTATCCAAGACCAAGGGTGAAGCCTTTGTACTTTGATTTTGAAAGAGAAATGTAGGATGAGTGGCTTAGTTTCTTTGAAGTGAGAATAGACGAAGATGGTTATCCAATGTATGGGCCGTTGGGAGCAACATATTTAGATTGTGATGATGACATGGAAAGATCTTTAGCCATTGAAGCTTATTTCAATCCTTTTAAGAACATCTTGGTTTTCAAGAAGATCACGGAGTTCTTGGGTTCATTACCGGTACAACTTAAGAATGTGGATTGGGGACCGGACGAAGATAGCTACTACATGAGAAAGGAAGGTGACAAGTTTTGGCAAGTGAGAATTGAAATAACAACACCATGTGGCAATGTGTACACACGTGGGTTCAAGAGAAAGAGCACCAAACGAAAGCTATCGGAAAAATTCAAGACGGATGATATTTTGAACATGGAGTATTTCATGGACTAGGGGAATCGAAGACACAAAGAAGAAGATCCAATAAGACGAAGACAATGCTTGTTCTTCTTAATTTTCAGTTTTTACTTTTTGCCAACAGTTTGGTACTTTGGTTATTTCTTTGGTTGCTTTGGTAATTTAGACTTATTTGGTAATTTATGGTTTGGGTATTTTGGTTAGTTTAGTTTTATTATTTTCTTTATTTTAAGGATTTTATGTGGTGACGTAAAAGTTTCGAAAATATTGACGGAATGTAACCCGTTAATGAAAATCTAGAAATTTTTGAGAAGTCCACCAACCCCTAAAAGGAGCTGGCGGCTAGTCACCCAAAACATACACATCACACAAAAAAAATTCTTAGGTTTTTAGAAGAAAAATTAAGATGGCACCCAACAAGGTAATTGAATTCTAAACCCATCTTTTGATTTTGATTTTGGATTCATAATACATAAGATGAATTAGATTGATTTGATTAGGTATGAATAATGGGATTAAATTAGGGTATGTATATGAATTGGGGAAGTTGAGCCATTGATAGTGTAAGGGAAGATTGATTTAGTGATGATTTGATGATGAACTCAAGTGGGTTTTCATCAATTTAGGTGTTTTTGATCTTTAAGATTGATTAGATTGCTTAGAATGATGAGGAAATAGAGGTTGTAGATGCTATGTTTTTGATGAATCATTGAATTAGTGTCCAGAAAATGGATGATGTTCATAAGTGTTTTGATCCATTTTGAGAATTAGGAAAAGGATAGGAAGTGTTAGTGGGGAATGAAAAAATAAAAAAATTTATTCTTTTTGAGACGGATCGGCTGCTCTGAGTAGTCGACCGGCTCCTTACCCATTGTGAACAAGATGCCGCCGACACAAAAAAGTAGCCGGTCGGCTACTTTGATTCTGTAAAAAAATTTATTTATTTATAGTTGTGTAAAAATAACTTTTATAGTTTAAATGGACTAACATACTAACGTCTTAGTGTTGTAATTATTGTTGTAGAAGCAAAAGACAACCACTCCACCTAACCCATTGATTTCCAAGTATAGAGGAAAGCATAGTGGAGGAAGCGAGTTGTCATACAGGGTGAGGCCTGTGGCACATGAACATTTGAAGTTCAAGAATTTGAATGACATGGAACGACATGCCTACAATTTGAGGTTGGCAAGGTTGCAAGGGAAGATCTTTGGTAGACCTAGAGTCGTTGATTGGGAGTTACTTGCAGAATTTGGATGTGATGAATATTTGAAGGAAAAGTTGAGATCGACATATACTCACAGTTCAAGGTTAACCTTCAAGGATCACTCATTCGAGAAGGCTTTGGAAATACAAGGTGAGGTATACCTGGAGTTATGTCTTGAATTCTTTTCGACTTTTTATTTCAAAAAGGAAGTTAGATATGTGATGCAGGAGTTTTGCATTAGGTTTAGGCTATGTAGGGAAAATCATTGTTTCACACTAGCACAATTTGGAGAAATACTAGGATTATATGATAGGGACGATTTGGCTGACCCTTTATTTGAGCTACATTTTCCTAAGTTAGAGACTAATAGGAAGTCGCTAAATGCAAATTCTTATTGGAAAAGAATAGCTGGAGACACTGTGGGGCACAAAAGAAATTGATTGGTTAAGGAACCAATTATAAGAATGTTACAAAGGTTCATTGTAGGACAAATTGAGCATCGAACATGTAGTAGGGAAAGGTGCCAAAATTCGAACCTTTGGTTGATGAGTGCAGCAAGTGGAGAGAGAGAAGTAAACTTGGTATGGGCTATTGCCGAGTACTTATACAAGAGAGCTCCTGGATTAAAGTCGGTAAGTGAAATTTGTGGAGGACATTATGTGACTTGGATAGCTAGAAGACTCAATATTTTGAGCAATAGTGTGGTCTCTATACTTTCAGAGCCAATTGAAAATGAATTGTGGGATTTGAAAGCTTTGGAAAAGGAGTTAGACAAAAAGAGGAAGTGTCAAAGAGATCCGGAACCTTTACAACAAAGAGCTAATGTGGAAGAAGAGCATGATACTAGTGGTGTAAACTCTAGTTGGGGAGATTGGAATGCGAATTTGAGTGAAATGGAAAGGATCATCAAGAGGAGATAATGACGATGATGAGGATGAGGACATGGATGATTGAGACACCATGATGCGAGAAGATTCGTAAGACATTGCTTATTTCAAGAACGTTGGTTTATCTATTTTTTCTTGCAAGGATTGAAACTTTAAGTTGTTTGAATTAGGATTTCAAAACAATTTGATTTTTATTATGTTTTATGTTATTTGGTTTTGGAAGAAATATTTTTGTTAGTTCAGTATTTGTAGAGATTGATTTATGAACCCATCATTGATGGAAAATATGGAGTTTTCTATACACTCATGATGCAACAAAACCACATGCGGATCATATTTTCAATTTAGTAGTGTCGTTTGACCTTATTTTTCTAATTTTCTTATACTTTGAAGATCGTTTATTACCATTAGGGACAATGTTAAACTTAAGTGTGAGGGGGTAGTCAAATAGGAAAAATGATCTATTTTCGTCAAATATGGTTAGTTTTCAAAATAGAGGATAATCTATAAAAAATAGTTAGAATTTTTAAAATTTTAATAAAATGTTTTAGTGATATTTTCCGTAGTGAGATCACATTTTTTGTGATTATGACAAGAATATATGATAAAAGGCAAAAAAATTTCAAAAAATTATGATAAAAAAGTGATTTAAAGTTGTTACTAATCATTGGTGTTGGAAGTGTACTTTTTATGATTACGAGTTAATCATACTTTGTATTCGCATGAGTTATTTCAACAAAAGAGAATTAGCTACTCTAGTTTGTATTTTTGTAGCGCATGCTCATCCAAAGTGTGAGGGGGTTGAGAAGAAGAAGCAAATAGCCAATGAGCTATAAGCTTGAATATAAATAGCCAATGAGCTATAATTTAAGAAGATGAAGGAAGAAGAAGTGAAATGGTAGTGTCGATTCGCCAATGTGTCAAGACGTGTGATAACTAGATTTTACTCAGTTAAAAAGATTCGTGGATGTGATCTAATCGAATTGATCCCGGTTAACTATGCGACTCAGTCGTTCTTTGGTGAAACAAATAGTGGTGTCGTTGTAGTGTAATTAAATTGCAAGACTTTAAAGTAAATGGCGGTAAAATAAATCTAAATCTAATTTAAATGAAATGACGTGAATTTAAAAGCGTGACAAAAATTAAAATTTGACGAAGTATTAAAAATGTAACTTAAAAAACAAAACAAAGCAAAATATAATTCTAAACCCCATTCCATCGGAATCCAGATCGGAAAGTTGTCACCAAGTCCATCGGAATGTCAGATCGGAATATGGGTGAAAATATATCGGAATGTAGAAAGATGCTATCTATCGGAATAATGAAAGTGCAACCTATCAGAATGTTGTTCAGATCGCGAAGTGTCAGATCGTAATCCTAGATCGGAATGTGGCCCAGATCGGAATAATGAAAGTGCAACCTCAAGACCCGTCGGAATGTGCGATCGCAATGTGCGATCGCAATCCCAGATCGGAATGAGGGTGATGTTACTCTAAATCGCAATCCCGGATCGGAATGAAAAACCCTTGTCCCAATTATGTCACAATCGGAATGTTGAGAAAGCAAGCCGTCGCAATGTGTAGTATCCCTTACTTTCCGATGGAGAAAAAATTCGCAATAAGCACAAGAAAATAAGCTAAGACTAATAAGCAGTGACCAAATAAACTTAAATGAAATGAAAAAGGACGAGATAATAAGCTAAAAAGTTAAAACCTTTTCGAAATTTAAAAGACGACACTTAATGAAATGGAATTTAAAGATAAAACTTTTGAGAAAAAACTTGAAAACACTTAAGCTAAATACCAAATAAGCACATAAGATTGTCAAACTTGTGGCTTATTTCGTATGAAAACTTAAAGGGAAAATAAAAGACGAATCTTTTAATCAAATAAGCAAATGGATTAAGCAAACCTTGCTTAATCCGAATTTTAAAACAAAAACAAAAACAAGAGAAAGGTAGACAGAGAATGATGAAAGAACACTTGATCAAAGGTAAATGAAGATTAAAGCAACAAAACTAAAGAACACTTACTTGGAATTAAAAGTATTAAAAGGTGCAAGACAATATATTTAAATGAAATGTAATTAAATGACAAGGAAAATAAAATGGAAGAACTAATTGTCACTATTAGCCAACAAGAACTAATGAAATGAAAATGGGTGCTATTTGTAGGAGATTAGGGAGGTGCTTAGGAAGCTTCCTCCCTTCTTTCTTCTTTCTTTAATTGCGTCATCAAGTCCTTAATCTCTTAATTCTTTGACTTTAACGACTTTCTCTCGGGATTTCTTTAAACTCGTCTTGTAATTCTTCAATAATTTAGACTTGAGTTCTTCGGCTTTTAGTAAACTTCCGTCTTTTGACTTTTTCTTCAATAAATCTTCAGAATTGGTCTTGGACTTCCGTTCTTTTTGCACTCTTGACTTCTTGACTTCGTCTTTCGTCTTTTACTTCGATAAAAGCACGTGAATGCCCGTGTTTTCTCCCTTTTCCACATTTTCGTCCTAAATCACAACAAAAACACAAACCACGCATAATTCCGACATTTACGACATAAAATACATGTTTTGGTCCGGTTATTATTGTAGTTAAGTGGTAAAAAGGTTGGGTGTTTACACACCTATCACATCCCCTACACTTGACCATTGCAATGTCCTCATGCAATGCATTAGTTACAAAGCACGTTTACACTTTTCATCATAATCAATCCGCGTTGGCCTTTATTAAAGAGATAGAAAACTATAAACATTCAAAGTAAAGAAATCAAAAACATACCTTTGGGTTTTGGAAATGTCATGAATGATCATCATCCTCAAGTTTTCACTTTCTCCAAACCAAGCTTAAAAACGAGATCATTGTTATTATAAGTTAGCAAACTAACACGAACTCATGTGAGCCAATTATTCACTTAGACTCCCTTATTCATAGGTGTATCTCTTATATTTTATTATTGTCTTGAATGATCACGAGGATGCATTGTTGACTTATTTCGATAGTTATTTAGGCTGAAAATAAAGTGGGACGATTTAATCAATAGTTAGCTAAAGGACAAAATCTTTTAAAACTGCTTCTCGGGACCTCAAAAAGTTCATATCTTGGCATAACTCGCTTCGCGATTTGAGACCTTTCTCGGACCGATATTTGGCAGCGACTTCATACTTCAAACCTTGAGAGACGTTCATGAAATAATGGCCTTCTCTTCATAATAGGAATTTCTTCACTTGAAGTTTTGAGAGATTCTTCATATTTGGACCACGACTTCTTCATTTTTCTCCGATCTTTACTTGGGATTTTGATATACAACGATCCGCCTCCTTTTTGGACTTGGATCTATTTATCCTCATACCTTGTTAGGGCCTTTTCGGATAGACTTCTCCATGACTTTTGAGGAGTTTTTGCTTTTTTTCGTGTGTCACGATCCTTCATGTTGATTTTTGATAAATGATTCTTCACATCACTTGGGATCTTTAGCAAAAAAATGTAGCCCTCATGCCTTGTTAGGGCCTTTTCGGACTTGCCAATCTTCGCATCCCACTTCAATAAGTTATGCCTTGGCTATGAACTCTAATCCATACCAAGCAACTTTTAAACGATCTTGGGCTAGAAGCTAAGTATTTTTCTCAAATCGTACAACCTTATTTATTGCGGATATATTTATTAGCAAGCGATGGGAGAATAGGCTTATAATTAACTCACATAAATTCACGAAAGAATACCAAACTTATAATAGACTCTATCATCTCTTGTTCTCCACAATTTAAAATCTCAAGGAATGAGACTCGTGGATGCTTAGCCTATTAAATCAAAGTTTTGAGTTTTCGAGTCGCCTATAGGATCTTGCAAACTCTTAGACTTTTTCAAGTTTAGAAATCGCGTTTTAAAGTTCCCTTGATAAACGACTCTCTAGGATCAATTATAGGAACTTGCGAAAAGTTCTTGTTCTTAGCCCGTGAGAGTTAAGACTTTCGCGTTTTATAGCTCCCTATATAAAAGCCTAGCAAAACTTGACTTAAACACGTTAAGGATACTAGCTAGAGTAAACTTAGATAAGTAAACTCGGGTTGAGTCAAAAGATTCACAACGTTTGAAAATTAAAACCACTTTATTAATTTTATTCTAGCAAAGAAAGAAAATAACTATAGAAAAGGAAAAACTAATAGGCCAAAATAGATCAAAAATTTTGAAAATGTCGAAAAATTGATTTTCCGGTTAAAATGAGGACAAATACAAGGAAAAGGCCACTTAACTTCGATAGAAGTCCTCCCTACACTTGATATAAATATTGTACTCAATGTTTAAGCATGGGGGAGTAAACTCCCCTACACTTAGGACATTGTGCACGTTGTTTAAATCTTGCTAAGGAAAAGACAACTAACGAGATTCCTATTTTAATATTGAGAAAATATAAAAAAGTGAATCGAAAAGAGTTTAGGATAGAAACGGGAAAAAAGGAACACGGAATCACGGGTCGTCAAGAATCATCCAGAGTGGATCATTGAGCGCTCGAATCCCTGAATAGTAGAAGAGAGGAAATAGCAAACACCAACGGGTCTCCCCTACACTTAGGATATAAATAACTAAAAGATAGATACATGGGTTGCCTCCCAAGAAGCGCTTGATTTTTGTTCACCGAGTCATGAGCCTGACTCGACCTTGATTATCATAAGAAGAAGCATGAAACACATCCACCGGAATCAAAGACATAGTTTTCGTCCCTCAAGTAGCACAAGCTTAAGGCGAACAAGGCAAGACAAAGAACAGTATGCAAGGTTCCCTTAAGCAAAGATGGAGCATGGTGGTAGCAAGGGTGAAGTGGTGCAAGCATATCTTCAAAAGTTCCAAAGATTTTTCCTTTTATTTCATCAGATGGATACTGAGATGGCTGAAGAATATCGATACCGGGGTCGAACACCTTTTCCTTTAGGGGAAAATAGCACTCAGGCTCATCAGAATTAGAAGATGATCCGCGAAGAAAAGGTGGACAAAGAGGTGTCAAATCATACGTGTTGCGGATGTTGGTGTCGTCTGGTTGCTTCTCCTTTGAAAGAATTTTCTTCAAATCCAAAGTAGGATCAAGACCATAATCATTAAAGTCCAAAGGAGGGGCATCACTCTCATGAGGGAAGTAAGTATTGAGAAAAGTAGAGAAGTCTTCCTCAAATGAGTAGTCGTCCAAAGTAGGATTAAGCATGGATGGCGGAGGATCTTCATCATGTGAAGAATCACTCGAAAGAGTATCGGCCTCATCAAAATCATCATAAATGGGCATGTCGGGATACTCGGAAGTAAAATCATCATAATCATCCGAATCTGAGCTAGAATCATCATCATAAGCATCAAAGATCGGTGGAGAATCATATATGGGAGAAGGTTCCAAATTGGAGAGAGAATCATCCACATCATCTTGAAACAGTGGATTATCAATGCAAGAATCGAATAGAGGCTTGTTGTAGACGACAAAATCATCAAGCACATTAATCATATTTGCTGATTCTCGGCCTCCAAAGGATTTGCTTGTAAGCTTCCCCATTTCAAACACTTGTGCATCATCCCCGACTCTTAAGATGAGCTCACATTTATCCACATCAATTAAAGCTCTACCGGTTCTCAAAAATGGGTGCCCAAGTATTAACAGAATACGAGGGTCCATTTCATAATAAACAACGATGAAGTCGACCGGAAAAGTGAATGTGCCAACTTTGATGAACACATATTTGGCAATACCAACGGGGTAAGCGAGAGTGCGATTGGCTAGCTCAAGAGTCATTTTGGTGGGTGTGAGGTCGGGCAATGACAACTTTTTCCAAACACTTAACGACATCAAATTAATACTTGCCCCGAGATCGGCTAAGGCATTAAATTTGTCGGTTTGGTTAAAAGTACAAGGAAGCACAAAACGACCGGGATCTCCAAGTTTCTCCGGAAGTTCTTTAAGAAGGACGGCAAAACAATTTTCATTCAATCGAGTATTAACAAACTCGGCCATCTTCTCCTTCTTGCTAAGCAATTCCTTAAACATCTTGACAAATTGTGGCATTTGAGCAAGAGCTTCAACATGGGTAAAGGTGATCTTCATGCCGGCAACCTTTTCCAAAAGGTGAGAGACTTGAATGTCATTCTTAGTCAAAATTATAGCCTTGTTGAGTCGAGAAGGGTACGGAATGCTGGGGTTATGTGGTGGAGGCGTAGAAGGTGAAGGTTGAGATGTTGAAGGATTCTTCTTGGGTACATCGTCATGACGAGGCGGAGACGGTAATGGTGTACTAATACTAGGTGTGGGAGTAGTAGGGATAAATGGTGGTGGAGGAGGTGTGGATGGTGTAACTGGGGGTGGGATAGATGGTCCTACTAAAGTAACTCCACTACGGGTAGTAATAGCACTCACATTCGCTCGCGGATTGGTGACGGTGTTTGAAGGTAGAGAACTCGAAGTAGAGGGTTGAGTGGTGGGCAAGAAACTAGCCAGCATATTCTTCAAATCATTCGTTTGATTGCTGAAGGAGGATTGGATATTATCTCGAAGCTCGCATCTAATGTCATTCCCTTGCTTGGTGATATCCCCTTTCAAATTGATAATTTGGCTCTGTAGATTCTTGATTTGCTCTCCTTGGGTTCTCATTATGGCTTCAACATCATGATTGATAGGTGGGTTTTGTTGAGCGGGTGGGTGATAAGGATTAGAAGCTCGAGGTGGGATTTGGTTGCTTCTAGTGAAATTGTTGTTGGGGTTTTGGTTTTGAGGAGAAAAACCGGGGGAAAGGTAGTTGTTTGACCGGTAACTCAGCAAATTTCGATCCCCTTGAGGTCGGGCTTGGTAATTTTCCGTTGAATAATTACCATAAGCTGCATACACGTTTTCTGGATTTCCTTGAGTAGAAGGACAATTAGTGTATGAGTGTGGACCGCCGCATGTCTCACAAGAATTAGCAACCGCTTTAACTTGTTGTTGTTGGTTTGTGGCGAGAAGCAAGATATTTTTGTTCATTTCGGTCATCATGCGGGTGAATTAGGTCATGTCGGGGTTTGCTGAAGTAGAAGAAACATTGAATCTCGGGTTGTTCCTTGAAGAAGCGGAGGAATCCCAGTTTTTTGGTGAGTAGACATGTTTTCAATAAGCTCTCTACACTCCTCAGGTCTCCTTTTCATAAATGTGCCACCGGCGGCTGCATTAATCGTATCACGATCTCGAAAAGTCAAACCGTTATAGAAAGTACCAATTAATGTGACTGGAAGCATGTTGTGGTTTGGACATCGATCGATCAAAACATTATATCTTTCCCAAGCATCAAAGAGAGATTCATCGGGTTCTTGCATGAAACCGCTGATTTGATTGCGAAGGCTCGTGACCATGGATGGTGGAAAGTAGCGCGACAAAAAGCGTTGAGTCATGTCATCCCAAGTATGAATTGAATTCTTCGAGAGACGATCAAACCATTTCTCGGCGTGGTGTGATAAAGTATGTGGAAAGAGTTGAAGGCGTAGAACATCCATTGTGGCACCGGGCAACTTCATGCTTTGGGTAATAGTAATGAACTTGTCGAGGTGTTTGTTGGCATCATCATCAGGCATTCCTCGAAAAGGATTTGTTTGCACTTGCTGAATCATGTGGTGCTTCAACGAAAACTCCGGAGCCGTGATTTGCATCGGCGCAATCGGTCCTCCTCTCCAAACATGGTAGGTTGACAAAGCTCCTCCATTGTCCGAAGATCGGGCTGTGGAAGAACATTGTTGTTATTATTGTTGAGGTACGGTGGATTATTGTTGTTGTTAACACCTGTCATACTTAAATCTTCTCGAGTCTCGGGCTCTTGATAATTAGAAGATCTAGTACGCATACACCTACAAAGGCAAAACAAAAAGAAACCAAACACAAAGAGAATATATATACACAATAAAAATAAAATCTTTTTGGATTTTTGAAATTTTTTAATTTTTATGGATTTTTAACAATTTTTAAATTTTTATGGTTTTTTGAAATTTTTTTTAAGCAAGAAAAATAACGCTCACAAGTGAACGGATCCCAAAAAGCAACGCGTCTCTCACAGAAAACCGTTAATCTTTACGAAAAGAGCCGGCAACGGCGCCATTTGATAACTAGATTTTACTTAGTTAAAAAGATTCTTTGATGTGATCTAATCAAATTGATCCCGGTTAACTATGCGACTCAGTCGTTCTTTGGTGAAACAAATAGTGGTGTCGTTGTAGTGTAATTAAATTGCAAGACTTTAAAGTAAATGGCGGTAAAATAAATCTAAATCTAATTTAAATGAAATGGCGTGAATTTAAAAGCGTGACGAAAATTAAAATTTGACGAAGTATTAAAAATGTAACTTAAAAAACAAAACAAAGCAAAATATAATTCTAAACCCCATTCCATCGGAATCCAGATCGGAAAGCTGTCACCAAGTCCATCGGAATGTAAGATCGGAATATGGGTGAAAATCTATCGGAATGTAGAAAGATGCTATCTATCGGAATAATGAAAGTGCAACCTATCGGAATGTTGTTCAGATCGCAAAGTGTCAGATCGTAATCCTAGATCGGAATATGGCCCAGATCGGAATATAGCTATACAAATTTGGGCAGCAATTCGAGTCAAAATACCTCAAGACCCGTCGGAATGTGCGATCGTAATGTGCGATCGCAATCCTAGAACGGAATGAGGGTGATGTTACTCTAGATCGAAATCCCGGATTGGAATGCAAAACCCTTGTCCCAATTCTATCACAATCGGAATGTTGAGAAAGCAAGCCATCGCAATGTGTAGTATCCCTTACTTTCCGATGGAGAACAAATTCGCAATAAGCACAAGAAAATAAGCTAAGACTAATAAGCAGTGACCAAATAAACTTAAATGAAATGAAAAAGGACGAGATAATAAGCTAAAAAGTTAAAACCTTTTCGAAATTTAAAAGACGACACTTAATGAAATGGAATTTAAAGATAAAACTTTTGAGAAAAACTTGAAAACACTTAAGATAAATACCAAATAAGCATATAAGATTGTCAAACTTGTGGCTTATTTTGTATGAAAACTTAAAGGGAAAAGAAAAGACGAAACTTTTAATCAAATAAGCAAAGGGATTAAGCAAACCTTGCTTAATCCGAATTTTAAAACAAAAACAAAAACAAGAGAAAGGTAGAAAGAGAATGATGAAAGAACACTTGATCAAAGGTAAATGAAGATTAAAGCAACAAAATTAAAGAACACTTACTTGGAATTAAAAGTATTAAAAGGTGCAAGACAATATATTTAAATGACATGTAATTAAATGACAAGGAAAATAAAATGGAAGAACTAATTGTCACTATTAGCCAACAAGAACTAATGAAATGAAAATGGGTGCTATTTATAGGAGATTAGGGAGGTGCTTAGGAAGCTTCCTCCCTTCTTTCTTCTTTCTTTAATTGCGTCATCAAGTCCTTAATCTCTTAATTCTTTGACTTTAACGACTTTGTCTCGGGATTTCTTTAAACTCGTCTTGTAATTCTTCAATAATTTAGACTTGAGTTCTTCGGCTTTTAGTAAACTTCCGTCTTTTGACTTTTTCTTCGATAAATCTTCAGAATTGGTCTTGGGCTTCCGTTCTTTTTGCGCTCTTGACTTCCTGACTTCGTCTTTCGTCTTTTACTTCGATAAAATCCCGTGAATGCCCGTGTTTTCTCCCTTTTCCACATTTTCGTCCTAAATCACAACCAAAACACAAACCACGCATAATTCCGACATTTACGACATAAAATACACGTTTTGGTCCGGTTATTATTGTAGTTAAGTGGTAAAAAGGATGGGTGTTTACACACCTATCAACGTGATACTTGAAGTTGAAAAAAGAGAGAAAAGGAAAAGAAAGAGTGGTATGTCGAGAACGGTGGCGGTGATCATTTGGTGATTAATGTTTGTGCTTTTATTTACTTCAAAAACAATAAAAGACCTTTTTGATAAAACTGTCGATGCTCACGCCCCATCAGATTAATATATGCGACATTTTGGTTGTAAGAGTCAAAATAGATTAGATAAGTCGAATAAAAGTTTGCGGTTATTTTTTGGTTTTAATTTTACTTTACTTGATCGAGGGCGAGCAAAACTTAAGTGTGAGGGGATTTGATAACGCCCAAATCCAACATGTATTCATAAGCGTTATCTTCACTATTAGTATAGGAATTGGGGTAATAAACGGACTTTTATTGCTAATATTGTGCAAAGTTCGGTTCTTGTGTTTTGTAGCTAGCAAGGAAGAAGAAACGCGAAGATAAAAATAAAAGGCGAGAATTGGATACGAAAGGATGAACGAGACATAAAAGTATAAGCTCTTGTATGAATAATAATAAAAGAATAAAGAGTCTTGGAAAGGTTGGAAGAAAGAAAGTGGAAAGAAACAAAGAATAAAGACTAAAGAAGGAATATGAGAAAGATGGTGTAGAAGGAGGAAACATAAAAAGGAGCCACCAGCCAAATCAAAAGGTTGTCAACAAAACAGCAAAAAGGAGCCGCCAACAATTTCATCAGGCGGCCGGCTACTTTCATATTCCGCCAGTTACTTCAAAAATGGGTTTTGGTTAAATGACTTTAATCAAACTTATTACTCGCCACCATTAATGGGAGTCTGATCATTTCCCTCCTATAACCATCCTTGGACATTTTTCCCTCTTCACTAAGGCAAAATCATGTATAAATTGGACCATAGGGCTAAGGTTCTAGGTGTTCTTATTCTTGTAATCATTCTAACCCTTGAAAAAGGTTAGAACACCAATTCTACATAACCCAAAAGATAATTAAACCCTGTTTACCTGTATAGGGGGACAAAATTTGCATAGGGGAATTTGGTTAGAGGTTTGTTGATCAATTGGAGGCTTTGGAGTTGCTATAAATTCTATTGTGAGTGATTTTGTGTTTGAAGAATCGTTTGGTAAAGACTCTTGTACTTGAATTGGTTTTATTCTTAATTTAAGTATTATTGAATGTTTAATGTGATGATGAATTGTTATGAAATGTGTTTGAGTATGATTTCTGAGTATTGTGATATGCTTGTGTGATGAAAATGGTTTATAAAGGAGAGTTTGATTTTATGATCAAGAAAATATAATTGTATTTGTATGGTTGATAAATTATTGAAACATGTTTTGATACTCAATAAAACATACCTTTTTATTGGATTTAAAGGTCGAAAGGATTTCTGGTAAACTATGATCTAAACGATATGTGCATGAGTTAATTTGCTTTCTTAGTGATTGACACTCACCAAGACGAGCTGGTTAAAGAAACTTGTGAAAAGATTTGTCTTAGGTATAGGTCGAAAGGACCCATTCAATGCAAACCTATCTCTTAATATTTTCTAGCAAATGGTGATTATAATTGATTGGAATAGATGATCATAGGTTGAAAGGGTTGGTCTAATTCAATTTGTTTAATATGGACTCTATGAAATACACCATGGAATGGGGTCCATGTACTTTAGATTTGTGATTCATAGTTGTTAAACACAACAAATTATCTCTCCTACGGATGAAATGGAATTCACACAAGTATTACTTTTAGTTATGATTTCCTTTACAACATTAGTTCTAGCGATAATATCGGTAGTGACAATCCTATTACCAACACCATTACCATGTTTTGAGTATACGCAAATCTCATGCGACGATCTAGACTTACCCGACTTTACTACAATTGACGAGTATACTTGCTCGTATGCGTAGTTAAGAAATTAATAAATCTTGTTTATAAATTTAAAACTAGGAGTGTAAGATGCGCATCAGTTTACTACTGCTATTAAGTCCCTTTTCAATCGTGACCGTTAATCATTTCTAAAAAATGAGCGCTAATATTATGAATAGTACTATTTGGGGACTGACGTCCCCTATATGGGAAAGTCGCACTTGCTGGAATGCTGATGGTTCATACCTAGGATAAACGAATACACTTTATTTTGATAAACTCAGGAGTCCGACAAACTACCTGCATTCAAGCAATTTGTTGGTTTTCTGTTTATGTCAAGTAACGGTGCATGAGCATAGTGCAGTATGATAACTATTTTATGTGGGCGTATAACTATGTATCTTGGGTGATATACTTGTATTTAAAATATGTTTAACCCTATGAATTCCAACCTTTGTGTTGACTTTTAAGCATATATTTCAGATAATTGTGAGTGATAGCATGGAGCAGCACCAGGATGGCATGAAGAGGCACAAGCTTGAAATTATTATTCTGGATTTTGGGAACCTCATATTGTAATTTTAAAGAAAGTTGATTTAATCACTATTTTGAGTTGTTTTCTATCATTATGACTTGTGTTCTATGAAGTAATACCCCAAATAAATGTTTCGTTGCGTTAAGGTAAAAATCAGGGTGTTACACTTTCTTTCTCTTGTATTTGTTTGGATAATACTCAGTTGAGGACTATTCTTCATTAATCATTTGAGAGATTTGGTTATGTGGTTGTGATTATTATATGGTTATTAATGTTTACACTTATGTCTGTAAAAACACAAACAAAAACTTTTGCGCGCCTACAGAGGTTTGTAGAAAAAAGAGGCAATAAGTGGCTGGTGGGAGTGTAAAGGCTGGTGGGAGTGGGAGTAATAGTCAAGATGGTGTTGGTAAAAAGATTGGTAATATGGTGAAAAATAAAATGTTAGTAGGACGGGTAATTTGAAGAAAGGTAATGGGAAAGATGTTGGAAGCTCAACAAATAGGTTTGATATTCTGAGTGAGGAAGTCGAAGTGAAGAATTGTTGCAATGGAAGGAATTTTGTCTTAGAACTGATACGATGTGTGATATGGGAATTAGGGTAGATGATGAGGAAAAATCAAAGTGGTCAGCTAGTATGTTAGATTATTATGTGATGAAATGGAAGAATTGTCAACAGAAGGTGTTAACACCGGAAGAAGTTATAAAAGGTGAAATGGTGAAACTAGAGAATGAGGTTGTGGAAATGAAGAATAATTTGCATGTGAAGGCCAAACATATTGCTGAGAAGAGAATTGTAGAGGAATGTGCGGGTAAAAAAAGATCAAAATGTCTACAATTCCTTTTTTGAGCAGGCTTGTGTGGCTGAATTAGCTAAGATCAATGATGTTAAATGGCGTAAAGATAAGTTATTTTTGGACTTATTTTGTTGTTCAAAGCAGCTATTGACTGTTAGTATTAAAGAGTCATGGTTTAAGAATATGTTTGAGTATTATGAGAGAATCTGTGAGGAGGATCAATGTGATAGAATTAATGGTCATTTTGAGGATGTGGGTGTCTCTTCTGATGATACTGCAACCTTTATGGCTCAAGACGAGGTATCAAATACAAATGATGTATCATTGGCTGCTAGGCAGGAAGGTGGTACGCATGATCCTTCAAGTTTACAATGATAGGTAAATTTGCAGCTTGGAATGTCCAAGGTATTAATTTTACCTTGAGACAAAATGAAGTTAAAAATCTTATTAGAAATAATAATGTTAGTATGTTAGCTATTATAGAAACTAAATTAAGGAGGAAGTATGTGGATTCTGTTTGTAATGGTGTGTTTGAGAATTGGCAATGGGTTTCTAATACTATTGATAGTAGGAAAGGATATAGAATAGCCGTGGGTTGGGACCCCTTTGTTCTTAGGGCTAGTCTTATCTCTCAAATCGATCAGGTTATGCATTTTAAGATCCTGCATATACATATTTATGGTGAGAATTGTATAAAGGAGAGATTGAAGTTATGGAACAATCTTTTATATTTCAAAACTATTGTTGGTGACTCAGCCTGGGCGTTAATGGGTGATTTTAATGTTACCCTTAACTTTGAGGAATGTTCCAGGGGTTTCGATTCTAGAGATGGGGTTATGGAAAGGTTCAAAGAGTGTGTGCAGGAGTTGGAGTTGGAAGATATTAACAGTTATGGGATGTTCTTCACATGGATTGAGAAGAGGTCTAACCCGGAGCTTGGTATGCTTAAAAAACATTATAGGGTTATGGCCAATGAGGTATTTATTGAATCGTATGGTAAAAGCTTTACGAATTTTCTCCCATATCTCACTTCAGATCACTTCCCTATGCTATTGGTTTTCCTGGATAGTGGCTATTCTAAACCCAAATCCTTTAGATTTATGAATTTTTCGGTTGAGAAAGATAATTTCTTACCAATGGTTAGCAAAAATTGGTATGTTGATATAAAGGGTTTCTCGATGTTTGTATTGGCAAAGCGATTGAAGAATATGAAGAAGTTCATGCGTAGGCTTAATAAAGATAATGGAAACGTTTTTGAGAAGGTTAAATTCTTAAAGGATGAGCTAAGTAAGGTGCAACAGGATCTTGACAAAGATCCACATAATCCTGTGTTGAGAGAACATGAGATGGTGTTCTCTAAATCTTACTATGATGCGGTTCTTGATGAAGAGAGACTTTTGAAGTAAAAACAAAGTTGGAATGGCTTAGAGAGGGTGATCATAACTCTGCGTATTTTCATAAGATCTTGAAGGGCAGAGTTAGCAAGAGCAGGATTGAGTTGGTGGAAGATGACGATGGAAACAAATTCTATGGTGATGATATTCCAAATCAATTTGTGGCCCATTTAAAGCAATTTTTTAGGCTAGTAAGGATATATTTGCCATTGAAGATGCTGATGGTTTGTTTAGTAAAAAGCTAGATACTGTTGTTGCTTCTAATATGATTAGGCCAGTTTTGGATGATGAAGTTAAAAATGCAATGTGTAGAATTCATGATGATAAGGCAGCAGGTCCGGATGGTTATACTTCAAAATTCTTCAAGAAAGCATGGAGTGTAGTTGGTCCTGATATGTGTAAGGCGGTAAGGGAATTCTTCATATCGGGTAAGTTATTGGGGGGATTGAATATAAATCTTATTTCACTCATTCCTAAATGTAAAGTCCCTTTGAAGCTTTCTGATTACAGACCTATCACTTGCTGTAATGTTGTGTATAAATGAATAAGCAAGGTTATGACAAACAGGATTAAAGAAGTTCTTAGTAGTCTTGTTGATACTAACCAATGTGCATTCATCCCGGGAAGACAAATCAGTGATTATGTTTTGCTCACTCAAGAACTGATGGTTGGTTACCATTGGAGTAAGGGTACTAGAAAATGCGCGTTTAAGGTTGATATTAAGAAGGCTTACGACACTGTGGATTGAGGCTTCCTTAGGACTGTCTTAGTTCAGTTTGGTTTTCATGTTGTGATGGTTAACTGGATTATGACGTGTCTTACTATAGCTTCTTTCTCCTTGTGTGTTAACAGTAATGTTCATGGGTTCTTCAAGAGTCATTGAGGTTTGAGGCAGGGCGATCCCATTTCTCCCTATTTGTTCACGTTAGTGATGGAGGCTTTTAACTTGTTTGTTAAAAGACATATTTCTAATGATGATATATTCCGTTTTCATCCGGCTTGTAGGAAAATTGGTCTCACTCACTTGTGTTTTGCGGAAGACCTTCTGTTATTATGCCATGGGGATATTATTTCAGCTTGTATCTTTCATAGAGCTCTTGATGAATTTAGTATATGCTCCGGTTTGTATCCTAGCTTGGAGAAGAGTTCTGTTTTATTTAGCAATGTTCTGGTTGGTGTCAAGGAACAGATTCTTACTACTTTGCCTTTCAAGGAGGGTGCTCTTCCTGTTCGTTATTTGGGTGTCCCATTGATGAAAAGGAAGTTGTGTAACACTGACTGCAAGTTATTGATTGATAAAGTCAAGAGACGTATTCTTAACTGGAAGAACAAATTGTTGTCATATGCAGGTAAGCTTCAACTTATCTCTTCCGTTTTAGCTTCTATCAATCTTTATTGGCCTTCTATGTTTGTTCTTTCAAAATATGTTTGTACTAGCATTGACAGAATTTTTAAGAACTTTCTGTGGGGTATTAGTAGTGATGGAAAAGGCATTGCAAGTGTTTCATGGGAGGAAGTATGTAGACCTAAGTCTCAAGGTGGTCTAGGTTTGAGGTCTACTTCGTTTATGAATGATGCCCTTATTATTAGGTATTTATGGAATGTGATTTCCAAGAAAGACTCGTTGTGGGTCAAATGGGTTAATGTGTACAGGTTGAAAGGCCAATGTATTTGGATTCATAAAACTTGGAACCGTAATGCTTAGACGTGGATGCAGATTATGGGATTTAGAGATAAGGTTAGGAATTTTATTGGCTGTAAAATTGGGAATGGGGTCAAATTTTTTATTTGGTTAGACAAATGGTGTTCTAATGGTCCTTTGTGTAATAGGATTTCTCAGAATATGATCTCTTGTATGGGAATTAATATAGAGGATAAGCTTACTGATTGGATCAGGGATGGTAAATAGTCATGGCCTAATGAATGGCTTTTATTGATCATGGTCACATATTTGATATCCTTGTCCCTGTATTAAACGATGTTGATGACTTGGCCATCTGGATTAATAAGAAACAGGTGAGTGTGAAGTTTAGTATTCATGAAGTTTGCAATGCTACCAGAGTGGATACTCATGAGGTTTTATGGTATAAACTTGTGTGGTTCCCTTATAGCATCCCTAGGCATTCGTTTATCCTTTGGCTTGCTTTGAAGGGGCGTCTTAAGACACATGATAGATTATCTAGGTGGTTTCACTTAGAAGATGGTCTTTGCTCTTTATGTCATACCTGTATTGAATCACACACACATCTGTTTTTTGAATGTAACTTTTCTCGGGTTATATGGGACAAGATTAAAGTTATGGCCAAACTTGAAGATTTATCTTGTGTTTGGGCTGAGATTGTTTCTAGAATGTGGAATAAAAGTGTTAATAGATCTATATGGAGTGTTATACGTAGGTTGGCGTTTAATGCTTCTATCTATTTCATTTGGCAAGAGCGTAACTTAAGGCTGTTTGAGAAAGAGTTTAGAACCACGAAGGTTATTTCTAATATCATATTAATCCTGTGTGGCTCAAACTGATGTGTCTAAAGGTGGTACGGTCTACGGATGTTGCTAAGGCTTCTGATATTTGGAAAATCCCAAATCTGGGTCGTAAAGGTTTGAAGGAGTTTATCCTAGATTATATGGATTCTGATGATATGTCAATTTAACAGCTTGGTTTGGTCTGATCCTTATATGCTGATATTGCATATTTGGAAGTGCATGTGGATTCTCCTATTTTATGTTATTTGGTCTAGTTTGGTTACGATAGGATGGTATAGGTGGCTTTGCTCTTCTTATAAAAATACTGGTCTTGATCATCCCTTTCATGGTAGTATATGTGTAGATGAAGGGATTATTACCATGTTTCTGGTTTTTGAGATTTTTATGAGTAATCACTGCTGGCTTCATTATATTACTGGATGGTTTGGTGATTTGAGAAAGCTGGTGGGCTGTTGCTATTTGGCTAGCTTCTTGGATGGCATGGTGGGCTTAGTTGTTTGTTATTGGATCTGGTGGTTTCTGAGAAGGGAGTTGATGATATGGTTTGTCTTCTATTCTTTTACTAAGCCTCCTTTATCCTTTACTTTTCCTTTGAATTTGTTGGGTTGTCTTGCTTGTTATTGTAACAGGTATTGGAGTGGATGGTATCTTCCATGGATTGTTGTATCGTGTATGATTGTTCTTTACCCTGGTGAGTTTTTATGGTGGGTTGAGGACTTTCTTGATGATGTTTAAGGTACTCTATTTCTGATGGGATTTTTGGGAGGATTTTCTGGTTGCTTGGGGATGTTTGATGTGCTAATAGTGGTCTTATGGGTAGTACTTGGGGGAGTGTGCTATGCCTTCTAGAGCGTGTTGTGCCGTCTATGCAAGGTATGGTACATTTTCTCCCTTGTTCTACCTATTTGAACAATTTTTAGTTTCCAAACCTGTTTTTGTTGATGCTTTGTCCTCCCTTATGTTTTCATTTAACCTTGTATTTGTTTATTGTCAAACTGATAGATATATAGGTTATTGCATCATGTGAGAGGATTCATGTTTAGTTGTACTCTTTCCCCCTTCTATGGTTTTCCACTGGGTTTTACATGGATGGGGGTTTTGAGGAGGCAATAAATGTGATGTGCTATATTGGCACCTCTCTTGTATTCTGCATTTGATCTGTTGGCGTTTTTGAGTAGGTCTCTTTTACCTTCTTAGTTTGTTTCTTAGTTTTGGGGTGGGGTTTTCCATTGGAATGGATTGGTTGGTTTTGGTTTCTTCCCTTTGTGGTTGAATCAAGATCAATCATGGATTCCGAAGTGGTTTCCTCATCACAAGCTAAGAACTGGTCTTGTATTAGTAGTGCCATGGATTGCAGGAGCTTGGTCTTATCAATTGGGATCAAGATTAGTGTTATGGGGAGCAGCTATTTGTTCTTCTTTTAGTTGCTTAGTATTTGTATCTTTGTGTAAAGCATGGGGTTTGTCCATTACCATTACCTATAGTGTTTTGAGTATGGGTTGTTGTCCATACCTTTTTTGTTGCTATAGCTTATTAGTTGGGGATGTGTCCCATCTAATTTTTTCCAGGCTTTTAGCTTTGTACTTTCTGTCTTTGTGGCCTTTTCTTAATAAATTTACCATTAAGAAAAAAAAGAAAAAGAGTCAATAAGTGGCCTTTTTAAACAAACGGAGCCTTACTATCTTAGAACTTATTATCTTATCTTATCTTATCTTACTGTCTTGTTTTATCTTAGCTTAATTTCTATCTTACTTCTTACCTTGTTTCTTCCTATATTATAAAGCATTTAGGACTATCTATAATTAGAAAGTATGAACTTTTCAAACACATCACCTACTTGTTATAGAATTTCACTTACTTGTAGGATGATGGTGGAGTGGTATTGGTGGTTGAGATTGATATGAGATTCGTGGATGTTACGCTGGAGGAGATTGACGTGGTGGAATGATTGATCGGTGGTTGATGATGGTGGATGTCTCGGTGACAGCGATTGACTTGGTGGTTGTTACAGTTGTTTATGTGGCGGCGGGATGTAGAAATGGAAGGATAAGGGTGGATTGTTTTGTGTGAGGAAGGGATTCTATTTGATGTGTTTGGATCAATTTTATTCTATTGTATATTTTTACAACAATTTCTATAAATGCAATAATTATATATTTAAAATATAAAAACAATCAGCTAATTTTTAACATAAACATTAGTTCTTTAAAACAACAATTTCTGCAGCTAAAAATATTTTAGTATATCAAATGACAAAAAAATTAAAGCTTAATTATTATGGTTCTCAAAACCTTTAATTAAATAACTAACTGGCTTAGCCTAGTTGGCCACCAAGGTTCTACTAAGTGGTTTCCTTAGAGAGGTTCTTTGAAGGTCTTGGGTTCAAGACCTGCCAAAAGCTTTTCCTCTTAGGCGAAGCGGATAATGAGTTCAACGTAACTAGGCGAGGGTTCAAAGAAGACATTTGCCCGCTTGAATGTCATTGCACGACTCGACTCACTAACCACTAACATTTTTCGTTCTAAAAAAACCCTCTAATCAAATAAATGTTATAATTTATCTTTATTTATACATATTTATAAATATTTTAGCTTTTTATTTTTAAAATTCTTATTTTCAACGTATATTCATTACACATAATGTATAATCATACAAACAAACTAGAAATTGTCATATAAAATAGAGTTAAGTCTATAAAATAGAAACGTACTTTTCAAATTTTACAATTCTAGTAAACTAACTTGTTTTATTAGTAATCTAGTTATTTAAACTTGTTGTTTTGGAACAACTACACAAATATGACCGGATAATCATGTCACTAAAAATTGTACACGTCATTTTTTTATAATTTTCTTTACACTTATATCTAATAGTGTTTATATCATTGACCAAAATTTATAAAATCAAACCTAAAGTATCATCTAGTTAACTACATTTATGTCCATGGATAATTGGATATGTATGCGCCTAACATAGCTCCTGTACTGTTACATTTAATCATCGAAACTTGTGAATATTGTTGGCCATATAAACCAACCAAACAAGTTTTACCCAACGTGGCCATATGAGATTTGTTCTAATTTATATGATTTAAAAATACTACCGTTGAATTTCAACGGCGTTCCAGAAATGATGCCAAATTTGAAGTGGGACACATGTCGGCAAGTTCCAATTTGATGAATGGATCTGTGGTTAAAGTTTTTGTGTTTTGATGTGTGGTTTGTGATTGATAGTTGGTTCTTCTTTTTGTTATGGTTTTTGAGGCATGAAGATGTTCTGGTGTATATGCATAAAGTTTGATTCGACATTGGTTTTGATTGTTCATGTTTTTTTTGTGTTTTTGATTGTGTAAATATGGGATTGGTGTTTTGGAGGTTGAAGATGAATATGCGAAATGACTGAATTACCCTTTGTTAACAATAATATTAATATTTCAAATATGCTAAAGAAATTAAAAAGTATATATACTGCTGACGTGTCAGTCATTTTGCTGAATTTAACCGGGAATAACAGGTAACATCCGAGCTTATTTACTATAAAGTTACAAAATAATAAGTTTGAATGACTAGATTAGTAATAAAACAAGTTAGTTTACTATAATTGTAAAATTTGAAAAGTACGTTTTTATTTTATAGACTTAACCCTATAAAATATACAAACGTAATTTAATATTCATATTAAAACTAATTAATCATAATAAATAATGCACATTTAAAAATAAAAATTATTAGTACTAACCATGTCTAACAACCATCCGAAAACAGGTTGACAAAAAACATGTGTGGTCACTGCTTTGACTAGCAAATACAATCCGTTCAAAACGATATGACTAGAACCTATAAAATAAATAAACCGGGTCTAACCGAGTTTATTTTTTTTTCTTCGGTTAATAACAGGGTACCCGCCGCATTGCATAGGTACCTACTGGTTACATATAAGATAGCATGTCTTTGTTTATACTATGCCTAAAGTTTTAAAAACTCTTAAAATAACTTCTTAGTGCATACATACTCATAGACCAGTATCATATACGATAACAAATATAACAAAACGCCACCTTTGAACACCGTTAAATCGTATGAATAATACTAACGTCTAAAACGGTGTAGAGTGTTAGAAACAGTGTATACTTTTATTATATAAAATCGAATTACAATTATAAATAGACAGAACACCCCTATGGGGTGTTCCAGAACCTTCTTTTACTTTCGTTAGTTATTCCACGTTAACCACTGGTTCTTATCTCTTAAACATAACAAACATTAAAAATTTATAGCTCGATTTAATTAATAAAAATATAAATATATTTATTAATAAAATCGACTCTTTACGTATCGTGTGCAATCCCGTAATCTCAAGTTCGATCCTAACACAATACTACTAAATTTACGTCCATAAACTTTTAACTCCCACTTGGCCATATTTAAAATAGCGTGATCCCATCGGTTAGCATCTAGTTACACGCCGATGCCTCTAGTATGACTCGAGTAATGTCTCCTGGATAAAAACTTTAAATGATTCATCATTATTAATATCCTTTCGTTTTCTAATACAATGTTAATAAGGATATGGATCTTAGTCATTCTTTTCATTAACCATTCTGTTTCTTGTTCACAAATTCAGTAAGATTACCAAAATCAATTTGGGTGCGGCCACACAAACATCTTACTAATCCCACGAGGGCCCCAGGTGTATTAAACTCCAAAGTAAATTTTGAGGAAACAAATTCCATATTGACTACAAGCAAAACTTATGAATTTTGCAACACTTTTAAAAATAACCCTTATAGCTACCAGCTACGCTTAACGTTATATTATTTCATAGAACTGCACCAGATCCATGACAGTTTTCTGGTATCTTAGGTCCGAGGATAACTATTTATCATATACTTGATTACAAAGATTCACAAAGTATAATCATATAGTTGGGATAAGTCCTATATTCAATTCATCGAATACCATCTAAATTTGATATGTAAACACATCAATATACTTTCAAGTATATTCAACCACAATTTAGATTTTTCTTAATTTAATAATACTCCCATATTATTAATCGATAACGGAAATATAGAATACAATAATATTCATGGATTAAAACATGTAAAATAGGATACAAAATTAAATAATAAGAATAAACGTAACTCAAACCTTATTTCATTAAATAATAATATCGTAACACCCCTTATCCAAATACTAATAACATATTTGCATGAAATCACTAGCTAATTAAAGCCCAATGCTTTTGGCATGTTTAATAACCTTTCCTCTAGGCAAAGCCTTAGTTAAAGGATCAACTACATTATCATCTATGTGAACTTTAATTAATTTGATTTCATGAGCTTCGACTTGTTCTCGGACGTAGTGATATCTACGCTTAAAGTGTCTGGCGCCTTTCGTGACTCCAAAATCATTGGCGAATATAATTACAGCAGAAGTGTCACAATATATATCAATAGGTTCTTTGATTGAAGGCATCACTCCAAGATCTCCAATAAACTTCCTAATCCAAACAGCTTCTATTGCAGCTTCTGAAGCAGCCATGTACTCAGCTTGAGTTGCATGCATTGCAATCGTTGTCTACTTCTTGCTCTTCCAGTCAACTGCTCCTCCATTGATAACAAACACGTACCTGTCTAAGACTTTGTATCGTCTTTATCACATTGCCAGGACGCATCAAAAGAATCTGTTACATTCAGTTCGGTGTATGGTTTCCCTCCGAACAGCAAAAACATTTCTTCCGTACACTTTGTTGTAACGACTGACCAAGTTTTATGCTGGTAACGACTGACCAAGTTTTAAGAAAACGCCACATGAGGCCTTGTGCATCTAATAGCATACATAATAGATCCTACAACCGAAGCATAAGGCACCTTCTTCATGTAAGCCTCCTCTTCAGGTGTTGATGCACTTTTCTCATGACTTAATTCATGCTTAACTTCCATAGGTTGAAAACCTTTCTTAGAATTATGCATATTATACTTCTTCAATATCTTGTCAATATAAGAATCTTGACTAAGACCAATTAACCGTCTATTCCTATCTCAATAGATCTTAATCCCCAGAATGTACGCAGCTTCTCCTAAATCCTTCATAGAAAAACATTTACCAAGAGAATCCTTAACAGCTTTATGTCTTGGAATGTTACTTCCCATGATTAATATGTCATCACCGTATAGAATTAGGAACACTACATCACTCCCACTAGCTTTGCGAAATACACATGGCTCATCACGATTTTGAATAAATCCAAACATTTTGATTTTTTTCATCAAATCGCTTATCCCATTGACGTGATGCTTGCTTCAAAACCATAAATAGATCTTTGAAGTTTACACACGTGTTTTGGATATTTAGGATCAACATACCCTTCGGGTTGCTGCATATAGATATCTTCATCTAAGCGACCGTTCAAGAAGGCAGTTTTAACATCCATTTGCCATATATCATAGTCATAGTATCCTACTATAGCTATGAGAATCCTAATAGCTCTTAAGTCTGCTACAGGAGAAAACGTTGTTGATCTCAAACTTATATCGGTTTAGCTTTGTATTAACGAGAATAAATCAAGTGTAATACATATAGAAACTTTGTGTTGAAAATAATCTAAGTATTATTAATACTTAGATCAAAGAACCAAACACTATACCAAACTTTCAACTTTGATTAATGATAAACGGCGTACAATACTATTGAAAGTGTTCTTAAACCTTAAACCTTAAAGTCTCATTTTATACAATAAGGATCCTTGAACATTAAGCTATGTATCAACTATTCTAGGAAGACAATGAACAGATAAACATAAGAAATATAATATACGTACATATCTTCCTAATATACAAAACATGTTGACTAACTATTCTATCTGTGGCTGGGATTCTCTTTCTTAGCGCCTTGATTGTTCATGTCAGCGTTTTGACTTTTCAGTGCTTTAACTCCACTTGTTAGCGTCTAGAATCCATTTGTCAGCGGCTAGAAGACATAGTGAATTTTATTCCCAACAATCCTCCCCTAAACTTGATAGTTATCCTAAACATCAAGTTACTGAATAAAAGCAAAATATACAGAGGATTCTTACAAATAAAACCTATTCTTGTATTTGAGTGAGAAGAAATCTTATCAAGTCAACTGCTACTCCACTGGTATAATCCACCTTCAACTTGGTGCTTACCATCTTCTTCAAAACTTCTTGTAACAGTGGATAAACCCTATAAACCAGAAAGAATTTTGAAAACTTTGTTGTGTAGAGATGGTAGATTCCAACAGCTGAATACAAACGCCACTCTAACGTACTTAAATCTTCCAAACCCAACTAAACTGGATGAGCTTCATCATGATCAAACATTCTCTTTAATGTTGACCATATCTTTATTCCATTCAAAGATGAAGGAGCTAGATCCTCATATTTCCCCTTCATTAAACTCCAAAGAGTTTCCAAGTCCTCTCTGTCAATACTTCCAAACAGAGACATAAGTGAGGAAAATACATGTACCTTATCCCCATATCTTGTTACCTTCTAGAAACCTGTTGTTGAATCTTTTTCATACTTTATAACCGGGTTTCTGAAATCAAGATGTACAATTGCATTCATATCACCAACCTCCAAAGGGGAAAGCTCCAAGTTCTTCTTCAAAGCACCTTCATTGAATCTTGGATCCAATTGACTGAATTCTGGAAACAAAATCTTTACTCCCTTCTTCACAGGTCTAGAAACAATTGAGGCTTTCTCGATTCTCAATTGTTCCTCAATCTCCTCTCGTCTTTCAGCAGACAGCTAAAGATGTGTGTTATGCTCACTAACCTGCTGCCAAATAGGATATGCCAAATACTCTAGTTGATCAAATGATAAATCTCTCAATTTCCTATATGTCCAACCTGCTTGGTGACCTCTGAGAAACAAGTAGTACAACTCTCTCTTTGCTGTCTTTGACTTCTACTTAACATTGGAAGCCTTATTTGCAAGATTTACCTTAACATCACGCTGAATCCTCAGCAACAACTCTAACGCCCAGATTTTCACTGAGAGTGTAATGTTTGGATCATCCAAGTTTGTAGATTCATACATGTGATACATATTGGAAACTTCAGGCTCATCAAAATGAACTTGCAGTTTCAGCTGCCTCAACGTTTCCTTGGCAATCTCATCATCACCATATTCCAGCTTCTCTGGTTCATCATCAATATCAACAGTTGAACCATGTCCACTAGTCTCTTCCTCATCATCATCACTAACTCTTCTTATACTCTCATATTCTAAACTAATATGAGCCTCTATATCCCCTTTCTTTAATCCCTTTTGTTTCTGTTCATCAAATTGCTGAGCCAACATAGCATCAAACTTAACTTGTGCAACATCCTTGGGGACCTCAACTTCTACCAATATCCCTATACCCTTATCTAATAGATCAATGACTGGAAAAGTAGTTGCGGACACCTGAGAAGAAGCCTCTCTAATTACCAAAGGTGGTTGGGATACACCAGTGATACTTGCAAGTTTGTTAGCGGATAGAATAAACATGTTAGCGGGTTGATTTGTCTTGTTAGCGGCTGAACTTGAAAGCACACTTTCTTGCTGCAACGTCAATTCTGTAAAAGATAGCTACTTAGGTGTCACCACTGAAGAATCAAACTTCCCTTCTTCTTTCAAACTTGTAAGTGCAGCAACTACTTCCTTATCACCAAAATAACCTTCTTTAGAATTCTTATCACTCAAAACAAAGGGCTCTATAGGTCCATTCTCCCCTTTGTAAGAATCCTCCTAGAATCACCTGAGGACTCTACAACAAACCTCCTTCTCTGTTCTAACCTAACAATCCTCTCCCTTAAAGAATTGAGTTAAAGGTCTTGATATGCAAGCTTCTGTACAAGCTCTGCATTTTGCTTTCCCAAGCTAATGTATAGTACCATCAATTCAATAGGAGTCATTGGTTACATACTGCCCTCATCTACATGGGGGAACTGAATCCTAAATGAAGAGTCATGTGGCATGGATGTGGCTTATGTACATTGGACCTGTCATGACATGCATGAAGGCCAATAGGTCCAGCCGCATCCATATCACTAACCACACCAATGGTAGTGGTTCTCTCTACTACATGGCTAGGACCACCAGGGGAGAACACCCCAACAGTCCTTTGGCATTTGGAAATCCTAAAATCATAGGGTGGGGAGTCTGAGGAGGTGTTTGGGTCTACATGACTGATGTCAACGTCTAAAACGCTAGTGTCAACGACTGACATATGAATGTCAGATGCTGGAATTGAAGGAACAAGTTGACCAAGAGTCATGTCAATTATGGGATCAAGGGAGTGTGGTGGTTGATGTGGTTGTTGTCTTGGTTTAGGTTCTGGTTAGGGTTCTTTTTGAGGTTGTAGGTTTAAAGCTTCGTGAATAACAACAAGCATGGGTGGTGTTAATGGCAAAGGTTCATATAGAGTTATGTTCAAAGTGATGAAAAGCTTTTTCTTTTGGACATGGATCTCATTGAAGTTTTCATGATCCCTGCCATAATCTCCTTGTAAAGCAAAAACCATTTGTAAAAACCTAGGGTAAGCAAGAGTCATCTTGCTTTCCTTATTATGCAACATGCCTTTCAAAAATCATTTTTGAAAAGTTATAGCGTTGCCCAGTTGCTAAACAAACAAGAGCACTCCCGAATGAACGGTTGATTCCATTAAATGAAGAGCATTTGGGACTAAGACATTGAAGAATGAAATGTATTAAAAACTTCCAGGATAAGGGAAACTAAGCTTTTGAATATTTATTAATCGTCCCTAAAGGTGGAAGAGTATAACCCAAGCCTTGAAGTCCTTCATGTAGCACAAAAATGGGAAGGGTGAGTATACCATCAACATCATCAAGATGCAAGGCTTGACGTACCAAAGCCTCAGTAACCACCCATTGTCTCCCATGTATAATGCCTTCTATTGTAATCACTCCATCAACCGTTGTGGAACTAGCAGTGTTCTAAAACTGCTTGATGTGTGTGATAGGAATAATAGTAGCATGAGTAAGCTCATACCTTAACTTAGAAGCCAATAAATACTCTATCATTTGTGTGTATTGTGGATGCTGTCTATCATCAATAGTCAAATAGGTAATCATATTATGTTGATCCTTGAACTCCAAGACAGCATCAACATGTTTAAACTTAGGTGCCATTGATGAATGTAAAAATATTTGAATGAAGGTAACGATTAGTTTGTAGAATAAATAAGTCAAACAAATACGCAAGTTGCCCTGTGCATGATATGGTGCGCCAAATATATAGTAGAAAAACGTGGGATGTGATTGATAGAAAATAGTGGTAAGTGAGAAAATTTCTCAAAAAGTAATCATGCAAATATTTGAAAAAGTGAACTTATCTCTTACCAATTAAAGAAAATAACCACTCCCCAAAAATTACGGCTCAAAATATCTTAAAAATAACAACTAGGTGGGCCCTAGTGTTTTTCAACGGTCAAAACTTTGTCAACGGCAACGGCTATATTTGTCAGCGTGTAAAATGGCTTTGTCGGTGGCTAAAATATATTGGTCAGCGGATTAAAATGCTATGGTCAGAGGCTAAAAATAAAAAGTAACAAAAATAATAAGACTTTAACAAAGACTTTAGTCCTAAGGAAATACATTTTTCCCTAAATGATTGAGCATCACAAGCACTGTCCAATCATACATACTTGCTTAAGCAAGATAGACATAATTGTCCTCTAGTGTCCCTTGATTACACAATTCTTAAGAGTGAAGTTATCTTGTATAAACTATTTGTAACTCCCAGGTAAGCCCACAATATGTGTACCCCAAGTCTCCTATCCGACCAATCCTAAATCTAGGTCAAAAAGTCTTGGCAGCATGCATGCAAAATGAATAACATGTATGCTATAGTGCCACTAAATTTATAAAAACATGGCATCATAATTTCTAACCCCCACTCACCAGTGGACACAACATAGAATTGTGATAAGATTATTCTAAAAATACCCAAGAGCCTAATGGTTGTCCTAAACCTTCCCTTAAACTAAGCTAAGAGAGCTTTGAAAAATATATATATGTGACAAAATTTTATTTCAAGATATGAATGTAAACATTCCAACCATCATAAATAAACCTTTTGGCACACTCCTTTAGTCCATAGCAACTTTGTATCCATTGTGACAATCCTCAAATTTCACATATGTATTTTGTGCTATAATTGTCCCAATATGAGAATTTGGCTAGAAATTTTTGCCTTTTATACCTTACTTGGTAAGATAAACTGCTTCTCACAACCTGAACTGCCACTACAACATATTACTATATGTTGTAAACACAATGTATATGTCAAGTCTAAGATCTAAAAGTAATCTTATAAGTTCAATATTGATAATAACATCTCAAATATAACTATGATGTCCTAAATTCCCTTAGAAACCCTATAATCCCATTAAATGAGTTGTAAACTCAAGAATGATATACTATGAATGAAAAGTACATATAAATAAGTCATTAAGGATTATAAACAAGTTATAAACTATACTTTAAAGACCTAATAATACCTAAGAATAGTAAGAACAAACCATACAAAGCTAAGTACAAGTAAATGTACATAATAGTCTAGATCATCACCTAGAAACCCTTGGTAAACAATGTTTCAAGCAATATAGCTAAATAATATATATGTACTATTATCAAATACACTATACTAATTATAATCTATCATATAAAGGAAAGGTAAATAATCACAAAACACTAATATTCACTAATCTCAAGCTAATTACAAGTAAATGACCTATAACCAAGATTACCATATAAAATCCATTCTATAATGAATTAGAGTCTAATATTTTGCCATTAATTATAAAGATAAACTAATTATCATATTACGGTTATAGATTTATTTCAAGTTAAGTTACAAGTTAATAAAGCATAAGGTACAAGTTATCAAAGCATAGGATCTTAAGCTCCCATAATCATACCTAGAATATGATAAACCTATATAAACCTATAAGCTAAGTATGTAGAAACCATAGAAGTCATAAACATATCATATAATACCTAGAATAAGTGTACATAATGATATAAACCCTAGTTACCCAAGATAGAAAGTCATTAGGGTTAATGACCTAAAACCCCTTATATTAAGAAATCTACATAGAATCACTACCTAGTCTTTTAAGACAAGTACCAAAACACCCATAGAACATCATTAAGGTTATAATATTATATTAAGACAATGTACAAGTACCTTAATGCACAAGGTACAAGATTTTAATGCATGACTTGTAAATTAGGTCAAAATAGGTATTTTCACCCTTTAGACATGTTTACTTAGAATAATTTAGTAAAGCCAATATAGGGACTTCATGAAAACATTGAGGAAAATGTAGGAAGTATAAAATGAGTTTACATCAGTAGCTAAACCAAGGATAATGAGTTTTACAAGGATTAAGCCCTATATCAGTAGAAACGCTAACCTGCTTAAGTTTTCTTCCCATTTTCACATCAAACCTTTGTTATACTTCAAACTAAAGACCCAAACTTCTTAATTACAATTTATATACCCTAATAAAACCCTAATCCATCACTAATCACATTCAAAAGCCCTTAATCACCAAAATCACAAAGTATAAAGTTACAAGCCCTAATTTAGACCCGATTTTATGTTTTCCTTCCAAAAACCCATTTCAAACTATTCCCTCCCATTCTAAGTTTGAAACTCAGATATTTCACATGTTGTAATATTTTCCAAGCCATGTCAAGTAGTTTCATCACCTACTTGTGTGCTACACATCACCATGCTTATCCTTTCTTGCCATGACTTCATTCCTAGCCATAAGTCCTTGATATATTCATTCTAGACTCTAGGAACTTTCATAGACCTTCACTATCCATCCTTAGTCACTAAGCTATCATCATGACACGTTTAAGGCTTTACCTTGGAGCCTAAGGGTTGAAACTAGTATAAATAGAGGCAAAATGAACACTTAGAGACTTGCACCCCGTTTATTTCCACTTATTTTAAGTCTTAGGAAATCCCCAAGACCAGAAACCAGGTCTATAAGTAAGCCATTGTAGCTCTTGAAGCTTTGATAGCATGTAGTGTTCATAGGAAGCCATTAGGAGCCATTTTGGAGCATCCTAGGTCATTTCTATGTTAGCTATGCTTTGATATTGTTATAATACTTTGTTAGAGTTTTTATAATTCCAATATAATGTTAGAAAGATAATCTAAAAGAAATCAAGTCATTTGATCATTTTAAATGGAAGTTATAAGTTAAAGATGTCTTAAAACCCTAGTTTTGTAATTTACATGAAATAATAAGCAAAAACCTATTTCAAAAGCTATAATTATGAAGAAATTTTTTTATTATGATTATAAACATTTTTTGAAACTTTGTTTTAAAATCCTAGATCATTTGGTCCATTTTTGAGGTTGTTCTGTGATTTTTACAAGTATAGGGACTAAAACTGTCATTTTTGAAACTATTTAACATTTTGAGACAAAAGTGTAATTTTTTGAAAGTTAAAGCTATAAGAATAAATGTTGGAAATTTTGAGACCCTGCGGTTAAATATTGAGGGTTTAAAATGAAAATACTAAAACTATATACTTAAGGGGTTAAAAGTGTAATTATACCCAAGTATAACTAAAAGGGCTATTCTTGCCAATTTTGAAACTAAATAAGATTAGTTATGAATATGAGGAATTAATGAAAGTATCATGTTAGTAGGGAGCTTTGTACAAAGATGTTCCATCTCGATATTACGTTATGACTGAGTGGTTGGATTTACGATTTAAAGTGCCCTCGCTCCTCAAGCGTTTATAGAATGGCTTCTGAGTATAATGGCCCAAATAATGGTGCTAGAATTAAAAACTTTTATTAAATAAAGAATATATAACCAATACTTAGAAATATGGAACTAAATATTAAAGACTTGATATTATACAAAAATGTGTTAATCTAGGTTTGTGTGGGATCAAGCCGTTGTTTATGAGACCAAGTTGTGATTTGTGTGATCAAGCTGTTTATCTGTGAATGAAATATATATGATATTGCTCAGAATCTATGGATTTAGGTGAGTTCATAGCCTCACTAGGCCTAATTATTAAATGATTTGAAAACCCGTGAGGGGGATATATGTTAAAATGGAATACAAGTATTTTGGTATGCTTCTCAGATATGATTATTGACACTACGTTTACTGCTGCCTTTAAAAAGTCCATTTTTAATCATGACCGTTAATCATTTAATGAACGCTAATATTGTGAATAGTACTATTTGGGGAATGACATCCCCTATCTGGGCAAGTTGCACTTGCTGGAATGCTGATGGCTCTGACCTAGGCTAAACTAATACACTTTATTTTGCTTACACAGGATTTTGGCAGACTACCTGCTTAAGGGCAATTTGTTAGGTTCCGGTATGTCAAGTTGCGGTGCATGAGCTAGTGCAATAATAACTAATTGTTTTATGTGAGCGAATAATAACGTAGCTCAGGAAAAGGATCTCGTATTCAAAAGGATTTTAAACCTATGAACTCACTCAACCATTGTGTTGATTTAAGCATATATCTCAGGCTTTTAAAGATTGTTAGAATGGAGCAGCATGAGGATGGCATGAAGAGGCACAAGACTGAAATTATTCTAGATTTTAGGAACCTTATATTGTAAAAATCTGATTTTTCAATAGTTAATAAATAAAGTTGAATTTATCACTATGACTTGTGAACTATGAAGTAATACCTCAGATCAATATTCCACTGCGTAAAGATAAAATGTGGGTGTTACATCCAAATTTACAATTTCCCTTCATGCCTGCATTGTTAGATGAAAAACCACAAAAAAACTACCACAAAAGCTGTCAGTGGCTTTTCCACTTGTTAGCAGATAGAAAAATATAGTGGAAAAATCTAACTTTACAAATAATAATAACAGTGCACATCCTGTACATACTTTACATCAACTTCAAAACCATATTTTAGGGATTGATCATTCCAATACTTGTGACCAAGTAATGGAACCTCCGAACATCAAAAGGTTTAGTTAAAAGATCAGCCGCATTTTCTTCTGTGTCAATTCTATCTCGATTTATTAAACCTTTTTCAAAACAATCCCTTATAAATGATGCCTAATTTCTATATGTTTGGTTCTAGAATGATGTACAAGATTTTTAATGATGCATAATGTACTGTTATTATCTACAAAAATCTTGGTATGCATAAAATTGTACCCATATTCCAACAACTGATTTTGAATCCATAGCAATTGTCCACAACATGCAGCAGCAGCTACATACTCAGCTTCAGTTGTTGAATTGGCCACAACTGTTTATTTCTTGCATTGCCAAGAGATCAAACAATTTCCAAGGAATTGACATCCACCAGTTGTGGATTTCTTATCACTCTTGTCACCACCATAATCACTATCTGTGTAAAACCCGTATTAAAAATCTCCAAATATTAAATACGCGTAGTCTCAGGTTTAACTTTAATAAACGTAAACAATAAATAATACGCAGTCTCAGTTTATTTAAATACTACAATAAAATAATTATTCAGAAAATAATTATTAAGTTTAGAAAATATTACGTATGTATTATTTATTATACATAAAATAATTAAACGTTAACAGTGGTTACACAACCTCAGTTTTAATTAAGATCGTGACGTAATTATTTATTTAGAAAAAAATTCAGAAAATGATTATTCCATATTACGTAAATATTTATCTCAGTCAGATAAATTAATACAGAACGGGATTTAAAACACGAAAGCGTAAGTTAAAGAATATTAAACGAAGCGAAACGAAAACACGAAATAGTATAGTTGTGGGCTGTTTTGGGCCGTTTGAAACAAAGAAGAACAAGAAAAGAAATTCGGGCTAGGAAGCCCAGCCCAACCTCAAGTAAAACAAACGGGAGGGAGTTATACTCCTTTTCTCATATCAGTTAATGAACAAAAAAAAAGAAGAACACGATTTAGGGTTTTTTGTTGGCTGCCGACAGATGAGAAAAAAAGGGGATTCCAACTGTGTTTTATTCAAGCAATTCATGTATGTGTATCATTCTCTTTTAATTCCGTTTTATATTCATGAATCTATATGTTTACTAATCTCAACAAATGGGGTTTTAATGGTTAATCTTAATATAACAAACAAAGTATGTCGGGTGTTGGTGGATTCAAGCAAAACCAAGACCAATTGGTCTTGGTGTGATGGCTGTTGGCCAGCCGTGACCATACAGGGCGGCATAGTGCTTGGTGTATAAAGCCGCAACCCTAAAAAGCCCCAAACAGTGAGTCACGTATAAAGGGGTGTTTGTTTGTACGTTAACAGTGGGAAGAACCACTCGACAGGGGTGTTTTGTTTGCCCAGATCTGAATCAAGCATGAACAGGGGGCGTTTGAGTTTAACTAGCAGCAAAGGGGGGGGGGGGGGGGTGTTTGGGTCTATAAATCAATGGGAACCAACAAAGGAGTGTTTAGGTATATAAACAGTGGGATATTTTATCTAACAGTGGGAACAAAAAGCCAAACAGTGGGAACTATACTATAATTCATCAGTGGGAAAAGTTAGACAAAAAAATGGTGATTTTATTTTGAAATTAGCGACGGTTTAGTGACACTAAGTTCTATCACATTTTATTCGTGACAGTTTTAAATGACATAATAGTGGACAGCTTTTAGTCACTGTTTTAGCGACAGATTTTTCTGTCGCTAATTATTATTGGCAGATTTTATATAGTTTGTTGAATTGTTTTAGTGCAACCGAGAAGGGGTATCTTGGTAGGCTCAGGACATAGTTATAATAAAAAATAAAGATTTATAAGTTATACCTTTTTATTATTTTTTTATATAAATGTTCTAATTGTATATTAAAAGGAATTAATTAAAATATTTTTATAATAATTAAAAGGGTATAATTTTATTGAAGAAGTTATAAATGATTTTGGAAACCTTCTAATTTAGGAAACTTTCTATTTTTAGCAGGTTACCTAATATGGTATTAATATAGCGTCAGAATACGTTGTACCGTAATTAATAGTAGAACGATAATGCGTTAAAAATAATTATAAGAAAGACCAGAACTATCAGTTAATATGCGTACATAATTTATGGAATAAAATAAATAAATGAGAAACAGATAAGGTCAGTAAATTAAATAAATATCAGATAACTTATTCGCGCCTATTATTATTGTAGCTTCCGGGAAGCCCGAGTAGAGTTCGTTCAATTTTCTTTCAGTCAGTTACTAGAAAAGAGGTACGGATTTCCCGTCCTTCATTATGGACTTTCCTTATATGCATGATTAGGATTCCCCTTCTACAGCCAAATATTTTCCCCAGTATTATGTTATAAATTTATCAGTAATTATTTTAATAATTAAGATATTGCCTGAGCCTTATATACAAGCATGACCAGTTCAGCACTAGTTACGGAGGTACCGTAACCATGACACTTAAGGCACCGGTGTCATGACTCACCTGTGGGAGAGTGATATCCCGCAGCGTTCCACTCAGCTCAGCTTGGCCATTTTATCAGTATTATTAGTGGGGCGTATGGATGCATCCTTGGCTTATCAGTTTACAATTATCAGGTGAATGTGGTGTGTGCTCTACATCCTTCACATTGGAGCTGATCCATCCACCCAACACAGTTATTTAGAGGTCACTCCTCTACAGCATGACGAGGTCACCCCTCTAGTTATTCATGCAACAGTTGTTACAACACATGACCTATATAAGCTCTTGGAAATTAAAATACAGTAAATGCATGTTTTCAGATTTCATAGATAACAGTTCAGTTTTATTATTTATAAATCAAACTTATCAATTTTTCTATAGTTTTCATCATACTCCACATATCAGTCATTCAGCTTCAGTAATTATTAATTATTTCCAGTTCAATATATTCCTATCATGCATTATATCCGTTCACTGAGCGTTATGCTCAGCCACAGTTCTTTCATGTTCTAACGGCAGGTACACCAGGACACTCTTATGATTCTGAGTGCATGTGCATTGGATGGAAGCCGTCCAGACTTCTTTACTTTATGCACTTCATTTTTTATATTGAAGTTGGACATTGTTCAGTCCTTTCTTTTAGTATTTTACTTTTCATGTTTTGAGCTTATGTTGGATTACCGATGTTTGATTCCGGTATTTCCGTTATGGTTAGTTAATGTTTTAGGACATTTACCTTATGCTTTGATGACACACTATAAATACACGTAACGGTCCACTTATCCAAGTGGAGTGTTACAATTATGGTATCAGACACCTGTAGGCTCTAAAACTTGACCCGTGACTAGTGGGTAGTCACCAGGAACTTCCCAGATTTTGGCGTTGTTATCTTTCATGTTCTCATGGATTATTCAGTCAGTTTTCTTTATTTATCAGTGAGTTTTCTTAAAGTTTTGACTAAGTAAAAGGTTGGTAGGGGACTGGTCATATTTAGTCGCATGTGCTTTTCATTCGAATTTTGTTTTGGTGAACCGACCCATAGGCGTTCACCCTTGCCCATTCAGATTTTGTATTGGTAAACAGAACCATATGCGTTTACCTTACTCATGTCAGATTCATGTTTTTAGTCAAATATTACTAGGTGAACCAGTCAAAACGTTCACCATTTCTCATGTCAAATTTCGTGCCTTTCAGTCGGATGATGCATTGTGAACCAATCCACAGTTGTTCACCTTTGTCATATCAGGACATTTCATAAACTTTGACAAGTATGGATTGGACTACAGCCAACCATATTTAGTCCCATATTATAAATTTCTATACATGACAGTTCTCATAACTTTTTTAACAAATATGGATCGAACAAGAATCGGCCATACTTAGCCACATGTTTTCTACCTTAGATTTTATGGACTGAACCATAGCCATCCTCATCAGTTGATGTTAAACCTCAGTTGATTAGACTTTTTATGTTCTTTGTAACAGTCAAGTTTTCATGCTATCACGTTGATGTCGTTTTCATGCTGATTCAGTTCCATGACTCCTTATGAGGATTATGTTTCAGTAAGGTGATGATGCTTTCATGCTAAAATACAAAAGAATTACAGAAAAATCAGGATTCCATGATAAATCATGATTGGCCTTCATTAATCATGTTTCATGCTGACCATTGTTGGAACTTCGATTAAATCATACTTTCGAGCTCTCTATAAGACCAACATTAAGTCTACGCAGAAATTGTCAGCCTATCATGTTACTCATTTCAGTTTAGTTTGCTAACCGTTAAAACCAATTTATCTTTTCTTTGATCACGTCAGACGATTGACACTAGTATCGATCATATCAACAAACTTTCAGTGGTAGTACATGTGCAGTATTCATTGTGTACTTCATGTACAGTATTCAGGTGTACACCATATACCTTACTCCATGGGTACTGTTAATCGATCCTTAATCATCTCAGGCATTTTCCAATTGTCGATATTCTACCAGATGATGATACTGCTCGTGAGTTAAAGATTTTACCAGATACTGATGCTGCTAACTCTTTGAAGACCTCACAAATGCTGATGCTGCTGATACTTTGGAGACTTCTCAAGATGCTGATACTGTTTATACTATGAAGACTTTTCTGAACAAGGACGACAATTATAAATTTGAAACTTCTGACAAGAATAAAATTTCAACCACCAGACACTACCATCCCATTCCATGCTTTGCCTTCTCAGCTAGATATCACACATCACTCAGCTAACTTTTATTCAGAAGAGTGGGAATTGGCACCCAGCAGAATAGTTACATGAATCACGGTCATGATAATGACCGTCATTAATTGACAGACAGAGCAGTAGTGACAAACATTGTGCTTATATTAATTAGTCGGTAGCCATCAGAACTCTGGAACAGACGTGATTAGAAATACCAAGGTCAGTAGTCTAACCGGGCCGCCAACCCTAGCAGTTACCAGAAATTCTTAACCTTATTCAGACTCACCCATTAAAATACATGTCCAGACAACAGTCAAGACACAGGTCGAAAGTATCAATTCGGAATACACGTGTCAGGACACCAGTCATGGTACACGTCATACGAATATTTACTCAAAATACGAGTCATAACTCATAACTCCAGTATGTTTCTAAACCAAACACTCAGTAATTTAGGGTACCCTTCAGAAAGGGGTATACCCGTTCTATTATACCACGCATGAATCAGATAATTAAAAATTCAGTCACCACCACTAGAGTATTAGTCAGGTTAAACACGCAGTATTCATTCTGTGAGGTTACAAACAAACACATTCAGTGAAAAATCGCCATGTTTACTTCACGTGTTCCTATGTCAGCTTTATCTTAAATCAGGTAGTTACCTGTCTCTCAGTCAGAAAAGACTCCACAGTACCAACCATGGTCATTAAAGTTATCCTTTCAGTTAACGGAGAGATCTGTCTTACCAACTCCTGAACATATTCATTTTATTTCTGCTAGAAAAATCAGTACAAATTGTTTCAGCTTTATTAGCACGTGAAGTATTATCTTATAGCTGCAAATACTTCTAGTCACCAGTCATGAAGCGACTTCTGAAATTCCTTAAATTCATGATTAGCGGATTATCTTAAAGTTTCCAGATGTCATCCTAGGAGGTTTTCCAAAAATTCCTTCCTAACCACGAGACGTAATTTAACATCGAGCTTGTCTCAAGAACAGAACATATTTTCAAAACTCTTTATTACAGGGCTTCGGCCGAGTTAAAAGAGTTGCAGCAATTGCTGCGAGAGTTACCGGAACGAGGATTTATTCGCCCTAACGCACCACCAGGAGGTGCACCATTTTTGTCTATCAGGAAGAAGGCCGGTAACCTGAAATCATGTATCGACCACCAAAAAATTACCTGATCACCATTATTAATTAATATTCATTCCACGTATAGAAGGTTTATCTGACCTGCTACGATGCTTTGAACATTTTTCCAGAAAAATTCCCGATCATACTACCATCAAAGGCGAGAGGAAGAACATGATGTTTTCCAGACTGCTGTGCACATACTATAGTCTCTCAAAAAAAATTGATTCATACTCCTGAGCTCTCTAATGCTCCAGCTATATTATGAATTTTATGAATAAAAATTTTCCCATGATTTCTCAGACAAAATCGCCAGTATATTCTTTGATAACATTCTGATCTGCTAAATTCTAAGAGAAGTACTAGAGAATCATCTCCTCACAGTTGTACAGAATTTACGATGGGGGAAATTATATAAGCAGCTTCCCGGATGCGAATTTCCAGTTGAACACGGTGGCGTTTCTGAGCCATCCTACTTCAGCAGAAAGAAATTTCAGACATATTGCGAAGGTGAAGGCCATCACCAAATGGTCAAGACTGACGTCAGTGACAAACATACAAAATTTCTAGAACTCGGAAAACTACTACCGCAGAAATCCCTAACAGTTCTCACGATCAGCCTTCCATGACTAAGCTTACGCATAAAGAAGGGAACCTACACCGAATTATGTATTCCACAAGAACCTACGCTATTAAAGGTCTAGTTACCGAAACTCACACCTTTCCGTGAATATTCACTCAGGTTCCACCATAATGTACCAAAATTCCAGGCAGGATTTTGATAGAAACAGTATAACACGTTGAGGCAGCTATGTTCATATCTAATGCCTGCCATTCTAGCAGGTTTAAGATGGAACGCCGTCATACTAGCGAGTTATTACTACCAATAGAAATTCTGGACAGGAAGGAGACAAGATTCCAGGAAGATTTGTTTTCAGTTTACCATAGAACTCAGAAAATATAATACTATCTAAGTCATTGTCGACCACTTTATACTAGCCTACGCGGTTTTTCTCATTCGAAGAGATTTCACAGTAGCAGCCCTGCAGGAAATTCAGCAATAGAGCGTACAATGTCAAGTTGTTCCATCAACCAGCATATCAGATAGAAATTTCACATCCATGTTCACGTTTACGTTCACCTTCACGTTTACGTCTCACGTTCACATTATGATGTTGTTTCAGTCCGTATTTATGCTATCTCATGATTTAAGTTCACGTTCGCGTTCATGACATTGTCCACGTTAAGGTTCGTGTTCCATCTCGCGATATATGTTTCACAGCTTGTTGCTGGATACGGTTACAGAAAGCTTAAGAAACCAGACTCAAGTTAGTAGAGCTTCTCCATACCCAGGCAGACGTTTCACGTCTCAGGCCGTATCGTTTGTCATTCTTTCCTCTGTCAGCATATGTTCATGATATGTCCTAGCATCACGTATACAGTATGTTTCATGTGTCATCGGGCACAATATATTCCATGCCCAGCATTCCTCATATAATTGTGAACCACGTTCGTAATTTCTCACATAGTACGTTCACAATTGTTCACGTAGTTCGTCAATTTATACTTTCAGCAGCTTACCCAGAGATATTAATATTATCTTTTCTAGATATTTGTATGTACTGTTCCATGTATTCTACAAGCTATAGCTTATTCATTCTAGCAGATTCAGAGAATCCATCTTAAGTATGGAACCAGAAACTATTCAGCATCATCAGGACAGGGTCATCAGGACCAATATTTTTTTATTATTATGTTTAGACCTTTGAAGGAATCATTTTGAGCGGGAGGCCACTCGAAACGGAGGAGTCCATCCGGACCTCTCATCCTTTTCCTTCAATAAATCTAGTTAAATCTTTTCAGTCATGTTACGTTCCATGTCCTCTTCAGGCAGGACACGTTCCATGTTTACTTCAGTCATGTCACATTTATACCCTTCAGCAGCATCATGTTCTAGATCAAGGATGAATGATCCTTCAGCTTACATGACTTTTCAGCCTTCATGCTCTTTCAGCACATATGTCCTTTCAGCTTTTATTTCGATCAACTTAAATTACCTATAATTCAAGGACGAATTTTCCTTTTAGAGGGGAAGAATTGTAAAACCTAGTATAATCGTATCCTTAATTAAAGGACGAATTATTTTTTAGAGGGGAAGAATTGTAAAACCCGTATTTAAAATCTCCAAATATTAAATACGCGTAGTCTCAGGTTTAACTTTAATTAAACGTAATCAATAAATAATACGTATTCTCAGTTTATTTAAATACTACAATAAAATAATTATTAAGTTTAGAAAATATTGCGTATGTATTATTTACTATACATAAAATAATTAAACGTTAACAGTGATTACAAAACCTCAGTTTTAATTAAGATCGTGACGTAATTATTTATTCAGAAAACAATTCAGAAAATAATCATTCCATATTACGTACATATTTATCTCAGTCAAGTAAATTAATACAGAACGGGATTTAAAACACGAAAGCGCAAGTTAAAGAATTTTAAACGAAGCAAAACGAAAACATGAAATAGTATAGTTGTGGGTTGTTTTGGGCCGTCTCAAACAAAGAAGAATAAGAAAAGAAATTCGGGCTAGGAAGCCCAGCCCAACCTCAAGTAAAACAAACGGGAGGGAGTTATACTCCTTTTCTCATATTAGTTAACGAACAAAAAAAAGAAGAACACGATTTAGTGTTTTTGTTGGCTGCCGACATATGAGAAAAAAAGGCGGATTCAAACTGTGTTTTATTCAAGCAATTCATGTATGTGTATCATTCTCTTTTAATTCTGTTTTATATTCACGAATATATATGTTTACTAATCTCAACAAATGGGGTTTTAATGGTTAATCTTGATATAACAAACAAAGTGTGTCGGGTGTTGGTGGATTCAAGTAAAACCGAGACCAATTGGTCTCGGTGTGCTGGCTGTTGGCCAGCCGTGACCATACAGGGCGACATAGTGCTTGGTGTATAAAACCGCAACCCCAAAAAGCCCCAAACAATGAGTCACGTATGAAGGGGTGTTTGTTTGTACGTTAACAGTGGGAAGAACCACTCGACATGGGTGTTTTGTTTGCCCAGATCTGAATCAAGCACGAACTGGGGGCGTTTGGTTTTAACTCGCAACAAAGGGGGGTGTTTGGGTCTGTAAATCAATGGGAACCAACAAGGGAGTGTTTGGGTATATAAACAGTGGGATATTTTATCTAAGAGTGGGAACAGAAAGCCAAACAGTGGGAACTATACTATAATTCATCAGTGGGAAAAGTTAGACAGAAAAATGGTGATTTTATTTTGAAATTAGCGACGGTTTATTGACACTAAGTTCTGTCGCAGTTTATTCGTGACAGTTTTAAATGACAGAATAGTGGACAGCTTTTAGTCACAGTTTTAGCGACAGATTTTTCTATCGCTAATTCTTATTGGCAAATTTTATATAGTTTGTTGAATTGTTTTAGTGCGACCGAGAAGGGGTATTTTGGTAGGCTCAGGACATAGTTATAATAAAAAAGTTGAAGATTTTTAAGTTATACCTTTTTATTACTTTTTTTATATAAATGTTCTAATTGTATATTTAAAGGAATTAAATTAAAATAGTTTTATAATAATTAAAAGGGTAGAATTTTATTGAAGAAATTATAAATGATTTTGGAAACCTTCTAATTTAGGAAACTTTCTATTTTTAGCAGGTTACCTAATATGGTATTAATATAGCGTCAGAATACGTTGTACCGTAATCAATAGTATAACGATAATGCGTTAAAAATAATTATAAGAAAGATCAGAATTATCAGTTAATATGCGTACAGAATTTCAGGAATAAAATAAATAAATGAGAAGTAGATAAGATCAGTAAATTAAATAAATATCAGATAACTTATTCGCGCCTATTATTATTGTAGCTTCCGCGGAGCCCGAGTAGAGTTCGTTAAGTTTTCTTTCAGTCAGTTACTGGGCAAGAGGTACGGATTTCCCGTCCTTCATTATGGACTTTCCTTATATGCATGATTAGGATTCCCCGTCTGCAGCCAAATGTTTTTCCCAGTATTATGTTATAAATTTATCAGTAATTATTTTAATAATTAAGATATTGCATGAGCCTTATATACAAGCATGACCAGTTCAACACTAGTTACGAAGGTACCATGACCATGACACTTGAGGCACCGGTGTCATGACTCACCTACGGGAGAGTGATATCCCGCAGCGTTCCACTCAGCTCCACTTGGCCATTTTATCAGTATTATTAGTGGGGCGTATGGATGCATCCTAGGCTTATCAGTTTACAGTTATCAGGTGAATGTGGTGTGTGCTCTACATCCTTCACATTGGAGCTGATCCCTCCACCCAGCACAGTTATTTAGAGGTCACCCCTATACAACATGACGAGGTCACCCCTCCAGTTAATCATGCAACAGTTGTTACAACACATGACCTATATAAGCTCTTGGCAATTAAAATACAATAAATGCATGTTTTCAGATTTCACAGTCAACAGTTCAGTTTTATTATTTATAAATCAGACTTATCAGATTTTCTATAGTTTTCATCATACTCCACATATCAGTCTTTCAGCTTCAGTAATTATTATTTATTTCAAGTTTAGTATATTCCTATCATGCATTATATCCGTTCACTGAGCGTTATGCTAAGCCGTAGTTCTTTCATGTTCTAACGGTAGGTACACCAGGACACTCTTAAGATTCTGAGAGCATGTGCATTGGATGGAAGTCGTCCAGACTTCTTTACTTTATGCACTTCATTTTTATATTGCCGTTGGACATTGTTCAGTCCTTTCTTTCAGTATTTTACTTTTCATGTTTTGAGCTTATGTTGGATTACCGATGTTTGATTCCGGTATTTCCGTTATGGTCAGTTAATGTTTTAGGACAATTACCTTATGCTTTGATGACAAGCCATAAATACACGTAACGGTCCACTTATCCAAGTGGGGTGTTACAATCTGAATACCCAATAAGCTCCAAGGGGGATTCCTTAGGATACCATAATCCCAAGCCAGGATGGTATCTAAGGTACCTAAAGATCCTCTTAACTGCATGAAGGTGACATTCCTTTGGAGTCACTTGATGAAATGCACAAAAACATACTACAAACATAAGGTCTGGTCTAGATGCTGTAAGATACATCAATGAACTAATCATTGATCTATAGTGCCTAACATAAACTTCCTTACCATCTCCAATCTTTCCCCAAGGATGTTCTCTGTCCATAGGTGTAATAGCCCGTTTCTCATGAGGTGAGAAACCAAATTTCTTCCATATCTCAGCCACGTACTTGTCTTAAGAAATAAATATGCCATCTTCTTTCTGCTGTACTTGAAGAGCTAAGAAGAAATTCATCTCACCCATGGCACTCATCTGAAATTTATCAGTCATCAGCTTGGAGAACTTCTCACTCATCTTTGGATTGGAGGAACCAAAGATGATATCATCAACATAGACCTGTACAAGAAGAAAGTCTTTTCCATTATGCTTGGTGAATAATGTATGATCTATGGTGCCCCTCTTAAAGCCATTTTCCACTAAGTATGTAGAAAGAGTACCATACCAAGCTCTAGGGGCCTGATGAAGGCCATACATTGCCCTTTTCACTCTATAAACCTTGTATAGATTCGCTGGATCTTCAAAACCAGGAGGTTGCATCACATAAACTTCCTCTTTAATTGTGCCATACAAGAAGGCACTTTTCACATCCATTTGGTAGACTTTGAAATCCATGCAAGATGCATAGGCTAGGAAAATACTTATTGCTTCAATACTAGAAACAGGTGCAAAAAATTCTTCATAGTCAATACCTTCTTCCTGTGTGTATCCCTAAGCAACCAATCTTGCCTTGTTTCTGATCACAATACCTCTCTTATCTTTCTTATTCCTTAGAACCGAACGTGTTCCTATTGGTCTGACATGTTTTGGGAAATCTACTAATTCCCAAACATCTTGAATAGAAAATTGGTAAAGCTCATCTTGCATTGCTTCAACCCAGCTTTCTTCTTTAAGAGCATCAAAAATTTTCTTGGGTTCTGATTGTGATAAAAAAAACAGGCAAACAAACATTCTTGAACAAAAGGAGTATCATCCTTCTTATGAATATTTGCAATCCACCTTGGTGCTTCTTTTTCCTTTTAGTCTGAACTAGAGTACTAATATCACTAATGACTTGAGAGGGAAGATGATTTTTAGCAACAGAAGTAAGATTTCCTCCCTCTTATATTGTGTTGTCTTTAACAGTAGACTCCAAGTTACCAAGATCACCATCATCATTTCTTCCATACCCACTTGAAATAGGAGACGTGTTGTTAGTGGCTGGATTGGAGCCACTGACACCTTCTTTGGGTATGGGATCCTCAACAACAAGTTCAAGGATATTTTTTAGAGGATGAAAGCTAGCTGTCAGCGGTTGACTCTGGCGTGTCAACGGCTGGTATGGAGTTGTCAGCGGATATAGATTCACTTACTGTTTCATCAAGTTGTGGCTCCACTTGTTGCTTTCTTTCCTCTTCTCTTGCAACATCAGATGCTTTAATGAACTCTTCACTCTAAATTGGTATGTTAAGTATGTTGAATGAAGGAATGGGTTCAGCCGCATTTGATCCTGTCACCTCTTTCGCTTGTATACCTATATTGTCAACAATAGGTTCTTCCAATATTTTTGGATTAGTTACAGGCATATAATTCATGGACCTAGACAAAGGCTCTAAATCAAACAACCAATTTGGTCGAGTATCAGGATCACTAGGTTTACTTTCCAAGAAGTCAACATGCACGTTTTCTGTTATAAGCCTAGTCTTCTTGTTATAAACCCTATACCCCCTGCTGTTCATAAAGTATCCCATAAAATAGCCCTCATCACCTTTTGAATTAAACTTACCTAGGTTAATAGTATTCATAATGACTATATGACATCCAAAGGGTCTAAGGAAGTCTATGTTAGGCTTCCTATTCCAAAATAGTTCATAAGGGGTTTTATTGTGAGATTTATTGACCAAGGCTCTATTCTAAACATAGCATTTTGTGCTCACAGCCTCAGCCCAAAAAGCAATGGTTAAACTAGCATCTGTCAACATGGTCCTAGCTGCTTCTATAAGAGTTCTATTTCTTCTTTCAGCTACACCATTTTGCTATGAAGTTCTAGCAATGCTAAACTCTCTAGTAATCCATTTTTTGACACAGAAGGAATCTAACAGATTATTTATAAACTCACCACCATTATCACTTCTAATAATGTTAACCTCAAAACCTGCTTTCTTTTTAATCTGGGTAATGAAGTTAATCAATGTTATAGTAGTGTCACTTTTCTGAGCCAAAAAGAAAGTCCAAGTAAACCTAGAATGATCATTAGTAATAACAAAGCAAAAAGATTTACCATTAAGACTCTCAAAATTAGTAGGTCCAAACAAGTCCATATGAGGTAAGTGAAGTGGTTTAGAACTAGAAGGAACACTTTTAGACTTAAATGAGGCATTGTGTTGTTTTCCTTTAAGACATGCAACACAATTATGATCATTGTGGAATGCCTTTGAGGGCAATCCTCTAACAAGATCATGTCTCACAAGTCTATTCATGTTCTTAAAGTTTATATGTCCTAACCTTCTGTGCCACAAATTACTTTCATCTACTGAAGCCTTAGCATAAAGACAAGATAAGTTATTGTTCATCTTAATCCCATTTAGATTAATATTATAGATGTCTTTATGTCTAGGTGTTCTAAACTCAATGGACTTTTCAGCAGGTATTTCAATATCTTTACATAACATCAAACATTCTGTGTCAGTAAAAATAACTTTATTTTGTTGTCACAAACTTGTGGCACACACTAGTACAAAAAATGGGTTTCGGTCACACATACCGAATTTCGTGTAATCACAAATAATTTTTTTGTGTGACTGAATTTGCCAATCATAAATAAACGGTCACACTTGAAGTCAGTTTTCATGACCATTTCGTATTTTGTTTGTCACGCATATGAATATTTACGTGACTAGGGCTAACAAATGCTTTTTGGATGAGTCGTTAGTCACTTAATAATTTGAGAGTGTTACCGAATCAAAGTCTGGTCCAAGTAGTAGTCACATTATACGTATACATGTGCGACAAATATTTGACATACACACATTGAATGTGACCAAAAATCTTATATGGTCACATAGACTTATTTTACAAGTAAAAAATTGATAAACAAGGTTGTCACACACATTATTTTAATGTGACTAGTATATTTTGTTAAATGTTAACCACCCATGAATTTTGTGTTTGTGGCAAATTGAAAGTAGGTATTGAAACATTTGCCACTATATTTATTTAAATGTGACAAAATTTTATAATTACTTGATGTAAAACCCGTATTTAAAAATCAGGATATTTAAATACGCAGTTTAATTTTAATAAACTATATAAGTATTAATTATTGGACAGAGATATAAACGCAGGAATTAAATACGCAATCCCGGTTTATCCAGTTTATTTAAATATTCTAAATATTACAGTTTATCCAGATAATAAGTATTCAGTCTCAAAAAATATTACGGATGAATTATCGATTCTACAGAAATAAGTAAACGTTAATTATTAAAATACGCAGTCTCAGCTTTAATTAAATGTTACAAGATTTATTATTTAGAATAAATAATTATTAAGTGTTAGAAAAGATTACGTAGGTATTACGTATGTATTTTATGCAGAAAATAAGTATCACGATCCAAAAACTAAAACGCGAGAAAATATTACAAGTATTATTCTATTACAAGTGTTATTTTTATACAAGTTAAAAAAAAAAAAAAAAAAAAAAGTAAATAAATAAAATGATAAGTATAGGCCGGTTTAAAAAAAAAAAAAAGAAGAGAATAAGTTGGGCTTAGCCCATTTGTTACCAATAACTGGACGGGGGGTTCCCCTTTTATTCACAAAGCGTACAAAAAAAAAAAGAGAAAGAGGTTAGGGTTTTGTTTCCCTGCCGACAGATCAAGACAAAAAAAAAAAAAAAGAAAACCGCCAGTTTCTTCCTTCTTCCAGCCGACGAACAAGGTAAATCTTTATTTTTTTTCTCTCTTGGTTATTGAATCACGAGATCAAAAAGAAAAAAAAAAATATAGATTAAGGGTGTCGGGTTCTTTGTCCAGATCGCGAAAACCGAGACCCTAAGGTCTCGGTGGTGTTCTTTTGCTCAGCCTCGAACAAACCCAGCAGGGGTGTCGTGTGGTGGTTGCTGTCCAGCCGTGACCCCAAAACAGGGCGGCTTGGTGATGTTGTGGAGACCAGCCGCGAACCATAACCAATCCAGGGGTGTCGGGTTTTGCTTGGGTAAGGAAACCGAGACCTTAAGGTCTCGGTGATCTTTTTCTCTCAGGGGCAGTCAAGAACCAAACCAAAACAGGGTGCGTTTGGGTGATTTCTGAAAACAGGGGGTGTTTGGGACTAACTGAAATAAGGGTGTGTTTGGGTTTGTCAGAAACCAAAAGCAGTGGGAACTTGTAAACAAACAGTGGGAACCTTAATGAAAACAGGGGAAACATATAACTAACAGTGGGAACTTTTCTAACTATTTTGAAAGGCAGCTTTTAGTGACAGTTTTTAGCGACAGTTTTCTGTCGCTAATTTTAAAAGTCAGATTTTATACATATTGGTTTAATCATTTTAGTGCGACCGTGAAAGGGGTATCTTGGTAGGCTCGGGATACAGCTTATGCATATAAAACGAAGATTTTTTTTTATATTATACCTTTTTATTAATTGTTTTATAAATGTTTTAAATTGTATTTTAAATGAGTTAAATTAATATAGTTTTGATATTTTAAAAGGGTATAATTTTATCAAATAAATTAATATATTTTGGGAATTTTCTTAATTAGGAAACTTTCTATTTTTAGCAGGTTACCAGATATATATTTTAGTATAACGTCAGAATACGTGTTATGTCATAAATAAATAATAGAACAAAATACGATTAAAAGAAATATTAGAAGGCTCAGATTTATCAGTTTATACATACGGACAGTATTTCAAGAATAAATTAAATCCAACGAATACAGTTAAGAGCAGTAAAATTTATAACATCAGTCAACTTATTTTCGCGTCCGTTATTTATGTAGTATCCGTGAAGTCAGATTCGATCCGTCAGCTTTCAGTCTTATTTCAGTACTGGACACGAGGTACGGATTTCCCGTCCTTTCAGTAAGGACTTCCTTTCTATGCATGTTTAGGATTCCCCGTCTGCAGCCAAATGTTTTCCCCAGTATACGTTTAAACTTGTCAGTAATCATATTAATAATAGAATAAATTGCCTGAGCATTATATACAAGCATGATTAGTATGTACTAGTTACGGAGGTACCGTAACCACGACACTAGAGGCACCGGTGTCGTGACTCACATGCAGGAGAGTGATATCCTGCATCGTCCCACTCAGCTCAGCTTGGCCATTTTATCAGTATTATTATTAGTGGGGCGTATGGATGCATCCTAGGCTACAGTTACAGTTTAGCAGGTGAATGTGGTGTGTGCTCTACATCCTTCACATCGGAGCTGATCCCTCCACCCAGCACAGTTATTTAGAGGTCACCCCTCTACAGCATGACGAGGTCACCCCTCCAGTTATTCATGCAACGTTGTTACAGCACATGACCTATATAAGCTCTGGCAATTAAAATACAGTAAATGCATGTTTTCAGATTTAACAGATATCAGTTCAGTTTTATTTATTATAAATCAGACCTTACAGATTATACACAGATTTCCGCTGCAACTTTACTTATCAGTCTTACAGCTCCAATATTTCATCATCTGTTCGTTTCAGTAATTCTTTATCATGCTTCATATCCGTTCACTGAGCGTTATGCTCAGCCGTAGTTCCTTTCATGTTCTAACGGCAGGTACACCAGGACGCTTGTAGGATTCTAAGAGCATGTGCATTTGGATGGAAGAGATCCAGACTTCTTACTTTATGCATTCTTACATTATTCTGCTTATTTGGACATTGTGTAGTCCTTTCATCCAGTATTTTAGTTTTCATGTTTTGGGCTTATGTTTGGATTGCCGATGTTTGATTCCGGTATTTCCTTTATGGTCAGTTAATGTTTTAGGACATTTACCTTATGCTTTGATGACACGCCATAAATACACGTAACGGTCCATTTATCCAAGTGGGGTGTTACAATTATGGTGTCAGAGCGCAAGGTTCGACCTGTAGGCTCTAAAACTTGACCTGTGACTAGTGGGTAGTCACCAGGAACTTCTCAGATTTTTGGCGTCGTTATCTTTCATGTTTCTCATGGATTATTCAGTCAGTTTTCTTCATTATCAGTCAGTTTTCTTAACGTTTTGACTAAAGTAAAAGGTTGGTACAGAACTGGCCATATTTAGTCGCATGTGCTTTTAGCGAGCTTTCGTTTTGGTGAACTGACCATAGGCGTTCACCCTTGCCCGTTCAGATTTTGTATTGGTAAACTGACCATAGGCGTTTACCCTTACCCATGACAGATTCATGTTTTCAGTCAAATATCACTTGGTGAACCAGCCATAAACGTTCACCATTTCTCAAGTCAAACTTCAAGTCTTTCAGTCAAATGATGTTTTGTGAACCGATCCACAGTTGTTCACCCTTGTCATATCATGACATTCTATAAGTTTTGACAAGTATGGATTGAACTTCAGCCATCCATATTTACTACCAGATTATAAATTTCTATACATGACAGTTCTCAGAAAATTTTGACCAGTATGGATCGAACCAGAATAGCCCATACTTAGTCTCATGTTTTCCTTCCTTGAAGTACGTAGATTGAACCATAGCCGTCCACATCAGTTGATATTACACCTCAGTTGTTTGGACTTTTTATGTTCCTTGTGTCAGTCAAATTTTCATACCCTCACGTTGATGTCATCTACATGATGATTCAGTTTCATGTCTCCTTACGAGAATTATGTTTTCAACAAGGTAATGAAATTTTCATGTTAAGATACACAAGAACTTCAGTAAAACCCGTTTTCATGATAAATCATGATTGACTTTCTTTAATCATGCTTCATGCTGACCACTGTTGGGACTTTGATTATATCACACTTTTCAGCCTCGATACAACCAGCATTAAGTCTACGCGGAAATTATCAGCCTATCATGTTAATCGTTTCAGTTCAGTTTACTACCGTTTAAATCAATTTATTCTTTGATAATGTCAGACAAGCGATACCAGTATCGATCATCCTATAAAATTTCCACCAGCTCCATGTACAGTATTTCACATGTACTCTACATACAGTATCTCAGATTTGCTCCATGTGCAGTATTCATTTTGTACTTCATGTACAATAGCCAGGTGTACTCCAGGTACCCTACTCCATGGATATTGCTAACCGATCCTCAATCATCTCAGGCGTTTCCACTTTTCGATATTTTACCAATTGCTGATGCTGCTCGTGAGTTGAAGATTTTGCTAGATGCTGATGCCGCTAACACTTTGAAGACCTCACAAATGCGGATGCTGCTGAACTTTGGGAATTCCTCAAGATGCTGATGCCGCGGAACGAGGACGAAAACTACAAATTTGAAATTTCTGACAAGAATAAATTCAACCATCAGACACTACCATTCTATTTTATGCTTTTACTCCCTCAGTTAAATGTCACACTTCACTCAGTAAATCTTTCTGTCAGAAGAGTGGGAACTGGCAACCAGCCGGCCACTCAGCAGGATAGTTACATGAATCACGGTCATGATAATGACCGTCATAAAATGACAGACAAAGCAGTAGTGACAACCATCGTACTTAGTATTAATCAGCCAGTAACCATCGGAACTCCGGCACGGACGTGACCAGAAATACAAAAGTCAGTAGTCTAACCGGTCCGCCAACCCTGGCAGTTACCAAAATTTTCAGCCTTGTTCATATTCATCTATTAAAACACGTGCCAAGACATCAGTCAAGACATAGTTCTCAGGTATCATTTCGGAAGACACATATCAGGGCACCAGTCATGATACACGTCATACGAATATCTTCTCAGAGTACGAGTCCGAGCTCTTAGTCCCAGTATGTTCCAAGCAAGATCCTCAGTAATTCAGGGTATCTTTCAGAAAAGGGTATACTCATTCTATTATGCCACGCATATATCAGATCATTAAAATTCAGTCACCATCACCAGATTATTATTCAGATTAAACACGCAGAGTCCATTCTGTGAAATTACAGACGAACACATTCAGTGAAAATCGCCATGTTTACTCCACGTATTCATAGGTCAGCTTTAGCTTAAATAAGGTATTTACCTACCTCCCAGCCAAAAAAAAAAAAAAAAAAAAAAAAAAAAAACTCAAGAGAACCACCATGTTTATTAAGGTGCTCCTTTCGATTAACGACGATTCCGTCTTACTAAATCCCAGTACATTCATCATATTTCTGCCAGAAAAATCAGTATAAATTGTTCCTGCCCTACGAGCGCGTGACTTATCAGTCCATAGCTACGAAGACTATCTAGCCACCAGTTATAACCTATTTCTGAAGTTCATTAAAGTTATGATCAGCAGATTTCTTTCAGCATTTCCAGAAGAAATTTCCAGAATGTCATTCCAGAAATTCCTTCCTGACCATGAGACAGGATTTAACATCGAGCTTGTCTCAGGAATATAAACTGATTCCAAAACTCCTTATTCCAGGGCTTCAGCTAAGTTACAAGAGCTGCATCAATTGCTGCAAAAGCTACCAGAACGAGGCTTTGTTCGCCCTAACGCACCACCAGAAGGTGCACCGTGTTATGTCTAGCTGAAAGAAGGCCGGTATCATGACACCATGTATCGACCGCGAGATATTTTATAGATCACCATTCTTAATCAATGTTCATTCCATAAATAGCAGGTTTATCGGATCTGCTACGATGTCTTAAACACTTTCTGGAAACAAATTTCCGATCATGCTACCATCAGTGGTGAGAGAAAGAACATGACGTTTCCAGACTGATGTTGCACATATTACAGTCTCTCAAAAATTTTAATTTTATACTTTTGAGCTCCCTAATGCTTCAGCTATATTATGAAATCATGAATAAAATTTTTCTACAAATCTTAGGCGATATCATCAGTACATTCATTGATCATAGTCTAATCTGCCCAATGCTAGAGGAGAACACGAGACTCATCTTCTCACAGTTGCACAAATCGTCAATAGGAGTAAATTTTATACACAACTTTCCAGATATAAAATTCGCCTGAACTGAGTGGCATTTCTGAGCCACCCTATTTTTTAGCAGAAAGAAATTTCAGACAATCCTGCGAAGGTAAAGGCCATCACCTGATGGTCCCGACTGGCGCCTGTGAGTGAAGTACAAATTTTTCTAGAACCCAATTGACTACTACCACAGAAATTGTCGACAGTTCTCACTAAAAATGTTTTATGACTATTCAACCAGATTTCCACCAGAACGTTCTATAATCCCAGACAAAACTTTAATAGAATCCGCATCACACATTAATGCAGCTATGTTCATATCTAGATGCCTGACATACCTCAGGTTCAAGATAGAACACCGACATGCTATTTCTACAAGTAGAAATTCTAGACCGAAAAGAGACAGGACTCCATGGAGATTGTTATCAGTTACCACAGACTCAGAGAAAGTATGATACTATCCAAGTTATCATCAACCAGGTAATCAGCCTGCGTGTCTCTTTCATCCGAAAGGATCACGTAGTAGCGGATCTGCAGAAATTTTAAAATTCAGCAGTAAATCGTACGAATTCAAGGCATTCCATCGATCATCATATCAAACAGAATACATGTTCACGATCAAGTGTATGTTTACGTCCACTTTAAGTTCATGTTTATTTCCACTTTCACGTTTATGTCTCATACGCATTATGATGCTGTTTCAGTTCATATTTTTATGTTATTTCGTGATTTAAGCTCACGTTTGTGTTCATAACATTGTTCACGTTCATGTTCGTATGCCATTTCACGAACGTTTCTCAGTTTATTACCGAATACGGTTACATAAAGCTTGGGAAATCAGACTCAAGTTTAGCACAACTATTTCATAACCAGGCAGACGTTTCACATCTCAGGCCGTATCATTTGGCATTCATTCCTCAGTCAGCATACGTTCATGATATGTTCTAGTATCACGTTCACAGTATGATTCACTTATCATATTCAAATTTCATGCCAACGCTCCTCATATAATTATGAACCACGTTCACAATTGCTCACTTAGCATGTTCACAATTGTTCACGTAGTTCGTCCCTATATATATTCTCAGCAGCTTGCTCAGAGATATAAATGTTATCTTCTCAGGATAATTATACGTACCACTTCAAGTATGCTACATGCTATAGCTTACTCACTCAGATTCAGAAAATCTACCTTAAGTTTAGAACCAGAAACTTTTCAGCATCAGCAGGACAGGGTCAACAGGACCAAGATTTTATTTATTATGTTAGACCTTTGAAGGGATCGTTTCGAGCGGGAGGCCACTCGAAACGGAGGAGTCCATCCGGACCTCTCATCCCTTTCTTTCAATAAATCTAGTTAAGCTCTTTCAGTCATGTCACGTTCCATGTTCATTTCAGTCTGTCAGGTTTATACCTATCAGCAGCATTATGTCTTAATTAAAAGACAATTCATCCTTCAGCTTAATTGTCTTTTCAGTCTACGTGTTCTTTCAGTTCTTATAACTTCATCCGCTTATTACCTGTAATTCGAGGACGAATTTCTCCTTTTTAGAGGGGAAGAATTGTAAAACCCAGTATGGTCGTACCTTTAATTCGGGGACGAATTATTATTTTTAGAGGGGAAGAATTGTAAAACCCAGTATGGTCGTACCTTTAATTCGGGGACGAATTATTATTTTTAGAGGGGAAGAATTGTAAAACCCGTATTTAAAAATCAGGATATTTAAATACGCAGTTTAATTTTAATAAACTATATAAGTATTAATTATTGGACAGAGATATAAACGCAGGAATTAAATACGCAATCCCGGTTTATCCAGTTTATTTAAATATTCTAAATATTACAGTTTATCCAGATAATAAGTATTCAGTCTCAGAAAATATTACGGATGAATTATCGATTCTACAGAAATAAGTAAACGTTAATTATTAAAATACGCAGTCTCAGCTTTAATTAAATGTTACAAGATTTATTATTTAGAATAAATAATTATTAAGTGTTAAAAAAGATTACGTAGGTATTACGTATGTATTTTATGCAGAAAATAAGTATCACGATCCAAAAACTAAAACGCGAGAAAATATTACAAGTATTATTCTATTACAAGTGTTATTTTTATACAAGTTAAAAAAAAAAAAAAAAAAAAAGTAAATAAATAAAATGATAAGTATAGGCCGGTTTAAAAAAAAAAAGAAGAGAATAAGTTGGGCTTAGCCCATTTGTTACCAATAACTGGACGGGGGGTTCCCCTTTTATTCACAAAGCGTACAAAAAAAAAAAAGAGAAAGAGGTTAGGGTTTTGTTTCCCTGCCGACAGATCAAGACAAAAAAAAAAAAAAGAAAACCGCCAGTTTCTTCCTTCTTCCAGCCGACGAACAAGGTAAATCTTTATTTTTTTTCTCTCTTGGTTATTGAATCACGAGATCAAAAAGAAAAAAAAAAAAATATAGATTAAGGGTGTCGGGTTCTTTGTCCAGATCGCGAAAACCGAGACCCTAAGGTCTCGGTGGTGTTCTTTTGCTCAGCCTCGAACAAACCCAGCAGGGGTGTCGTGTGGTGGTTGCTGTCCAGCCGTGACCCCAAAACAGGGCGGCTTGGTGATGTTGTGGAGACCAGCCGCGAACCATAACCAATCCAGGGGTGTCGGGTTTTGCTTGGGTAAGGAAACCGAGACCTTAAGGTCTCGGTGATCTTTTTCTCTCAAGGGCAGTCAAGAACCAAACCAAAACAGGGTGCGTTTGGGTGATTTCTGAAAACAGGGGGTGTTTGGGACTAACTGAAATAAGGGTGTGTTTGGGTTTGTCAGAAACCAAAAGCAGTGGGAACTTGTAAACAAACAGTGGGAACCTTAATGAAAACAGGGGAAACATATAACTAACAGTGGGAACTTTTCTAACTATTTTGAAAGGCAGCTTTTAGTGACAGTTTTTAGCGACAGTTTTCTGTCGCTAATTTTAAAAGACAGATTTTATACATATTGGTTTAATCATTTTAGTGCGACCGTGAAAGGGGTATCTTGGTAGGCTCGGGATACAGCTTATGCATATAAAACGAAGATTTTTTTTTATATTATACCTTTTTATTAATTGTTTTATAAATGTTTTAAATTGTATTTTAAATGAGTTAAATTAATATAGTTTTGATATTTTGAAAGGGTATAATTTTATCAAATAAATTAATATATTTTGGGAATTTTCTTAATTAGGAAACTTTCTATTTTTAGCAGGTTACCAGATATATATTTTAGTATAACGTCAGAATACGTGTTATGTCATAAATAAATAATAGAACAAAATACGATTAAAAGAAATATTAGAAGGCTCAGATTTATCAGTTTATACATACGGACAGTATTTCAAGAATAAATTAAATCCAACGAATACAGTTAAGAGCAGTAAAATTTATAACATCAGTCAACTTATTTTCGCGTCCGTTATTTATGTAGTATCCGTGAAGTCAGATTCGATCCGTCAGCTTTCAGTCTTATTTCAGTACTGGACACGAGGTACGGATTTCCCGTCCTTTCAGTAAGGACTTCCTTTCTATGCATGTTTAGGATTCCCCGTCTGCAGCCAAATGTTTTCCCCAGTATACGTTTAAACTTGTCAGTAATCATATTAATAATAGAATAAATTGCCTGAGCATTATATACAAGCATGATTAGTATGTACTAGTTACGGAGGTACCGTAACTGATAGAAGTAGAAATACGTCTTTTAGGAAAAAGAGCGTAAATAGGGTAAGCGAGCACGACGATTTAGGAAAACCGTGTGTGAATGACCCTAAAAGTGAGTTCGTTCTCGAGGAGGTATAGGTGTTGTGAATTAACTTGTATTTATTTGAGATTAATATTAAGAAGAATGGGGGTGAGAAGAAGAAAAGACGGATACGACGAAAACGTAAAACCGTAGAAAAACCACAAAAATTAAAAATTATTAAAAACCTAATTAAACTTAAAGTAATTATAAAAATAAATCTAAAAGCTAGAAAATTATTCTAAAAATGGAAATAGTCCTAATTAATAAAAAAAGAACCTAGGAAAAATGAAAAAGAAAGAAAAATAAAATTTTGAAAATTAATTAATAAAATAATATTAAAATAATGCTAAAAATAAAAAGTTTATAAAATAAATTCTAAAAATCTATAAAAATCCTAAATATTATAACTAAGAGAAAAACACAAATTAGAGCTTCTAAACCTTTTTTAATAATTTTATAAAAATCTTTAAAGTTTATAAAAAACCTTAAAATATTATAAAATTAAAAATAAATGTTTTTGAAACCAAAATTATATGTAAACCTCAAAAATATATTTTAAAAACTAAAAACTATTTTTCCTATAAATGAAAACTCTTTTTGGTATTTTTTAATGATTTAATAAAAAACGTCTATTAATTGAATCCTAGAAAATTAATTAATAAAAGGAAAATTATGAAACTAATTTAAAAAAAAAAAAAAACTAAATACTATAAGAATCTAAGGAAAAATAAGCTAGGAAAGATAAGTTGAATAAATAAGCTAGAAAATAGGGAAAAAGCTACGGTTTATTTAAAATGAGACAAAACAAAAACGTGATAAATAGATAACAAAACCACTCCCTAGTAGTCAAAGACCCTAGGGCGCAGTGGTAGTGTTGTGTGGTGTGAACGTGGTGACCAGGGTTCGAATCCTGAACCCCCCCCTTTTTATCACTCAGTTGCGCCGCAACGTTTTTTACTTGCGCCGCAACTAGTGAAACGATAGCACCTTTGGTCAGTAGCTCCTTCAGTTGCGCCGCAACAGGTAGTACTTGCGGCGCAATTTGTATAACGGGAATACCAAGATCTGCAGCTCCTTTGGTTGCGCCGCAACAGGTAGTACTTGCGGCGCAATTTGTATAACGTGCCTGGTTTAGCTACTTGTGTTCAAGCTTTCACAGATTTCAAAAGGACCAAGAGGTGCTTGGTCCTATGGCTTATTTGGAGGATGCTTATTGGACAATAATGGCACTCTTGTGATCCTTTGATCACAAGAAGTCAAGAACAACACAAATTAAACACTTAAGCACACCACAAATAAGCAAATCAAGCACAAAAAAGCAAGAAAATTGGCAAATAAGTGAAGATGCAGATTTTTTAACTTACTCTTTCCTTAAAAACCTAACAAACTTGTTCAAATCTTGTTCCAAACTAGTTAACTACTTACTAATCACCTTAATCAACCATAAACAAGCAATCTAACACCTTTTAATTATCACTAATCAAAACTATGTCCTGCTAAAACGTGTTGCCAAACACCACTTTACTTTCTTAAAACCAAAATTATCAAACCAAAATGCTTACAAAAGCTACCAAATTGATTCCAAGTGCATCTAACATGTAAACATACACACTAGAACACAAATCATGCAATATAAACACACTTAATCACCAAATCACTTAAGATCATATAAACTACTATTTTTGAACTTTCAAAAGGGAAATAAGAAAGATACCTTAGGGCTTTAACATCCAAAGCCCTAGAGGGTGTATAACCCTCCTCCAATCCAACCCGGGTTGGAGCTGAACTAAATCAACACTTCTTCTTCCCTGTTTAAAACAAATCAAACAAAAACAAGAAAATACAAAGATAATATGCAATCTCTCTTTTTTTTTTTTTTTTTTTTTTTTTTTTTATTTTCTTTCTTAAATCTTTCCAAAACCTTTTTAATCTTCTTAAAACGTTTTCTAAAACCCTATATTACCAATATCATTAACCAAGAACACCAAAATACCTTTGAGAAGATTTTACCAAAATCTCTCAAAATCTCAAAACCTTAAACAACTTTGAAAATCAAAGTTGCTTAACCAAATAAAAGTGTGGAACTCAGAATTAAGCTTAACACAACACTCAACTTTTAAAAACAATAAAAAAGGAATTACACTTGAATATTTCAAAAACCAAACTTTTTATTTCTTTAAAAAGGTATTACATGTGCAAGCTTAAAAACTGGAACAAAGGGATCACCACAACTTGGGTCTCCTTTTATAGAGCCTATAGAACATCCTAGAAGCATAAAAACATAAACCCTAATACATAGAAAATCCCAAATGTGCCCTTGAATGGTTTTGAGTGCATTTTGTCCTCTCATTTGATCTTGGCCTTTAAATTTTGCTTTGTGAGCAAGCATAGCATCTTAGACGTCCATTTTGCCACGTCACTAGTCTTGGAGGCTAAGGAATGATGTGATTGGTGGATTGGGGAATTGGGGGTTTGGTGCACATGAGTGGGATGCAGGTTTTTAGGAGTGGGAAAGGTTTGTGAGTGTGTGAATTACTTGTGTGCAAGTTTAATTGATTTTTACCCAAGGAAAAGTGAAAGTAATTTCTGGGTAGTAAGAAAGGTGAATAGTAGGTGTTTAGATCCGAAATTGGGGGTGGGGATTGTGTTAGGCGCCTCTTTTTTTTAAATGTTTCAGAGTTGTCACTTTTGGTCCTTGGTTTTTGTTATTTTTGGCTTTTAAGGTTTCCAGCCCTAAAACTTGCATCCCTTTGATAATTAACTTTCCCACTTTGACAATTTTGGCACAAACTTTCCATAAAGATGTTTCAAAGGCAATTTTTGTCATTTGGTGATTTTTCAAGGACTAATCTTGGACAATGTTGATCTTCAAAGGTCTTCAATGAGTCTTTCACTTGTTGAGGGACCATTATTGGCAATTTGAAAATGTTGAGGGACTAAACTTGCCATTTCTTCAAAGTTGAAGGACCTTTTTGTAATTTTGACAAACTTAAGGGACCAAACTTGTAATTATTAATATACAAGGGTTTTAAGTGTCATTTCTTCATTCATTGAGGATCAATCTTGTTTTGTCTTCAAGTCTTCAAGGGTATTTGATGAAAATTCCATGATTAGGGCCCGGTTCTTTGTACGGCTTCGTTTCTCGTGTCCGTTTTTCCTTGTATCTTGTGATCTTTTGTCTTTTTCACGATATCCATACCTAAAACACACAAGTAAACAAACACAAGCATATATATGGTATTTTATGACATTTTAGTGCATTTAAAGCCCGAAAAGAACGATGAGATCATGTATAAATGCCATCTCATCACTCCCCCATACTAAGCCATTGCCGTGCCCTCACGCAATGCTAGAATAAAGTATCTAAGCATCACCAAAGTTCAATTTTATTAACCTTTATTGAAGAGTAAAAGACTTGCAACATACTACGATGATGTGTAAAGACATAATGTATGATTTTCATCACCAAAATGTGACTTTTAGGGTCAAAGAATAGAAACAAGTTAATGTCCCTTAGAGTAAATTTCGTCATCCTTGATTGTCATACATTCCATGCTAAGTGCAAAAACAAGATCATTGTTGGTACAAGTCACAATGCTAACACTACTCATACGTCCAAATTGTGTAATACTTTTTCTCCCCGCAATCCTAGTTATTATAAAAGGAAATGGGTTACTAGCATTTTTTATCTAATTGTCATGGATCACAAGTGATTCATATTGACTTATTTAAGTAGTTATTAGTCCGAAAGCAAAGTAGCACGATTTGATCAATAGTTAGCCGAAGGACAAAATCTTTTAAAACGGCTTCTCGTGTATCTCCTTAAGTTCATATCTTGGCATAACTCGTTTCACGATTCGAGACCTTTCTCGGACCGATATTTGGCATGTACTTCATACTTCAAATCTTGGGAAGACGTTCTCGAAATTATGGTCTTCTCTTCATATAATTGGAATTTCTTCACTTGACATTTTTGAGAGATTCTTCATATAGGACCACGACTTCATCATTTTTCTTCAATCTTTACTTTGGATTTTGATATACAACGATCCGCCTCCTTTTCGGACTTGGATATATTTATCCTCATACCTTGTTAGGGTCTTTTTGGATAGACTTTCTCCATTCTTTAGGGGAGTAATAGCTTCTCGTCGTGTGTCTCGATCCTTCATATTGATTTTGGAACAATGATACTTCACATCATCTTTGGATCTTTAGCAAAAATAGAGCTCCTCATGCCTTGTTAGGGCCTTTTTGGATGATCGCCAATCTTCGCGTCCCGCTTCAATAAGTTATGCCTTGGCTATGAACTCTATTCAACCCCGAGCAACTTTTAAACGATCTTGCGCTAGAGGCTAAGTAACCTTTCAAACCGTACGACCTTACTTATTGCAATTATGATTTATTCCTAATGCATTGATCTTATGGGAAGAAAAAGCCACAATTAAAAACATATGAGTTTTTGAAAGAACATTTTCATGTTCTACGTTTAGCATGATCACTTGTCTAACTCTATCATTTCTCGTTCTTCACTATATAAAGACCTCTAATTAAAGAGACTCGTGAATACTTAGCCATGCAAGTCAAAATTAAGCCAAATTTGGATTAGCTTTCATTAAGACTATATCAAATCAAAGTTTTGGGTTTTCAAGCCACCTATAGGATCTTGCACTTTCTTGGACTTTTTCAAGTTTAGAGAATGCGTTTTAAAGTTCC